>CP126892.1:200275000-201710000 GCA_030440675.1 Furcifer pardalis
GAAAAGCCATAAAGAAAAACAAACTTTTTTATATCTCATATTGTGCTTCTCTCTGAATGTAACCTTCAGTCACACTGTTTCCAAAAAAATTGCCCCAGTGGTCTATGGTTACTTGTTGTTGTTGTTCAGTCGCACAGTCGGCTCCGATCCTCTGCGACCCCATGGACCACTGCCCTCCAGGCACTTCTATCCTCCACCATCCTTCTCAGCTCGCTCAGTTCTGTGCCCATTGTCTCTACAATACCATCTAACCATCTCATTTTTGGCCGGCCCCTTTTTCTTTTGCCCTCCATCAGTTCAACTGGTGCAAAGTTCCATTTGGTGCCTCTTCTTCCAGAACTGAATCCATCCTAAGGTCTGGCCAGACATCCTGCTGTCCAGGGGACTCTCAAAACTTTCCCATGAAGGAGTGAGGTGACTCACAGGAATTGGTACATTGAGTTGCTGGCTGTACAGTCTACACCATCGTTATGTAATTGCTTTCTTAACACAATTCCTACAGAGAATCCACCCAGTAATTACTGCCACAATTAATGATAAACTGTATTCTACTGCAGTTCCTTATTCTTGGTATTTCAAAATCCTTATTAATGCAATACCTTTAGTAGGCCATCAGAAAGGTCACTAAAATAACAAGCTTTCAAGATCTTCACTGTTATTAAAAGACAGGGTGTTTGTGTCACCTATTAGGAAGACATGTCAAATACAAATGGCAAACTGACTGGCCCTGCTATGCATCAAAGTTACATATTCATTCCTGACACCCTTAAACTTTCAGACACAACTGAAAAACAAATTATTCACTCCTGGTTGCATTTGTGGGAGAAGCGAGACAGTGAATCTCTCTCCATCAGTTCAACTGGTGCAAAGTTCCATTTGGTGCCTCTTCTTCCAGAACTGAATCCATCCTAAGGTCTGGCCAGATATCCCGCTACGGTGATGGTGTAGACTGTACAGCCAGCAACTCAATGCCGAGTGTTGGGCAGCAGTAAATAACCTGCCTCCTCAAAGGGGCCAACAGCTACAGGTGGATGAGCCCCTTTGGGTGGGTTGATTGTCTCCTCAGTGGAAGAAATGCCACTGGAAACCATCATATTGGGCCCATATTGGGCAACATGAGCGGAGGAGGAACTCTTATTCCCAAATGCCATGGAGGTGGAAGAGGCCATGCTAGATGGGGTGGCTGTGAAGGCACACCTTGATAATTTCCTCAAGACTGTGGCAGTCCATTGCAATCCCATTGTTAAATCCTACATGTCTCATTTCATATGTGCCATGAGAGATGGCTCTGAGATCATAGTGTGTGGGTCACTTCATGGCAAGCTGGGATTCACCTTAAACAAATTTACACCAGTGGCATTTTTCCCCACTTGCTTCGGAGGACAAAGGTGGCCCAGAACCACCCAGCCTCCAAGACCAGTGCCCTAGGGGAGGAAAAAACCCGTATAATTGGATGGAGTTACAGCCGCCACCGAATCAGTCCACTGCTACTCCAGATGGTTATTATGCAATTTCATTACATTAAAAGTGTAAAAGTTTTTTCCTTTCTATATTATGAATCTTATTGCTCTTTTTAAATTATGTCATAAGTCATAGAATCATGGAATCATTGTGTTGGAAGGAGCTTATGATGGCTCCTGCTCAATGCAGGAATCCAAGCCAGAAAGAAAAACACAGGGGTATTACCTGCAGTACCATAGCTAACTCTTTATATTTTGGTGGTTGTCACACCTGTGAGATAAGACCACACACCAGGCATCATGGCAGCTTTTAGTTTGCTACTCTGACTGGAAGAGGTAGTATCCCATTCTCTTCCTACTAGTTCAACTCATACTGAGTAGAGTATTTACTGTTCTGGTTTCTTTTGCCCAGTGACATTAGTATCTAATTCCTTTCACTCTTCTTTTAGCTTTAGACTGCCATGAAAGGAGGAGCTTTATCCAGAACATGTGGCCACAACACATTTAGAATTCCTGCTCATTAGCACATGTGAAGTCTCAAGTAAATATAGAGCAACCAATACTAACCGGTATCAAAAAGAACACAGTACTGTTCAGATTCCAAAACCAGCAACATTTATTTTTCATCTGATTTAGGGTTAGCTATATTACCCAACAACTGAAAATAGTTACCAGTTAATCCAAATGACAGTGGAAATATATTGTAGACATGCTTTTAAAATTTGCCTCCATGAAAAAGGCCTGAAAGTTAAGATGCTCACCATCACTGTTAAAAATTCTGCTGCAATCATAGCATGTGAACAGGATTTGGGACAGCATAAAGCCTAAACTGCTCCTGGGTAATTTTTCATATTATTTATTTATTTATATTTCGATTTCTGTACCGCCCTACTCGGTAGGACCGACTCTGGTAACTGGAGTCCAAGAACACCTGGGGAACCAAGGATGGCCACCCCTGAGATAAGCCATATAAATCCATATTAGCACAAAAAATAATCTTGATCAAATTAGTTCTCTGAAATAACTTAGATAGTTATCTACTATATTAGAAAACAAAACAAACAAAATAAAATAAAAATAAAATAAAAAACACTGTAGCACTTTAAAGACTAACTGCTCTATTTTTAATATAGCCTTTAAAGTGCTACAGTGTTATTTTATTTTATTTTTTATTTTGTTTATTTTGTTTTGTTTTCTGATATGTCTAAATCACAGACTAACACAGCTACTATTCCAAAAAATTATCTACTATACATCATCTTAGAGCAGAAGCTCACCACTTACTCTCAAACCCACTAGCTGAAATCTTGCTGCTTAGCATAGTAAGACATAACTAGAATCGGCCCAATGAATGAGTGGAATTTATGGAAGACTTAATTCCCTAAATCCTAATGGGTTAAATGAGTCGTTTGTAGTTGTGACTTACTATATTAAGCAATAAAATTTCAACCAGTGTTACTTTTTTATTAATTCAAGAATGCGGGTTCCATTCTAATAAAAATAATTTTAAATATTTTGCCTGAATATTTAGCCCAGTCGTTCTTTTGACATAATTCTCAATTAACCCACCTTTTGTCTCTGCATGCAATAACATATTCCCTGTTCTCTTAATCTAATTATAAAGGAAACCTCTTTATTTATTCCCATCCACAGATGTTCCAGCTGCTCCCTGCAGCCTACAGCACATGCTACAAGGATCCTATGCCAATTTTTCAGATGTTACATTCCCCCCCCCTTTTTTTTTTGCCTTACTCCATCTGAGCCTAAGAATAGCTTTGCTAGAAGAGGGGGAAAAAATACAGTGGAACCTTATGTTACAGACGCTTCAGGTAACGGAAAACTTGACTTACAGAAAGAAATCAGTTGAAAATAATGCCTCAGTCTACGGAAGTTTTCGTAACAGTTTTTTGTTTTCAATGCATTCTTATGAGAAGCCGCAGTTCGCTTTATGAAATTTTGCTGTCAATGCATTCTTATGGGCGCTTTGCGATAAGGAATTTTCGCTATAAGGAAAATCTTGCGGAACAGATTAATTCCATAACTGTATTTGTATTTTACTGTACAGTCATACCTCGTATAACGAATTTAATTCGTTCTGCGAGGCTGCTCACTATGCAAGTTTTTTGCTATATGAAACAAACTCGCATAGTGAAAATTCCTATGGAAAAACTTACATAAAGAGTTTTTTTAGGGGGGAAATTCGCATAGCGAATTTTTTTTCATTATGCAAGTTTCCCCATAGAAACTCGCTATGCAAGCATTTCCATAGGGAAAGTCTGATTCGCATAGCAAAAACTTTCATTATGCGAGTCAGACTGATTTGCAAAAAAACTCGCCCGTTATGTGAGTTTTCGCTAAGCGAGTCACTCGTTAAGCAAGGTTTGACTGTATTTGGAATCGGATATGGCACAAAAAGAAGAACCCCTTTCTCAAACCATTAAGCCAGCAGCTTAATATTTCATCTTTTGCCAAGTAATTATCTGTTGAGAAAAAAACCTACTTCTTTCTGTCTGTACAAACCTCATGGCAACTGGTTTGATTGAGTTCCATCAGTTTTCAAATTTTTGCATCATTATTATCTTCTTTATTAGCTGTTAACAAATCTCTTCATCCCTGTCTATGAACTCCTCCTTTTTATCATATTCAACAGTTTCTCTGAAATGGCAACAGTATGAATGACTCTCATCGTCCCAGCAATTTACACCCAAAAGGAAGCTGGGCTGCAGATTATCCATGCATGATAACTAGTTACCACAGGTACTAGATCAGGGGTTTTCAACCTACAGCCAGTGGGGCCAAATAATCCAGCCCCCACCCTCGCTCCAGCTGCCGCAGCCGCCACCTGAATAAGCTGCGGACTCATTTACGGCCTTCATAAATGCGTTTAAAACAGCTGTAAATGAGTCTGCGGCCATCATAAACACATTTAAGACAGCTGTAAACAGCAGGGAACAACCAGTCCGGCCCCTTCAACTGTTTGAGGCAGTGACCCGGCCCCCAACTTGAATAGGTTGAGAACCCCTGTACTAGAAATCCTAGCATAAAATCCACTGTATATCACTTGATCTTAGGAGAACAACTATAAAGTGGAAGGTCACATAAGCACTATCTTGATAAGCCTGTGCTATGATATTCCTACAAAGCGGTGGAAAGGCTCACAAACAGTAGATGCTGTACTTGAAATTGCCTCTGTGGCAAAGAAGGGTCTGTAGTCTTCAGGCTCCAGTTGTGCAAAACTAATTCAGGGGCATTAATAAAACACAGTAGGCTCCAATCATGCTTAGGCAAAACAAATGAATCTGTATTCACTCAACTACACACCAGTCCATAAAAAAACTAACAGTTGAAAATTGTCTCAATCATTTTTAAAAGAGGGTAATACAAGTAATGACTGAAGCTCCTGGAAAAAATAAATACACACACACTTGTACTAACTGTTAGGGAGATTCTACTGTTTTAATTCTGGTGATTCTGTAATGTGCATATAACAGTACAGTTGAGACAACCACATTGGCGGAAACAATAAACTTCCAATAGTATACAGTATATGCATTGCTGTACCAAATGACAGGAGCATTTCCTAAATCTTTTATATTCTCTGAACTTGAATGTACATTCTAATATTTTTTAAAAAGAATGATACATACATGACTGTGTTAATACCTGCCAGCTGTTGGAACATTTGTAGACTACAGCCAACGATCAATTCTCTTCGAGTTGGAGCATAGGTCAGCATTCTGTAGATCACAGGTCCAGCTTCAAACAAAGAAAGCAAAATGTATTTATCTCTCAGTTAAGTAATTCTCTTTGGTGCATGCAACCCTACCTTGATATCTCTCATGTGAATGATATTTATATTTTGCATCCTTAGCCACAATTTGCTCGTTAAACTGAATATAACATCTATTTACCACAGAGAAAAGAGTTTTTCTAATATCTATTTGGGAAATAACTCCCACTCCACCATATCCTCCCAGGCCCTGGAGCTGTGGGTTCCTATTCTGAAGGAGGCTCAAAAGACTTCTACAAGAAACTGGGCCTTCTTGGTGGTGGCCCCATCCAGCTTGAATTCATTGTCAGCTGAGATCCTCCAGGCTCTTTCACTGCGAACACTTCACAAACTGGAGGAGGAACTCTTCAAGAAGACCTTTAGAGATATCTTGCCTCCTGTATAAATTCTGTCCACATCTCTCTTAAAGCTTGTGTCACAATACAATGTGCTGCTTATTGGTTCTTGGTTTTATTGATTGAGTTGCTTATGTTTGGATTTTATTTTGTTTTATTTATTTATTTTTTATTTAGACTTATATGCCACCCTCCTTGCAAAAGCAACCCAGGGCGGCTAACAAATCAAGAACACCATACAAGTTCATTAAAAAGTTAAAAAAGACTGAGTGGCTGTGGGTTGGGGGACCTGTGTTATCTCGGGAGCTGCCATCTTTGGTTCTGGATAGGATGGTTCTGCCCCAAACAGACCCAGTGCATAACTTGGGGGTCCTCCTGGACTTGCAACTACTGCTCGAAGAGCAGGTGGCAGTTGTGGCTAGGAGGGCTTTTGCACAACTTGGTGTGATTCACCAGTTACGCCTGCTCCTAGTTCGGGACTCCTTGCTCATGATCACACACCCTCTGGTCACCTCCAGACTTGATTACTATAACACGCTCTATATGGGGCTGCCCTTGATGACCATTCGGAGGCTTCAACTGGTTCAGAATGCGGCTGCCCAGGTGGTGATGGGGTGTGGGAGGTATGCACATGCCTCACCACTGCTCCGGGAGCTGCACTGGTTGCCAGTATGTCTCCAGGTAAAAATTCAAGGTGCTGGTAATTACCTTTAAAGCCCTACATGGTAGTGGGCCAGGATACTTAAGAGACTACCTCACCCCAGAACATCTGTCCGCCCCACCAGAGCAGACTGGAGAGGCTCTCTAGTTGTACCATCGGCGCGAGAGCTGCATCTCTGGCACCAGAAGGAGGGCCTTCTCTGTGTCCGCTCCGGCCCTATGGAACCTCCTGCCAATGAAGCTACATCTCCAGACGGGGTTGCTGCCTTTTAGGAAGAATTTAAAAACATGGCTGGAGGGGCAGGTATGGGGTATAGGATGCACAATGACCCCAGCTCGCTGGATGGTTTAAGCCCCCTCTCTCCCTCAACTTCTTAATCAGTAAGATGTAGCAATTTGGTGATTTTTTTAAATTTTCTAAGATTTTAAATTTTTTATCTTTAATAGTTTTAAATTTGAGGTTTTTAGGAAATGTTTAGGTCTTTATTGTGGTGGTTTCTTATGACTTGTAAACGGCCCTGAGTCACCTTGGTGAGGAGGGCGGTGAATAAATATAAATAAATAAATAAATAAATAAATAAATAAATAATAAGTTAAAAAAATAATTTAAAATTACTCAATAAGAATAAACATGCTAAAGTTAAGTTAAAAAGTTAAAATGTTAACGTTAAAAAACAAGAGGGGGGTATTAGATCAACCAGCAGGCTGGGGACACAGTGTTGCCTGTTCCCCAGACCTGACCTGCCAGCCAGGTTTTTATGCGAGCAATGGGTATTTTTCTCCTATTTGTGTTTATATTACACCTCTGTACACTAGAGGTGGGCATTATATAAATATAACAGACAAACAAATAAATTGTTTCCTTCTGAAAGCTGAGTGCCAAGGCTCTCCTGTCTTCTGGCAAACAAACCTAAGTGGTTGGATTTTGCTCTAGAACAACTTCTCGTAGACTTCCATTTTAACCTCTGCACAAGGGCTGATGTGGAGTACATTCTCTTTTTCAAGATATCAATTCTACAAACATTCTTAATATTGGGGGGTGGCATTACAGTTACCTCACATTTTTGTTTAAGATTACTCGATAATTACCAAACTTGGTTATGGATGCTTTGTGGCTCCCTTGCCACAGATTCTGTATACAGTCAAACCTCGTGTAACGAAAATATTTTGTTCTGCGAGGCTTCTCGTTACGCAAGTTTTCTGATATGCGAGGTTTTTTTTCGCACGATGAAAATTCCTATGGAAAAACGCACATAACGAAAATTTCTATGGAAAATCTTGCATAGGGGAAAGTTTTCGTTACACAAGTTTTTCCCATAGAAATGTTCATTACTGTATGTGAGTTTTTCCATAGGGAAAATCCGTTTCGCATAGCAAAAATTTTCGTTATGAGAGTCGGAAAGGTTTGTAGAACACCAGCTCTTTATGTGAGTTTTTCGCTAACCGAGGCATTCGTTATGCGAGGTTTGACTGTATGTTGTCAATAAGAATAAGGGTGAGGGAGGGGGAACACCAGTCTGGCTCTGGGTATGTTGGGGAAAGACGCTTATGGAATGTTGTACAGCTGTGTCAAACTCTAGAAAGAGATGAATCAGGGGACAAACTTTGTGTATTGCCTAGTTCAGGGGGAGACCACAGGCTCAGGGTGTGCAACTCCCTGGAGAGAGTTGGCTGAGGACAGGCTGTTTGTGCTTTGACCATTCTTGAGACTGGTTGAATGTTATGGGTGAGGTAAAAGGGAATGATGTCTCTTCCTTCAACGTCAAGCCAAGGCATTAAGAACTTGATCTTGGTCTGCCACCCAAAGAGAAGATATGAGAACTGTTGGCTGAAGTAGGAAAAGACACACAGATGGGTGAAGCAAGGCAGGAAGATAACGATAGCCAACAGAGGAAGGCTAAAGATAAGGTTATTTTGGTGAAAATATGTTTGTGAAATACGTTCACAGGAACTTTATCAGTGGTGGCTAAGGAGCTGAGGATTGGCTGCTAGGTGCAGGGATATGCATGTTGAGAGAGTGGTTCTAACAGCCTTTCTGCTTAAACTCTTGAATGATACAATGGGGTCTTGTGCATGAAAACCCACATGTGCAATTCACAGAGATATAAGTGACATATATAATATGTTGGACTGAATCAAGGGATCAACAAGAGCAGAACCTCTCATGTTTAGACGTACAATTATACCTACCAAAAAGCAACTCAGAGGGAAAGGAGATTACTTTAGCCAGAAAGAAAGCTCTTCTGTGAATTGGAATCATTAGGTCATAAAAGTAATGTGCCATTTTAACAAAACGGGGTTCAATACCAAACATAATATGGGAACAAACAAAAGGTTGAGCAGGCCTAAATTTTTTAAGTATTACAGGTCTAAAGGTCACTGCTTAACAGTTATAAAAAAACTGCTCTTTCATTCATATAAATCTGAATAAATAAATAAAAATTAAGCATAAAACATCAATGGCAATCCCAATTTGTTTAAGCTTATTCATTACACTGCACAAGAAAACCAAAATGAAGGATAAGTATCATATGTAAGATGTACTAACAGGTTTTGAGGGACCAGTCTATATAAAGTTCTAAGCCAATTTTTAATAGTTCATATCCAAGCCTTAGTTTCTGTCAGGCTTTAGCCTGTTTCTAGACAAATAGTATAGTAAGAAAAACAGTTGGGAGCATCCAATAACTGCCTTAGAAAAGATGCCTGAATTCCTTCCACACTGTGACTGAAGGCACTCGGCCAGATGGGTATACCATATAAAATTTGAGAAAGTAATTTGGCAAGTGGCTACGATGCTGACTGGAAGGCGGGAGGTCAGCAGTTCGATTCCTGAGTACTGCATGACAGAATGAGCTCCTGCCAACCGAGCAGTTCGAAAGCAAGTAGATAAATAGGGACCACTTCAGTGGGAAGGTAAACAGTGTTCTATGCGCCCCAGTGCCTAGTCATGCCTGCCACATGACCATGGAAATGTCTGCAGGGGCAGACGGTGCTGGCTCTTTGGGTTTGAAACAGAGATGAGCACTGAACCTTACAGTCAGATACGACTGGCTTTCGAGCAAGGGAAACCTTCACCTTTTTAATTTGGCATTGAATATTTTAATTGCTGCAGGTACATTATGATTGCCTCTAGTAAAATGAGTAAAATATATGACGCTATAGTTTATTGTTTTCTTCTATTGCAAACTACTTTGGAAGCTTTACATTTTTATAACAAGTAATACAGAAATTTTGAATAAAATACACAATAAACTGTCCATATAAGAGACAAGAGACAAAATGTGATTCAGAACAATACAATGTTTAGAATTTATTATTCAAAATGAACAGTGCAGGAACATAGCTATTGTTTCTCCTACTGTCCTGTGATATTCAATTCCAAATCATGTTAATTTGGATACTGAAAGACAACTTCTAAGTCAAATATTGCCAAATGGTAACTTTTAAATTAAAAAAAGCTAACCATACCTCAACTTCAGACCTATCTCTGTGATGTTCAATAGGTTTAATCACTGCATTAATCAGTAATTAATGTAATTCACTGTTCAAAGCCAATGAATCTGGAACAACTGAATTTCTTGTAGAATCTGCTTGCAACTCTTCATACCCTAAATTATCTATTCAACAATAAACAGATTAAGAGTACAGTTGTACCTCGCTTAAAGAGCATAATGTGTTCCACAGGATTGCTCTTTAAGCAACTTTGCTCTTTAAGCGAAACACCATTGTACTTAAGAGGTACTTTGAGAAATACATGTTATGCTACAAAACAGAGTCACATTTCTGTCCTGCAGAAGACATCAGCAATTTAATGGCACATGGGTGGGAACACTGGCCCATTTAGAATAGAGGATAAGATACATGTTTTGAAATTATTATTGCAGCCAACCAGCTATTTATATAAATAATTAACAGATATAGTTTAAACACTGTTCCACTAATGTTTGTAAGACACAAAAGGCCCCTCTACAGCTTTGACTCTATGCTGCTCTATGATAAAACCAAATATATACTTTGGCCTATTTTACCAAAGGAAGCAGTTTACTTCAAAAACAGTTTTTTCCCTCCTTAAACAGAACCCATGATATATTACCTTACCTGAAACTAATTTATCACTGAATAAAATCGAACAACGCAATCATATACAAGAAAAGCAATACTAAATTGCCAAACACGCCAGCAACTGCAAAGGAGAAAATCCTTTTCTTTTAATAAGGATAAAGTTAATTTCATCTGTCATTCAAAGGTAAATCAGTGGCCCCATAACAATTTGAAAATCCAAACAGGCCTACTGAATCAATGGAATTTATTGAGCTGATTCACTAAATCCCCCTGATTCAATGTGCTTCCTCTTTAGTTGCAATTTACTGTGCTAAGCAATAGGATTTATGCCAGAGCATTTAGAATGCCCTTTCAGTCTTACCTTACCAACTATCTACACTAGAAATTGTGGTGCAGGCTTGGTCCGAATGCCTGGGGTTGCTTGAAGTTGAGAAGAGGGGGTAACCGACAGCACTTAGCTCACTTCCACCATACAAACAACACAAGCTCCCTAACTGCCCATATCTTGCAGTGGCTGAAGAGCTGTTTCACAATATGAATAAGTTGAACATTTTCCCTGCTCATCTGTGGAGTGATGGGGAAAGTGAAATTATTATTTTCATAATATCTGATTGCTCTTGTACTGCACTGCTTGGGGGGGGGGGTGTAGTGCCGACTGAAACCAACAAACAGCAGGTAGGAAAATAATTTCACCTTTCCTGCCTCTCTGCAGAGCATTGGGGAAGCTTTTCAATTTTCAATATTCAGAAGTTTTTAATTTTGGACATTCATATGTTGTCACCAGAAACAGGTTTGACAGCTGCAAGGTTCCTATATATCCTGTTTCCAGGATCCACAGACACTGGGACTGGCATATTGGTATAAAGAATTATGAAATATAGCTATAAATCAGGGGTGCCCAAACTTTTCGGGCCACAGACTGGTCACATGGTTCACATGGTTCCTCCCACCCGAAAGGGGAACTAAAGAGCACATGTGCATTTTACTTCCACTTCCAGGAGTGGTATGGGCGCCATGGGCTGGATTAATGGGTGCCATGGGCCGAATCCAGCCTGCCATAGTTTGGGCACCCCTGCTATAAATGATAAATTGACCTGTGAATTAAAATTAAAGAAAGGCTTGGTAAAGAAAAATGATTTTATAGAGATATGGGGTGAGTTTGTTAACTATGTAGTTTGTTAAAACTAATGGAATAAAACCAGGACAAGATTACAGTAATACCCCGGATAACGTTATGACTTGGTTCCACAAGTCATGACGTTATCCGATTTTTAGCATTGTCCGATGCATGCATCGAACAACACTAAAAAAAAGAAAGAAAAAAAGCCCTGCCTTCTGGGACAAACCACTTTAAAGGCAGCGCCTTTCCCCCGACCCTAATGCAGTCGCAGAGACCGTTGCGCATGGGGAGTAGATTGGGTTGTTCTATCCAAACCACCCCACAACCGCAGACCATTGGATCGGATAACGCTAAAAATCATTATCCAGAATCGTTATCCGATGCAAGTTTTTTCCAAAAAAACCTTGCATCGTTATCCGATTCTAGTGTTATCTGATGCAATCGTTATTCGTGGTATTACTGTATTTAACTTTTTGGAAATAGGGGATAAGGATAAGAACACAAAACTTTTGTTCAGATTATAAGGCAAAAATGATAATGTCCCATTGATGGTGGGTGCACATATTGGTGAAATGTTATTTTTTATTACAGTGGTACTTCGCTTAAAGAGCATAATGCGTTCCATGGGATTACTCTTTAAGCGAGTTCGCTCTTTAAGTGAAACACCATTGTAAGTGACCAATTGTGACTTCTGGGGGGGGGGGCGGATTATGACCCCAATTTAGTTGTTAAGCAAGTGTTTGGTTGGTTTTAGTTATTAAGCGAGGCGACCATTCAGAGAAAATTCTGCTCTTTAAGCGAGTTACTCTCTAAGCTACTTTCTCTGCTGGCAAAGATATTACACAAACTCAAATGACACAGGTTTTAAGTCAAGCCAGCCTGTTCTCATTGACATATTTGCACCTCAGGTTTGCTGTTGTTTTGTTTTGGCTGACTTGTGTGGCAAATGTTGATTCTGATGCCCCAAGCAGCCATAATGAATTCCCAAATTCTTGGAAAGCTATGCACCCACTGCTTTTGCAGGTGCTCACAATGTAACATAAATAATCATCATAATGGGTCATCAAGTCAATTGTGACCTATTTTCTAGGTAGAGCAGGAGTGGCTAACCTTGGTGCCCCAGGTGTTCTTGGACTTCAATTCCCAGTAGCCCTGATCAGGTGTGCTTGCTTGAGCTTCTGGGAATTTAAGTCCAAGAACACCTGGGGCACCAAGGTTAGCCACCCCTGAGGTAGAGAATAAACAGAAGTTGTTTCCCATTCCCTTCTTTTGGTGGCATCCTGGGACTGTGTGGCTTGCCCATCACTAAGCCTGGCCTTTCCCCCTGGAGACACAATGGGGAATCCAACTGCCACACTCTGGCTTCAATTCCAACTTTGCATCTGAGAACAGCTAAACTGTGTAGCCATGGGCCAACTAAATAATCCCAGAATACCTCCAGAAGAAGGGAATAAGTATTTAATACCTAGAAAAGTCTCAAAGGAGTCGCCATTGGCCATGATTTGACAGCAATTATTGTTGTTGTTGAAAATAAGGAAAAACAATTGACACATCTCAAACCTCGGTAGAAATTAGTCCCATTTCTTCCTTGGATGCTATATTTCTATTCCAATGGTTTGTTGTTCAGTCATATAGTCGAGTCTAATTACAAGGGTAGTTTGTTTCTTTTAAAGATGAGGAAATATTAAACTACTGTATATAAATCCTGAATTTTGAAACAGTATAGATCAAAGAGATCAGTCTTTAATCTTTTACTTACTTATCTTTTACTGGTTGCACGCTGACTTGTGTGACAGAGTGTACAACTGATAATGTCTACAGTGATTTCTTAACCTGTGTCTCCACAAGTTGCACCATTTGCATACCTACACAAGGGGCTTTTAGCCTTTAAGTGCAAATTCACATGCTTCCATTTCATCTCACACAGTAAAATTATCCCCAATATTATTTTAACGAGCCACTGAAATATCATATTTCCAAAAATGAAACCTTAGACGGCCTTATGCATGCTCAAGTAAATACATGAAACTGAGCAATCTCTATTTGTATTCTGGTTCTGAACTGTAAATCTGTTTCTTGATAAAACCTGAAGATGAACTCCAGTTCTTTACTCAGTATAACAGCAACAAGAAAGGTAAGTTGGAAATCTCCTGTGGAACATGTCTGATGCTACAGAATAAACGATCAAAGTTTTTTCACACTTCCTGACTTCCCATGATGATTCACATAACAAAACCAGCCTAGAAAAAAATTATACAGAAAAAATAAAACAGCAGGCTTTACTACAATAGGATTTAAGATTTAGATTTTAAAAATAAAATTGGGAATTGGGAACAAGCAAAATCTTATAAAGAAAGAGAATGATAGAAAATGCTTTATTTTTCACAGAACTATCAAAACTGACAGTGCTACTGATAAATTACATAAAGTTTTCACAACTTTCCCTTCTTCCTAAACCTTCAAATAGAAAAACATCTACAAAGTTTAGTTTCATGAAGCTGCCAAGGAACCTAACGTACACCTTCTGGAGATAAATGTTACAAGTGCATGAAAATGTTTTTTGAAAGAAATCTACATTAAGAGCATTATATTCACTTGGCATAGTCAGAATACAGACTATAGTTAGCATATAGAGCAAGACCAGCCAAATTTGAAACTGCACACACTCAATATATGGGAAGATCTTGTTGTTTTAAGTCAGGAGGTCTCAAACTTTTAAAACCGGAGGCCAGGTCACGCTCCCTCAGACAGCTTCGGGGTCCACACAGCCATTTTGCCCTTCTTCCTCCACATGGCACTTCCTGGTTTAGTGGAGGCAGTGGGGGGCCACATAAAATAGTGCTGTGGGCCGCAGGTTGAGAATCTCTGTTTTAAGCCCTGCTTCCCATAAGCCAGACTCCATGGCATTCACGTTACCCTAATGTTGTCACTCAGCATTCACAGCAATATATGAGGAAAAGCTGTCAGATGACTGGCAATGACAGAAAACAAGTAGCTTAATGTTTGTTTCCCTTCCACTTGGGGCCCAAGAATATCCACCTATAAATAAAAATCCCTTTAAGCCTGTGGTTTCCATGGGAGAGAGAAAATTTGAGAATGAGTTATTAACAGTGAATGGCCTTTTAGGCTTCCTCCACATGAATAGCTGTCATTTTTTTACAATCTTCATAATGCAAAGAAAGAATTAAGGTACGTAAAGAAAGTGCTTTCCATTCGATATTTAAAACATTCTATATACTACATATTGAAAGTTGTGGCTGGTAATAGCATCAGATGTATTATTGTGTTTTCTGATTGCAAACTGACAGTATCAAATTATTTGGTCATAATGCTGCTCCCTAGCTTACTATTTTCATGCTCTAAATTGGAGTCATCATTTCCAAAAGCCAATTGTCACAGCAGCAAATAGAAATGTTCAAAGGTATCCAGGGGGAGGTTGATTTTAGATTAACAATCTGAAGTAATGATAGCCATGAAACATTCCACAGAAATTTCTCATCTAATTTTGTTCTTCACTCTTCCTTTGCTAGAAACTACTGCTGAAGTCAAACATACCCAAATTAAAAAGCACTCCAACAGTAGCCTTTATTTAAAGACACAATGTGAAATTTACTGCCACAATAATGGAGTTTGAAAACCCCTTTGATGCAACAATTTTCAGGTTGTTTCTGTAGTTACAGAAGGCTACACAATAGCAATATACAATTGCCAAGTACAGTACTGCACATTATTTTCCTGATGTTGGTTTTTAGCCATTACAGCAAATCTTGGTTAGGCAAATGCAACTCATTTTTCAGAAATTGATATAGAGTAGTTAAGAATTATGGGTTGCCTTCCCCCCAGTATCTGACACATGATAATTTAAATTTTATTTATTTATTTATTTTCTAATTTGTTTTGCCGCCCAACTCCAGAGAAGAAAATAGACTAGAAAATTGACAAGAAAATAGACTAGCAAATCGTTTAAAAGGTAAAATGTACCCACAAGTTAGACTATGATGCACTCACATTATTGGTAACAGTTTTCACTGTCAAAAGTATTGCACTTCTTTAACCCATTTTCTAAACTGGTGACCAAGAACTGTTCTGGTAAGGTCCAAAAAGCCCCAAGGAAATGCTCACAGTGGAATAAAGCAGCAGTCAGAAAGCTCGTGTAAACAGATAAATCATTATTCAGAGCAGAGCTGAGTAAAATGTTCAGAAGTCACACTCCTCAAGGGATGTATCTGAAGTGGAGAACTGTGGGGCCAAAATGGCTAATCATCTAATTGTCTTTCCTTCTACATGGAAATCTATAGCAGTTCACCACGTTGATGGAAATGAAGAACATGGGAAGTTTGTCTTGATATACAGAAACAACATGTAATGTATAAAGGGAATTGAGATCTAAATGCAGAACTGACACAGGCGATTTCATCATAGTAAGCTTAAAAAATATTTTCCCCAACCCCAGGCTTAGATGCACACACTGTTTGCCTCATTATGGCTGAAATCCAGAGTAAACCTATTGAATAAGCTTTGATGAGTCAATACCTATATAAGTTCCACTGATTCACTGTACAATTCCAGTTGTGACTGTCTAGTTGATTTTAATCAATAAAGCGTTTTTAAAATTTTACTGCACTCCTAGGCATCTTTTTTCTTTAAAACTTTGCTTTTGCTAAACTCTCATTGTGTGAAAATCGAATGTATATACAGTTAATCTTTTGTTCTCGATAAAGACAATTTCCATCAGATTCACCATGGCAAGTGGGAGAGGTGAGTGATTAAGGTTAGCAACTCAATGCAGATCGCCATGAGGCTCGCCAATATTCAGAATAGGATACAGCAGAAGAAGAAGAAGAAGAAGAAGGAACACACTGATGGACAAAAAAGTGACTAACTAGTCCAATGCAAGCCTGGAACCTATGAAAACAGGAAGGACAGTTTAGCTGGTCCAGGATTCATTGGGCTGTTGGGATGATATATCAAATGTATTTCTTCAGCATAATTCTTTAAAGACAAAATGGGGAGCAAACTATCTGACCATGAGACAATAAAAAGAACACAGAAGCAGTATTCGAAAGACCTGTACAGAAGAGATAAAAGGATGATAGACTCCTCTGAAGAATCCTATGATTAAGAACCTAGGGTTCTACAAAGTGACGTGAAAGCTGCTCTGAAAGCACTATGAAGAAATAAGTCACCAGGGGTAGATGGAACAGAGATTGAATCTGTCAAAAGCTGTAACAAGAATATGCCAACAAATTTAGAAAAACAAAACAATGGTGCAGACTAGAAACACTCAATATACATTACAACTCCCAAGAAAGGAGATGCCAAGGAATGTAGTAACCATAGGATTGTTGCTTTGATTTCCCATCAAGGTGTTACAAGAAAAGCTTTTACCTTATGTGGAGTGAGAAATACCTGATGGTCAAGCTAGATTCTGAACAGGCATTCAAGATCATATGGCAAATATTTGCTGGTTACTAGAATGCACCAAAGAATTTCACAATTTAAAGACTACAATAAAGTTTTTTGCTGTTTGGATCATGAGCAACTATGGGTTGCTCTGAAAATTGGTGGAAGAAAAAAACAATTGAAACAAAAATAACATCATCTTACTGGCGGAGAACAGCAGTGACTTGAAATAATTCCTGATTAAATGAAAGAAGGGAGAGCTAAAGCAGGACTGCAACTGAACATTAAGTCAAAATCATGGGAACTTCACAATTTTAGTGCTGACAATAAAGAATTTGGAATATTCTAAATTTAAGGAGAATAATTGTTGCTAAGAGAGAAGAAATAGCCCATATTCTTCTCTTAGTTGGGAGAAGAAGAAAATCATTGCCAAGAAAGGTCCCAATGAAAATCCCTTAGATAAAGGAAAGGTTGGTATGTGTCCAAGAAGAGAAATCACACATAAAACGGTGTACATCTGGACAAAAGATGTGAGAAGCCAAACACTGCTAATTTTGTCAATGTCCTTTAAACACCTTGATCCACTGCTACATGCAGTCCTCAAAAAAAAGGGGAGGGACATTGCCCATCCTTGTTCTAGACCAGGGATCAACAAACCTGGCTTTCCAGAAGTACTTGGACTTTAATTCCCAGGAACCCTGGTGGGCAGGGGTACTGATTTGGGCTTCTGGTAACTAAAGTCCAAGAACACCTGGAGAGCCAAGTTTGCTGACCCTTGTTCTAGACAGACTTGTACAATCTCGAAAATAAAAATCCAATATTATGGGGGGAAAGAGTTCCAGTCCAAAAAAGTTTTCTCCAAAATGCATCTGTTCATTTTTAAGATACATTTGTACCTTGCTTAAAGAGCATATTGCGTTCCACAGGATTGCTCTTTAAGCGAGTTTGCTCTTTATGTGAAACACCATTGAAAGTGACCAATTGTGGGGGGATTGCAAACCCCGATTTATTTGTTAAGCGAGTTTTTGGTTGGTTTTATTTGTTAAGCGAAGCAAACATTCAGAGAAAATTCTGCTCTTTAAGCGAGTTACTCTTTAAGTGAGGCGCTCTTTATGCGAGGTTTGACTGTACCATAAAACTATGATGTTTTGAGAGAATTGCTAAATAAACAAAAGGGAATGCATTAGTTAGGAACATGGAACTACAAGATATTCCGAGTAGGTTCCATAATGTATTTATGATGAAATCCTCTTGTTACTTTATAGATTAATACACTGATGTGGTTCATGCGGTAGGAGGTGTTTTTAGTTGACAGCATCCAAAATTGAGATCAAACCAAGATTCAAACCTAAAATTTTATAACATAGGAAGAGAGCAAAGAGGTTCTGAGTGAAGCTTCATTCATAACCACTTCTTTACAACACAAAAGCCAATTATTTATATATACCAGTTAATGGAATATAATTTCTGAATCAACCAAGAAAAGATATTGATGTTTTCAGAGACATAGCTCAACTGGAAATAGTTATTGGCTTTTATGACTAAATGCTTCTTTAAAATACAGCTGGGGACAATAAATGAAATGTCTAGTGTTTTTCAAGGAAAAATTTTGTTCCTCTCTAATTCAGAGTTCTGTTAGTGTACATGGACAAATGTATAAATAGAAACATTCAAATTATATTTAAAATGTTTAAATATAAGTATATGCTATGTTTAACTTTAGACCCAAACTTTTGTTCCCACATCTACAGAGAGAAAAATGTGTAAAACATTAACAGTCAGAATCTGACTGAAAAAGCAGTTCATCTTTAGCATTGAGTTGCCACTAGCTAAGAAGTCAGTATTTGTTGCCCTATGCCAGTGATGGCTAACCTTGGCACTCCAGCTGTTCTGGAACTTCAATTCCCAGAAGCCCTGATCAGCAGGAGTGCTGATTTGGGCTTCTGGTAATTGAAGTCCAAGAACAGTTGGAGTGCCAAGTTTAGCCACCAGGACCCTATGCCAAGTTATATGACTGGTTTGTGACACAAAATACAAACACTAATTTCTTTATTAACACCAATCTACTCCTGAAATCTATGCCTATAGACTTAATGCCAACAGGTATAATTAACATAATTCTAACCGCAGTAATATGTTATGTAAAGATTATAAGACCCAGATTTAGTAGTACAGTAAAACCTCATATAACACTAAAACCTGGTTCCACAAGTCTTGGTGTTATATGATTTTTAGTGTTATCTGATCCTCTGTGGGATCCATAGAGATACATTGTAACCACACAGGCTTTAGCGGTTGTTATCTGAAGCATCCCATAGGATCTTAATGTTATCTGATGCAATTCTTCCCCCCAGATTCCTTAATGTTATGCGATTTTAGTGTTATTCGATACTAATGTTATATGAGGTATTACTGTACAGTGGTACCTCGCTTAAAGAGCATAATGTGTTCCACAGGATTGCTCTTTAAGTCAGTTTGCTCTTTAAGCAAAACACCATTGTAAGTGACCAATTGTGACTTCTGACCGGGTGTGTGTGTGTGTGTGTGAACCCTGATTTAGTTGTTAAGCGAGTTTTTGGTTGGTTTTAGTTGTAAAGCAAAGCGACCATTCAGAGGAAATTCTGCTCTTTAAGCGAGTTAGTCTCTAAGTGACGTGCTCTTTACGCAAGGTTTTACTGTACTTCTGTGTTAACTGTACAGAAGCTATATTTTCTCTGCTAAATCAAGACCAGGAATTGACTGCACTACTGATCATTAACGGTTAATATCCAACATTAGGGTAGAGCTGAAAAATAATCCTAAGAAAAACACAGTTCCAAAATATAATTAAAATTTATGAATGTAAAGTCCATATAATGAATACATTTGTATTATGGCAGGAAACAAGAAAGGCCAAATATGAGATGGGTTTGATTCTTTAAGGGAGGCCACAGACTATGACTTGTCAGAGTTGAGCAGAGCTAGTGAGGACAGGACATTTTGGAAATCTCTCATTTATAGGGTTGCCACAAGTCAGAGATGACTCAACACACGTAACAACTGTGTTAACTAATCAAACAGTATGAAGTTAAATTGAAAAAGCAGTGTGGGGACACTGGGGTGAAGGGATGTAAAAGAAGTGTGGGGACCCTGGGGTGAAGGTGAGCCTCCTGGGATTTTAACTGGGTGAACCCCAGTCCATTGGCTAGTTTATATGTTTTTATTGATGAATTTATTGGATTTTTGTGTTCCTGACGTGGTTCTGCATTACTATGTCAGCCGCCCTGAGTCGCTCTGCGAGTAGGGTGGCATACAAATGTGAATAAATAATTAAATAAATATATGAAATCAATCTCATAAAAAAGGAAAGATACAAGGTTAATGCAACAGAGCAATATTAATTCTAGGCTGGGGTTGGTTGTTGTTTTTTCTTTTGCTTTTGCTTTAATATTTGATCAACCCCTTGACCTTTCAATACTGAAACTGCTCAAGATACAATCTCCAAAGCAAATTTGAAGAGGAAAGATTCAATGTATCAGACATATATGCTTAAATAAAACCCAGAAATTAAAATGCTATGCACTTCTAGTCACTTTAGATGAAATCTGGTACTGACAGCGCAAGAGATTTATCCAATATTAAACGTCAAGTCAGTGCCTTCAGCTTTCATTTCATTTCTCTCCCTATGCTACTGGACTCAGAAAACTCCTGAAACACTCATTTTCAAAAAAGACAAAAACATAGTACAGTAAATCCAAAAGGTACAAATAAAACAACAAACATTTGGACTACCTGCACCAACTTCTTTTTCTTCTTCTTCTATGTTATTCTTAATACTGTCATATTCTTCATCTATTGCTTGATTTCCCCGCATCCGAGATAGAATCCTACGTGCTTTTTGAGTCTGCCCTTTCTGAATAAGCCAGCGGGGACTTTCGGGAAGAAAGAGGAAGCCAAAAAACTGTAATATAGCTGGAGCTGCGGAGAGGCCCAGCATGTACCTGAGGGAGTGAAAAAAGAAACAAAAGGAAATCTCTTCAATGCAAATGTAATGAAATCCCTTTCACAGAGTACAGAAAGGGTTTAATGCCTTAGCCACTTTCTGAATGCACTCCGTTTTTTTTCATAAACACACAGACCCAGGTGGCCGCATTCACAATCTGAAATTTCTGTTTCAACCAGTTCCAAGAAAGCTTGAATACATTTTCAGATGTTCCCTGCAGGTATCATTTGAACATTTTGCTATC
The DNA here is from genome assembly GCA_030440675.1 of Furcifer pardalis. Lineage (NCBI taxonomy): Eukaryota > Metazoa > Chordata > Lepidosauria > Squamata > Chamaeleonidae > Furcifer > Furcifer pardalis. The sequence goes on from CP126892.1 coordinate 200,296,057, forward strand.
TACAAAGTTTTTACTTTTAGAAGACAAAGTTATCCCATGTCAGTTCTTAATAAGAAATACATAGGATCCAGGTTGAGTTCAGATCATCAGAAAGCATTCATTTCTCAACTCATTGGACAGAAATGTCAGCTGGCCTAAGATGAGTAGTAGTAGTACTTTGTGGTCCTTCCATTTTCATCAAATTATTTATGCCTGTGCTATACTCTCATAAAAACAGTACTGAGGTAATGTACTCTCCCATAATTCAAGCACGTCTTCTTCTCTGCTTCCTCTTTTACCCCATCAGGTGTCGAGTGAATTCAAGCACTGGTCAGACAATTTTTAAATGTAGTTTTTTTTAATTATCTCCAGAAAATCACTGAGGCAACACCAAACTGTCTCACCCATTCCGCAGAAGGGAAAGTGTCAGTAGCAACTGCTGAAAGTGATTCAGGTTCTGTCCAATTACCGGAATTTTTCCACCACATTTGATGCATATGAAAATTTCTAGACATTTCCCCATAAACAATGTTAATTAGGTCCTGCTTTTGGGTTACAGGGACACAATGGACAGAAGGCCTGTGGACATTTGGACTGGGCCAACTGACAGATATATGACCTATGGACTGGGTTACCAACCTGTGTAATGGCCTGCTTATGGAATATCTTCGAGGAAGTCACACTCTTGTGTATGACAAAATGGTCTTGATCCACAAAAGCTAGCATTAAAATACTGGAGTAAGGTGCCACAACATTATTAGGTCTTTTTTTGTTCTGTTTACTCTCTGCTGTGTGGCAACAATGCTCCATCTGAAGAAGGCAATGGAACAGTATGTAGAGGCTAGGAAGTTTGATATTTTCAGTGGCTCCAGGCCCAGAGTGTATCCTGACTAAATCCAATCGTGGGCCATAGAACAAAAGGGCAATTTTGTCTCTAGGAATAAAATGTAGTGTGGTGTAATTTTCCTTCCAACCTGCCATCTACCCATACAGAATGGAAACTTAGGAATGACATAAAGAACCAAAATAAACTATCAGCACTTCCTCATGGGCTTAGTAGTACTTGTAGCATTATTAACCTTAAGTACTAATTTTATTATTCCTTAACTCTGAGCAGAAATGTCCCTTTTAAAATTTATTTTAAGTACCCTCTCCTCAACTCTTGTTTCTGGCTGTACTATTTTGGTCTTGGACCATAATATTGATTTGATTTGATAAAGAAGTCAACCTGAAAGCAGGAAACTTTGAGAAAGTCAGCAGAACAAAAAGTCACTGCACCCCAAGAAAAGGAGCTTTCAATCTTCTCCCTAAATCTTGCTTCTTGAATCCTTTCCCTTTTAAAGGAAGGAGACCTTTCCCTCTCCTGGACCCATCCTTTTCTTTATCAGCCTTCCTACTGAGCCTATCCACCTTTAAACCAGGTCTAGGACCTGGGAGGAGGCTTTGCTGAACTTACTTATCTGGACCTACAAGACTCAGCAATCTGAGTACTAAATAAGTATATTCAATACGTAGATACTAAGTATATACGGTAAGCACATAAGAGAGCAAACAAAATAAAACAAAAAGACAAAAAACTTTGTAGCATTTTAAAGACTAATAACTGTCTTTTAATGTTAGCTTTTGTGGATGATAATTGTATTAGAAGATAGTGCCTCAAAATTGATCACTAAATTTTTCACATTAATAAAACAATTATTTGGATACTAGACGAACTTTAATTGGTTTAATTCCATGTAATGTCACAGAAAGGAAACCATAGGTACTCACCTCAAAGGCTAAGGCCCTTCTGTACCGTTTAAAATATATACAGTAATATCTCGGATAACGTTTACCTTGGATAACGCTAAAATCACATAATGTTAAGTAATCTGGGGAGAATTGGATTGAATAACGTTAAGGTCCTATGGGATGGATCGGATAACAACCGCTAAAGCCTGTGTGGTTATACTGTATCTCTATGGAGCTTTAACGTTATCCGATCCATCCCATAGGATTTTAACATGGATTGGATAACACTAAAAATCGGATAACACCAAGACTTGTGGAACCAAGTATTAGCGTTATCTGAGGTATTACTGTATTTCCTTGATTAAATATTTTAACAAAATGTATTGTATTCCTAACAAGTATTTCTTGTCATGATTCAGAACCCTGCTACAAAAGAGATACCGTATATACTCGACTATAAGTCGTCCTGAATATAAGCCAAGGTACCTAATTTGGACTTCTAAAACTAGGAAAATAGATTGACCCGAGTATAAGTCGGGGGCAGAAAATGCAGCAGCTGGTAGTGAGTTTCAGTAATTAAAATGCATGAAGATGTGGTACAATTAATTTATTCAGACATTTATGTGGGTATGTTTTCAAATTTTTATGGTAGTGTTAATGCTTTTAAAAAAAATGTATGTTTGAATTTGCACCATCACGGTTTTGGGACTCTTGGGATCACTGACCCGAGTATAAGTCGAGTCCTTTTTTTGGATCTCATTCTGAAGGCTAAAAAACTAGACTTATACTCGAGTAAATACAGTAAACACTTCTTTTTCAGGCCATCATAAACAGATGTGTGTAACTGTCACAATTTCTTCAGTATGACAAGTAAATGGTTAGGCACATTTCCTATAATGGGATATCAAAGTGTCTCAGTTCAATGAATCTGCAAAAACACGGAATCAGTCTATTGGATGCTAACCATCATTGTAAAAAAATATTCTATTCATTAACAGACATTAATCAACAACTGCCATAAATTTGGTAAATATCCTTGGAGCAGCTGCTAACAAGAATATGGTTCATTTGTATTTCCCCCCATTATTTATTATGGTTTCCCATTTCTGACAAAGGTCCATGGTAAACAGAGAATTCTGTTCTTTTTCTCAGTTGATTCTCTCTGCAGCTCTGTCAACTGGAACATCAAGTAACTCCCAAACAGCTGACACCTCCTCTTTAGTTGTGGCAGTGGCCTTTCTGGAAAACTAATTTGAGTGAATATTTTCATCTCTGCAGCACTCGTTTCTGTCAATGCAGTGGTAAGCATACCGAGTTTCTTGCACGGAGTCTTATTTCCTTACTAAAGATCCCCTGTCACTTCTGTCCCTATCTGTATCCTTGCCTGGTCATGGGGCCATGTATAAATATGATTGTCTTATAATCTCTAATGTCTGAGGAAGTAGACTTGATCCATGAAAGTTCACATTAAAATCTAGCAGTATTTAAGACACCACTATGATTTTATCTTTCTTTTTGTTTGGTTATTCATTTGATATCATTGCAAAGAGACATCTTGAAATATGAATATTCCCTATCCTTTGTAGTGGGGGAGTTGTAGGTTATTTAGTGCACACAAAAGCTAAATTTTCTTTGTGTAACTGGCAAAACATGCTACTATGTGCCTGATAGTTTAGATTCTAGGATTTTGGTCTGTTCTATGTCTTCTTTTGGATGTTGTAGCTCTAGATCAGTGGTTCCCAACATGGGACCCGTGCCCAGAAGCCTAAGTCTCTACATTGGCTGATCAGTGCTTTGGGGAATTGACTTAGGCTTCTGGGAATTGAAGTCCAAAAAAAAAAAAAAAAAGGTTGGGAAACACTGCTCTAGATCAGGCAATTTTAACCTATGGCCCACGGGCCAAACCTGGCCCCCAAGGCCTTTTCATCCAGCCCTCGACATTGTCCTTGTTCCCGCCACCGCCACCTAGAAGCACCAAAAACATGCATTTTCTGTGAGATCTCGCTAAAATCTCACGAGATCTTGCACGAGAACTTGTGCAGAAACATATGACCAGCCCGCACAAGCCATTCTTAGGAGAGTGATCCGCCACCCACCCCAAAAAGGTTGAGAAAGCCTGCTCTAGATAGTTGTTGAAAAATCAGTTCAATTCAACATATCTTTTTTGCTGTCCAAGTTTCAGAAGTACAGATTAACTCCACAATTACAATTTTAAGTCCTCCTATTATAACATTTCATGTCCAAAGTCAGTTTGCAAAACTATGTTTGCTGTGTTTTGAGGCTACACAGTTTCACCCCAAGACTGTAATTTCCATTCTAACACTATAGTGCTGTTAACCAGTTTTCCTTATGTTCTGCAAATAACTTCTGAAATTGCCCACAAAGTGAGGCTTCTGTGAACATCTATTCTTGTTTTTATCATCTTTGGTGCCCTTTTGGTGTCTCATCCATTTGATATCTTCAGTGGCACCTGAAACACCCAGTATATCCAGATCTTACCACGTATTTTCAAACCAAAAAAATCAAACAGAACATCAGGCTTCTGATTTGTTTTAATATCTCTAGCATAAGGTATCAGGGAACCATATTCTATAATGATTTTTCTAGAAGCACTGAAAAGTATTTAAATTTTTTAAGAATAAGAAATAATGAGTGTTTGTGTTTACGTTCTACATAGTTGTGAAGACACAATGCTTCATTTTAAATTCAAAACATGACACCTACCTCCATCCATCCTTTGGGAGATAACTGAAGGCTCCATCTATAACACTTGCAAAGAACTGCCCTCCTGTGATGAAGAGTGTATTTATTGTAACTAATCTGCCTCTTAAATGGGGAGGAGCAACTTCTGCAATGTATACTGGTACTGTCATAGAAGCAATACCTACAAGAAAGAAATTAAGAAGAATGAAACTTTCTTTAAAACAGGAACACAGTTTATTCTTGATATAAAAACAAGACTAAATGCAGTTTAATTCCAACTAGAATGTTTGTTTGTTTGTTTTTTATTGGTTGGTTGGTTGAATTTCTATACTGCCCATCTGGATGTTATCCCACTTTGGGCGGTGAACAAACAGAAAATAAATAACAATACCCACAACAAATCAAAACCCATCACCAAAAAATACATCACAAACTAAACTAAACTAAACTTATTGGCATCTGAGAATATCGGGACTGAACCTAGGTGGCTAATTTATCGATAAGGGAACAATGCCCTGAAAGGCCTTCTTGAAGAAGAGTATTTTTGTTTTTTAAAGGTAGCCAGTGAAGGGCCTGGCGCAGCTCCACCGCTAGTGTATTCCACAGTTTTGGTGCCGCCACCAGGAATAGACCCACTGAAATCACTCTGATTTCTGTTAATGTCAACCAAACTGTTCACATTCATTTTATCGTTTTGCTCTATCTGGGATTAAAACAGGATCACTACAGTTATCAACAAACATCACATAAAGAAGTAAACATTTTACTAATAGTTATGAGGTAAGGAAAAAAATACCTAACAAGAGATGGACCGACTTAATAAAGGACGCTACAACTTTTAGACTGAAATGCCCGATGGTTGTTAATGATATGGCATTTTGGAGGTAATTAACTCAATATATTCAGCGGCCCCTTTTTCTGTAGGCATCCATTAAAAATGAACCACAAGATCAACAGGTCTAGAAAGCACATCTGTATTCAATACAATTTAAGACCTGGCATCCTACCAGGCTTCCAAAGCAACTGAAGGAAAGAATAAACTAGCTGGTTTATATAGTTGTGTTTTTCTACTGTCATCTTCCCAACCAGTGTTTCTAACCACACATAACACAAATTAATTTCTTCCCACCTTCAGCACTGTACTATTATAATCACATCATTCTGCTAAGATATAATTCAGATCAGATCAGACCAGACCAGACACAAGAAATCATCCTTTTTGGCAACAAACAACACAAAAACAGCATCAGAGATTTCCTTTTTTGTTGATCATTATACTAAAGTACACCTTGCTTAATATGGCTTTTTTTTTTGCGGGGGGGGGGGGGGAGGGTGTCTTACTATAATTTTGGATATTGTCCTCAAAAGCAGGAGAAAGATTATTAAAATATCAATGGGTATTTGAAACAACAATAGTGAGTAATTACATTAAAAGTATGCAAAAACCACCTCTTCCAAATACTGAACTCTAATTACAAAGACTGTCCAGCTCTAACCTCAATTAAATACATAAACAACCCATTTACAGCTACTCACATTTCTGAATGTTCACTTCATGGAAGTCCATTTAAATTATGGAAAAGGAGAAAACAAAGCTGTGCACGCTTTACATGAATACAATATATACAAGTATCTGTTTTGTGGTGTTTTTGAATGTTAATAGCTGGACAACTGATATAGGAGCACTACAGAATACCAGGCAGCTGGAATGGTTTACTCTGAACTACTATATGAAGAATACAGCTACAACCAAATAAATAAAAGCAGCTGTAGTATTAATACACATAAGCCAATAATAACAACAATAATAATTTCATGTCAGAAATTATTCTGGGTAGAAAGGATTTTTGCTGGAGAAACTCCGTTCAGGGGACACCCGAATGATGCTCCTTTCATGTCCCCAAGATCTTTTCCCATTGAAGTGGTCCCTATTTATCTACTTGAAGTCAATAAAGGCAATGTTTACAATAGATGAAAATCAATTAAGACACTATGTTGGAAACATGAAGGCAAAAAATGGAAATGTGTTAGCTTTTATGCTTTTTCAAAAAATTCAGGAAAAATCAAAAGAGTACATCTAATTTTAGACAACAATTCAAACCAGGATTTTCTCTGATGATTTAAAAATAACCAGATCTTCACAAAATGTAAATGAATTTGTCTTTCAATCTATTGCTATCTTTCAAAATGAAAAAGCACACAAAGCTATATTCAAGCCTGCCTGGAACATGTCCCAAACTCAATACAAATTCTTTTCTGTATGGAAATGCAACCACCCAGAGTGTTGTTCACATGAAATCAGGTGGTATATAAATATCGATAATAAATAAATAGTAAACTTGATCCAGAGAATCATATGTGAATAACAGACTTTGCCCTAGAAGAGGGAAGCTGCTTTCATAGCCATTTATTTCAACTGAAGAGTGAAGCAGATGTCAAAATTTTGTCATTTCATTTATGTGCTTAAAAGGGCTGGAGAGTCTGGTTTCAAAGCACACACATTTCTGCCCCAATTTCATTTAGTCTATCTGTCACATTATACATCAGTCACAGCAGGATCTGTTTTTTGCTACTGCATCACATGAAGACCACAATTTTCACCAAATTAGGTAGGTTAATGTAGAGTGGATTGACATATAGTATATAGATGTAATATACACAAAAATCATTGGGGTGAGGGGGTCTCCAGGGCAGCCCAAATATATTTTTTTTCTTGCCTACAGAGTAATGCGACACAACATTTTAGAGATTTCAGTAGTTTGATTCCAGAAATGTCCATGTTTTGAATTATGCCATGTATTTCCGGATGGGGGCTTGGATAATATGAATGAATACCAAAATGAAGGAGATACTATTTCGATAGAAAGAAGGGGATGTAAAAGAAGTGTTGGGCCACGGGGTGAAGATGAGCCTCCTGGGATTTTAACTGTGTGAAGCCAGAGTCATTGGTTAATTTATATGAAATCAATCTCATAAATAAGAAAAGATACAAGGGTAATGAAACAGAGCAACATTAATTCTAGGCTGGGGTTGGTTTTTTGCTTTTGCTTTAATATTTGATCAATCTCTTGACCTTTCAAGATACAATCTCCAAAGCAAATTTGAAGAGGAAAGATTCAATGTATCAGACATATGTTTAAATAAAACCCAGAAATTAAAATGCTATGCACTTCTAGTCACTGTAGATGAAATCCAGCACTGACAGCGCAAGAGATTTATCCAATATTAAACTTCGAGTCAGTGCCTTCAGCTTTCATTTCATTTCTCTCCCTATGCTACTGGACTCAGAAAACTCCTGAAACACCCATTTCCAAATAAAAAAAGACAAAACCATAGTACAGTATTCACTAATCATTTCCTTTCAATGTTGAGCTTATGTGTTATACCTTAATCCATGCCACAGTTATGAAATGGGAAATGATTTGGGCAATGGGAGAGAGAGAGAAATCATGGTAGCATTAGTTTGATTTCATGGGGAAAACTCAGCACTTCAAAGCAGACATATTTTCACTATGCCTACCAAGTTTTTGCACAATAGTGTCTAAGGCTCTAAGCCAGGTTTTCTCAACCTGCAGCCCACAGCACCATTTCATGTGGCCCCCACCACATCCACCACGCCAGGAAGTGCTATGTGGTGGAGGAAGGGCAAAATGGCCATCCGGCCCCTGAAGCTATCCGAGGGAGCGTGGCCGGCTTTAAAAGGTTGAGAATTCCTGTGTAAGCCAAAATATTTCTGTGACTGAAAGCAAGATAATTCCTAATCTTTGTTGAAAAAGAAATGTGACAAAGAAATGTGAAATCCATTGTAATATAAAATAAAGGTTGCCCTTGCTCGAAAGCCGGTCGTATTCGACTCTAGGGTGTGGTGCTCATCTCCATTTACAGCAAAACAACCAGCACTGTCTGCACTGTAGACATTTCTGTGGTCATGTAGCAAGCATAACTAGACACTGGAATGCAGGGAACACTGCTATCTTCCCACCAAAGTGGTACCTATTTATCTACTTTCAGTTTCTTGCTTTTGAACTGCTAGGTTGGCAGGAGCTAGGACAGAGACAGGAGCTCACTCCGTTGTGCAGCACTCAAGACAACTCAGTTGTCAAGTTCAGCATCTTAACCACTAAGCTACCACAGACCCATTGACTAAGCTGGGACCAACATACAAAAGAACCTAGTGAAATAGCCTGGATCCACATAATTTAGAGCTCTATAGATCATACCTAATTACTTTGAACTGTACCTGGAACCAATGTGAGAAGGAAGGAAAGAAGCTTACTTTCTTCATTTAACAACTTTTTGTGGCTGGTTGGTATTCTTGCTTCTTCTTCTTTTAAAGACAAGCAAGTGTCTAATTACATACTAGTGCTCTCCTGATGTAATGTTTCTCACTATTCAAACAAGGACTCTACAATTTCAACGCAGACCAAAGAAATTAAGTTGTTTCCATTTTTTAGATCTTTGTTCTGATAATACCAGTGACTCAGGATGGGTGATGCATACTACAAGTCACTGTAATGCTAAAAGGTTAGGCTGGATATAAATAGCCTTAGGACAAACTCATGCTGAGTGAAGTTCAATGGATGTCATGGGCAGAAAACTCCCATCCAACCTATTCTTAGTCACAGAGTTGATTTAATAAAAAAGAGGGATGTAACCACAGACTGCTGTGGTTCAAGTGCTTAAGATACTGAACTCGAAAACGGGAAGGTCGAAGTTCAATTCCCGAGTGCTGCACGACGGCGTGAGTTCCTGTCTCTGTCCCAACACCTGCCAACCTAACAGTTTGTAAGCAAGAAATCGCAAGATTATAAATATGTACCACTTTGGTGGGAAGGTAAATAGCATTCCATGCATTCAGGTGATGAGGCATACCTGCCGCATGTCTATGGAAATGTCTGCAAATGCAGACAGCGCTGGCTTTTCGGCTATAAACAGAGATGAGTACTGAACCCTAGAGTCGGATACGACTGGTTTTCGAGCAAGGGCGATCTTTAACTAACCACAGATTAACACCATATTCTTATCATCCCTATGAACACTTTGCACTTGCCTAGTATAAAAGTACACCCAAGTAGCTGAAAAAGAAACATCCAAACTCAACCTACATATAAATTTAATATTACAGGTACAGTATATTACAAGTAGAGTCATCATGACTTTGCATCATATGCCTAGTCTAAGGAAAATTGATTACTTTCCTGCATCATTTGAAAACAATGTCATGCTTTTTCAGGCATCACATCCTTATTGCCCATGTACGCCTGATCAGAATATCACATTCCCCAGCTGGTCCATTCATCATCTTGGGTGGTAAGACCAAAACAAAAACAAAAAACAACCACTGTTACGAGCTAAAGTCTGCCCAGGTTATCCTGCTATGGTAATGAGTAGACCATACTGTCAGCAAGTCAACCCTGGTGGCAGTTAACTAACCTAACCACCCTCAGATAGATTAAATCCCACTTGAATCCATCTTGATGGAGGGCAGCAGCTTCATTGACACTGGCCTGGGGCGATGAGGACTTTGTGTGCCCAAAGGGCTAAGGACCAGAAAGTGACACAAGAAACTGGATCAATGGTATGGGTGTCAGGCTGTGATGCAGATGGATGGAAGGCCACTGCATTATATTCTCAGGACAGTTTTCATGGCTGATCGACATGATGATCACCTATACTTGGATTCAGATATGGCAGAAGAACTGAGCATTTAAGCATCTATGCCAGAAGTGCCCAAACTACAGTCTGGGGCCAGACGTGGCCCCCGATGCCAATTCATCCGACCAATGAAGCCCTTGTCACCCCTGCCAGCAGAAGAAAAAGACATCCATATGAGCATGTTTTACTTCTGCTTCCAGGAGTGATGAGGGTTTTGCAGGCCAGATGAATTGGCATCAGGGGCCAAATCAGGCCCCCAGGCCTTAGTGACCAGCTCCCTGAACCATGTGATCGGCCCATAGCCCGAAAAGTTTGGGCACCCCTGATCTATGCCTTTCTCAAAAGCCACAAATGAGCAACAGGATGAAAGGCAGCGGAATACAATCCACTCACCGGGTTGAGGGTATTTCAAAAAACCAAAGAACCTTCACAAAATAATGCAGAAGCAGGACTAAATAAGGTTGATGTGGGTGGGAAACAGAAAAAAGAATACAGCTCAGATTTTCATTCTGCAGCTAAGAAAGAAGCAGAAACAGGAGGAACCCTTGTCAATCTCCTCTCATAAGGAAAGCATAGCTGTTTCACTACATTCATAACAAGGTGAGGAAGAGAAACACGCGAGAGATATCTATATAATAAATCAATAAGAAATATGGAACACAAACCCCCAATTTCCATGTTATGCACTTTTTGATGAGAAGCTTAAATTCACTATGGTAATATAATGTATGAAATACAGGATGCTGCAAAGCACTCAGTTACAGAAATATTTAATACACCAGAAAAGGCAGCAATGAAGGTACATAACCAGGAAGCTGGCCTACTGACATATATTTCTGGGCTACACTTCCCAGATTTCTGTTTTGGAAATTCTTTAATATTTCTGAGGGCTGCACGAAAACATGAAAAACACATACAGTAAAACCTTGGATAACACTAAACCTTGGTTCCACAAGTCTAGGTGTTCTCTGATTTTTAGTGTTATCCGATGCATGTTAAAATCCTATGGGATGGATCGGATAACGTTAAAGCTCCATAGAGATACATTGTAACCGCACAGGTTTTAGCGGTTGTTATCCGATCCATCCCATAGGACCTTAACGTTATTCGATGCAATTCTCGATTACTTACGTTATGGGATTTTAGCGTTACCGAGGTAAACGTTATCCAAGGTATTACTGTACTTCTAATAGTACTCTTATGGGGATCTCTCAGTAACATCTATGGTAGTACTTTCCACTACTCCAAAATAAGAGTACCACACTCACTCTAGCATCAGTAATGAGTATTTAGTAAATTCACAAGGCCAAAATGAGGTGTTTTCTTTTTAAAAAATAAAATAAAACCTGTTCACCCCGCTACACATTAAAATCTATTTTTAATAATAATAATAATAATAATAATAATAATAATAATAATAATAATAATAATAATAATAATAATAATAATAATAATAATAATAATAATAATAATAATAATAATAATAATAATAATCGTTTTTTCAACTCCTTCATATGGCCTCCAACTCCTTCATATGGCCTAAAGAACTGCATGTAGGTCTTTGTGTCTTCTGTCAGAGGCAGAATGGGAATCCAGTACAATTCAGCCATATGCCAGGTACATTTTTCCCCTACCAGCAAAAATTGGCTAGGACACACATTCCCTTAGACATGATTTCCCCCCTCATTTTTGTCCTAGCCAATGTAAGGAATACAGCAAAAAAAATATCCACACTATTTCTCAAATCTTATTTTTGTTCTACTTCTGTTTTGTAACTCCCAGTTCTAGGATGGCAAATGATCCGTTGGAGATGGGCAACCTTTACCTTTTATATCACATTTAACTGGCTGGTTAGCTCAATGGTTTAAGTATCTGATTGCAGAACTAGAGATTAGGAATTCAATTCCCCATTGTGCCTCCAAAGAGAGGAACCAGCCTTGCAGCTTTCTACACAATTCCAGGATGCCCTCCGAAGAAGGGAACAGTAAACCACTTCTGTGTATTCTCTACCAAGAAAACCTTGGAAAGAGTCACTGTAAGTCAGAGTTAATTTGATGGCATATGGTTATTATTGCTTCTCGTAAAAAAATATGAAGCTAACAGGGGATACCAGGTTTTTTTTAATCAGTCACCATCCAAGTCATCAAACTACTACTTGTTGTTGTTCAGTCGCACAGTCGATTCCAACCCTCTGCGACCCCATGGACCACTGTCCGCCAGGCACTCCTGTCCTCCACCATCCCCCTCAACTCGCTCAGGTCTGCACCCATTGTCTCCACAATACCATCTAGCCATCTCATTTTGGGCCGTCCCCTTCTTCTTCTGCCCTTGACCCTTCCAAGCATCAAGGCTTTCTCAAGTGAATCCTCTCTTCTCATTTGATGTCCAAAGTACCTTAGCTTCATCTTTATTATTTGACCTTCTAAGGAGCAGTCAGGTTTGATTTCTTCTAAGATTGACCTATTTGTTCTCCTCGCTGTCCAGGGGATTCTCCAAACTCTCCTCCAACACCACATCTCAAAGGCGTCTAATCTTCTGCGCTCTGCTTTCCTAATGGTCCAGCTCTCACAACCATACATTGCCACCGGGAATACCATTGCTTTGACTAGACGAATCTTTGTTTGTAATTTGATGTCTCTACTTTTCACTATGCTCCCCAGGTTTCTCATCGCTTGCCTCCCAAGAATCAGTCGGCTCTTTATTTCATGGCTGCAATCACCATCTGCAGTGAGCTTTGATCCCAGGAAAGTAAAATCTGTCACTGCTTCTACTTCTTCCCCATCTATTTTCCAGGGACTGATAGGGCCTGCTGCCATTATCTTGGTTTTCTTGATATTGAGTCTCAAGCCAGCTTTTGCACTTTCTTCTTTCAACCTAATCAGGAGCTTCTTTAGGTCCTCCTCACTTTCTGCCATTAGGGTGGTATCATCTGCATATCTCAAATTGTTGATGTTTCTCCCAGCAATTTTGATCCCAACTTGTGATTCCTCCATCCCTGCATTTCACATTATGTGTTCTGTGTATAAGTTGAATAAGCAGGATGACAAAATGCAGTCTTGTCTTACTCCTTTTCCTATTCCAAACCACTCAGTCATTCCATTTTCTGTTCTAACTGTTGTTTCTTGATTCATGTACAGATTTCTCATGAGGCATATAAGATGTACCGGTATTCCCATCTGTTGCCACATTACTTGCCACATTTTGTTGTGGTCAACACAGTCAAAAGCCTTAGTGTAATCAATGAAACAGAAGTAGACTTGTTTCTGATATTCCTTTGTTTTTTCCATGATCCATCTTATGTTGGCGATGTGGTTTCTAGTTCCCCTGCCTCTTCTGAAACCCGCCTGCACTTCTGGTAATTCTCTCTCCACATACTGTTGCAGTCTATCCTGTATTATCTTGAGCATCACCTTGGTAGCATGAAGGATGAGCGCTACTACAGAATTATTATTATGCCATGTTTACTCATACTGTACTTGTGAACTGAAAACTTGTGAGTATTTTTGGACTACTGGTGAAAGACTGGCCTTCCAAGTCTCAAATGTCTTTTAGTTTCTGGGCTATAGTCTCTATTTGGGTTGATGACTGAACTAATATATAAATAATTGTTAAGTTTCAAACTCTTCATAATCAAAAGAAAATTCTCTAATCCTTCTGCAGTCATCTTTGTCTTAATATTCAATTGCAATCCAGTTTTTTCCACTTTCTTCTTTAACCATCATCAGTAGATATTTCAAGTTATTGCAGCTTTCTGGCAATAATGCAATATTATTTTCAGATACTTGTCGGACAAGTGTGGCTTTTCATAGATTTTTCATAGATTTCATAGATTTAGCCTCTGTAGCTTAAAATTGTTCTATTGGTATTCTATCTATTCTTGGTGGTTTATACCTTCCAAATGTTTTGAAAGTGGTTTTTACTTTCTAAAATTACAGAATCTCTATCACAGGATTCTTCTTCAGGGAGGAAACTGTGGTCTTTATATTTCTGTTGTACAGACTTACAGGATATTATTTTCATCACCTCTTTATTTTACCCTCACCATATTTTCTTCTATTGTTCTTCCTAGGCTATTTTGCTCCCAATTTTGTTTCCAATTTTAAAAGACAGAATCCTACCACATATTTATGTTGGCATCACTCCAAGACTATACATTTCACTGGCAAACTGCTATCACTAAGAGGTGAGTACAGTAAAACCCCTACTTACAAGGGGGGGGGGAAGATCAGTTCCATAGGCTTTTGCTTAAATCATTTTATGTAACTCAAAGCAAACCCATAGGGAAATGAATTAACCCAACCCAAACCCATAGGAAAAAGAATCTTTATGTAACTCAAAGCAAACCCATAGGAAATCGTGTAAATCGGGACATGGTTTTAGCACAAGTCGAATTTTATGTAACTTGAGGCATATGTAAGTCAGGGTTTTACTGTACTTATTCTTCTTGTCAATATGCCAACACTTGCAACTGCTACATGACAAGAAAAATAAGCAATCTGTGGAATATTTACCACTGAAATTTGTATCAGCAGAGTTACACCAGTGGATGTAAATAAGAGGATTTGAAACAATGTCAACTATGATTTCTACTTTAGCTATTCAGTGATGTCCATGTATAGGTGTCTGATTGTCTGAAGTATGTATTTTCAATAAACTGTTGACATCAGACAATTCTAAGAGTTGTTTTCCTGTTTCATTTCTGACTCTTAAAGTCAAGTTCTCCAACTATATTTGATTCTGCTTCACTTCTGACTTTTGTACTCTGCTCATCTATTCTGTTTTATTGTGTGATGTATTTCCCCCTAAACTCTTCCAAAAAAGTTTTCATTTTCTTCTTTTTTCAATATCTGAAAGTGTTTTTGGAGCATAAATGTGAATGATGGTTTTATTAATCAGCTTTCCATGAAATCTGGTTGGTATTGTCAATCTTCATATTACAGTCTCTAACTGCTTGTGCTTGTCTCACCTCAATATTGCAATCACACTGCTTCTTTTAAGTTTATTGTTTTCAGAGTAAAATATGTTGCAATTATCTGATGGAAAAAAGTTCAATTTAGTTCCCTCATACCAAGATGTTCCATCAAGGCTAAGAGCAAGACTGTCTGAAGGCTAAGAAGCCTTTATGAGTCTAGACGCCTAGCAAAGACACCCCATGGTCAAAGCTGAAACATCAGACTAAGATACATCCATCGTCACCTGGAATTAATGGTTGCATCAGCAGAAAAAAAATATTTCCACTGGTCATAAGAACAGAGAATTTCTTGAAGGGCAACGGCTGTGCTAGTAATGCACAGGGGGAAATTATTTTTCTATTACATCAGTAGCAGCCTTTCCTGGAATCTGTTTCTGGGTTTTCATTTTAGCTTCATATATTTACAGATGTCTCAATTTCAATCTCTAGCCAAAAACAGGTTTCAATTTCCATACCTCTCAAGTGATTCTGCTTCACCTTTTACTGTTGTAGACTACCCAAGTAATGTGAATTCATAGTGCATCTTAATTCAAATTTGTGTGTGTGTACTGATTTCCCTAATGAACCAGGAGCGATTAAATTTAAGAATGCTCATCATCCACAAGATAACAGAAAATGCACATATCATCTGCAGATCATGTACAGCACTTCCTGTTCAAAAGATGAGAAAAACAACCTTCATCTTCACCAGTTTGACTGTCCAACAACAAAAGGATTCTGTTTATACATTAGTGATAAGCATCATTTCAGATCCTGATTGTCAGCTGAAAGTCTTCATTAATCCGCTAGCTGCTCCACTCCTCAGTAGTCACTCACAGGCTAATTAAAACTCATTTTAAAATTCAAGATAGAGCATCAAAGGGCATTCTTTTTAAAAAGCTACTTTTAAAATCATCAAGGTTCAAAGAAAATGCTGAAAACTACATTCAGCTCTTTAAAATGATTCTTGGCCATCTACCCAAATCTTCAGTAAGTGAAAGAACTATTGGGCAAGAGAAACCAACATCATTAAGGAGACGAGATCTAAGCAACACAGTTACATACTGTATTTTCTATTTGCAAACTTCATTTTGGCCCCAGAGACAAATAAATCACCATAGGTGCTATAAATCTTGGAAGTATCACCTTGAATCATCTCATTAGGATTATCTCAAGACCTCTAGATGACTGTGTTCCTATTTTATGTCCTCCAGCTCCTTCAGTTTTAAAATATTTTGGTTCTCAGATCATGATCATGTTTACCAGCTAATCAAACAGCATGGATAATTCCTTTTACCTTCATTATAAACTGGAATCATTTAAGGTTTTCTATATTTTGCTTTCATTATCAATTTCAAATGGACTCTGCAGCCAGAAATCAAAAGTGGATTGAGAATTTGAAGGGCAGCTATGAAGGTGCTCAAAAAAATCTCAAAAGTAAGAATGTATCATTAGAGGACATCCATATTATGGTGTTCCAATTATCGCTTCTCGGCCTTTTGGCTAAGATCAAGTGTAGTATACTGTGAGTAGAGGTGAAAGTTCAACAATGAAGAAAAGTGATAGGAAAAACAGACAAATCCAAAATGTGGTGTTGGCAGAGAACTTTATTAATACCATGCACCACCCAAAAGACAAGTGGATTCTAGATCATGGACTGCAAATAAAGACTAATAATTGTGCTCTATATCAAACAAAGTCTGAACTCTAACTAAAAATTAAGTTGTCTAAAATGCAATTATTGTAATTTTACTATTCATGGACTATATTAACTGGAAAAGATACTAGAAAAAAATGAAAAATGCTAGGAAGGGCGGCGGCGGCGGCAACAGAAACAACAAGGTGGGCTTAGTAAAAATACCCACAGCCTTTCACATGGAAAATATGTTCACGACCCTTAACAACAAGACCTTTTAGAGATAACTAACTTTATAGCGTCACCATAACTCAGAAGTAATCTAACAGCATGTAACATAGATTTTCCCCACTAGCTATAACTCCTTTGGTTAAATTCACCGTCAAGTGAGCACATTTCAATTCATGCAAATGGAAATCACTCCCCATCCCCATCATCCCCATTGCAGCCCCCTCCTTTTTATTCTCTACACAACAGTGTTTCCCAGAAGCCTAAATCAACCCCCCAGAGTACTGATCAGCCAATGTACTGACTTAGGCTTCTGGGAATTGAAGTCCAAAAACCAAAGGTTGGGAAACACTGCTCTAGAGCAGAGGTCCCCAAACTATAGCCTGTGGGCCGCATTTGACCTACTGCATCAAATCATCCAGCCCACACCCTCTTTCTAGCCACTACTTCCACAGCTGCTGCCACCTCAATCCTTGTCCCCTCCACTTAGCTTAGTGAGTCCCTAATGGTACTCTGTAGCAGGGAAGATGTGGTTGGCTCGAGTTTGTCCTGCCGCAGCTAGCAACGGGGGGGGGGGGAGTGGTGGGTGGCTCAGGGTGGTCCTGCCATATTGGCCCAGGATTACAACCATCAGGAAAGTGAGCTTCCTGCATAAATACAGATAAAACTGCTCTCTTATGCAGAGTGCTGACTGTTTCATGTGATGGTGAGAAAACAACAACAAGCTCCACTGTGACTTTACAGCAACGTCAGTGTTCGGCCTTGACCAATGTACTCAAGCCACAGTAACAGCAGAACTTTTTATCTGAAGGAGTAAAAATATCCTGGGCTTATGTGGCTTTAGATTTATTCCGTACTATACAGTAAAACCTTGGATAACGCTAAAACTTGCCTCCACAAGTCTTGGTGTTATCAGATTTTTAGTTTTATCCGATGCATGTTAAAATCCTATGGGATGCATCGGATAACATTAAAGCTCCATAGAGATACATTGTAACCACACGGGCTTTAGTGGTTGTTATCCAATGCATCCCATAGGGTCTTAACGATATTCGATGCAATTTCCCCCCCCCCCTTGTTTAATGTTATGCAATTTTAGTGTTATCTGATGCAAACATTATCTGAGGTATTACTGTACAGTAATACCCCGGATAACGTTATGACTTGGTTCCACAAGTCATGACGTTATCCGATTTTTAGCGTTGTCCGATGCATGCATCGAACAACGCTAAAAAAAAGCCCTGACTTCAGGGACAAACCGCTTTAAAGGCAGGCAGGGAAAGAAAGAGACCTGATCGGGTCTCTTTCTTTTCCTCCCTGCCTTTAAAGCCACCCCCCACTCACAGCGGTCTCTGCGACTGCAGTAGGGTCGGGAAAAGACATGCTTTTCCTCCAACCCTACTGCAGTCGCAGAGACTGCTTGTGTCTCTTTCCCTCCCTGCATTTAAACTACAGGGAGGGGGAAAGAGAGAGACGTCATTGGGTCTCTAGAGAACAAATCACGTCTCTCTCTTTTTCCCTCCCTCTAGTTTAAATACAGGGAGGGAAAGAGACACAAGCATTCTCTCTCCCCCGGTAGTTTAAACAAAGGGAGGAAAATAGTAAGACGCGATCGTGATCTTCTCTAGAGACCCAATCACGTCTCTCTCTTTCCACCGCCCTGTAGTTTAAATACAGGGAGGAAGACACACAAGCAGTCTCTGCAACTGCAGTAAGGTCGGGGAAAAGGCGCGTGCTTTTCCCCCGACCCTACTGCAGTCGCAGAGACCGTTGCGGGTGGGGGGTGGATTGGGTAGTTCTACCCAAACCACCCCACACCAGTAGACCATTGCCTCAGATAACATTAAGAATCATTATCCGGAATCATTATCCGATGCAAGTTTTTTCCAAAAAAACTTGCATCGTTATCCGATTCTAGCGTTATCCGATGCAATCGTTATCCGGGGTATTACTGTATATGCAAACCAATAGACAACAGAAAGGAAGGTAAAAGTAAAGGTCACCTTTGCTTGAAAACCAGTCGTACCCGACTCTAGGGTTCACTGCTCATCCCCAAATCCTACAGACAAAGAGCCAGCACTGTTTGCATCTGCAGATGTTTCTGTGGAAATGTGGCAGGCACACCTAGACACCAGAGTGCACGGAATGCTGTTTACCTTCCCACTGAAGTGGTCCCTAGTTAACTACTTGCAATTTCTTGCATTCAAACTGCTAGGTTGGCAGGAGCTGGGAGAGACAGGAGCTCAATCCATCGTGCAACACTCAGGTTTCAAACTGCTGACTTGTCAACCTTCCAGTCTTCAAGCTCAACGTCTTAACCACTAAGCCATGCAACACACCCAAGGGCACAGTTCTTGCATCACTTGTCAGTAAATTGGCAACACTAAATGTGCTATTATTGTATAAAAATTAAACAGAAGCAAATGCCAAGTTAGAACAAATCTCAACAGCATATTTTAATTTACAAATACCAACCACAGACAACAACCCAATCTGTTGTAAGAAAAAATTACCAAAAAACACACTGAATGGAACTTTTGAAATGGTAGCTGTGTTAGTTCAAGCGTATCAGAGAGTAAACAAAACAAAAGACAAAAAATGTTGTGGCACTTTAAAGACTAACTGCTCTATTTTAATGTTAGCTCTAAGAACAAAGGAAGAACTTGGTGTCTAGCCTGGGTCACTCACAGAATAGATGCTAGCCTGAAGAGTAAACTCATTAGCAAATGCAGTGGTGGGCAACCAAAAAAATTACTACCACACTGTGGGCGGAGCCAGCATCATGGGTGGAGCCAACATCATGATGTCATGGGCAGAGCTAATGTCATGATGTCATGGGTGGAACCAATTATGTGGGCGGAGCCAACATAAAAAACCCATAAAAATAAGTACACATAAAAATACAAATTAAATAGACATAAAAATACACATAAATACACCCCGGCGACTAATGGATCCAGTAGGATTCCAGAGGGAACTGGGGTGTTGTCCTCTTGACTTGCAAAGCGGTTCATCTGAGGCTCTTGTCGACGCTTGGGACAAGAAAGCGATGGCAGCCCTAGACGTAATCGCGCCACTACGGCCTCTCCGAGTCCGAGGGAATCGATCTGCCCCTTGGTTTTCAGACGAACTAAGGGAGCTTAAACGGGCTAAGAGACGCCGAGAGCGCCGCTGGGTGAAGACTCGGGACGAATCTGACCGAACACTGGTTAGAGCAGCCATTAAAGACTACCTAGTGACGATGAGGGCGGTGAAATGACAATATTTCACCACCCTCTTTGCCTCCGCTGATAATCGCCCAGCGACCCTGTTCCGGGTGACCAGGTCCCTCCTCGTGAGAGAGGGGGCGGGCCCTGGCTGGCAGGGATCGGCTGAGGTTTTCGCTGATTATCTGGAAGGGAAAGTCGCTCAGATCCGTTCAAAGCTTAAGCCCGGCGTGGATGGTATGGATCTGGAGTTGACCGAAGCACAGTCTAGCCATATTACCTGGGATCGGTTCGATCCAGTTGGCCCTGAGGAAGTGGACAGGCTTCTTGGATCTGTCCGCGCCACAGCTTGTATGCTGGATCCTTGCCCCGCCTGGTTGGTTAAAGCTTCAGGTGTAGTGGCAGGTGGCTGGGTCGAGGCGATTATCAATTCATCTTTAAAGGAGGGGTCTTTCCCAGCGCCTTTTAAACATGCTTTGGTGCGCCCCCTCCTAAAAAAGCCATCCCTCGACCCTACGGTACTGTCAAACTACCGACCAGTGTCCAACCTGCCCTTTCTGGGTAAGGTCTTGGAAAAGGCTGTGGCGCGGCGGCTACAGGATGTCCTGGATGAAGCGGATTATCTGGACCCTTTTCAGTCAGGATTCAGGCCCGGATATGGTACGGAAACTGCACTAATCGCATTGGTGGATGATCTCTGGAGAGAGCGGGATGGAGGCCATCCGACCGTCCTAGCTCTTCTCGACCTCTCAGCGCCCTTCGATACCGTGGATCACGGTATCCTTCTGGGGAGGCTCCAAGGACTGGGGATCCGGGGCACTGTGCTGTCCTGGTTTTTCCTCATTTCTGAAGGGCAGGACCCAGTCGGTGGTGTTGGAGAAGGAGATGTCCAGCCCTAGGCCCCTTCGTTATGGGGTGCCTCAGGGTTCGGTACTTTCTCCTCTCCTATTTAACATCTACATGAAGCCGCTGGGTGAGATCATCCGTTCCCACGGGGTGAGGTATCATCAATATGCAGATGATACCCAGCTGTACATCTCGGCCCGTGGGGACCCAAGCGGTGCAGTGGAAGTACTTTCCAGGTGTCTCGAGGCTGTGAGGGTCTGGATGGGGGACAACAGGCTACAACTGAATCCCGGCAAGACTGAGTGGCTATGGGTGAGGGGTCCTGTGTTATCACAGGAGCTACCAACTTTGGCGCTGGATGGGGCAGTTTTGCCCCAGAAGGACCCGGTGCGTAATCTGGGGGTCCTCCTGGACTCACGTCTACTGTTCGAAGAACAGGTGGCAGCCGTGGCCAGGAGGGCTTTTGCACAACTTCGTGTAATTCGCCAGTTACGCCCCCTCCTAGACCGGGACTCCTTGCTCATGGTCACACATGCGTTGGTCACCTCCAGACTTGATTACTGTAATGCGCTCTACATGGGGCTGCCCTTGGTGACCATTCAGAGGCTGCAGCTGGTTCAGAATGCAGCAGCTCGGGTAGTGATGGGGTGTGGGCGTTATGCTCGGGCCTCACCACTGCTTCGGGAGCTGCACTGGCTTCCAGTATGCCTCCGGGTGCAATTCAAGGTGCTGGTTATCACCTTTAAAGCCCTATATGGTAGTGGGCCAGGATACCTAAGAGACCGCGTCACCCTAAGAATGTCTGCCAGTCCCACTAGGGCGGATCGGAGGGGCTCTCTTGTGACTCCATCTGCTAGGGAGGCTCGTCTTACGAGCACTAGGAAGAGGGCCTTCTCCGTGTTCGCCCCGGCCCTTTGGAACCTCCTTCCGACAGAATTGCGCCTGCAGACAGAGCTCCTCCCCTTTCGAAAAGGGTTAAAGACATGGCTGGCAGGGCAAGTGTGGAGACACAATAATGTGGGCTCCCATCCAGGATGGCTAATTTAAGGGTTGCCATCCCCCCACCACCTGGTATTTGTATCCGTCTTAATTATGTTTTATCTATTTTTAAGGTTTTACTGTTTTAATTTTTTTATGAATTGATGAATTTTTAAAGTTTTAACTATTGTATGTCATGGACTACCCATTATGCTAATGGGCTCTGTAAGCCGCCCAGAGTCGGGTCTTCCCGAGTGGGGCGGGGTATTAAATACAAATAAATAAATAAATAAATAAATAAATAAATAAAACACATAAAATACACATTAAAATAAATACACATTAAACAGACATAAAAAAACATAAAAATACACATTAAAAATAAATAGACATTAAATACAGTAAAACACCGGATAATGATTGGATCGGATAACCCTAAAATCGCATAACGTTAAGTAATCTGGGGAGGAGAATTGGATCAAATAACGTTAAGGTCCTATGGGATGCATCGGAAAACAACCGCTAAAGCCTGTGCGGTTACAATGTATCTCTACGGAGCTTTAATATTATCAGATCCATCCCATAGGATTTTAACATGGATCAGATAACACTAAAAATCGGATAACACCAAGACTTGTGGAACCAAGTATTAGCGTTATCCGGTGTTTTACTGTACACATTAAAATACACACCCACACCCCAAGGTGAGTCACTTACCCTGGGAAGCAGGCTATAGGGAGCTTCAGGCTAGCAGCTTCTCTTCCTCCTCCCAGCTTGGGAGGACAGCAAGGAGGCCACGCATGCGCGCCAAGCACTGTAGGTGCGCGTGCACACCAAGCACTTGGTGCGCATGCGCAGTGGGGGAACCGCCGAAAAGGTAAGCCCCCGAGGTGGTTCCTCCAAAAGCCGCTACAAGATCTGCGGGACACTGGGAAAAGTTACTAGCGGTTCTGGCGAACTGGTGCGAATCTGGTGCTGCCCATCACTGAGCAAATGTATAATGCCACACTATCTGTTATGCTAATCATTCTGTACCCCTGTACCTAGTGTGTATAAATTTATGCCACAAAGCCTCACTCTTCTGTCTGACAAAGTGGACTTGATCCACGAAAGCTAACACTAAAATACAGCAATCAGTCTTTAAAGTGGTACATTTTTGTCTTTTTGTTTTGTTTACTCCCTGATACACTGAATGAATGTGCACAACAAAGTCAATAAACCAGTTCAAATGAGATCAAACGTCATGCAAGGTCACACAAACCTTTTATCCTCAAGCTTTCTAGTTTTAATCCGCTTTGAACTCTATGTACTACAAATCACTTATGCAAATAAGTATAGGTATTTTGACTGAGAATGCTTTGCGAAGTACAGTGGTACCTCGCTTAAAGAGCATGATGCATTCCATGGGATTGCTCTTTAAGCGAGTTTGCTCTTTAAGCGAAACACCATTGTAAGTGACCAATTGCGCCTTCTTGGGGGGGGGGGATTGCAAACCCCAATTTATTTGTCAAGTGAGTTTTTGATTGATTTTATTTGTTAAGCGAGGCAACCATTCAGAGAAAATTCTGCTCTTTAAGCGAGTTACTCTCTAAGCGAGGTGCTCTTTATGTGAGGTTTCACTGTACCACAAATCAGAAGGTTGTTCTACTAGGCAACAGTAAAGGGGACAATAAAAACTACTGTATGTCAGTTTTCTTAATGTAACCTCTATGAATAAATGGAAGCTCTCTGATGGAAGTCTGCATCTTTGCAGTCATTACCCTGTCATTTCCATTTCTGAAAGCCAGGGTTTTAGCTGTTACAGAATGTGACATCCACAACGACTTTTCTAGAACATTTATAACTATTTCTTTTAATATAGCAAAATGCTTAAAGTAAAGTGATAAGTGGTCTTTGGCGATTCTACTAGCTTGAATTTTAATTTATTTATTAGCTCAATGGAAGTTCAATTCCTCACTGTGTCTCCTTTGACAGTGGCGGCACTCAAGGACACACAAGCCATTTCCAGCTCTACAATTCTAAGATCATTATCAGCATATTGCTTATAGTGGAACCTCAGTTAACATAATTAATGCGTTCTCCAGGACATTTCTTACAGCGAAAATTACTTTAACTGAATTTCCCCCAGGAATGCATTGAATGTAATTTCCTATAGAAATGCACTGAAATCCAAAATACTTTAACCAAAATGTTGTTTCCCATAGGAATGCACTGAAAACCAATTAATCTGTTCTGAAAAAAAATTCCATAACTGAGCCACTATTTTTTATGGATTTCCTTTTGTTACACGATTTTTATGTTAACCGAGCCATTTGTTAACTAAGGGTCCATTTTTTATCAAGCTGCTTAAGCTCCTTAGCGCCCTCTGATGCTCAATCTGAAAAAACCATATACAGTACATACTGGAACTTCAATTTGCATCTTGCGGGAAAATTATTCAAAGTCAAAGAAGTCTAATGGCAATCCCCCCCCCCCCTCAATTTGATATACTCACAATGTATCTGGCAGTGTCAAACACCTCCTGGATTTCTGGACTTTTATCATACCCCCAAAAAGAAGTGATAATAAGATGTCCCAGTCCTGCCAACCTAGAAGTTCAAAAGTAGGAAATTGCAAGTACAGTACAGTAAAACCCCAACTTACATATGCCTCGAGTAACATAAAATTCAACATACATAATGATTTTGACCTAAAACCATGTCCCAATTTACATGGTTTCCTATAGATTTGCTTCAAGTTACATAAAGATTATTTTTCCTATGGGTTTGGTTCAAGTTATGTAAACATTCATTTCCCTATGGGTTTGCTTCGATTTACATAAAAATTTCATTTTTCCTATAGGTTTGCTTTGAGTTGTGTAAAAAAATAATTTTTCCTATGGGTTTGCTTTGAGCTACATAAAAAAAAAAACAATTTAAGCAAAAGCCTACAGTAAGTAGGGGTTTTACTGTACTGTACATAAATAGGTATCACTTCAGCAGGAAAGCTAACAGCATTCCATGCACTTCAGCATTGAGTCATGCCTGCTGCATGACCACGGGAATGTCTGCAGACACTGACTGCAGACAACACTGGCTCTTTGGCTGAAAACAGAGACGAGCACCACCTTCTAGAGTCAGACACGACTGGCTTTTGAGCAAGGGAGACCTTTACCTAGTTCCGTGCTGGCTAAGCTTGGTGCTCCAGATTTTCTTGGACTTCAATTCCCAGAAGCCCAAGCCCCCATGAATCCACATGAATGGGTTTACTGCGATTTATCCGGCCCGCACCGCCCTAATCGCTCCTGGAAGTGGAAGTAAAACACGCCCATACAGGCCCGTTTTACTTCCGCTTCCAGGAGTGACATGGGTGGCGCAGGCCGGATGAACCCATTCTAATGCCCAAGGTTATGTTATTCTTGATTTAAGTGACCGAGCTGTTGCATCAAATGAGTAGAGTAAGATGCTAGCATTACACTTTATTCGCAGTGAAAGGAGTTCAAAGAAAAACTGACTGACTAGTAATGCTGCAAGTTATTTATTTATTTATTTATTTCATCTGTACTGATCATATTGAAATTATTTACTGTAATTTGCATGCCATTACTGTAATTTGCTTGCCATTTGACACCAAGGTAATCTGTGCAAAACATATCAATCTAAAGCTGATGCATATATGAAGAAAGAAACCCAATGTTCTTAATTTAATAATATAATGACCAACTGCACCAACCCTTGCTGATCCAACCCTATACCTAAAAGATAGCTTCACTTTCTTCCCACTGGAACACTTAAAACCTAAACCTGAGCTGAAAATTTCAATGGGATCTAAACATAGTTAACTTACTTCTGGATCCATCTCATTGTTTTGCATATTATTCTAAGTAATGTTCAAGCCTTATTAAGTCCTTTTTGAACAAAACTGTTTGTTTGCTTGTTCATTTGTCTGCCTGTCTCACTTGTCGGCTGTCTTTATCCTGATGAGGGGCCTTCAGAGGGCTTGCAGTATTTTTTAAAAAGTAAAATAATATATATACAATTTTTTTTTTTAAACCATAATAGCAATTCAAGGACTTTGAATGATTAAAAACATATAAAGCTTTAAAAACAAACTTACTCAGCTATAAGCCAGCATTCAGAAACTGAGTTAGGGTTACTAAAAGCCTTCCTGAAGAGGTGGGTCTTCAACTATCAACAGAAGGATAAAAGGGGAGAGGCCAACCTAACCTATTGAGGATGGTAATTCTACAACCTGGAAGTAGCCAGAGAAGACCCTCTTGTGTCCCCATCAACCATGCCTATAATGTCAATGGGTTCAAGAGGAGAGACTCTTCCAATGATCTTAAATACAGTCCTTCAGATAGTCTGAACCCAAGACATATAGGACTTTTAAGGTAATAACAAGTACTGTACTTGGTTTTGACCAAGAAATAGACTGGCAGCCAGTGCAGTTGTTGTAGCAGGTACATTATATGCTCCCTATGTTATGAGATGTTGTGCACATGAGAAGATAGAAGGAAGCACACTGCCTCTACCTCCTCTGTGTCATCATTCCCATCATCCTTAACAAGCTCCGGACAACCGTATATAGCACAGAGCTTTATCTTTCTACATAAGTTCATAGTGTGATTGAAAACCTTGATCTTCTTTGTAATTTCCTCTTTTACCACTTTGGGTGACGAAGGTGTTGAAGGAGATACAAGATTATTTTTCTTGTACAGTACTTCTAGCATCCTCAACAAGTGTTTATTTGGTGGTGTTGTAATACATCTTTGGTGTTATCTCTCTGTCTTCCTCTGGGTCTGCCTCATGGTCTTTGTCCTTCTCCTCTTCTCACATATGCCTTGTGAAAATGTACGTGTGACTTCCAATACATTCTCTCCAAATGTGAAAATCATTTTGTTGTCTCTGTGTATAGTCTGGTTCGATTCCAGCACTTTCCCTTAGAATTTCATTCCTGGTTTTATCCCTTCTAGTCACTCCAGCAGCCTTCCTTAGACATTTCATTTCCATGGTGACCAATTTTCATGTATGGTTTGTTGTAAGTACTAATGTTCGGTACTGGGAACATAAGGTGGGAACAAATATACTTTGTATGAGATGTTTCTTTGTGCTGGTCGGTACTGCCTTATGTTGTAAAAGAGGAGCGAATTGTCCCAATATTTGGTTTGCCTATTGTATATTAATCTCTTCATCAATTTTGCAGTCTTCAGTAAATAATGTTCCTAAGTATTTGAACTCTTCCACTTGTTTCATTCTTGTTCCCTCGATTTTTATAATAGGCTGTTTCCTTTCAATTGCCATTATCTCAGTCTTCTCTTTAATGATTCTCATATTTATCTTGTATTCTTGGTTCATGGACATACGGTTTTGTGGTAATCCCTTAGCTGTACTTGCTGTCGATGCCTGATCTGCAAAAGTTGATAGTTTCCACTCATGGGCTAAGCTTTTTTTGTTTATGGTGTCTATATAGGTGATAAATTATAATGGGGATATTATGCATTCCTGCCTCACTCCAGATGTTACAGCAAAGGGTTCTGATATTCCTTGATTTGTTCTCATTATACATCTGCAGTCGCTATATAACCTTGATCTGTAGAATTTAAAACTGCAGAGAAAACATCCAGTTGAATCCAAATGCCTTCTCAGAGTAGGAGACAAAGACCTGTGGTGGAAAAGGGGGCGAGCTGGTACGTTCACCTCACCTCACCTACAAACTTTTAAATGGCTGCAGGTGTTTGTATGTGGCAGAAAACACAGCAGCTGCTTATTTGCTTTATTCTGACTTTACTGGCTGATTTTACTGTCAGACTAAACAAGCAAGCAAATCTAGCATGTTTTAAAATTACAGTACTTTAATCATTCTAATATATTTGCACAGATTTTTGCCAATCAGCTAGAGGACTGCATTTCAGTGGAAAGACAGAACATAAATGCAATACAGTAAATAAGCTTGCAAAAATTACTATCTTGCAAAATTTCCACACAAGGAATCCTATACACTTGCCTGCATGCATTTCCTCATCACTTGTAGCTTCAAAGTGAGTGCTTTTAAATACAACGCTGCCTTAAATACAGTCAATAATTCTGAAACAACGTTCCTGTTTCTGCATATGCAGAAGCAATTTATATACCGTATATATTGGAGTACAAGCTGAGTTTTTTAGCCCAAAAAAATGAGCCCTAAAAAGAGGACTTGGCTTATACTCGGGTCAATGACCACGAGGTTCCCAAGACCGTATCAGATTGAGATGTGCTAACAATTTAATTAATTTTACCATATTTTCATGTACAGTAATACCTCATATAACATTAGTATCGAATAACACTAAAATCGCATAACATTAAGGAATCTGGGGGAAGAATTGCATCAGATAACATTAAGATCCTATGGGATGCTTCAGATAACAACCGCTAAAGCCTGTGTGGGTACAATGTATCTCTATGGATCCCATAGGATTTTAACATGCATCAGATAACACTAAAAATCATATAACACCAAGACTTGTGGAACCAGGTTTTAGTGTTATATGAGGTTTTACTGTACTGGTATTTTGATTATTGAAATTCACTAGCAGCAGCTGCATTTCCCATCCTCGGCTTATACTCGGGTCAATCTATTTTCCTGTGTTTTCGGGTAAAAATTAGGTACCTCGGCTTATATTCAGGTAGGCTTATGCTTGGGTACATACGGTATTCATTTGATCCCCAAAAGCTTCCCCTACATGTTCCTATAACAAATCCATAATGAAGTACAGTACATAAATTGCATATCTGAAAGTAAATAAAACAGAACAGCAAAAAAAAATACCAAAAAAAAAAGTTGTGGTACCTTAAAGACTAACTCCTGTATTTAACTGTGCGCTTTCGTGGACCAAGTCCACTTCATCAGACATAAGACTGAGGTCTCACGGCATCAATTTATACACACATCAGGTACATACACACACAATAATTGGCCAGCCTAACAGAATAGTAACATTGTATCTTTTTTCAACTGACAAAATCCCCTGTTACTATTCAAACCTGCTGCAAAGTCTGCTTTTTTGCTGTTGTTTTATTTACTCTCAGCTATGCGTGCACAGACTAACATGGCTACTACTTCATACATAAATTGCAACTCATTAACTGTAAGTAATAAGCTAACTTTGAACTAACAATGTTATGATTACTTGTGATTTACCACAGCCTTAAGCCAAGACAATTATGCTAATTTTTCAAAGGTAACTTTCAACTTTTACAAAATCTTACATAAATTCAGAGAACAACTGAAAAAGTGGATCACAGCACCACAAAGGGGGGGAAAAATGCAATTTAGCATCTTTCTCATGTCTAGGTTTTCAAACCAATACTAATAATGCTACAGGATAATATCAATTATTTTTATTGATTTACAGAACAATGTTGCAGTGTTTGAAAGCTCACCTGGCATGTTCTGCAACAAAATCTACTTTAAAAATTCATTGAGTGAATCAAGGTAAATTTCACTGATGCAAATCACAATCGGAAAAAGAACAGTTTTCCTGTTAATATTTAATTTTCTATTTGGTATGTTCTGACTCCAGCAATAAGCTTGAACCATACATTATAACTGAGCAGTTAAGACCAATAGGAAGTTGAAGATACAGTTTACTGATAAAAGCCATATAAAACCCAAAGGTAAATTAAACTATTGACCCTTCTGAGCATAAGGTTTCATTTTTATTTATACAGCTATGGGTAAAGTAACAAGAAATTGGGCCCACAGGCTTTCAGCCTAAGAGACCATGGCACCATAGTAGAGGCAAATAGAAGAGTCTGTGAGGAACAGAATATGGACTTGAACATCCTCTTCCAAGACACAACTCAGGGAGCTAGATGAATTGGTAACGGGGTAGGAAGGAAAAAGGTGATACACAGACAACGCTAGAAAGAAAAAATTTGAAATAGTCAATGGGAGATTCAACAATAGAATGAGAGCAGCGAGAGGACAATTTACACTACGAAGAACAAGAAGGGGACAGAATGTGCAACACATAATATTTTGGTAGACTAGAACAAATACCTTTACTGTACCTCCATGTAAACTGTAGGACATTATCTATGCAAAGGGATTTTCTCTTTTTTTATTGTTATATTTATATATGGTTGTATGTACAGTATTGTTAATGATGATGATGATGATGATGATGATGATGATGATGATGATGAAATAAATAAATATCCTGCCCTTGTTCTTTTAACAATTTTTGTAATTTTGTAACTCGAAAATGTTTAATTTCTTTTTAGCCTAACTTTTAATATTGTATTAATTTATTTTTTAACTGTTAATAGGGAATTGAATTCTGATCGGTGGTCTTCAACTATGTATCGCGCTATGGGGCGGTATAGAAGTGTAATTGTTATGTATTTTTAACCTGTTTTGTAAGCCACACAGAGTTGGGTTTTACCCGATTGGGGCGGGATAACAAGTTAGAATGAATGAATGAATGAATGAATGAATGAATGAATTAATAATAATAATAATAATAATAATAATAATAATAATAATAATAATAATAATAATAATAATAATAATAATAATAATAATAATAGGACATCACATAAGCAGCAATCCTGAGTACACTCATCTGAAAATAAGTATTATTGAAACAGAAATGAACTCGTAACAAATAAGCTAGAAAAGTTTCAGGGAATCTTCAGTGGATGAGACACACTTTCTTTTTCTTTAATTAATGCTTGGCAGTCATGTACCACTGCCCTTTTTTTTCTTGGTTTCTACATACAACCAACAGGCTGCTAACATCTCAACTGGATCCCATACTCCCGAAGCTACTATCTCCCAGTCTAACTGATTTTACAGTTATGATGGCCCTGAAATCCCAAGCACCATAAAGCTTCCCTGATTTCCTGAAGGGCAACAAATATTAAGCACCAGCCAGTTCGATAAACACTGCATAAAATAAACTTACAATCCTACAAATATATCTATTCAGATTTAAGTCCCACTGCATTCAGTGACATTCCCAGGAAAGTGTGAATAGAACTACAGTACTGTACTGTATATCCTAACTACTGTATTAAGAAATGAAATATATTGGTACGTTTGGCCAGAATCAACTCATTAAAGAGCTTCTGGGAATGATATACAATTCTAAAACAAAGAGATCAGTATTGAGATAGTATCTGAATTGAAAATATCATCAGAAAATATGATAACTGTTCAGAATGCAAGAAAGCAGTGCACAACTAGAGAACTACTATCTATTTGCTATTGATTACATATTTTTGTTGTTCAGTCGCACAGTCGACTACGACCCTCTGCCCGCCAGGCACTTTTGTCCTCCACCATCCTCCTCAACTTGCTCAGTTCTGTGCTCATTGTCTCTACAATACCATTTAACCATCTCATATAGTACTGCACATTTACAGTGAAAGTACTGTAGTGGGTACTTCACATCCTCCCTACTATACAGAACCCACACAACTGGGATAACATGCAATATACTACAGATGAAAGTACAGTTTCAAAGGCACTTTCTTCCATAAAGCACCATTTGCTGCAACATCTGGACTCTAATTCAAGACTTTTGAAACAGACTTTTCCAAATGAGTATATAAAATCTGGTCAGTTACAAGATACAGTTATATCTGCCCAACAAGACAATCTATTGCCACCCAGTTCTAAGCAAAACACCAATGGACAGCTAAATGATCAGGAGCACTTTTAAAACAGATTTGAGTTTCTAAGAGCAATGCAGAGTCATTTAACAGTACCAACATGAGTGATTCCCCTACCCATCCAACTGAACTGACAAAGGACAGGATGGTTGATGCTGTTGTGTTTTTCATATAAAATACCATCAGGTAACAAAATCCTGACTGTGCAATACTGGAATCAATATTTCCTATCACTTTTCTTGCTGTAAGAATTAAAGCTGCAATTTCCTAAAGTTGTTCAGGATGGATTTTTCTCTAAAATGGGGGTTGAGGATGGAGCAGTTGAAAAGAAAAAGTGGATACCTTAGTTGGAAGGGGCATTTTATGCCATCTGATCAAACCCCTGCTCAATGCAGGAACCCAAATCAAGGTAGATCTAACAGATGGTTGTCCATTTCTCTTTTGAATACTTCCGGTGTTGGAGCGCTCAACCACCTCTCAAGGAAGAAGGTTCTACTGTGGTAGTGTCCTAACCATTAATAAGTTTTTCCTGATATTCAGCCTATGTATCTGATTTCCTATAGTTTGACCCCTTAATGCAGTGATGTCCAAACTTTTCGGGCCGCAGGCCGATCACATGGTTCAGGGGGCTGGTCACTGTGGCCCGGGGGCCAGATCCAGCCCCCAATGCCAATTCATTCAGTTCGCAAAGCCCTCGTCACTCCTGGAAACAGAAGTAAAATGCGCATTTTACTTCCGCTTACAGGAGCGACGAGGGCTTTACAAGCCGGATGAATTGGCATCCGGGGCCATAGTTTGGGAACCCCTGCCTTAATGCATGGCCTGCACTCTCAGATGATGGAGAACAGACCTTC
Source organism: Furcifer pardalis (assembly GCA_030440675.1). Lineage (NCBI taxonomy): Eukaryota > Metazoa > Chordata > Lepidosauria > Squamata > Chamaeleonidae > Furcifer > Furcifer pardalis. Next base: position 200,328,462 of record CP126892.1, read on the forward strand.
CCTTCTTCTTTATGATTATCTTCCAGGTATTTGAAGAGTACTATCATATCCCCTCTCAGTCTCTTTTTCTTGAGGCTAAACATGCCGTCCCTTCAGCTTTTCCTCATTGGGCTTGGTTTCCAGTCCTCTGATCAACCTTGTTGCTCTTCTCTGTTCCTGCTCTAATCTGTTTGCCTTTCTTTAAAGTGTGCTGCTCAAAATTGGACACAGTGCTCTAGATGTGGTGTAACTAGTGCTGTATTGAGGAGGACAAGTACCTCATAGGTTTTGGAGAATATACATTACAGTACTTCTGTTAACGCAGCCTAAAACAGAGTTGGCCTTTTTTGCAGCCACATTGCGCTATTGACTCATACTTAATCTGTGATCTACAAAAATTCCAAGTTCCTTCTCGCTGGTAGAATTACTGAGCCAAATCTTATAGAGTAGCTGGGCCGGAAGGGGCCCAGGGCCGTAGCTAGGATTCTAGATGTGGGTGGGCGGGAAAAAATTCTGGATGAGCAACATTGTCATATACTGTATATAAGCAGCCAAGAGTTTGAGGGTGGTAAACTGATAACTCATGGTGGGCAACACCCACCCCCTGGCTATGGCCCTGAAGGAGCCTTTGAAGCCATTGAGTCCAACCCCCTGCTCAATGAAGGAATCTAAACATCTTGTAAGCATGCATCTGGGGATTTGTTCCCTAGGTGTAAAACTTTGCACATCTCCATGTTAAATTTCATTCTGTTGGTTTCAGCCCAGTGTTCTAGCGTATCTTTTCGAATTCTGCTCCTGACACCGTCTGGAAGGCGGCAGGTCAGCAGCTCGAGACCCGAATACTGCAGGAGGGAATGAGCTCCCGTCTTTGTCCCAGCTCCTGCCAACCTAGCAGTTCGCAAGCAAGAAATTGCAAGTAGATAAACAGGGACCACTTCAGGTGGGAAGGTAAACGGCGCTCCCGCGTGTCTAAGTCATGCCTGCCACATGACCACGGAAAGGTCTGCTGCAGCAGACAAGGCTGGCTCTTCGGCTATGAAACAGAGATGAGCACCGAGCCCTAGAGTCGGATACGACCGGCTTTGGAGCAAGGGGCGACCTTTACCTTACCCTGTCTTCCACCCCGTTCTGTGTCATCTGCAAAAACAGAACCCAATGGGCTAGGAGGGAAACTTTCTCAGAAGGGAAGGGGCTGCCCTGTGGGGGGACCTCCCTGGCCAAACCCGGGTCAGAGGGTCTTTGGGGTGGGGAACAGTGATGCCCCCGCCGCCGCCCCACCTACCGATGCCGAGCCCCACCACCAGCCGTCCTCCCAGCAGGGTCTCCTTGTTCGGGGCGGCCGCCAGCACGGCGGCGCCGAGGGTGAAGACGGCGCTGGCCAGGAGGATGCACAGACGGCGCCCGCCCCAGCCGTTCAGCGCCCCGCCGGCCAGGGCCGCGAGGGCGGCGGCGCCCACCGTGCTGGAGACCAGCAGCTCCTGCCAGAAAGCGTCCAGGCGCAGCTCCTTCTTGAGCAGCAGGAGCGCCCCGGAGATCACGCCCGTGTCGTAGCCGAAGAGGAAGCCGCCCAGGGCCGCGAAGGTCGACGCCACATAGACCAAGCGGGGCGTCTCGTCCTGCTGGAACTGGCGCCGGGCCGCCCGCTCCAGCTCGGCGCAGCCCCCCGAAGAAGACCCTCCTTGGCTACTGAGGCTGGAGCAGGAGTCGGCGGCCGCGATGATCAGGCTCCGCTCCCCGACTAGGCTGTCGGGCGGCGCCGGGGTCGGGGTCGGCGGCTGCCGTCGGCGCTTCTCCCCCATCAGGTTGCTCAGGCTCCGCAGGGTATATTCCACATTGGCCTGGCGGGACATGGGGCTGGAGCTGGCGGGTTCGACGGGGACGTGTGTGTGCGTGTACACGCGGGCAGCCCCGGCTCCCTGGACGGCACCAGGCTGGGCTAGTGACCCAGCAGCGCCGCCTCCTCCTTCGCTGCCTCCTCCTCTGCCGCCTCTCTCATGCTCTTCTTCGAGACCGGGGCGAGGCAGCGCCGCTGACGGAAGGGCAGCCGCCGCCTCCCCTAGTAGTTCACACCCACCCAGGGCAGTGCCAAGCCGAGACCCGGGAGAGAGGACGGAGTGGGTGGGCGGGAAACAACTCCCTGCCAATGGCCACTTCTGGCCCAACGAGGCACCGGGCTCCGTGGAGGAGGAGGGGGCGGAGGCGGGGCTTGGGGGGCCATGGGCGGAGGCTGTGCCCTCCCTCCTCTTCATTATTACCATTTATTATTATTATTTATTATTATCCCAGCTTCCCCGGTGGCTTAGTGGTTAAGACGCTGAGCTGGAGAGTGGAAGGTCGGGTTTCGATACCCGAGGGCTGCACTTGGGCGAGACCCGGGAGAGAGGACGCGGGGTGGGCGGGAAAGAAACAACTCCCTGCCAATGGCCACTTCTGGCCCAACGAGGCACCGGGCTCCGTGGAGGAGGGGGCGGAGGAGGGGCTTAGGGATCCATGGGCGGAGGGTGTGCCCTCCCTCCTCTTTATTATTAGCATTTATTATTATTATCCCAGCTACCCCCGGTAGCTTAGTGGTCAAGACGCTGAGCTGGAGACTGGAAGGTCGGGTTTCGACACCCGAGGGCTGCACTTGTTGGGGGCATGGAAGGCGCCTCATTCGGGAGTGGGGCGGAGGCTGTGCCCTCCCTCCTCTTCATTATTACCATTTATTATTATTATTTATTATTATCCCAGCTCCCCCGGTGGCTTAGTGGTTAAGACGCTGAGCTGGAGACTGGAAGGTCGGGTTTCGACACCCGAGGGCTGCACTTGGGCGTCCCCTGAGCGGAGCTTCTCCAGCAAAAATCCTTTCAAGGCAGAGTAATCCTCTGACACGAAATTATTATTATTATTATCCCATTTGTCCCCCCCCCCCGCCGTCCCCCTCGCTCTCTACAGAGCAGGCGCAAGTTTGACAAACCACCCACAACATCTCCCGAGCATGCGTAGCGAGGGCCGGAGTAGCCGCCGCGGCGCCCTCACTGCCAGTAGTCCCTGCCCTTCCTTGGTATGCCAAGAAGCTTGGTTGGCGTGGGTACAATATAAGCCTACTCCCGTGATGGCGAACCGTGGCACTCCAGATGTTCTTGGACTTCAGTTCCCAGAAAACCCCAAGCACCCTGTGAATCCACACGAATGGGTTTACTGCGATTCGTCTGGCCCACGCTGCCCTCGTCACTCCCGGAGGCGGAAGGATCAATAATGTTAGGATCACTATAAATTATATATGACTTGAAGGTGCATAAAGGTAAGCTGTAGAGCGCCAGTGGTGTGCATGAAATCAAATCTGAATGTGGGACACACCTGACCAGATATTTTTCTGGTTAGTTTTCAATCACATTAGTAAAGGTTTCCCTTGCTCAAAAGTCAGTTGTATCCAACTCTAGGGTTCAGTGCTCATCTCTGTTTCAAAGCCAGAGCCAGCCCTGTCTGCTTCTGCAGACGTTTCCGTGGTCATGTAGCAGGCATGACTAGGCACCAGAGCGCACGGAACGGTGTTTACCTTCCCACTGAAGTTGTCCCTATTTATCTACTTGCATTTTCATGCTTTCAAACTGCTAGGTTGGCAGGAGCTGGGACAAAGACAGATACTGTACAATGGTGTTTCGCTTAAAGAGCAATCCCATGGAACGCATTATGCTCTTTTAAGTGAGGTACCACTGTCACTGTGTGTATATGGCCAGATGAAGCGCAGTAAACCCATTCGTGTGGATTCACAGGGTGCTTGGGCTTCTGGGAATTGAAGTCCAAGAACATCTGGAGTGTCAAGGTTCGCCATCACGGGACTAGTCATTTGGACAGGAAAGAGCAGGCTGTTTCGGAACTTCTGATTTCATTATTCTATATGGTTAAAAGTATCTTGCCTTTGCCCACATGAGAACCCAGAAACAGTTCATTTGAGGTACTGTACTGTGAAGCATAGCAGCAACTACATTGTAGGAAGGGAAAGCATGTGGATAGTAAATTGAATATTGGCCTATGTCAGTGATGGCCAACCTTGACCCTCAGGTGTTCTTGGACTTCAATTACCAGAAGCCCAAGTCAGCACTCCTACTGATCTGGGCTTCTGGGAATTGAAGTTCAAAAACAGCTAGAGTGCCAACGTTCACCATCACTGGCCTATGACATTCACATTTCATTAACAATGGCCATGGTTGATAGAGTCAGGTTTTCTCTCCTTCGTTTGTGTCCAGATTGAATTTTAAATTGCCAAAACGAAGCCACCTTCTTGGCTTTTTTATTGGCCAAAATTAATTCTTTATCAGTGCATGTTTCTGGTAGTAATCCACAAACCGATTACTAAGAATCTTATCCCCTTAGTAGTAAATTAACTAAATTACTAAGAATGTTATCCCCTTAGTAGTTAATTAACTAAATTACTAAGAATGTTATCTCCGTAGCAGTAAATTAACCAGTCAGTTGATCCTCTGTGCCCACAGGTGCCAGTTACTGCATTTTATTTTAGGATGTATTTATTTGGTTGGTTTATTTTTAATTTGTTGTGTGTTTTATTACGTTATTTTGATATTTATATGTACTGTACTGTATGTATTGTATTTCCCAGAGTGGGAAAATTCCCAAATGGGCAGTATAAAAATGCATAGTGCATGTCATACAGACTGGAAAGCCGTGCTCCTAAACAAATACTCTGCTCCAGTAAAAGGTCTCCCTTACTCAAAAACCAGTCGTGTCTGACTCTAAAGGGCACTGCTCCTTTCCATTTACAGCCAAAGAGCCAGGGCTGTCTGTCTGCAGAAATTTCTGTTTTCATGTGACAGGCATGACTAGATGCACGGAACGCTGTTACCTTGGCTGAATCGGCATTTATCTACTTGCAATTCCTTGCTTTCAAACTGCTAGGTTGGCAGGAGCAGGGATGGAGACAGGTGCTCACTCCATTGGCAGCACTCAGGTCTTGACCTGCTGACCTTCTGGTTGTTAAGCTTAGCGCCTTAACCACCAAGCCACCACAGCCCCTGTACAACATACCGGTAGTAGAATGTGATAATTGGGCCTCTATAGGCTATAGAATGTTAGGGTGATATCATGGATAGTCTAGGACAGTGATGGCAAACCTATGGCACACGTGTCAGAGGTGACACTTGGACCCCTCTCTGCGGGCACCCGTGCAGTCACCCCAGCACAGAGTTTGTCCTGCCCTTCTGCCCAGCAGCCCAATGGGAGCACTTCCTCCCTCACCCCAGCACAGAGTTCACCCCACCCCTCTACCCAGTAGCCCAATGGAAGCACTTCCTCCCTCACCCCAGCACAGATTTCACTTTGCCTAACAGCCCAATGGAAGTGTTTCCTTCCTCTCCTGTTGCTGTGTTGGCACTTTGTGATAAATAAGTGGGTTTGGGGTTGCAGTTTGGGCACTCAGTCTCTAAAAGGTTCACCATCACTGGACTAGGAGGCCTAGATTTGAATTCCCACAGACCATGAAAACTAGTAAAACCACTCTAACATCTCACTTACCTTGAAAGCCCTGTTAGGATCACTATAAATTATATATGACTTGAAGGTACATAAAGGTAAGCTGTAGAGTGCCAGTTTTTTGTTTTGTTGTTGTTGTTCAGTCACACAGTCGATTCCGACCAGTGTTCATGAAATCAAATCTGAATGTGGGACACATCTAACCAGATATTTTTTTGGTTAGTGTTCAATCACATTATAACATAGATAGATAGGTAGATAGGTAGATAAGCTTTATAAATGCAAACAATTTGCCTTTGCCTTTGCATGGCATGCATTTGCTTTTCAAACCAAAGTAGAGTAGATTTCTTAACAATCACATACTGTAATTTGTTTTTTACTAAAATGCTGTCATACAGGGTTCTGAACTGATTAAAGCTTTAGTAACTTTGTTGCTATGGACCATTTTCCGGTTGAAAAAATATTTAGCAGCTTTTATCACAACTGGAGAGAAAAATAAACAAAGAAGTAGCCCACATACTCTGTTTCCATATTCTAGAAAAATAACAGTATTAGGTCTGTATAATAGAAGTTGCACCTGATAAAAAAGAACTGTTGACTATGATGTAATAACACAATAAATCTCTCTATAACACTTCTGTCTCATTGTTGCATCTGTGGTTTTTCTGTTTTTACAGTACTGAAGATGGAATATTTAGGTGAAAAAAATTCTGGGAAATAAACTGCATTTAAAACCTAATTTATTCTATGAACATGCATAGGATCAGTCTTTAGAAATATCAGCTCACAGAAGGAAGTGATTGATATTGCTCCATCTGGCTAGTTTTGATCCTGCTTGACTAGTTTTTCAGTTATGTAGCCACTTCTTTAACTTGCATTATAAGGATATACACCCTTCTTGGAAGCAATTCTAATCCATTATTACCGTATATACTCAAGTACAAGCTGAGTTTTTTACCTCCAAAAATGAGCCCCAAAAAGGGGACTCAGCTTATACTTGGGTCAATGACCACGAGGGTCCCAGAACCATGTCGGACTGAGATGCGCCAACATTTTAATTAATTTTACCATATTTTCATGTATTTTGATTATAGAAACTCACTAGCAGCTGTTGCATTTCCCACCCTCAGCTTGTACTCGGATCAATCTATTTTCCTGGCTTTACAGGTCAAAATTAGGTACCTCGGTTTATATTCGGGTCAGCTTATACTCGAGTATATTTGTATTTATATATACAGGTAGTCAAAATTCTGTAGTACAGGGATCCTCAACCTATGGCCCATGAGTCAGATCCGGCCCACAGCACCAAATCAGCTTGTGCCCTTGCTCCAGTCACTGCTACCACCGTTGCCACCGGCTCAATCCTTGCCGCTGCCCCCCCCCCCCCAGCTTGGCATATACCTGCCGGCGCTCTGTAGAAGAGTGGATGTTGTAAGCCTTACAATATCTGCCATGCTATGGAGCGCAGTTATGGAGCGCCAGGCCAAGTGGAGGGGACAAGGATTGAAGTGGCAGCGGACACACACGTGTTTCCCATGGGCCACTCTGGACAAGCATTGGTTTCCTGGCAAACGCATGTGGCCGCCTGTGTCTTTTCCAGGGGCTGCTATGGTCGAATGCCAGCAAGAAGGACAGGCTGGAGCCCTCTTTCACCCATGCCATGTAGCTCCTCCAGACCAGTAAGCAGGGAAGTGGTGGGGGTTGGGGGCTCAGGATGGTCTTATCAGCCATAGAACCATCGGTCCAGCCCCTGAGGGGACGTGAACTGGCCCCCAGCTTTAAAAGGTTGAAGACCCCTGATGTAGTAAATCATATTAGAGGCCAGTTGAATCAATGGGAATCTAATAAGTCAGCTTTATACTTTCCATTGATGAAGATCAGCCAACTTTGCGTCTTACTATGTTAAAATAAACCACTATATAGCTGAGGATAGCAAAAGTTTCCATGGTTTGCTGATTTCCATGTTCTTACATAAATCGTTGAGATCTTTCCTTTTCTCTCAGGCAACCTTTATATGGTAGCTATTATTCATTGAGCTCCTCTTATTAATCCTTTTGAAAGTATGAAGTACTGTATCTGTTTGTGCCTTTTAGCCAAGTGGACATTTAAGAGTAGCATTTATAACATGAAAATTTTGAATTTTAAACTCTTCCTCATGGAGAAGACAAATGGTTGATGAAACATGAAACTTGGAATAGGATATCAGCTGCTGGGAAAGGGGCTACCTATTTGTATGCAAGACATGGTTCTCTAATGAGAGGCTTAAATTGGAAACTGGTTGCCCTAAATAACAATCTTTCCTTTCTGTAGGCATGGCTTCCTTATAAATCAGATTCTTTAGGAGCAGTTGGTGACTTCAAGATGTTAAATTGGTGTTGACCATTTGCTTTATGCCAGGGGTCATCAAACTATGGCCTGCTGCACCAAATAATCCAGCCTGTGCCCTTGCTGCAGCCACAGCTGCCTCAATCGTTGTCCCCTCCGCTTGTGTTAGCACTCCGTAACAGGGCAGATTTTGAGGTAGCAGCAGCCAAGCACAGTCTTCTCCAGTGGCTAGAGCAGCTGAGGGCAGCATTTCCAGTGGCCGCGGGTGGCACTCCTGGTGGCCGTTCTGGCTGCAGGCAACTTTCCCAGCAGCTGGAGTGGCCGAGTACAGCATTTCCTGCCCAAGTTCACGCCCGAGAAGGACAGCCTGAATCCCTCCATTACCCATGCTATGCATCTCCAGGCCAGTAAGCAGGGAAGGGGGGGAGGTCAGGGGTTGTGTGTGTGTGCGGCAGGCTTGGAGTAGTTGCCTGCAGCAGTCAGTGTGTGGGGTTGGGAGTGTGGTGAGCTCGGGATAGTCGCCAGCAGTGGCATGGGGGAGTGTAGTGGGCTCAGGGTGGTCACCGGTCCAGCACCTCAACAGTCCCCTTCCTTTAGTTGGAGTTCATTATGGGTCCTGCACTCTGGAATGATGGAGAACAGATCCTGCCCTTCCTCTTTATTATCTTTCAGGTATTTGAAGAGTACTGTTATATCCCCTCTCAGTCTCCTTTTCTCAAGGCTAAACAAATGACACATCAGGAATGTGGGGACACAACAGAGTTGAGCCATAGGAATCCATATTCTGCATACACCTAGTTTAGGGCAAAAAGTTATGATTAAAACTACTGTATGTCCTCAAAATAAAGACATTTGAATCATATATCAACCAATCCAGAATACCTGTGTCTTAACTTTCATCCTCAAGTAAACATTTCAGCATTGCTCTGGTAAATATCCTGTTTCCTTTTTAGTGCATGGAAGAGCTGAAGCCAAATGGAGGCTTTGATAGTGGCAACTTCTACCTACAGCAGATTTGCAGGAGCTGGGGCAGAGACAGGAGCTCACTCCCATCATACACCACTCTGGTCTTCAACTGCCAAGCATCCAGTCGTCAAGTTCAGCATCTTGACCACTAAGCCACAATAGTCTCTAGCTAGCAAATAATGAACGAAATAAGATAATACCAGACCAACTCCACTAAATGACAGCTAAAATTGAGGAAAAGTTTTATGCCCACCTCAAGCTCTGAATGTTAAAACTAGAAAAGGGTAGTCAAACGGTATGAAGAGCAAAAACAACACTATTTGCCAAATGGATGGCTGCCAAAGACTGTCTTCTAGCTGGACCATCTGCAAATCACTTAAAAGACTTTGAAGTGAAGTAGGAAGGTCAAAGAATAATCAGCTAAAATGGGGTTATTTGGATGCAGGCCACATTTTCTGTGAATGTGAACAAATTCAATCAATGCAGCATTTATGTGCATGCAATTTATGCCCTACTATGTGTATAAAAGAAGATCTAATAACTGGCCAAGATAACACCAGTGAAGTAGCCCACTTCTGATAAAAAAATAATTTAATTGTACAAAGCTTTGATGTGAACAAAGAAAGAAATGACTTAATTCTATACAGTATAACATAAATATGAAATACTGTAAATGTAAAATGGAATTTAAAACAGTAAAGAATGATTCCCCCACCCACCCAACAATACTTTTCCATTCTCACATTATAATAAAAATAATCCGCAGACAATCTGCATTGGTTCTCGGGCACAGTATGCACAAATGAATTGGATAATGTCTTCCCTGAGATACAGACAAACCATTCTGTGGAGTTCCACCATATTATATGGGATTTACTCCTGTGAAAATGGTGAGATTATTTTTATGTAAAATTTTGTATACACATAGCATTTTAAAAAACAAATTTATCAATCCCCTTTGCATAAATATACATGGTTTCTACAGCCTTTAAACATAAGGATTTAGGTGTGATGAGGAAGGATATGCATATACCTGTGCTACCTTTCATATACCTGGGCTAGGTGTTACTCAGGCAGGCTAGTACTGTAGGGTTGGAGAGGGAGAATCTCTAGGTCCTCCCTCTCTTCCATACTGAAAATTCACAGACTTTCCTATGTTGCAAGAAGATAGAAAACAAACTGCATGTTGTCCATTTAAGATGTGTAAACCAACCTTGTACAATAGTACTACTACCACACCCCAAAATACGGAATCAGTAACTTTACCAAGCCTGGGACAAGATTTAGTACCACATAAAATTCTTAGCGAAAACTCCACAAAAGCTGTTTAATATTTTTATAAATTTACTAAGATAAAAAAAATTCAGGAATTTATTGAAGCCAGGATTTTTAATAATTAAAAAAAGACTCCTATTAATATACATTTTAATTAACAACTTCAGCATATGCCTGTTGTGCTCCGCCCTGACTTGTGCGAGTAGGGCGGAATATAAATTTGATTAATTAATAAATAAATAACTTGCAAAATAGCTAAGACATAAAAACCATTCCATAGTGTGAGTAATTTGTGGGAGGGGGGAGAGAAGGGGGGATAAAAACAAACAATTGCCACAAAATAATAACTACTAACTCGCTTACCCAGCTTGGTTTCAGAGCATAAACAGAGTTCAGCAACATAACAGATTTAGCCACCACCAATGACTCAACTCAGCTATCTTTTCCATGTGATGATATACGGTAGTTCTTTGAAACCATACTCCCTCTTCTTTGATACACTTTCACTGTCCTTCTAGATCTTTCCACCAATCATAGCTCAACGTTGCTAGAACATTCCAGGTACTGTACTAATGATTTTTGTTAGCAACTAACAGAATTCCTTGCCACAGCTAGCACTGGGTTGGATTAATGGGCTGTAATTTTTCTCTGATATTTTGGTATTTGACCTTAAGAACAGCTCCTTTCAAAGGAGATACAGACTCAGCTCCTTACTCTTAGGTCTTACCCTTCCCTTGCCTTAAAGCCGATGGGTTTTTTTTTTTCACATATCCTAACAGCTCTGATGAAGCTAATATAGGTGACTCTATTTTCCCCCATGTATTTCATTTTAAAGCTAAAAATATGTACAACAGAAGCAGAGAAAAGGGACGGAGCTAGACAGCTAGATTAATGGGAAGAACACAGGATTGCTTCAGTTGTATGTACTTTGACTTAGTAACAATTGGATATCGGGACTATGCAATTGTTCCAAGAGAGTGACAAGATAAATTACACCCTTTCCTTCAAACAGTAATCTATTTCTGATCACATTCATTTTCTAGAATTGTTCCTTGGTTCTGGCTGAATTTGCAATACAACTGGGTTATGGTATAAATAACACCTGAAAGGCTTTATTACACAAACTAGATTTCAAACTAGTTTGGAATAGGAAAAGGAGTACGACAAGGCTGCATTTTGTCACCCAGCTTATTCAATTTATGCACAGAGCACATAATGCGCAATGCAGGGATGAAAGAATCACAAGTTGGGATCAAAATTGCTGGGAGAAACATCAACAACTTGAGATACACAGATGATACCACCCTAATGGCAGAAAGTGAGGAAGACCTAAAGAAGCTCCTGGTTAGGTTGAAAGAAGAGAGTGCAAAAGCTGGCTTGAGACTCAACATCAAGAAAACCAAGATAATGGCAACAGGCCCTACCAATCCCTGGAAAATAGATGGGGAAGAAGTAGAAGCAGTGACAGATTTTACTTTCTTAGGATCAAAGATAACTGCAGATGGTTATTGCAGCCATGAAATAAAAAGGCGACTGATCCTTGGGAGACAAGCTATGAGAAACTTAGGGAACATAGTTAAAAGTAGAGACATCACCTTGCAAACAAAAATTCGCATAGTCAGAGTAATGGTATCCTGGTGGTAATGTATGTTTGTGAGAGCTGGACCATTAGGAAAGCTGAGCGCAGAAGAATAGACGCTTTTGAAATATGGTGTTGGAGAAGAATTTTGAGAGTACCCTGGACAGCGAGGAGAACAAATAAGTTGATCCTAAAAGAAATCAACCCTGACTGCTCCTTAGAAGGTCAAATATTGAAGATGAAGCTAAAGTACTTTGGACACCCAATGAGAAGAGAGGATTCACTTGAGAAAGCCTTGATGCTGGGAAAGGTGGAGGGCAAAAGAAGAAGGGGGAGGCCAAAAATGAGATGGCTAGGTGGTATTGTAGATGCAATGGGCACAGAGCTGGGTGGGTTGAGGAGGATGGTGTAGGACAGAGGTGCCTGGTGGGCAATGGTACATAGGGTCGCAAAGGGTCGGAATCGACTGTGCAACTGAACAACAACAACAACAAAATATTTCAAAAACTCACTGACAATACTGTACTCAGTCTAGCAGTTGGGGAATAATTTGCTGGCAAAATTGACGGGAATGTTATGCCTCCTAGTGGTTGAAAGCATTAGGCAGATGAACAAAGAAGATGAGAATGCACTTCTTTTTTTGTCATATCATGGATTTAAATAAAAGAGCTGTCATCACTGAAGCACATGGTGCATAATATGTTCCATTGTTCAGTTATAATAAAAAATGTTTATAAGATCATTTTGTTTGTGTTGTCTCTTCTACTGCTTCAAGTTCAGGGAGATGATCTGGAGCAAACGTCCTTAGTAGCAACAAAGCCACAATGTTCGTTACCCTCATATTATTCCCCAAGCACCCAATTCACCATATTTTCAGAGGATTAAGTCCTCACAATTAAAACTGTAAAACCATGAGGTAATTCAAAAATACTTCAGACATCTAACAGGTAGAAACCAAAAACAAATTACAAACAAGCACTTAAAAATATGAGTTACAAGTTACAGGCTAGCATTCTAAAATGAAAAGAAATTCTGCAAAATATTAAAAGACCTTAAAAGTAAAAATGTTAAAATAAAAGCATTTCTTAGCCTCTGCATAGGTTAAAAAGATACACAGTAAAATTGCATTAACGTCTCTCCCAGCCATGTCTGCTTGAATCTATGAAGGGAAATCCATCTTGCTGTTACTCCCCACTTTTTCATTTTCTGGAGTGTCATATTTTAATAATATAATAATTATGTGCCATCAAGTCAATTTTAGTCTTCTAAGTAGACCAAAATTGCTCTGCCTAGAAGACTAAAATTTGTTCTTCTGGCTAGGTTATCCTGCTATATAGTAGACCAGTGATGGCAAATCTTTTAGAGACTGAGTGCCCGAACTGCAACGCAAAACCCACTTGTTTATAACCTGACTGCAGTGGCTCAAGTGGCTACGACACTGACTGGGAGGCGGAAGGTCAGCAGTTCGATTCCCAAGTACTGAAGGAGGGAATGAGCTCCCGTCTTCGTCCCAGCTCCTGCCAATCTAGCAGTTCGAAAGCAAAAAATTGCAAGTAGATAAACAGTGTTCCGTGCGCTCCGGTGTCCACTCATGCCTGCCACAAGACCACGGAAACGTCTCAGTAGCAGACAGCGCTGGCTCTTCTTCTTTGAAACAGAGATGAGCACTGAACCCTAGAACCTTTCCTGTTCCCTTTCGAGCAAGGGAAACCTTTACCTTACTGAGGTTTCAGTTTAGAAAAAACTAACTCATACATTAACTTCTTTTGTCTTAAAAGAAAAACACAGTAATAGAGCTTTCATGCTTACACTCAACAGGGTGCCGTCTGCACAATACCCTCACGCCCATGTGAGCCACCTGCCTTATGGCAGAGAGGGAGCACTGCCTTAAGGGACGGAGGAAGCACTATGATTGGGCTGCTGAGCAGAGGGGTGGGTAAAATTCCATGCATGGAGAGGGGGAGGGGAGCACCCTGCCCCTGCATCCCTCTGGCTTTCTAAACTCTGGTGAACTCCGTGTTAGGGCGACAACATGCGTACTCATAGAAAGGGCTCTGAGTGCCCCTTCTGACACATGTACCATAGGTTCACCACCACTAGAGTTGACCATACTGCCAGTGACTCAACACCGACTGTCAGGTGGTGGTTACTTACCTGACAACCCTGAGAACTAACGGCTTCAGTGCTGAAGTCCACAGGTAAGGGTGATGGTCCCCAAGTGGATTAAATCCCACTTGAATCCACCTTGGTGGAGGGCAGCAGCTTCATCAGTACTGGCCTGGGACTGATGAGAACTTTGTGTGTTAAAAGGGCTCAGGACCAGAAAGTGACTCGTGGAACTGGATCAGTGGTATGGTGTCATGATGCAAAGTGGAAGGCAGATGAAAGGCCACTGCATTATATTATCAGGACAGTCTTCATGGTTGATCGCCATGAGGATCACCAATATTCGGATTCAGATAAAGCAGAACACGAAGAAGAAGGTAGAGAGTAATCAGAAGTGGCTTACCTTTCCATTCTTCTTGGGCATCCTGGAACTGTGCAGCTTGCCGTTCTCTTACAAGGCACAATGCAGAATTGAACTCCCAACCTTTTGCTCCATAGTCTGATAACTAACTCACTGAGCTATTCAGTTATTTGGAATAAAGTTTAATCAAGCAGTTTGATTTACATATAAATAAAACACATCAGATCTGGCTATGTGAGTACAATGGGGGGGGATGCTTTATTTTTACTGATTTAAACAAATTTAAATAAATAAATAAATAAAATAAATTATTCTCTAAGTGTTGAATAAATCCAAATCATTATTAAGGCAAATACAGTCTCAAGCGATGTGTGATATTGCAGTTTCAACATATGCATTTGTGCCCTTGATTCTAACAAAGAGATGACAATTTAGCTAAAGAGCCAATGGTTCAGAATATATCTCTTGATCATATTTCAGAACAGTGGCCGCATTTCCACAGTAAAGCTTGATCCAATGGATGTTTACACAAAGACAGATCACCATGATTTCATAGGATTTATTCACATGTACACAATACATCTTATAACTTTCTCCTGCTGATATTTGTTCTCTGGTATAGAGTGAATTACTTCCTTATATATTATTTTTCTTCAAAGGAAGCAGAGTATGCACATAAACTGCTAAATGCATGGATCAGTGAGCACTATATATCTTTCTATCTGTGCCTTTAGGGGCACATGGCAAACAAATTAAGCTGGTTAAGTTTTTCCTGGCTTGAGTAGAAGCTGTAGAGGGAAAGGTTTGTTCTTCTTCATGGTTCATGTGTATGTTACCATGAAGATAAAAGAGCAATGCCAACTGGTGATTTGATGAACTTTGTAAGTCCCTGTATACTGAGCAGAGTGTAGAAACTGGAAGAGCATATCGAGGAGCTGTAGTTCAGAAAAGTAGCGTGTTTAAGCTCTGATCCTGAACCTGCAATCCTGTATGTAGTATATTGGAATAAGCCTGGTTGAACTTTAAAGGGTATTTGTTGCAATACTCTAAAACCCCTCCAGAGTTTCCTTGTCGTAGTGTTCCTACATATTTTTCTTCTTTCTGCGGCCAGACCAGAGCTGGAATTTCCTTCTTTACTCACAGTACTTTATCACATTGTATACCTAAGATCATATCCTCTAAAATGGGTCCCCAACCTTTCCTGTACCATGAACTTTTAGGGGAATGGAATGGGGGCTGACCATGTGTGAGGAGATAAAACTCAGAGGGAGGGGGCGATATGCTCTCTTGATCTGATGCTTCGTGTGGAGGGTGAGCAGTGAACTGAGACAACATGTAGGTGCAAAAGCCAGAAAGGGAGGGGGGCTGGGCTTCCCCAGTTAGAGAAGCTTTCTTTGTTTTGATGTGTTTTCTGAACTTTTGAAAAACTTTATTCTGTAACTTACTTTGATTACAATATACTTTTAAAATACCCGATGATGACTTGGCTATGTGCTACCTTATTTACATTAAGCTAATATCCTGGTTTGCTAAGCTAGAGGGGCGGCAGCTCAGAAGCAGGAACTTGTGGGCAGAAGTCCTACCAGTGATGGGATGTTTCCAGTTCGCACCGGTTCGCCCGAACCAGTAGCAACATTCCCGGGTGGTTCGCTGAACCAGTAGCAACCACCTGGGATTTTTTTTTTTTAGGCGTCCAGTTCGGATGCCTCACAGGCAAAATAAATAAATAAATAAATTTGGAGCCAAAATGGCTCCCAGGTACTGCACATGTGTCAAACCTTCATTTGATGCATGCACAGTTCTATTTTTTTTACTGCGCATGCGTCAAATGAAAGTTTGATGTGTGCGCAGTTCCTGGCAGCCATTTTGGCTGCCGGGAAAGGAAGGGCGCAGGGAGCACCTGAAGAAGCGGTGGCGGCGGCCTTTCCGTGCCTGGCCCTGCTCCCCCGCCAGGACGCCGCACTGTTGCAACAGTTTGCCGCAGTGGTGGTTTGCCACCACATCACCGCCTCTGCTGCTTCTAAGGGTAAGTGAGGGATTTGTGTTTGGGGTGGGTGGGTGTATTTTTATTTAATTTTTATTTATTTATTTATTTATTTACAGGTGTGTGTGTGTGTGTGTGTGTGTGTGTGTGTGTGTGTGTGTGTGTGTGTGTGTGTGTGTGTGTGTGTGTTTATTTTAATTTAATTTATTATTTTTATTATTTTTGGCTCTGCCCACAACATCATGACATCATGACGTTGGCTCCGCCCATGATGTAATGACATTGGTCACGCCCACGACGTCCATGACATCATGGTGTGGTAGCAAAAATTTTGACATCCCATCACTGAGTCCTGTTAGGATGTATGAGTAGGTTTGCAACGAGAGCAAACCAATGACTGTATCTTTAAGACTGTGCAGCTACCACAGCCAGGTGCAAGCATTGAGTGTTTGTGTCTAGCATAAATTGAGGCAACAGTCTTTGCCAACCAGCCAGCCTGTTGTTCTCTGACTGCTTTGTTGCTGTGCTCACGTCCATCGGACCTTCGTCGTTCTTGAGGATTGTCTGGTATGTCTACTTGCCGTTTATTGCAAGATATTGGAACACATACCTCAGCCACATTGTGGTGACCTAACCAAGGACTGTTTTGGAACCGAGCTACTCCGTAGCTAGAATGAACTGGTGAATATCTTCGAAGCCGACCTTGAAGCAACAGATAAAGGTTTGGACTGCTTGCATTGCTTTATCGAAGATAAGAGCTTAATTAGCTCACATAGACTATAAAGACTTGGTGCACCACTTGGTCTGACTTCAAGACAAGTGTTAACTTGCACTTTGTGCACAACCTTTGTAAATAGTGTAAATACATATTTCCTGCAACCCAAGCCGGAGTTTGTTTTTGTCTCCTGCATCTCAACAAACACTCTCAAACCTCAGGGTGTGGCAAAAGCCAGCCACCTTCCTGCACTCTGCTATATTTTACCATTTCAAGTCCTACTCATGAGTAAACTTGCTTCCTGACACACTACATGTACCCTTCCATTTCAAACAAAGCCTCAGCCTGTAACCTCTTCACTCTTTCTAATTTATAATAGGGTATTCTTTTGTCCTAAGAGAAAAATATGTTCATATTCCATTGGAGAGATTTCAAAGGTTGGGTGGATGCATTTCTGCAGTCCATCTGCATCCTGATACCTGTTTGCCAGATATCAGGTAGCACTTTACTTCTGAGGTACAAATTCCACAATAACAATGCAAGGGTTAGAATAAAGCTGACAGCCTCACAAGTCTCCCCTGAGAAATACCACTTCTGCTAGAAAATATCAGAGAATAAGTATGTGTCAGGTTGACCTTTTATGTTCTTGTGTGTCATACAGAAACCCTCTTCAGTACTGCAAATAGGATTAGCAGAAAGAACATTGTATTCCTTTGTGACATCCATAATCTCAAAAAGTTGCTTGTGAAGTTATCCTTTCAACAACTTATTAAGTGTATGCAAAACGGTCTATCCTTATAAATATTAGTGCATTTATATTATTATCTGTTATGTTTAACAGCTTTATTTGGGTCACTATGTTAGGTGAAATCCAGAAACTCCATTTTTGTTGTTTAATAAAGAGTATCCCCTTCTGATATGTTCCTGCCCCTTCACATGTTTCACACAAATACTGTATGTCCCAGTTTTCACAGGCAGCACACAAGCCCAGTTGTGCTCATTGGCAAAGGAGGCTCTGTGTTCATTGAACCAAGGGAGGTTCACCTAAGGTAATTGTAGAATAAATATTATATGTAGATATATCTTATCTATTGGGTTTCCTTATAAATTCCTAATAAAAAAGGAACTTTATCCTTCAGCTAAAATTGCAGGATCTAATCTGAGTATATAATATTAAATGAGATGGCTAGATGGTATTGTAGATGCAATGGGCACAAAGCTGGGCAGGCTGAGGAGGATGGTGGAAGACAGAGGTGCCTGGCGGGCAATGGTCCATAGGGTCGCAAAGGGTTGGAATCGACTGTGCTACTGAACAACAATCTTAATGCCTCATGAAAACTAACATGTTGAACTTGCTTCCTGTCTTAGAAAGGTGCCATCAAGACTTTGAATAAACTGGGGGATGCAGTTAAGTGCACCTGGCAGGACGAGCCCCAGAAGAAACAATAGGAACCACCAAGTGAGCAGAGCTCTTCAGCTAATCCCTTCACCCTGGAAGACTTATTTTGTTAAGGAAATTACTGTCTGCATTTTTTATCATCACCCAGAACCCCTGGGGTCATCTGCTATTTCCTGAAACATTGAGCTGAGCCTGGCTTCCTGAGATGACATCTTGAACCCTGCAAGTTGGGTTTGGAAGTCAAACACCATCTATGGACTATGATACGTGCCTTTTGTCTCCTGTTCACTTCCTCTTGAGGTAGCTACAGCCAGCTTTTCCTCTCTACTTGACATTCCATGTGATGTCCTTTGGACCAATGAGATTCTTCCTCCCACTTGACCAATGAGATTTCCCCCTCCTACATGGACCATGTGACCCCCCTGGACCAATGTGATGCTTGCGCAAGCCTCCCTTTTGTTCTCCCTGTATGTTTCGCTCCATATATATACAGTGGAACCCCGTATAACAAACACTTTGTGTTTGTACAACAAAGAGTTTTTGCGATATTTATGCACCGTATAACGAAAAAAAATGTTCATTATACGAATCGCTATTGGCAATAACCCACACAACAACAACAAAAATCGTTGTACGGGATATCGTCAATAGCAATTTGTATAATGAACATTTTCTTTTTGTTACACAGTATGGTGCATCGCCGATAGCGCTTCGTATAACAAAAAAATATATAGTGAAGAGCTCCACGGAATGGAGTTTGTTTGTTTTTTGTTATACAAGGTTATACTGTATTCTGGGCTCCCCCCCCCCCCCCCCGCAGCCACTGTAGATAGGCTTTTGTTGCATTTGGCGCCCCATGCAATAAAAACTTTTATTTTTCCACAGTTCTTTGTCTTATTGTTTTTTAGGCCAGAGAAATCTGAACAAAAATAAAGTAATTGATTCTAAAATGTTTTCCCCCTAATGTATTTTATTAACACATGCCCCAGGGTAATGGTGCCTTCCCACCATGGGTGTTTCAGACCTTGGTTTACAGGCATTGCACCCAATTACCATGGGTGCTACAAACTTTGAATTTTCAGGTATTCCAGGTTGAGGGGGCCGACCCCCCCCCCTCTGAAATTTAGGTATCAGTTATAAGTAGCTTCTGACTATTCAGCACAAAACACGCATGCATCCTAAAGAAAGACTACCCTTCCTCTGTTATCTGCTTACCTTCATAATCTGCCCAGATCCACACCCACCGTATCACCAATACGGTCTGATCCAGTGGTTCCCAAATTGGGGCTGACGTCCCACTTGGGGACTTCAATTCTCACTAGCCTAAGTGAGTTCATTGACTGATGAGTGCTTTGGGGAAATGACTCAGTCTTCTGGGAATTGAAGTCCATAAACCAAAGGTTGGGAAACACTGGTCTAAACTGTAGGTCATATGACACTCTTAAAAGAAGAAAAATAACTTATCTAGGAAAACAAACTGGTTTGTTTGCTTGTTCTAAATTAGCCAATCAACATGCCTCTGTCTTCCTGCCTTTTTAAAAGGATGCTTATATTTTGGGTGGCTGAGGTAAAATGTTGCTTCTCTGACTTGTAGCTGGTCCTCCACCTAGTGAAGCATAGGCCCTGGGGAGCTCTCTCCTCAGCCGCTTAGTAGAGTGAAAACAATTTTTCTTACTATTTGTTGTTGTTGTGGTTGTTTCACCACTGACAATACTGTGCCTTCATGTCAAGATTTTGGGCATAATCTTTGTAGATAGATATTGTTTCCATTTTGTTAATGTCTGTCAGGTCATTTAGCTGGTCTACTTAGATAAGGGAGATTTGTGAAATAATTCTAAGCCTGACAATTGCACCACTTTTTGCTACGAAACCACAAAACTCAACACACCCAAAGGTCTGGTGCCAGCTCATTGACATGTAAACACCATCTGGTCAAACACTGCCATTTATAACCCTCTCTTCTACATTCTAAAGACAGCCTCTTCTTTACCTGAGGAATACATCCTATTATTTCAAAAAAAGCTGTTAATTTTTCCTTCTATAGATGTATTACTCATACGGTTGGCCATAATTGGATTTTAGTCCGACATATATGAAGAGCACCGGAGGTGGAAAGACCGGCCTTGATAGTCTTCATCCTTATATTATTATTTTTTTAAAGTAACATTCCTGGCGGATATATTCCAGGGTTATGAAGTATACTATGATCTGATAATTAAAATCTCATTAAGCAAAGTCAACCAACTGAGGATCTTCACAGAGAACTAAAAGTTGTTTTGCATCCATCCTGTCAAATACACAACTTGTGAGTGACATATTGGTAAATGAAATTATTTGAGCTGGATTGGCAAATGAAAGAGAACATAAAATTAATATGGAAATGATTAAATCTGTCATGTCTGCTAGAGTGGAGGTGACAGATTTCCTGTTAGAACTGGAGCCCAATTATTCTTTTAATCTTTAATATGGTCAAACTACCACAAAGTGACCTTATGCCAGTCTTTTCACACAGATAAACTTTTATTTGATTGTACCTTTGTGTGGCAAGATCTAGGCTGTCAGAGAGCATTTTAATTGTCGATGTTGTCTCTCTGATGAGTCAAATGAAAGATTTTCTACAAAAGAACTGCGTAAAGAATTGCATTTTAATGATTTTAAACTGGATCAACAAAGGTGTATGCCTAATTGCTCTGGAAAGGGTTGCTTGAATAGCAGCAATATCCTTTAAGTGATCCTTCTGTCTGGTGGGAAATTGTTCTACCCAGCCCCCTAAAATTCCTTTATCTTTACAGCTTGATAAAAAAAAAAGGTCCAACTTGGGCATGGGTCAGGGTTGGACTGGAGTGCATGTCTCTGTACAGTGTGCGATCATCAGGCAATAGACCATATTGGACTGTGCCACAATTGGTCCAAATCACTGTCAGACTAGTATAATAGACCCTTCTACTCATGGAACTCTAGGACTTACAACTTTGAAACTTAAGGTTGCAGAATTTTCAGCCTCTACACTAAAGAGCATTCAGGATTCTTTGAAGTTTTCTTGAGTATACTTTCTAGAGATGAAGTTATGGAGTGTAATGGAGAGAGTCTCTTATGTCCTTCTACCTGCCTGTCGAAATCCAAAGGTTTTATGCTCTCAAAAGGTTCTCTTCCTCAGACATCTGCTTAATGGTACAATTCAGTAGGAAATTAGGACAGTATTAGACTACCAACCATTTGAAGCCTATCCCAAGCAAGACTCAAGTGTGAGTTTCCCTCCTTCAAAACTCAAAGGCAGGGGTTAGGCTGGATGTTACATGGCAAGGGAATCGATTACAGCATTGTTCAGCATCAATTTGTATTTTTGTAACTCGAAAATGTTTAATTTCTTTTTAGTCTAACTTTTAATATTGTATTAATTTATATTTTTTAACTGTTAATAGGGAACTGAATTCTGATCGGTGGTCTTCAACTATGTACTGCGCTATGGGGCAGTATAGAAGTGTAATTGTTATGTATTTTTAACCTGTTTTGTAAGCCGCCCAGAGTTGGGTTTTACCCGATTGGGGTGGGATAACAAGTTAGAACAAACAAACAAACAAATAAATAAATAAAATACCTTGACATAACACTGCCTGAATACCAAAGGTAAAATTAGTACGAGGAACAACATCATCAGGAAACTCAGAAATTATAAATGAGGAACTCAATCATCCACAATGCATACACCAGCCTTGTCCGTGAGCTTTTCTACTGCAGATTATTCTGTTCCATATGGAGCACATCCACAAACATGAAGCAAGTTGACATTGGTGTTAATAAAGCAATGCATATAGTGTCAGAATACCAAAAATCTATACCAGTTGAGTAAATATATCCTCTTGTTGGTATCGCTCCACCTAAGTGAAGGACAGAAGTCGGAGCGGATGCCAAGAGAACTAAGCAAGAGAATGACCCTCGACATCCTCTGAACAGATATGAGCCTCAAGTCTACCAGCTCAGTTCCAGGAAGAGCTTTATAGCAAGAACAAACACTCTTGAGGGTACACAACAGCAAAATCAAATTAGAAGATGGAGGAAGGAGCTCACTGGACAAGGAATAACATTAAAGGAGAATATAGCTGAGGAACTCAACCTCCCCTACGCCACTTGGAAGACCCTGAATAGGCTGAAGGTCAGAGTGCCTAAATGTAAGACCACCATATTTAAGTGGGGGCTACTGACAGACAGCAGCACTCTGTGTGAATGTGGAAAGATAGAGAATCTGGCTCATTTGCTGGTCTGCCTATTACTACCAGAAACATGTACTGATGAAGATTTAATTTTGGCCAACAACAAAGCCAAGAAAGTGGCTTCATTTTGGCAGTCCAAAGTTTGATCTGGGAACAAAAGAAGAGCTAGGAAATCTTATCTATAATCTAATCATAATGAAAATGTAGTAGGGTAATTTAAAATTTATGTTTCTTCCATGTCTATGATATTATCTAAGATGCACGTAAGACATTTTCCTCTTAATAGCTTTTCATACAGAAGGATCGTTCTTGATGGATTTCCTACCTATGAACAATCAGCCAGTGTTGTAAATATTTCTGATTTTAGCTGAACTCAGATCTACTGACTTTTATCCCTCCTTCAGGGTACAGGAAATTAGTCTATCTGATACGACACATGTAGGACACATTATAAATGAATGGTTTTATAAGAGTCCTGTTTTTCTCCAAAAGGAGATTATGCATTTGTACTTCCTCAACACCTTCCTTACCTGTTGAGCAAACATTTTAAAATGCACATTATTGTACAATAGGACCTGAAGCAAATTCTGTTCAAAATACTTACCCTGTAAGGTATTTTTGTTTTGCTTTTAGCTGTGCAGGCAAATAACTGCAGAAAACTGTACTGCCTGTATGGACGCATTTCAAATTACAAATCACAATATAATCTTTTATAACTGTTCATGGAATGATTTGCTGGCACGAAATTAGACTTATAGTCTAATCATATGGCAGCTAGAGAAGGAGAAATCTGTGCAGTAGAAGACCAGCTCTTTCATTTCTGCTGACTTTTTTTTACTTTTTTAATCATTGTGAGTCACGATATTTGGTGGAAGATACAGAGGAAAACACAGAGAAACAGTGAATTGTTATATTATAACAGGGATGCCCAAACTACAGCCCGAGGGCTGGATCCAGCCCCTGATGGCAATTCATCCGGCCTATGAAGCCCTCGTCGCTTCTGGAAGTGGAAGTAAAATGCACCTGTACAGGAGCGACGAGGGCTTCATGGGCCGGATGAATTGGAATCAGGGGCCGGATCTAGCCTCTGGGGCATAGTGACAAGCTCCCAGTGGTGGGATGTCAAAAATTTTACTACCCCACTGTGATGTCATCACAGTGTGGGTGGAGCTAATGTCATGGAAAAGCTGCTACCAGTTCTCTGGGATAATGGGAACAGTTACTACCAGTTCTAGAGAACTGGTGAGAACCTATTACATCCCATCACTGCAAGCTCCCCAAACCACATGATCAGCCCGTGGCCTGAAAAGTTTGGGCACCCCTGTATTATAACATTTGCATCTGTTATAATATAGGCATCACATGATAACAATTGCTACAGTGAGCCTGTATCAAATATAATTACTTCAAAGCCCAAGTATTTTTCATGAAAGTAACAAGTTTAAAAACAATCCCCAAAAAGCATTCTCTCATTTCTCCATGGTGACTGAGATGATTTCTTTTTCAACATATTTTGAGTAGTCGTGTCTTGTTCTTTTCAAACCCTATGCATGTTTACTCAGGTGTAAATTCCATGGTTTTCAATAGGGCTTGCTTCTCCATGTGTATATTGAGGACTACAGTCTTAACTCTTAGAGATAAGCTTCAAATGGTGACTTTGGATCCAACAATATTTCTCATTCACAACATAAAATGCCTGAAGGGTCTATTGTGGGAATGAAATTATGAGCGCCTCAGTATTTGAAGAGAAGAGTGATGCAGTCACAGATCTAGAAATGCTTGTTTCTGTAGTCTCCTTAGGGACTGTCAACACAGGCCCTCTTGGGCTGGTGTAGTGCAGCTGTTAAAAAGCCACTTGAGGTGGGGGAAAGAGCAAAATGTTGTTTGGTCTGATCCCTGTCTGCAGACAGGCTTTTGTGTCTCCAAAGGAACAATCTTCCAATCACCCGAGAAGCCATCATTTAATTAACCCTGACTGCTCCTTAGAAGGTCAAATAGTAAAGATGAAGCTAAAGTAATTTGGACATCAAATGAGAAGAGAGGATTCACTTGAGAAAGCCTTGATGCTGGGAAGGGTGGAGGGCAAAAGAAGAAGGGGGCGGCCAAAAATGAGATGGCTAGGTGGTATTGTAGACACAATGGGCACAGAGCTGAGCAAGTTGAGGAGGATGGTGGAAGACAGAAGGCAGTGGTGGGATGTCAAAAATTTTACTACCACACTGTGGGCAGAGCCTAATCTGTGGGTGGAGCCAATTATGTGGGCAGAGCCAATGTAAAAAAAAACTCAAAAATAAGTACACATAAAAATACAAATTACATAGACATAAAAATACATAAAAATAAACGTAAAACACATATAATACACATTAAAATAAATACACATAAAAAAGGCATATAAACACATAAAAATACAAATTAAATACACATAAAACACATAAAAATACACACGAAAAATAAATACATGTTAAATACACATTCAGGCTAGCAGCTTCTCTTCCTCCTCCCCTCTTGGGAAGACAGCAAGGAGGCAGCGCATGTGCACCAAGTGCTGTAGGCTCGCATGCACACCAAGCGCTTGGCATGCATGTGCAGTGGGGGAACTGGTGAAAAGGTAAGCCCCCGAGGTTGTTCCCTTCAAAAGTCGCTACCGGTTCTCTGGGACACTGGGAAACATTACTACCGGTTCTGGCGGACTAGTGCGAACCTGTAGTATCCCATCACTGGCAGAAGAGCCTGGCGGACAGTGGTCCATGGAGTCGCAAAGGGTTGGAATCGACTGTGCGACTGAACAACAACAAACAAATCTTGGCTCCACTACAACCCCAGATGGGACACAAGGATAAAATTATGAACAAAATAACAACAGCAATGGTAAAATAATAAGAAAATCAAAGCTGCTAGGTTGTCAATGTTTCACATGACATAAACAAATGGGAATGTCAACATTTAATTTGAGGAACAAGTAAATATGGAGAGTGGATATTAGTCCCAATTTTATTTATTTCTTATGAAATACTGCCTCTCATCCTACAAAAAGCAAACAAACAATTGTCATATGATACCAATAAACTTTATCTGGAGAATGTGAGAGGGAGCGTGTATGTGACTAAGGAGCTCATGTCAAATCAAAAACAGCATTTTAAAAGCAGCTTCCTCTATCAACAGGTGAGCAATTATTGTTAGCATGTGGCCTGTACTTTAGGGTGAGCACCATTCATTGTGCTTGGCCGTTTGAGTGAGGACCCGTGCTGGATCACCATGAACAGCTATCTAGTTCTGCATCTTGTTTCCTGCAGTGCTCAAGCAGTTGCTAGTGGGAATCGGAGAAGCAGAAATAAAGCCAATTACACTTTTCTGCTCATGTTCCCCATGCTACCTCCGATTCAGGAGAGAGCATATTGACCTCCCCGACCTAGCAATGGGTAGTTTTCTCATTCATAGTGCTATTCAGGCACTTAGTGAATACATTCAGTGAACATGTAAGAGACAAGGTCATAAATAAGTGTGCTATTTCCCTCACACTGGTGACCTCATCGCTCTCCAGGTTTTGACAGCAAATTTGTACAGTAGGGAACCTTTTTATAGTTGTACGTGCAAACTCCTGTTTACTAACGAATAAAATTCAGAAGGGGGATGGAACATAGTTTGGGTAGTTAAGGTTAGAAAGACAGGTTCTGCTGTATTTTTGTTGTTGTTGTTCAGTCGCACAGTCGATTCCGACCCTTTGCGACCCCATGGACCACTGTCTGCCAGGCACTTCTGTCCTCCACCATCCCCCTCAACTCACTCAGCTTTGTGCCCATTGTGTCTACAATACCACCTAGCCATCTCATTTTTGGCCACCCCCTTCTTCTCTTGCGCTCCACCCTTCCCAGCATCAAGGCTTTCTCAAGCGAATCCTCTCTTCTCATTTGATGTCCAAATTACTTTAGCTTCATCTTTACTATTTGACCTTCTAAGGAGCAGTCAGGGTTAATTAAATGATGGCTTCTCGGGTGATTGGAAGATTGTTCCTTTGGAGACACAAAAGCCTGTCTGCAGACAGGGATCAGACCAAACAACATTTTGCTCTTTCCCTCACCTCAAGTGGCTTTTTAACAGCTGCACTACACCAGCCCAAGAGGGCCTGTGTTGACAGTCCCTAAGGAGACTACAGAAACAAGCATTTCTAGATCTGTGACTGCATCACTCTTCTCTTCAAATTAGTAACACAGGGATCTGTTTGGGAATGGTATCAAAAAACAGGGAGTTAAATTCATTTGGATAGAGTGATTCAGAGCAAATATCATAGTTTAGTCACATCTTGCACTGAATTTCACTCATTTTAGGAGGTTTGCCTTATTTCCTGTGCTGTTATGATTTTTTAAAAATATACAGTAGATATGGATACTATTCATTAGAATAATAACAGAGAAGATCTTTGTGGAGTGGAGGACCCACCAGCAATAATGGTGCCACCGAGTCTGTTTCTCATCCACCTGATTGGAAAAGTGGTGGAATAAAGATCTTTGAAGATAAAAAAGAATGAGTGGATGATACCCCCCCTTCCCCATTCTTGTCTTTAACATTAAATAAACCCAGAGGAGCCCTTTAACTGATTGTGTGTAGGGTATGATTTAAAGGAAATTGGCCAAGGAGTTCTTTTTTATGTTCTAAATCGGCCATCTCCATAGCCTGGAGCAGAATGGATGATACTTTATTCTTCATCTTCAAAGACAAGGTAAGGATATATTGGCACAATACGACACCGGCTTTGCCATTCACTGAACTTGTGATATTTCTTTTATCCTTTGTTGAAGTGACAGCACCTTATTTAACTAGAAGAATGGTTTCTGCTGGCTATGTGTGCAGATGATTTATTCATATTGACCCAAACCCACTTGTTCAGCCCTTAGCTGGTTGTGTGTTTGTTTGTAGCTTGTACACAGAGGCATTTGATACCTACTTCGGCAAACAGCTCTCTCTTCTTGCCTACTTGCCAATGTGGGCAAAGCTTTGCCCTCCATCCCCAAGCTGGGACAGGCATTTCTTGGCCAAGGGGAAGCAGGAAACCTCCATCCAATACTGCAGATTCTGGGACACCCTGCTGTGTTCTGGTTGCTACCGGATTATGTACTCCTGCTTTAGAATCAGAAGTGTGCAGTGATGGGATGCAACAGGCTCGCACCAGTTCGCCAGAACCATTAGTAACTTTCCCCAGTGTCCCGGAGAACCGGTAGCAGCTTTTGGGGGGAACCACTTTCAGGGTTTACCTTTTCACTGGTTCCCCCACTTGGTGTGCATGTACGCTTACAGTGCTTGGCGCGTATTCACAGCCTCCTAGCTGTCCTCCCAAGCGGGGAGGAGGAAGAGAAGCTCCTAGCCTGAAGCTCCCTATAGCCTGCTCCCCAGGTAAGTGACTCACCTTTGGATGTGGTGTGTCTGTGTGTATTTTAATTTGTATTTAATACCTTTATCTATATTGACATGCTACCACAGTTCCTGAAAAGGCCTGGCGGCCAGCAGGCCTGGTGGCCTGGCTTGGGGTTTTTAAGCAAAGTCTTGGAGTTATCTCGTCAATAAGCTGTTCCAGTTGGAGAACCCTTAAGGATGTACAGCTGTTTTACATTTTCATTAAGGCATATTATCCTAGAGAACTGGTATGATGACCATATGGGTGGGTGGATGGATTGAGGGGTGTGGGTGTGTGCTTATTTTTACTTTATTTTTTTTTATTATTATTTTTCTTTGGCCCCACCCACAATGTCATGACATTAGTTCCACCCACACTGTGATGACATCACAGTGGGGTAGTAAAATTTTTGACAACCCACCACTGGAGGTGTCTGTGTGTGTGTTATGTACATATTTGAATGCCTGCCTCTATGTGCGAGAAAGACAGAGAGACTCTGTGTCTGTCTGTGAACATCTTTTTCATCTCTGACATCATCTTCCACCGGTTGCTATGCCTTCTTTTCCCACCATCTATGGTGGGCACCTGTCACCACTACTATGAGCATAACATCTGTCCAAGAAGGAACACAACTAACATGCCAACCAAAATTGGTTTTAAGAAGAAGAAAAAAACAATCCTACAAGCTAGTAATGAACGAACAAAGAGAAAACATGGAATATTCCATGTCTGTGTATATATATCAGTGGCGTGGGGGGGGGGAGTGAGTTCCTAGCAGTCAGGGCAAAGAGGCCACTGCGGGGACAGGCACTGAGACCCTCCACCCCCGCTGGCATCCTGGCTCCTGCCTCAGGCCACGGCATAAAAGGCCGCTACAGTGGCAGGACTTTGCCGCCACCACCCCGGACTTCCTAGCGGCCGGGGTGAAGAGGCCGCTGCGGGGATGGGCGTTGAGACCCTCCACTACCGCTAGCATCCTGGGCTCTGTCCAGGGGGCTACGAATTTAGCCTATGCCCTGGGCGGCTGACACCCACGCTTCATAAATATGATGTGCATACACTTACCAGAATTGTTAACATTCATTCAGAAAATGCTCTTTGTTGTAAATTCAGTTAGACTTCCAATTGAAGTCAAAGAGTCAATTGTCTGGCTCTTCAGAACTTGACAGTAATATCCTGATAGAAGACAGACCACAGGGAAATGAACAGGAGATAATTTTTCATGGGAGCATAGCTCATTGGTACACTAGACTTTGCAAAAAAAAAAAAAGAGAGAGAGAGATCGAGAGAGATCAAAGTTTGATTCAATGGTTGTGCTTAAAAGGATCAACTAGCAGACAGTGTGAAAGACAAATCATTCTGCTCGAAACCCAAGTATGTTATTAAAAAAACCTGTGCAGTACTGGGTAAGATGGACAAAAAACATACCATGGCATAAAGAAGGCTTCTGTTTTTCCAGTAAAAATGCTGGTTGGTTCACAGCCCAGCAGCAGTGTTTAGAAATTCTTATTGCTGATGTTAGTGTGTGAGATAGATCTATTTAAGGTAGCCTTTCCAACATTTATGGTCAATTGGTAGGGATTATGGGGACTATAATCCCTATATAATCAAGCAAGGGTGACCTTTACCTTTACTTATGGAGACTACATTTAAATAATATTAGGCAAAGGTCGCCCTTGCTCAAAACCCAGTTGTATCCGACTCTAGGGTTCAGTGCTCATCTCCGTTTATAGCCAAATAACCAGTGCTGTCTGCATCTGCAGAAGTTTCCGTGGACATGTGGCAGGCACAATTAGACACTGGAATGCATGGAACACTGTTTACTCCCCCCCCCAGGTGGTACCTATTTATCTACTTGCAATTTACTTGCTTCAAACTTCTAGTTTGGCAGGAGCTGAGACAGTGACAGGAGCTCACTCCATCATGTAGCACTCAGGTCTCAAGCTGCTGATTTTCCAGTTGTCAAATTCAGCAACTTAACCACTAAACCACCACAGTCCCTTTTAACAATATTAGCATATATTAAATTGGGAAAATCTGGTCTGAAGGGACCAAGGCCTAATTTTCACTAAGGCAGAAAAGTTATGTCTAACTATTTCATTTCTGATTGTGGACAGCACGTCAAATTCCTCAGTGCTTCTCCACACACAAAAATCCACCTTGGTTTTGCTCCTGACCTAGAATTTTTTATGTGGAGGAGTAGTATTTTTTAATAGAAGAAGCACAAACTTCCAAAATACAGTCTAAAGCAAAGCAATCATGTTTACTACCTCAGTTTTTTTTCCTGATATAGATATACCAGCTTTTCCACACATTGAATCCCTAGATCAGTGACGGCGAACCTTTTAGAAACCGAGTGCCCAAACTACAAGCCAAATGTCATTTATTTATCGCAAAGTACCAACACAGCAACAGGGGAGGAAGGAAAAACTCCCATTGGGCTGCTGGGCAGAGAGGCCAGGTGAACTCTATGCTGGGGGGAGGGAGGAAATGCTCCCATTGGACTCCTGGGCAGAGGGGCAGGATGAACTCTGTATTGGGGAGGGAGGAAGTGCTCCCATTGGACTCCTGGGCAGAGGGGCAGGATGAACTCTGTATTGGGAAGGGAAGAAGCGCTCCCATTGGGCTGCTGGACAGAGGGTTGGGGCAAACTCTGAGCTGGGGTGACTGCATGGGTACCCACAGAGAGGATTCCGAGTGCCACCTCTGGCACGCATGCCATAGGTTCGCCACCACTGCCCTAGATAGACTATGGCTCCCAACATCTCTTATTGCTGGGCATGTTGGCTGAGCATAATGACAGCTATATCCTTAACATCTGGAGATCCTATGATGAAAAAGGCTGTAACCCTCCTTGAAACATGCACACACTCAAGCCTTTAATTGTTCAGTCTTGGGACTGAGTCAAGCAGTGCAACTAATGTTTTTCCCCATCTCTCCCCATTTTCCAAACAAGCATATTGCAGCTGTAGCCACTTCATGTGTGTAGTGGCAACAACAGAATCAGTGGAATGATTTCTTGGGTGTTCACAGTCTTCTTGAGATTTCATCTTCATCTTCTTCTCCCGTATCCAAATCCGAATATCATCATCAACAATAATAATTTGCTGTCATCTATAAATTCGGCTAGCTTATTGTTTATCTGACTATAAAGAATTTATCAGTAAAACTAGTTAGACCTTTAAGAAATGAGCAGTTCACTTTTCCTTGCAGAAAATACAGAACCAAACAACAAACAACTACAGCAAGACCCCCTTATTCGCAGGGGAATAGGTTACAAGACCCCATGATTGCCAGAAACGCGGATAATTGCAGTATACAGTACACAGTATTTAAATTGCAAAAATGACCATGATAAAGGACAAAGATGGCAAGGACTTAGCAGATGCAGAAGAGATTAAGAAAAGATGGAAAGAGTACACAGAGGATATCTACAAAAAGGACCTCAACACCCCTGATAATCACAGTGATGAGAACATTGAACATGAGCCAGACATTCTAGAGAGTGAAGTCAGAAAGGCCCTTAAAAAACACTGCAAACAACAAAGCTAGTGGAGTTGATGGTATCCAAGTTGAACTTTTCAAAGCCCTGCAAGATGATGGAATCAAATTACTTCATTCTATATGCCAGCAGATTTGGAAAACACAACAATGGCCACAGGATTGGAAAAGATCTGTAAACGTTCCACTCCCCAAAGATCTGTAAACGTTCCACTCCACTGCCAAAGAATGTTCAAATTATCGAACAATTGCGCTCATCCCTCACGCTAGCAAGGTGATGCTCAAGATAATACAGGATAGACTGCAACAGTATGTGGAGAGAGAATTACCAGAAGTGCAGGCGCGTTTCAGAAGAGGCAGGGGGACTAGAGATCACATCGCCAACATAAGATGGATCATGGAAAAAACAAAGGAATATCAGAAACAAGTCTACTTCTGTTTCATTGATTACACTAAGGCTTTTGACTGTGTCGACCACAACAAAATGTGGCAAGTAATTAAAGAGATGGGAATACCGGTACATCTTATATGCCTCATGAGAAATCTGTACATGAATCAAGAGGCAACAGTTAGGACAGAAAATGGAATGACAGAGTGGTTTGGAATAGGAAAAGGATTAAGACAAGGCTGCATTTTGTCACCCTGCTTATTCAACTTATACACAGAACACATAATGCGAAATGCAGGGATGGAGGAATCACAATTTGGGATCAAAATTGCTGGGAGAAACATCAACAATTTGAGATATGCAGATGATACCACCCTAATGGCAGAAAGTGAGGAGGACCTAAAGAAGCTCCTGATTGGGTTGAAAGAAGAAAGTGCAAAAGCTGGCTTGAGACTCAATATCAAGAAAACCAAGATAATGGCAACAGGCCCTATCAGTCCCTGGAAAATAGATGGGGAAGAAGTAGAGGCAGTGACAGATTTTACTTTCTTAGGATCAAAGCTCACTGCAGATGGTGATTGCAGCCATGAAATAAAGAGGAGACTGATTTTTGGGAGGCAAGCGATGAGAAACCTGGGGAGCATAGTGAAAAGTAGAGACATCAAATTACAAACAAAGATTCGTCTAGTCAAAGCAATGGTATTCCCGGTGGCAATGTATGGTTGTGAGAGCTGGACCATTAGGAAAGCAGAGCGCAGAAGAATAGACGCCTTTGAGATGTGGTGTTGGAGGAGAGTTTTGATAATCCCCTGGACAGCGAGGAGAACAAATAGGTCAATCTTAGAAGAAATCAAACCTGACTGCTCCTTAGATGGTCAAATAATAAAGATGAATCTACGGTACTTTGGACATCAAATGAGAAGAGAGGATTCACTTGAGAAGGCCTTGATGCTTGGAAGGGTCGAGGGCAAAAGAAGAAGGGGGCGGCCCAAGATGAGATGGCTGGATGGTATTGTAGAGATAATGGGTGCAGAGCTGAGCGAGTTGAGGGGGATGGTGGAGGATAGGAGTGCCTGGCTGACAGTGGTCCATGGGGTCGCAGAGCGTTGGAATCGACTGTGCGACTGAACAGCAAAAGTAGTGTCCTCTGGTGGTCAGTTGTGATAGTGTATCTTGGAAATATGAACAGTAAAACCTCGGTTAACATAATTAATGTGTTCCCCAGGATGTTTCTTAAAGCGAAAATTACCGGTACTTAAACCGAATTTCCCATAAGAATGTGTTACATGCAATTTCCCATAGGAATGCACTGAAAACCAAAATATGTTAACCAGAACACAATTTCCCATAGGAATGCATTGAAAACCAATTAATCCATTCAGGAAAAAATTCTGTAAATTTATCCGCTATTTTCTACGGATTTCCTTTTGTAATGCCATTTTTGTGTTAACCAAGCCATTTGTTTAGCAAGGTTCCACTGTAAATACTGTATTACATATTTATGGGGTTTTTCAGCAGTTATTTTCAGGCAATAGATAAGTGAACTCATGAATTTTGAACTCATGGATATGGAAGAACTATTGTATAATTTATGCTTAAGTAGCTTTACTTGTTGCAATGAAAATTTAAATTGTAGTTAAGGATTCAGTTTCTTTTTAATTTACATATTTTCCTCCAGAATTCCAGAACATTACCCTGGATCCCAAAGTTCAATTATAAATGTTCTGGGTTTTTGAACATCAAAATTTTTGTTTCTATTATTTTGTACTGTATCTGTTTATTTCTATTCACCTTTATCACTGGAATCTATTGCTATGGAATCATCTGGAAGGGAAACTATTTACTCTGACAGAGAGAAAAGTGGTTCATTATTTCTGATTTGAAGAAGCATCTTGTTATTTTTGTTGAAAGCTTGATCTGAAAGATGATGGATGAGTCCAGCAATCAAATGCTGACAATTAAAGCAGGTAAAAATGCAAAATCACATGCCCGTCAAGCCTCGTATAGGTCATTTCTCAAACACCGCTGGTTGGCAAGGCTTGAAGAGTTGATATCAGGACAGCTCCTTGTAGCTTTACATCAGTGGTGCCCAAACTAAGGGCCGGGGGCTGGGTGCGGCCCCCGATGCCAATTCATCCGGCCCATTAAGGCCTCGTCGCTCCTGGAAGCGGAAGTAAAACGCACCTGTATGGGCACGCTTTACTTCCACTTCCAGGAGCAACGAGGGCTTTGTGGGCCAGATGAATTGGCATTGGGGGCCACACCCGGCCCCTGGGCCTTAGTGACTGGCTCCCTGAACCACATGATCGGCCCAGGGCCCAAAAAGTTTGGTCACCCCTGCTTTACATGTTATTACAAATCAGCTTCAGTAACTGAAAAGGCTGCCAAATAAGTTCAGTTTGCAGAAACTTACAGTACTTGAAGATCTGGAACTTAATAGCAGAAGTCACATAGCTACAAATCTACCTGGTAAACTAATCAACAGTTGGCAAACATGGTCTGTGAAAATACTCTGGGAATCACTGAAGAAGAAAAAAACCTCCTTTATATTGAATTCTATTCTACTAAATCGAATAGTATTTAGTTGAATAGGAATATTTGTTTCTGTTCAGCTTAGAATTAAAATCTTTAAAAGAATCAAACCAAAACAAACAAAAACACAATCTGGTTTTTAGAACAAAAGAATTCACATTAAAAAAAATTTAAAGCAACAATAACATGGAACTGCTTAATGGAGTAGCACTGCAAAAAATGTAATGAAATTTAGGATGCATTTCCATTACTGAGGACAACAGAAGTGGCAATCCAACAGTATCAGGGTTCCCCAAGGAGGACAAACACGTGGTCAAGTTAATGTGGCTGGAGGTAGTCTTTTATGCACCTGAATCCTAATCTGCACAGATTTTTTTTAAAAAAAGAAACCAAAATTTTCAGTAAGCCTAGAAATGGATTGTAAGGCAATGCAGTTGGTACTATAAAGTTGCTAAGACGCTGACTGGGAGGCAGAAGGTCAGCAGTTCGATTCCTGAGTACTGCAGGATGGAATGAGCTCCTGTCTTTGTCCCAGCTCCTGCCAACCTAGCAGTTCAAAAGCAAGAAATTGCAAGTAGATAAATACGCACCACTTAGATGGGAAGGTAAACAGCATTCCGTGCACTCTGGTGTCTAGTCATGCCTGCCACATGACCACGGAAACAACTGCAGAAGCAGACAGCACTGGCTCTTCGGCTTTGAAACAGAGATGAGCACTGAACCCTAGAATTGGGTACGACTGGCTTTCGAGCAAGGGAAACCTTTACCTTTTACCTTTACAGTATGAATAGAGAGGAAGTAGAAGACTATGGCATTCTATGTGTTTTTGACCAACCATTAGCTTTATCTATGACTGCCAAAAGATCGGGATTGTGGCCATTGCCATGATGGAAGGCTACAAATGCCCATCGGCGATACTGAAGGGACATGGTGCTAAATAAAGACTGCCAGTAGAACAGTTCCTTTGCTTAGCTACTGAATAAGAAATGAGTTTGGCTTTCAGTGAATTATGTTCAAGCTCATTAAACTATAATTTGATCCGCTTGCAATACTTGCAGATTATGAGAAAAATCCATTAAACTCCTAAACAGATTAACTCCTGGGTGGAAATCATCAAATCAAGCTCTTTAGAAAAGCCAAAACAGGATGTTAAATCTTTACCCACTATCTATGAATAGAAGTTATTATAACCTGCTCTTCAATTTCCATTATAAACCTTATTTTAATTCTTAGGACATTTGCAAAAGGTACAGGGTTTGTATTCATTAAATATAGAAGGTTCAATGGTATGACTATCCAAAAGATCACTACTGCAATTCAGTTTCTCTCTAGAGCAAGGGTGCCCAAACTTTTCGGCCCGGGGGCCGGATAACATTTTATCAGATGCTCCGAGGGCCGAACTATCTCTCCATGGTACATACATCCACCCAGGCTTGCCCCCGCCGCCGCCGCCACCACCACTAACGCCTTTGCCGCCGGCTCCTCTTTCGCCGGCTCCTCCTTCGCCGCCTTCGCGGTGTCCTTTAAAAGTGTCCTTTTAAAAAAATATGACAGATCCTAGAAACTCACATCCAGCTTGGTCATTGTGGCATCCAAGGAGTTGTTGTTGTGTTCCAAAGCTTCAGGATGTCAGGAAGCAGATCTTTTCTAAGGCTAATGACTTTTCATTGCTAATTAAAACCCCACCTACCTGAAACTTTGGATTTTAATTAGCAATGAAAAGTCATTAGCCTTAGAAAAGATCTGCTTCCTGACATCATGTCAGGAAGCAGATCTTTTATAAGGCTAGTGACTTTTCATTGCTAATTGAAACCCCACTTACCTGGAACTTTGGATTTTAATTAGCAATGAAAAGTCATTAGCCTTATAAAAGATCTGCTTCCTGACATGATGTCAGGCAGCAGATCTTTTATAAGGCTAGTGACTTTTCATTGCCAATTAAAACCCCACCTACCTGGAACTTTGGAATTTAATTAGCAATGAAAAGTCATTAGCCTTAGAAAAGATCTGCTTCCTGACATCATGTCAGGAAGCAGATCTTTTATAAGGCTAATGACTTTTCATTGCCAATTAAAACCCCACCTACCTGAAACTTTGGATTTTAATTAGCAATGAAAAGTCATTAGCCTTAGAAAAGATCCGCTTCCTGACATGATGTCAGGAAGCAGATCTTTTATAAGGCTAGTGACTTTTCATTGCTAATTAAAACCCCACCTACCTGGAACTTTGGATTTTAATTAGCAATGAAAAGTCATTAGCCTTAGAAAAGATCCGCTTCCTGACATCATGTCCTGCCTGGCTTGCTGCAGCCTCAGAGGGTGGGGGAACTTCAAAATTAGCGCACATTGGGTCTCCCAATCAATTTAAAATCAGGAATTACACAATGCACAGCCATAATACTGTAAATCAATTTTGACTTCCAACTTATACCAATACTTGAATCAGTGTAAAATAAATCACTTCAGACCAGTGATGGTGAACCTTGGCACTCCAGGTGTTCTTGGACTTCAATTACCAGAAGCCTAAATTAGCACTTCTGGTGATCAGGACATCTGAGAATTGAAGTTCCATAACACCTGAACTACCAAGGTTTGCCATCACTGGTTTAGACTTTGTGCCCACTCCTGTTAATGTTTACCTGGGAAAGCCCAGATAAACTTGCAGCAGGAGGTGACATAGATTACAGCTGATTGGCAGAGGCAGCATTAACAGATCTGCTGCATCTCTCTGCAGCTGCAGATCAGCTGACACCAGTTACTACCAATCAGTGGGAGCCCCTCTGCTGCTATGGTGCATTGTTTTTTAAAAAAATATTTATTCAAAGTGTCATAGCACTAGGACTCTTCAAATAAACATTTTTTTAAAAAGAATTACTGGTGGGAATAGCAGTTAGTCTTTAAAGTGCTACTGTGTATTTTATTTTATTTGTTTTGTTTTCTGAGATAGCTAGGAATGGTCTCCCTTGATCAGCTGGAGTCTGTTTTCACTGATCAGTGGCTTTGATCTGCCCTGGTAGTGCAGACAGATTTCCAGCTGATGAAGGAGAACATAACCATTTGGTCCACAGCATCTCTGATGCCATCGTGACTGCCAATCGGCTTACCTGGGACATCTCTATACCGCCAGTCAGCTGATCAATGGGAAATCTCATGGCGGCAGCGGAGATGCCACTGATTAGGTGGGGACAGTTTGCCCCATCAACTGGAGCTACCTTTGCTGCCAGAGTAGAGTGCAGCCACTGTAGACATACAGTGTATCTAAATAGCTTTACAGTACTGCATATATACATATGGGACTGCAGTGGCTCAAGTCAGTAAGACGCTGACTGGGAGGCGGAAGATCAGCAGTTTGATTCCCGAGTACTGCAGGACGGAATGAGCTCCCGTCTCTGTCCCAGCTCCTGCCAACCTAGCAGTTCAAAACCAAGAAATTGCAAGTAGATAAATAGGGACCAGTTCGGTGGGAACGTAACAAGTGTTCTGTGGGCTGCAGTGTCTAGTCATGCCTGCCATAAGACCACGGAAATGCCTGCAGAAGCAGACAGCACTAGCTCTTTGGATTTGAAACAGAGATGAGCACTGACCCCTAGAGTCGGATAAGACTGGCTTTCGAGCAAGGGAAACCTTTACCTTTACGATTACAAGTAGATAAATAGGGACCAGTTCGGTGGGAAGGTAACAAGTGTTCTGTGGGCTGCAGTGTCTAGTCATGCCTGCCATAAGACCACAGAAATGCCTGCAGAAGCAGACAGCACTAGCTCTTTGGATTTGAAACAGATGAGCACTGACCCCTAGAGTCGGATACGACTGGCTTTTGAGCAAGAGAAACCTTTACCTTTATATATACATATAACCTAGCAGTAAAAAAGCAAGAGATTGCAAGTAGATAAATAGTGACCAGTTCGGTGGGAAGGTAACAAGTGTTCTGTGGGCTGCAGTGTCTAGTCATGCCTGCCACATGACCATGGAAATGCCTGCAGAAGCAGACAGCGCTAGCTCTTTGGATTTGAAACAGAGATGAGCACTGACCCCTAGAGTCGGATACGACTGGCTTTCGAGCAAGGGAAACCATTACCTTTACGATTGCAAGTAGATAAATAGTGACCAGTTCGGTGGGAAGGTAACAAGTGTTCTGTGGGCAGCAGTGTCTAGTCATGCCTGCCACATGACCACAGAAATGCCTGCAGAAGCAGACAGCGCTAGCTCTTTGGATTTGAAACAGAGATGAGCACTGATCCCTAGAGTCGGATACGACTGGCTTTCGAGCAAGGGAAACCATTACCTTTACGATTGCAAGTAGATAAATAGGGACCAGTTCGGTGGGAAGGTAACAAGTGTTCTGTGGGCTGCAGTCTAGTCATGCCTGCCATAAGACCACAGAAATGCCTGCAGAAGCAGACAGCGCTAGCTCTTTGGATTTGAAACAGAGATGAGCACTGACCCCTAGAGTCGGATATGACTGGCTTTCGAGCAAGGGAAACCTTTACCTTTACGATTGCAAGTAGATAAATAGGGACCAGTTCGGTGGGAAGGTAACAAGTGTTCTGTGGGCTGCAGTGTCTAGTCATGCCTGCCACATGACCACAGAAATGCCTGCAGAAGCAGACAGCACTAGCTCTTTGGATTTGAAACAGAGATGAGCACTGACCCCTAGAGTCGGATACGACTGGCTTTCGAGCAAGGGAAACCTTTACCTTTACGATTGCAAGTAGATAAATAGGGACCAGTTCGGTGGGAAGGTAACAAGTGTTCTGTGGGCTGCAGTGTCTAGTCATGCCTGCCACATGACCACAGAAATGCCTGCAGAAGCAGACAGCGCTAGCTCTTTGGATTTGAAACAGAGATGAGCACTGACCCCTAGAGTCGGATGCGACTGGCTTTCGAGCAAGGGAAACCTTTACCTTTATGATTGCAAGTAGATAAATAGGGACCAGTTCGGTGGGAAGGTAACAAGTGTTCTGTGGGCTGCAGTGTCTAGTCATGCCTGCCACATGACCACAGAAATGCCTGCAGAAGCAGACAGCGCTAGCTCTTTGGATTTGAAACAGAGATGAGCACTGACCCCTAGAGTCGGATGCGACTGGCTTTCGAGCAAGGGAAACCTTTACCTTTACGATTGCAAGTAGATAAATAGGGACCAGTTCGGTGGGAAGGTAACAAGTGTTCTGTGGGCTGCAGTGTCTAGTCATGCCTGCCACATGACCACAGAAATGCCTGCAGAAGCAGACAGCGCTAGCTCTTTGGATTTGAAACAGAGATGAGCACTGACCCCTAGAGTCGGATGCGACTGGCTTTCGAGCAAGGGAAACCTTTACCAAATTTAATGCATTCTCCAGGGCCTTTTGTAGACTAATTCCTGTATTTAAATTTGAGCTGTATTTAAATTTGGGGTGGATTTGAGATCAAATCCACCACATCAGGCAGCAGAGCAAAGCTTCGTGGGTTGAATTTGTAAGAGCACATCAACTCCACAGGCACACAATGACGGGGCAAGCCTAAAGGTAAAGTAACGTCTCTTTTTGCAACTGACAAAAAATCCCGGGTTATTTAAACCTTTGCAATTGCAAAAGGTTGCAGAGCAAACTTCTTTGCACAAGGATTGGCCACAAGCGAGCTGAAAAGCAACATTTGTTGCTTCTGACAGTAAGGGAACATCCCTGGGGTCTTATTCAAACCTCTACAAACGGCTGCAAAACAAACTTCTTTTGCCCAGCCAATGGACGGGTGGATGCATTATGCATTGTGGCACCTGGTAAGTTGTGAACTTTTTTTTGCTTCTCTTCTGATATCTTAAGTTTGCAATATACGCAGCCTGACAAAGAGATGTGAAGAACTCTAAACCTCGCTTCCCTCCCCCTCCCCCCTGCTCCTGGCTTTCTTTTTTAATTGCTTTAAATCAGGCATGCCCAAACTACTTACTTTTAGCTCCGATTGAGAAGTCCCTCTCTCCACTCCTAACAATAACAGAATCACCTCTGGCTGGCGTATTGATTCAGCCATTCTAAAGTAGATTCGGCAGAACTCCTAGTACTAAGCAGGAGGAAGAAGGAACTAGGCAGATCACTGTCTTTCACTGACTTGTGATCCCTCCGCCCAAAAAAAAAGTTCACCCAAAAAAAAATTTTAAAAAAATAAAATAAAATTATAAGAGTTCTTATACTATGTCGGGGGCCGGATGAAATGGCCTGGCGGGCCGGATACGGCCCGCGGGCCGTAGTTTGGGCATGCCTGCTCTAGAGCTAAATTATTTCTACATTTTACTGGGCCAGAGGGTAGTGTCATTCATACAAGAATCCTGTACAGGTCTCCTGTTCAGATACCCATACTATAAGAAGTCTGCAGGTGATCCTAAACCAACTGTACAATTAAAGATGAAGACAGTAGTAGTGTCTTTCTACATCTGAAAGTCATCCATGTGGAGAATTGGAAGACTTGCATTGAAACTTAAAATTGCCGAAAAACTAACCCACTTTGCTGTGCAGCTGCTACATATAACTTAACAATCCATAGAAGTAAAGCATGTAAAGGGCTACAATCTCTTCCTCCTTCATCTTGGACATTACAGTACAGTACTTAAGTACAGTACTTAAGTATAAATCAGTCATGTGTACATTCATTAATTTCAAATTCATTTCAAATGTATACCCAGCCTTCCATATACACATACACACACACACACACACACACATTTCAATAACACAGTAACAATCAGAAAGTATTAACATCACCATAAAATGTTACCAAAAAAAATCCAAGAAGTCAAAAAAGAAAGGATCCAGTCCCGGTGACAGCCGACCCAAGCACTGGAGTTGCTGCTCTCTCAAGGGCAGCCAGCCAAGGGAGAGTCCAGCGAAAACGGTGATGGCGAGATATTTTGTCGCCGCCCAGGACCCACAGCTGTTGTTCCCTCGAAGCCGGCAAGCTAATGGCCATTGTGTGTCATCAAGTTGCTTCGTATTTATGCTGATTCTAATCGGGCTCCAAGCAGTGGTGGGCAGCAACAGGTTCACAACAGTGTAGCAAAATTGGGTGGCCTCTGCGCAGGGGGGTGGCAAATTTGGGTGGCCTTCAGGCAGGGAGGTAGTAAAATTGGGTGGCCACACCCACCTCCCTGCCCTGTCCCATCAGGTTTTGTCCCTGCAAATGGTTCAAGGTCTCCCTTGCTCAAAAGTCATTCATATCTGACTCTAGGGTGCAGTGCTCATCTCCATTTACAGCCAAAGAGCCAGTGCTGCCTGTGTTTGCAGATGCATACATGGTCATATGGCAGCAGTGGTGGGCTTTCAGAAATTTTACTACCACACTGTGGGTGGAGCCAACATCATGGGTGGAGCCAATGACATGACATCATGGGCGGAGCCGACGTCATGATGTCATGATGTTGTGGGCAGAGCCAACAAAAATAAAAAATTAAAATAAAAAATTAAAAATAAAATAAAAATACAGTACACATAAAAATAGAAATAAAAACACATAAAAAGACAAATTAAAATAGACATTAAATAGAAATAAAAACATAAAAATACAAATTAAAATAGACATTAAATAAAATAAAAAACATAAAAATACAAATAAAAATAGACATTAAATACACATAAAAACACACTACATAAAGCACACACACACACCTCAACCCACCCACCCCAAACACAAACCCTAGTCACTTATCATGGGGTCTGGGAGCAGCAGGCAGGCAGGCAGGCAGCAGCAGCAATGGCACGGTGGCCTAGCCCGGCCCAGCAGTGCGCTGAGGAATGTCCGCTGCCGCTGCTGCTCCAAAGAGGCAGCGGAGGGCCTCAACAGCCACCTGCTGCGCCCTTTCTGGGCAGCCAAAATGGCTGCTTGGAAGTGCGCATGCGTCAAAACTTCATTTGACGCATGTGCACTTCTATTTTTCACTGTGCATGCGGCAAATGGAGTTTTGACGCATGCACACTTCCGAGCAGCCATTTTAGGCTGCCCAGAAAAGCAATTCAGAGAGCTGGAGAGGCGACCGAACCGGTTGCCCGGGGGTTTATTATTCCCCCCCTCCCATGCGATCCCCTCCAGATTTCTGCTACTGGTTTGGTTCAGCCCACCACTGTATAGCAGGCATGACTAGATTGTCCATGACAATTTTTTTTGCTGCCCACCACTGGCTTCAAGTTACATATAATTTTGAAGAAATGTTTATCATTGCCATCACCCCAGTAAATTTCTACAACTGAGCAGGAATTTGAACCCAGGTCTTTTGAATCCTGATCTGACTTTCAGTTTACTAAACATACTGGCCCTCAATCAACAGTTAAAGTCTGGAATGAAATAAGCCAACAAAAAGCAGAAGCTATGAAACAAGATCTTTACCACTTAACCGAATTGTTGTTGTTGTTGTCATGTGCTATCAAATTGCCTCAAACTTAGTGTGACTCATTAATGAGAAATTTTCCAAGTGCCCTGTACTCAACAGCCCTGCTCAGCTCTTGTAAACTCAAGCTTGTGGTAATCAACCTCATATTTAGTCTTTCTCTTTTCCTGTTGCCTTCACACTTCCCCAACACGATTGTGTTCTCCAGATAATCTTGCTTTCTCATGGTGTGCTTAAAGTAGGACACCCTTTGTTTCATTTTGTCACGGGAGCTAATTCAGGTTTGATTTGCTCTAGGACTCACTTGTTCATTTTACTCTAGTCTAGGATATCTGCAAAACTGTCCATCAGCAATATATTTCAAACAAAGCTGTGTGTTTCCTATCAGCCTTTCTTTACCAGTCAGCTTTCACGCCTGTACATGATGACTGGGAATACAAGAGTGTGAATGATCTTGGTAACGAATGCTTAAACTTGATTATCTTTTTAAATTCTTTCATTACTGTCCTTCCAAGTGTCAGGGTCTATCCACACTGGCCCTTTGGGTGTGGGGCTGATGCAGTGTAAACGCGTCACAGCTGTTGTAAAATTGGACATCTTGGCCTCTCTTGGCTTTATTCATTCATTCATTCATTCATTCATTCATTCATTTATTCATATTTATCCACCACCCTCCTCACCAAGGTGACTCAGGGCGGCTTATACATCATAAAAAAACACAACAATCAGTCGTAAATTGTTGCCTGGCAATCCCTCACGTCTAAGGTCACTCATTGTTGTTTTTGTTGTTGTTGTTGTTGTTGTTGTTAAATTTGTATGCCGCCCTACTTTGTAAAAACCGACTCAGGGCGGCTCACAGAACCCCCATATATAACATTACAGTGCTACCTCGCTTAAAGAGCGTAATGCGTTCCACAAGACTGCTCTTTAAGTGAGTTTGTTAGTTTCAGTTGTTAAGCGAGGTGAACCTTCAGATAAAATTCTGCTTTTTAA
Organism: Furcifer pardalis; assembly: GCA_030440675.1. NCBI lineage: Eukaryota > Metazoa > Chordata > Lepidosauria > Squamata > Chamaeleonidae > Furcifer > Furcifer pardalis. The sequence goes on from CP126892.1 coordinate 200,371,980, forward strand.
GCGAGTTAGTCTCTAAGCGAGGCGCTCTTTATGCGAGGCTTGACTGTACATGAAACAATATTACAATATCAGTAAAACCTTGGATAACGCTAAAACTTGGTTCCACAAGTCTTGGTGTTATCCGATTTTCAGTGTTATCCGATCCATGTTAAAATCCTATGGGATGGATCGGATAACGTTAAAGCTCCATAGAGATACATTGTAACTGCACAGGCTTTAGCAGCTGTTATCCGATCCATCCTATAGGACCTTAACGTTATTCGATCCAATTCTCCTCCCCAGATTACTTAACGCTATGGGATTTTAGCGTTATCCGATCCAATCGTTATCCGGTGTTTTACTGTATAAGATACAGTATAAATATAACAAAGCATATACACATTACAATAAAGTGCAATGCAATGGGGTAACAACAAATAAATCATATCACATCATAACACATTAATAATAATAATAATAATAATAATAATAATAATAATAATAATAATAATAATAATAATAATAATAATCATCATCATCATCATCATCATCATCATCATCATCATCATCATCATCCATTCATCCATTCATTCATTCATTTAAAAAATCTCCTAACAACGTTCCAATTGTGTTCCTGGCTGGCCATGATGTTGCCTCCATGTTTAGCTTTAGCACCTTTGCATGCATTGAAGTTTGTTCCTGGGATTTCTGTGAGATTTAGTTTGTTTTATTTGGCACGGGTTTTCTTGGAATAAACATTCACCAGTATCCTGTTCAATATTTATACATGCTGAAATCCACCTGCAAAGCTGAAGCGGCAATCTGACAATTTGCTGGTTGTGTGCCTTGTTGTCTATGGCTGAAACCTTGTCAGACGACTACAACACTATTCTCATTGGAATCTCTGTGTGGCAATAAATATTAAACAGGATAATAATAATTACATGCCTTCAAGTCAATTAAAACTTATGGAGACACTTTTCCAGGGCTTGGGAGGTTTAGGTGGAAGTCTTTGTTGCTTAGTGTAAGCAAAATCTTAACTTTCCGTCTGTTTCTTCCCGGTAAACAAAATGTTCCCACTGCAATTTTTTAGGCATGCACCAAGTCAGCATACATGTGCACCGAAAAGAATTGCAACATGGACTATTTTTTACTAGGGAGAAATGGGCAAGAGTTATGATTTTGTTAGCTGGTTGCTGAGGTTTTTTGCATATTGTTTTTGTATGGCCTGAAGTGTTTGATGATTTGATATTTTGCAATGTTTTGTGATGCTATTATTGGGTATTGTGATTTTTTTTGCTTTTTTTATTGTATACAGGTATGTGATATTTTGATGCGATATTTTATATTGTCATTTTTGCCTTGGTTTATTGTATATTTTGTAACTTTGTTGTATATTTTATAACTTTGTCACTTGGCGAGTGGAGCGGCATACAAGTCGAAAAATGAAAATGAAATGAAAGGAAATTTGGCTTATGCTAAGCAATTAGGTTTTGGTAGTAGCAGTTCAATACTATACTCAAAATTGTTCTTCGTTTCTTTCGGCGGGGGGTGGGGTGGGCGCACTCTGGGATGGTGCTGCTTTCCCAAGACTATGCACCTGGCACTTTCTGCTGGGATACATGATGGGCAATCATACCTCCAACCTGACTTTACAGTTAGGTAACCAACTCCCTGAGCTCTCCAGCCAGCTAAAAAAAATACTGGCCATTTTGTCTCCTCAGATGGTCTTACTAGCACATGCGTTCGTAATTATGTTAATCGATGTGGCAGTCTATTAAGATGAGCTCATGGCTTTGCATAAGGAGTAGCCACTCAGGATGCTAATAGTAAGGTGAAAGGGAAAAAAAGATTTTCACCACAGCATAGGGGTTATTAAGTCCTCTCCCTTTTGCCTTACCATTAGCATCCTGCGTGATTACTTCTTATTCATAGCCATAAGCTCATTTTACTAACCTGCTGCATCTATCAACATAATTACTGCAAATTCACATTAACCACGATCCCCATTTTTGTGTGTGGGCTTCTGGCTCTGGATTACAAAATTAACAGATGGCAACACTTTTCTTCATTACATTTTCTCTGTGCTTTTTCTCTGTAGTAAGATTCTAAAACATGGCTAAGTTTAAAAGGGCAATCAGTTTTATTTATCTGGATTTTCTAAATAGGGGTTTGGCAAGCTCTCCAGTGAGCCCCAAATTAAGAAAGAAAGAAAGGAGAAGAAACGTGTTAGCAGAAAGATACTATAGTACAGTACTGTACTTGCTTTCTTCTTTCCAAACCAGATAATGATCCAGTCTTAGTGCTTCCCTCCAAGAGAATTGTTTATTATACTGTATAAAGAATGGTTTCTTACTTTGCAAGGGTGAACTAAATAAAAAGGGAATACATATACTTTCAATATTGAAAATAGCACAGTGTTTAGATGAATTGTGTTCATCTTTGGTCTCCCAGAATACACAGTGAGGAAGCATTCCTTCTTTAATCTTGGAAATTATAGTCCACTTCTTCTTGACTTTAATTCCCACAAGCCAGCACTACTGTCAAAGATTTTGTGAGATGATTCCAAACTTTCTGGAGGACCAAAGGTAATAAAATAGGGATTTAAATTTTTACTTTAAACCAGAGATGAAGAACCTTTGGATTTCCAACTGTTCTAAATTTTGACTTCCTGGCATACTAGCTGGCATAGGCAATAATAAAGAATTATGGGAAGTATAGTCCAAAATATGTGGATGACCAAAGATTTTGCATGCTATTTTGGGCATAGCAGACTGCATTGCCAGGACTCATATAAATGAATGATTAGAGCAAGGGTGCCCAAACTTTTCGGCCCGGGGGCCGGATAACATTTTATCAGATGCTCCGAGGGCCGAACTATCTCTCCATGGTACATACATCCACCCAGGCTTGCCCCCGCCGCCGCCGCCACCACCACTAACGCCTTTGCCGCCGGCTCCTCTTTCGCCGGCTCCTCCTTCGCCGCCTTCGCGGTGTCCTTTAAAAGTGTCCTTTTAAAAAAATATGACAGATCCTAGAAACTCACATCCAGCTTGGTCATTGTGGCATCCAAGGAGTTGTTGTTGTGTTCCAAAGCTTCAGGATGTCAGGAAGCAGATCTTTTCTAAGGCTAATGACTTTTCATTGCTAATTAAAACCCCACCTACCTGAAACTTTGGATTTTAATTAGCAATGAAAAGTCATTAGCCTTAGAAAAGATCTGCTTCCTGACATCATGTCAGGAAGCAGATCTTTTATAAGGCTAGTGACTTTTCATTGCTAATTGAAACCCCACTTACCTGGAACTTTGGATTTTAATTAGCAATGAAAAGTCATTAGCCTTATAAAAGATCTGCTTCCTGACATGATGTCAGGCAGCAGATCTTTTATAAGGCTAGTGACTTTTCATTGCCAATTAAAACCCCACCTACCTGGAACTTTGGAATTTAATTAGCAATGAAAAGTCATTAGCCTTAGAAAAGATCTGCTTCCTGACATCATGTCAGGAAGCAGATCTTTTATAAGGCTAATGACTTTTCATTGCCAATTAAAACCCCACCTACCTGAAACTTTGGATTTTAATTAGCAATGAAAAGTCATTAGCCTTAGAAAAGATCCGCTTCCTGACATGATGTCAGGAAGCAGATCTTTTATAAGGCTAGTGACTTTTCATTGCTAATTAAAACCCCACCTACCTGGAACTTTGGATTTTAATTAGCAATGAAAAGTCATTAGCCTTAGAAAAGATCCGCTTCCTGACATCATGTCCTGCCTGGCTTGCTGCAGCCTCAGAGGGTGGGGGAACTTCAAAATTAGCGCACATTGGGTCTCCCAATCAATTTAAAATCAGGAATTACACAATGCACAGCCATAATACTGTAAATCAATTTTGACTTCCAACTTATACCAATACTTGAATCAGTGTAAAATAAATCACTTCAGACCAGTGATGGTGAACCTTGGCACTCCAGGTGTTCTTGGACTTCAATTACCAGAAGCCTAAATTAGCACTTCTGGTGATCAGGACATCTGAGAATTGAAGTTCCATAACACCTGAACTACCAAGGTTTGCCATCACTGGTTTAGACTTTGTGCCCACTCCTGTTAATGTTTACCTGGGAAAGCCCAGATAAACTTGCAGCAGGAGGTGACATAGATTACAGCTGATTGGCAGAGGCAGCATTAACAGATCTGCTGCATCTCTCTGCAGCTGCAGATCAGCTGACACCAGTTACTACCAATCAGTGGGAGCCCCTCTGCTGCTATGGTGCATTGTTTTTTAAAAAAATATTTATTCAAAGTGTCATAGCACTAGGACTCTTCAAATAAACATTTTTTTAAAAAGAATTACTGGTGGGAATAGCAGTTAGTCTTTAAAGTGCTACTGTGTATTTTATTTTATTTGTTTTGTTTTCTGAGATAGCTAGGAATGGTCTCCCTTGATCAGCTGGAGTCTGTTTTCACTGATCAGTGGCTTTGATCTGCCCTGGTAGTGCAGACAGATTTCCAGCTGATGAAGGAGAACATAACCATTTGGTCCACAGCATCTCTGATGCCATCGTGACTGCCAATCGGCTTACCTGGGACATCTCTATACCGCCAGTCAGCTGATCAATGGGAAATCTCATGGCGGCAGCGGAGATGCCACTGATTAGGTGGGGACAGTTTGCCCCATCAACTGGAGCTACCTTTGCTGCCAGAGTAGAGTGCAGCCACTGTAGACATACAGTGTATCTAAATAGCTTTACAGTACTGCATATATACATATGGGACTGCAGTGGCTCAAGTCAGTAAGACGCTGACTGGGAGGCGGAAGATCAGCAGTTTGATTCCCGAGTACTGCAGGACGGAATGAGCTCCCGTCTCTGTCCCAGCTCCTGCCAACCTAGCAGTTCAAAACCAAGAAATTGCAAGTAGATAAATAGGGACCAGTTCGGTGGGAACGTAACAAGTGTTCTGTGGGCTGCAGTGTCTAGTCATGCCTGCCATAAGACCACGGAAATGCCTGCAGAAGCAGGCAGCACTAGCTCTTTGGATTTGAAACAGAGATGAGCACTGACCCCTAGAGTCGGATAAGACTGGCTTTCGAGCAAGGGAAACCTTTACCTTTACGATTACAAGTAGATAAATAGGGACCAGTTCGGTGGGAAGGTAACAAGTGTTCTGTGGGCTGCAGTGTCTAGTCATGCCTGCCATAAGACCACAGAAATGCCTGCAGAAGCAGACAGCACTAGCTCTTTGGATTTGAAACAGATGAGCACTGACCCCTAGAGTCGGATACGACTGGCTTTTGAGCAAGAGAAACCTTTACCTTTATATATACATATAACCTAGCAGTAAAAAAGCAAGAGATTGCAAGTAGATAAATAGTGACCAGTTCGGTGGGAAGGTAACAAGTGTTCTGTGGGCTGCAGTGTCTAGTCATGCCTGCCACATGACCATGGAAATGCCTGCAGAAGCAGACAGCGCTAGCTCTTTGGATTTGAAACAGAGATGAGCACTGACCCCTAGAGTCGGATACGACTGGCTTTCGAGCAAGGGAAACCATTACCTTTACGATTGCAAGTAGATAAATAGTGACCAGTTCGGTGGGAAGGTAACAAGTGTTCTGTGGGCAGCAGTGTCTAGTCATGCCTGCCACATGACCACAGAAATGCCTGCAGAAGCAGACAGCGCTAGCTCTTTGGATTTGAAACAGAGATGAGCACTGATCCCTAGAGTCGGATACGACTGGCTTTCGAGCAAGGGAAACCATTACCTTTACGATTGCAAGTAGATAAATAGGGACCAGTTCGGTGGGAAGGTAACAAGTGTTCTGTGGGCTGCAGTCTAGTCATGCCTGCCATAAGACCACAGAAATGCCTGCAGAAGCAGACAGCGCTAGCTCTTTGGATTTGAAACAGAGATGAGCACTGACCCCTAGAGTCGGATATGACTGGCTTTCGAGCAAGGGAAACCTTTACCTTTACGATTGCAAGTAGATAAATAGGGACCAGTTCGGTGGGAAGGTAACAAGTGTTCTGTGGGCTGCAGTGTCTAGTCATGCCTGCCACATGACCACAGAAATGCCTGCAGAAGCAGACAGCACTAGCTCTTTGGATTTGAAACAGAGATGAGCACTGACCCCTAGAGTCGGATACGACTGGCTTTCGAGCAAGGGAAACCTTTACCTTTACGATTGCAAGTAGATAAATAGGGACCAGTTCGGTGGGAAGGTAACAAGTGTTCTGTGGGCTGCAGTGTCTAGTCATGCCTGCCACATGACCACAGAAATGCCTGCAGAAGCAGACAGCGCTAGCTCTTTGGATTTGAAACAGAGATGAGCACTGACCCCTAGAGTCGGATGCGACTGGCTTTCGAGCAAGGGAAACCTTTACCTTTATGATTGCAAGTAGATAAATAGGGACCAGTTCGGTGGGAAGGTAACAAGTGTTCTGTGGGCTGCAGTGTCTAGTCATGCCTGCCACATGACCACAGAAATGCCTGCAGAAGCAGACAGCGCTAGCTCTTTGGATTTGAAACAGAGATGAGCACTGACCCCTAGAGTCGGATGCGACTGGCTTTCGAGCAAGGGAAACCTTTACCTTTACGATTGCAAGTAGATAAATAGGGACCAGTTCGGTGGGAAGGTAACAAGTGTTCTGTGGGCTGCAGTGTCTAGTCATGCCTGCCACATGACCACAGAAATGCCTGCAGAAGCAGACAGCGCTAGCTCTTTGGATTTGAAACAGAGATGAGCACTGACCCCTAGAGTCGGATGCGACTGGCTTTCGAGCAAGGGAAACCTTTACCAAATTTAATGCATTCTCCAGGGCCTTTTGTAGACTAACTCCTGTATTTAAATTTGAGCTGTATTTAAATTTGGGGTGGATTTGAGATCAAATCCACCACATCAGGCAGCAGAGCAAAGCTTCGTGGGTTGAATTTGTAAGAGCACATCAACTCCACAGGCACACAATGACGGGGCAAGCCTAAAGGTAAAGTAACGTCTCTTTTTGCAACTGACAAAAAATCCCGGGTTATTTAAACCTTTGCAATTGCAAAAGGTTGCAGAGCAAACTTCTTTGCACAAGGATTGGCCACAAGCGAGCTGAAAAGCAACATTTGTTGCTTCTGACAGTAAGGGAACATCCCTGGGGTCTTATTCAAACCTCTACAAACGGCTGCAAAACAAACTTCTTTTGCCCAGCCAATGGACGGGTGGATGCATTATGCATTGTGGCACCTGGTAAGTTGTGAACTTTTTTTTGCTTCTCTTCTGATATCTTAAGTTTGCAATATACGCAGCCTGACAAAGAGATGTGAAGAACTCTAAACCTCGCTTCCCTCCCCCTCCCCCCTGCTCCTGGCTTTCTTTTTTAATTGCTTTAAATCAGGCATGCCCAAACTACTTACTTTTAGCTCCGATTGAGAAGTCCCTCTCTCCACTCCTAACAATAACAGAATCACCTCTGGCTGGCGTATTGATTCAGCCATTCTAAAGTAGATTCGGCAGAACTCCTAGTACTAAGCAGGAGGAAGAAGGAACTAGGCAGATCACTGTCTTTCACTGACTTGTGATCCCTCCGCCCAAAAAAAAAGTTCACCCAAAAAAAATTTTTAAAAAAATAAAATAAAATTATAAGAGTTCTTATACTATGTCGGGGGCCGGATGAAATGGCCTGGCGGGCCGGATACGGCCCGCGGGCCGTAGTTTGGGCATGCCTGGATTAGAGTGTCAACCTAAGACTGGAATGATAAGTTCACATCTCTAGAGAGCTGTGAAGATCTTGGGCCAGATAAATTGTCTGAAATCCTGCTGCCATAATTTATGCTAAGGCTGATAATGTCAGCAACACCAGATAATTTTCACAAATTAAACATTTCTGACTTCTTTTCTAAAATTCATGAGCAATCCTTTTTATCATTGAGAACCCTTGAGATGGGAGAGGGAACTCTTTAATTACAAAAACACTGTTGCCTGTACTGTAATGTCACCTTGATGTGTGCAATATTCAACAATTAAAGACTTTCCTTTTGTGTCTTGCAGCTTCCACTACTTCCTGATGATGAAAGAGATTACACAGGAGTAGTGAAAAGTAGAGACATAAAATTGCAAACAAAAATTTGTATAGTCAAAGCAATGGTATTCCCAGTGGCAATGTATGGTTGTGAGAGCTGGTCCATAAGGAAAGCTGAGCGCAGAAGAATAGATGGCTTTGAGATGTGGTGTTGGAGGAGAGTTTTGAGAGTCCCCTGGACAGCGAGAAGAACAAACAGATCAATTTTAGAAGAAATCAAACCTGACTGCTCCCTAGAAGGTCAAATTGTAAAGATGAAGCTAAAGTACTTTGGACATCAAATGAGAAGAGAAGATTCAGAGAGAATTCATGAGAAAGCTGTGATGCTAGGAAGGGTGGAGGGCAAAAAAAGAAGGGGGTGGCCAAAAATGAGATGGCTAGATGGTATTGTAGACACAATGGGCACAGAGCTGAGTGAGTTGAGGAGGATGGTGGAGGACAGAGGTGTCTGGTGGACAGTGGTCCATGGGGTCGCAGAGGGTCGGAATCGACTGTGCGACTGAACAACAACAACAAGTGAAAGTCACAGGTAAGGTAAAGGTCTTCCTTGCTAGAAAGGTAGTCACATTTGACTCTAGGGAGTTGTGCCCATCTCTGTTTACAGCCAAAGTGCCAGCGCTGTCTCTGTCTGCAGATGTTTCCCTGGTCATGTGGCAGGCATGACTAGATGCCAGAACACATGGAATGCTGTTACCTTTCCTGCCCAAGTGCCACCTGTTTGTCTTCTTGCAATTTCTTGCTTTTGAACTGCTAGGTTGGCAGGAGCTGGGACAGATGGCGGGAGTTCACTCTGTCATTCAGTACTCAGGACTCGAACTGCTGACCTTCTGGTCATCAAGCTCAGTATCTTAACCACTAAGCCACTGCAGCCTCATAGGAGAGAAGTTGGAAGTGCTGAGAACATGAATGGCCTTCTGTATCCATAGCTACACCAATAGGATTTCAACCTCACAGCCTAATCTCCCCTACAAATAAAATGTTTTATTTCATAAATTAGTAATAGACTAATTTCTGATAATTTGTTATTAACATTACCCAAAAGTTGCTACCTTAAATGAGTGTATATAACAGAAAAGAAGTTAAAAAATGAGATTTGTTAACAGAAAGTTTAATTTTATGTCCAATGACTGCCCTCATAAACAGTCTGTAGTGTGTAAAGGTAAAGATCTGTAGTCTACAAAGGTAAAGATTACCCTTGCTCAAAAGCCAGTTGTATCCAACTCTAGGGTTCAGTGTTCATCCCCATTTATACTTTGGTGTAATGTTAAGATATTGTAAATAAAAAGATAGTGATTATTGGAAAGAGAAGGATGCCATTCAGAATACACAGAGAAGAAGAAATGGGAAAGAATCAGTCTAATACTTTTTGTTCTTATGGGAGACATAAATGCAGATACCAAAATGTTTAATAAACAACCAGAAATGTATTTCCATTTTTTTGATCGGAGATATAGAAAATCTTGAACAATAGCAGAACTAAAAGTAGATGTGCACAATTATATAGGAAGAATAAAATGCATGAAGTGAATCTATATTTGATAAAGTATGTTACATATTTCATACATTAGAATAGAACAAATTGCTCCAGCAGCTAATCATTAAGTCAACATTCATTTTATCTGAAACAGGAAAGGCATTTGGTCCCCACACATAATAATACAGTTGCTGCTCACTGTAAGAGTTAACTTTGCCAAACACCCCCTCTTTCAGTCTGGTGTGGAGACCAAAAGCAATCCTTCTTCTCTGAAAAACAGGTTAGAAGCCAATAATCCAAAAAGAAAGAAAAGTGAAATCAAAATATATCTAAAGATTAGCATGCATTTAGAAAAGCAAAAGGAAAATCCCAAGAGTGAAATACTCAGGTGATATATTAGAAAGAGTGGGGAAAGGGAGAGAAACTCTACTTTGGCATTTTCCTTTTTTAGTTCATTGCTGCTTTCTGTCCATAAAATGGTGTTATTTGCATATCTTAAATTATTTATGTTCCTTCCACTAATCGCAGGTGGGCTGTGGTTGAAGAGCACGTGATCAGATCTCTACAACTCCAAAACCGGCATATTGCACCTTTTGCTGCTTCCACATCATCTTCAAAGGTTAGCCCCACATTGATTACTTTGCAGCAATCAGTCCTCGGGATTACCAAAGTGTGAACCAATGTCAAGAGGGATTTTCTAACCAGGAATGGATGCTACTGAGTGATCTATCTAAAATGAAGGGTGGGAAAACAGACTTGGCTAAGACAGATATTTACTTCTCCATAAAGAGAACTGGGTTCAGGGTCACACCCAGATCCTGACCCTTGAGAGGATCCAAATGAGACTGGAAACCACCCAGCTCATCTGAAGTCCCATTAAACAACAGGGTTGCTGTCTTGTCTGGATTCTCCTCCTTCACCCTGTTAGCCCTCATCAAATCCATTATTTTAGTCAGGCAGCCCTCCAGCAGCTAGATGGCTTCTCTGCTGATGATGAAAAGGAGAAACCATGATACCCACAGTAAAACTTCAGATACAGAAGAAACCGCATAGCAATAGCACAGTGGAGAAGAAGGAAGGGAGATATTTTTAAATGAGTACAGTACTGTATTTCCAGATAGAAGCCTCCTTAAACTAGCAGTTAGAAGCCACTATGTAGCTGTTATACCTTTGCCCCTTTAATGGGTTTTCTGCAGCAAATAAAGCACCAGAAGCAGTGGTGGGATGTCAAAAATTTTACTACTCCACCGTGATGTCATCACAGTGTGGGCGGAGCTAACATCATGATGTCATGTCATGGGCGGGGCCAAAGAAAAAATACAAAATAATAAAAATAGGGAGCTTCAGGCTATAGGGAGCTTCAGGCTAGCAGCTTCTCTTCCTCCTCCCCATTTGGGAGGACAGCAAGGAGGCCGTGCATATGTGCCAAGCACTAGGCGTGCATGCACACCAAGTGCTTGGCATGCATGCACAGTGGGGGAACCAGTGAAAAGGTAAGCCCCGAAGGTGGTTCTCCCCAAAAGCTGCTACAGGTTCTCTGGAACACTGAGAAAAGTTACTACCAGTTCTGGAGAACTGGTGAGAACCTGTTACATCCCATCACTGACCAGAAGTATTGGAAGAACGCAGAAACGTTAGAAGGAGAGGGCAATGATGTCATCAGAAGCTAGCATCAAATTGAATCAGGCCGGGTGACGGTATGATAAAACCTCACATGAAACTATTCTTGCTTTGATTTTGAACAGGAAGTCTGTTATGCTCACCCACATAGAGGAATTGCACATTTAAGGGAGGAATTGCTGTTTGGAATGTTGCTATCTCTTAGCTGTATTATAGAAAGGACTGTCTTGTCTATCTGGCAGAGGGTTTCCTGTCTGGATATTTTTAATTAGTAAGCAACATGCATTAGAAAAAGAAATCTGCAATGGAAGAATGTTGTTTTAATTACAGCATCCTATGACAATTGTGCACAATCATATAAATATCTGTTGACAATCCAGCAGATGTAGGAGAAAAGTGACTAAATTGTTTAGGCAGTGACTAGAAAAAAGTGTTAACATTAACTAGTAGGAAGCATTTATCACTCTGCACCTCCCTTCTTTCCAGTCATGACTCAGTGAAAGTGTTTCTGTTCCCTCAAGCAGCCAAAATTTATTCTGAAAGTGAATGAAATACTGTATATACTTGAGTATAAACCAACCCGAATATAAGCTGAGGTACCTAATTTTTACCTGAAGACCCAGGAAAATAGATCGACCCGAGTATAAGCCGAGGGTGGGAAACGTAGCTGCTGGTGAGTATCAATAATCAAAATACTGTACTGTACATGAAAACATGGTAAAATTAAGTAAATTGTTGGCACATCGCAATCCGGCACGATCTTGGGACCCTCGTGGTCATTGGCCCGAGTATAAATCAACTCCCCTTTTTGAGTATATACGGTATATTCTCAGTGAACTGAATCTCAGCTTTGGAGTTAACATGAGCAACATTTATGACATTTGCTCAACCTATAAAGACTTTAAAAAACCCTCTGTGATTTACAAACAAATTAGAACAGGTACAGAGAACGGCAATAAGGAATGATCAGTGGAATAGAAACCAAGGCTTATGAGGAAAGACTGAAGGAATTGGGCATATTTAGCCTTGAGCAACAGAGACTGAAAAGGGACATAAAACTCTTCAAATACCTGAAAGATAATCATAAAGAGGAAAGTTTGTTCTCCATCATCCCACAGTTCAGGACATGCATTATGGGGTCAAACTACAGGAAATCAGATATAGGCTGAATATTATGAAAAACTTTTGAATGGTTAGAGTAGTACGACAGCGGAACCAACTGCCCTGAGAAGTGATGAGCGCTTCCAACACTGGAAGCATTCAAGAGAGAACTGCAGTGATGGGCAGCAACAGGTTAGCACCAGTTCGCCAGAACTGGTAGTAACTTTCCCCAGTGTCCTGGAGAACCGGTAGCAACTTTTGGGTGGAAGCACCTCAGGGGCTTACCTTTTTGCCAGTTCCCCCACTGCGCATGCACGCCAAGAGCTTGGTTTGCATGTGCGCCTACAGCACTTGGTGCTCATGTGTGGCCTCCTTGCTGTCCTCCCAAGCGGTGAGGAGGAAGAAAAGCTGCTAGCCTGAAGCTCCCTATAGCCTGTTTGCCAGGATAAGTGACTCACTTTTTGGGTGTGTGGTTTGAGTGTGTATTTTAATGTGTATTTAATGTGCATTTATTTTTAATGTGTATTTGTATGTGTTTTATGTGTATTTAATTTGTATTTTCATGTGTTTTTATGTCTATTTAATGTGTATTTATTTTTAATGTGTATTTTTATGTGTTTTTATGACTATTTAATTTGTATTTTTATGTGTACTTATTTTTATGGTTTTTTTTTTTTTACTTTGGCTTTGCCCACGTCATTGGCTCCGCCCATGACATCATGATGTTGGTTCCACCCATGGCATCATGACATCATGATGTTGGCTCCTCCCATGACATCAGCTCCGCCCACAGTGTGGTAGTAAATTTTTTGACTGCCCCTCACTGGAGAACTGGACAGGTTGGGTCCTGCATTTATCTTCTCTAAAGAAATAGTTAATAAAAGCATGGCAGAAATGTCCAAATGGTTTAAGATAGACAGTGTACAACACGTTGTTAAATGTGTGAAAGAAACATAATAGATGTTTTCTTCCGTGTCTAGGCCAGATGTAAAATGAAGCCTCCTTTTGGTGAATTCATTCTGTAGTTCCTTTTATCTGACCTAGTGTGAGAAAGATTAGCTGGCACAAGGTGGCTGTTGCCCGGGATACGCTTAATTGCGGTTCAAAAATACCACAACCTTTGAGGAGGCTCAAACAAGATCCATTGAATTGAAGTGGGATTACTTCTGATTAAACAGCATGAGATTTTGCTGCATAAAATAATCAAAAGGGGCACAAAGTGAAAACATAATGTAAAAAAAAAAAGAGTATCAATATGCCATGGGATTACCAATAAAATAATTCATGATAAATTAAAATATTACTAACAGTCCATCTAGAAAATTCAGATGAGGATCAGATAAAAAACATTCAACAGAACCAAAAACATAAATGTAACATCAACAGGGGAGTTTTGGGTGACACTCAAATTTAAGAAGGCACCAAGTAGGTTTCTGAGAGTACATCCACAGCTGGTTATGGAAACCAGTCTCTGCAAGTATTAATTGGAACTATGACAGGCTGCAAAGTCTAATCTACAGTGTAAAAATACTACATGCATAAAACACTAGGTGTCACTCCAGAGTAAGATAAATTCATAGACATGGAGGTTCTTGGTGGTAATTTTACAAAAATAATAATAATCATCTGGTTTGTTTTTAAAGTAACATTCCGTCTGTTTTTCTGGGCAAAAGATATTGCATTCCGTGCCTCCACAATATATTCTGACTTCATCTTTCCTGCTTCATCTTACTAGTTCTAAATCCACATATATGATTGTTTTCATGTGACTGGTACTTCCAGTATTGTGTAACACTGCTCAATAAAACATATTAAATGGAAAAGAGATACTGCCGCAATGATGTTGACTTTTGTGGTGCTGTTGAGTATTTTATGACTGCACAGCTGCATAGACTTATTTGATCCATAGCATTCAGTTCTCATAATGGAAAAAAGAAAGAGAGGATGATTTCTTAAAAATAGAGAAAGGCAAGCACCAAAAAGATGTACAAAGAAATCCAGGACCTACAAATTATCTTCAGTATCTCTTGTGAACTCCTTTTAAATTTAAGTTGTGCAGTTAAGTATCTTTTATTTCTGTTTGGTGAAGAGAATGACACACCATTCCTTAAAACAGTGCCATATGTCGTTCACTTTGAGAGCAATGGCTATCTAGCAAAGGTAAAGGTTTCCCTTGCTCGAAAGCCAGTCGTATCCAACTCTAGGTTTCAGTGCTCATCTGTTTCAAAGCTGAAGAGCCAGCACTGTCTGCTTCTGCAGACCTTTCTGCCTGACTATCTACTTGACGGTTAAGAGCAACGTTGGAGTGCATTCTGCACCAGCAACTGGGTGATGGACTTCCCCTTTTTCTGTCCCATGAGATGCATGGGACTTAATCAAAAGAGTGACTGGAATATTTCCAAATGCAGTTCTCTTTTGTTGGACCAGAGAACTTGTTTTCATCACAGTTTTGACTCAATATGGGAGAGGTTTAGTAGATATTACTATGGTTCTGAGGAAGTCAGCTCTGTAGAACCATAATTTTTTAATAATTTTCTTTGGTGCCCTGGCTGGTGTGCCATATAAATGCAAATGCTATTTACCAAAATGGGTATATTTTTAAGGTGACATCTACTTGTGTAGTATTTTTTTTAAAAAAATCTTTTAAATGTCAAGAGTAAGAACACCCATCATAAATGATAGTTACATGCTATCAAGTCAGTTCCAACTTAAAGTGATCATTTCCAGGGTATTCTAAATAGAGAAAACACAGAAGGGGTTTACCATTCCCTTCTTCTGGGGGTGTCCTAGGACTATGGAACTTGTCCAGAAACACAAAGGTTGGCTCTTATTTTATTTATTTATTGCATTTATATCCTGCTCATCTTGGATATTCTCCCACTCTGGGCGGTGTACAACAAATTAAACAAAGTTGTACAATAACAATAAGAGATTAAATCAAACTGAATAAAATTATAAGTAACAACAAAAAACAATAACACTGCCCCCAAAACAACATATATTGACAATAGTATAGGACTGGTTAATTAACCCTATTGCTTGGCAGTTGGTAATATGTCCTCTTTAAAGATAAAGGATTTTAGTTGTTTTTTTAAAAAATAGATAGAGATGGAACCTTGCGCAGATCAATAGTTAGAGAGTTCCACAAAGTTGGTACCATCACCAAGAATGCTCTCCTCCAAGTCACAGGCTTTCTAGCTAATCTCGGGGTCAACACCTGGAACTGCACCATCTGGGAGGAATGTGTGATGCAGGCTAATGTTCTGAGGGGGAAGATATTCTGCTAGGTAAGAAGGTCCCAAACGGTTTAGGGCCTTAAGTGTCAGAGCTGACACCTTGCACTTGATATGAAAAGGGACAGGTAACCAATGCAGACCTGCCAAGGCTAGAGATATATGTTCAAATTTTCTCAGTAATTAGCCTGGCCGCTGCATTTTGCACCCGTTGTAGCTTTCCACATCAGAAACAAGGAAAGCCCCACGTAGAGAGCATTACAGTAATCAATACGTGAGATTATCAGTGAGGTACCTAGTGACCTAGTGTGAGAAAGATTAGCTGGCAACACAAGGTTGCCATTATCAGGGTACGCCTGATCGTGGGTCAAATATACCACAATCTTTGAGGAGGCTCTTTCTGTGTACCCCATCTAACCAGCTTAGAACATCTGTAGATCAAAGTTTTTATTTAAGTTTTATTGAAGCTTTTGAGTGTGAACATGGTTTTGCTTGCATGCTAATCAAATTAGATTACTGTTTATTGAGCACCCATCTCTGTCCCAGCTCTTGGGGACATGAACGGAGCCTCATTTGGGCATTCCTGAGTGGAGTTTCTTCCGCAAAAATCCTTTCAACTCAGAATAATTTCTGACATGAAATTATTATTACTGTTTATTGTGTGATGGGATCTAATCAGAATTCAACTTGGAATTGTCCCATAAAAATATTACCTTGTTCCTATAAGAAATACTCTGCAAGAAGTATTGACACCCTTAGTTCAACTAGTTTCTTATAGGAATCATAGCTAAGCATTACCGTCTTATGTTTGGTGTCCGGTATTTGGACATGCAGACATATACGAATCTAAAATATGACAGAGATTTAGTCACAGTTTGTGGTCTCCAACTGTGACAGACATCTCTTTGTGTATGAAGCCTTGAAAATATGTGATGATGAAGGAAGCATAACTGCCCCACATTTCAGAAATTACAGGGCATTGGTTATACAGAAGTCAGCTTTGTATGTAGCCATTAGTTTTATTTCTAGCTGAAACTATTTTAATATGGGGACAAGTATGACACACAGACATCTTCATTAATAACAATTTATTTAAAAAAAAAGCACAGTGCAGTATATAAGAAGCATAAAAGCTTAATGAAATAAGCTCAAGATTGTCATGACCTTTGAAGAGGTATTGTAGACCACAACTGCTCAGCCAGATTCTTGCCCCTTGTATTTTCCCCCACAAAGTCCACTAGCACTAACTTTGGAGTTTATGTCATAAAGAGCCAGTGCACAACAAAAGAAAATCCCAAACATCTACCTACAGAAATTGGGTGGTTCTCACACCTGGATGTCTTTAAAGTGCAAGGTTATGTTTTGGGGACAGGATTCTATTTAAAACAAATAAACCAGTACTTTGCCTGTAGTGAGTCACTCATCTGCTCTGCTCTTTTCAGGAGGCCAAGACAAGGAATATCATATATATTTTTGTTGGAAGTCCAACCGTTTCCTGGGTCATCCAACATTCGCTGGATCATGGAGAAAGCAAAGGAGTACCAGAAAAACGTCTATTTCTGTTTCATTGACTACACCAAAGCCTTTGATTGTGTGGATCACAACAAACTGTGGCAAGTCCTTAAAGAGATGGGAGTACCAGACTACCTCATCTTTCTTCTGAGAAATCTCTATGTGAGTCAAGAAGCAACAGTTAGGACATGATACAGAACTACTGATTGGTTTAGAATAGGAAAAGGAGTATGGCAAGGATGTATATTGTCACCCTGTTTCAGTGGTGGGCTCAATTTTTTTTACTACCACACTGTGGGTGTGGTATGGTGGACGTGGCCAAGGGGAAAGCCCTGTGTTGCACCCAAATTAGGACTACAGTACTTTATTTCAAAACTTGGATGGCTGGGGCCAGCCAGAATTTCTGCTACCGTTTCTGGCTAACTGGTACGAACCTGCTGATGCCCACCACTGCCCTGCTTATTTAACTTATATGCAGAGTACATCATGTATAATGCAGGGCTGGATAAAGCACAAACTGGAATTAAGATTGCTGGGAGAAACATCAACAACCTGAGATATGCAGATGATACAACCCTAATGGCAGAAAGTGAAGAAGATCTAAAGAGCCTCTTGATTAGGGTGAAAGAGGAGCGTGCAAAAGCTGGTCTGAAACTGAACATCAAAAAAACCAAGATCATGGTATCCGGCCACATCACTCCCTGGCAAATAGAAGGGGAAGAAATGGAAGCAGTGACAGACTTTACCTTTATGGGATCTAAGATCACTGCAGACGGGGACTGCAGCCATGAAATAAAAAGATACTTCTCGGGAGGCAACCTATGAGAAACCTAGGAAGCATAACAAAAAGCAGAGACATCACCCTGCCAACAAAAGTTCGCATAGTTAAAGCAATGGTCTTCCCAGCAGTAATGTATGGCAGTGAGAGCTGGACCATAAGGAAGGCTGAGCGCAGAAGAATAGACGTCTTTGAACTGTGGTGTTGGAGGAGATTCTTGAGAGACCTTTGGACTGCAAGGAGATCAATTTGGTCAATCCTGAAGGAAATCAACCCTGACTGCTCATTGGAAGGACAAATACTGAAGCCGAAGCTCAAATACTTTGGCCACCAAATGAGAAGAGAGGGCTCACTTGAGAAGGCCCTGATGCTACGGAAGATTAAAGGCAAAAGAAGGGAGCAGCAGAGGATGAGGTGGCTGGATGGTATCGTTGATGTGGTGGCTTAGATTGGGGGGGGGGGTGTTTGAGGATGATGACAGTTGACAGAGGACCTTGGTGTGCTGTGGTCCATGGGGTTGCAAAAGGTCAGAATATTATTAGAGCTCACCATATTTACTTTGGAGAGGTCACCTCCCCTCTGATGCTTTCCTGATGTTATTAAACTTTTGAGATGAGAGTCTTATTCTGATCCTAAGGTCACATTCCTAAGCACATTTCACATATGCTGCACTCTTCAAAAACATGTCCTGTAGAAAAGCATATTGCTCTAACCATTAAGACATTTCCCCTAATATTCAGCCTATATATGGCTTTTTGTAGTTTCAACCAGTTATTACGCGTCTTGCTCTCTGGGATGATGGAGAACAGATCCTACCCTTCCTCTTTATGATTATCTTTCAGGTATTTGAAGAGTGCTATCATAGCCTTTTTAGTCTCTTTTTCTCAAGGTTAAACATGCCCTGTGCTTTCAATCTTTCCTCATAGGGCTTGGTTTCCAGCCCTCTGATCATCTGTGTGACACTTCTCTGTACCTGCTCTAGTTTGTTCGCATCTTTCTTTAACATGCGGTGCCCAGAACTGGAACACAGGACTCTTGATATGTTCAAGCTACATTGTGTCTTCAATGGCCCTGCTCAGCTCTTGCCAACTCAAGCCTGTGACTTCCTTTAGGGCAGGGGGTGCCCAAACTTTTCAGGCTCTGGGTTGGTCACATGGTTCAGGGGGCCAGTCATGTGGTTCCTCCCACCAGAAGCGGAAGTAAAACACGCCTTGCAATCTGTTTTGCAACAGGATGATATATATTTTAAGCTGCTATTTTCTCTGCTTAAACCAGGGGTGCCCAAACTACAGCTTGTGGGCCGGATCCGACCCCTGATGCCAATTCATCCAGCCACACCACCCACTTCCCTCCTGGAAGTGAAAGTAAAATGTGCCAGTACAACTCTGCTTCCCGATCCTCTGACAGAGTGGCAGAGAAAACAGACTCCGGGTCGGCGCCTCCCTACAAAGCTGCTGAGGAAGGGCACACATTTAGCACCACTGAGGCATGAATGGAGGAGAGCATGCATAACTCCTTGGCCACTTATGACACATAACCTGCACCTTCTGAAGAAAGAGGCAACCCCGGGTCTCATTTTCAGTCATAAGTTTCAAGGCAGAAGGATGTCATGCGCTGGACCATAGTCCTTTCTGTGTTACAGTAGCCAGAGCTGGCTGTCGTAAATGACACCTCACCCCCCAGTTTGACCATCTCAAAAATAAACCCTCCGTATGGGCGTGTTCCGCTTCTGGGAACAAAGAGGGTGGCGTGGGCCGGATGAATTGACATGGGGGGGGCTGGATCCGGCCCACGAGCCGTAGTTTGGGCACCCCTGCTTTAGGGAGTCAACCCATGTTTCTCGTAGGGTTTATTTTTGAGATGGTCATTAACTGGTGTGTGTGTCTGTTTTTGAGATGGTCAAACTGGTGTGTGTGTCTGTTTTTGAGATGGTCAAACTGGTGTGTGTGTCTGTTTTTGAGATGGTCAAACTGGTGTGTGTGTCTGTTTTTGAGATGGTCATTAACTGGTGTGTGTGTCTGTTTTTGAGATGGTCAAACTGGTGTGTGTGTCTGTTTTTGAGATGGTCAAACTGGTGTGTCTGTTTTTGAGATGGTCAAACTGGTGTGTGTGTGTCTGTTTTTGAGATGGTCAAACTGGTGTGTGTGTTTGTTTTTGAGATGGTCAAACTGGTGTGTGTGTGTTTTTGAGATGGTCAAACTGGTGTGTGTGTCTGTTTTTGAGATGGTCATTAACTGGTGTGTGTGTGTTTTTGAGATGGTCAAACTGGTGTGTGTGTCTGTTTTTGAGATAGTCAAACTGGTGTGTGTGTCTGTTTTTGAGATGGTCATTAACTGGTGTGTGTGTCTGTTTTTGAGATGGTCAAACTGGTGTGTGTGTCTGTTTTTGAGATGGTCAAACTGGTGTGTGTGTCTGTTTTTGAGATGGTCAAACTGGTGTGTGTGTCTGTTTTTGAGATGGTCATTAACTGGTGTGTGTGTCTGTTTTTGAGATGGTCAAACTGGTGTGTGTGTGTTTTTGAGATAGTCATTAACTGGTGTGTGTGTCTGTTTTTGAGATGGTCAAACTGGTGTGTGTGTCTGTTTTTGAGATGGTCAAACTGGTGTGTGTGTCTGTTTTTGAGATGGTCAAACTGGTGTGTGTGTGTCTGTTTTTGAGATGGTCATTAACTGGTGTGTGTGTCTGTTTTTGAGATGGTCAAAAACTGGTGTGTGTGTCTGTTTTTGAGATGGTCAAACTGGTGTGTGTGTCTGTTTTTGAGATGGTCAAACTGGTGTGTGTGTCTGTTTTTGAGATGGTCATTAACTGGTGTATGTGTGTCATTCGCGGAAAGGACCCCGTCCCACCGCCTCAGGTCCTTCCTCCTCGCCTTGAAACACGTGTCTGTGAAAAATGAGACCCCGGGTTGCCCCTTTCTTCAGAAGAAGGCGCGGGTTATGATGTGTGTCCTCAGTGGCCAAGGGTTCTAATCTTCCCTCAGGAGTTACGCTCTCCTCCTCCTCCTCCATTCGTGCCACCAGCGCGGTGCGTAATAACGCGCGCCCTTCCTCGGCGGCTTCGCTTTGTAAAGGCGGCGCCTGTTTTCTCCTCACCGCTCTCGCCCTCAGGCTGAGGCTCGGGAAGCAGAGCCACCATTATCCCCTGGCAGTGATTGATTTCCCTCCCCTTTCCTCTTCTTCTTCCCTCCCGGGCGTCCCACAGTGAAAGTGTCAGCGCCATCTATGGGGATTGCAGGCCTCCTTTCAGGCAGCCTCCCCCCCGTCCCTCCCCTTTCACACGCACCACCCGAACCCGGGAGAGAGAGAAAAGGGGAAGGAGCGCGCAAAAGAGTGGGGAGAGGCGTCGGCTTCGGAAACCGCCTCGGCTCCTTCCCTCTGGGCGGAGGGAGCCGTCACTCGCAGGGCGTCCCCCTGCCCTGGGCCGATGGGGCAGGAGGAGGCGAGGCGAGGTCTCCGGGGGTGGCCCCAAGGAGGAGGGCTGAGGGAATCCCCAGCCGCCCGGTGGGGATGAGCTGCCCTCGGCGGGGCGCCTGGGAAGGACACCGGCCATGGCCCACAACAACTCGCCCCCCAACTGCTACGGAGGGGGGGACGGGGGAGAGGAGAGGCGGGAAGCCGCCCTCAACAAACTCATCGTCCGGCTGGAGAACGTCCAGGAAGGGAAACAGATCGAAACTTTGGTCCAGATCCTACAGGATCTCCTCTCTTTAGCCTCCCTGCAAAGCGGTAAGCGTTGCTTTGTTGTTGTTTTGGTGCGTGGCGTTTCTGTGCCACGTTTTGGGTGTGTGTGTGTGTGTGTTATACGTAACGAGCAGGGGATACGTAGTAACGAGGCGAATATAACGGGGCGGCCAAAGCGTTCCACTTTCCTTGCTGACGTTTTTCGTTTTATTCCCTCTTCCTCCGCAGGTCCCAAGTTATTCAGTGGCAAAAATGTCCATGTGCCATTGCTCCTGGTTTTGGTCTCTTACATGAGGGTGACAAGTGTGCAACAGGTAATAACTTTTCCTCCTTCCTAATTTGTCAGGAGATTGAACATAGTGAAAGGTAAAGGTTTCCCTTGCTCGAAAGCCAGTCGTATCCGACTCTAGGGTTCAGTGCTCATCTGTTTCAAAGCTGAAGACCCAGCCCTGTGTTTCCGTGGTCATGTGGCAGGCATGACTAGACACCAGAGTGCACGGAACGCTGTTTACCTCCCCACCAAAGTGATCCCTATTTATTTTATTGCTGCTAGTTTGCCATAGTGACTATTTATCTACAGTAAAACCTCGGATAACGTTAAAACCTGGTTCCACAAGTCTTGGTGTTATATGATTTTTAGTGTTATCTGATGCATGTTAAAATCCTATGGGATCCATAGAGATACATTGTAACCACACAGGCTTTAGCGGTTGTTATCTGAAGCATCCCATAGGATCTTAATGTTATCCAATGCAATTCTCCCCCCCAGATTGCTTAATGTTATGCGATTTTAGTGTTATTCGATACTAATGTTATATGAGGTATTACTGTACTTGCATTTTGTTGCTTTTGAACTGCTAGGTTGGCAGGAGCTGGGACAGAGACGGGCTCTCATTCTGTCATGCAGTACTTGGGTTTTGGGCTGCTGACCTTCCGCCTCCCAGTCAGCGTCTTAGCCACTTGAGCCACATACTGTGTCTGGAATCTATTGCAGCGCTGAATAGGGTATTTATTTATTTATTACATTTTTATACCACCCATCTAGGATATTTGTCCTCTCTGGGCAGTATATAAAAAAAGGAAACAATTAAATAAGCAACAGCAATATAATACAGCAAACAGCAACAACAAAAAGGATAAAAATTAGGGTTGATTAAAACGACACTCATGAAAATGCTAAACTTAAAGATGCTTTAAAACATTCCAGGGCTGGAAAGAATCTGAACTGAACTTACATTTTAAAGAGACCGAAACTTAAGGTCTGGGGGATCTTGTTGCTCTAAAGGGGCAAATTAGTGTCAGTTCCTGGAAAGTACCAATGCTACAAAAGAATCAGTGACTCAAGTACTGCAATTTAACCATTTCTACATAATTGTGTAGTGAGTAAATAGAGTTAACTTCACTATGCACAAAGTAAGGCTGCCACCTCTCTTCTATGCTTGCATAATAAGGCGATATTTATACATAAAACTTTCATTTTCCGCTCACTTCAATGGACGGAAAAGCTCTTATGTCTTGCCGTCCCGTTCTTAGGTATAGTGCTGAGTGTCACGAGGAGGAACTCTATTTCAGCAGCAACAAAAACAACAGCAATATAAATAGTGTGGTGCCTTTAAGAGTCACACATATATTTCTGTAGATTACAATTTACTTCTTTAGACACATGGCATTTGAGCTACAGGTTTATTGCTGGTTATTCACAGCCATAGTTAACTTTAAAAGCTATTCACAGGGAGCAGATTAACCTTTCAATTATATGCCTTAGAACAGGCCTTGATGTCTGACAGACAGCCACTTTTTAAAAGGATACACAAAGTATTGTTTTAAAAGGAAGTTACTCATTTTTGCCTGCTTTCCATTGATTGCCTTTCACTGGAATCTGACTGCAAAGTACACATATGAATTATTTTTAGACTGAATGTTAAGAAATTAGTGCTCATATCACCAACTGATGTAAACAGTTTCTTTAAGATACACACTTTAAGATAAATTTGCATAATATATTGTACAATGAGTAAAAAATACCACGCCTTAAGCAGTGGTTTTAAATAGAGGAAGTTGTTGGAGTACAAACTGACAGTGTTAAAATAGGAATGATTTGAACATGTAGCATAATAGTAGAAAGTGGTTTTCAGCCAGACATAAACAAGGAGGCATCCTGTTCTGCACGGAGTCCTGTGGGTGTTCAACTTGTTCTTTTTGTGTGACTGTGAAAATCTCTCCATTATTGTGTTAGTTCTACACCCACATTATTTCAGTTAGATGGAACAATTTTCCCGACTGCTTGGAGGTATGAGATTTCTGCAGTGTCAATGATCCGGAGTGTTTGGGTGATTCTATGTATTCATTGTATTTTTAGCCTTTTTTTTTGTCTGAGCAAATGAATGTGCCCATCCTATACTTTGTAAAAGCTGAAGAGCAAGACTGTTCTCCAGCTCTTAATTTTAACCCCTCCTGGACTGTAGTGGCTCAAGTGAATACGCTAACTGGGAGGCGGAAGTTCAGCAGTTCAAAACCTGAGTACTGCATAACAGGATGAGTCAAACTAGCAGTTGGAAAGCAAGAAATTGCAAGTAGATAAATAGGTACCATTTTGGTGGGAAGGTAAACAGCATTCTGTGCACTTTGGTGTCTAGGCATGCCTGCCGCATGTCCATGAAAATGAAGTGTTAGGTCAAATAATTTTTCTGCCTTTTTTAATGTCCTAAATGGCAGACGGCATGGTGGGATGTCAAAATTTTTACTACCCCACCATGACACCATCACAGTGTGGGTGGAGCTAACATCATGGGCAGAGCCAATGTCATGACATCATGATGTTGTGGGCGGGGCCAAAGAAAACAAATTAAAAAATAATAAAAAATAAAATAAAAATAAGCACACACACACATCTCAACCCACCTACCCACCCACCCACAACCCAAACCTGTAAATAAATTAAATAAATAAATAAAATACATTAAAATACACCCCACCCACCCACAACACAAATCAACCAGAGCTTTTAAACTAGAGCTTAAAGCTTCTTCTGGCTAATCTTTCT
Source organism: Furcifer pardalis (assembly GCA_030440675.1). Classification (NCBI taxonomy): domain Eukaryota; kingdom Metazoa; phylum Chordata; class Lepidosauria; order Squamata; family Chamaeleonidae; genus Furcifer; species Furcifer pardalis. The sequence continues at coordinate 200,396,460 of CP126892.1, forward strand.
CAAACTAGGTCAGATGGAAGAAACTACAGAATGAACTCACCACAAGATGGCTTCTTTTTGGCACTTTTCAACTTTTCAACAGTTAAAGAAGTTAGGTACTAAGTCTTTGCCTAACCAGTTCTCTAGGATATCTAGGGGAGCAGGCTATAGGGAGCTTCAGGTTAGCAGCTTCTCTTCCTCCTCCCCGCTTTGGAGGACAGCAAGGAGGCCGTGCATACGCGCCAAGCACTATAGGTGTGCATGCACACCAAGTGCTTGGCATGCATGTGCAGTGGAGGAACCAGTGAAAAAGTAAGCCCTGAAGGTGGTTCCCCCCAAAAGTTGCAACCGGTTCTCCAGGACACTGGGAAAAGTTACTACCGGTTCTGGAGAACTGGTGAGAACCTGTTACATCCCATCACTGGCAGACGGGGCTTAGACAAATGGACCAATTATTTGTCTGAAGTAGTAAATAGATTCCAAGAGAAATGTTATTACTGTACTTGATTCTGCTGATGGCCTTAGGTTAGGTTGGCACGAGGGAAACAGGATTGCCTTAAAGTCCTTTGAACAGTAAACATAACACATTTCTGGCAGCCCTTGTGGTCTTTTCACATAGTCTTTATGTTCTAAAAAGCTCTTGGAGTCACACTTCAAGAGGCACATAAGAGGATTTCTGCAGCTGTGATACTACACAGTTCCTTCATAGCCAGATCTGCAGTAAAAGCAGCAGACACTGCTACTAATGTACAATATAGGAAGAATTAGTACAGTATAGCAATACACTGAAGGAGGGGTGAAAAGTAGCTTTTCTGTGTTTTGTAGCCACGTAGTTTAAATATGCATTGTAGTGTTAAAGGAAGATTGCAAAGCCAAAACCAAATTCTCCTGTCTTACTGAGAGTATGTGTTATCTTGTCAAATTGGCAGACTCAAAAATAATGGTCTTACTTTGATTGCCTTGATCCTCTTAATACTTTAAGGGCAAGGCTAGGGAACATTTTGTTGTGGAGATGTTTTAGACCAGGGGTTCCCAACCTTAGGCCCACAGGCCGGATCCAGCCCTCAGTCCCATTTCATGTGGGGCTCCCCTCACCCCTCCAAGGGCATTTGAGTAACAAAATGTCTACCTCTTTGAAGCTGTTGGGACAAAATGGCTGCCCACATCGTGCAGGTAGAGCAAAAAGGTAGTCCAGCCCTTAAAGCTGACTGTTTCCACACTGTTTACATTTGCTGTGCTGGAAGAAGATCATGGGAGTTTCGGCTAAAATATCTATAGGGGCTAAGAATTCCTCTCATCCTGCTTTACGGTAAACTTGGATTTTAAATGTATATTTTAGGGCCAATATACCTATTACTTCATGAATTGAAATTTAAAAAGTGTTCAGCTTGAAGTAGAAAAATGGACTACTGTACTCTTAGCTGTGATTTGGTTATATGTTTTTAATGTACAGTACAGGCTTTCCTACCATAAACAGAAGTAGCCAAATTAATTTCCACATTACCATTTCCTTCTTTTAAACTATTCACAATTGATGTTATTTTGTTCATGCTCACATATGCCATTTGAATAGTATGTTCTTTGAACTGGACCATTGAGGAATTTGCTTTTTCAGTGTTTGGATTTGCAATTATCTGGTAATGCATGAATAAATGTAGGATCAACAGTGCTTCTCTTTATATGTATGAATTATAACCTCAGTAAATTGTCACATGGAGCTTTTATTGTTAATGGATTTGTCAGTGATATTTGTGTTGGGGGAGTTATATCTCCACCATACAGTACCAAAAAGAAACACAGCCACATGGTCTGAACAAAATCCAGTATCATGTCTGAATCATTAAAACGTCATTTTTTAAAAATGAAACTTTCCAGCCCTTTATCTGGCAGGGAATGTAGCTTCAGTATTGAACCAGGATGACCTTTAATTCATCTCTTTTGTCCACCCTGAACAATGCAGTACCCAGCTTGAATATGTGGACAAAAGTATCAATTTTTAAGTGATGTTTTGCTGGTCTAATAAAGGTATGCTGCCTGGATGGTGATGGGGTGTGGGTGGTATGCACATGCCTCACCGCTGCTCCGGGAGCTGCACTGGTTGCTGGTTTGTCTCCGGGTACAATTCAAGGTGCTGGTAATTACCTTTAAAGTCCTACATGGTAGTGGGCCAGGATACTTAAGAGACCGCCTCACCCAGTGATGGGATGTAACAGGTTCGCACCAGTTTGCCAGAACTGGTAGTAACTTTTCCGAGTGTCCCAGAGAACCGGAAGCAGCTTTTGGGGGGAACCACCTTTGGGGCTTACCTTTTCACTGGTTCCCACACTGCGCATGCGCGCCAAGCACTTGGTGTGCATGCACGCCTACAGTGTTTGGTGTGAATGCACGGCCTCCTTGCTGTCCTCCCAAGTGGGGAGGAGGAAGAGAAGCTGATAGCCTGAAGCTCCCTATAGCCTGCTCCCCAGGGTAAGTGACTCACCTTTGGATGTGGTGTGTCTGTGTGTATTTTAATGTGTATTTAATACCTTTACCTATATTGATGTACTACCACAGTTCCTAAAAAGGCCTGGTGGCTGGCAGGCCTAGCGGCCTGGCTTGGGGGTTTTAAGCAAAGTCTTGGGGTCATCTCATCAATAAGCTACACCTGTGCTGTTCCAATTGCTGTTCCAATTGGAGAACCGTTAAGGAGGTACAGCTGTTTTACATTTACATTACGCCATATTATCCTAGAGAACTGGTTAGGCAAAGACTTAGTACCTAACTTCTTTAACTGTTGAAAAGTTGAAAAGTGTCAAAATGAAGCCATCTTGTGGTGAGTTCATTCTGTAGTTCCTTCCATCTGACCTAGTGTGAGAAAGATTAGCCAGAATAAGCTTTAAGCTCTGGTTTTAAAACTCTGGTTGATTTGTGCTTGGGGTGGGTGGGTGTTTGAGTGGGTGAGTGTATTTTAATGTATTTCTTATTTTATTCATTTATTTATTTTATTTATTTATGGGTTTGTTTTGTGGGTGGGTCGGTTGAGGGGTGTGTTTGTGTGTGCGTGCTTATTTTTATTTTACTTTTTATTATTATTTTTTTTTTTTTGGCCTCACCCACAACATCATGATGTCATGATGTTGGCTCCGCCCATGACATCATGATGTTAGCTCCGCCCATGCTGTGATGATGCCTTGGTGAGGTAGTAAAATTTTTGACATCCCACCACTGGCCTCACCCCAAGAACATCTGTCTCTGTGTCCACTCCGGCCCTATGGAACAGCCTGCCAATGGAGCTACGTCTCCAGACGTAGTTGCTGCCCTTTAGAAAGAATCTAAAAACATGGCTGGCGGGTCGGGTATGGGTTACACAATGACAGCTTGCTGGCTGTTTTAAGCCCCTCCTTCCCTCAACTTTTTAAACTTTTTAATCAGTAAGCTGTAGTAACTTAAATTTTTTAATCCTTTATAGTCTTAAATTCAAGGTTATTAGGGAATTTTTTTATGTCTTTGTTGTTGTTTTCTATGATGTGTGAACCACCCTGAGTCTCCTCAGTGAGGAGGGCGGCGGATTAATAATAATAATAATAATAATAATAATAATAATAATAATAATAATAATAATAATAATAATAATAATAATAATAATAATAATAATAATAATAAGCCAATTGAGTTGCATCTCCAGATGGAGCTGCTGCCCTTCAGAAAAGGCGTAAAGCAGGGCTGCCCAAAGTTTTCTGGCTGCAAGCCGGTCACGTGGTTCAGGGACCCGGTCACTTTGGCCCGGGGGACGGATGCAGCCCCCGATGCAAATTCATCTGGACCACGAAGCCCTCATTGCTCCTGGAAGCAGAAGTAAAATGCGCGCATACAGCCTTAGTTTGGGCACCCCGGGGTAAAGACTTGGCTGGCCAGGCAAATGTGGGGTACCGGTAACATGGTGGCCCTGGGTTGCTGGCTGATTTGATAATTACCCCCTCTCTCTTTATTCTTTTAAATCTTTAAATCTTTAAATTTTAACAGATTGTTCAGGGTTTTATTGTTGAATTTTATTGGGATTGTTGTGTTTTTTGATATTTTGTTCTGCGATATTATGTTAGCCTCCCTGAGTTGCTCTGTCATACAAGTGTGAATAAACAACCAACCAAATAAATAAATAAATATTGTTGAACTCTGATTTTGAATAAATCAAGAAACTGTTTGCTACCCTACTTCAACATTTACTTAGATAACACATCAGTTATGCTGGGATGAACCAATCATTGTTATGGTCGATGCTAAGTAAGTCCAAGCTGGAAAGTTTAGGGTTTAGCATAAGAAAATTTACGGTGAACTTTTTAATAATCTGCTGTGTTGTTGATTTTTTTTCCTAAGGTGGGCTGGTCACTTCTTTGCAAACTTATTGAGATTTGCCCAGATACCCTTCCTAAACTAGAAGCTCCTCAGGGCATTGGAAAAGAGTGGGAAGTTCTTGGTGTTCACCAGTAAGTATGCAAATCTTGTTATAAAAGGCAAAAATGTGTGTGGTTTAGTGTGCTTCTAAATCTGAGAAATTTAAGTTTCTGAACCTTGGTTGTACTGTTACAGTTGCGGATCAAATCCCAGTAAAGTTATTTCTGTTATAATGCTTGGGCTAAGGATTGTTTGGGGGTAAGATACAGTATGCGAACTGGTCCTTAACATATACACAACCTGGTGCCTAAACCTCCTTTCTCATGCAGACTTGTGACCAGTAATGGTGGAGTTGATACCAGGCAATTGTGATGTATATTTTTTAAAAAGAGCAATATGGTACAGTTGTCTGAAACATAAAACACTTAGCATACAAAGATCCCTTTTTTGATAGCAGAATTATCTCTTGTGAATGTAGGCTTAGTTTACATGGAACAATTTATAAACCCTGGTAGTGTTGTTCTTACCCCTCAGGACCAGTTTTTGTTAGTTCTTGCTAAATTCTGTGAAATATTTCAAGACCTTTTTTGTCGCAGAGCTTTCAGGAAATAAGTGAAGTATGCATCACTTCTCTGTCTAAGCTGCTGCCGAGAAGCTCAAGTTAGAGACAGGGAAAACTTCCTTATTGTGTTCTGTTACAGAGGTAGACTTGCACTTCATTTGTTTTGATGTATTATTCCTACCAGCTCTATCTATATGAAAGTTAATTACAGGAGTGGCTTTCATTGAGCTAACTGCAGCATATTACACTGCTAATCATAGGATACTGCCCCATAAAATAAATAAATAAATAACTTTACTAGAGATAGCAAGCGTACTGAGGTCATAGGCAGCTTCCTCCAGAACTAGAGATTCTATGTGACGATGAATGGCAAGAACAGTAGACAGAGGTTGCAGAAGAATGGACTGCCACAAGGAAGTGTATTGTCTCCAAAGCTGTATAACACGTGTTCTCCATAGAGATAAATTGTAACTGGCACAGGCTTTAGTGAACGTTATCCGATGCATCCCATAGGATTTTATCGTTATTTGATGTAATTTTTTTCCAGATTTCTTAACATTATGCGGTTTTAGCGTTATCTGATGCAAACATTATCCAAGGTATTACTGTATCTGCCTGAAGTCTGCCAGCTCAGATCCAGGAAGGGCCTTATGGCAAGAACAAACATTCTTGAGGGTATGCAAAAGCAAATTGGCAGTTTTATGTCTGGGCTAGACACAGAGGAAGAAAGTAGAACAAAATCTAATTAGAAGATGGAGAAAGGTGCTCACTGAAAAAGAAATGACATTAAAGGAGGCTGTGCCTGAGGAACATGACCTCCTCTTTGTCACTTGCAAGACCCTAAGTATGCTGAAGGTTGGAGTAAATGTAAGACCAACATGCTCAAGTGAGGCCTACTGGCAGATAGCAACACACTATATGAATATGGAGAGATACAGAATCCAGCTCATTTGCTTGTTTGCCAATTTCTACCTGAAGCATGTACTGATGAGGGTTTAACACATTTGCTGGTGTTTAATATGCATCGGAGTATAAGACACACCCCGTTATTAACTAAAATAGCCCACTATAGGCCACTATATACAGTACAAGATGTACTTCATTTTTCCAGTGTATAATAAAGGGGGGAGTGGGTCTTATACGCAGCAAATACGGTAATGTTGGCCAGTAACAAAGCCAAGCATGTGGCTTCATTTTAGCAATTTAAGATTTGATCTGGACACAAAAGAAGGGGTGGGGGGAACAACTTTATCCACTGTAGCCAGTGTTAATGAATTGTGAGTCACAGGCCAATTTTCTATTTACAGTAAAAACCCTACTTACGTAAAAAGTCTGTTCCTTAGGTTATTACTTAACTCGAAGCAAACCCATAGAAAAATTAATTTTTATGTAACTTGAAGCAAACCCATAGGAAAAATGAATTTGTATTTAACTCAAAGCAAACCCATAGGAAACTGATATTTATGTAAATCGAAGCAACCCCATAAGAAAAATGAATGTTTTACATAACTCGAAGCAAACCCATAGGAAATTGTGTTACGTAAATCGGGACATGTATGTAAATCGGGATACAGTTTTAGTGCAAAAAGCATTATGTACGTCAAATTTTATGTAACTTGAGCCTTATGTAAGTTGGAGTTTTACTGTATTTTCCACATGCTTTCCTTTCCTACAGCATAGTTGCTGCTATGCTTTACAGTGGCTCACATTAACTGTTTTTTCGTTTTCACGTGGGCAAAGGCAAGATTGAATTTGGAATTGTTTAAGCCCGATTGCACATATGAAATGGGGCGCTCTTGGGTCTGAATTCTCCTGTGCACTTCCATGCACCAGAGACTAAGGGAATATGTGTGGAAATCATTTGTAGGCTTTAGGCTGCACGTGGTTCTTTCTGTAGCCCCTGCAGCCTTTCTTAGAGGAACAATTTTTTTCATTAAAGAAAACATATGACGGCCTTTTTAAAATCAGGAAAATCATGCCTGAAGAGGTGCAGTACTATTACATATATGAAACAGCTGTATCCTCCCTGTCAGACACCGGCATGTCCCTATAAGGGCCACTCCCTTTCAGTTCCTGAGCTCATTACTGGAACTTTAACCCTTACCTTACACACTTGGGAGAGCCGGGCTGCATACAAAAGAACTCTTACTATGCTCAGGCAATAGAGCAGAACAAGGGAAGTCTTGGTAGCGTAGCTGTGTGTGTGTGCCAGAAAAGAAAACAATCTTCAGAGGAAAACAGCTGCTTTATTCATCAGGTTCTTATAGCATAGTCCATGGAAAAAATGTAGCTATAAAAGGTCAATAACAGATATCAGTCCAGGTAACAGTCCACAGGTTAAATGATCATGATGAAAGTAAGTGAATAGTTCCACACCATAGCCAGGGTCTTAAGCCATTGAGATCCAAAAACGAACTAACTAACTACTCTGCAAAATGGAGATTCTGCAGTCAGGAAGGTTATCCTTGGCCAATCAGGGAACAGAGGAAAATGTTCTCAAAACAATGATTGTTTAGACACATGTACTGTTAGTGTAGTCAAAACATGCTAGCTAGGGAGATAGCACAGGAACACTGGCTGAAAACAAACCGTCTCGTGACACATAGTCTTGTGAGACAGAGAGAACAAAGGATTTTTGAGGCCTAGCTAAAACTACAACCTCAAGCCTTGAGAACATTAGGAAAAATATGTTGTTTCCTGACACTCCCCACACCTTTATTTGGCAAATATCCATTGTTGACTTTAAACCAGAAGTTTTCTTCTTGTCATTTTTGGTTTCATTTGGATGGGTTTGGACAGTCTTTGGAGACTCCAAAAGTCAAAAAATTGATCCTTGAACATTCAGAGCTTGCCCATCCTTGCATTCTTCTTTCCTCTCCTAATCAAACCCTGGACTGCCAAAATGAAGCCACTCTCTTGGCTTTGTCGTTGGCCAAACTTAAGTCCTCATCAGTACGTGTTTCTGGTAGTAACTAGGCACACCAATAAATGAGTCGGATTCTGTATCTCTCCACATTTACACAGCATGTTGTTGTTTGCCAGCAGCCTCCACTTAAGCATGTTGGTCTTGTATTTAGACATTCCAACCATCAGCCTATTCAGGGTCCTCCAAGTGAAGTAGGGGAGGTTGAATTCCTCATCCATATCCTCCTTTAATGATGTTCCTTGTCCAGTGAGCTCCTTCTTCCATCTTCTAATTTGGTTTTGCTCTTGTGTACCCTCAAGAGTGTTTGTTCTTGCCATAAAGCTCTTCCTTGCATTAAGAGATGAGCAATGCTGACACTTGAACCAGTAGCTGAACTTCTGACCTACCAAGTTTCTAAGAAGGTCTCCTTACTCATAGCTCTCCCCAGGCGCGCTCTCCACTCTCACTCCAATAGTATGCTCATCTTTGATGCCACAGATTTTGGGGGAAATATCCTTATTTGTTCTTTCATCTCATCACTTTATACATTTATCTACATAGATTGAATGTTAAACTGCTAATGAGCTCTTTCGGGGAAATTTTTTATCAAATTTAGAACAACACACAACAAGGTCTCATACCAAGGTGGATTTTCTAAATACTATCAGGTGGCTACATAGGAGACAGTTCTCTCCCTGGAATATCTGTCCCCATAATAAATATTGACAATGCACCATAGCAACTTAACAGCTATTCAGCTTAATTAGTATATTAGCAGGATTTTTCTTCTTAAATGTCAAAGATCTCTTTTAATAGTGACTAAATTACTTCCTCCATAAGTAACGTAAGGAGCAGCTGAAAATTGGGGGCTGTTATGGTTGAAAGTGAAGAGCGATTTTTAAATAACTCATTCACTGAAAGACGATATCTATTGACGTGTTGTGTATGTGTTTTCCAAATGTGTTCTTTTCCACCAAACTAAGCAAGCAACTGAAACCTAGATCTTTAAGAAGAAACTGCTAGAGGTTTGACACATGCACAGATGTTTTTTAATTTTTAATTTTGCTCCGCCCACGGCGTAATGACGTTGGCTACACCCACGACGTCCATGACGTCACAGTGGGGTAGTGGGAATTTTGACAACCCACCACTGTTCATACCCTCACTGTAACACCAAGGGGTTATGCTTGTGTTATAACTCCCCAAATGACAAGAATCAAGGAAGGACACAATCTTCCAACAAGAATATGCTATAGAGTTTTCATTTCTACCACCAACAGGCCTCTTTAGATCTACTATACCAGCTCACATCCTAAAACAGAAAATTGAGATTTTATTTCAAAAGAGAGTGATTTGACTGCTTTCTCTGGATTAAAGTTTCCAGGAGTTTCTTCTCCCAGTACTTTATGGTTCCAAAACAAGATGGAAGCCTAGACCTCAGGGACCTAAATCTAGATGACACCCAAAAGATTCAGGATGGTGACTCTGGATAAATCATACTACTTCTGCAAAGGGGAGATTATTTCTCGGTGGTTGACCTTAGGGCAGTGTATTTCCATAGCTCTATACTAAAGGAATACCTTTGGTACCTTTGATTTTCAATGGGAAATGAGGCCTACCAGTTCACTGCTCTCCCATTTAGCCTGACAATATTGCCATGAATATTTACAAAGGGCACGGCCCAAGTAGTTGCCTGTCTTCATTTTAACACCGTAATGTACTTCATTTGCACTTAAAATAAATCGAATTCCCCCAGTTATCTTTCTGAATACTGTACTGTATATTTGGCAGCAAATTGGGCTCTCTGGCATGAAAGCTGGTTCAGCAGCCACTTATCAAGATATTTCTTAAGAGATTGAGCAATGTTCTTCCAAATTTGAAGCACCACTGATACAATGGCGATTAAGACTTCATTTAAAACATCTACCCTTCTCGCTGAATAAAGACTCTAAGGTATAATAGTACAATAATACCTCGGATAATGTTTACCTCAGATAACGCTAAAATCGCATAACGTTAAGTAATCTGGGGAGGAGAATTGGATCGAATAACATTAAGGTCCTATGGGATGGCTCGGATAACAACCGCTAAAGCCTATGCGGTTACAATGTATCTCTATGGAGCTTTAATGTTATCCGATCCATTCCATAGGATTTTAACATGCATCGGATAACACTAAAAATCGGATAACACCAAGACTTGTGGAACCAAGTCTTAGCATTATCCAAGGTATTACTGTACTCTGTAAAATGATAAAGGGTATACAGTATTTGATATGAGAGTTCTCAAATTGGATTTCTCAAAGTTTTTTCCATTGGCCAAAAGCTCATAAACTTTAGACCAGTCCCATAATATTCAAGCTGTGGGAATAATCTATCCCTGTGCCACTTACCTTGATGGAAAAATTGTCCCTCCACTTACCCAAATTGCTGTTAACCAGAAAGACAGGTTTCTATCACTTTTATTTCACCATCCTCTTAAAATAATGGTTTAACAAGAGATCCTTCTGTAATTCTCCAGTTACAAGTTCAATACACTTCTTAGTGGCTCTGAGCAGTAAGTAAAGCTATAATATTTTTGAGAGTTCCAGACTTCAGCTTATAATGTAAACATTTAAAAGCACAATATGGCACTGTCCAAACTTTTTGCAAGCTGAACTGTGTTGAAGGGAAATTAAGGTGGTTAAGCCGACAGAGGAAAAAAAGTTGGGAAATGTGGGGGAAATGTTACAAAGGTATGGTTGTGTTTAGTGACACAAGGTGAATCTAAACACAAGGTGTTTTAGTTAACCTATGAATCTAAATTATTGGTTTGTAGGTTGAGATTTAATGAAAATTGCCTAATTTAGTGAGGGAGATCTTTGAGACATGAGCATGCATGCCTTTGATACATCTCCATTGTGATGCTTATTCTTGCTTCATTGCCTGGTTGTATCATTTGAAGCATAGTTTCATCTCACACTACAAATCATTATAGACATACTGTAGTACAAATGAGGGATCTTTATATTTATATTATCTATTATTGAAATTGTATTTGCTTACTTCTGTACGTCAACAGGTTCTTGCGTTCTTCAAAGTTGTTTTGGATGGATATCAAAGTGACCTCTTTCTCTTTCTACTTCAGGCACATTCTTAAGATGCTTAAGATTCACAATGCGAATGTACACCTTTCAACAGTTGGCCTCAAAACATTAAATTTGCTTCTATCTTCAGGTATTGTATTTTTATTTGTTTATTTATTTTTTTTAAAAAAGTTAGTAGGGATGAATGGAAATCTGTTTCAAATAAGTCGATCCTAAAAGAAATCAACCCTGACTGCTCCTTAGAAGGTCAAATAGTAAAGATGAAGCTAGAGTACTTTGGACAACAAATGAAAAGAGAGCATTCGCTTGAGAAAACCTTGATGATGGGAAAGGTGGAGGGCAAAAGAAGAATGGGGCGGCCAAAAATGAGATGGCTAGATGGTATTGTAGCTGCAATGGGCACAGAGCTGGGCAGGCTGAGGAAGATGGTGGAGGACAGAAGTGCCTGATGGGCAATGGTCCCCTCTCTTAATTAAAAGTATTTAAGAGGAGCTCCCTTGTAAAATGAGAAGATGAATGACAGTTGAAGGATGATTATATTTTGAGCCTCACATTAGTCTTGGATGTGCCCATCAAGTCAAAATCAAAGTCCTCAAGCTTCTTGAAAGACAAAAGTAAACAGTCATTTTATGCTCTTAAAGGAATTGAAAGGACCTGTTTTTGGTTTCTAGGCACAATAAAGGTATTCACGAGAGAGGCAGGTGAGATTTTCATTTCCGCTAGTATTCTTTGCAGTGACGGACATTTTGTGTTATGAGAAATCAAACTCCGTGGATGTCAGCATGAATATGGGAACCTTGGGACTTTGCTGCAGAGTACAGTTTTAAGTTGGGCATTATGCACATGTGGAGCTGTTTGTGTGCCTCCTGCTTTTAAATCTAGTGTGGATGTATTATGAGGGTATGCAGAATAAATGTAAAATGCTGCTAACAACTTTTCTTTTTTTATTTCATTTCATTTGTACCCCGCCCTCCTCCAAAGACTCAGGGCATCTTAACAACTAAAAACAATTAAAACACATACATAAAAATTAAAATTCAGTTAAAAAACACAAAGGAGAGAAGTAGAATATTTAAAAGAGCCAGGCGACCAAGTTGGCCTTCTGGCCCACTCCCCACACATGCCCCGCCAGCCAGGTCTCCACTCCTTTCCTAAAGGGCAGCAACTCTGTATGGAGACATAACTCCATTGGCAGGAGGTTCCATAGGGCTGGAGCAGACACAGAAAAGGCCCTCCTTCACGTGCTAGAGAGATGAGCCTCTCTAGCTGAAGGTACGACCAGAGAGCCTCTCCAGTCCGCTCTAGTGGGATGGACAGATGTTCTCAGGGTGACGCGATCTCTTAAGTATCCTAGCCCACTACCATGTAGGGCTTTAAAGGTAATAACCAGCACCTTGAATTGCACCCGGAGGCACACTGGGAGCCAGTGCAGCTCCCGGAGAAGTGGTGAGGCATGAGCATAACGTCCGCACCCCATCACAACTCGAGCAGCTGCATTCTGGATAAGCTGAAGTCTCTGAATGGTCGCCAAGGGCAGTCCCATGTAGAGGTAACCAAGGCATGTGTGATCATGAGTAAAGAGTCCCGGTCTAGGAATGGGCGTAACTGGCGCACAACATGAAGTTTTTTTTCTTCTGAAAATACTCATAATACATAAAATATTAATGATAATTGATTTACTGTTAAGGAAGCATGAGGCTTAGGTATCTAGAGCCACAGTGGCACAGTGGTTAAACTGCTGTACTGCAATCAAAACATTGTGAGTTTGATCCTGGCAAGGGCTCAAGGTTGATTCAGCATTCCATCCTTCCGAGGTTGGTAAAATGAGTACCCAGCATGTTAGGAGAAAAATGCTAATTCACTTGTGAGCCGCCCAGAGGGTGTACCAAGTGCTATGAGGTGGTAGATAAGTGTAATTGCTATTGTTATTATGGTTCTTCTAAAAAAGAACGAACACTTACCCCATATACTCGAGTGTAAGCCAACTGGAATATAAGACGAGGCACCTAATTTTGACCTGAGAAACCAGGAAAATAGGTTGACCCAAATATAAGGTGAGGGTGGCAAATGCAGCGGCTGCTAGTGAATTTCAATAATCAAAATATGGTACATGAAAATAAGATGCAGCAGAAAGTTTTCTCCATGTCAATTGAGATGTACCGATGAAGGACAGGAGAAGCAGGTGGTGAAGGCTATTAGCCACTACTGTCTGTTTCCATCGTACTCAGTGACCAGAGTATAAGTGGAGTCCACTTTTTTGGCCTCATTTTTAGGGCTGAAAAACTAGGTTTATATTTGAGTATATACAGTATAGTAATACCTCGGATAACGTTTACCTCGGATAACGCTAAAATCGCATAACGTTAAGTAAACTGGGGAGGAGAATTGGATTGAATAACGTTAAGGTCCTATGGGATGGATTGGATAACAACTGCTAAAGCCTGTGCGGTTACAATGTATCTCTATGGAGCTTGAACGTTATCCGATCCATCCCATAGGATTTTAACATGCATCGGATAACACTAAAAATCGGATAACACCAAGACTTGTGGAACCAAGTTTTAGCGTTATCCGATGTTTTGTTGTATTTGGTATTTTTTGGAATAGTAGCTGTGTTAGTCTGTGGTTCAGGCATATCAGAAAACAAAACCCTTCTGAAGAAGTGGACTTGATCCATGAAAGCTGACAAAAATATAGCAGTTAGTCTTTAAAGTGCTACAGTGTTTTTTATTTTGTTTTATTTTGTTTTGTTTTCTGATATGACTTATTTGGTAGTATGTCCTGTTAAGTTCCCTGAGTTCTGACTAAGCACTCATGGCATTGTGAATTTAAGTTGCAGTCCTGCAAGGAGGGAGAAGGAAAATATGTTGTGTGCATCTGTAACATTAAGTAGTTAAAGATTATAGTCTAAATACTTTTGAAAATCCCATAAATTTAGGAAGTCTTGTAACTGAGTCTAGCAGTTGGATTTAGTGGGAATGAAAATATTAATGTGATAAAATTCTATATTTTTATGTTTGTAGAAGAAAAATAGTGCTTGGAAAGCAAATAATCTGCATGTATATTTTGTATTTGTAGATGAACTAACACTTCTTCTGTTGGAAGAAGGTACTGATGTCTTTTTATTAATATTTGATGCCATGGACACCTTTGCTGAGAATGAAAAGGTCCAGGAATATGGATGTAAAGCTTTGCACATGCTTCTGGAAAAAGGTAAGTACAGTAAAACCTCATATAACACTAAAACATGGTTCCACAAGTCTTCGTGTTATATGATTTTTAGTGTTATCTGATCCTCTATGGGATCCATAGAGATACATTGTAACCACACAGGCTTTCGCGGTTGTTATCTGAAGCATCCCATAGGATCTTAATGTTATCTGATGCAATTCTTCCCCCCAGATTCCTTGATGTTATGCGATTTTCGTGTTATTCGATACTAATGTTATATGAGGTATTACTGTAATAGAATTAAATATTTTAGCTTTCCAGGGTTTTGGTGCTGCCCGGTAAGGTAGGAAAGAGATTTATGAAATAATGTGTTCTGAAATAAATAGTTCTGTGATGAGTTTGGACCATTTAAAGCTTCTTATTTTCAATGCAGGATTTTGTCTTATCAACCAATAAAGCATTCAAAGTAGTTTGGGAGAAAGCAAGAAGATTAATAGCAGCTGTAAATTGAAGGGGAGGTTCCATAAATGAAGTGATAGTAGTCAGAGAAACAGCCTTTTTAATGGACAACTCAATGAATTAAGTGTTTTGCTATAGAGACAGAAGGTAGAGAGTTTGATTCCCCACAAGGTGTTCATGAAGAAGAGCCAGTTTGTGTAGTCTTGGGAAAACTATACAGCCCCAGGGTGTCTCCAGATGAAAGGAATTACAGTAAAACACCGGATAACGCTAAGACTTGGTTCCACAAGTCTTGGTGTTATCCGATTTTTAGTGTTATCCGATCCATGTTAAAATCCTATGGGATGGATCGGATAACGTTAAATCTCCATAGAGATACATTGTAACCGCACAGGCTTTAGCGGTTGTTATCCGATCCATCCCACAGGACCTTAGCGTTATTCGATCCAATTCTCCTCCCCAGATTACATAACGTTATGCGATTTTAGCGTTATCCGATCCAATCGTTATCCGGTGTTTTACTGTACTCTATACAGTGGTACCTCATACAACGATTTTAATCCGTTCCACAGGGCTCGTTGTTGTACAATATAATTGCTATACAATGCATGCATCTTATAGCGATTTTCCCTATGGGATGCATCGTACACGATTTTTTTTTCAGTAAGTGGTTTTTCCCATTGAAAAATTGTTGTACGGATTT
Source organism: Furcifer pardalis (assembly GCA_030440675.1). Lineage (NCBI taxonomy): Eukaryota > Metazoa > Chordata > Lepidosauria > Squamata > Chamaeleonidae > Furcifer > Furcifer pardalis. The sequence goes on from CP126892.1 coordinate 200,411,695, forward strand.
TTCCCATAGGGAGAATTGTTATACGGGATGCCAGTTTCCCCCAAAGCCTAATTGTTATGTGATTTCGTAGCTATACGGGGCAATTGTTCTATAAGGTTCCACTGTATTTATAAAACCATGGAAAAGGTTACATTAAATCAGAATAGAATTGATGGATCCTGGGTCACCTCGGTGAGGAGGGTGGTGGATAAATATGAATAATAAATAAATAAACATCATGAAGAACAACAATATATTATATTATATTATATTATATTATATTATATTATATTATATTATATTATATTATATTATATTATATTATATTATATTATATTATATTATATTATATTATATTATATTATATTATATACTTTGACATTACCTTAACAATTCTTAGGTCCTTGGTTAGGGCTTGAATAGTTAATTTCATCCCAGGCCTTGACTGTGAATAGAATGGTAGACTTGTATAATAATAATGATGATGATGCTTAGGAACAAGTTTTGCCAACAAATTGCATGAAGACAAAAATACAAAGATGCATGAATTGAAGACAAACAACTGGAGAAAATCACAAAATGTTGTGATTTGCAAATAGAAGTTGAGAGGCTATGGAGGAAGAAATCTGTTGTTGTACCCACAGTGATCGGAGCCCTTGTAGCAATAGCTAAAGGACTTCCTAGATTGGGTGGCCAAACATTTCAAGCTGCGGGCTGGTCACATGGTTTGTCCTGCAATAATACGTGTCCGCGTCTGACAGAAACGTGTTTATAACAGCCGCGAGTGCATTTACAGCAGTGTTTTGCGCATGCATGAGGCGCATGCACTTCTTCTGGTAATAGCGGGGGCGGCACAGGCCAGATGATTTGATGCCATGGACTGGATTCATCCTGCAAGCCATAGTTTAGCCACCCCTGTTCTAGATACAGTGGTACCTCGCTTAAAGAGCATGATGCATTCCACGGGATTGCTCTTTGAGCGAGTTGCTCTTTAAGTGAAACACTTTGAAAAAGCGCCGTCACTGCCGTTGTAGGTGACCGATTGTGACTTCTGGTGATAGTGGGGGGGATTGCAAACCCCAATTTAGTTGTTAAGCGAGTTTTTTTGTTGTTTTTAGTTGTTAAGCGAGGGCGACCAGTCAGAGAAAATTCATCTCTTTGAGTGAGTTAGTCTCTAAGCGAGGCACTCTTTATGTGAGGTTTTACCGTATTTCGAAATTTTAGATCTATTTGACTTGAACATCATAACTCTTAAAAAAAAACCACCCAATTCTGCTAGGAACTTTATATATACTTAGATGTTACCTTAACAGTTCATAAGTCTGAGGTTAGGGTTTGAACTGTTAATTTCATACCAGTCCTCAATTGTGAATCAAATAGTAGATTGGTGTAACAACAAGATATTTTGCAGTCTGTCCTAATTGAGAGCTGCATGAATAGTTGGATTTCAGTATGATCCATAAGGGACTGTGGTGGCTCAGTGATTAAGAAGCTTACCTTGTTAGCTGGAAGGCTGGCAAGTCGGCAGTTGGAGACCTGGGTTCTGCATGACAGTTTGAGCTCCCATCTCTGTTGCAGCTCTTGGGGACATGAAAGGAGCTTATTTAGGCATTCTGTGAGCTGAGTTTCTTCCGCAAAAATCCTTTCAACCCAAAATAATTTCTGACACTTATTATTATTATTATTATTATTATTATTATTATTATTATTATTATTATTATTATTATTATTATTATTATTATTATTATTATCCATTTTCTTTTTTTAAAGTGTTATATATTGTAATTAAATTACAGTCCATATTCAGGTCACTTGATGTTAATTAGATCTGACAATAGTTTTTAACCATTTTGGTTGATGGATTTGTTGTTGTTCAGTCGCATAGTCGATTCCGACCCTTTGCGACCCCATGGACCATTGTCCGCCAGGCACTCCTGTCCTCCACCATCCTCCTCAACTCGCTCAGCTCTGTGCCCATTGTGTCTACAATACCTACTAGCCATCTCATTTTTGTTTGATGGATACAGAGGTTTATTTTTTTTCCATTTTGAGAACATTATCAAGGGCTGAAAAGACATCTAGGTTATATAGGTGTTGCATGATGTACATGTCTTTCAGTATTTGATTTGTGAGTGGGATGTTCTGCAATTGTTATAACTAGCTGCAAAATGTCTGTGGATTGCAAGTCTGTATTCTGTGCAATGTTTGGATAATGGTTCTCTTATATGAGCCAGGGCTTGATTTGCAAAGCACTCAATCTGTTGCATAGTTATGCAAATGTCACCTTTAATTCATAGCTCATGGAGATTGATGGGCCCATTCAGAAAACTAAAAACACAGTTGTAAATTGAACAGACAGACTGGAAATCTGTGGCCCTCACCACATTGCTGAATTGTTACTACCATCATCCTTCTGCATGGCCTAGTTGGCAGAGGTTGATGTGAATGAAAGTTAACACTAGCTTCCCATTCTTCTGAGCGTCTAGTTTATTAGGGACAAACTATAGTTTGCATAATTGCAATGTAAACTATATCCTAAAAAGTACTTAGTGCTATTGGGTGGTATGTAAGTGGAAATAACAGTATGTTAAGAGCCCCAGGTTTCCTAGTCTTGTAAAAGCTTCATAAATGATCTACTGAAAGCAGATTGAGTTGAAAATTTGCTATTTCAAGGGAATTATAAGGGGTTCATCCTATGATTTGTCATGTGCAGTAATTCATCAAAACAGTTTCTTTGTTTAAAAAAAGTTTCTTTGTGTTCAATTCTGGGCACTGCACTTTAAGAAAGATGTAAACCAGGGGTGCACAAACTTTTTGGGCTGTGAGCTGGTCATATGGTTCCGGGGCTGGTCACTTTGGCCCACGGGCCAGATCTACCCTCCCCCCCCCCCTGATGCTAATTCATCCAGCCTGTGAAGCTCTTGTCGCTCCTGGAAGCGAAGTAAAATGCGCCTGTACAGGAACATTTTACTTTCGCTTCTGGGAGTGACGAGGGCTTTGTGGGCTGGATGAATTGGTGTTGGGGGCCAGATCTGGCCTGTGGGCTGTGGTTTGGGCACACCTGATGTAAACAAACTAGAGCAGGTACAGAGAAGGGGTCAAGATAATCAGAGGACTGGAAACGAAGCCATAAAAGGAAAGACTGAAGGAACTGTAGATAATTGTCTTGAGAAAAGGAGACTGAGAAGGGGATATGATACCACTTTTCAAATACATGCATGAAAGAGGGGCAGGATCTGTTTGCGAATCTTCCCAGAGTACAGGACACGTAATAAGGGGTTCAAACTACCAAAAAGCAGATACAGGCTTATTATCAGGAAAAATTCAACTGTTAGAGCAGTAAGTAATACCCCGGGTAATGCGAATACCGTATAGCATGAAAACGGCATAACGTGACAAGATTTTCACATTATTCGGAAAAAGCGTATGCGTGGGGGGGGGGGAGTTGGATTGGGTAGAACATCTACCCAATCTAACCCCCCCAGGACCCGCCCCCACAATGTTTGGAAAGGGTACAGGGATCCTTACCCTTTCGAAACTTCGAGTTGCGAAAGGGTAAAGATCCTTACACTTTCGCAACTTCGGGCGGTTTGCAGGCTTGCGTCGGTGGCGGTGGTTTGGGCAGGAGACGGGGGTCTTTCCCGTATCCTGCCCTAACCCCGAACGACACTCGTGCGCATGCTCGAAGTTGCGAAAGTGTAAGGATCTTTACCCTTTCGCAACTTCGGGCAGCTTGCAGGCTTGCGCGTGCCGGTGGCGGTTAGAGCAGGAGACGGGGGTCTTTCCCGTATCCTGCCCTAACCCCGAACGACATTCGTGCGCACGCTCGAAGTTGCAAAACTGTAAGGATCTTTACCCTTTCGCAACTTCGGGCAGCTTCCAGGCTTGCGCACGCCGGCGGCGGTTAGGGCAGGAGACGGGGGTCTTTCCCGTATCCTGCCCTAACCCCGAACGACACGCGCGCACATGCTTGAAGTTGCGAAAGTGTAAGGATCTTTACCCTTTCGCAACTTCGGGCAGCTTGCAGGCTTGCGCGTGCCGGTGGCGGTTAGAGCAGGAGACGGGGGTCTTTCCCGTATCCTGCCCTAACCCCGAACGACATTCGTGCGCACGCTCGAAGTTGCAAAACTGTAAGGATCTTTACCCTTTCGCAACTTCGGGCAGCTTCCAGGCTTGCGCACGCCGGCGGCGGTTAGGGCAGGAGACGGGGATCTTTCCCGTATCCTGCCCTAACCCCGAACGACACGCGCGCACATGCTTGAAGTTGCGAAAGTGTAAGGATCTTTACCCTTTCGCAACTTCGGGCGGCTTGCAGGCTTGTGCGCGCCGACGGCGGTTAGGGCAGGAGACGGGGCTCTGTCCTGTACCTTGCCCTAACCCCGAACGACATGTGATCGCTTGCCTCCCCGGGGGGGGGGGATTTCAGACAAGCCGAGCCTTGCCTTGGCGGTTGGCGTGGTTTGTCCCTGACGTCAGGGCATTTTTTTAGCATTGTTCGATCAATGTATCGAACAACGTTAAAAACCGGACAACGTCATGACTCGTGGAACCATGTTATAACGTTGTCCAGGATTCTATTGTACAAGGGAATTCATGACCCCACGAAGTGGTGAGTGCTCCAGTGATGGAGGAATTCAAGAGGAAACTAGACAACCATCTGTCAGAACTGTTTTGCTTTGGATTCCTGCACTGATCAGGGAGTTGGGCTTGACTGCCTAAAAGCCTGCTTCCAACTCGGTTTTTTCCTTGGAGTACCTTTGTCAGAAATATGACCTTCTCTTCAATATTATGCTGGAAAAGGTTGTGCGCACATTCGTCGTCATTGACTGCAACTCGTATCCGAGCATGCATTTTTTTTCCTGAAGCAGGAAAAATGTCACCCACATGAATTTGTTTAAGGTGGATCCCATCTTGCCATGATGTGACCCACACACTATGATCTCGGAGCCATCATCCACAGCACACATGAAGTGTGACATGCAGGATTTAACACCGGAACTGCAATGAACTGCCATAGCCTTGAGAATATGGACAAGGTGCACCTTCACAGCCAGTTAATCTGGTATGGCCTCTTCCACCTCCATGACCTTTGGGAATCAGAATAGTAAAGTGGATCCTCCTCTGCTCATTTTTCCGTTGGGCCCATTATGACGGTTTCCAGTGGCATTTCATCCACTGAGGATGACCATCACCCCACCTAAAGGGGCTCATCTGCCTGCAGCCGTTGTCCCCTTTAGGGAGTCAGGTTAGCTAACCGCAGCCTGACACTCGGCGTTGAGTAACTGGCTGTATGGCCCACTCCAATACCATAGCGGGATGTCCGGCCAGACAGGTGTGCACACATTACATGTAGTAGCATGTATTTTAACAGCTTTTAACTATGTGTGCACATTACATGTAGTTAAAAGCTGATTGTGATTCTAATACACTTTGTGCCTGAATAATGATATTGGCAAACTAGTGTGTACCTGTGTTAAATAAAGTAAAGCAATTCCTACCTAAAAGCAGTTTCCATTTTTTCTCATCATTACCTACTGCAGACAAATAGTAAAAGTAAGGTAATTTGCAAAATAGAAAGGAGGGAAAAGAATTGTGTGTCGTTCAGCACTTACAGCTGTGACTGTCTGTACATTGAGTCTTCGAATTCTAGCATGTCTCTTGTACACAGAGAAACTACTGTCTGGGTCCAAGTTAGAGCTACAAAGGACAGGAAGTCTTCTTTCCTCCCCTATTACAACCATTGCGATGTATCAAGCTAACCAGAGGAGATGGTCTCTCTGTCCCTTTCCCTCTAGTCCTGGCGGTGGCCAACCTTGGTGCCCTAGGTCTTCTTGGAGTTCAGTTACCAGAAGCCCTGATCAGCAGGTGTGCTCATTCATCTCTCAGCAGCTTTTGAACAGTAGAATTCGAAGACTCAATGTATAGAAGCAAACAGGAAAATTATGAGTCACAGTACATGTATTCCTATTTCTAAAAGAAGCCAAGTCTTCATCATCTCAGAAAATGTAGAACAGAGGTGGGCAGAATTGCCCCAAATGCCATTTGGTTGTTCCCAGTCACCCAACTCTCTTTTCCTGGAATGCAGGGACCTTTTTAAATCTGCCAGTAGTCATAGCAGTCTTTGTTCAGATAATTTTTTGGACGCTATACAGTAGAAATAGGCAGTGGTTGCAAAAGAAGATTCCTTATACCATACTGTATGCTGAGTATTGATAAAGGGAGAGGAGGAGCCTTTCCTTTCTCCTGTAGTTTGTCAATTACAGTAATACCCCGTATAACGCGAGTACCGTATATCGTTAAAACCGCATAACGTTACAAGATTTTCGGAAAAATCTTGTATCGAGTAACGCGATTTTAACGTTACACGATACAGTCGTTCTTAGCAGCAGGGTGGGTGGAAAGCTGAACGGGGTTCTCCGTTCAGCTTCCCAGCCACCCTGCAGCTACGGAGGCAGGGGTGGGGAGGCTGGAAAGCTGACGGGGGGCTCCCCCATCGGCTTACCCAGCCACCCCACAGCTGCGGAGGCATGGGCGGGTGGCTAGGGAAGCCGACAGGGAGTCCCCGTCAGCTTCCCCAGCCACCCTGCAGCTGTAGATCGGGTCCTCTGATCTCTCTGGAGGTGTTTCTGGGCTTCCCCGACGTCCTGAGCCAGTGCAGCAAGCCAGAATGTCAGATTTCGAATCCCGATGTTCTGGCTTCCTGCACTGGCTCAGGACGTCGGGGAAGCCCAGAAACACCTTGGATCAGGTCCCCACACCTCCCTGGACCCGGCGGGGGGGTCAGAGCCCCCAAAATTGGTAAAAAAAAGTCCGTTTTTTTTACCAATTTTGGGGTTTCTGACCCCCCCCCGCCGGGTCCAGGGAGGTGGGCAGACCTGATCCAAGGTGTTTCTGGGCTTCCCCGACGTCCTGAGCCAGTGCAGCAAGCCAGAATGTCAGATTTCGAATCCCGATGTTCTGGCTTCCTGCAGCATAAAAGAGGGTGGGGGAAGTTCAAAATTAGCGCGCATCGGGTCTCCCGACCTCCCTAGAGCTGATGTGCGCTAATTTTGAACTTCCCCCACCCTCTTTTATGCTGCAGGAAGCGAGAACGTCGGGATTCGAATCCTGACATTCTGGCTTGCTGCACTGGCTCAGGACGTCGGGGAAGCCCAGAAACACCTTGGATCGGGTCCCCACACCTCCCTGGACCCGGCGGGGGGGTCAGAAACCCCAAAATTGGTAAAAAAAACGTCCGTTTTTTTTACCAATTTTGGGGGCTCTGACCCCCCCGCCGGGTCCAGGGAGGTGTGGGGACCCGATCCAAGGTGTTTCTGGGCTTCCCCGACGTCCTGAGCCAGTGCAGGAAGCCAGAACATCGGGATTCGAAATCTGACATTCTGGCTTGCTGCACTGGCTCAGGACGTCGGGGAAGCCCAGAAACACCTTGGATCAGGTCTGCCCACCTCCCTGGACCCGGCGGGGGGGGGGGGTCAGAAACCCCAAAATTGGTAAAAAAAAATGGACGTTTTTTTTACCAATTTTGGGGGCTCTGACCCCCCCGCCGGGTCCAGGGAGGTGGGGAAACCCGCTCCAAGCTGTTTCCAAAGTTCTCCCACCTCCCTGGAGGCAGCAGCAAGCCAAAATGTCAGGATTCAAATCCCGATGTTCTCGCTTCCTGCAGCCTCCAGGGAAACAGGGCTTTTTTTAACATTGTGTGTTCAATGTATCGCCCAACGTTAAAAACCGAATAACGACGGGACTTGTGGAACCAAGTCATAACGTTATTCGGGGTACTAGTGTAGCTTGGTTTGGTTTCTATCTTGAGATGTAAGCATAGCCTCTTCTTTTCTTTCTTTTTTTCCCCTTGCAAAATCACAAAGGTTTGCTTGAAATATCCTTGGAACATGAATACATTTGCAGCTTCTAATGCTGGGCTAACTCTAAAGCAAAGATTGGCCTTGAGCCTCTCTGTGGAGGGGCTGAGCTAGTTTATTTTTCCCCCAGCTTCTCAATATTTCTTCCTAACCATTAGGGGCCTTTCAAATACCACATGACCTAAAATAGGCCACTTTTTGATTTCTCCCCCACTGTGACTTTCCATGACCTTTAACTGACCCCCCCTAAATCGTGTGGTTTCTCCGTTTCCCCTGATTTGAAGAGAAACGGCAGAAGCATGGCTGACCCGGAGCCTGAGGACTCCTGCCGCCCCACCCCCGGACTCCCACCTGGCTGGGGTGGTGGTGGTGTTTAAAAGCCACGCCAGCTCAAGTGGCGGAGGATGCCTGCCACCCCACCCCCGGACTTCTACCTGGCCCGGGGGGGGGATGTGTGTTAAAATTTTGGAGTCACCTGACTTCATGCCGAAACCCCTCACCACCCCCAAGACTTTCCGTGACTTATCAGAGAATAAACAAACCAAAAACACTGTAGCACTTTGAAGCTTTTTTTAACTCATTCTAGTTTCTTTTATGTGACTAAACTGTGGTAAAAAATATACAGAGTTTTAATATCACTGTATTTTCACCAGAGTCCTTGTTTTTCCTTTCAGTTCCAGAGGAACAACTAATTGAATTCGTCGAGGACAAAGATCATATGATCATACTAAACGTGTTTAAAAATTTTGCAGAGAAAGAGAACTTAGTATTTCTTGCACTTATGTCTTTAGATTCATTGGCTGGCCCATGTAAGTATGGTCTTTTGAATATTTAAATTAACCACGCACTATAATATATTGATTGTTTATTCTCATTCAGATATTGTGAAACATGGGCCTAAGATCATGAGAGAATTTTTATAGCAGCTGCCACTGCTAAACTGTGATCTTTGGTGTTTGGATTTCAATTCCCAGAAGCCTATGTCAATTTCCCAAAGCACTGATCATGCAATGTACTGACTCAGGCTTCTGGGAATAGAAGTCCACCAGTGTTCTGCGGAACATAGTTTGGGAAATGCTGGTTACAGTATGATTTCTGAGCATGCGGGTGGATCCTGCTTCTTTAAAAAAAAACCCTTACAGCTTGTTTCTTGAACTGCAGCATGGCATAAGGCAGAGATGAAGAAGTATATCTGGCCCTCTAGATATACTATATATACTCGACTATAAGTCATCCCGAATATAAGTCAAGGTACCTAATTTGGACATCTAAAACTAGGAAAATAGATTGACCGGAGTATAAGTCGGGGTAGAAAATGCAGCAGCAGCTAGTAAGTTTCAGTAATTAAAATACAGTAATACCCCGTATAATGCGAGTATCATATAGCGCTAAAACCGTATAACGTGACAAGATTTTTGGAAAAATCTTGTATCAAATAACACAGTTTTCACGTTATTCGGAACAAGCGTATGCGTGGGGGGGAGTTAGACTGGATAGAATATCTACCCAATCCACCCCCCCGTGCCCGCCCGCCGCCCGAAGTTTGGAAAGGGGTAAGATCCTTACCCTTTCCGGACCTCGGGCGGCTTGGAAGACAGCGCGGCTCTGCGGGGGTTAGCCGGGCATCCGAGGGATTCCCTCAGATGCCCGGCTAACCCCCGCAGAGCCGCGCGTGCACATCCGAGGTCCGGAAGGGTAAGGATCTTACCTTTACCCTTTCCGGACCTTGGGGGGCTTGGAGGACAGCCGTGCACGTCCGAGGTCCGGAAAGGGGTAGCCCTTCAGAACCGTGGGCGTGCACGCGCGGCGCGGCGGCGGTGAGGGGAGGATGCGAGGGACCTTACCGCATCCTCCTGTCACCGCTACCGCGCTGCGGAAACCTCCAAGCCGCCCAAGGCTGCAAAAGGGTAAAGATCCTTACACTTTTGCAACTTCGGGCGTGCGCGCGCGCATGTCGTTCGGGGTTAGGGCAGGAGACGGGGGTCTTTCCTACCAAGGGGGGGGGGAATGCCGAGCCTTGCCTCGGCGTGGTTTGTCCCTGACGTCAGGGCTTTTTTTTAGCATTGTTCGATCAATGTATCGAACAACGTTAAAAACCGAACAACGTCATGACTTGTGGAACCATGTCATCACGTTGTTCGGGGTTCTATTGTACATGAAAATACAGTAAAATTAATTAATTCAGACATTTGTGTGGATAAGTTTTTGAGTTTTTACGGTAGTGGTAGTGCTTTTTAAAAATGTATGTTTGGATTTGCACCACCGCGGTTTTGGGACCCTCGGGTTTGTTGACCCGAGTATAAGTTGAGTCCCTTTTTTGAACCTCATTTTGGGGGCTAAAAAATTAGACTTATACTCGAGTATACAGTGGTACCTTGGATAACGTTTGCATTGGATAAAGCTATGATTGGATAACGTTGGGGAGTTTGAGGCAGACATTTGCATCGCACAATGTTAAGATAATGTTGCTGTTAGGTTTGCGTTTCTCCGGCCAAAGGCAAAGGCTAACAGCAAGGGATTTGCTCTGCAGGGGAGGCAGGGCGAATCTCTCTGCCTCTTGCCCTTGGGTTGGCGGTTGAACAGGCGCCCATGATCTACCCCCAACCCAAAGGCAAAGGCTAACAGCAAGGAGGCAGGTAGAATCTCTCTGCCTCTTGCCTTTGAGTTGGGGGTTGAACCGGTTTTTTTGTAACATTGTGGGATCAATGCATCACACAACGTTAAAAACCGGATAACGTTAAGACTTGTGGAACCAAGTCTTAATGTTATCCGAGGTACTAGTGTAATACAGTACTCAGACTGCAGCTTGTCTAGGGCCTTGTTAGCATAGCTGGTGAGGTATGATCCTGGGAATTGCAGTCCAATAGCTATTGAAGTGGAAGCACATGTGACATCTCAATAGTGGGGTTCACATTCTATGTGCAGAAGACCATAGGTTCAGTTCATGACTTAACTAGATAGAGATGAGATGTTTTGCTGATGCATTCTTTACTGACTTAGATGGACAAGTAATCTGATTCGGTATGAGGTTGTTTTCTGTGTTTACGTGTCAAAATAGTGCAAGCTGAGCTGCTCCTGATAGTGTTCCTGGTACAAAATAATTCCCCTGCTTGATTTCGGTTTGTTAGACAACTTTGATAGGTGGACCAGTTTTAAAAGAAAGTTAAGAAACTTAAGAATCAGTTTCACAGAACTTAAAGGGGGAAGCAGCTGGTTTGACCCAGTCAAAACAATGAGCCAGCAAACTTCATCCAAGCCAAAAAGCAGGAGTGCCCAAACTACGGCCCATGGGCTACATCTGGCCCACGATGCCAATTAATCTAGCCTGCACCACCTTCTGACCTGGGGTAAGGCAGCTTCCTCCATTTCTAAGGGCAGTGATATCCATATGCAATAAAGGGTAGGAAACCATTTTTAAGAGAATCTATTTGTTTTCCTGGTTGCAAGCTAATTTGTTTTCCTGGTTGCACTCTTGGAAGTGGAAGTAAAATGTGCATGTGCAGAACATGCCCTCGCATGTGTTTACAACAGCCGTGGGTCATTTACGGCAGCGTTCTGCACATGCGCTGCCGTGTTCTGGGCACACACATGCACATTTTACTTTTGCTTCTGGGTGGGAGGAACCACATGACCGGTATGCTCGACCACATGACCTGCATGCAGCCTGAAAAGTTTGGCCACCCCTGCTATAAAAAGTAAACACTTTAACCCCCATGCTCCCATGTTACTTTTTCTTTGGAAAGTATATTCTTATTTTTCTTCTAAAGCTAGCTGCTCAAAATTAATTTTCCTTCTTGATAGTTTACATATTTTCTTCACACAGATGGAGTCATTTTAATTGCACATTTCTGTTTTGTAAACTGAAGACAGGAAAAACAGTTCTTCATGATTTAGATCTCACGAGTTGCTCATACAAATTAAAGGGTAAATAATTTGTTGGTAGAACAACATGTGCTTCGCATGCAGAAAAAATGCCAGTTTTGATGTGTGGCATCTCTAGTTAGGACTGGAAAATATTATCTGATCAGGGGTGAGAAACTTTAAGTACTGTAGATGGTTTGGACTACAGCTCTCACAAACCCCAGCCAGGATGACTGATGATTATGAGAAAGATAGGCCAAAATATAAACAAAGAAGGGGTAAAAAAATTCCTTGTTCCTAATGTAGGTGGCAGTTAAGTACATAAAACAGTGATCTGACCTGGGGTAAGGCAGCTTCCTCCATTTCTAAGGGTAGTGATATCCATATGCAATAAAGGGTAGGAAACCGTTTTTAAGAGAATCTGTTTCTTTTCCTGGTTGCAAGCTAATATCTCTAGAGACTGACAATAAAGTCATGAAGGCCAGCTGAAAACATTCTCAACAAAAAGAGTTATATACTGTGAATTGTATTGCAGAACTTCTTAAGTGAAAATTATTGTGCCTGTTTTAATATCATTGTAAGATAGTGTTCAGGTCTGCAGTGGCTCAAGTGACTAAGGTGTTGACTGGAAGGCGAGAGGTCAGCAGTTAGATTCCTGAGTACTGCAGGACGGAATGAGTTCCCGTCTCTGTCCCAGCTCCTGCCAACCTAGCAGTTTGAAAGCAAGAAGTTGCAAGTAGATAAATAGGGACCACTTTGGTGGGAAGGTAAAGAACGTTCTGTGCGCTCCGGTATCTAGTCCTGCCTGCCACTTGACCACGGAAATGTCTGCAGAAGCAGACAGTGCTGGCTCTTTGGCTTTGGAACAGAGATGAGCACTGAACCCTAGAGTTGGATACAACTGACTTTCGAGCAAAGGAAACCTTTACCTTTAAGATAGTGTTCTATAATTAATGAATCATAAGTCCTAATTATATCCCAGTGAGATCCATGTAGTCCATGTAATTATTTGGGCCAGCATACATCTGCTGGAACCTAGAGTCACTATCTGATGTCTACCTCCCTAATTGATCTTATAGGCCAATGGGTAAATAGAGACTCCTGTAGTGATCTCAGGGGATGAACAGTTTGATATGGATGAAGGTATTCCAAGTGACATGGATCTCAATGCTGAAGTGCTGTAAAATCCAATAACAACATTTTGAATTGGGTGTCAGAATGTACTGGCAACCTGTGCAACCAGTGGTGGGATGTCAAAATTTTTACTACCCCATCATGTCATCATCACAGTGTGGGCAGAGCTAACATCATGACATAATGGGCGGAGCCAATGTCATGACATCATGATGTTGTGGGCGGGGCCAAAGAAAACAAATTTAGAAAATAATAAAAAATAAAATAAGCACACACACACACACACCTCTCAACCCACCCACCCACCCACCCACCCACAACCCAAACCCGTAAATTAAATAAATAAATAAAAATACATTAAAATGCACCCACCCACCCAAACACCCACCCACCCACAACACAAATCAACCAGAGCTTTTAAACTAGAGCTTAAAGCTTATTCTGGCTAATCTTTCTCACACTAGGTCAGATGGAAGGAACTACAGAATGAACTCACCACAAGATGGCTTCATTTTGGCACTTTTCAACTTTTCAACAGTTAAAGAAGTTAGGTACTAAGTCTTTGCCTAACCAGCTCTCTAGGATATCTAGGGGAGCAGGCTATAGGGAGCTTCAGGCTAGCAGCTTCTCTTCCTCCTCCCCACTTGGGAGGACAGCAAGGAGGCCGTGCATACGCGCCAAGCACTGTAGGCATGCATGCACACCAAGTCCTTGGCACGCATGCGCAGTGGGGGAACCAGTGAAAAGGTAAGCCCCGAAGGTGGTTCCCCCCAAAAGCTGCAACCGGTTCTCCGGGACACTGGGAAAAGTTACTACCGGTTCTAGAGAACTGGTGAGAACCTGTTACATCCCATCGCTGTGTGCAACTGGTATAATGTATCATCAATGCAGGTGTTACTCACTCCACTTTACTCACCCTTCCTATTCTGTTGCATTTACATTGAAAGTAACTGATTTCTGGAGGAGTTTCTTGTTCGTATGGAGGTTGTCCATATGAGCAAGAATCCTTGTTACTCTGATCTCTTGCTTACATGCTGAACTTCTGCAGCAGCAGAAGCGTCTCTACAAACTTGTCACTTCCTCTGTAAAGAAAATGACAATAGGGGTTACGTACTCCCCTTGCTTGCACGTAGGATAAACCATGAGCTATGCTTACATAAGGGTACAGATGTCATTTGATCCAACAGCCTAACACCTACCAGTGTTCAAGCAATTACTCTTTGTACTAGTGGAAGTAATTCATGGCTCCAGTTTAAGAAGGAAAACATGATTATCCTATCTTCATGTGACCAAAATATTATGGCAATTGAGTCTTGTTCTTAATATATTTTACAGTAATGATGTGCTGCATTTGATTATAATCTTAGCAGACAAAATCATATAAGGATGAGAAAATGCAAAATAAAAAATCAGAACATGCAGTAGAGCTATTATGTAAGTCCACCTTCCTCCCTGATGCTTTGGGAGTTTGAAAAATTAGACATTCTTACCAACAAATGAAACACTCTTTCAGATATGAGTCTCCCTGTTTCTCCATCCTGATCCTTCGAATTGTTTGGCTGGGCATTCATTCATTTGTTTAGTTGTCTTGTATACCACCCATCTAACAAAGGCAACATGCTGAATACAGTAAAAGCAAAATCACATATACAGTCAAACCTCGCATAAAGAGCGCCTCGCTTAAAGAGTAACTCGCTTAAAGAGCAGAATTTTCTCTGAATGTTCGCTTCGCTTAACAAATAAAACCAACCCAAAACTCGCTTAACAAATAAATCGGGGTTCGCAAACCCCTTCCCCCCACAATTGGTCATTTACAATGGTGATTTGCTTAAAGAGCAACCTCTCTTAAAGAGCAATCCTGTGGAATGCATTATGCTTTTTAAGCGAGGTACAACTGTACAAATATACAACTCAAAAATCAAGATAAAATCAAGCCACCTCCACAATGGGACTGGACATTTTGAATTTTATTCTTATATAAGGAAAGCAATTGCAGCAAGGAATTAATAAAGACATAAATATGTATGTGGTTCTTTTATTTTTAAGGAAAGGTAGAGAGTGGCCCGCTCCTCCCCAGGCAAAGTTAATAAAATCAAAAGCCTTCAGACTGGAGTCATTGATGTTGTCTGCAAAGATTCCTCCTACCCTAAGCATTCATGGTGTCAAAATACCATTCAGTTTAAAGACAAAACTTATGCACAGTAAAATACAGTATTTTGAATTTGTTTATTCCTTTCATGTTTTTTTTTAGCAAACAATGTGGAAGTTCTTATGTCTGGCAATGTGAGGTGTTACAATATCATCGTGGAAATGTTGAAAGCATTTCCCGAGAGTGAACCAATCCAGGAAGTAAGCTGCAGCTTGTTGCAAAAACTTACATTTGGTAAGTCCTAAAACAAGAGTATCTTGTCTTTTTTAATTATTTAGTCTGTAGGTAATTACATGGGGTGAGAAAAAAACAACATCGGTGGACTCCATACATACAGTGACGCTCCTGAGGCCTCTCTTTGTAAGACAGATTTTTCTTCTTTCTTTCCTGAGCTTCAGGGAAAATTGAATTTAGCACTTCCATGTCTAGGTCAGACGTGAAACTGCCAAAATCAATCCACTTTTAGTGAATTCATTCAGTAGTTCCTTTTGCCTGACCTAGTGTGAGAAAGATTAGCTGGCAGCAGCTCTGTCTGGAGATGCAGCTCAACTGGATATGCCTGGTTGTGGTTTCAACATAACACAATCTTTGAGGAGGCTCTTTCTATGTACCCCAATTCAGCATTAGGAACCAGTGAATTCAAATGCATTAAAGTACACAGTGCACGTCTGTACAAATTGATATTGTGAGATTGTTTCATCTGAAGTAATCTGAGACAAAATTTAGTTTACAGTTACAGTAATACCTCAGATAACGTTTACCTCGGATAACGCTAAAATCGCATAACGTTAAGTAATCTGGGGAGGAGAATTGGATCGAATAACGTTAAGGTCCTATGGGATGTATCGGATAACAACCGCTAAAGCCTGTGCGGTTACAATGTATCTCTATGGAGCTTTAACGTTATCCGATCCATCCCATAGGATTTTAACATGCATCGGATAACACTAAAAATCGGATAACACCAAGACTTGTGGAACCAAGTCTTAGCGTTATCAGAGGTATTACTGTATTCTCTACCTACTTGAATGAGATGAATAAATCCAGAAGGGATCTATTTGCAGTTGTCTGTATAATATAGTTTCTTTATTTTGTTCTTTCACATATAACATGTTAGTCAACAGCTGGAATCCTGTTGCACTCCCTATGCAAACAGCATAGCTTTTGTAGGCAAATTGCCTCTGATTAAGAAGTCTCGGTAGACTTTTATCTGTTGTGTGCTGAATCATAAGAATCGATGTGCTGCAGATAATGTCTACAGAAGAAAGTTGCCTGTTAATTAGACGTCAATAAGCAAATTAGCTTTTTTAAAATATCGTGCCTCTGTAAAGCAATCAGAGAAAGTGTGGTTGGCCTTTTCATAAAGCATTGAGAAGGGCTAGTTTCGGCATGCACCTGCATAATTGGGGACTCCTTAGCCCACCTGACAAAGTTCATGGCAGCGAACCCTTCGACCCTCCCTATAGCTTGCGGTGAGATAGCTGGTCACCGCTTGGGGCCGAGCAGGAAATTTTGGTTCCCAAGTAATTGACCTTTGGCTGGGGGTCATTTTTTGTCTGCTCTATCTCGAGATTGGGTTTTTTGGGCAATTGGCTGGGAAGGTTTAGTAGGTTTTGGCGGCAGAAGCATGGCTAACCTGGTGCCTGAGGACGCCTGCCGCTCCACCCCCTGACTTCCACTTGGCCGGGGTGTGTGTGTTAAAAACCACATCGGCTCGAGCGGCGGCGGCGGCCAGCAATTTTGAAGTCACATGACTTCACGCTGAGCCCCGCTTCCCCCCATTACTTTCTGTGACTTTTGGTTGACTTCCCCCCCCTAAAATGGTCACATGGTATTTAAATGACCCCTTATTTGGATGGGTGGGCAAGTAAGGATTTATTTAACGCTAGGATTTTTTCACAGTTGCCACTCTTTATCACCACCGATCTGTCATCCTATTTCTTCAGCTACTCCGCCTCCAAACAAGTTAAAGTGGAATTGACAACAGAATTGTTGTGCCAGCAAGGAATACGTTGTGTTTCTTTGGCATGGATCTTCCCTCCAGATTCCCCCACCACTTTAAACCCTAGCCAGAGCTGTGTGTGGGCAAAATGCATTCATTTTATGTTTGTACAAAGTTATGTTTTAAAATTTCTTTCCATCCCCAGAAAACTATTTTAATATCCTTGTACTGAATGATGTACATGATGTCGTTGTGAAGGCTGTTGAAAAATATCCTGGAAATGCTAAGGTACAGGCTGCTGGTCTCAGTTGCTTGGCTCTTCTCAGTAAGTAACTATTGCTTTTGATTTTAAAGCATGTTATTTATTCTTGAAAGTAAAGAAAACTAAACAATAAGGATATGTTTGTTTAAGTCAGGAAGTTTAAATTAACAATATTGTGGAGTTAAATGTCCAACGTAACTTACAGAGCATGGCTTAATTCTGTGACTCTAAAATGTTCTGATACTAGAGACAGAGTTTCATCTTTAATAAAATTCATTCACAATTTTGAAGTCTTGAGTAACCCCATACAGAACTCCCACCTTCCAGTGAGTTCCAGGGGAAAAAGTTAAATGTTTTGCAAAGGAAAATGATCATGCTTCTTTAGCTTTGCTGACCACTAGAAATGTGAAAATAAATGAATATTCATGTTTTCAAAATCCAAATAAGTTATAACTTCTTTCCCAAGCGGAAACAATATTTTTAAACAGAGACCTAGAAGAAAAAAAAGACGAGGAAGAAGAAGAAGAAGAAAAACTGTCCTGGCTAGAAGCGTGTTATAAAGCATTAAAATTTCATCGGAAAAATATAGAAGTGCAGGTAAGAAACTTAGAGACAGGAAATGGGAGTCTCAAGACAGATCTATACTTCAGAGTTATAAAGTTTATTTAAAGTGCATCCAGAAATGGCAAGCATTAAATCAGATGAAAACACACTTTTTGAGCATTTATTTACTGCTAAACCCAAATTATGGGACTTTAAATTATGTGTATATCAAGTTTACAGTCATCATCATATTTATGAACCATTCAGTTGACCATACTGCTTTTTTCACTTATTTATTTATTTTATTTATTTGTTCGCATTTAATACCCCGCCCCACTCGGGAAGACCCGACTCTGGGCGGCTCCCAGAGGAAATCTATGGAAATCTATAGCTAAAAAATAGAGATTTACTTCAGGGCACACTGCGTGCATTGTTACATGTGATGTTAATGCTTGCCAAGAAAGCTAGTAGTATCCAGGTGTTGTCTTCTTGAGCTTAAATCCAGTTTTTAGTTCTAACCATGAAATAGACCCATGGAATTGATGGGATTTGAGTAGATGTTGGCTTACCGTTCATTCGCTGATTTAGTGGATCTTCTCTAGCTGGGATTAGCAACTGAATTTAGGCTTTGCCTTGGAAAATAATTCATCTACAATCTACAGGGTTGTAAATTGGCTGGTTTATCCACAGTGGACAAGTTGTTTCCTATTGGATTGTTATGCTTTAGATTGGATTGTTATGATTTGTACTTTGTAATTAAGAGTATTTAACAACCCAGTTGTATATACACATAGGGATAATTTGGCAGTGTAGTGATTTTATACACTGGCTTTTTGGTATGAAATCATACCATGTTGGAACCCTATGTTCTAAACCAGGAGTTCTCAACCTTTTTAAGTCAGGGGCTGGGTCACGCTCCCTCAGACATCTCTGGGGGCTGGACAGCCATTTTGCCCTTCCTTTACCACATGGTACTTCCTGGTGTGGTGCCACATGAAATGGCGCTGTGGGCTGCATCCAGTCTGCGGGATGCAGGTTGAGAATCCATGTTCTAACCTCTCACCTCTTGAGGAAAAGAATACAGTAAAACTCTGGCCTATGGACACTTTGGTTTATGTTTGCTGTGGTTTATGGCAGCAAATCCTACAGAAATGACGTCCTGGGTTACTATTTACAATCAGGAATTCCCCAAAGTCCAAAATGGCTGTGGGGTATTTAAGACCACCCGCAGCCATTTTAGGCTCTCTGTGGGTGGCACGATTGCAATGGGGTGACCTTGTCTTGTGCATTCACGGCTTCTCTTCCGGAGCCCCTGCTAAAGTGCCAGATTTAAAAGACAGCCAGAACTTTAAGTGGAGGCTCCGGAAGAGGCGCTGTGCGTTCGCAAGGCAACGTCTCCCCATTGTAACTGCTTACCCCCCTTCTATACATGGGTTGGTGTTGTGGGAAGGCAATCACAATGGCACCTCTTCCGGGGCCTTCGCTAAAAGTGCTGGATGCCTTTTAAATTTGGTGTTTTAGTGGGGACTCCAGAAAAGGCACCATGGACGCGTAAGGCAAGGTCTTCCCATTACGAACGCCTTTCCCTCCCTTTGCAGCACCGACTCGGACACAGAAGGGGGGAGGCTAGTGGTTTGCCTCGCCTGGCTGTGGGGGAGCCCTGGACGTGGCCGGCCCCGGCAGCTGGACACACCGCTCCTCTTTGTCACCGGACGCTGACCCTGAGGAACAAGCTGGGAGGTCCGAGCAGGGACATGCCGAGTACAAACAGATGCTGATTGATCCTTTGTGGCTACAAAAATTGGCTTACTTGTCAGATATTTTTACAAAATTGAATGAGTTGAATTTGGGGCTTCAAGGCCAGGATACAACCATATTCACTATGCAGGAGAAGGTTGAGTCAACAATAAAAAAAATGTCTCTGGACATCTTTGATCGACAGATGTAAATATGATCAATTTCCGAATTTAAAACTTTTTTTTGGAAACTACTTCTTCATCAGTGAATGAAGATGTAAAATCAGCCATAAAATGCCACTTGCAAAATTTGTCACCGCATTAGGCACTTATTTCCCAGAAATATCGTCGCAATGGAACTGGGTAAACAACCCCTTTGGAAACTGTCCCACCGATGACCTATCCATCTCTGATCAAGAGGAATTAATAGACATCTCATGCAATAGTAGACTCAAAAGTTGTTTTGTGGAGCAATCACTGGTTAATTTTTGGGCTGGTCTTAAAGACATTTATTGTGTCAGCGAAGTAGCAGTAAAACATTTACTGCCATTTTGCACGACGTGCGAGAGCGGATTTTCCGCAATGACAAACTTAAAAACTAAACATCGTCACAGACTTCAACTCGAAGACGACTTGAGATTGAAGCTGATTAAAATGCAACCAGATTTTTTAGAGTTGTGCAAAGAAAAACGTGCACATTTGTCACATTAATGAAACATGTGTTCTGTCATTAGAATGTCTTTTGATGATAATAAATATAAAATACACCTGATTTCATTTTTTATTTAACATTCCTGCAATAAGGGGTACGTAAGTTTGAGGTCTTTTTTGAAGTGGTACGTAGAAAAAACTAATTGGGAACCACTGCTATAGATACATTGACTACATCACACTACAGCTGGATTGTGTGAGCAGAAATGCCTCTGCTGCACAAGTTTTACTTTTCACACAAATAAAGTGACAACAGAGAAAGGAGAGTCTTCTCTAGAGTCTGGACCACTGTTTCCCAACCTTTGGTTTTTGGACTTCAATTCCCAGAAGCCTAAGTCAATTCTCCAAAGCACTAATCAGCCAATGTACTGACTTAGGCTTCTGGAAAATGAAGTCCAAAAACCAAAGGTTGGGAACCACCAGTCTAGACACTCTTCTCTTAAATATGGTGAGTATAACGGTATAGGCAATCAATGAATACTTGTAGATTTTTAAGGAATTTTTGGTCGAGTATGGAATGTTTGTCCAATGAAATATGTGCTAGGACAGTGAATTCTGTTTTCAGAATTGAATATTGTAAAGTTTTATGAGTTATTGGTTCTTAATTTGTTTTATTAAATGGCATAAGTTTTTTAATCACCTTAGATCTTAGTGAAACAAAACAATATATATGCCAATTATGCAGAATGAAACTATTAATTGAGATATGAATTTGCAAACCAGATGTTGCCTCAGGAGAAGTAAGCTAGGTAATTCACTGAATGAAGTTAATTTATAGCCGTTCACGCTATTCTTAACAACCTGTACATTGTATTAGAAAAGACCTTCAGGCTATTTGAAAAAGGCCTTTATTCAGCCTCTTTTGTCTTAGTCTAATATGTGATGACTTATTGACTAGCCACAGTCCTCACTTTGGATATGAGCAGTGGTGGGCAGCAACAGGTTCGCATCCTCCCTCTCCGGGAAGGGGGGTAGCAAAATTGGGTGGCCTTTGGGCAGGAGCGTAGTGAAATTGGGTGGCCACACCCACCTCCCTGCCTAGTCAGGTTTTGTCCCTGCAAGTGGTTCAAGGTCTCCCTTGCTTAAAAGCTAGTCATATCTACTCTAGGGTGCAGTGCTCATCTCCTTTTACAGCCAAAGAGCCAGTGCTGCCTGTGTTTGCAGATGTATACATGGCCATATGGCAGGCGTGACTAGATCACCCATGACATAGGCTTCACCTACGGCGTAGGCTCCGCCCATGATGCATGCTCCGTCCACGGTGTGGTAGCGGAAATTTTTGCTGCCCACCACTGGATATGAGGTTTAGAAATCAGTTGAAACCCTTTTGCAGTATAGAGTAGAGATATTCACCAGTTTCCAATCAGACATAATTCTAATAAAAGACTGCCTTTTTTTGTCCAGAATGTTGCTTGACAAATTATCTAAAACCAAAGCATTATACCCAAACCTTATTTATGGGCTTTAGTGCTTTACCCATTTCAATGAATAATACTGTAGTTATTCTAAATGTCCTTTAAAATGTCTACATTAGATATATTGACATATATGGTATTGACATACAGTATAAGGTATTTTTTTTTAAATCATTTTCGTCTAGGAGGCTGCATGCTGGGCTTTGAACAATTTGCTTATGTACCAGTGCCGTCTTCATGAAAAGATTGGAGATGAAGAGAAAAAGTCAGTAGCCTTAATTGAATGTTTGAAATGTGCCTTTGAGATTTTCCATTCAATTTTTGGTTTCTATTTTATACTTTTGACATTTTAGGTTATAACCATGTTCAAATTCAAAATTGAGAGGAAGGGGTGACATTAAAACAGATTATACAGTTACTGACCTTTCACTCATTTGCGTTTTTCTGACAGATATTTATGTTCATATTGAGAAACATATAGAAAATAATGAACGGATGTCTCTGTGGATCCCTTGACTTGTTCTGTGCATGTCAAGTTGGCTGCTGAGTGATTAGTCTTGGAACAAAATGGAACAGTGGATGCTTCACCGGAATTAGGAATGAAGCAACCTTTGCCCGTGCTGTGCCATGGGAACCTCCCCTTTGACAGCAAGGGGGCAAATGATGTGCCATGACAAACTGCTCCAGTTTAATGTCAGAGAGCAGTGCTACAGAAAGGTTTCCAGTCATACAAGACCAGGCAAAAACAGACCAGCAAGTAGCTGATAATAATGGAAAGGGAACCTGAGTAGGTTTGCATATATTGTCTTGGATCCTAAGATATGTTGCCATGAGGAAGCTCATATCCAGTCTTGGCAGTTGCTCTTATGCTTCTCTAGATGACACTCTGGAATGATATGGGATAGGGCACAGAGGAGCTGTTGAGTGAGAGGGATCAGTTGTTCAACGTTTTGAGGTCTCCCGAGTTTAGAGTGATCCCTTTGTCTCCTCATGTGCTCCATCCCACTTTGTTGACCCTTTGGAGAGGATTTTCAGGAGGAAAGCTGTTGATGTTGTTTAAAGTATTTATACCCTACCTTTTCCTGCAAGGCAGCTCACATTATTAAAACATTTTTTGTTGTTCTGCCACACAACTCAGCTCGACCCTTTGCGACCCCATGAACCACCGTACTCCATATAGTCTTTGTTGTTGTTCAGTCGCACAGTCGATTCCAACCCTCTGCAACCCCATGGACCACTGTCTGCCAGGCACCTCTGACCTCCACCATCCTCCTCAACTTGCTCAGCTCTATGCCCATTGTGTGTACAATACCAACTAGCCATCTCATTTTGGGCCGCCCCTTCTTCTTTTGCCCTCCACCCTTCCCAGTATCAAGGCTTTCTCAAGCGAATCCTCTCTTCTCATTTGATGTCCAAAGTACTTTAGCTTCATCTTCACTATTTGACCTTATTAAAGAATTTCTTTGCATGTTTGTATGAATTGCTGGTTGAAACCTCAGCTATGGGCGCTGTTTTGAAGAGTAACACATGCATAAACAAAGATTTTGGCTTTAATTTAAACAAAGTGATACATCACATTAGTGATGATCTTTTGTTGTTGTCCGCCCCTTTGCGACCCCATGAATCCCAGGCACCCCTCCTCCACCATCCTCCTCAACCAACCCAGCTCTGTGTCCATTGTGTCAACCATACCATCTAGCCATCTCATTCTCTGCTGCCCCGTTCTTTTGCCCGCCACCTTTCCCAGCATCAAGACTTTCTCAAGTAAATCCTCTTTTCTTTGATGTCTAAAGTACGTTAGATTCATCTTCACTATTTGACCTTCGAAGGAGCAGTCAGTTTTGATTTCTTCTAAGATTGACCTATTTGTTCTCCTTACTGTCCAGGGGACTCTCAAAACTCTCCTCTAACACCACATTTCAAAGGCATCTATTCTTCTGTGCTCAGCTTTCTTTATGGTCCAGCTCTCACAACCATACATTGCCACCGGGAATACCATTGCTTTGACTATACGAATTTTTGTTTGCAAAGTGATGTCTCTACTTTTCACTATGTTCCCAGGTTTCTCATAGCTTGCCTCCCAAGAATCAGTCGCCTTTTTATTTCATGGCTGCAATCACCATCTGCAGTGAGCTTTGATCCTAAGAAAGTAAAATCTGTCACTGCTTCTACTTCTTCCCCATCTATTTTCCAGGGACTGATAGGGCCTGTTGCCATGATCTTGGTTTTCTTTATATTGAGTCTCAAGCCAGCTTTTGCACTTTCTTCTTTCAGCCTAATCAGTTTTTTTAAGTCCTCCTCACTTTCTGCCATTAGGGTGGTATCATCTGCATATCTCAAATTGTTGATGTTTCTCCTAGCAATTTTGATCCCAAATTGTGATTCTTCAACCCAATATAGTCTAGAAAATGACTTTTTTTGCCACGTTAAAAATTTCTGTTTCTTTGAGAGAAGGGGGCTCTCAATGAACTCCTTGGGCCCACTCCACCCCCATACATAATATCTTGCAACAAATACTTGGAAAACACTGAAAATATGGTGGCCAGAATTGTCCTGCTGATGGCAAATGGCACGATTTTTTGACCTCTGGCAACTAGTGTTTTCCTCCTGCTATTCTTGGGTGTGTACATGCTGACGAGTTTGCCTCGTGTCCAGGAATCCCAGCATGAACCCTTAATTACGAGGAGGAAAAGATACTGAAAGTTACACCATTTGCATTCTACAGGTGTAATTAGGCAACTGGATTGTGACTAGTCCTGATCCTGTTTGGAGAGAAATAAGCAGTTTCTGCCCAGCCACAGCGAAGGAACTCATGTAATCAGTAGCTAGCCACACTTTCACCCACTATCCTTTTACCACATATGTGGGAACTCAGATGAGTGGACAGTTGTGGATGAACAGTTGTGAAATGCAGAGGGAAAAGGGAAAAACCCATGTGGATTGCCAGTCACACAGTGGCTCATAAAGGCTATTTATTTATTTATTTAAATTTGTTTATCGCCCTCCTCCCCGAAGGGACCCAGGGTGATTCACAACACGTAAGCAACGACAACAATTTAAAACCAGTTCAAAAATTAAAAGTTTTAAAAGAAGCTTAAAAACTTAGCATTAAAAGCTAGGCATTGTAGCTAGGAGGCCCTGGGGGTCAAACCATCCAGCTGGCTGGGGAAATTGATCCATCCATTCCCCAGACTTGACCTGCCAGCCAGGTTTTCACTCCTTTCCATAGAAAAATACATTATACATTAAAATATTGTTCAGATTGTCTAAGGTGTTTTATTTTTAAAGCTAAAGTCAAAACAATATTTAAAAGTTGCCATAAATGTTTATAACAAATGTTCTTAAATTACAGCATCCAGCCAAATTCAATTTAAAAAGCACCCAATGCTATCTGAATTTTGCACAATGATTCAATATAAGTATTGTTCCTAGATTTATGAAATAGCTTTGAAGGTTTATATGTGTTACTAGATATAGCTCTCTTATTTTTCCAAGAATTTAGCCAAGAACAAGTGCACCATTTGGACAGATAATGTGAATTTAGTCATGACATCAGATAACAAGCTGGTGTTGCCTCACAATTAACTAAGTTGGTGTGGAACCCCATCATACTTCAGGATCTAATTCCCTATTTTTTACATGCTTCTCCCAACATCATTATTAATGAACAAGCAAGAAATAGTAACACATCTAAAGCCAGTCCTTGTTTAAGGGTTGGTATGTAAAGCTTAAATCGTCTGGCTTTATGTGGTTGGCATCATAAAGCCAGTTTGTTCATCATTAGGCTTGAAATCAGCACAACTAATGTGATCGTAAAACTGGACAGTTGAAAATCTCACCTTTTCAGAACTTAAACATACCCCCGTGTGGTTTTCAAACCTACAGCAATAGCTGTAGAAGCCCCATGGGAGAGTGACTTCTCCTGTTTAGCACCCAGCTGTAGATTGTGCTCCTCTCAGATCTAAGGGCTGTTTCCATTCCCACTGTTTTCAGAAATGATATGCTACGATG
Organism: Furcifer pardalis; assembly: GCA_030440675.1. NCBI lineage: Eukaryota > Metazoa > Chordata > Lepidosauria > Squamata > Chamaeleonidae > Furcifer > Furcifer pardalis. The sequence goes on from CP126892.1 coordinate 200,437,294, forward strand.
TTTTTGCTTGTATTCTTAATTGATTTTACAATAGTGAAGTTTAAATTTTTAAAATGATATTATTGTTAAATTTCTTTATGTTTTAAAAGCAAAAGCAGGAAAAGGAGGCCTACTTACATTTATTTATTTATTTTGCTCTGAAGTTTACATGATTATAACAGCTTGTCGCATTCTTCCTTGGTTGTGTTAGGTTTCCAGCACACAGAGAAATGATGCTAGCAATGTTGATGCATTCTTCATCAAAAGAAGTATTCCAGGCAGCTGCAAATGCCTTGGCAACTTTATTGGAACAAAATGGTAAGGAAATAGAAATACTGCTGGTTGAAGGAAGGTTTGCTTGGGTACTGAAATTCAGCCTCTTGGAGTAGCTCTTCCCATGAAAGGTCAGGTTCATAATCTGAAAATACTTTTTAACTCTACACCATCCCTGGATTCTCAGGTGGCAACAATGACAAAGCATATACAGTAGTACCTCAGATAACGTTATGACTTGGTTCCACAAGTCATAATGTTATCCGGTTTTTAACGTTGTGCGATGCATTGATCACACAACAATAAAAAAAACCACTGTTCCCTTTCCAAAGAAGAAAGGGAACAGGGGGCCGATCTGGTGTGCTTAGCAAGCAGGAGGGAGTCTGAGAAGAAGGCACCCAAGCCTCTCTTGGGTCCCTTCTTTTTAGAAACCTCCGTCTGGCTTGCTAAAGAGCTTAGCGATCCAGGCCGGGGGGGGGTGTCTTCCTAAGAGAGGCTTGGCTCCTTTATCTCAGCCTCTCTTAAGAAGACCCCCCCCCCCAGATAGCTAAGCCCCTTACCAAGCCAGGCAGGGGAGGGATCCACAGCTGCAGGGTGGCTGGGGAAGCCGACGGGGGAGCCCCTCGTCAGTTTTCCAGCCACCCCACCCCTGCCTCCGCAGCTATAGGGTGGCTGGGAAGCTGAACGGAGAACCCTGTTCAGCTTTCCAGCCAACCTGCTGCTACGAAGGACTGCATTGGATAATGCTAGCAGATTGTTATCTGATGCAAAATTTCTTTAGAAATTTTGCATTGTTATCCGATTTTAGTGTTATCCGATGCAGTTGTTATCTGAGGTATTACTGTATTGAAATATAGACAAAAAAGTACTGTATATGCTGGCATATTTGCTGGGAAATTGGAGTGTGTGTTGTATATAGTGTGTTGTATACTGTATATAGTGGTCTGAAATAAGCTATTTTGGGCAATAGTAGGGTGCGACTTATACTCTGATGCAGCGTATATGCTGGCAAATACAGTACAGTGGTACCTTGCTTAAAGAGCATAATGCGTTCCATGGGATTGCTCTTTAAGTGAGTTTGCTCTTTAAGCGAAACACCATTGTAAGTGACCGATTCTGCCTTCTTGTGTGGAGGGGATTGCAAACCCCGATTTAGTTGTTAAGCGAGTTGTTGATTGGTTTTAGTTGTTAAGTGAGGCGACCATTCAGAGAAAATTCTGCTCTTTAAGCGAGTTACTCTCTAAGTGAGGTGCTCTTTGTGCGAGGTTTTACTGTATATACATTTTAAGAAAGGAAAATATGTATTAAAATTGTAATACTCAATATATACCAATAAAAGATGAATATAAGTCACATTTGACTTCAGAAACTACAAGAAGTTTTCAAAGTCGTTACTATCAGTTTTCAAACACTTCTGATAATGGTGAACTGCTTGAGCAACGTTGACCAAAATGTACCGCATCTTCCCTTGTGCACATCACACACAGTAACATACATCTCAAATATATCACGAATGTGGGCAATTGTTAGGCATGTTGGAGGTTCTGTTGCATACTTGTGCCTTCACTTTTGTCATACTTGCACAACATTCTCAAATTTCAAATGCAGCTTCAAAATGGTTTTGCGCTTCTTGAACAACTATGCTTCAGCCATTTTCTCTTAATGTCCTGCCTGACACATGGTGACGGTAGCATTCATTCATTTGAGCGAATGTCATACAACACATTGCTACTGTAATTGAATTCAACTTTGAAAAGTAAGGCATAGATAACATCCCTTAAAATGCGTATACATTTTGACACCCTCTGTAGTATCATATGACCCTGATCCAGAAAGACTTGCACAGTGTAGATCTTAATCTTTAAAGCTCTAAACCAGGGGTGCCCACACTTTTGGACCATGGGCCGATCACGTGGTTCAGGGAGCTGGTCATTAAGGCCCAGGGGCCAGATGCAGCACCCAATGCCAATTCATCTGGCCTGCAAAAGCCCTCTTCGCTCCTGGAAGCGGAAGTAAAACGTGCCTGTTAGTTAATTTTTAAATAATTAACATATAATATATGATTTGCTGTGCTGTTTTAACTATTTCTATATTTAATTGATTTTGGTTTTAAAATTTATTTTAGTAGTGTTTATGTGGTTGGGTTTTCTTGGTAATGTTTTTATGATTGAATTTCTTTTGTGAAGAGTTTAACTGCTGTTAATTGCTATTTTCTAGTGTAAATGTGGGTTTTAATGTAGCAAATAAAGGGAACAGTAGAACTGAAGATAGGGCGTGTCATAAGTGAATAGTGGATTTGTTTAAAAATGTATTTTTTTTTAAAACAGATGAAGAGGCAAAAAAACAAAAACAGTTTGGGCTTGTGATGAAATCTTTTTTTAGTACATTACTATGGTTTGCTGTTTTTGTTCAGTCACACAGTTGATTCTGACCCTTTGCCACCCCATGGACCATTGCCCTCCACGCACCTCTGTCTTCCTCTATCCTCCTCAACCCACCCAGTTCTGTGCCCATTGTGTCTACAATACCATCTAGCCATCTCATTTTTGGCTGCCCTCTTTTTCTTTTGCCCTCCACCTTTCCCAGCATCAAGGCTTTCTCAAGTGAATCCTCTCTTCTCATTTGATGTCCAAAGTACCTTAGCTTCATCTTTACAATTTGACCTTCTAAGGAGCGGTCAGGGTTGATTTCTTCTAAGATCGACCTGTTTGTTCTCCTTGCTGTCCAGGGAGCAGTGGTACCCCGTATAATGAATGCTTTGTATAACAAAAAAATTGTATAACGAAGCGTTTTTGAATCTATTGGCAATACACCCGCATAATGGAAATTTTTTTATGTTATACTGGGTATACCCTGCATAACGAACATTTTTATCGTTATATGGGGTATACGCCGCATAACGATTTATTTTCTCGTAATGCGGGGTATCGCCAATTGTGATTCGCATAATGGAAAAAAATCATATAATGAAGAGCTCCGTGGAACGGAGCTTTATCATTATACAGGGTTCTACTGTATTCTCAAAACTCTCCTCCAACACCACATTTCAAAGGCATCTATTCTTCTGCACTCAGCTTTCCTTACGGTCCAGTTCTCACAACCGTACATTACCACCAGGAATAACATTGCTTTGTATATTATGGTTTACATTTAGGCTAGCTACAGTTATATTGAGTTGCCCTTTGTACCAGTGAGAGTCATGACTAAGTTAGAGGGAAACAAGCATCATATATTTAAGTTGCATTATTGACATACATTATGGGAGTGAGTCCTGCACAACGCACTGGGACGTAGTTTGGAACAGATGTGAGATGAACTGGATCCTAGTTTTTGTATGTGGATTAACATGCCTAGCTACTCCATAAGGATAAATGTAGTAGAATGTAGGTTGCTGCATACATCCCCAATGTATAGGAAATGTTTGGGTTTTTCTTCTTTTTGTAGTAAGTATTAGAACAACCTTGTTGGCAAAAGGAATACATATGAATGTGCTGGACATGATGAAGAGACATTCTTACTCCGCAGAAGTTGCAGAAAGCGCTTGCAAATTGCTGAATCATGCTTTTGAAGGAAGGTAAATAAAAATATAATCTCATGATCAACTACATACAAAATCACTATCGTAACTTAAAGTGTGTTCAGGTTTTCAAGTCTTGGCAGAACTTGAAATGTTAATTTTTTTTAAAGTAATTTACTATGGTTATAATTCCAGAGCACAAAAAGAGACAGTTGCCATTATAGTGGCGTTTTTTTTTAAATTACTATTTGTTTCCCTGGTGTTTCAAAAGTAACTAAATAACTTTTGTTTATCTACAGTATTTGAAAATATACATTACTTATATCTTGGAGAAAGGAATTAAATAGAAATACCCAGTTCAACTAAACTAACTAAAAAGTCACAGCAGCCCTCAGACTGGGTTAGAATTGGGTGGGTGGGTAGGTCAATGTGTTTTGGAGTAGAATTCTGTTGTGCTAGGAGGTATCCTCTTGATGACACTGACTATAGGCCAGACATTTGCACTGTGTATGACTGGGGGAATATGTGGCTTTCTGAAGCAGAAAAGCAGACTTCCATTTCACGTTCCAACCTTTTAATAGTACTGTAATACCTCGGATAACGTTTACTTCGGATAACGCTAAAATCGCATAACGTTAAGTAATCTGGGGAGGAGAATTGGATCAAATAACGTTAAGGTCCTATGGGATGGATCGGATAACAACCGCTAAAGCCTGTGCGGTTACAATGTATCTCTATGGAGCTTGAACGTTATCCGATCCATCCCATAGGCTTTTAACATGGATCGGATAACACTAAAAATTGGATAACACCAAGACTTGTGGAACCAAGTCTTAGCGTTATCCAAGGTATTACTGTACTTGCGTTTTCAAAGTGTCTTCTTAAATAACATGGAGGATGCTATTCCTGAAACAGAAGCACTATAATACACAAATAATACACCTTCTATTCATAAAGCAGGGATGGGCAGCTTCTAAAAGCCTCTGGGAGCTATTTTTTACCTTCACATAGACCTAGGAAAGCAGGACCCTTCTGAGATGCTGAACATAAAATGTCCCTAAAAATAGCAATTTATGTTCCTGAAGGCTTACCATTTATTTATTTATTTTATTTAGATTTATATCATCGCCCACTCGCCATGGCGATTCAGGGCAGTTTACAATCAGGAAAAAACCAACAACAACAATAACACACACACAACACAAACAACTAAACTCAATTCCTCCTTCCGGCCAGAGGACGTTAGTCTTTTCCTTCCCTGGGCAGATAAGGCCCCCAGGATTAGGAAGTGGGAGCTTCCATCTAAAAACCTTAAAACTTTTAAAAATTAAAAATTAAAATCTGAAAAAGATTAAAAACAGATTAAAAACACATCAGATTCTACAACTACTAATTAAAAGTAGAAAAAGAGAAGGGCTCAGATCAACCAATGTGCTGGGGTCATTATACCTTCCATACCCCATATCTGTCCTGCCAGCCATGTTTTTAGATTCTTCCTAAAGGGCAGCAGCTCTGTCTGGAGATGTAGCTCCGTAGGCAGGAGGTTCCATAGGGCTGGAGCAGATACAGAGAAGGCCCTCCTTCTGGTGCCAGAGAGATGTGCCTCCCTGGCCGATGGAACAACTAGGGAGCCTCTCCGGTCCGCTCTGGTGGGACGGGCAGATGTTCTTGAGCTGAGGCGGTCTCTTAAGTATCCTGGCCCACTACCATGTAGGGCTTTAAAGTTAATAACCAGCACCTTGAATTGCACCCGGTGGCAAACCGGCAACCAGTGCAGCTCCCGAAGCAGAGGCGAGGCATGTGCATACCGCTCACACCCCATCACAACCTGGGCAGCCGCATTCTGGACCAGTTGAAGCCTCCGAATGGTCATCAAGGGCAGCCCCATGTAGAGTGCATTACAGTAATCAAGTCTGGAGGTGACCAGAGCGTGTGTGATCATGAGCAAGGAGTCTTGATCTAGGAGTGGGGGTAACTGGTGGATCACACGAAGTTGTGCAAAAGCCCTCCTAGCCACGACTGCCACCTGCTCTTCGAGCAGTAGTCGCGAGTCCAGGAGGACCCCCAGATTACGCACCGGGTCTGTTTGGGGCAAAATTGCCCCATCCAGAACCAAAGATGGTAACTCCCGAGATAACGCAGGACCCCCGACCCACAGCCACTCAGTCTTGCTGGGATTCAGCTCAGGCCCGTTGTCCCCCATCCAGACCCTCACAGCCTCCAGGCACCTGGAAAGGATTTTCACTGCATCACTAGGGTCCCCACGGGCCGAGATATATAACTGGGTATATTCTGCATATTGATGATACCTCACCCCGTGGGACCCGATGATCTCACCCAGTGGTTTCATGAAGATGTTAAATAGGAGAGGTGAGAGTACCGAGCCCTGAGGCATTCCATAACAAAGGGGCCTTGGGCTGGACACCTCGCCCTCCAACCACACCGACTGGGTCCGGCCCCTCAAAAATGAGGAAAACCAGGACAACATTTTAGCCCCCAAAATGAGGTCAAAAATGAGACTTAACTTATACTCGGGTCAGCGTAAACACTCAAAAACATATCCACACAAATGTCTAAATTAATTATTTTTACCATATTTTCATGTATTTTAATTATTGAAACTCACCAGCAGCTGCTGCATTTTTCACCCCCGACTTATACTCGGGTCAATCTATTTTACAGGTCCAAATTAGGTACCTCGACTTATATTCGGGACACATTATATCAAGTATATATGGTATACTGTATTGGGTGTGGTTTGATATTTTTATGTAACACCCCCCCCCCCCCACTTGAGGCAAGAATTATTATTATTTTTTACAAAACAGAAAGCGACCAGTTTGGTTTTTTAATGTCCTTTTTGGGACAAAAGTACATCTGTTGGTGGGTTATGTAAAATGATAAATCACATCCTTAGAGGGTAGGATGTGTGTGATTTACTATTTGGAGGGTGGGGAGTGTTGGAAAGCTCTAAAAAGTAAGGTTGGAATTATATGCCACCAATATTTCACCCACCACTGATATAAAATATTAAAAATTGTGCTGTTGTAAGATAAGATTATACTGTATAGTTTAGAGCAGGGGGGCCCAAACTTTTTGGGCCGTGGGCCGATCATGTGGTTCAAGGAGCCGATCACTAAGGCCCGGGGGCTGGGTGCGGCCCCCGACACCAATTCATCCGGCCCCCAAAGCCCTCGTCGCTCCTGGAAGCGGAAGTAAAACGCACCCATACGGGCGCATTTTACTTCCGCTTCCAGGAGCAACGAGGGCTTTGCGGGCCAGATGAATTGGCGTCGGGGCCCACACCCGGCACCCGGGCCTTAGTTTGGGCACCACTGGTTTAGAGGGAATGCTATAACAAACCATTCATGATTAAGCAAGAATAATTTGTGTACATTTTAAATAAACAATAATAATGTGATCAAACAATTATCTTTCAGTTTCCCCCCTCTCGATGTAATGACTGTAGCTGCCTCTAGAGTTGTAAAAGCTATGAGGATGCATAAAACGTTGCCATCTGTACAGCTGGAGGCACTTAGAGTTCTTCTGCATTTTATGATTCCAGGTAAGAAAGCTTGTGAAGAATACAGTAGAATCTCGCATAAAGAGCGCCTCGCTTAAAGAGTAACTTGGTTAAAGAGCAGAATTTTCTCTGAATGTTCTCTTTGCTTAACAAAGAAAGCTAACAAAAAACTCGCTTAACAAATACATCGGGGTTCACAATCCCCCCCCCCTCTAGAAGTCACAATGGTCACTTACAATGGTGTTTCACTTAAAGAGCACGCTCACTTAAAGAGCAATCCTGTGGAACACATTATGCTCTTTAAGCGAGGTAAAACTGTATTAGGACACACCATGTTCTAAAATAAATGAGTCTATGAATAAAGAGTCTTGGCTTATTTATTCCTTGAACAGAAAGAGACAAAGTAGTCACAAACTGATGAGGTTACAGCATAGTTCTCTTACTGTGTAGCTTCTTATCAGTTGCAGTGAGCAAATGAAAATTTGATTAAACTTCACTAATGCAAAGAGTGATTTGCTGATCTGGCACAAAATAAAGCTACCGGATAGAGCAAATGTTTTACAGACTGCAACAAAACATTTTTCACGTTCCTGCTTTAATGAGAGGAAACCAACAAAGACACAATACTTCAGTAATCCTGATTTGAAGCACTAGCATTGGAATACAGCAGTAAAACCAACGAGAAGCTATTGTTGCTAGTCATAATTGGATCTTTCCTCTCTCCTTCATGATTACTCTTGTCTTTTTCTGATATTGATTGCAAAGGTCCTCAGTGCTTGTTTCTGAGCCTCTCCCAGTCAAATTTCATAATAAAAGTTAAACCAAGGTTTAGTCATTTTTGTTTAGAATCTCATACCTAAATCATTCTCCTAACTGAGAATGTTCTCAATGCTTCATTTTATCTCTCTGAAAGAAACAAGGTTGTCCTTCATTTTTGCATATCAAAGCCAGTTATACAATGTGTGTTTAACTGCATTTGTTCTATAAATCCACTAATAAAAACTAGATCTTTCCGTAAAAATCCTTTCAACCCAGAATAATTTCTGACATGAAACAACAACAACAACAATAAACCCATTTGTTAATGGATTGTCCTGGTACATGGGCTATAAGTCTATTTAATAATACTCATCATCATTAACACCTGGCCATTGAAGTTCTGCAGAAGGTTTAGAAAACAGTAATACCTTGGATAACGTTTACCTAGGATAACGCTAAAATCGCATAACGTTAAGTAATCTGGGGAGGATAATTGGATCGAATAACGTTAAGGTCCTATGGGAAGGATCGGATAACAACCACTAAAGCCTGTGCGGTTACAATGTATCTCTATGGAGCTTTAACATTATCTGATCCATCCCATAGGATTTTAACATGGATCGGATAACACTAAAAATCGGATAACACCAAGACTTGTGGAACCAAGTCTTAGCGTTAGCCGAGGTATTACTGTACAGTAATACCCCGGATAACGCTAGTACCGGATAGCGCTAAAACCGCATAACGTTACAAGATTTTTGGAAAAATCTAGTATCGAATAACGCGATTTTTAGCGTTATGCAGTACAAGCGTATGCGTGGGGGGGGGGAATTGGGTTGGATAGAACATCTACCCTATCCAACCCCCCCAGCACCTGCCCCCACGATGCTTGGAAAGGGTACGGGGATCCTTACCCTTTCGAAACATCGGGCGAGCAGCGTGCATCGGTGGGGGTTAGGGTAGGATACGGGGGAGACCTCCGTATCCTGCCCTAACCCCCACCGACGCGCGTGTGCCCGCATGCCGCCCGATGTTTGCAGCCTCAAAGAGGGTGGGGGAACTTCAAAATTAGTGAGCATCGGGTCTCCTGACCTCCCTAGAGCTGATGTGCGCTATTTTAAAGTTCCCCCACCCCCTTTGAGGCTGCAACAAACCAAAATGTCAGGATTCGAACCCTGACATTTTGGCTTGCTGCACTGGCTGAGGACGTCGGGGAAGCCCAGAAACAGCTTGGATCGAGTCTTCCTACCTCCCTGGACCCCGCAGGGGGATCAGAGACCCCAAAATTGGTAAAAAAAACACCTGACTTTTTAAAACCAATTTTGGGGTCTCTGATCCCCCTGCTGGGTCCAGGGAGGTGGGGAGACCCGATCCAAGCTGTTTCTGGGCTTCCTTGACGTCCTCAGCCAGTGCAGCAAGCCAAAACGTCAGGGTTCAAATCCCGACATTCTGGCTTGCTGCAGCCTCCAGGGAAACAGGGCTTTTTTTAACGTTGTGTGATCAATGCATTAAAATCCGTTAAAAACCGGATAACGACGAGACTTGTGGAACCAAGTCTCAACGTTATCTGGGGTACTAGTGTATATGAAAGTAGAAACTTCCATGTTTGTTGAAAATAAAATCCCATGGAGTTCAGTGTGATTTGCATAGAATGATTTTTATTTTTATTTTTAAAATTTAGCCCCATATCTAGAAACAAAGACAGATTGACTGGCTGGTTAGCTGACTGCATTGGCACCGGGGTCCCTCTAATAATCTTTTTTGACATATTTTTATGGAAATGTAATGAAAAACTCTCTGGCATGAACATTAAATCTCCCTTGGCCACATTGGTATTGCCCGATACACACTCTCACATGCATGAACATAAGAAGAAAAAGATGATCACATAGGTGGACATAGTATGTCCCACATATGCTTACATTTGAGTTTTGAAGAAGAAGCTGTCTATTTAATGTACCATTTGTTTAAGTTTGCAGTATGGAAGTCTCATCTCAATTCAAGAGAAGTGACAAGTGAAAAGTTGTGAAAATAAAGTAAAAAGTTTGGGGAATATGTCTGGGCTTTGGGTTTACAAATATTGTGGTTCGCTTGACTTACAGGATTTCCTTTTACAAGCAGTTTTTTCCCATTTGTATATATTACAGGAACTATGAAAAAACAGCAAAATTGTTCTTTGAAAGATGCTGATTTGGTGCTAAAGTTAAAAGTGATTAAAAATCAGTGCCTGTTGGAAGGGACTCATTCATTGGTCCTTGACTCTCTCAACACGGTATAGTTAATTCTGCGTGCACCCCTTGACATATTCTCCCTGTACAAAACAGACTGTTATTGATTAGCTCTTATATTTATTAATATTGTATAGTGGCAAGTTTTGAGATGATTTTTGTTTGTGTTTTTATATATTTGAACTGCTTTTGAATGTTTCACAAAACAGTTTAATTTTCTCTTAAAGTGCAAGAAATCTGCAAGAAATATTTGTGTAAAACAAGTATCACTGTGCAGTCCAATAGCTTAGCAGTTGCGACAACCAAGCAATGTTCTGGCTTGCAGATGTACCTAAACCTTATTCAACTATGCTATAAGTGTATGGAGCTCAAAAACCTGTCCTTTGGCATGCTCCTCCTGTTGAATGGGAATCAACCCTATGAGTTTTATTGAACGCTTCCCCTGATCGTTTGCAAACAGTCAGGGGAAGTGAAATTAAAAAAAATGTTTTCTAGATCATCACTGCTGTAATGTATCACTCATTTAAATTGTTTCTCACACTCGGTCAGGCAAAAGGAACTACAGAATGAACTCATCAAAAGGTGTCTTCATTTTGGCAGTTTCTCATCTGACCTAGACACGGAAGAATAAGAATAAGATTTAAATTATTAAAGAATTTCTTTGCATGTTTGTATGAATTGCTGATTGAAACCTCAGCTATGGGCGCTGTTTTGAAGAGTAACACATGCATAAACAAAGATTTTGGCTTTAATTTAAACAAAGTGATACATCACATTAGTGATGATCTTTTGTTGTTGTTCTATAGTATATTCGAGTCCGCCCCTTTGCGACCCCAAGAATCCCAGGCACCCCTCCTCCACCATCCTCCTCAACCCGCCCAGCTCTGTGCCCATTGTGTCGACCATACCATCTAGCCATCTCATTCTCTGCTTCCCCGTTCTTTTGCCCGCCACCTTTCCCAGCATCAAGACTTTCTCAAGTAAATCCTCTCTTCTTTGATGTCTAAAGTACGTTAGCTTCATCTTCAATATTTGACCTTCCAAGGAGCAGTCAGGGTTGATTTATTTTATGATCGACCTGTTTGTTTTCCTCACTGTCCAGGCTACTCTCAAAATTATCCTCTAACACCACATTTCAAAGGTGTCTATTCTTCTGTGCTCAGCTTTCCTTATAGTCCAGTTCTCACAACCGTACATTACTACTGGAAATACCATTGCTTTGACTATGCAGACTTTTGTTTGCAAGGTGATGTCTCTACTTTTAACTATGTTCCCCAGTTTTCTCATAGCTTGTCTCCCAAGAATCAGTAGCCTTTTTATTTCATGGCTGCAATCACCGTCTGCAATGATCTTGGATCCAAAGAAAGTAAAGTCTGTCACTGCTTCTACTTCTTCCCCAGTGGCGTCGCGCAGCGTTGAGCCGCCTGGGGCGAAGAAGAAAATCGCCGCCCGCCCCCCCCCCCGCTCGCTGCCCCCCCCCACCGCTCGCCCCCCCCCCCCGGCAGAAGGCGCTCCCTCCCCTGCTGAATAGTGGGCACCCCCCCCCTGCCAGCCCGCTGCCAGAAGTTCGAAAAAGGTAAAGATCGCGGCTCGACTGCGGGGGTTAGCTGGGATCCCGAGGGTTCCCCCCATCCTCGCCTAATCCCCGCAGAGCCGTCCGCGTGCACGCCCGAGGATTCAAAAGGGTAGGAATACCCTTTCGAATCCTCGGGCGTGCGCGTGGGCAGCTCTGCGGGGGTTAGGCGACGATGGGGAAAACCCTCGGGATCCCAGCTAACCCCCGCAGTCGAGCCGCGATCTTTACCTTTTTCGAACTTCTGGCGGCGGGCTGGCAGGGGGGGGTGCCGACCCACCCACCCAGCCAGCTTGCCGTCAGACTGGGCGCTCGTCGGGGGGGGGCGGCGGCGGCGCCATAGCGGGGAGCCCCTGGCTGCTGGCTGGGTGGCTGGGGGGGAGGAGGTGGGCAGCGCGCGCGTGCAGGACTTCCCAGGTGGAGGGCGAGCCTTTTGCTGGTGATCGCTGCTCGCCTCCGTGGCCGTCCCATTGGCTTGGGTACTCCTTTAACCGGCCTCGGTCGCCAGCAACCGAGGCCGGTTAAAGGAGTACCCTAGCCAATGGGACAGAGGCGAGCAGCGCTCGCCAGCAAAAGGCTCGCCCTCCACACACCTGGGAAGTCCTGCACGCGCGCGCTGCCCACCTCCTCCCGCCCAGCCACCCAGCCAGCAGCCAGGGGCTCCCCGCTATGGCGCCACCCCCCCGACGAGCGCCCATTCTGACGGCAAGCTGGCTGGGTGGCTAGGGGTGGGGGGGAGGAGGTGGGCAGCGCGCGCGCGCGCGTGCAGGACTTCCCAGGTGTGTGGAGGGCGAGCCTTTTGCTGGCGAGCGCTGCTCGCCTCCGTCCCATTGGCTAGGGTACTCCTTTAACCGGCCTCGGTTGCTGGCGACCGAGGCCGGTTAAATGAGTACCCAAGCCAATGGGACGGAGGCGAGCAGCGCTCACCAGCAAAAGGGCCGCCCTCCGCCTGGGAAGTCCTGCTTCCTTCCTAAGCCCAGGCAGAGGGAGGAGGCCAAAGTGGTGAGGACATTTTGCCGCCCCCTGAAAGCCGCTGCCCGGGGCATCCGCCCCCCCCCCCCGCCCCCCCCACGCTACGCCACTGTTCTTCCCCATCTATTTTCCAGGGACTGATAGGTCCTGTTGCCATTACAGTAATACCTTGGATAACGATTGCCTCGGATAATGCTAAAATCGGATAACGTTGGGGAATTTGAGGCAAACATTTGCACCGCACGTTAAGATAACATTATGCAATGCAATTGTTTGCCTCAAATTCCCTGACATTGATCTCTGCCTCAAAGCCCACAGGGCTAGAGACCAGCTCTGCAGGCTTTGGGGCAGAGATCTACCGAGGCTTAGACTATCAGTTTGGTTGGGGGAAGATTGGGCACGCCTGTTCCAACCAAACTGGCGCTACGGGCTTTCTGCTTTGGGATCAGGGTGCTGGGGGTGCCTTCCACCCCACACACCCCATCCCAAAGCAGAGAGCCCGGGCAGGCTGTCTGCTTTGGGATCGGGGTAGCTCTAGGTGGAAGCACCTCCAGCCACCCTGATCCTAAAGCTGGCCCAAACTCCCCCACAGCCCCAGCGATCGATCCCTGGGCTGTGGGGGAGTTTGGGGACCCCCGCCTGGATTGCTAAGGGGCTTAGCCATACAGGCCTGGAATTGCTCTTACATCCAACAAGTGTGGTTGCCATAAAAATGCAAACAAACCCAGATCACCCCATGCCTGTATGAAAAGTGAAGAGATAAGAGACTGTTCTATCTAGTAGCCTCTCATTATGAATCAAAGCCCCAAGTATCACATTTGTAAACATGAAATTATAATAATTTCACATGTGCTTTCTCCTGCTCAGAATTTATGTTCTTTTTCTTTCTAGTTTATTGGAAATCCTGGCATTCAGAAATGTGGATTTCAAATACTTTTGTCCGTAGTGGAATGTTCAGGTGCCCTAGAAATGTTGATACAACAAGGGATGACAGACACTGTACTCCATACACTACAGATGTATCCAGATGATCAAGGTACAAAGTAATCGATTAAAACAGATTTCATGTATATAGGAGTCCCAGAACTGCTGAGCCAAAAAAAAAAGGGCTATATATATCATCAAACATCAAGATTCTCACCCTAATGCTGGTACATCCAGTGACTAAAACATCCTAATGGATACTTGTATATTCTCACTTAGATGGCCATCAGGAGAAAGAAAGACCTCCAAAAATTGAGATTAGTGACACAGATGCCTATGAATTGTTGTTTTAGAGCAGGGGTGCCCAAGCAGGGGTGCCTAATTGGCCCCCTACATATAATTAGTGCGGCCCGCGGTGAGCACCCGGGCTTAACCGCGGACTGCCCCCCCAACCTGGCATCAGCAGTGTTGGCGGTGGAGGCAGCAACTGCGCTTCTTCCAGGCTGCTCTGAGCAGCCTCTCACTCGATCCTTTCATCTCAGCAACCCGTGCTGAAGCCGATCGCTGCCTCGGGGGAATTTTTGGAGCCTCCTGCAAGTCAAAATTCGTGGCGCGAATATCATCCCAAGCGTGCCAGGGGGCTCTCTTAGCGCCGCGAATTTTGACTTGCAGGAGGCTCCAAAATTTTCCCCAAGGCAGCGATCAGCTTCAGAACAGGTTGCTGGGGGAAAAGAATCGAGTGAAAGGCTGCTCAGAGCAGCCTGGAAGAAGCACAGTTGCTGCCTCCGCCGCCGCCACTGCTGACATCAAAACTGTCAGCAGTGGGGGTAGCCCGCCTCCAGCCCCCGCAGATGTGTGTTGGGGTGGGACTGGCCCGCAGGAAAATAGTTTGGGCACCACTGTTTTAGAGGCATATACTGTGGATAAACATGGTCCCAGAAAATTAGAATGAGAAGTTTCATACCTAATGCTAATAACCATGGATTAGCCTTGCATGCCCAGGCTGGCATGGATTGGAACAAAACTTTTTCAACATTTTATTACTGTCTGGTTTTACTTGGAAACATGCAGGCGGAACAAACCAGAGGAACGTTAGGGGTTTTGCTTGATCTCATGCATGTAATGCTGAATTACACCAGGACTTAATGTTTAGTTTTGCAGCAGCTCAGAAGGTATAAAACAGTAGAGTTTTGTAAACCACAGAACTTCTTTTTTTCCAAAGAAGAGAAGTATATGTGGGAGCCATTAAATATATTTTATTGATTTTCCCCCAAAATATAAAAAGGACTTCAGAAATTCAGAAAGTTTCAAAATTCAGGCATTGCATAATTTAGTTTAAAGGATGGTATGCCTTCTTTCTGTAAGAACTGTGGTATAAGTTGAAAAATGTATGAGTAATGCCTTCTGTTGCAGTAGAGCTAGTATTTTTTTTTGCAGGGAAAACAATAACTGAAATGATATTTTGCAGTGTGGGAAGTTGGGATAAACAGGAAGTACTAGTGTACTAAAAATATTTTTCTTAATACTGCTGATTTCCTCTTACCCACCTCCCCTGTTTTCTTCTTTTTCTTCCTAGAAATACAGTATTTAGGATTGAGCCTCCTAGAATCCTTAATTACAAGAAGGAGTTTGTGTATTGCAACTATACACGTATTGGCAACAGTCTTGGTTTCTTCTTTACGGCGCTTTAAAGATTTTGTTGAAATACAAATACAAGTATGTGATATGTTTGGTATAAACAAGCAAAAAAATTCTGCTTTAAGGTTGAATTTTTTTTGGAAAAGTTCAATTCAGAGATGTGTTTTCTTCATTACTTGATGGTGACCATACTTACTATTTAGAATTCTGTGCCTCCCTGCTAGCTTGTTCTGTTGTGAAAAACTTTATCAAACAAGTCAGGATAAATTGTTTTGCTTTAAATCTTATGATTAGTTATTAAATTTCCATGTTACCCTCTTTGCACCATCCTTTATCTGTCATATCATCATGGACAACTTACCATATTTGCCAGCATATAAGATGCATCAGAGTATAAGATGCATCCCGTTATTACCAAAATAGGCTGCTATAGGCCACTATATACAGTACAAGACACACTCCATTTTCCCAGTGTATTGGGGGGGGGGGAGTCTTATACACCAGCAAATACGATAAATCAAGCTCACCTCTTGTTGATGTACTCTTTAATCAGAGTTCCCAATGTATGTTAAGTATTAAATGTTATTTTAATATACATAGACTGACACCTAGCAGCAGGTTTCTACTTGTTTTTCTTCCATGTCAAAGCCAGACATGAAACTGCCAAAATGAAGCCACCTTTTGTTGAATTCATTATGTAGTTCCTTTTACCTGACCCAGTGTGAAAAAGATTAGCTGGCACAAGGTTTCCGTTACCAGGGTACGCCCAATTGCAGTTCAAAAATACCACTATCTTCAAGGAGGCTCTTTCTGTGTTCCCCAGTTTTTGTTTTAAAAACTAGGACAGGTCTTTTGAAACAGTGGAACCTGAAATACCAAATTGCCACTGGTTTAATGAGCCTACTCTAGTTGTGACTTACTGGATTTCAGTGGGGAACACAAAAAGAATCTCAAAGATTGTGGCCCGTGGCATCATTTCATGTAGGCCCCCCACAGCCTCCACCACACCAGGAAGCGCCATGTGGTGGAGCAAGGGCAAAATGGCTGTCTGGCCCCCAAAGCTGTCTGAAGGAGTGTGACCCGGCCCCCAGCTTTAAAAGGTTTACTGTAGCGGGATGTCCTTCTAACCAAACATGACCAAGACCGAGCGATAAATTTGGCAGAGTATTAGTTTGTTCTTTTTGGTCTGACAAGTTTATTGTTTTCACCCTGCACTTGAGGTAAGATATGGGATATGGTTTTAACATTATGGTTTAAGCTGCAGTATTCACTTTGATATCATTTTATCTGTAGGGATTTCACACAATTCTAACAATACTTGAACTGTCGCCTTGTTTTGCAAAGCTGCTAATACAGGAGTCATTTGACACAGCAATTTTCTATCAGATGTCCATGTGTTTTACTGAACAGAGAGACCTGCAGGTAAAACTTATATTTCAATCTTCTCTCATCGTCTGACTTATCCTCTGCCCTTTCCCCAGCATATTTAATGTGGAATGTTATGGAAATTGCGGACTTGTTTTCAATTGCATGTCTTTTTAATTTAGTTTCAGAGACTTTGTTGTAAATGCTTTGCTAAAATAGCTGACAATGATGATTTAAAAAATCTGATGTTAGAGAAAGCCTGTGCTGAGTACAGTACCATTATGGCTGAATGTCTGCTTTTGCTGGGAGCTGATGTGAACAAGAAGACAAAGACAAACTCGTTAATTTATCAGGTATGTGTTTACAATGTAATCCACTACATTGACCTGGAATACATATTTCAGGCTTTTTAAAAAACTTTAAGATTACTTATACAATTGTACCTCACTTAAAGAGCATAATGTTTTCCACAGGATTGCTCTTTAAGCGAGTTTGCTCTTTAAGCGAAACACCATTGTAAGTGACCAATTGTGACTTCTGGTGGGTGGGGGATTATGAACCCCGATTTATTTGTTAAGCGAGTTTTTGGTTGGTTCTATTGGTTAAGCGAAGCGAACATTCAGAGAAAATTCTTCTCTTTAAGCGAGTTACTCTTTAAGCGAGTCGCTCTTTATGCGAGGTTTGACTGTAATTGAAATGCCGGATCCACTTAACACACTCTGATGTATAAGGAAGGCATCATATTAGAAAATGTCAGAAATCCTAACTGCACATGAGTTACACCATTGTATAGGTAGAGATAGGTTGCAACATTCCATTCCATTTGCTCAACTTTTCCATCTCACTTAAGTGTAGTCAAACTGTTGGTTTAGGAGGCTTTTGCACAACTTGCTCCCTGGATGATCTGAGCCCCTTTCTCCCTCTACTTTTTGATTAGTAAGATTAGTAAGATGTAGCATTTGGTGTGCTTTAAATATTTTTAGATTTAAATTTTAAATTTTAATTTTAACAGTTTTGTATTTGAGGTTTTTAGGTAGTGTTTGTGTTTTGTTGTGATGTCTTTTATTACTTATAAACCGCCCTGAGTCACTTCGGTGAGAAGGGTGGTGGAGAAATATGAACAAATAAATAAAAATAATAAATAAACTTTGTGTTATACACCAATTATGCCCGCTCCT
Source organism: Furcifer pardalis (assembly GCA_030440675.1). Taxonomy (NCBI): domain Eukaryota; kingdom Metazoa; phylum Chordata; class Lepidosauria; order Squamata; family Chamaeleonidae; genus Furcifer; species Furcifer pardalis. The sequence goes on from CP126892.1 coordinate 200,455,223, forward strand.
AGACTGGTACTCCTTGCTCATGGTCACGCATGCTCTGGTCCCCTCCAGACTGGACTATTGTGGGCTGCCCTTGATTACCTTTCGGAGGCTGTCACTGATCCAGAATGCGGCTGCCCGGGTGGTGATGGGGTGTGGGCATCAGTCCTGGTGTGACTCCGAGTGCAGTTCAAGGTGCTGGTAATGACCTTTAAAGTCAAACATGGTAGTGGGCCAGGAGACTTAAGAGACTGCGTCACCCCAAGAACATCTGTCCGTCCCACTAGAGCAGACCGGAGAGGCTCTCTAAGCATGCCATCAGCTAGAGGGCCTTCTCTGTGTCTGCGCCGGCCCTATGGAACCTCTTGCTAACCGAGTTGCAGCTACAGACGGTGCTCTTTAGGAAAGAGCTAAAAACCTGGCTGGCAAAGCAGGTGTGGGGCACCGGGGGAATGATGACCCCTGCCTTCTGGCTCTTTTAACAAGATTGCTTCCTGTCCCTTTTAACTGATGAGGTGGGTGGGTAATTTTGTGGATACTTTTAATGGGTTTTTAAAAGGGTTTAGCTATGTTGGTAATGTTTGTTTTGATTACTGTTGGCCGCCCAGAGTTGGTGTTGAGTTGAGTGGCAATAGAAATTTGAAAAATAGTTAGTTAGTTAGTCTGTATAGCATGATGCATATAGCAGCAGGATTGATCATTACTTTTCTCAGTCTCCAGCAATGGATATCAGCTTACAACTTTCACACTCTCCAGTATACCTGAGTGGTTGTTATGTGTTAGATTTGGGAAGGTAAAGAGCTCAACTGGGAGTAATAGTGTCTCATTCTTCACCACCATAGATCCCCAGAGGTCTTTAATTTATACAAACCTTTCCTCTGCACATATCAAAATCGTACTCTGCTAGTTCTTCCGATGAAGATATGGATTGTTATTTTTCCCCTTTTAGCCTTTGGTATTAAATCTGTATGTGTACAAATACAGTCTTCTCCCTCAGGGAACTTATCCTGAATTTTCTTTCTGTGTTTCTGTTGTCTTTTAAACAATTATACAGTATCTGGAGCTCCTCAAAATATAAGGTCTCCAATCATCCCTAAAATTCATAGTTCAGTGTCCTTACAGTTGCTTACAACTCTTGGGAGAAGTGTCGGGTAGAAGACCGATGGGAATTGGTTTCCAAACAGGCACTGACATTAATTTGTGGCTGTACTTCACATCCGTGTCAGATTCTGCTAAGTCAGTCCTTTGTGAAATCTTGAAGTTGTGCAGCTTGCCCCAGTTTGAGTTGATTAGGCTTGGAAAATGACTCTTTTGTAGAAGCCTAAATCCTCTTTGCTACTTCAGGGACCTGACTTCTCTTGGCCCATAGCAGATTTTGGAGTAGAATAACACAAACATAGGAAGGAACCTTGTACTACTTGCTTTAAATAATACAGAATAATTGTCACACCTTATTGAACAAATGTAAAGCAACCTAGGTAAAGGTAAAGGTTTCCCTTGCTCGAAAGCCAGTCATATCCGACTCTAGGGGTCAGTGCTCATCTCTGTTTCAAAGCCGAAGAGCCAGCGCTGTCTGCTTCTGCAGACGTTTCCATGGTCATGTGACAGGCATGACTAGACACTGGAGCTCATGGAACGCTGTTACCTTCCCACCTAAGTGGTCCCTATTTATCTATTTGCAATTTCTTGCTTTCGAACTGCTAGGTTGGCAGGAGCTGGGACAGAGACGGGAGCTCATTCCATCCTGCAGTACTCAGGAATCGAACTGCTGACCTACATTATCATTAAGTCTGCATTTTGGCAGTGTTCATATTTGAGCCTTCTGAAGAGATGTCAAACACAAAGGATAAAATTATGGAGTTGTGTGTGTGTGGTGGCAGCGGCACATAAGACGAACATAAGCCAGTGTTTCCCAAACTTGGGTTTTTGGACTTCAGTTCCCAGAAGCCTAAGTCAATTCCCCAAAGCACTGATCAGCCAGTGCACTGACTTAAGCTTCTGGGGATTGAAATCCTACTGTGGGGAATGTGTCCCACATTGGGAACCACTGACAAAAACTATTTGTGTAGCTAAAAAAAAAAATACAAAATCCTCATGCAAAACCATATGCATAAAATATTGAAACATGTGAATTCAGTCCAATTAGTGTCATTGATTCCTTCATTCTTTTCTTGTTCAATAGGTTTGTGAGAAGGGAAGCAATCCTAAACTGGTGGAACTGCTACTGAATAGTGGTGCTCGAGAACAGGACGTCCGAAGTGCTTTAACAGTCAGCATCAAGAAAGGAGATAGCCAGATGATTAGTTTGCTCTTAAAAAAGCTTAGCCTAGATGTTGCCAACAGCAGTATATGCCTGGGAGGATTTTGCATTGGCAGAATTGAGCCTTCTTGGCTGAGCCCCTTATTTCCAGACAAACAAACATCTTTCAGGAAACAAACAAGTAAGTGGCAGTAGATAATACGTGACTAATAAGGCATTTATGGTGGCTAAAGAACATGCAGCTCTCGGCTAGTTCAAAGGTAGCTGCAGAGCAAACTTGGTAGACCATTGGTTCTCTTGTATGCTGTTGCTTTCATATACAGTACAGTAATACTGTACCTTGGATAATGCTAAGACTTGGTTGCACAAGTCTTGGTGTTATCCGATTTTTTGTGTTATCCGATGCATGTTAAAATCCTATGGGATGGATCGGATAACATTAAAGCTCCATAGAGATACATTGTAACCGCACAGGCTTTAGCGGTTGTTATCCGATCCATCCCATAGGACCTTAACGTTATTTGATCCAATTCTCCTCCCCAGATGACTCAACGTTATGCAATTTTAGCATTATCCGAGGTAAACGTTATCCGAGGTATTACTGTATATGTTTCCTGGAAAATCAGAAGTGCTTGATCAGTTTAGCTTCAAATACATTTCATGTGTTTAACTACCATATATACTCGAGTATAAGCTGAGTTTTTTAGCCCCCAAAATGAGCCCCAAAAAGGGGACCTGGCTTATACTCAGGTCAATGACCAAGAGGGTCCCAAGACCACGCTGGATTTTGATATGCCAACAATTTAATTAATTTTACCATATTTTCATGTATTTTGATTATTGAAACTCTCTAGCAGCTGCTGCATTTCCCACCCTCAGCTTATACTCGGGTCAATCTATTTTCCTGGGTTTTCAGGTCAAAATTAGGTACCTCGGCTTATATTCGACTTGTCTTATACTCGAGTATATACAGTAAACTTATGACTGTTGACTATAAGAAATTTGTAATAGTTGGCCAGTTCTTTATATCATGCTTCATTCTGACCACTTTCCCAAGAGCGGTAGATTTGAAATAACTTGTTTCAAAGTTCTGATCAGAATGTTTTAGAGGGAAAGAATAGGAAGATATCCATTTCAAGTGTTGTTTTATATTTACTGCCTTACAAATATCAGTGACCTGAGCACAATTGTTATCATGCATTAAAATCAATTTATGCCGTGCCAAAAAGTTCTTGCACGAGACTTTTGACCATTCTCAAATGTAAAGAAGAGAAATCCAGCCTCCTTCCTCTCCAAAGAAGAAGAATATCAAAGGAAGGATAATTCTGAAGAAATGCTCACAAATTTTTGTTCTGGATTCTTCCCTTAATTATTGAGTGGTTGTGATGTGTGTGTATCTGCAACTAGTAGTTGTTCCCTCCCTACCCTGCCCCCAGCTCCCTTCACTTTAACTTCATCTGAAGGAAAGATCTGTTAAGATACCTCATTCCACAGGCCTTTCTCAGATCAGGATGTATAGCCACCCAGAGAACGGGAAGGTGACCAAAAGATGTGTAATATAAAGACAAATCAATGTTAAGTGAGCTCATAGAGTCATATAATAATTGTGGTCCATCAAGTCAGTTCTGATTGATGGTGACCCTTTCCAGGGTTTTCTAGGTAGAAAGTATACAAAAGTGGTTCACCATTTTGTTCTTCAGGGGGCTTCCTCGGACTTCGAAGCCTGCCCATGGTTACACAAGCTGGCTGGCTCTTCTGGTATGCTTAGTGGGGAATCAAATTATCATCCTCTACCTCCACAGCTAGATACCTAAACTATTGAGCTGTCAATACAAATTCTAAAGAATCTTGAGAATGAAGCAGAACAATTGAAGTCTGTTTCATGTGGAGGTTATACTTTAGTATAATTACAGCTTGTGTGAAGGGGTTGCATATGTAGGAAAGGCAGTGCTCAGTTGTATCAAGTCTGCAGATCTTTAAAGGGCATTTTAAGTTGCAACACATACAGTAAAACACCAGATAACGATTGGATCGGATAACTAAAATCGCATAACGTTAAGTAATCTGGGGAAGAGAATTGGATCGAATAACGTTAAGGTCCTATGGGATGGACCGGATAACAACCGCTAAAGCCTGTGTGGTTACAATGTATCTCTATGGAGCTTGAACGTTATCCGATCCATCCCATAGGATTTTAACATGCATCGGATAACACTAAAAATCGGATAACACCAAGACTTGTGGAACCAAGTTTTAGCGTCATCCAGTGTTTTACTGTATGGGTTAAACTCCTGTGCATGCGCAGACAACTTGAAATGTTCCAGAGCTGTAAAAGAACCACAGGCTCCCCCCCCTTTCCCCAGTTCTGGAACATTCCAAGGTGTCTGTGGATATGCAGGAGTTTAGCCCATTTCTGCGAATTCACAAGTGACGACTCGAAGAACTACAGTTACAGGTAAGTAACGCCTGTTGTCCTTTGTATATTCATATACGTGCCCCATCCATCATTTGTACAAATAGTAAACAAACTTCATTCGTTTTGTGTGCTTCAGATGCAGGCTCTGCATTAGCCAGGATGGTACTTAGATATCAAAGGACAAGCAGCTATGAGGACCAGTCAAGAACCAGCAGTGTCATTAACTCCTGTGAAGATGCAATGGAGAAGGGTGACGATTGGACATTCCTGCCTGATCCTTTAATTGACAATGTTTTCCGATTGAGTGATGATATAGATAGTGAAGGCAAGTTTGCTAGTGAAAGGAAAGCATTTGCTGTCATGATTATAGTGTTACCCTGCCTTGGAGGTACCTAAACTAAACTGTTTGGCTGTGTCATTGTAAGGAGAGCTCCTGTAATATTGTGTATGTGTGTCCAATATACATCTCAATTGAATCTTGGGGGGGGGGGGAGAGATAATGTGAAGGGAGGGGCAAAGAGGATGTGTGTTCTGTGCTTCAGTGACTCTCTGCTAGTAATATTTAAAAGAGTAGCAGCTTCCTTTCTGCCATTGCTCTTCTGGTACATTGAATGTATCAGACAAGCAATACGTTTATTATATGCTTTGTCTGATGCATTGCTGGTGGTACAGTGGTTAAAACTGCTGTATGGCAGCCAAACGTTGTGAGTTTGGTCCTGACCAGGGCTCAAGGCTGACTCAGTCTTCCATCCTTCCAAGGTCAGTAAAATGAGTACCCAGCATGTTGGGGGCAAAATTAACTTGTGAACCGCCCAGAGAGTGCACTAAGCATTATGGGTTCCCTGAAACAGGGAAGTCAGGGGCTGAAACTAGGTGCTCCAACTCAATGGGCTCCTCCAATGCTGTGTTACAATGTACTATTTACGATGTGCATTATATACTGCATATAATATACTACATTTTATATGTTGGCTAAAATCCTGTTGATGCAAATTTGTACCTGCAGAAGCTGATGATGACATCAGCTGGTGGTGGTAAAATACAATTTAAATTTATTGAAAGCTTCCTGTCCTCTCCTTTTGGGTTCTGAGGCTCTGTTGGGGCTTCCTTTAGCCATGGGAAAGCCTTTGGGCGCTTTAGGATGGGAGTAGCCTTAGCCGCCAAAAATCACTGCCGGATCTCTGCTGGAGAAGCTGGTTCTGTCGGTGGTACTCAGGCACAATTTTTGGTGAATAAATGCTCTCTCTCCCACTTCCTCAGGTTCCCAAAGATTTCCCCGGAGCAAAAGAGAACCATACAGAGCTTATAAAGCAAATTCATAGTAAACACGTTTGAAGTGGTAGCCATGTTAGTCTATGCAAGCATATCAGAGGGTAAACAAATCAACAAAAAAGACAAAATTGATGCCATGAGGTTTTACTCTTCTGCCTGACGATGTGGACTTGAGCTATGAAAGCTCACATTTAAAAATAGGAGTTGGTCTTTAAAGTGCCACAATTTTTTTGTCTTTTGTTGTTGTTGTTTTGCTTTGTTTACTTTCCTATATAATCCAGATGTTACACTGCATGTAGTGTGTTAGATGTGTAAAAATCACACACATGCCATATGACTCTGTGCTTGTCTTGTGTATTTATAAATGTTAAATGTATACCTGTATCCTGGATTTGTGGTGGTAATTTTCTGGCACATAGAATTTTATTGGTTGCAGTTTGATTCCTTCCAATTGTCTGAGATCATCCTTTTGCCATAGGAAGTGAAAGCTCATACCTTGCGAAGAGGAAAACTAACTCCGTGGCAGCTGCAGATCTTCATAAAGACGTGTCTTTGCCAATGTGTTCCCCTACCATGCATAGGCATTCAAGCTCTCTGGTGAGACAAGTGGTTTGAAATAGGTGCTAGTTACATAAAGGATATATCTGTGTGGTACAACCAGTTGACTTCCTTTACTTTTTCCTCTCTTCCAATACTAAATAAGAGACTAATCCAGCATAAGCAGTGAAAGAATATAGTTGAAATTTTTGAAGTGGTAGCTGTGTTAGTCTGTTGGAGAGCCCTGACTGCTCCTTAGAAGGTCAAATTGTAAAGATGAAGCTAAAGTACTTTGGACATCAAATGATAAGAGATGATTTGCTTGAGAAAGCCTTGATGCTGGGAAAGGTGGAGGGCAAAAGAAAAAGGGGATGGCCAAAAATGAGATGGCTAGATGGTATTGTGGACACAATGGGCACAGAGCTGAGCGAGTTGAGGAGGATGGTGGAGGACAGAAGAGCCTGGCGGACAGTTGTCCATGGGGTCGCAGAGGGTCAGAATCGACTGTGCGACTGAACAACAAAAACTGTGTTCCCTCTGTTTGAATATCATCCACTTTGCCAACTCTCTCAGAGAAAGCTGGATTACAATACAGTCAAACCTTGCATAACGAAAATATTTCGTTATGCGAGGTTGTTCACTGTGAGTTTTTCACTATGCGAGTTTTTTTTCACATAGTGAAAATTCCTATGGATAAACTCGCATAATGAAAATTTCTATGGAAAAATCTTGCATAGCGAAAAATTTTCGTTATGCGAGGTTTCCCCATAGAAATGCTCGTTATGCGAGTTTTTCCATAGGAAAAGTCCATCTCTCATAGTGAAAATTTTCATTATGCGAGTCGGTTCACTTTTTGAAATGCCCACTAGTTATGCGAGTTTTTTGCTAAGCGAGACATTCGTTAAGCAAGGTTTGACTGTACAGTACATTTGTGTATTTTATTTTTAAAATAGGCTCTTGTTTTCTATCAGAATAAACAAAACAACAAAACATTGTAGTACTTTTATTTATTTATTTAATCAGACTTATATGCCGCCCTCCTCAAAGAGACCCAGGGTGGCTAACAAAGCTTCAGAAAGAGATATAAAACACAATATAAAATCCTGTCTAAAATTAATATTAAAAGAGATTAAAAGACTAACTGTTAAATTTTAATATTTGCTTTTGTGGATCAAGTCCACTCTGTCAGACATAAGAGAGAGACGTCATGGCATCAATTTATACACATCAGATACAAAGGTACACAATGGTGGGCTAGCAAAACAGATAAGTGTACAAATAAATGTGGCTTTTTACAACTGGTAATAGTAGAAGATCCCTGGTTGGTATTCAGACCTCCTGTGAGATTTGGCCCTGTTGAGTTGCAAACCATGTGCACGAACTCTCACCCTTGGGTCTGATGCAGTGGACCTGACCCACGAAAGCTAACTTTGAAATACAGCAGTTAGTTTTTTTTTGTTGCTCAGTCACACATTCAATTCTGACCCTTTGTGACCCCATGGACCACTGCCCGCCAGGTTCTTCTGTCCTCCACCATCCTCCTCAACTTGCTCAGCTCTGTGCCCATTGTGTCTACAATACCATCTAGCCATCTCATATTTGGCCGCCCCCTTTTTCTTTCCCCCTCCACCTTTCCCAGCATCAAGGCTTTCTCAAGTGAATCTTCTCTTCTCATTTGATGTCCAAAGTACTTTAGCTTCATCTTTACTATTTGACCTTCAAGGGAGCTGTCAGGGTTGATTTCTTTTAAGATTGACCTATTTAGTCTTTAAGGTGCCACAATTGGTTTTTGTCAGTTACACTCAGAGAATATAATTAGTGTACTCTGTAGTTGAATGCTGCGCGCTGTCACGAGTACAAAGAACACCTCACAAAGTGAAGCACAAGCCTGTGTGCCTTGTGCTACATTGCATTAGGGTTCATAAGTGCACATCGGACAGGACGATTACAGCGACCTCAAAGATACAGTATGCACTAATGATCTAATGAATATTGAATATGCATAATATTCCCTTGCCTTTGGTTTAAAAAGGGTATCTTAACAAACTGCTTTGAGATTTTCCCCTTCTGCACCAGTGCAAAAAGACCACAATTTTTTTGTCAGAAATAAAATGGGGTGGGATGGGGGAGTTGCACCAAACTTTGTATTTACAGTATATGAATAACCTTGTATAGCATGCAAAATGCAAAGTTTTCTGCATAGAAAAATACTTCACTATGTTTATTCCCCCCCCCCCAAACAGGAATAATAGACAGAAATTCTTAAAATTTTACCTAGCATGAAAATCTTTATTTCTTCTTAGCAGTGGGAATGAATTAAGTGAAGATCTATATCCCTACAATGGTTCTATTTTACCAGTGCTGGTTATTGGAAGCCTTTCTGCCTGGTTTAACTAATGGCATGTCTAGTACATGAGGATGCCTCCTCTGTTTCATTGTTCTTACAATAAAATGGAAATATATGATTTTCAGCACATGTTTTTCTTTAAACTGTTCCAACCGCCATAGCTTTGATGTTTATGTTTTGCCATTGTCCAGGGGCCTGGATCATGTTGTGAGCCTTTAACGAGTCAGATAAGAAAAATAATGTCTTCTGAAGAATTGCATAGTAAGTGAAAATTTGTAAAATGTTTTAAAGCCGGAACTCAGGAAGTCATGTATGATTCTGAATTTAGTTCTCTTTGGTGTAGAATGTGATGCTAATTAACTTGTAAACCACCCAGAGAGTGCACTATATGCTGTGGGGGCGGTATATAAGTGTGATTGATTTGCTTTAAAATGTGATGTTAATAATCAAAGATGAAGCAAAATTCTTACATGTTAGAATAAAAGCAACCAAATGACCATCCATTTTAGTTTCCTGGTGCATGACTGGGTATAGATCAGTCCACAAAATTCAGACTGAAACATTTCACCTGCTCAGTACAATATATCTATTTGGTTTCCACAGTTGGACTTGTGCTGTATACAAGGGGTGCCCAAACTACAGCCCGTGGGCCGGATACGGTCCCTGATGCCAATCCATCCAGCCCTTGAAGTCCTCTTTGCTCCCGGAAGCAGAAGTAAAACATGTTCGTAAACATGCTCGTATGGGTGAATTTTACTTCCACTTCCAGGAGCAACGAGGGCTTTGTGGACCAGATGAATTGGTGTCAGGGGCCGGATCCAGCCTGTGGGCAATAGTGACTGACCCCCTGAACCACATGACTTGCCAGCGGCCTGAAAAGTTTGGGCACCCCGCTGTATCCTTGTAATTAAACAAAAGCAGGATCTTTGGTCTTGGACCAAATCACTGTCTGATAATAAATGTATACATTTACTAGACCTGGAGATGTGCAGAACAATCTGTGAATTTCCTCCATAGCTGTTGAACAGCACTAGCATAATGAAACAGATGGCAAATGTGAACATATAGAACAGTGGTTCCCAACCTAAGCATCTCTATAATCCTGACACACACCGGTGACATATAATTCTGATTATCGAAAAAGTGAATTTTTCACATGGAGGAAGTCTAAAAGGCCATTAACGTGTCTAACTCATTCTTAAATTGCCCCCCTTAAAAATCAGATCGCCCACTGTAGGACGTGTGCCCCACGTTGGGAACCACGGATATAGAATTTCCTAGTATTTTTTTTTGTCCATTTTGCCCAGTATTTACTCTTCAAGGTCTTTAGTGGACATCTTTCCAGCACTACTGCATTAGATCTTTTCAAAGGAGATGCACGGTTTGAATTTGGGTCTGTTTACTCATAAAAGCTGTCCCTATCAGATACACTCCCAGCATCCCTAACACAGAATGGAAAGTTAGTTTAATTTTATCCAGTAAAAGCTTCATTATTGCTGTTGCTGCTGTTGTTGTTGTTCTGTTATGCTCCTATAAATTTATGAAAGGGTATTTCTCCGGCTAATGCAGAAGAGGAATCCACACAATATGTGCTCAGCGCCTTCACTGTCTGAAAAAGTGACAGGCAAAATATCAATTACAATTATGAAAAAATTCTTCCCTTTACATCAAACCAGAAAGTTTTAAGACTGGTTGATCCTTACAGCTTTTAAAGCAACTCTTCACCCTCAAGGGTCTTTGATAAGTCAATCAACAAGTCATGATGAAACCTATACAGTGCATCCCTTTCCTAATAAAATTTGAATGTTCTTTGTTTTATTTGTTTCACAACAGAAAGCCTTTCTAAATACCAGTCAAACATAAATCGTTCCGACAGTTTCTCTGACAGAGAATATATTAAATCACTTGACCTTTCTTTAAATGAACTGGAGAATATAGACGCCATCAGCCAGAGCTCTAGCTTAACTACTCATCTTGGACATCTTGAGAAATTAGAGCTTCATCAAAATGCCATTTCAAGCATTCCTGAACAGTTGTGTGAGGTGAGAGTTCCTCTAATGCCAGAAAATGCTGATTGTGGCATCTCCCTTCAGAGAGCCAGGACTGTAAGAATGTCTCACATTAATTCTGCAGCTCTTTAACATCAAACCCATCATGAAATGGAAGAGCTTTTTTGTCAATGTATTTCTCGCTAAAGGTCATGTGAAGGATAGGTGGTTTGGGTAGTTATTTTTTTCAGGTTTGAGCCAAGGAAAGGCAAATCCACACTCAACTTTGAAGCTCACTAGGTGACTTTGGGCCCCTCACAATTTGTTGGTTTAACTCAGGGGTGCCCAAACTACGGCCCACGGCGCCCTCGCCTCTCCAGGCAGCAGAAGTAAAACACGCAGGCGCAGAACACTGCTGTAAATGACCCATGATTGTCATAAATGTGTTTACGACAGCCGTGAGTTATTTACGGCAGTGTTCTGCGCATGCACGGGCACATTCTGCGCCCGCACATGTACGTTTTGCTTCTGGGTGGGAGGAGCCACGTGACCAGCATACTCAACCACATGACTGGCCCGCGGCCTGAAAAGTTTGGGCACCCCTGGTTTAACCTAAATTATATTTACAATATTATATTATATTATAATTACAATATAAATTTGAACTAATAAATAATAATAATAAATAAATAACCTGCCTTTATAATGTTATTGTAGGGAGGACCAGAGGTGTATGATCCAGACATACTGTGGGGACGTATTTGGAAGAGTCTTTGATGTAATCATGTCAATCATATTAGTAATAAGAAGATGCCTGGTGGTGCAGTGGTTAAAATGCTGTACATTATGAGTTCAGTCCTGACCAGGGTTCAAGGTTGACTCAGCCTTCCAGCCTTCTGAAGTCAGTAAAATGAGTACCCAGCATGTTGCGGGCTAAATGCTAATTAACTTGTGAACCACCCAGAGAGAGCACTGAGCACTCTGGAGTAATACAGAAGTGTAATTGCAATTGCTAATCATCATGGTTGCAGTCCAGCAGTGTTAACTTTCACCAAGTAGGATGGATAACATACATCCTTAGTATTTTTTCCCAAAAAAATAAAACGTTTCTGATTTCTCCCACAAAAAATGCAAGATTCCAGTAGGATTCCTTTTGATGATGGGAAACTGGTGGAAGGACACTTGTCAGGGAGGGAATCTTTCATTTTCAAAAATTGGCCCTGCTGGAAAATCATCTCCCCAAAGGCAATTTCTAGCAGTTACTATAATAACCTTAGAACTGCAGAGCTGGCAGAGACCCTGTGGATCATGAAGTCCAGTCCCTGTCAAGAAGGCACAGTGAGGAACTGAACTCCAAATCTATGGCTCCACAGCTGGAAACTTAAATCACTGGGCTGTCTGGCAGTAAAAACATTACTTTCCCAATATATGTCAACTGTGTCTCTGGTACACGACAGAAATTTTGTAAATTAACTTTTTTGCACGAAAAAAATTGACTGAAATGAGTTCAATAGGTTGACAAACTGGATTCAGTTTTTTTAATGGCCTGACTAATGAGATGGATTATAATCCATGAATAAACATATTAGTCTTTCTTTTTTGTTACAGCTTGGGTCATTCTTTAAAACTTTTGTAGTAATTTGAGCTTTAGAAATGTTGAAATCCTGTTTGTGTAACTAAGGCTGTGGAAAAGTGATGATATTAGCAGTAGAGGGAAATTTTCGGAATGAAGGATTGCCCCTTTCTCCCACAGCTTGTTCAGTTTAATAATTTGTTTCTTGTGAAAGTCATGGAAGCTGCAGGATAGAAGGAAGAAGTCTTTCATTAGCAAAAATAATTGCCATTAAATATGTTACTGGCAGCAGTGAATGCCTTCTTCCATCTTTCCCACAGCTCCTATGGCTTCCATGCAATGAAACTGTATATGTGTATTATATAATTGTTTACGGGACTGCAGTGGCTCAAGTGGCTAAAATGCCGACTAAAATGCGGAAGGTCAGAAGTTCGATTCCCGAGTACTGCAGGATGGAATGAGCTCCTGTCTTTGTCCCAGCTCCTGCCAACCTAGCAGTTCGAAAGCAAGAAATTGCAAGTAGATAAATAGGGACCACTTCGGTGGGAAGGTAAACAGCGTTCTGTGTGCTCCAGTGTCTAGTCATGCCTGCCACATGACCATGGAAACGTCAGCAGAAGCAGACAGTGCTGGCTCTTCGGCTTTGAAACAGATGAGCACTGAACCCTAGAGTCAGATACAACTGGCTTTCAAGCAAGGGAAACCTTTACTAATCTGTTTACATAATTTATTAACATAATTTAGCACGATGTAATTAAGATGCATCCTGTTTTTCTTTTCAGAGCTTGAAACACTTGACATATCTGGATCTGCACAGTAATCGTTTCACATCTTTTCCTGCATACCTGTTGAAAATGCCTTGTATAGCCCATCTTGATATTTCACGCAATGACATTGGACCATCCTTAATTTTGGATTCAAAGGTTGCCTGTGCAACACTAAAGCTTCTGAATTTGTCATATAACCAATTGACATGCATTCCTGAATTTCTTGCTAATGTTGCAGAAAAATTGGAACATCTTATATTAGAAGGGTGAGAACAGCGCGCTACTTTAATCATATCTTTCTCAATAGTTCCTGGAATTCCAGGACAAGGTAGTTAACATTGTGTTCTGTGATTAGTTCTACATCGCACAGAACATACCCCATCATCTTTTTTCTTCCTGCCCTTTTGCATGCACCTTTCTTTCCCAGTCAAATACCCACACCAGGAGTGCTGACTTGGGCTTCTAGGAATTTAAGTCCAAGAACACCTGGAGTGCCAAGGTTTGCCACCACTACCCTATAAGAAAGATCAGGGTAGATGGATAATTTTTTCATTGCAGCTATGCATTCTTCCATTGCCAGTTGTTAATGAGTTGCAGGTTTGGAAGAAATGAGCATAGCGGCATTTACAAACCAAAACATGTGCTACTGACGCCCTGCATATATTTATACAGTGGTACCTCGAGTTACAAATTTAATGCATTCCAAGGCATTTTTCATATTATGAAAATTTTGTAACTCAAATTTCCCATAGGAATGCATTGAAAACCAAAATTCATAACTTAAAACATGGTTTCCCCGTAGGAATGCATTGAAAACCAATTAATCTGTTCCAGAAAAATTCGTAACTCGAGCCATTATTTCCAATTAATTTTCATTCATATTGTGAAAATTTTGTTCTGCTTATAACTCTCTTGTTTTGTTTTCTCCTAGCAACAAGCTGTCAGGTATATTATCTCCTATATGCTTGAAAGAACTGATAACTTTTAACATTAGCAAGAATGTTGTATCTTTCCTAGCTGAAAGTTTTCTCAAGGACTGTTTGAAATTGGAGACATTCAATGCTGGGATGAATTTACTTGGTGAGTATTTCTAGGTTGAAAAAGCGATAGTTCAAAGAACCAGGAACTAGTGGGTAAGAAATGTGCAAGGAATAGGGGGGAGGGATAATAATTACTTAAGGTGTAGGTTTTTCATCTCTGCTCTGGTGAATGGCAGTGTTGGTTTTTAAGTTGTAGCTTTAATTTTAATGTATTTGGGCTAAATTCAGCTACTAATCCTAATTACAGTAGATCTGTTGAGTCAATTGCTGAATGGTGAATCAACTTTTTGTTGTACAGTAATACCTCGGATAATGCTAAGACTTGGTTCCACAAGTCTTGGTGTTATCCGATTTTTAGTGTTATCTGATGCATGTTAAAATCCTATGGGATGGATCGGATAACGTTAAAGCTCCATAGAGATACATTGTAACCGCACAGGCTTTAGCGGTTGTTATCCGATCCATCCCATAGGACCTTAACGTTATTCGATCCAATTCTCCTCCCCAGATTACTTAACGTTATGCGATTTTAGCGTTATCCGAGGTAAATGTTATCCGAGGTAAATGTTATCAATGACACAGATTATCTCTTGGCTTGTTTTGAGGAGAAAAGAGTTTTATTAATTGAATATAAATATTCCAGATGGGAAGGATATAAATGGAATAAATGAATGAATTAGTGGAATATAAACCTGAATATGATACATTTGGGAGAAAGGTCTACATCAAAAGGTTTTGAGGTGGAACAATGTCTAGCTCCTGCCAAGCTTTCTGTTCCTGCTATTTGGGAGCTTTTTTTCTGAGCAGGAAGCTTGGGCAAAGCTAGGTCTTGCTAAGGCTCAAAGCCTTCCAGTGTAGACCTTTCTCCCAGGTGTGTCACATTCAGATGTTTGTAAGGTAAGTTATAAGGTAGTAGAATTCCCAAAACAGAATTATGTATTTATAGTCCAGGAAATTCAGAAATTTCATCCCTAGTTTTTATATTGTAGATGAGGAGCTGAATTTGAGAGAGGATGACTTGGACAAAGTCCATGATGGTGGTGTGATTTAAGTTTATACTTGTCCTTCTTATAGCTTTTTCAAGTGAATTTAACCCTATAATGCAGAACATCCAGAGTTTTTGGTAATGTTTGACAGAGGGTCTAGACCAGGGGTTTGCAACCTACAGCCCATGGGCTGGATCTGGCCCACGGCACCAAATAATCCAGCCCCCAACCTTGCTCCAGCCGCCAGTAGAGTCTGCATTTACGCAGCCATAAATGAGTCTGCAGCCGTCATAAATGCATTTTCGACAGTCGCGGGTACATTTTATGGCACCAGTCCGGCCCGTTCAGCTATCTGAGGGGAAGTGGTCCAGCCCACAGCTGGAAAATGGTGAGACCAGGGTTTCCAAACCTTTTTGGGTCATGCCCCACCTAAGCATTTCTAAAATCCTGATCCCCCGCCCCTGGGTGGAATATAATTCTTATTATTCAAAAAATTATTTATTTATTTATTTATTTATTTATTTGCTCACATTTGTTTTCCCGCCCCAATCGGGTGTACCCGACTCTGGGCGGCTTACATGATAAAATGAACTCCTGTTCATGTGGAGGAAGCCTAAAAGCTTCCAAATCTCCCCCCCCCCCTCTTCCAATTCAACTCCTGTGGGGCGTGTGCCATGGGAACCACAGGTCTAGACCAGGTTGAGTGAATGTCAAGCATTCTAGACGCTGTTGTTGTTGAAAGTTAACAAGGAGAAATGGGAAACTAAGTAAGGTAGGGTATAGGTGGAGGGATCAGTTAATAGAGTTCAGGGAAGTATTAGAAGAATTGCAATCTCAATACAAACTGAGTGTTGGACAGTCAGCAAGTCTAGCATTGTTTATAATTTGTTAAAACCTTGAGAATAAAGTGAAATTCTTCTGTATTTTAATTGTTGCTTAAGCCCACTGGAATCAGGAAACTATTGGATTCCAATTGTACACATATAGAGCATAGAAAAACCACAATCCTATCTTTTGGTGGTACAGTAAAACCCCGACTTACATATGCCTTGAATTAAATAAAATTCAACTTACATAATGATTTTGTGCTAAACCATGTCCCAATTTACACAATTGGTTGTTGTTGTTTTTTAGTGTGAGTGCTCATGCGTTATGTCCTCCTGAGTTGTATTCCGCAAAAGCTCACACACTCAACTAAGTATAAACATGATAGTTAAAAATAGAGACATCACATTGCAAACAAAAATTCGTACAGTCAAAGCAATGGTATTTCCAGTGGCAAAATTACACTGGGAATCTATGCTGGGAACAGGACAGAAGGAGGGTGTCCCCAGTTGGTTCTCAACACCATGGAGCATGGTATCCTTCTGAACATTCTCTCTAGGATGGGATTTGGAGGCACTGCCTTACAATGGCTGTGGTCATTCCTAGTGGGGTAAACTAATTTATTGTGTTTTATCTTATTTTGTAATTTCTGATCTGTCTTGGATTTCTTTGTTGGGAAAGAGGCAACATAAAAACGAATGAATGAATGAAAATTAAGGTGGTAGAAAACTTTGAATTCTGTTTTTACCCATTCTGAACAACATGAGTTTCTCTGTGTCAAATACTGTACTGCATTCTCTAGGTTATTCAGTCATTTTGCAAATGAGAACGGTAACTACTTTTCTTTTGTGTTTTTAGATGCCTTGCCTGCCTTGCCATCTAATATAACTACATTAAAATTATCACAGAATAACTTTTCTACTGTTCCAGAAACAATTCTTCTTCTCCCGCAGTAAGTGATCATCGTTATTTCTTTCCTGTAGGAATGACAAATTCTGTAAGACAGAAGTTGCTGCAAAACACATTCTTGTTAAATCTTCATTTTAAGAAAACGTCATGAAGGCACTAGATGAACTGTGATCATTACAGTGATTTTCTGGAAATAGGCTGTTGATGCAATTCAAATTTCAAGCTAAGCATCTCTCTTCAAATCAAAAATTTGTTCCAGGAATCTTTTAAGCTATTCTTTTGTTGTTTGTATCATGTATTTTGTAACTCAGAAGGTGTTGTTTGTATCACATGTACAGTAAAACCCTGACTTACATATGTCTCAAGTTACATAAAATTCAACTTATGTAATGATTTTGTGCTAAAACCATGTCCCTATTTACACAATTTCCTATGGGTTTGCTTCGAGTTACATAAAGATTCTTTTTCCTATGGGTTTGCTTCAAGTTATGTAAAAATTCATTTTCCTATGGGTCTGCTTTGAGTTATGTAAAAAATAATTTTTCCTATGGGTTTGCTTCGAGTTACATAAAAAACTGATTTAAGCAAAAGCCTACGGAACAGACTTTTTTTGTAAGTAGGGGCTTTACAGTACAGTAATACCTCGGATAACGTTTACCTCGGATAACGCTAAAATCTCATAACGTTAAGTAATCTGGGGAGGAGAATTGGATCGAATAACGTTAAGGTCCTATGGGATGGATCGGATAACAACCGCTAAAGCCTGTGCGGTTACAATGTATCTCAATGGAGCTTGAACGTTATCCGATCCATCCCATAGGATTTTAACATGCATCGGATAACACTAAAAATCGAATAACACCAAGACTTGTGGAACCAAGTCTTAGCGTTATCCAAGGTATTACTGTATTTTGATAATAGCTGCCTGTCTTCCTAATTCTTTTTCCAGGCTGTGAAAGCTATCATTGGTGACAAAATGCCTATAGAAAAATCAATGATTAAAAAATAACTTGGAGGCATCTAAAATGGAAGCCCTTCAAGACAGCCAGTTCGGACTACGTGTGCTTAATTTTATGATTAAGATTAGCTTCAGAGATTAATAAAATTTTAGGTGCCCCTCCCCAAAGTTAATTGCATCCCATCAAATTAGTTCTGAGTTATAGTCACTGTTTTCAGGTAGAGACTACTCAAAAGTCATGTGCCTTTCCCTATTTATAATACCCGTATATACTCGAGTATAAGATGACCTGAATATAAGCTGAGGTACCTAATTTTGACCTGAAAACCTAGGAAAATAGATTGACCCGAGTATAAGCCGAGGATGGGAAATGCAGCTGTTGCTAGTGAGTTTGAATAATCAAAATACATGAAAAGATGATAAAACTTATTAAATTTTTGGCACTTCTCAATCTGACGTCTTGGGACCCTCGTGGTCATTGACTGTTTCCCCTTTGAGGTGCTCATTTTTGGGACTGAAAAACTAGGCTTATACTCGAGTATATACAGTACTGTAATAGTGTGGCTGTCCAGTCCGTTTTGACTGGTGGTGGGTCTTTCCAAGGATTCCTAGATAGAGAATCCTGTGAAATGGTTTAGCATTCACTACTTCTGGGGACATCCTGGGACTGTGCAGCTTGCCAAAGGCCCCATAGGCTGACTCTTCTGAGGTGTTCAGTGGGGAAATGAACCCTTAACTTCTGTCTCCATAGCCAGATACGTAACTCACTGAGCTATCGGTCAACTTAGTCACTAGTGAGAATGAAATTCTGATTACTCTTGGGAGTGAAAAAGTGAGAAACTGGGATTGTGCTGTCAGTTTTCTCACCTTTTCCTCCCCTTAGCAGGAAACTTTCATCTTTCAGGTTCTTTAAGGGAAAAACTCTTTCAGGCTGTCTGCCCAGTCAAACTTTGACTCATAGCTCTCTATGAATCAGCAACCTTGCAGGCTTTGCAAATGCTGTTACTAGGTTTTGATGAGTTACCCATACATTTCTTCAAAGCTGGCATTTTTTTTCATCCTGCCTTTGAAATCCAGCTACAATAACAGCAGTAGCTTATCATCCATTTTGAGTCTTTAGCAACTGTAATAACTGTGCTTTGAAATTCGTTTCATAGATGTTGGTGGTTTGTTATGCTTTTCTCTAATTCTTTCTGTATATCCAAGATTAAAGCATTCCTATCTTAGCTAACCTACAAAAAATTCTAATAAATATTTCACACTATCTTAAGTACAGAAATAGAACTGGGTAAGTACCTATTGGCCAGCTTATCCATATAATCAACAAAATAGCTGTCTACTCAGACGAGCCTATTCAGTTTAAATACCTATTTTGTTCAAACAGTCATTATCATCACATCACACCTTCATCTTTAATCATGCTACAGTATTTTTAAAAGTTTCCAGGGAGTAGCTGTATTATTCCTGGGTGCACCACCTTATAACAAATGAAATTTGCTATAATTTAAGGTACAACAATTGTATTGGTCTTTAGGCTGTTTGTAGCAGTCTACTCTATTTCTCTGTCTCTTTTGGGGTATTGTATCGTTTATAAAAGCTTTGCACATATTTCAGAGTGCCAGGCTTCCATTCCTTGTGATAATTCAAAGTGATTCTTCTTACGTACTTTGTTCTTTAGGAAAAAACAAACTTAAACTACTTGTACGTTTGTTCATTAGCTCTACGTAGTAACTTCTTTTGTCTTGTTTTCTGTAGTTTGCGTTCGGTGGATTTAAGCAGCAACAAAATCACATGCCTTCCTGGCCCTGTGCACTGGAAATCCTCTAATTTAAGAGAACTGTTGTTCAACCACAACCAAATAAGTGTTCTAGATTTGAACGAAAAAGCTTTCTCGTGGTCTCGGCTTGAAAAGCTACACCTGTCCAACAACAAATTAAAAGAGGTGATGTATGACTTTTACTGGCAGTTTGATGCTGTTTGCTGGGAACACTATCCATGGTTCCACTACAGTGCAGTTGGTGGAAATACTCTGCTAAAATGGACTCTGTGAGCAAGATCGAATGGTTGTACAGTACGTCCATTTTTTCTCATTGGTCACTGGCTATCCTAGTGTTAAGGCAGAAAGCCTTTATAAGAAAGGAAGGGAGAGGATCAAACTGGGAATGGAAGATGAAAGCAGACCCAGGCATCAGAGTAGGAAGAAGAGGGTTCAAAAGACAGCCAGTTTCCTCATTTCTCTGCTCTCTCCCAGATGCTTCAGCCAGCTAGAATGGCTTCGTGTACAATGGATACAATCCTTCCTGCCTTGGCTCAAACAATCAGAGTGTCTAAAGTTAAACTGATACCAAGGCATCCAGTTCTAAAAAAGTAGAAGCCCCAGTGGCAAAGGAAGAAACTACAGATTAAGGAGGTGGGGGACACCAAGCTGATTCGCTATGATTTTTATCCCTGCGATCCTGGAGGATTTTGCAGCCACATCACACTGTCGACACATATTTAGCCTACAATCTACAACAATTCCAATATCCTTCTCACATTCCATGTCCATTTTCTTCCTCTCTAAATAACAGATGACATTCCTTCAGATATGAATTTCTTCAACTGCGCAATGTCTACATAATTAACTTGCAAAAGAAGCCTGATGTCTACCTACCAATGACCACTTACCAAACCAAAGATGATTTGGAATTTGTAAAGATAAACAGGCGTTTTACCTCTTAAGGAAGCCCCACTCTTATTTGTGAAGCTGTTATCGTTTGGGCCAAAGTCAGCTAAGAGGAGGGGCAAGAAGGGCTTTGAGGACATAACTTTCATTCATTGTTTAGCAATCTGGTAGCGGCTGATAGGATTCATATGTCTTCTGGGTGCATGGATCATTTCAGAGAAGTAGCTAAAAAGGACTCGTGATTTCTAACACATAATACATGCAGTCAGCCTTACAGAGGAGGGAGATTGCACAAAAGTAGAAGTGTACAATGTTATGAAAAAAAACCCAACAGTTTTTAAACCCCCTATATTTGTTCATTCAGCTGAAAGCATGTTGGACTGTAATGGTGGGGGGGGGGGGGGAGGGAATACACAAGTAAATGCCTTTCCAATCCCCAATGTTCAATATCTCCTGCATAACCTTCATATGTTTACTCCATATCTCTGCAAAGATGTTTGTAAGCATTGCAAACTGAATGTCTTTACAGCATTGTTGTGACTAGCAGGGACTGTCCCCCCCCCCCGGGACTGTCCCCCCCTCCCCTGAAGTTCTGACCATGGAAACACTGTTAGGGTATCCAGCTGAACATTCTTACAGATGTTTTTTGCAGACATTTGCAGTAAAACTAAGGATCTACCAGACTTTGGGTTGTGGTGGAACGCACAGCGTACACTGATTTCCACCACATTTGTAGCTCAGTTAAAAAGGATTGCAGTGGCTAAGACGCTGACTGGAAGGCGGGAGGTCAGCAGTTCGATTCCCGAGTACTGCAGGACGGAAGGTAAACAGCGTTCCGTGCACTCCAGTGTCTAGTTGTGCCTGACTAGGGAAATGTCTGCAGAAGCAGACTGCACTGGCTCTTTGGCTTTGAAACAGAGATGAGCACTGAACCCTAGAGTCGGATGCGACTGGCTTTCAAGCAAGGGAAACCTAAAAAGTATTGGAGTAAGAATACTGTGAAAATTGTGTGCTGCTTTACAAAATACAATCCTGTAGACTCTATCTTCACAGCTAGATCAGTTATTAATTATTTAAACTAAATTCAGTTGATATCCTTGATCTTGCATTGATTTATTGTTCAGAATGGCATAACATAACATTCTACCTTTTGCTCTCTCTAGATTCCTCCTCAGATTGGGTTTCTTGATAACTTAACATCTTTTGATGTAAGTCACAATCCTGAATTGAAATGTTTCCCAGATGAAATGGGAAAGTTGTCCAAAATATGGGACCTGCCTTTGGAAGGGTTACAACTTAATTTGGACTTCAAACATGTGGGATGGAAAGCCAGGGACATCATAAGGTTTGTTTTATGACTATTTCTATAAATTCTAGGGTATGGATGCTTAAGAAAGGTATAGGGCAGAGGTGCCCAAACTATGGCCCGGGGCCCAGATCTGGCCCCTGATGCTAATTCATCTGGCCCATGAAGCCTTCATTGCTCCTGCAAGCAGAATTAAAATGCGCCTGCACAACCCCCTGAACCATGTGACTGGCCCATGGCCTGAAAAGTTTGGGCACCCCTGGTATAAGGAAACTCACCTGGAAGAATGTGGCCGTCCATAGGTTGCCTAACAGCTCCCATCATGCCTGACCATTGGATTATGCTAACTAGAACTGGTGAAAATGATTTAAGAGAGGGGAAATGCATACCAAATGGGTACCTGTCCAATGGTCGAAGACAGATGGAGGAAGAAATGACAGGTAAGAACTTGGACCTTGTTCCAAAATATTCCAAATACAGTCATACCCCATGTAACACAAAAGCTCTGTTCCACTGAGCTCATTGTTATGTGGATTTTTTTCGTTATGTGAATCATATTGGCGATGTCACACATAACGGAAATTTTCTTTCATTATAAGGGGTATACCCTGTATAATGGGGAAAATATTCATTATACAGGGTATACCTCAATAACAAAAAAATTCGCTATGCGGGGTATTGCCAATAGCGCCAAAACGTTTCATTATACAAAGCGTTTGTTATACGAAGCGTTTGTTATATGAAGTGTTTGTTATACGGGGTTCCACTGTATTGTCTTTTAATAACACCCAGTCTAAAGAGGTGTTAATAATTTGTCCTAAATTACTGAAGTGAGAGTCCAAAATTGGTTGTTATGGCTATCAGTCAAATTATAAAAGTCCAAAATCAATTATTTGCCCTAATGTTGGCTTAGTCTCTATGGATACTTTCAAATGCTATTCCCAAATACTACCAGTCAAAAGATACCTGTAGCCAGTGGTGGGCAGCAAAAATTTCCGCTACCACACCCTGGATGGAGCTTACGTCATGGGCAGAGCCAACGTTATAGGCGGAGCCTACGTCATGGACAATCTAGTCGTGCCTGCCATATGGCCATGTATACATCTGCAAACACAGGCAGCACTGGCTCTTTGGCTGTAAATGGAGATGAGCATTGCACCCTAGAGTTGGATATGACTGTCTTTTGAGCAAGGGAGACCTTGAACCACGTACAGGGACAAAACCTGATGTCAGATTTGAATACCAACCAGGGATCTTCTGTTATTAGGTAAAGGTTGCCCTTGCTCGAAAGCCAGTCGTTACCAACTCTAGGATTCAGTGTTCATCTCTGTTTATAGCCAAAGAGCCAGTGGACTTGATCCACAAAAGCTCACATTAAAATACAGCAGTTAGTCTTTAAGGTGCCACAACGTTTTTGTCTTTTTGTTTTGTTTACTCTCTGATATGCTTGAACAGAATAATTTTTTTTTAATGGTAGCTGTGTTAGTCTGTGTTTCAAGCATATCAGAGTAAGCAAAACAAAAATAACCACCCTTAGACTGTTCCAGACCCTTTCCCCCCTACACACACCCACACACACCCTCCATGCTCCATCCCTCCAAACCCACACAAAAGTCACTTACCCTGGAGCACGTTGCAGGGTGCTTGGGCGGCTGTTTTTTCTCCTCGTCCTCCTCCACACTCAGGCTGATGCCAAGGAAGGAGAGTGCCCAGGCCACTCCTCCACCGCACCTTCTCCCCCTCCCAGCATGGTACACACGCAGCATGGCACGCAGCATGGCGTGCAGGGGAATGGAACCCCAGGGGAGGCGTCCACAACAAAACCAGGTCGCAGCCCCCGGCCCATCAACTCTGCTCACTGCCCGGACTTGGAAGTGGAGCAGGAGGGGGCGGGGTGGGGAGGTGGGTGAGGCAGGGCGGGGAAGTGGGCGCGGCCACCCAATTTTACTACCACCCTGCCCAAAAGGCCCCCAATTTTGCCACCCCACTGCTCAAAGGCCACCCAATGTTACCACCATCCCCTTCCGGGGTGTGTGGACCAGATAGTGCCCACCATTGCATCCAGCTATACCATTTTATTCTCTTTCTCTTCATTGCACCTTTAAAAGTCTCTTCTAGAAACATCCGTTATAGTGGGATTTACATTATGATTTTCTTAGAAATGTGTCTTTTTTTCTTCTAGGTTTCTTCAGCAGCGTTTAAAGAAAGCTGTCCCTTACAACCGGATGAAGCTCATGATTGTTGGAAATACTGGCAGTGGCAAAACTACACTGTTGCAGCAGCTAATGAAAGGCAGACGACTAGACCAGGGGAATCAGAACGCCACAATTGGAATTGATGTGACTGACTGGAAAATCCCAGTGAAGGTCAAAGTAAAGAAAGATCTCATATTAAATGTTTGGGACTTTGCAGGTATTTCATTATATTTAAATATGGCATGGGGCAAAATTTAATTTTTTTATTTATTTTATTTATTTAAATTTTTTTATCGCCCTCCTCCCTGAAGGGACCCAGGGCGATTCCCAACACAACAGCATATTGACAACAATTTAAAACCAGTTCAGAAATTAAAATGTTTAAAAGAAGTTTAAAAACTTAGCATTAAAAACTAGGCATTATAGCTAGGCATTGTAGCTAGGAGGCACTGGATGTCAAACCATCCAGCCGGCTGGGGAAATTGAAAATTAGGTGTACATATGAACATCAAGGATATATTTAACTCTTTATCTATTTGTGTTTACATCCCATATGTAGATGGGATTGCTTTAGCTCTGCCTCCTCTGTTCCCAAATTTTGTTGCTTTTCTACCCATGGAGACTGACAGCTCTAAGAGGAGATTCTCTTAACGAACTGAGGTCCCAATTTTCCAACTCACACAGAAAGCCCTGCAAAAAGTGGAGCTGGTCCTATATAGAGACATGTAATGGTGACAGATGTGACAGTGTAGAATAACAGGATACATGGGGAATATTCAGTGCAAAGTTTTATACCTAGGAAACAACCAGATGCACAGTTCCAAGATAGGGGAGACTTGGCCCAGTAAAACTATGTGTGAGAAAGATCTTGGAATTGTTGTGGATTGCAGGCTAAATATGAGTCAACAGTGTGATGTTGCTTCAAAAAAGGCCAGTGCTGTTTTAGGCTGCATTAACAGAAGTATAGTCTCCACAACGCATGAGGGAGTAGTCCATTTCTATTCACACTAGTTAGACCACATTTAGAGTCCTGTGTCCAATTCTGGGCACCATACTTTAAGAATGATGCAAGCAAATTAGAGCAGGTACAGAGAAGGCCAACAGTGATGATCAGAGGACTGGAAACCAAGCCCTATGATGAAAGAATGAAGAAACTGGGCCTGTTTAGCCTTGAGAAAAAGAGACTGAGAGGGGGCTAAGATAGTACTCTCAAATACAGTCAAATCACGCATAAAGAGCGCCTCGCTTAGAGAGTAACTCGCTTAAAGAGCAGAATTTTCTCTCAATGTTCACTTCGCTTAACAACTGAAACCAACCAAAAATTTGCTTAACAAATAAATTGGGGTTTGCAATCCCCCCCCCCCGGCCAGCAGTCACAATTGGTCATTTACAATGATGTTTCGCTTAAAAAGCAAACTCGATTAAAGAGAAATCCTGTGGAACGCATTATGCTCTTTAAGTGAGGTACAACTGTACCTAAAAGTTAATCATAAAGAGCTAGGGCGGGATCTTTTTTTCATGAACTTGGAAAATGTTAATTTAGATTAATCTTCGTTGTTACTTAGTAGGAGAAACAGGATTTCTCCGTGGTGTTTGTATAGGGATTTCCTGGAGAGCGTTACGTCACCAGGATTAGCTCCCCTAGAGGTTTAGAGAGTCATGAGAGGAACAATTTCCCAGAACTCAACACACCTGTTCACACTTCAAACTTCAGGTTCATAGCCTTTTGAACTTGTACGGTGATCACCCACACGAGAGACGGGGGAGCGAAAGTGGACCTTAGGAACTTTGCCAAGTAGTTTCAACCTTGAAAGATCGGGGGAGAGATAACGAAACATCTTATCTCTCAGATCTAGTCACAAGGACACCTCTAAATTCCTTAGGAGGGAGAAAGAGGGAAATTTTGCTGAGTTAGAAAGGGGTTTCATCTGATGCACTTTGAAGTTGGAACCATCACCAGGAGAATCAGAGATGGAACTTTGAAATGGGGCCGCAGCGAGGCGGTTTCTTTGAGGCGATAGAATGGAACTGGGTTTTCGGACTCAGTGCATTTCTCGCCAAGACAACACTTAGCCGAAATGCCAACGATCTCCGGACTTAGAATTTCTAGGATTGTTTAGGTCTACTCTTAGAACGTACACGTTTTCTTGTTTTGAGTTAAGTTTTGCAAACTTAGGTAGATAGAGCTAAGGACCCAGGACGGTCTCAAACTAAAGGAAGACAGATACAGGCTGAATATCAGGTTGACAATGGAATCTACTGCCTTAAGAGGTGGTGAGCACTGTAACGCTGGAAGCATTCAAGAAAGAGTTGGACAACCATCTGTCAGATCTTCTTTGTTTCAGATTCCTGCCTTGAGCAGGGAGTTGGACTCGGTGGCTTAAAAAGGCTCCTTCCAGCTGAGCAATTCTATGATTCTGTGACCTGAGATCCCAATTTTCCAACTCACACAGAAAGCCCTGCAAAAAGTGGAGCTGGTCCTGTTCAGAAACATGTAATGGTGACAAATGTGACAGTGTAGAAGAGCAAGATCTGCTCTATGCATGGGGGATATTCATGGTCTTCTGGTCATATGCATGAGCTGTACAACTAGTTCCTTTTTTAATGCTCTGGATCATTATGGATGGGGAGGAGGGAAGTGTGGTCCTTCAAATGTTGTTGAAGTGGAACTCCTACCATCTCTGACCATCTCAGAGTCTGAAAAGTTGCTTGTCATGAAGGAAAATGTAGTAGTATGCTGAACCCATCCGTAGTTGACTGTGGAATTCGCAGGATGATGTTCTGTTTGTTATTTTAGGTCAGGAGGAATTCTACAGTGCTCATCCTCACTTTATGACTCAGAGAGCTCTGTACCTTGCTGTTTATGACCTTAGCAAAGGAGAGGCTGAAGTAGATGCTATGAAGCCATGGTTGTTCAATATCAAGGTACAGTAAAACATCGCATATAGAGCACCTCGCTTAGAGAGTAACTTGCTTAAAGAGCAAAATTTTCTCTGAATGGCCGCCTTGCTGAACAAACAAACAAACAAAAAAGGAACCAAAAACTCACTTAACAACTAATTCGGGGTCGTAAACCCAACCCACCCCGAAGTCACAATTGGTCACTTACAATGGTGTTTCACTTAAAGAGCAAACTCGCTTAAAGAGCAATCTCGTGGAATGCATTATGCTCTTTAAGTGAGGTACCACTAAAATATGTTTATCTGCAGATAGATCCTGAAATACAGTCAAACCTTGCATAATGAGCGTTTCGCTTAGCGAAAAACTCACATAACGAGCAAGTTTTTTGCTAAGCGGTCTGACTCGCATAATGAATTTTTCGCTATGCGAGTTGGACTTTTCCCTATGGAAAAACTCGCATAATGAGCATTTCTATGGGGAAAACTCGCAGAGCGAAAAAAAATCTATGCGAGTTTCCCCCCTTGAAACGCTCATTATGCGAGTTTTTGCATAGAGGAAGTCCAACTCACGTAGCAAAAATAATTGTTATGCGAGTCTGACTCGCATAGCGAAAAACTCGCATAGCGAGCAGCCTCGCAGAATGAATTACATTCATTATGTGAGGTATGACTGTACTGATATTGTACAACGTTTCAGGATTTTGTCTGTAATCATACATAATACAGTAACAATTTCATGTCAGAAATTACTCTGGGTTGAAAGGATTTTTGCTGGAGAAATTCCGCTCAGGGAACACCCAAATGAATCTTCTTTCACGTCCCCACGACCTTTTCCCACCGAAGTGGTACCTATATATCTACTTGCAATTTCTTGCTTTCGAACTGCTAGGTTGGCAGGAGGTGGGACAGAGACGGGCGCTCAATCCATCATGCAGTACCTGGGTCTCAAAACTGCCGACTTTCTGGCCTTCCAGCTAACAAGATGAGCTTCCATTGAGTCACCCCAGCCCCATAAGCATGCATAGTGTTTTGTAAAGATAATGTTAAAGCATTTGTTATTAATCTGGGGCTTCAGAAAATTGGCTCCGGAATGAATGGGGAGTGCTGTTCTCTTAATCAACAGAATCTTCCAAAGTAACTATGATGGGTACTGGATCAGAGTCTTAACTGAGCCGTGTTATCACTCATGCTTCGCAGGCAAGGGCTTCATCGTCGCCTGTCATTCTCATTGGTACTCATTTGGACATTTCGGATGAGAAACAGTGTAAAGCGTGTGTGACCAAAATTACCAAGGAACTGATGAACCAAAGGGGGTTTCCAGCTATTCGAGATTACCACTTTGTGAATGCTACAGAAGAAACTGATGTGATGGGCAAACTTCGAAAAACCATCATAAAGGAGAGTCTGAATTTCAAAGTAAGCTGTCACACTAAATGGCTGAAATCTTCCTGCACAGTTACACACAAATAGTATAATGTTTGGATTTGAATTGCAATACATGAAAAAAAAAATCTCCTTAATAAATTCTGGTCTAAAGGTGATAAACTAGCACCTAACGTATTGAGTTTTTGGGGAAAATAAGATAATAGTATAACAAACAGATAGTAAAATTCTTGGACATTGTAAATAGCACTAAGGTGTTTATATTATAAATTGTATAAGAAAATGTAGGAAAAGCATCGGGTAATTATTTAGAAACCTTGCTAAAAACGAAGATTATTAAGAATAATGAAACTTGTAAATTGTTACAGAGTATATTTAAGCTTTGATATGCAAGTGATGCCTGATGTAACTGAGTTTATCAATATTTTATGCCTATTATTTTTTCTCTTTGTTTTACACTGGTATATTTATAATTCAATAAAATATTTAAATACCAAAAAGAAAGGAAAAAAATCTCCTTTGACGTTATCTGTTGCATACCAAGTGGTGTGACTCAGTATGCAGCAGATAATGCTTATGGAGATTTCTTAAGCTTGCCACAATTCACATTTAAGAAGTCAATGCCTTTTACATAACTGCACACAGAATTCCAGCCACTCTATCTATATACAAAGTCCAAAAACCAAAGGTTGGGACATGCTAGTTTAACGTATTCATGAAAAAGAAAACACAACATGGAACTGTCTGAAAGCCCTGTGAAGAAATGAATTTCCGGGCCTGCTTCCATTTTTGTCTCCAGTTCTTTATGAAGTGACTAAAATGGTGTAAGGAAAACTCAAGCAGCTTTTAATTAACTAAAGTTAATTAGTCTGTTTAAAAAAAGAATTTGTTCCAAGATCTACAAATCCATGTCCCTTTAATAGCCAATATGTTTTACCTGACTTAAGTTTCACAACCTTGGAGTGTGACAGAAAGGTACACATATTCTCTTCTCTTATTATGTACTCACAACTCTGAAGGATTTTTTAATCAACATAAAGGTAAAGGTCACCCTTGCTCGAAAGCCAGTTGTATCCAACTCTAGGGTTCAGTGCTCATCTCTGTTTCAAAGCCAAGAGCCAAAGAAATTTTGCATCGGATAATGATCTGTTAGCATTATCCGATGCAGTCGTTTCGTAGCAGCAGGGTGGCTGGAAAGCTGAACGGGGTTCTCCGTTCAGCTTCCCAGCTACCCTGCAGCTGTGGAGGAAGGGGTGGGGTGCCTGGAAAGCTGATGGGGGACTCCCCCGTCGGCTTCCCCAGCCACCCCACAGCTGTGGAGGCATGGGCGGGTGGCTAGGAAACCCAACAGGGAGTCCCCGTCAGCTTCCCCAGCCACCCTGCAGCTGTAGATCGGGTCCTCTGATCTCCCTGGAGCAGGCAGGGGGAATCAGAGAGGTCGAAATGGGTAAAAAAAAAAATAGTATTTTTACCCATTTTGCCTGCTCTAGGGAGATCAGAAGACCCGATCCAAGCTGTTTCTGGGCTTCCCCGACGTCCCCGGCCACTGGAGCAAGCCAAAACATCAGGGTTCGAACCCTGACGTTTTGGCTTGTTGCACTGGCCGGGGTCGTCAGGGAAGCCTAGAAACAGCTTGGATCGGGTCCTCTGATCTCCCTGGAGCCAGCAGGGACGGCAGAGAGCCCGAAACGGGTAAAAAAAGTCCGGGTTTTTTTAAAAATCTGTTTTGGGTTCTCTGACCTCCCTGCTGGCTCCGGGGAGATCAGAGGACCCAATCCAAGCTGTTTCTGGGCTTCCCCCACCTCCCTAAAGGCTGTAACAAGCCAAAATGTCAGGATTCGAATCCTGGTGTTTTGGCTTGTTGCAGCCTCCAGGAGGGTAGGGAACTTCAAAAATAGCGCGCATCGGCTCTAGGGAGGTCGGGAGACCCAATACGCGCTAATTTTGAAGTTTCCCCACCCTCCTGGAGGCTGCAACAAGCCAAAATGTCAGGATTCGAATCCTGACATTTTGGCTTGTTACAACCTCCAGGAGGGTGGGGGAACTTTGGAAACAGCTTGGATAGGGTCTTCCGACCTCCCTGGAACCGGCAGGGGGGTCAGAGAGCCCGAAATGGGTTTTAAAAGTCCATTTCTTTTACCCATTTTGTGCTCTCTGACCCCCCTGCTGGCTCCAGGGAGGTTGGAAGACCCGATCCAAGCTGTTTCCAAGGTTCTCCCACCTCCCTGGAAAGCTGCAGCAAGCCAAAACGTCAGGATTCAAATCCCGACGTTCTGGCTTGCTGCAGCCTCCAGGGAAACAGGGCTTTTTTAACAATATGCGATCAATGCATCGCACAACGTTAAAAACTGGATAACGATGAGACTTGTGAAACCAAGTCTCATAGTTATCTGAGGTACTACTGTACCTAGCTACTTATGTTGGAAAATCAGCATCATCCACGCATATGTTTGTGCTTCTGTCTCTTCCTTCTTTAGACTACAGATTCAGAATGCGCCCCCCCCCCCCCAGCCAATCAAGATATAAGCCACGGATTTGTTTACACTGGTATATCACTAGAATCTTTCCAAATTTGTGTGCTTCTAGCTTTTATTTTTTTAGGGACCATATTAAACTGGATGTCTAGGAGATCAATAAAAATAAATAATGGATTTATTAATGGTTAGTTGTTTTCTAATTTAAAGCATCCATTTTGGCTTGGAACTTCTTTCGTCTGAACTAAGGCATGCCCACAGGTTTTAGGGGAAATAATTTATATAGCTGAGCCTACCTAATGAAGTAATCTGTCACTGATACTTATCAACATTTCTGAAAGCGTGTGTATGTGTGTGTTCTGCAGATTAGAGACCAGCCTGTTGTTGGACAGTTAATCCCAGACAGCTATTTGGAACTTGAGAAGAAAATTTTAGAGGAACGCACAAAGCTTCCAGTTGAATTTCCTGTGATTGACCAGAAGAGACTGTTTGAATTGGTGCAGGAAAACAAATTGCAGCTGGAGGAAAATGAGCTCCCCCATGCAGTCCACTTTTTGAATGAATCAGGTAGCATGCAATATTTTTATGGTAATTGTACTGAATGGGAGCAGTTTGCATTTCATGTTCTACACAGATTGCCAGAAACTATTAGTCTACCTATTTGGTTGGGTTCAGGCAAACAAACTTTCCTAACTTTTCAAGCTTCTTCATTTATTCCAAAGTGGGAATTGTTGCCTTAAAATAGAGGTGGGGGAAATCCTAGCATGCAGATCCCACATTCCTCTGACGCTGAGCTACTGTTTGGGTTCCCACATTTGGTGTTAGCTGCTATATGGCATAGGTAAAAATCGTCCTTGCTCAAAAGTTAGTCGTATCTGACTCTGTGGGTGGCGCTCATCTCCGTTTACAGCCAAAGAGCCAGCGCTGTCTGTATCTGTAGACGTTTTGTGGTCATGTGGCAGGCACAGAGCACTGTTACCTTTCCCGCCCAAGTGGTGCCTGTTTATCTACTTGCAATTCCTTTCTTTCGAACTGCTAGGTCGGCAGGAGCTGGGACAGAGATGGGACTTTACTCGGGTCTCAAATTGCTGACCTGCCAACCGTCCAGACATCGAGTTTAGTATCTTAACCACTAAGCCACCGCAGTCCCAATACAAAATATAGTACATAAGCAGGTACTATAATGCCATATTTTGCAACATAGGGTGGAAGAGAGGAGGCAGTCATCCTTGATTCTAGTACTCCCCTGAAAATGGCTTCATTGTTTTTCCTTTCACTTGGATTCTTCTGGTCATCCTAGGAGTGGAAAAGACTAGATTGAGGATGGGATTTTACAAGGCAAAATAGGCAGGCAAATACATCTTCTCCCTGTATTGGTGTTAATATGCAGGCACGTGTAACAAGAATAGATTGGTCTATAATAGATTTATTAGAGTGGATGGGGCTGCTGGAGTACAGACTCAGTGTAATTATAAACCACAGGTTGGATCCTGACATGCCTTGATATAAGCGGAATGGCTCTATTCCAAGAAGAGATTCCCACTGAAGGAAAGGGGCTGGTTTCTGCTTGTGCCCCCTGGTTGGTGGACCTCTACAACAGCACTTAGAGGTCGTGCTTGGGAAACTTTGTCAATGGGTTCATATGAGTTACTAGCATGAAAAGAAATTAACTAACTAGTGTAGATTGGTGGAAAGTTAGATTGTCATAGCTGTCCTCCAGCATACTACAGTCATACCTCGCATAACAAATTTAATTTGTTCTGTGAGGCTGTTCGCTATGCGAGTTTTTCGCTATGTGAAACAAACTCGCATAGCGAAAATTCCTATGGAAAAACTCATGTAACGAGTTTTTCTAGGGGAAAAACTCGCATAGCGAAACTTTTTCATTAAGCAAGTTTTCCCCATAGAAACGCTTGTTATGCGAGTTTTCCATAGGGAATGTCCGACTCGCATAGCGAATATTTTATGCAAGTTGGACTCAGATAGCAAAAAAAAATTCGTTATGCGAGTTTTCCCTATAGAAATGCTTGCTATGCGAGTGTTTCCATAGGGAAAGTCAGACTTGCATAGTGAAAATTTTCATTATCCAAGTCGAACTGGTTACGAAAAACCCGCAAGTTTTTCGCTAAGTGAGTTACTCGTTAAACGAGGTTTGACTGTATTACATTTCTATACCGCGAATGGGTCATGGATCCTCCCTCGCCTAGCAACCTGTTTGGTTTTTATTGTTGTTGTTTTCTTCTTATTGGACACAGATGAAGGGTGGAAAAAAGAAAGGATGGAACGTTCTATTCCTCCTTTGCCAGTCTGCAAAGAATTGCATGTACATAATTTACTTATTCGTGCACCTGATGACCTATGAGTCTGAATGAGTCATGCTGTTCAGATTTGTTGGTCGTAACATGAAGAAAGTGACGGTGGAGCTACGTAGTCCTGCTCTGAGTGTTCAGTAAACCAGATGAACTCTTTCAACAGAAGGCTGTTGGAATATTCATATTTTTCTCCAGCCATGAACAACCAGTAGTGAATCCAACTATCTCCTGTCTTCCCTGTGTGACTGAACCCAGTCATGGACATCTTCTCTTCCAAAGACCACAGTGTAGATATTCCTGTCTGTTCCATATGGAAAACTAGATCAATGCTAAATTCTATTCAGAAGGTGATGGCCTCAATATGGCATGGCCCTGAGTCGGCGTATGCTGAGTGGGCGGCATACAAATCCAATCAATCTATCAATATGCAGTAGAACCCCGCATAATGAAAAAACTCCATTCTACGGAGCTCTTCCCTATGCAGTTTTTTTTGTTATGCGTTTCCCTATGGGAGATATCCCGCATAACGGGGGGGAGGGAGTTCGTTAACCGGAGTTCCCATTGAGTGGGAATACCCCAGTTACCAAAAACACTGTATAACTAACATTTTTTTTTGTTATGCAGGGTATTGCCCTTGCATAATGAACACTTCATTATGCAAATTTTTCGCTATGTGATGGGTTCATTATGTGAGGTACCACCGTACTCAGCTTTTCTCAGGGCGGCTTACAGTCAAAACAACAACAATACAATAAAAATTATAAAATGCAACCACATAAAACAACCAAATTAGAACACAAACTAACTCCCATCAGGCCATTGTTGTGGGCCCAGTCATATTACATTTCAGTTTATTCACTCTCACCCAAATCTCTACAGACACCAGCAAGACTACTTCTTTCATGTCTAGGTCAGACTCTAAAGTTCAAAAATGAGGCCACCTTTTGGTGAATTCATTCTGCAGTTCCTTTCACCTGATCTAGTGTGAGAAAGATTAGCTGGCACAACAAAGTTGCCATTGGCCAGGGTACACCCGATTGTGGTTCAAAAATATCACAATCTTTGAGAGGGGGGGCTCTTTCTGTGTACCCCACCGCAGCACTGATCTAGAACCAGAACAACTTACTTGGATTCAGATGGAAAGGAGAGGTAAGAGTTGAGTGTCATCCACGTACTGGTAACACCAAATCCCAAAACTCCGGACAACCTTTCCTGGCTGTTTCCTGTGGGTATTAAATAGAAAAAAGATAAAATAGAGCACATTCATTGTACAGGAAGCGAATGACTTAAGCAATAACAGCAATAATCTTAGACCTGCAGAGCTGGAAAGCTCCCTGAGTAATCTTTGTGTCCAGTCTCAAATAATCCTTCCAATCTCTAGTTCTGCAACCAGATATCTAAACCACATAATTCAAAGAACAAATATTTACTAAATTATAGATCTGCAAATTAAAATGCAGTACTTTTTTTTTAAATGATTTTTCCAGAAAAAAATATTCTTTATTGATGAAAAGGAAGCTCTTTAAAATGTAATAACCAAGCTACACTATCTTCTGTGATTTTTGAAGTGGTAACCATGTTAGTCTGTATTTCAAGCCTATCAGAGAGTAAACAAAACAAAAAAATATACAAAAAGTGCCACAATGCATTTTGTCTTTGTTTTGTTTTGTTTACTCTCTGGTATCTTCTGTGAGTACAATATCTGTTCATACATATTACTTTTTCAAACAGGTGTTCTGCTGCATTTTCAGGACCCAGCACTTCAGCTTACTGATTTATATTTTGTTGACCCTAAATGGCTTTGTAAAATCATGGCACAGGTAAGTTTTACATCTTTCCACCAAATTTAGGCTCTTCCTATTCCACCCTGTTCTCTCATCATGTTCTTAGATGTTTATCTTTTGTGGCTAAAAGTGATTCTTCCTCCTCCTCCTCCTCCTCCTGTCTTCTGCCTTCAAATCTTACCTTTGCAACAACTATTCATTTGACAGGGGGTGCGTGTATGCGAACAATTACAGCTCCTTAGTTTCTTGTACCTGCCTGTTAGGAACATTTATACCAGAATTGGGTGATTTTGAGGAAGCCAGGAGCCAATTTGTCAGCTCCTTGACCCACTGAATTGTTGCACTGCTGTCCCATCTTGTTGAAACCAGAAGTAACTGGAAGTTCATGTGTAGATTTTAAAGAGTCAGAAATCTTATTTTAACCAAAACTGAAGTACACAAACATAATAGCCCCAACATTTGAATAGGAACTCCAGAGGATTATTATTATTATTATTATTATTATTATTATTATTATTATTATTATTATTATTATTATTATTATTATTATTATTATTATTATTATTATTATTATTATTATTATTATTATTATTATTATTATTATTATTATTACACCCCAGTTGCTTACAGCAACTCTGGGCAGCTCACAAAAGAACAATACATCAAAATTACAATATCAAATAACAAGTATCAAATAACAAAAACATTTCAAGGAATCCCCAGTCAAAGTTACAAAATAAGTGGGAGTCACAATGAAACAATATAACATAGCTACAAATATCGGGTAACAAAATATCAGATGACAAGGTAATTACAAAATAAAAGGAGCCTCCCTTGGTCGAGGGAGGCTCGAAAAAGACGCCGCCAACGCCGCGCCCTCCCGGCCCCCGACACCGGCTGGGAGGATAAAAGGAGCCTCCCTTGGTCGAGGGAGGCTCAAAAAAGATGATGACGACACGCCCTCCCGGCCCCCGACACTGGCCAGTAGGATAAAATGAGCCTCCCTTGGTCGAGGGAGACTCGAAAAAGACGCCGCTGCCGCTGTCGCCGCGCCCTCCCGGCCTTTGTCTGGCTGGAGTTTGTTTTGTTCTGTTTTGTAATTTGTGATACTGTTTCTTTATGCTGTGTAAGCCGCCTAGAGTCAGGTTCGCCTGAGCAAGGCGGGGTATAAATTTGAAAAATAAATAAATAAATACACGTGACTTTATTCTAATGCTGATGCGACAATAACGTCTGTGTACTTGGTTTCTTTTCCATAGATCTTGACAGTGAAGGTTGAAGGCTTTCCAAAGTATCCAAAGGGGATCATAAAGCGATCTGATGTCGAAAAATTCCTCCTAAAGAAGAGTAGATTTCCTAAGATGTACATGTCGCAGTATTTCAGGCTGTTGGAGAAATTCCAGATTGCACTGCCCTTAGGAGAAGATCAACTCCTTGTTCCAAGCAGGTAAATAAATATCTGAAAACATAATTATGTCAGCAAACTAAAATAAGAATGACTTATGCCTTGTTTTCATGTGTTTTAAAAAATAATTGTTCTCTAGTCCCTTGCTATGGACAACATTCAAGGACAGTTCACCTGATATGTTCTGGCTGCTTCTGATTCCTTCTGTAGGCTGATTTAATACATTTCAAACAACTTTCTTCTTCCTCCCAGTTTGTCAGATCACCGACCTGTAATAGAATTGCCCCACTGTGAAAACTCAGAAATTATCATTAGGTTGTATGAGATGCCATATTTTCCCATGGGATTCTGGTCCAGGTTAATCAACAGATTGCTTGAAGTATCTCCTTATATGCTTTCAGGAAGAGGTATGTCCATTCCTACCTAACTGTATCTTTGTTTGACTTCTAATGGTAGCAAAACTTTTGTTACATAGCCCTGAGAGAAAGCAGTGGCTGGCTGATGTACAGATGACTATATCACTTGGTTTCTGCTAATGGGCTTTTTTCTTGTTGCAAACTCCGAAAGATTTTTTAAATTTTCTTCATTTAATTGGACTTAAGAGTTTCATTCCAAGACCTGGTTGACTAAGAATCAAACTAGAAGCACCATTAAACAGGTTGATGGAAAATGAGTGTGTCTCTTATTTACTCTTAAATGGAAACAAGCATAGATTAGGCAATAAATTGCTTGAAATTTTAATATATTCATCCTAAACTGATAAAAGAAGTCTACGGAAGGGAAAACATTTTTTCCCGATACATCTATATAAATGCAGATAACCTGTGGTGGGATAGCAGAAGTGGGTAACCATTATTTGCGGACCCAAAAATCATATCTAGACCAAAAC
The DNA here is from genome assembly GCA_030440675.1 of Furcifer pardalis. Classification (NCBI taxonomy): domain Eukaryota; kingdom Metazoa; phylum Chordata; class Lepidosauria; order Squamata; family Chamaeleonidae; genus Furcifer; species Furcifer pardalis. The sequence goes on from CP126892.1 coordinate 200,492,390, forward strand.
ATTTTTTCTGCCTGAGACAAAGAACATTTCATATACTGAAGTCTGCTGGGCTGGCAATTGAATCTTAATGCCGTTGATGGTGAGGTGTTATTATCTACTATGCCTAAGATAGTTATATAAAGGTTTCCCTTGCTCGAAAGCCAGTCATATCTGACTCTAGGGGTCAGTGCTCATCTCTGTTTCTAAGCTGAAGAGCCAGTGCTGTCTGCTTCTGCAGACGTTTCCATGGTCATGTGGCAGGCATGACTAGACACCGGAGCACATGGAACGCTCTTACCTTCCCATTGAAGTGGCCCCTATTTATCTACTTGCAATTTCTTGCTTTCGAACTGCTAGGTTGGCAGGAGCTGGGACAGAGACGGGAGCTCATTCCGTCCTCCAGTACTCGGGAATCGAACTGCTGACCTTCCGCCTCCCAGTCAGCGTCTTAGTGACTTGAGCCAGGTAGTTATAAGCCACCATTTTATTTATTTATTTAGATTTATTATCCCGCCCCAATCAGGTGAATCTAACCCTAGGCAGCTCACAAAAAGAAAAAAGTTACACAAATGAGTGCAAACCAAACAATCCCACCACACCCCACAAACCCAGAAAGTCTATTTTATGTATTCTTACAAGTCTGTATGGAAACAGGTGAAAGTATGGCTTCACAGCAGGAAAACAGCTTTACAAAATGATCTTTTTTCCCCTCTTTCTCTCTAGAACGAGCTCTTCGTCCTAACAGGATGTATTGGAGGCAAGGCATATATTTGAACTGGTCACCAGAAGCCTACTGCTTGGTGGAATCTGCAGTTTTCGAAAATAATCCCAACAGTTTCCTAAAGATTACAGTGCCTTCTTGCAGAAAAGGTTAAACTTGTGCAATAGCTGATGGTTGGGTTGGGTTGGGTTGGCTGGATTTACACTAAATATCTGCATTCCACTTGAAACAGAAGATGTAGCTGTCAAACCTTGTTAAATGCCAATTAAAAGCCATAGCAAACTACATCGTTGCTACCGTTTTCTTCTCTCACTTCAGGTTGTATCATTCTGGGGCAAGTTGTTGATCACATTGATTCTCTTATGGAAGAATGGTTTCCTGGCTTACTAGAAGTGGATGTATGTGGGGAAGGAGAAACGCTCCTGAAAAAATGGGCTTTGTACAGTTTTGAGGATGGTAACGAGCTTAAGAAAATATTACTTGATGACCTACTTAGGAAAGCAGAAGAAGGTATATCTAGTTCTTTAATAAACATTCCTGGAATATATTTATAGTATCCAGGCCATTGTGTATGTCATATTATCTATATCCCGATATATAATGATATGTGTTTTTATATATAGTAAGCCGTCCTGAGTGATACGTGCATCATATATATATATATTAGACCGCTCATAGAATTCTGCTCTACTCTTGTTAAAATTATTTGTTAAATTATTAAATTTATTTGTAAATGAGTTCAGATAATGGTTAGCTAAGTCCCTGGCTCCTTGTACATATGTTCTAGAAAATTATTTGTATATCACAGAATAGTATAGTTGCTTCCGCATAGAACAGTGATGATGAACCTATGGCACATATGCCAGAGGGGCCACTCAGAGTCCTTCTGTGGGTATGCACAACATTCACCCCACCACTCTGCCCAGCAGCCAAATGGGAACACTTCCTCCCTCCCCCAGCACAGAATTCACCCCGCCCCTCTGTGGCACACATGGCAACCTGTTGAGTTTGGCACTTGGTCTCTAAAAGGTTCGTCATCACTGATTTAGAACATCAGCCCCAGTTGGCAAACTCCAGAGAGCTCCTGTTACTGCAGATACAAATGCCTTATACTTTGCAGGTCTAATCAGTTCCATGCCTTGGAAAATAAGCTTCCAGTTCCCACAGTATTATGTGGGTTGGAAATACAGTAAAACCTCGGATAACGCTAAAACTTGGTTCCACAAGTCTTGGTGTTACCTGATTTTTAGTGTTATCTGATGCATGTTAAAATCCTATGGGATGCATCAGATAACGTGAAAGCTCCATAGAGATACATTGTAACCGCACAGGCTTTAGTGGTTGTTATCTGATGCATCCCATAGGACCTTAACGTTATTCGATGCAATTCTCCCCCACCAAATTGCTTAATGTTATGCGATTTTAGCGTTATCTGATGCAAACGGTATCCAAGGTATTACTGTATATGTTATTGGTTAAGCTAGAATTTATACCTTTCCAAAAACATGAGGGTGGGGGCAGTACATTTCAGAATGTACTGTTTTTGTTTGCTCTCTTACATAAGAGAAAACGTCTGCCAATATGACATTTAACAATAGATTGATATCTTTCCAGGATACCTAAAAAAGCAAATGCTGACATTTATCATACTAAGGAAAATAAAGAACAATTATTATTCTAGCATATACATTTTAAGCATAGTTTAAGTGGTATGGGTCAATAGACACGCTATGTCATCTATCTGCACCTTTATATGTGTATTTCTTTGTTAATCTATTTAGGTGACCTCTTGATTAATCCAGAAGAGCCAAAATCTACGATTCCAATCGCTCAGATTGCTCCAGATTTGATCCTGGCCGACTTGCCTAGAAATATCATGTTGAACAATGATGCATTAGAATTTGAACAAACTCCTGAATTTCTTCTTGGTAAATAGCTCTGCATTCTGAAACCTAGATTTACCAACTCCTTAAAGATAAGGAATCTATCATTTGTAAGATTTTATAGCCAAAGACTTAGTGTTTATTTAATTTAAGCAAGGATCACAATCAACAACTTTTTAATAGTTTCACTAGAAAAGCAAGTCCTTCAAATTTTTATTGCCACTGAATTTGAATTTTCTTCAGAATCACTGTTACAGAATCTTGAAGGAAATTATGTTTTTAAAATATGAAAGCATGAAAATTTCATTCTGCTATGTAATGTATAATTGTTTAAGGTTATAATTTAATTGATTAAGAATAGAATGGATTAGAAATTCCTAATTTCTATCCTCTTACGCTTTGTTTAATGGTTATATAAAGTTGTAGGGGCTCAATGGTTAAGAAGCTTGCCTACTTAGCTGGAAGGCCAGCAAGTCGGCAATTCAAGACCCGGGTACTGCATGATGGTTTGAATACCTGTCTCTGTCCCAGGCTCCTGCCAACGTAGTAGTTTGAACGCAACAAATTGCAAGTAGATAAATAGGGACCACAAATAGGGATCACTTCAGTGGAAAAGATCTCGGGGACATGAAAGCCTCATTCGGGCATTCCCTCGGCAGAGCTTCTCCAGCAAAAATGCTTCCAACCCAGAATAATTTCTGACACGAAATTGTTATAATGTCATACCTTTTTTAGTTTGTATTTACATGTGGCTTAATGGGTGATCTGACATCTTTGCTATCATCTCAGAATGGTAATTGATTGCTACATTATATGGACCACATTGGGTTGTTTTGGTGCAGTTCTCTATGTCAACCTTCAGCCATATTTGCTGTGTATCAAACTGCTAGCTTCTATGGTTCTTCCATACAATTGTTAGACTAAAAGCTGCAGATAGACAGGAAGACAGAAATAAGAATGAAGACACTCTACACCATGGGTGCCCAAACTTTTCGGGCCCTGGGCCGGTCACATGGTTCAGGGAGCTGGTCACTATGGCCTGGGAGCCAGATGCGGCTCCTGACGCCAATTCATCCGATCCACAAAGCCCTAGTCGCTCCTGGAAACGGAATTAAAACACATCTGTACGGGCGCGTTTTACTTCTGTTTCCAGGAGAGATGAGGGCTTTGCGGGCTGGATGAATTGGCGTCAGGGGCCGTATCCGGGCCATAGTTTGGGCACCCCTGCTCTACACCAATTAACCTGGATAATATTCTAAATATGTGCCCTTTTTTATTCTGAGAACAGTATATCAGTCAGCTACATTGTTTTAGCCTAATAATTATTTGTGCTGTACATTGTCTACTGCAATATCTATACAGGGAAATGCCTGAAGTTTAGAACACAAGAATGTAAGGAAGGCTTTAGCATATTTGAAAAACTATAGATATGTATTTATTAATTGTATTAAGGCACCTTCTCCAGTTTACATTCCTTTTAAAAGTAGCTCAGGTATGTATGTATTTTTTTTTATTGTATTTCATTGCAGTCCATTGTATTACACAGATTTTAATTCTTCTATGTTATTGATAAGGCCTTAAGACTAATCAATTAATAAACATTCATTCATTCATTCATATTTGAAAAACAGATTATACCAGACTTAAGAGTGATCGCATGTGATTCTGATATTGTCCTCTGGTTTTTTGGAAAAGGTGATGGTGGATTTGGATCTGTGTACCGTGCTTCTTACAGCGGAGAAGAAGTAGCTGTGAAGATTTTTAATAAGCATACATCTCTTAGGCTTCTAAGACAAGTATGAAATAGAAAAATGCCTTTTTATAGAACATGTTTAGAAGTTTCCAAAACAGACTGTTTCAATATAATCCTTCCTTCCTTCCTTTTTTCTTTTTCTTTTCCTTCCTTCCTTCCTTTTTTCTTTCTTTCCTTTCCTTCTTCCTTCCTTTCTTTTTCTTTCTTTCTGTCTATTTGTTTTAGATGACAATTTAAAATGCTAGTTCAAAATGCAACTCAAAATGTTGGTGTCCTAAACCGGGATATTTCAAGAACCAATGAAATAAAACTCAGATCAACCACAGGAGATCCTGTGTTCCTCCACTTTCTACCATTTGCCACACTGATATGAAAGATGGGGCTTTCTTTCCCACCATCACATTGTTGTCGATTTGTGCCCTTGAATGATGGCCCTTTTTTCAAAGCATAGCGAAAACATGGTTCTTTCAGAAGGCTACTGAGGATTGTGCTGTTTGACCACAGGTTAGATAAAGGTAAAGGTCAGCCTTGCTCAAAAGCCAGTTGTATCCGCCTCTAGAGTTCAGTGTTCATCTCTGTTTCATAGCCGAAGAGCCAGCACTGTCTGCTTCTACAGATATTTCCGTGGTCATGTGGCAGGCATGACTAGACACTGGAGTGCACGGAACACTGTTTACCTTCCCACTGAAGTGGTCCCTATTTATCTACTTGCAGTTTCTTGCTTTCAAACTGCTAAGTTGGCAGGAGCTGGGACAGTGATGGGAGCTCATTCCGTCTTGCAGTATTCAGGTATCAAACTGCTGACCTCCCGCCTTCCAGTCAGTGTCTTAGCCACTTGAGCCACTGAGGTCCCATTAACTACTGGTTATGGCCTTGTTATAGCTAAACTTTTTAATTAATTTTGTTATGATTTTAGGGAGCTTCTTCATTCAATGTATATGTTTTATATTTGAACTTAAAATTCTTATCGTTAACACCCTTTGATTTGCCATGCAAAAGAGGAGTTGGATACAATAATTTAATTTAAAAAAATAGCATACACATAATGATAAGAATTTATGGAGCAAAGATTTACAGGCTCCTTAAACTGTTTATTTGTCATCTTGTACGTGCAAGTTACCTTCCCACTGAAGTGGTCCCTATTTATCTACTTGCAGTTTCTTACTTTCAAACTGCTAAGTTGGCAGGAGCTGGGACAGTGATGGGAGCTCATTCGATTGTGTAGTACTCGGGTATCGAACTGTTGACTTGCCACCTTCCAGTAAGTGTCTCCGTGCAGACAACGCTGGCTCTTTGTCTATAAACAAAGATGAACACTGAACCCTAGAGTCAGATATGACTGGCTTTCAAGCAAGGGTGACCTTTACCTTTACATGAAAGTTAGAATTCCCCCCATCAAATCTAGCTTGATTTCTATCCAACATCCCCTCAGCACAAAGCTGCAAAATGCAAAAACAAACCAACATCATGTTAACATTTCTGCCATTTCACTTTTATTTTGTTGTCTCCAGGAACTTGCAGTGCTTTGCCATCTTCATCATCCTAGCTTAGTGTTTTTGCTGGCTGCAGCAGTGCGTCCCCGGATGCTTGTGATGGAGTTAGCCTCAAAGGGGTCTCTAGATCGATTACTGCAACAGGACAACGCAAGTCTGACCAGAACACTCCAGCACAGAATAGCTCTACATGTAGCTGATGGCTTAAGGTAAAACAATGTAAAATGTCTTTTGGGGTACAAACTTAATAAAAGACTTTCCGTATCAAGACATATTTCACACCTGTCAATCTGCTTGCCCAAAATTAATGTTCATTTTTAATAACAGATGTTGTATTTATGGATCACTTTTTATAAGCTTCCATATTTTGAATCTGGGTATGTGTTCAGCTACTAGGTTTCTGTGAATAGAGAGATAACTATGGAAACGATCAACAGGAAGTTTGGTGCCATCAAATCCCACTGACTAATAGAGGCTTATTACTTTTTTTTTTATTGTGATGCATGCGATTTCTTGGTCAGCAGTATTTAGAGGCTACAGTTCTTTAGTCTTGAACATGGAAGCTAACCCCCTTCAATTCAGATTAAGTTACATCTGAATAGACTTATATTCTATTCATAGAATGTTTAAATGAAACAAAGCGCCATTCGTTGGAATAATTTTGAATAAATACAACCAATTCCTTACCTGGTCAGCTAAAATTCTTCTCCTCCTCCTCTTCCTCCCTAAGGCTGGACATCATCGAAGCTGTTTTGACTTCGGGTGTGTGAGCTCTAAACAGTGGTGTTGTGTCATATCCCACATTCATCATTTAATTTGTTATTTTCCTTCCTACATTTTAAATATATTTATTTTATCTTAAATTACCAGTTTTAAAAACGTTTCCATTTCTCATTACATGACTGAAATATTGTCGCTTCCTACATTTACTATCTTCTGTGATATTCTAGTCCTTACTAATTTGCTTTAGGAATTCTTCATTGCTCATCCTCTTGATTCTTACAATCATGAGATAAACCCATATTTCAAAGTCTTCTATCTTTTTGTGGCAGCTTTTATTAAATTGCATGATGTATAGTAGAACTATGAAAAATATAGCACTGTCCCATGCACATTATCAAAATCAGTGTTGTATCTTTCATTCTTCACATTAAGGAAGCTTAATTACTTAGGTATGTGTTCTGTAATATGGGGTTTGCTGCTTTCTGCAGTTTCAGTTATCTGCAGAAGATCTTAGCGGTATCCCCGCAGATATGGGGTGGGTGGGTTTGACTTGAATACAAGGTTTTGCATCTAAAACAAGGGGTATTTTACCTTCTTGCTTTATAGATATATAAAATTGCTTTTAAAAAAACGATTCTACTTGTACACAAGGTGCGCACAATGTAACATTTCAGTGCATATTTCCAATGCATATCTTTCTCTAATAGGTATCTACATTCAGCAATGATCATCTACCGTGACTTAAAGCCTCACAATGTGCTTCTGTTTACATTGTATCCTAATTCAGCAATGATTGCAAAGATTGCCGACTATGGCATTGCCCAGTATTGTTGCAGAATGGGAATAAAAACTTCAGAGGGCACACCAGGTATACACGATTTCACAATTTTCATTTGAATCAGTATATCACAGAATCCTCTATGTTACTAAGTTTATATAGTTAAAATGTGTGAGAAACGTAAACTATTAAAGATGCAAGTTGTGTGGCCATTTACCAACCTTATTCATTCATTCATTCAACTTATACCCTGCCCGTCTCGGATGAACTCCCACTCTGGGCAGTTCACAATGTTAAAAAAGTAGAACAACACCATAGAAACCCACCCACCCACCCAGTCCATTCAACACTGAGGACCAGTAGCCCAAGTGGCCACGATGGGAGGGGGGGGGTCTCCTATTTAAACTTCAACACGATGCTGAAGGCCTCCCTCTGTTCTTCATTTTGAAGAAGACGTTTTCAAGTCATTATTCACACTTTGTCTGTTATGTGAATTATTGCCATCTTTGTAATTGTTCCTTTGCATAATTTCACCTTGCCCTGCTTTCTCTTCATTACAGATAGAAGAGAGCCCTGCTCTTCTATGTGCAATGAAGAGAAAGCAGGGCATGGTGAAACTATGCAAAGGAACAATTACGAAGATGGCAATAATTCACAAAATAGACAAAGCGTGGATAATCACTTGAAAACTTCCTGTTTAGTGTAAGAGATATAGGTATAGTATAAGAGATATTATAACATGGTTTGTGTTAATGAGCTGAGTTGCTCAAAGTTATATTAATTCCAAAGTCATACTTTTACTGTTGAGTTGAGTTTTGTGTATGGAATTAATCAAAATTTTAGTGTTCCTGTCAAGCTTCACAATGGAGTCGCCTACAGCAGATTCCCCTATACAAGTTCCCTCAAGATTATTGAACTGCAGGTGCCCATTATCCATGTTTAGTATTGCCATGGGTTATACTGTCTGAGGAAGATAGGAGTTTGTATATGACAGGGTATTTCATTGGGGAAGTCTAAGCTAGAACATATGGTTTACCAGCATTTCCACTGAATTTTTTGTTGGTTATATTGCTACCCATATATTATTAGGGCAGTGGCTCAGTGGTTAAGAAGCTCGTCTTGTTAGCTGGAAGGCCAGCAAATCAGCGATTTGAGACCCAGTTACTGCATGACGGATTCCTAGCTCTTGGGGACACAAAAGGCCTCCAGACTTGACTATTGTAATGCGCTCTACATAGGGCTGCCCCTGATGACCATCCGGAGACTCCAGCTGGTCCAAAATGCAGCGGCCCGGGTAGTGGTGGGGTGTGGGCTCACGCTTCACCGCTGCTCCGGGAGCTGCACTGGTTGCCAGTATGTCTCCGGGTGCAATTCAAGGTGCTGGTTATTACCTTTAAAGCCCTATATGGTAGTGGGCCAGGATACCTAAGAGACCGCGTCACCCCAAGAACATCTGTCCGTCCCACCAGGGCGGATCGGAGAGGCTCCCTTGTTGTCCCTTCAGCGAGAAAGGCGCATCTCGCCTGCACCAGGAAGAGGGCCTTCTCTGTGTCCGCCCCGGCCCTTTGGAACCTCCTGCCCACCGAACTGCGCCTTCAGACAGAGCTCCTACCCTTCCGGAAGGGCTTGAAAACCTGGCTGGCAGGACAAGTGTGGGGACCTGGGAATGCGAGTTCACTTACCAGGTGGCTTATTTGATGGATTGCCGCCCTGGGTCTGGAAGTGGGACTGTGTATTGTTTTAATTTTTGTGATTAAGTTTTGATGACTTTTTAACTTGATGTTTTTATTGATGTAGATTGTCTTATGTTTTTATTCTTATTTTTAGTCTCATGTAAGACGCTCAGAGTCGGGTCCTCCCGATTGGGGCGGGGTATCAAGTGTAATAATAAATAAATAAATAAAAAGGCACCTCATCCAGGTGTCCCCTGAGCAGAGTTTCTTCTGCCAAAAATCCTTTCAACCCAGAATAATTTCTGACATGAAATTATTGTTATTAGGGCATGCAACAAATGCTAAATTTTCTTCAGGAACTTCCTTGTTTATTCTGGGTATATTGTTGTCGTGTGAGCATGTCTGCAGATGTGAGTGTGAAGCCAGAAAAAGAACAGAGATAGGAGCTGTGTTGGTGCAGGATTCTGAGAGCAGTAGTCTAAAAATCAAATGTTTCCCAAGACACCAGAATACTTAGGGGTTTTTCAAATACCACATGACCATTTTAGGGAGGGAGGTGGTCGACCAAAAGTCACGGAAAGTCACAGGGGGGAAAGGGGTTTTGCGTGAATTTTTTTTTTTAAAGCCCGCCAGGTGGAAGTCCAGGAGTGGGGTGGCAGGCCTCCTCAGGATCTGGGCGGGACCATCCTCCGTGCTCGAGCTGGTGTGGCTTTTAACCCCCCGGCCAGGTGGGAGTCCGGGGGTGGGGCAGGAGGCATCCTCAGGCTCTGGGTCAGCCATGCTTCTGATGTTTCTCTTCAAATCAGGAAAAACAAACCACGTGATTTAGGGGTGGGGTGGGGGTCAGTCAAAGGTCACAGAGAATCACAGGGGGGGTCAAAAAGTGGCCTATTTTAGGTCACATGCTATTTGAAAGGCCCCTTATTCTTCTGAGTTTCACTATACTATTCATTTTATACTTCCTGGAAGTCCATTGCACTTCTGGCCCATACAGAGTATTTTTATTTTATTTTTATTGAGCTCCTGTGGTATTTAGCATTATTTAAAATTCTTACATTAGAGCAAGTACAGCATTTGTCTGGTAAGAAGCATAACAATTAATGGCTTCTGTTGTTTTGCTTTAATTTTTAAAGGCTTTAGAGCGCCAGAAGTTGCAAGAGGAAACGTTATTTACAACCAGCAAGCTGATGTTTATTCATTTGGCTTGCTCTTGTATGACATTTTAACAGCTGGTGGGAGGATATTAGAAGGCATGAAGTTTCCTAATGAATTTGATGAACTTGCTATCCATGGAAAATTGCCAGGTATGCTTCATTTTAATACTGTTTAATGCATGGATCCGTTGGTTACTATATGGACAAGGTGATTCTAAGTTTGACGTACAGTAAAACATCGGATAACGCTAAAACTTGGTTCCACAAGTCTTGGTGTTATCTGATTTTTAGTGCTATCCGATGCATGTTAAAATCCTATGGGATGGATCGGATAACGTTAAAACTCCATAGAGATACATTGTAACTGCACAGGCTTTAGCGGTTGTTATCCGATCCATCCCATAGGACCTTAACGTTATTCGATCCAATTCTCCTCCCCAGATTACTTAACGTTATGAGATTTTAGTGTTATCTGATCCAATCGTTATCCGGTGTTTTACTGTATTTCCCTTTATAAAGCCGAAGCCTGAAAATGTAAACGATGGTAAAAATAGAATGACAACTTGGAGGATCAGGCCCCCAGTATCTTGAGACAACTCAGTAAATACAACCCTACAGGTGTGTCCTTTTAACCCAATGGAATTTGAGTGCATAGGAAATATGGAACCCAGATTTTGGCTGAATATGAGAGGAAACTTCTTAACTGTTAGAGCAGTACAACAATGGAACCAAATACCTGGGGGGGGGGGGTGATCAGCATTCTAGTTATTTATCTCCGCACCTGCTTTCTCCATCCTGTGTCTCCTTGCAAAAACAAAGACGGTCCTGTGATACTACCTGAGACTCAGAGGTCTTCCTGGGACTCATAGTTCTTTGGGAGACGTCCTCTATAGAACAGGCAGAGAGATTTTGCCTTCACGTGCTCTCCATACCCAGGAGGGATTTACTTGTGCTGGTTGGTCAGCCACCCTTGCCCATTTAACTTGTCCTGTGACTTCAGCCTTGCCTTTTTTGTTGTTCAGTCACACAGTCGATTCCGACCCTTTGCGATCCCATGGACCACTGTCGGCCAGGCACTCCTGTCCTCCACCATTCCCCTCAACTTGCTCAGCTCTGTGCCCATTGTCTCTATAGTACCATCTAGCCATCTCATTTTGGGCCGCCCCCTTCTTCTTTTGCCCTTCACCCTTCCCAGCATCAAGGCTTTCTCAAGTGAATCCTCTCTTCTCATTTGATGTCCAAAGTACTTTAGCTTCATCTTCACTATTTGACCTTCTAAGGAGCAGTCAGGTATGATTTCTTCTAAGATTGACCTATTTGTTCTCCTTGCTGTCCAGGGGACTCTCAAAACTCTCCTCCAACACCACATTTCAAAGGCACCTATTCTTCTGCGCTCAGCTTTCCTTATGGTCCAGCTCTCACAACCATACATTGCCACCGGGAATACCATTGCTTTGACTTTTGTTTGCAGTGTAATGTCTCTACTTTTCACTATGCTCCCCAGGTTTCTCATCGCTTGCCAAGAATCAGTTCCCTTTTTATTTCATGGCTGCAATCTCCATCTGCAGTGAGCTTTGATCCTAAGAAAGTAAAATCTGTCACTGCTTCTATTTCTTCCATCTTCGGGAAAACTGCCAGGACTTGACAAGGATTCTCCATTCCTACCACTAAGAGAATTCAACAAGAGAATTCAGAACCTGGTTGGAGAAATACCATTTCCATGGGCTCAGCAAAAGATTGTAAAGCTGGGCAAAGAGTTTCTTTTACTCCATTTTGCATTTGTTGCCTAACAAAAGCCCCATACCTGGTTTACAACCAGCACTGGTCAAATTTTTCTTGCTGTTATCCTCATACCTTTCCAAGATTTGCACTGGCTTTGAGCTCACAAGGAAGTTGAGAATTACAGAGTAAACCAAGTGCACCCTAAGTTTCATTGACATGGTCCATCTTGTTTACTAGGTGGGGTTTTTTTTCTTGTTTAATGTATCTCTTACAAGATGGTCTGTGGGACACAATGTGCATCTTGGAAGAACAGAACATAGTGGCTCTGTGTACATGCAAGGGCTCCATTATGTACGAGCAGCTTCTGCATGCTAGGAGTTGACTAAGAAAAGGTCAAGATAAACTCTGTGTAAGCAACTTGTACGTACACAGACAAAGAACTGTTAAAGAAAAAAATGTCATCTACTGCTTGGAATTCCTATAACTTTGAGTTACGGCCAATATGTTGAGAGTTGTAATTCAGTTTGACCTTTTGGATCTTTCTTTGATCAAAATTAAAAATACTGTGAGTTTTGTAATTCAATTTGATTCTCAGTGTTTCTGAAAGAGACCAGACCGACCTCTAGCTCTGAAGACATAAAGGATTACAGTAATACCTCGGATAACGTTTACCTTGGATAACACTAAAATCGCATAACGTTAAGTAATCTGGGGAGGAGAATTGGATCAAATAACGTTAAGGTCCTATGGGATGGATCAGATAACAATCGCTAAAGCCTGTGCGGTTACAATGTATCACTGTGGAGCTTTAGCGTTATCCGAACCATCCCATAGGATTTTAACATGCATTGGATAACACCGAAAATCAGATAACACCAAGACTTGTGGAACCAAGTCTTAGCGTTATCCGAGGTATTACTGTATTTCGAACCTGATTGCTTTTTCACCATTGGCATTTCAACTCATCTAATATGCAGTTATTTTTAACAGTGCACAGCAATATTTCTTTCTAATGCTAACTTTTCCTTGATATTTTTATAAGACACTTAACGAATGATGTAATTCAAGGCACTGCTTGTAGTTGCAGTCTGCCTCTGTGAAACCTGTATGGTGCTGTTGTGCTCCTTCTTCTTCCATGTCTGGGCTAGACGTGAAACTGCCAAAATGAAGGCACCTTTTGGTGACTCCATTCTGCAGTCCCTTTCCTTTCACCTGGCCTAGTGAGAGAAAGATTAGTCGGCAGCACAAGATTGCTGTTACCAGGGTATGTCCAGTTTTGTTCAAAAATACTACAATTTTCGAGGAGGGTCTTTCTGTGTACCCCTTTGTGCTCCTAATGGCAGACGAGTAAATGAACCTTAGCATCTCCAATTTGTTTAACTGAACTTCAGAAATGTATATTTTAGATCCTGTCAAGGAGTATAATTGTGCCCCCTGGCCAGAAGTTGAAGATTTAATTAAAAGGTGTTTGAAAGAAAATCCTCAAGAAAGACCTACATCTGCTCAGGTAGGTTAGATGTGCATTTTCTATGTAATGTGTGTTTATATGCTTCCATGTCCTTCATTTGCAAAGATGTTACAGATGTTTTTAAAGGTGATCTGGTCTGTTGTCATAGAATAATTTAGGGACTAAATTAATAACAGCTGGCACTTTAGTTTCAGCCTTAAGCATATTTATTTGGAAGTAAGTCCAGTCACATGTAAGTAGATAATATAAGATTAGCATGTTTTGAGGTATCTCTATGTATAATTATACAATATTGGCTCTTTATCTTTTCATAATATCAGTTATGCAATATATAATTAAGCTATGGTGGCCCAAGGTTGAGATACCGTAGTCTTGTGATGGCGAACCATGACACTCCAGATGTTCTTAGACTTCAATTCCCAGAAGCCCAAGCACCCTGTGAATCCACATGAATGGGCTTCTGGGAATTGAAGTCCAATAACATCTGGAATGCCAAGGTTCACCATCACGGCCATAGTCTAAGCCAGAGGTCAACAAACCTGGCTCTCCAGGTGTTATTGGACTTCAATTACTGGAAGCAGTGGTGGACAGCAACAGGTTCGCACCAGTTCACCAAAACGGGTAGTAACTTTTCCCAGGATCCTAGAGAACCGGTAGTGGCTTTTGGGGGAACCTCCTCGGGGACTTATCTTTTCGCCGGTTCCCCCACTGCACATGCGCGCCAAGCGCTTGGTGTGCATGTATGCCTACAGCACTTGGTGCGCTTGCGTGGCCTCCTTGCTATCCTCCTTAGCGGGGAAGAAGAAGAGAAGTTGCTACCCCGAATTTCCCTATAGCCTGCTCCCCAGGGTAAGTGACTCACCGTTGGGTGTGAGGTGTGGGTGTGTGTTTTAATGTGTATTTAATGTGTATTTATTTTTAATGTGTATTTTTATGTGTTTTATGTGTATTTAATTTCTATTTTTGTTTTTATGTCTATTTAATGTGTATTTATTTTAATGTATATTTTGTGTTTATTATGTCTATTTAATTTGTATTTTTATGTGTACTTATTTTTATGGGGTTTTTTTACATTGGTTCCGCCCACACCATTGGCTCTGCCCGTGATGTCATGATGTTGGCTCCACCCATGATGTCATGATGTTGGCTCCACCCACTATGTTGGCTCTGCCCACAGTGTGGTAGTAAAAATTTTGGCTGCCCACCACTGACCAGAAGCCCTAGACAGCACACCTGACTTAGGCTATTTATTAAAACTATTTTATTAAAAGCTATTCAGCCTTGTTAGCAAATGCCTTCCTTTAAAAAAAAAAACACCACAGAGCTATATGGTATTTATAGTGTATTTTGTGCTATATAATTAGTATATGGTTTATTGAAGGTGTGGAAATTAATAGCTCTTGAGATGCTGTTAAGTTGCAATTCCCAACAGCCATAGCCAGCATGAGCAGTGGTAAGGGGTGTTAGAAGTTTCAGTCCAACTACATCTGGAGCACCACAAATTCCCATGTCCCTGATTGATGGTTAAGAACATTGTGTGTAAAGAAATTGATCAAGAGCTGCGACCAACTGTTGTGACTAATGTGGGTTTTTCTGCAGGTTTATGAGATTTTGAATTCTGCAGAGCTTATGTGCCTGATGAGATATGTTTCAGTACCATCTGCATCAGAGTGTATGGTTGCCACGAATCAGTGTTGCAAGAAGATAGGAGTCTGGCTAGGTAGTGGGAATACAGAAGGAGCACAGCTCTCATTTGTTGACTTAAACACAGATGAACATACAAGTCAGGTATGTGTCAAAGGATGTGGTCAGATGGGCATTTGTTTGGTCCTTTCAGGGATGAGGTGATTCATTCCTTTTTCTGGCAATTACATGAACAAAACACTCTGTCACCCAAAGCATTCCTACCCTCACCTTTCTGAGTACCTATCAGGGGCTTCTGGGTTTTTTTTGGTGCAGGTAAGATTGCTCCATTGTGGCTTGTTTCCAGCACAGGCAATCACTGGAAATGAACCAGAATAGCTTGTGGCTGTTGATTTTCCTGCTATTGTCATTTTGCCGATATTTTGAAGTGATTTAAGAATATGCTTAGCCATTTCACAATATTGGTAAATTAAACAATTCCCCTGCTTTGTGAGGGGCAGAGGAGATACAGTAAAACACTAATGATTGGATCGGATAACGCTAACATTGCATAACGTTAAGTAATCTGGGGAGGAGAATTGGATCGAATAACGTTAAGGTCCAATGGGATGGATCGGATAACAACCGCTAAAGCCTGTGCGGGTACAATGTATCTCTATGGAGCTTTAACGTTATCCGATCCATCCCATAGGATTTTAACATGCATCGGATAACACTAAAAATCGGATAACACCAAGACTTGTGGAACCAAGTTTTAGCGTTATCCGATGTTTTACTGTACATTTGATCCACTGCATCACTTTGGGGGAAATTAAAGAATTTTTTAAAAAATATATTAAAAAGTTCCTGCAATAAGTGAGAGAAGCTAGGAGGGGCCAAAGAAGAGGCAAAATAAGCAAATTGCTCCTTCATTTTTTAAAATTAATTAAGGGAATACTAATGTGCTGCTTCACTTACAGAAAATTTTAAATCTTTGTCCTGGAAGCGGCAGGTGATGGGGTGGTGGGTAGTGTGTGTGTGTTATTTTGTTGTTTTCAACAAGCTGGCCGGCCAAATAGAACCACTTGTGGTGTGTATGCCACTTGAATGCAAGTATCGCACCAAATAGTCTACTGGACCTCTACCCATTACCTCTACCTATCTCCATGTGATCCTAATTAACCTGCATGAGACCATTCCGAATGATCCATAAATACAACCCCAAAGTTGGCATTGACTACTAATCCTTCAATATTATAACTTGCTTTATTGATACTGTGTTAGGCTTTCGTGTAATACTGTTGAAAAATGCTGTATACGGTATAACCAAGTATGATGCTTAAACATGCATATTATAAGATGTGTTTTTAAACAAACCTTTTTAAAATTACCCACAAAAAGGGTGGAGCAAGGTAGACAGTTTGTTGGAATGGGTTCTTATGGGTTCTACTGTATATACAGTAATACCTCGGATAATGTTTCTCTTGAGTGTACTGTATTTTTTACACTGTATTTTATTCTATTGTTTTATTTGTTTTTATGTAAAATTTATTGATTGCATTATCTGTGCTGCATCTGTTGTTATATTTTTATATTATGCTGTATTTATATTTGAGATTGTGATACTGTACAGTATATGTTGCTTATGTTATGTGAGCAGCTCTGAGTTGCCTCAGCGAGGCGAGTAGAGCGGCATATAAATCTAATTTAATAATAATAATAATAATGTTTACCTCGGATAACGTTAAAATCGCATAACATTAAGTAATGGGGGGGGAGAATTGCATCGAATAACGTTAAGATCCTACGGGATGCATCGGATAACAACCTCCAAAGCCTGTGCGGTTACAATGTATCTCTATGGAGTTTTAACATTATCTGATCCATCCCATAAGATTTTAACATGCATCAGATAACACTAAAAATCGGATAACACCAAGACTTATGGAACCAAGTTTTAGCATTATCCGAGGTTTTACTCTACTCTAGTATAAGCCTAGTTTTTCAGTCCCAAAAATGAGCCCCCAAAAGGGGAAACGGCTTATACTCAGTTCAGTGACCACGAGGGTTCCAAGACCACACCGGATTGAGATGCGCCAAAAATTTAATTAACTTTACCACATTTTCATGTATTTTGATTATTGAAACTCGCTAGCAGCTGCTGCATTTCTCATCCTCAGCTTATACTTGGGTCAATCTATTTTCCTGGGTTTTCAGGTCAAAATTAGGTACCTCAGCTTATATTCAGGTCGGCTTATACTCAAGTATATAGGGGTATGTAATGAGGAAGGGAAGAATAATTTCAATTCATTGATTATTTCTTCTGAGACAGCTTTCAGAAGTGTAATATGGATGATGGAAGAATAAAAGAAGCAACTTAAACATTGTCTTTGGGACAATAACTCACATAGGCTATGTGGCCACGTGGTAGTGAACTTTTGAAAAGCTTCTCTTAACAAGATTAGAAGATGCCAATCAAGGGATAGAAGAATTAATATGTGTGGTTTTGTGTGACTTGTGGGCAGATGGTGTACTCTCTTTGTTTTCTCCCTTAGGACATTGCAGACACTAGAATATTGTGTTTGGCCTTGGTGACTCTTCCTGCAGAGAAGGAAAACTGGATTGTAGCAGGAACACAGTCGGGTTGTCTCTGGGCCTTTCATGCACAAGATGAGAAGCACAAGCACCAACTTCAGATGATGTCCGATTCCGTCACATGCCTTTACTGCAGCTTTTTGGGAAAGCAAAAGTACGGCTAAGTCTGTGTGTGTCTTAAATATTAGGAAGTTTCTCAAGGAATTAATGCTACCCATATGGCTAAAGACTACTTTTGAAAAGGGCTACAGAATGAATGTTTGAATACAGTAAAACACCGGATAACAATTGGATCGGATAATGCTAAAATCGCATAACGTTAAGTAATCTGGGGAGGAGAATTGGATCGAATAACGTTAAGGTCCTATGGGATGGATCGGATAACAACCGCTAAAGCCTGTGCGGTTACAATGTATCTCTATGGAGCTTTAACGTTATCCGATCCATCCCATAGGATTTTAACATAGATCGGATAACACTAAAAATCGGATAACACCAAGACTTGTGGATCCAAGTTTTAGCGTTATCCAATGTTGTACTGTACCTTTAATTTATGTATCTAGTTATATCATGGTGCTTCTGTACATTTATGCAGGTCACTAAAAATAATTAACTATGCAGAAGCAATAACAATAACATTTATATTCAGCCTTACAGCACTGAGAGCACTCTCTGAGCGGTTCACAAGAGTAATTATCAATTTGCCTCCAACAAGCTAGGTACTCATTTTACCAGTCTCAGAAAGATAGACGGCTTGAACTCAGATTATGACCTGAGTTTTGGCTGCATTGCAACCACTGCAGCACAGGAGGTCAATGTAGTATTTCAGGGTGGAGAGAAAGATAGAGTCAAATCCTCTCATTAGTCCAAACTAGAGTTAGACCCAGTGAATCAATGGGATATAGGGTAAAACCTTGAGTTACGAATAAACTCAGTTCGAGGGCATTGTTCGTAAATCGAATTTGTTCGTAACTCGAGACATCCATTCAGATAAAGCAAAAGGCCCACCCAACCCTCCAACAATCAAAATGGGCCACCCCCACCCTCCAAAAATCAATCAAACCACCCAAAAACAACAACAGCAGCATTGAAAGGAAAGCATGCAAAAACGCTGTTCCTTACCATTAAGAAGCTTTGAAAATTGACAGAAAACTCTAACAAGAAATTGCAACCAGCAGCCATTTTGGTGCTGAAACTCCTGACAAAGAACTCCTCTCTGAGCACTCTACTACCACCTACAGGGCTCTGAGAGGCTGCAGGTGTATAAAATATAAACCCATAGTGGAAATGGCGGTTTTTGCTTCACTTAAGGCAACACGGGGGGGGGGGGATTTATTCGTAAATCGGGGCATGTTTGTAACTTGAGGCATGGATTTCAGTGCAGAACCAATTCGTAAGTCGAATTATTCGTAAGTAGGGGTATCCATAAGTAGGGGTTGTACTGTATATACACAGTGAAACCCCTACTTATGTAAAAAGTCTGTTACATAGGCTTTTATGTAAATCGGTTTTTTACTTAACTCGAAGCAAATGAATAGGAAATTGTGGTATGTAAATCAGGACATTTATGTAAATCAGGACATGGTTTTAGTGCAATAATCATTACGTAAGACGAATTTTATGTAACTAGAGGCATATGTAAGTTGGGGTTTTACTGTATAATGGTTGGGTGATCAAATTGTTTCATTCAGTGAGAGTCTTCTGCCTGGAACTAGCTGTTTGGTTGTATATCTGTAAATCATGCTATACATTCAGATAAGCTATGTGTAAACAATTCCATGTGTCATTCCAGCAAACAGAAGAATTTCTTTTTAGTGGGTACTGCTGATGGACATCTAGCGGTTTTTGAAGACACTGCAGTAAAGGTATAAACAGAACTATATTCAAAGGATTATAATGAAATGTACAGTATCTATTACTTGTTAAGACACTTCTTATTTGGGTAGAAAAACTACGTCTTCTCTGGCAGCAGATTCTGCTTGAATACTCCGCGTCAGTGGCTGCAACTCATTTCCGAGAATGCATTTCCCCCGTTAAGCAGGAAAAATGCCATTGGCATGAATTTGTTTAAGGTGGATCCCAGCTTGCCATGAAGTGATCCACACACTATGATCACAGAGCCATCTCCTGCAGCACACAGGAAAGGAGACATGGAGGATTTAATTGCAATGGGCTGCCACAGCCTTGAGGAGGTTGACAAGGAGCGCCTTCGCAGCCAGTCCATCTGGCATGGCCTCTTCCGCCTCCATGACCATTGGGAATCAGATAGGGAAAACATACACAACAAAGGTAGCTACCTTGTGGCCCTCCAGATAATGTTTGGGCAATGACTCCTATCACCCTTCAGGATAAGCTGTGCTGGCTAGAATTGAAAGGAGCTGCCATTCAGCAACGAGAGGACTTCTAATTGGGTCACTGATCAAAAATATATTTTACATGCCTTCCTTCAGTTGTCCATAACTGCTTCTGAGTTCCTATGAATTTATTTATTATTATTTATTTATTATTTATTAGTTCAAATTTATATTGCCATCCACTCGCCGTGGCGACTCAGGGCGGCTTACAGACAATACATTACATTACATTACAATATGTTGGGGTGGGCACAGGGGGAGGGGCGGCAAGGTCCTCATCCTGCCCTGGCTGCTTCTTCCCCCGGCAGTTGGTATAGGCATATCTTTCCTTGCTTTCACCCCTTACTTTATGATACAAGTAAGGAACTTTCGGCCCTGTAGGTGTTTTGTTAAACAACTCCAAACTACTGCAACATACAGTAGATGTGTCTAAGTGATTGCTGGAGTTGTAGTGGACTCCCTGCCCTCAACGAAAAAGATGTGGATGACCAGATATTCCTTGACACTACTTTATTCCCTGTAAAATAGGAATGGGTCTAAATTAGGAAACAGTAAGCTTTTCATCAAAGAGATGAGTATCAGATACTTGTCTTTAAAACTCCCCTTTCAGTGCTTGGCATTCTATCTTACCGGCCATTTTATGCACCACCATCCCATATATGTACACAAATGATTATTTTATAGAGAACTCATGAATCAAGTATGCAGTAGTTCCCAAACTTGAGTCCCTATGTATTCTTGGACTACAATTCCTAGAAGTTTTCAGTATTGATTGTGCAGACTAAGGATTCTGGAAGCTACAGTTCAAGAATATCCAGGGGACATAGTTTGGGAAACACTGAAGTACAGTACAGTAATACCTCGGATAACGTTTACCTCGGATAATGCTAAAATCACATAACGTTAAGTAATCTGGGGAGGAGAATTGGATCGAATAACATTAAGGTCCTATGGGATGGATCGGATAATAACCGCTAAAGCCTGTGCAGTTACAATGTATCTCTATGGAGCTTTAACGTTATCCGATCCATCCCATCAGATTTTAGCATGGATCGGATAACACTAAAAATTGGATTAACACCAAGACTTGTGGAACCAAGTCTTAGCGTTATCCGAGGTATTACTGTATGTCTAAGTCTGACTACTTCCTGCTACCTTATTTATCATGAGGCTTGGATCTATAAGCTACTTTGTAACAGTATCCATTCACATTATACCGATTACCTGAATCCAAAGAATCATACCAAGGAGGTATGTTCCTTGGAAAGCAGCCACAAGGCAAATACATTTGAAATAATATTTTTTACATAGTTGGTAATATTCTGTTGAGGGTCTTCTTTGTGGACTCTGTGGATCACACTGATAGTCTCTGCTCAGACACAGATAACCCCATCTTGTCGATGACAGCCCTAAGTCTAGGGAGCATATAGCCAGATGCTGGTTGTCCTGATGGTTTGGGAAGACTAGTGTTACTGAGGCTGAACTGGAGGCAGTTGGAAGAGGAATAGAAGCACAAGGTTGTAGTCCCCTATCAGTGCCCTTCAAGGATTGCTCTCCAAAGAAAGATTGCCTCAAACAGCAGCTATGCTTGGTAAAATATTTACAGATCAAGCAGAACTGGCATAGAAGTGCTTCCATAGGAGCAGACTGCATTTCATGAACTGCATTTCTTTAACTAGGCCTTAGGGCAGTGATGGTGAACCTTGGCACTCCAGGTGCTCTTGGACTTCAGTTCCCAGAAGCCCAAGTCAGCACTCCTGATTAGGGCTTCTGGGAAATGAAATTCAAGAACATCTGGAATGCCAAGGTTCGCCATCACTGATTTAGGGGCTGTATGTGTGGGCAAAGCACAAAGTGGCAAAGGGGTAGACAAAGAATAGTGGTACTATAACAACAAGGGAGGAACAGAGAAAATCATAAGAAATAGCAAAAGTAAGAAAAAACAAGGAGATGATTGTGGGAGAAAAATTCAATGAGACGATTCAAGAGCTTTCATGGATCAAGTCCGCTTCTTCACACATAGGAGTGAAATGTCCAGGCATGGCTTATATATACCAGATACAGAGGTAAAGAGTAATCAAGCAGAATGACAGATACAGTAGAACCCTGCATAACGAAAAGACTCAGTTCCATGGAGCGCTTCACTATGCGGGTTTTTCCGTTATGCGGTTCCCTATGGAAGATACCCTGCATAACAGGGGAAACAATTTTCATTAACTGGGGTTCCCATTTAGCGGGTATACCCTGGTTACCAAAAACTCCACATAACGGGGAACAAATTCATTGTGCGGGGTATCGCCATTGCATAACAAACGCTTCGTTGTGTGAATTTTTCGCTATACAATGCATCCGTTATGTGATTACCATTGTATAGTAATTAGGGAGAATGAACAATAAGCATGCATACAGCTTCCTACAGCTAGTAGATGAGTTCTGGTTTGTTTTTCAGAATAGCTTTAAACTAACACGGCTACTATTTAAAATATGTGTTATTTGCAAGGGTGTCCAAAATTTAAGACAGTTATGAGCAAGTCTCAAGATCCTGTATTTTCTTAAGTGAGTGACATTTTCCTGCTACTGTCGTATTGTCTGTATTTTCAGCGCAAAGGTGCTACACCTTTGAAGGTTCTACAAGTTGGGAACATCAGCACTCCATTTATGTGTTTAAGTGAATCGAATTATTCATCTGAGAAAAACATCATCTGGGGAGGCTGTGGGACAAAGATTGTGTCATTGTCCAGTGATCTGTCAGCGCAAAAGCTCATTGAGACAAAGACAAGCCAACTGTGAGTCTGCTTTATCTTTTTAAAATTAAAGCAAAAGTGTTTCTCTCTCTCTCCTGCTTCCTTTCTTTAAAATATATTATTTTGATTTTCAGATTGATTTATATTTTGTCAGATGTTGCTGCACTTTAGAGTTATCTTACCCATCTATTTTGGGTGAGGTGAGGCACAGTACAGGGTCATTTACCAAGCCAAAAGAGACCTTGTTCAGCTTTCTCACCTATAAAATATGATTAATGGGATACAGTTAAATGAACTGTCCAAAGTTTGTGAATAAATGCTTTTTTGGATTACACTCTTTGGCAAAAGCCCTGGAATCCAGGACTTTGCTGTGTAATTTCCCCCTGTGTATTTGTTTGCATTTATTTCCTTGCTGCTAATCCATGTGGCCTTTTAAATGAATGTGATGTCCTAAATCAAGGGTGCCCAAACTACGGCCCGTGAGCCATATCCAGCCCCTGACACCAATTCATCCGGCCCATGCCACCCGCACTTCTCCCGGAAGCAGAAGCATTTTACTTCCGCTTTTGGGAGCGAGAAGGGTAGAGCAGGCCGGATGAATTGACATAAGGGGCTGAATCTGGCTCACAGGCCGTAGTTTGGGCATGCCTTGTTTAACCAGAAAAAATGGCAGCCTAAAATCTATCTCATCCGGTTGCAAAACATATCTGTTGGAAAACAGATTGCAAGGCATGTTTTACTTCCACTTCCGGTGGGAGGAACCACGTGACTGGCCCACTGAACCACGTGACCAGCCCACAGCCTGAAAAGTTTGGGCACCCCTGTCCTAAATTTATATCATTAGTGTCTGGGTGCTAGTATGATAAAACTTTCTTCTCCTGCCCTCCTCCCCTCCAACTGTAGCAAGTTCTGGTGGTACCCAAGGAAGCTGTTTGGCAGAGGTTGATTGATCCATTTCCACATAAAGAATAGGAGGAATTCCAACAGTGAAACTTATTTTATTGAATACGGCCTATAGAATACATTTTCCCCACCAGTACAGCTTCTGGTTAGTTCTCTGGGAGGTGTGTACCTCTAGCAACTGGTGTAAAACACGCGGAGAAAGAGCTGTGTTCTGTTTTGGTAACTTCCACCTGGCATTGCGTGTGTAATATTTATAGATGGACTACGAGTCAATTAAGATTTTCTCTAGAGTTGCATCCTAATTGTTGCCTCAGACTTGAATATGTTAAGACTCTGCATATCTGGGTGTTTGTGTTTGAAATATCAATTATAAAAAATTTCTCAGAGAGGTTCAAGTTTACCATTTTGATTCCCCCCCCTCCCCTTCTCTCTGTCTCTATTTTATTGTAGATTGTGCCACAAGGCTTACAGCGATGCCAATATTATTTCAATAGCAGTGGACAAATCCATCTACCTAGCAAAAAAGAATAGCTATTTTGTTGAGATTTGGGATAAAAAGACAGAGAAACTTGCCGAACTGATTGACTGTGTGCATTTTCTAAAGTAAGCACTAAATGCCTTCCATTGAGCTGTTGCAGTAGAATTAGAGTGTTGTTGAGTGGGCAAGTTTATTTTCAAAACAAAATGCTGATGTTAAAAGATGGAAAGAACCCTTCCTGTTCTTGTAGCAGAGCAAGCTCAGGTGACACAATAAAAGAGTACAAATGAATCTCTTTAGCTGAATGGCTCTTTTTAAAACAGTCACCCTCACTTGATTAACTTGTAAGTTAATTTTCTGATTACTTTATGAAACGGGGTGGGGGAGAACCACAGTTAAAATTGAAATAAACTAATATTTGAAATGCTTGTGAAACAAAAAAAATGTGAAATCAGTATACAATAAAACCTCGGATAACGCTAAAACTTGGTTCCACAAGTCTTGGTGTTATCCGATTTTTAGTGTTATGTGTTTAGTGTTTTAGTGCATGTTAAAATCCTATGGGATGGATCGGATAACGTTAAAGCTCCATAGAGATACATTGTAACCGCACAGGCTTTAGCGCTTTTTATCCGATCCATCCCATAGGACCTTAACGTTATTCGATGCAATTCTCCCCCCCCCCCCCGATTACTTAACCTATTGCAATTTTAGCGTTATCCGAGGTAAATGTTATCTGAGGTATTACTATAGTTCAAAGCATTTATTACCATTTTAATTAAAGCTTGCCCTTTTTTCAGAGAGGAGGTACCAAAACTGAATAAAGAATCAAAGCAAAAGCTTGCCTATCCTGGAAGAGTAAAGAGCATCTGTCTACAGAAAAACACAGCTCTCTGGATAGGCACAGGGGGAGGACATATCTTATTGCTTGACCTCTCCACGCGTCGTCCCATAAGAATCATAAGTGATTTCTGTGATTCTGTTAGATTCATGATTACAGCTCAACTAGGTAAGTGAAGCATTGACAGAATATAACTTATGGTTCAAGCAATGGGACACTGTACTTTAATTTATTTTTGCCTGAAGAAGGGACTTATGATCTGAAAAGCTTCCACAAATGTTTTTGTCTTTTGGGTTAATGAAGATATTACCCCAATGTTGACTTTTGAAATTTTATTATACTCACCACACCTTGCTTGCTTTTTGTATGTGTTTGATTTATTTTATAAATTGTTTTTCTGGCCTTCGTTCATGGGGTTGAGAGAGAGATTTTATTCCATTAACAGTGTTGTGAGGTACCATAGGCAGAACATTTTTTAAATTGTAATCTTTAAAATCCACACAATCACACGCACACGCACACAAATTTCTAAACATACAGTAATACCCTGGATAACGATTGGACCGGATAGCGCTAGAACCAGATAACGATGCAAGATTTTTGGAAAAACCTTCCATCGGATAACAATTCTATTCAACAATCTTTAGCATTATCCGAGCCAATTTGGGGGGTGGGGGTGGATTGGGTAGAATATCTACCCAATCCAAACCCAACCCAACCCCCCAACCCCCCCCCCCAGCAATGGATTGCTGCTACTGAACTAGGGTTGGGGGAAAGGCACGCGGGTGCCTGCCTTTCCCCCGACCCTAGTTAAGTAGCAGCGATTGCTGGACGAAGCCTAGTGGCACACGGGCTACTTAGCCCAAGCGCCGCTAGGCTTCATCAGTAGCCCATCCGGGCTGTCTCCGAAGCTGCTAGACTTCGTCAACAGCCCGCACGGCTGGGCTGGGCTAGCCTTCTTCCGAAGCCCTTCCATGCTGTGTCCGAAGCCCAGCGGCTTCGGACACAGCCCCCAAGGTCTGCGGAAGAAGGCTAGCCCAGCTCAGCTGGGCTGGGCTAGCCTTCTGAAGCCCTTGCGGGCTGTGTCCAAAGCCGCTGGGCTTCGGACACAGAGCCGGTGCCTCTTCCCCCCACCCTACTGGCCCCATAGCACTTGCTAAGGGGCCAGTAGGGTGCTGGGAAGAGGCACCCGCTGGCGTGCCTTGTAGCGCGCCAGCGGGTGTCACTTCCCCCGATCCTACTGGCCCCTTAGTGCTTGCTAAGGATCGGGGAAGAGGAACCCGCTGGAACGCTACAAAGCGCTAAGGGGCCAATGGGGTAGGGGGAACAAGCACCCGCTTGTGCCTACAAAGCGCACGAGCGGGTGCCTTGTCTCGCCACCCGACAAGAGCCTTGGTTCATGTTGGGTGGCGAGAAGAGTTGCCCGTTCACGCGCCACAAGGGACAAACCGCACGGTTTGTCCCTTGTGGCGCGCTAACGGGCAATTCTTCTCACCACCCGACATGAACCTTAGCACTTGCCAAGGCTCTTGTCGGGTGGCGAGAAGAGGTTTGCCCCTGAAGTCAAGCTAACTCTAGGCTAGCAATTGCTAGCCTAGGGTCAGTTTGACTTCAGAGACAAACCGTGCAGTTTGTCCCTGACGTCAGGGCTTTTTTTTTTTTTACGTTGTTTGATGCATGCATCGGACAACGCTAAAAACTGGATAATGACATGACTTGTGGAACCAAGTCATAACGTTATCTAGGGTATTACTGTACATTGATTCAAAAGGTAGGCATTCTAAAAGTACCAGAATAAAATATATTAAAAATTTTATTGGTTTCTTCATAGTAATAAAATTATTCAACATTTTATAGTAATAAATATGAAGCAATCTTTCCTGGTGCTTCAGTAAAAAGGATTTTAAAGAATACTTTATATTGTTTCATGTGTAAAAAGAAATCTTTTTTTCGTTTCCCTTCCTTTTCTCCCATTATCCATTTCTCCACGTTGTTCTATATGTCGGTCTTTGTGAAAAAGTATAGAAGAAACAGCTTGGGACTGTAGCACAGTGATGGCGAACCTTTTAGAGACTGAGTGCCCAAACTGCAACCCAAAACCACTTATTTATCACAAAGTGCCAACAAAGCAATAGGGGAGGAAGGAAACGCTCCCATTGGGCTTCTTGGCAGAGGGGTGGGGTGAACTCTGTGCTGGGGGGAGGGAGGAAGATCTCCCATTGGGCTGCTGGGCAGAGGGGCAGGGTAAACTCTGTATTAGGGTGATTGCACAGGTGCCCACAGAGAGGGCTCGGAGTGCCACCTCTGGCACGCGTGCCATAGGTTCTCCACCACTGCTGTAGTACAATAAAATTTGAGACACTAAGGCCAAAATCCTCTTCTGTAACTTAGACTGATTAAATGACTTCACCTGCACAGGTATGACCCAACATCTAAGGAAGGGCTTTTAAATTGATGGGTTATGCCACTGCAGGTGACATGCTTTTCCTGTTTAAGGAATTTAAAAAAATGTCATAAGGCAGAAGAGAAGGTATTTGTTTCAGTATCTTACCAAAATTACTTTAAGGGTATATTTTGATAATATGCTGAGAGAATTCATCCACTTCCAAAATGCTAAAGTAAGAACCTTTTTTCAAAAAATTAACATCATTTTCAAAATTCATTCTTACAAAAGAAACTGTGGCCAGAAGTAGTCTTTGGGGATAATCTGTAACTAGAAGACAGCAATGTTTAGCTAATGTAAGTGTTTGAGCCAGAAACAAATATTAAAAATAGCCTATGACTAAAGAGGGAAATTCTTAGCTAATGTGAGTAATCTGAGTGTCACAACACAATCTTCTCTTCCCTCTGGGATTTTGCAAATTAATTTGCTTTGTTTGGTGATTAGTTTATTCATCTGTGTACCTGTAACCCAACATAGTCAAAGCAATGGTAATGTATAGTTGTGAGAGCTGGACCATTAGGAAAGCTGAGTGCAGAAGGATAGATGCCTTTGAGATGTGGTATTGGAGGAGAGTTTTGAGAGTCCCCTGGACAGCGAGGAGAACAAATAGGTCAATCTTAGAAGAAATCAACCCTGACTGCTCCTTAGAAGGTCAAATTGTAAAGATGAAGCTAAAGTACTTTGGACATCAAATGAGAAGAGAAGATTCACTTGAGGAAGCCTTGATGCTGGGAAAGGTGGAGGGCAAAAGAAGAAGGGGGTGGCCAAAAATGAGATGGCTAGATGGTGTTGTAGACGCAGCAAGCACAGAGCTGTGCGGGTTGAGGAGGAAGGTGGACGACAGAGGTGCCTGGAGGGCAATGGTCCATGGGGTAGGGTCAGAATTGACTGTGCAACTGAACAACAAAACCCATCATGGATGTTTCCCAATCTTTGATTTTTGGACTTCAATTCCCAGAAGCCTAAGTCAGTTCCCTAAAGCACTGATCAACCAGTGCATTGACTTAGGTTTCTGGGAATTTAAATCCCACAGTGGGGCGTGAAGCCCACGTTGGGAACCACTGACCTAAAGGTTGTGATGGTTGTCACATGGGTGCTGCTATAGCAAAAGACTCTTACATCTTGTTTCTCCCCCTTACCGTTCAACAAGACAGAAGGTATAACATCATTCTCATCTTGTGAACTTCCCCAAATCGATTCTACTTTTTAGTGGCTGCTTGTGGCATCTGGAAAACATGCCACATAATGTAGTTATTTTTGCCTTCTTTAATGTCAACAGCAGAAAGAATTGGAATACAAATACTGAACGTAGTACTGAACATACTAATACAGCAATGACAAGTATAGTTTATGCCGGCGTATAAGACGACTGGGCGCATAAGACGACCCCCCCAATATTTCCACTCAAAATATAGAGTTTGTTATATACTCACCGTATAAGACTACCCCCTCTTCCGCACACCTTCCACACACCAAATAAAACATAAAAGAACATCAGATTTGATTTCAACATCTCCCTGTGGCCGGCACTAGTGCGCAAGTGCGCATGTGCGAGCTCTGCGTAGACAAAGGGGTGGGGCAGAGCACTGCTGCTTCCCACCGAGCAGAACGGGCCGGTCACGCCGAAAAGGCTGGCACCCCTGTCTCGCTGCTGATGCTCGCCGCAGCCACGCTGGATACTGTGCGATACTGGATGGTATGTAGAATGAGGTGGGTGGGCATCGGGAGGCCACTATGGGCACCGGGCGGGCATCGGGAGGCCACTATGGGCACCAGACGAGCATCGGGAGGCCACTATGGGCAGCTATGTCTATCCCAACTGAAGTGCACCCAGCGTATAAGACGAACCCCCCCTTGGAGGCATGTTTTTCAGGGGGGGAGTAGTCTTATATGCCAGCATATAGTATATTGTTATAGTTTACTGCATGAGCTAAAACCAGAATTCCAGAGTCATCGTCTTTGAACCACAAAAATTGATAGTAGGATTTTCAGTGCATTAGAAATGTATGTTGTCTTTCTGCTACAGTGTTGGTTATAAATATAATTTTTTGGAATAGTAGCCATGTTAGTCTGTGGTTCAGGCATATTTTATTTTGTTTTGTTTTCTGATATGGTTATAATTAGGTTATCTTTGCTGTCTGCAGTGTGCTGATTGTTTCTGCTTGTTGAATTCAGTATTGAGATCTTCTACTACATCAAAATACAGTCAATAGATCCAGTAGATAGTTTGCTTCACTTAGCCAAGAAGACTTGTTTGTGACTCCAGATGGTGAAAGAGTGTCAAACTCAGCAAACCTGAAGTTGTAAATAAAAAAAATATTATGTTTATGTTTTATCTCCTCACTCTTTTCTTTTGGCAAAAGGCAGCCTGAAGAATGTTGTTCTGGTTTTGGGTTACTGCCATCAAAGTGACAGCGGAGACAACAAATATGCTAAAGGTAA
Organism: Furcifer pardalis; assembly: GCA_030440675.1. Classification (NCBI taxonomy): domain Eukaryota; kingdom Metazoa; phylum Chordata; class Lepidosauria; order Squamata; family Chamaeleonidae; genus Furcifer; species Furcifer pardalis. Next base: position 200,522,160 of record CP126892.1, read on the forward strand.
GAATTCAGTACTTCTAGTGCATAGGAAAATCTTATGCCCACTATAAAATACAGTGGTACCTCATACAACAATTGTAATCCATTCCATGGGACTCGTTGTTGTATGAAACAATTGCTATACGATGCATGCATCGTATAGTGGAACCTCATACAACAATCACCCCGTATAGCAACGAAATCACATAACAGTTAGGTTTTGAAAAATATTTGGTGTCTTGCATAACATTTTTCCCTATGGAAAAAACCACTTAGTGAAAAAAAATCCATAGGGAACATCGCTATACGATGCATGCATCGTATAGCAATTGTTTCGTACAACAACGAGCTCCATGGAACAGATTAAAATTGTTGTATGAGATATCACTGTATAGAGATTTTCCCTATGGGAAGCATCATACAACGATTTATTTTTTATTATTATTATTATTTGCTAAGTGGTTTTTCTCATTGAAAAATTGCTGCACGATTTTTTTCCATAGGGAAAATGTTATGCGGGACGCCATTCCCGCCCAAAACCTAATTGTTACACGATTTTGTTGCTATACGGGGCGATTGTTGCATGAGGTTCCACTGTATTCTGCTTTTCAAGATATTTATGACTGTTTTATGAGATTACACAGTGATAATATTTTCACTGCTCCTTTGTTTAGTCTTCTGCTTCCTTGCATTCTTACAGAAGGTACAATGTTGCTAATGTATAATCAAATGCTGTTTTCCAGTTGCACTCAGTTTATTGAATGAAAGCCCTAATAGTTTTTGTAAAGAGCATTTTCAAATACAGTTGTACCTCGCGTAAAGAGCATAATGCATTCCACAGGGTTGCTCTTTAAGCGAGATTGCTCTTTAAGCGAAACACCATTGTAAGTCTCCAATTGTGACTATTGGTGGGGGGGATTGTGAACCCCGATTTATTTGTTAAGCGAGTTTTTGGTTGGTTTTATTTGTTAAGCGAAGCAAACATTCAGAGAAAATTCTGCTCTTTAAGTGAAGTGCTCTTTATGCAAGGCACTCTTTATGCGAGGTTTGACTGTATCTAAATTCCTAATATGAGATATTACATACTTTATTGGCTAGAATCCTGTTGGTGATATGCTTTACATAGATAAATAAATTAAAATGTGTAACTTACTGATGTAAATTGCTGCTAACTAGTGACATGCTAGTTCAATTACTAGATGCACACTTTGTAATGCAACTAGAACCACCAGCAATTTGCCATTTTAACTTGCTCACAAATATATGACTAACAAGATTCTAGCCCAGGGGTGCCCAAACTATGCCCTGCGGTCCGAATCTGGCCCCAGCACCAATATATCCGGCCCGTGAAGCCTTCATCGCTTCCAGGAACAGATGTAAAACATGTTGTACTTCCGCTCCCAGGAGCGACAAGGGCTTCATGGGCCAGATGAATTGGCACCGGGGCCGGATTTAGCCCTGGGCCATAGTGACTGGCCCCTTGAACCATGTGACCAGCCCACGGCCCAAACGTTTGGCCACCCCTGTTTTAGCCTAACTAATTAAATAATGATTATTAATTAATTGCACAGTCCTGTAGCTGTCTAAAAAGGATTAAGCAATACTGAGTTTCGTAGGATTTACTCAAAAGTAAATATAATCCTGTAGCTGTAATTGCAGATTAAAACTGAATCAGTAGATGTTATCATAGCCACCAATCAAAGCTTTAATTAGATTTAACTCTGTTAATTTCTACATATAATTGCTATCAGAATTTCTAAAAGTTTTGATATAGCTCTCAATAATTTAATTGTATAAAGTTGTGTTTAAATATTCATGTTGATACTAATTTTTGTTTAAAGATGTCAGAATAAACACAGAAATTGAATGAAATTATCTGTAAAAACATGAAAGTGACGCAAGAAAATAAAAACGTGTAGATTCGCCCATCCTTACTAGACTGGTCATTTCCAGTCTAATTGTCAGAGAGAGAGAGAGAGATTTGTTTTACATTTAAACTCTTGTTACTAATTATCTACTTCTCTAAACCATTTCTATCCCTCTTTTCAGCTGAAAAGGCTCCCAGTGCAGCTTTCATAAGATCCGTAAAAATATGACAGTCATTGCCTGGAGGTTTACAATCTAAATCACATATTAGAAGAGGAAAATGTGAGGTGGTGGAGAAAGAGATTTAGATTTCAGTTCTGGAAGTTAAATACCAACTCTTATAATTACTTCCCCAAACAATAGCTGTTCAGGGAGAGGAGAATCCAAGTAACCTTTCAGCAAATACATCGAATCTCCCTCGTCACAATCTCCTCTGGGCCCACAACAACGGCCTGAGGGGAGTTACTCTGTGATCTGCTTTGGTTGTTTTGTGAGGTTGTATTTTATGATTTTTACTGTACTGCTGCTGTTTTGACTGTAAGCCGCCCTGAGTCGCCTCGGCGAGTGGACGGCAATATAAATCTGAATAAATAAATAAAATAAATAAATCTGAAAACCAGCTGTTACAAGCTGGTTACCATAAGCTGTGTTTTCCCTTAAAACACTGTATCTGAGGACATCTCATACAGAACAAGCATGATAATCAGGACATTCCATAAACGCCGCAGAACTTTGAATTTTTGAATATTTATCACACATGGTCCTTGCATATACCAAATTTGAATAAAAGGACATTTGGAAATACTGAAGGTTTTTCCACTTGTATCTGCTATCTTCATTTTTATTTCTCCTTAATTATGTTTTCTCTTCAAAGAACTATATTGGTTATTAAAGACATCTGTTATAGGTTTGGAGTTATTACTTTTAAAAGTAGTTCATACAATATTGGAAATGTATTTTCTCATTAATATCTTACAGATATATTTCCTCATGAATTAATTTCTTTTTTTACTAATTGTTCCCAGGAATACGGTCGTGTGTGTCCGTGTGGGACATTAATCTGCCACATGAAGTTCAAAACCTGAGGAAGCATATTGAGTTAAGACAGGAATTAGCGGAGAAAATGAAGACCTTTTCTTTGGATTAACTGGGGGGAAATGGCATGTCATCATTTTATCTGGCTAGATACCTGTTCTGAGACACTTCTGTAGGACGTTTTTGTGCTAAATGCATTGAATTGTGGTGCAGAAATGTTTGTCAGAATATAACAACTTTTTATCGCATAATATGAAAAATACTAGTAGTGACGAAGTGTTATAAAACTAATTTATAATTCTAATGATTGAAATTCATGTCATTTGGTCTATTACATCGGTTATGGCACTCCAGCTTTAAAGAAATCCCACTATTCCATTTTGTATTCTCTCTTTCTTCCTCTGTGTGTGTGTTTGTTTGTTTGTAAAAATTGAGTGATATTTTGTATGCTGTGCAACATTTCTGAAGTATTGATCCAATACTCACGAAGGCATTTTACACAGCTGTACAGGAGATTCAAGCAAGCCATGCCATCTATGGTTGTATAAAAACCATTAGCAATTATGTACAGTCATGTCATTTGTTTGCTTAACTGAATGTGGCATTCCGGATTGCGCTGTAAATAGGGACATTCCTTTCTGTCAGCTCAAATAACTGTTTGCAATAGAGTTCTTCAACAGAACTTTGCTGTTTTCCTTTTCTTAACTATAGAGTGCATCAAGTATTCTCTCTGTTTGTAAAAGCCGTCAGGACATGACTCTTTACCGCAGCACTAGCATATCCTTGTCAGAATATCCTCTTCTCTTCCTGTATTCATCAGTGGCACATTCGGTTTAATCCCTGTGATCACAAAAACAGGTGGATGTTCTACTCATATCATGATCTTTTCCCTGCGAGAAGCTGTAATTACAAAGAAGAGTAAGGACATGGAAAACTGTCAATGATTCTGATACCAGCATTAAGGCCTGATGCGCAAGATGAGTCCGTCAAGTATCTTGCATGTTTGAACAATCCTTAGTTCTCAAGAAAAAAAAGCTGGTTTACTGATGGCATTTCCCCCCGTCCCTGGAATATAATAACTATGTTTGTGGATTCTTGGTTGTGAAACTCTGCTTCCATATGGGAATTTATTATTTAACATTTGTATATGACTATTATATGATTAAAAAAAGACATATTTTGTATCTTTCACACAAGACAATTTGTTACATAAATCATTGGGACATAGTCCAATTAATTTGGGACTGCATTGGCTTCGTGGTTAAGAGGCTGAACTTGACGACTGGAAGGTTGACAGGTCAGCAATTTGAGATCGAAGTGCCTCACTATGGAGTGAGCTCAAGAAATTGCAAGGAGATGAATAGGTAACACTTTGGTGGGAAGGTAACAGCATTCTGTGTCTAGTCATGCCTGCCCAGGCTAAATTCTGAGTAGTCTGAGCTTTAGGTCCTAACACATTTCTGACACTAAAGGTCCACGTTGCAGTTTTCATTGATAGTGAAGAACTAGTGAGTGTGAGCAAGAAGGAACTCAAATTTTCTTTCTCTCCAACTTGGCTCCCAAAAGCTGAACTCAGCCTAGGAGAGCAGGAGTGGCTGAGAACAGAGAATGTCTGGTTGCAGGAGGGGTTAAGAATGTTGAACTTCAATTTGTGATGCACTGTCTCTAAGAAGTACCCATTGATTGCTCCTCCCTTTGTATATTTTTGACAAATGTATACCAGTCAGGACTTCCTGTAGAAAAGGTGGTAGAGTTTGGTAGAGGGCTATAATCCACTGGGTACGGTATATCCTGCCTACCTAGCAGTTCGAAAGCAAGAAATTGCAAGTAAATAAATAGAGGCCACTTCGGTGGGAAAAGATCTTGGGGACATGAAAGGAATCTCATTCAGCAACCCAGAATAAATTCTGACACAAAATTATTATTTGTTGTGTTGTTCAGTCACACAGTCGATTCCAACCCTTTGCGACGCCATGGACTAGTGTCCACCAGGCACTTCTGGCCTCCACCATCCTCCTCAGCTCGCTCAGCTCTGTGCCCATTGTGATAATTATATTACAATAATACCTCGGATAACGCTAAGATTTGGTTCCACAATTCCTGGTGTTATCCGATTTTTAGTGTTATCCGATGCATGTTAAAATCCTATGGGATGTATCGGATAACATTAAAGCTCCATAGAGATACATTGTAACCGCACAGGCTTTAGCGGTTGTTATCCAATCCATCCCATAGGACCTTAACGTTATTCGATCCAATTCTCCTTCCCAGATTACTTAATGTTATATGATTTTAGCATTATCCGAGGTAAACGTTATCCGAGTTATTACTGTATTATATGTTTTCAGTACAGATTACACACACCATAGCTACCTTCTGAGACCTACCACGGATACCAAAAACTGCAAATAACAGTAAAAATATATTTTATGTTACAGTAGCTTCTGGTGGCGAGCTCTAGTAATGAGACACAGTATTATATATTTCAGGATTTTTTTATTGAATATTTTTAGACCTGTGGATAATTGAAACCATGGATATTGAACCCATCTATATAGTGAGTGACCTGTATGGAAGGATAATGGGCTGATTTAATTTAATTTAATTTAATTTACAGTGTCTGTTAAAACAGCCTTGGGTAAAAAGCTTTCAAAAATTCAACTTATGATAATTTCCATCCCATGAGACAGTGATTTCAATTTTTTAAACTTTTTTTTGTAATAGTAAGCACAAGTAACTGAAAGCTACACGTCCATCTTTTTTTAGGTTCTTCATTTTTCATTCATTCAATAAATTGCATTTCCTATACAGAATTCTTGATTCTCAGCTGATGAGTCAAGATAGGCCGTGGCAGTGGCATTTTGCCAATTAATGACAATTGGTGATGAATCTGTAGCAGATGTGCTTCTTAGAAAAACAGTGGCAACCTTTCACAGTTCTGATGGAGCTTGAACTTAAACTATTTCCTTGTAAGCAAACCTAATTATTTCTTCATGCAGTCCAGCCTATCAGGGAAGCGAGAAGAACAAAGGTATGTATTGGGGAAGGAGGTACTAGGTTATAAAAAGGCAACCCCCAAAAAAAGAGAGAACAATATTGGAAAGCGGCTTCTGCTGTTCTTCCCTCATGACCAGTATGAAACGGCCAGTGTTGGTCCTCCTTCTAGTGCTCGGTGTTTATGGTACAGGTAAGGACATATCGTGGAGATGAATTTTTGCAATCCTTTCAGCGTAAGAAGTTTTGCCTTTGTTTGATGGCTGTTTTCTCTCCAGCACTTCCACTTTATAGGATGGGGAATGAAGCCCTTTTGGCACTTCAGATAGAGTCCATTATCCCACAATCCTTTACCACTGGTTGAGGTTGCAAGAAGATGACATTCCAAATGGCTAGAAAGCCAACATTTCTCAACTCTTATTATAGGGGTAATAGTGGGCGAACATAAAGGAAGTGTTACCATTAGTCATGAGTGGGAGAATCAGCATGTGTGGATTCTTACAGGAGTGGCTCATTTTAGCTGAACAGTTTACCGTAAGCAATGCCTGCATGATTCAATTTAATGTAGGAAATGTTCTGTGCAGCATGAAAAAAATGGAAGCTGTGCTCTTGATAATACCAGTCTCATAACAGGTTGAACACCATGATATTTTAAGGCCGATATGGAACCCATCAAATAAGCCCTAGCAATGCAGGAGGCTTCAGAAATGGACTGTTAAGCCCAAAGACAACAGATATGAGGCTCTCCAAAGGTGGTTCGAATACACTTCTCAAAAAGACTCTCCACAGGACTGGATTTGGGAATTGGATTTGAGCAGCATCTGGAGGGCCAGGATTCAATTCTGTCAACATTGAATGATGTCTGCAAGATGCCTCTGCCAGGTATCCTGAATCAATTTGTGTTAGCGTGCCCCTGGGGCAATCAACATTTAAGTTGCCAAAAGCAGGTGGCCTTTTGTAAAAAAAAAAAAAGGTGTAAGGAGCAGGACCGTTTCACTGAACATTTCAAGTAAACATACCGAGAGAGGGAGACAGAGAGATTTCAGACATTGATCCTTTGATAGTTTTAAATGTTGATAATTTAAAAAATATATTGATTTGATTCTGGTGCAATTTTTAAAACTCTTGGTTTTAAACTTTAAACCTTTTACTACATACAGTGGTACCTAGCATAATCAATGCATCGTATAGTGAAAAATTTGCACAACGAAGCATTTATGCAATGGTAATAACCCACATAACGAAAAAAACCGCATAGCGAAGAATTCTATGGAACAGAGTTTTTTTCGTTATGCAGGGTTCTACTGTATTACTATATTCCTTTTACTATGCGCTATGCCACAGGGGTATAACAGGAAAAGCCTCCTTGAAGATTGTGGTATTCTTTAATCACAATTGGGTGTACCCTGGTAATGGCAACCTTGTTTTGCTGGCTAATCTTTCTGATACCAGGTCAGGCAAAAGGAACTGCAGAATGAACTCACTATAAGGTGCCTTCATTGTGGCAGTTTCACATCTGGCCTAGACATAGAAGAAGACATTTGCCATATAGTTTAGTCCAGTGATGGGCAGCCAAAAATTTTACTACCACACTGTGGGTGGAGCCAATGTCATGGGCAGAGCCAACGTCATGATGTCATGGGCGGAGCCAATGGCATGGGTGGAGCCAAAGTAAAAAAAATACAGTACAGGCTGGCTTCCTCCCCCCCCCCTTCCAAAAGGCAAATGCCTGGAGTGCTGGGATCTAGGCGCTTGCTTTGCGGAGGGCAGGAGGGCTTCTCTCCCATCCTCTGCAAAGCAAGTAGGAGTCCCGGGTGGTCTCCCAGGAAAGTTAACCCCCCCCCCCAGAAGACCACACAGAATTGTTGCTACTGGTTCTGGAGAACCGGTCCGAGCCGGCCCATGCCCAGCACTGGTTTAGTCCCCGGGTGATTTTAACATTTGCTGAAAGCTTGCTTCTAGAAACAGCTATCATTTAGGGGTGGACTTTTTTTAAAAAAGTGTAGACAATAGCAGGATGAGAAAGAACTAATGGGTATGTAACATATTCTAGTCTAAATGGAAAACAAGTTAATTGATAGTGGTGCACATTTTTCTAGCAATGGTCTTTCCTTGCTGAGTCCTGGTCCTGGACTGTGTTTCTGAACCTTTAGACTCAATCCTTTCTGAACACCTTATCACTGTTTAAAATACTTCTCCCATCTGTTGGTTTAATGGCTTTTATTCTTCTGTGTTTTAAAATATGTGAAGATGAGATTTTAATCCTATAATACGTGTATATTTCCCTTTCACTTACCTGGGAAGGAGCTGCATCACGAAACGGGCAATAGAAATTACTGGAATAAATATAATTTATTTTCATTATTGAAACAATTGTAATTATTGGAAGTAGTGGAAGACACGTAGCTATTACCATCTATGTAGGAATACTTTTAAGCACAATATAAACCACTTTCCAGAAGCAAATTTGAGAGAGAATAACAATCTTGGAAAACTTCTTTTTTTTTTTTGTACAACTAATAGAATCTCCCACCCTAACTTCATCATCTGTGTCCATGTTCTTGCCTGATTTGGGGAATTGTACACCAACTTAGCAGTTTGAAAGCAAGAAATTGCAAGTAGATAAATAGGTACCACTTTGGTGTGAAGGTAAACGGCATTTCATGCACTCCCGTGTTGAGGCATACCTGTCACATGTCCAAGGAAATGTCTGCACACACATCTCTGGCTGTACACAGAGATGAACACTGAACCCTAGAGTTGGATACGACTGGCTTCTGAGCAAGGACAACCTTTATCTTTACTCCAACAGAGTAGCTTCTTTCAGGCTCTGTTTCTGAGTACCATATATACTCGACTATAAGTTGTCCTGGATATAAGTTGAGGTGCCTATTTTGGATCTCTAAAACTAGGGAAATAGATTGACCTGAGTATAAGTCAGGGGTGGAAAATGCAGCAGCTGCTAGTGAGTTTCAATAATTAAAATACATGAAAATGCAGTAAAATTAATTAATTTAGACATATGTGTGGGTATGTTTTTGACTGTTTACGTTGACCCGAGTATAAGTCGTCCCATTTTGGGACCTCATTTTGGGGCTTAAAAACCTGACTTATACTTAAGTATATATGGTAACTATGCTTTTTGCCTTCGACGGTACAGAAGTAGGAAGTCTATGTAGGGAAGAAGGTACGCAGGGAATAGCAACCTAGTTGAGTAGGACCATCACTGTAGCCTGTACTTTACAGGAGGTACTTTAGGACCTTGGCTAGGCCTCAGAACAATATATACCCGTATTTGCCAGCATACAAGACGACTGGGTGTATAAGACGACCCCCCCAACATTTCCACTCAAAATATAGAGTTTGTTATATACTCGCTGTATAAGACTACCCCCTCTTCCGCACACCTTCCACACACCAAATAAAACGTAAAAGAACATCAGATTTGATTTCAACATGTTAATTTATATTCAAATGCTTATGACATGCAGAAAAATTGTCACAAGGCTGTATGTTATCAAACATGTACAGTAAACATAAAACAGTGCAAGTTTATTAAACGTAATTCACCAAAGACAATTCACTAAAGCTGAATGGAACAATAAACCTATACGAGCTGCCATGCTGTTTGTTTTCTAATCTGTTAACCAAACTGGAACTGTCAATGATAGAAGGAAGATAACAAATAGAGGGAGAGAGCAAGTGCCAGGCAAGTCCCTAGCAAGTTTGCTGGCATGACAGTTTCCCTTTAAAAGCCTTCAAACTCCTGTTCATCATCTGATATTAAAAGTTGTTATCCGATCCATCCCATAGGAACTTAACGTTATTCGATGCAATTCTCCTCCCCAGATTGCTTAACGTTATGCAAGGTAAATGTTATGCGAGGCAAATGTTATCTGAGGTATTACTGTATTTTATTCAACTGAAGTGCACCCGGCATACAAGACGCCCCCCCCCCCTTGGAGGCATGTTTTTCAGAGGTAAAAAGTCGTCTTATACTCCAGCATATATGGTATATTAAGCTGAGATCTTTCATGTTTTATTTTAGGGACATCACATGCCCTGGGTATACTCAAAGGGCCTCTTTCAGGTACAGTAATAATGTTAATTTTTTAAATTTATTTGTTTGTTTGTTAGTTACACATATATCCCACCCCTCTAGGGAAAAGTACATCCTACACGAGGTGGATAACATCATAAAGTCCCTCATACAACAAACAAACTTATTAAAAATTACACCCCATAAAACTTACAATGAAAACTTACAGTAAAGGTGAGCATTATAATGGGCCAAAATACTGCAGATCAGCATCCTGACCACACTACCTAATTTTTTTTGGGGGGGGATATAAGCCGGGGCCCAATCGAATAGCCAGGGATAGGCAGGACATTTACGAAGGCCTTGAAAAGCGGAGTTTTCAGTTGCTTTTTAAAAGACAGGGACGAAGAAGCATGGTGCAGCTGAAGTGGAATGGTATTGCACAGCATTGGTGCTGCCACCAAGAAGGCCCTTCTCCTCGGCCCAGACTTCCTAGCCAATCTCGGGGTTGGCACTTGAAGTTGCGCCGACAGAGAGGAGCGAGTGATGCAGGCTACAGACCTGAGGGGAAGATGTTTTGCAAGGTAAGAAGGTCCCAACCCGTACAGGGTTTTAAAAGCTAGCACTAACACCTTGTACCTGATACGTAAAGAGACAGGTAGCCAGTGCAGGCCTGCCATGGTTGGGGAGATATGACTGAATTTTCTCAATCCAATAATCAGCCAGGCAGCTGCGTCCTGGACTTGTTGAAGTCTCCGTAGCAGAAACAGGGCAAGCCTCACGTAGAAAGCATTGCAGTAGTCAATACGGGAGATTACCAGTGAGATAACTACTGTTGTGAGGGACCACCTGTCCAAAAAGGGACGCAGCTGGGCAATTTGGTATAGCTGGAAGAAGGCATCTTTACATACCACAGCAACCTGTGCCTCAAGGGTCAGATGCTGGTCTAATATGACCCCTGCATTGTGCACCTGGTCCCTAGGGGAGAGAACGACAAACACACACCATCATAGGGAGCTGGTCTCCTAGGTGGGAAGATATGCCCCCCCCCCCAACAGTATTTCCGTCTTGTCTGGGTTCAGCCTCAGCTTCTTAGCTCTGGTCCATGCCATGACCGCGTCCCATTTTCCAAAGTCAGGCCCCACCACACAGACCCTTCTATTGGAAAGAATGGTAACAGAAGAGGATGGAAGGAACTGTCTGTTTCTAAATACTCACTGAGAAGGATATGCCTTGACCGACCCAACAGTTTGGACACAGGGCCAAGTCTAGAACAGGACAAGGGATCCTGCTTGGTTCTCTACAAGTGGATAAGAACCCCAGTTTTCTAGGGTTCCTCAGGGAATGTTAAACCCATCTGGTGGTGTCCCCAGGCCCCAAAATTATAACACAAAAATAAAAAGCAATCACCCCATCTATGCCACCCCATAGCTTTTAGTGCACTCTCTGGGTAGTTCACAAGTTAATTAGCATTTTTGTCCCCAACATACTGGGTACTCGGTATGGAAGGATGGGAGGCTGAGTCAACCTTGATCCGTGGTCAGGATTAAACTCACAAACGTTTGGTTTCAGGGCAGGAGTGTAACCACTGCTGGGCAACCTTCTAGACCAGGGGTGCCCAAACTATGGCCCGGGGCCAGATGTGGCCCCAATGCCAATTCATCCAGCCCACGAAGCCCTCATTGCTCCTGGAAGCAGAAGTAAAAACGCACCTGTACGGGCACATTTTACTTCCACTTCGTGGGCCAGATGAATTGGCATCGGAGGCCACAGCTCCCTGAACCACATGACCGGCCCACGGCCTGAAAAGTTTGGGCACCCCTGTTCTAGACTGTAGAGGACAACACTCAGGTCCTATGTCTTATTCACTCATTCATTCATTCATTCATTCATTCATTCATACCCTGCCTTTCTCCTATAAAGGGCCCAAGGTGGCTTACATAATTAAAAACACAATATAAAAGCTAAAACCACTTATAACAATGTTAAAAGAGAATTAAGCAATTATTATGTTTTTAAAAACAATATTAAAAACAAAAGTAAAAAATCCTTACCAGCCTGTTCACAGATACTATGACAAGAGGAGTAAAATGGGCGCGTTTCACTTCCGCTTCCGGGAGCGACGAGGGCAGCGCGGGCCGGATGAATCACAGTAAACCCATTCGTGTGGATTCACAGGGGGCTTGGGCTTCTGGGAATTAAAGTCCAAGAACATCTGGAGTGCCTAGGTTCACCATCACGGGCCTAGATTTTCATCCAGCTGTTCCTACTTTTCCTCTTCCTTGGGCAGATGTAATTTAGCTCACTAACTTGAGTCATCTGGATCGTTTCCTCCCTAAATATTTAACTTGGAAAATTCAAAGATTCCCTGGTAACGCAGTGTTCTTCCATACATTCTACATCTTCAAACGGTAGGACCTTCTGAAGTGCTATTCCTTAATATTCACAAAGGAAGAAACCATCTGTTGCTTATTCCTGGTTATATGTTTGAGGCATCTCTAGCCTGGCTAGTACTGCTGCCAGATTTCTGTGCTTGAAACCCACACCAGCAGGAAGTTCAGGAAGCCTATTTTGTTTAGAAAACTCGTGGTCAGAGCAGGAGTGTTTAGAAAATTAGAAATTACATCAAACAATTGACTAATCAGGTTAAAATTTAATGTTTTCTGCTTTCCTTTTCTTTATTAGGATCAATCAATATTGGTGTGCAAGACAGTGATGAAACAAAGGAAAAAAGTAAGATCCCTCCGACCATCCTCTTGTGTCCTTACCATTTAATGCGGACACTCTGAATTACTCCCTGTTGTTACCTCTCGTGGTAGTAAGCTTATTATTTCAGTGCACACAGAGACAATACAGATTGCCTGTCATTAGAGCTGAAAGCGCATTAGTATCAGAGGGATGTTACAGAAGCCGTAGTTCATATTTCAAGCATCAGGAATTCACCAGACAAGACACTGATTCTGCAGGGAGAAGTTGTGCATTTAAAAAAGAAAAGCTCAGTCTGTTTGTTGCTATACAAGTTTGGCTCAAACTGCCTTTAGTGCCCTAGCTTGAATTCGCTTGTTAATTGGTCATTAGGGAGAAATAACATTGCTTTGTATGAATGTTTGATGCTTATAGCACTGAAAGATCTGACTGCCTGGAAGATTAAATTTTCTCCCTAAAAACTTACCTTTGTCAACAAGCCTTTTTAAAGCTCATATATCTTGAGAACTCCCTAGTGTTGGCCCTGGATTTCCCCCCCTCTCTTACTGTTTACTATGAATATTGTTATGGTTTTAAGATTTTCTAATGCCATCTGGTTTTGTCTCTTTGTGTCAGTATTGGATGTTTTTATTCTGATCTCTTATAAACAGTAAGAGGAGGTAAAAAAAAATCCCCGGTGTCTAGTCATTCCTGCCACATGACCACGGAAATGTCTGCAGAAGCAGACAGCGCTGGCTCTTCGGCTCTGAAACAGAGATGAGTACTGACCCCTAGAGTCGGATACGACTGGCTTTTGAGCAAGGGAAACCTTTACCTTTAACCTTACTTATATATATAGTATGAAGTGTGTTGTATACTTTTTATATATTGTAAGCCTCCTCTAATGGGAAGTAAGTAAGCAAGCAAGCTGTGGTGGGCTCCAGCAGGTTCGGACAGGTTCGGGAGAACTGGTAGTAAAACTAGTTGGCCCACTGACATATATAATAACATTGGCACCCCAGGGTGGGTTGGGGGGGCTGGTAGCTCAGGAGGGTTTTTGGGGGCAGCCCCCCCCCAGCTACAGCCCTGAATTAGACCGGTTTGTTACCTTTCTTGATGCTAATCTTCTTAATGTCAGGGATCAAGTCCTTTTCAGTTAAAAAAATTATGAGAAGAGAATTGAGTTCCATTCTTTCTTGCATTTCTGGTTCTGTCCTCCAAGCAAAGTATGGGGATTGTGTAGACATCATAACAGTGATGGGCAGCAACAGGTTCGCACACACACCCCTGGAAGGGGGTAGCAAAATTGGGCGCCCTCCAGGCAGGGGGATAGCGAAATTGGGTGGCCACACCCACCTCCCTGCCCTGCCCCATCAGGTTTTGTCCCTGCAAGTGGTTCAAGGACTCCCTTGCTCAAAAGCCAGTCATATCCAACTCTAGGGTGCAGTGCTCATCTCCATTTACAGCCAAAGAGCCAGTGCTGCCTGTGTTTGCAGATGTATACGTGGCCATATGGCAGGCATGACTAGATCGCCCACGACGTAGGCCCTGCCCACAACATAGGCCCCTCCCATGACATAGGCTCTGCCCACGGTGTAGTAGCGATAATTTTTGCTGCCTACCACTGCACCATAGCCAATGTTTAACTGAGAGGACACAGTTCCAATTAAGAGATCCTAGTCCACTGGCAAGATGGGGTGGTGGTGGAGGTTGTTCATACATTCTTTTAATCCTTTCATTCAAAATACAGTACAATTTTTATACCACTTCTCCCCTCAGCAATCACTTCTCTTTTCCCTTGGGTTGGATTTGTTTGCTTTGATTTTTCAGTGAGATGTTCCCATTACTGACAGGACTTTTGGCGCAAGCTTGAAGGGGGGAAAAACATGAAATATGTTTTGTTTTCATGTTTGTATCCCAAAATACAAATGAAACATGAATTATTTGTTTAAAGAAGAGGCATTCAGTTTCATGTTCTTTTGTGTTTTCATCTTTGTTTCACCTTTCCTTCATCCCCCCCCTTTTTTTTGTCAAATTGCATGGGATTTTTGTTAAACCCAGTAGCACTCACCATTATGGCCTCTCTTGTCAGCAGCCAATCAGACAACTGAAAAGTGGGAGCCAAGAATTTTGGCTCAAGAGGCTAAGATGCTGACTGGGAAGCGGAAGGTTAGCAGTTCGATTCCCGAGTACTGCAGGACGGAATGAGCTCCCATCTTTGTCCCAACTCCTGCCAACCTAGCAGTTCAAAAGCAAGAAATTGCAAGTAGATAAATAGGGACCACTTCGGTGGGAAGGTAACAGCATTCTGTGTGTTGCGGTGTCTAGTCATGCATGCCACGTGACCATGGAAATGTCTGCAGACATAGACAATGCTGGCTCTTCAGCTTTGCGATAGAGATGAGCACTGAACCCTAGAGTCGGATATGACTGGCTTTCGAGCAAGGGAAAATGTTACCTTTACTAAAAAAGTTTGGATTGGTTGGAACCCAGTGAAAAGAATGCTTTGCTTCAGACATCCCTGTGGGAATCTGGTGGCTAACCCCTGGTGCTCTCCATCCTCTATTTTGATGGCTGAACTCAGAAAGGAAGATATCAGGTGGTAGGAAGAAGAGGAATCTCTCAATTTTCTTGCAATTTTAGTTGAAGGAAGGGTTTTGTATCAGTTTTTTTGCCCTTTATTTGCTTGCATGCATAAGCTGCTGTGTTGCCCCCTGTGTATATGAGATTTTTCTTTCTCGTGTACTATTACCTGCTTTTGAAGTAGGTTGGTTCTCTGTTGCCTTATCTCTCTACTTTTTGTAGTAGCTTTTAAGGGTTCTTTAGGGCAGTGATGGCGAACCTTTTAGAGACCGAGTGCCCAGACGGCAACCCAAAACCCACTTATTTATCGCAAAGTGCCAACACAGCAACAGGGGAGGAAGGAAACACTTTCATTGGGCACCATTGAAACACCATTGTAAGTGACCAATTGTGACTTCTGGTGTGTGTGGGGGATTGCAAACCCTGATTTAGTTGTTACATGAGTTTTTAATTGGTTTTAGTTGCTAAGCGAGGCGACCATTCAGAGAAAATTCTGCTCTTTAAGTGAGTTAGTCTTTAAGCGAGGCACTCTTTATGCGAGGTTTTACTGTGTGTGTGTGTGTATATATATATATATATATATATATATATAGATAGATAGATAGATAGATAGATAGATAGATAGATAGATAGATAGATAGATAGATAGATAGATAGATAGATAGATAGATAGATAGATAGATAGATAATATTTTAGAATTTTCAGTTGGTGGCTATTCATTTATTTTTGAAAACTTTTTGAAAACTTCTTTAAAACTTTTTGTTTAATTTTAGAGAATTTAGCTGCCATCGGTGTACAACTAAGCCTACTTTCAGGTATAGTAATTATGTTAAAAAACATGTTGAAAAAAACACATATTTTATTTTTGTTTTAATTAGAAATTACTCTTATCATCACTTTTGTAGTACCATCCCATATATTACCTATCATTTATGCAGCTTTCTACTTCACCATTTGAATAGGGCCATCCAGTTATCCCAGGCGTCTTGTGGTGGCCCCAACTATCTGGAAAACTAGGTTTTATATGCCAGACCTCCCCTTTCTTTTAAGTTTTCTTTAAATGATTGAAGGCTGAGTTGTAAATTATAATTATTCTAAGATGTGATGGAAAGGGTGCAAAAACTAGGTACTTGTTTTCATATGTGATGGGAATGTCAATGCATACACAAATTTAGGCAATCGGTATTTAAAGAAATAAATAAGCAATTTAAATTGAGCCGTATGTCCTAAAATGGGACATTTGATAAAGAGGTAGGTAATTGGACAACTAGAGAATTAGTTTTCAATTTGTTAATAGTGTAGAGATTGATTACTGATAGTAATTGGAAAACAGTTTTTAATATCCTATTAACTGATTTGTATAGGGAAGTCTGGGATGTAGCAATTAATGATAAATTAGATGTAACATAAAAGTTAAGAGACAGATAGCTGGCAGAGATGAGTTTGTAGATATATGGGGAGAATTTATCAACTTTGTATTTGTATAGGTGCAGTGGTGGTAAACCTTGGCACTCCAGCTGTTCTTGAACTTCAATTCCCAGAAGCCCTGATCAACAGGAGTGCTGACTTGGGCTTCTGGTAATTGAAGTCCAAGAACACCTGGACTACCAAGGTTGGCTGTTATGGCTCTGTTCCCCTCATGCCACAGAGATACTTTGCATTGTAATGTGAGGCAAAGAAAGCATGTGCTGTCTGCTAGTGGAGTGACGTCTCAGTGCTCCTTCATGCAAAAGAGCTATGACAACAGGGTTGGGGGCTACACCATCCTAGTCTCCCAAACCATTCAGCCGTGCCTTCTCCAATGTAAGAAAGATGAGAGTAGACATCACCCTCTATTAACTCCCTCATTTTCATGCATCCCTACTTCCACTATCACAATGTGTTAGATATTATGTCCTATTTGGGAATCTGGATGCGAGGGTCCTGTTGCATGACTAGTGGCTTCTGGAGGGTTTGCCATAGGTGTCCTTCTGGCTTGCCACTGAAGGAACTGAATGCTGGATCAGAGAGATGACAGCAAAGTTGGTTTGATGAGGAAGGTTCAGCATTCTGATCACATCCTTATGCAGTGACTTCCGATGTTCCACTTTCTCTCCAAATCTAAAACAGCCAGTGACTTTTATGTAGCTCTTTTTTAGAGGGGGCAAGGATGGTTCCTTCACGACCTAACCTACTCTACCTGCCTTCTGCTTTGTATTCCTAGCCAATTGACTTTTCATTCCATAGATAAACCACAGCATGTTCCAGACAGCACTCCTCTCTATTTGAAAAAGGACACTGATGTTCTTACAGGTAAGACATGACCATCTGATACAGCCATGCAAGCTATTTTAGACCACAGCTCTCATTCATTATCCCCTGTTCCCATTTCAAAGCTCAAAAAAGTGATCCATTTGGAATACAACTCCCAGAGTCCTCCAGCTGGTTTGGCCGCTATCCAAGCCGGATGGGGGATTCTGAGAGTTTTCATATAAATAGGTTTTTTGGGCTGTGTGTACCTCATTTCTCTCAAGAACATCCATACACCATGGTAGTTCTGTGGTCATCTGGGTCAAAATGCATAACACAGTTAGTACATCTTAAGAACTAGAACTCTTTTTGGAGTTAAAAGACTTGTTCTGTAGGTTGCAGATTTTGTTTTGTAATTGGTCAATGGGAGGTAGACATTGAGTATGCTTCTCCAGCTTCAATGATATAATTTTTCTTCTCTAACTAATGGAGGAAAGTCTGGGCACCATCAACTGTGGGAGGAAGGGAGCATTCAGTCTTTTAGCTGATATTGGACTGCATCTCCCATCAGCCTTAAACTAGCAAACTGAGTGACAAGGCATGATGGTACTTGTAATGCAACACCATCTGGGAGGCTGGAGTTTCCTCAGCCCTGATTTAGCTTCTTATTACAAGCAACATGGATATCTTGGACTACTTAATAGGTTCTTCATATTGGATGACCAGAATAATGACCCACCATAATCCCTTACCATTTCCATGCTAGGTTGGTTATGGAAGTTGTAAGACATGGAGGGTGTCAAATTACTGACTATTGATTCATGTCTGCAGACCTCCAAAAACTTCAGCTCTCTCTCCACATGTTTATCCATACAACAATCCTGTGGAGGAAGGTCAGACTATCACATAATGACTAGCCCAATGTCACCTAGTCAGATTTATGACTGAGCAGATATTTGAATCTGGTGCCACTCTTTCTGTTCTCTGGAGGCTGAAACAGACATTATAGGTAACCTATGATTAGAGCTGAATGCATGTCCATTTTGGAAAGATGTACATTCGCATCTGAGAAAACAGAATTCAGAGGAATCCAGTACTTAAGTCCTGGAGCCGAATCACAAAATGAAGCATGCTGGCTTGTAAATTACTTGAGGTGACCAAAGCTTCTACTGAGTATTCAGACACAGTTAAGGAATTTCTTCTTTTAATGATAGATGAACATGTTTCTGCTAAAGGTATAACTTTGTGAACATATAAGAAATGGATAGAATATATAAGAGTACATATAGTTCTCAGGAAATATACCCATGTTCCTCTCCTCTATGTTATTAGGTGAAGCTTCCACATGGGGCAACGGGATGTACAAAACCTTCGACAATCGCATGTTTGCTTTCAAGTCACTCTGCAATTTTACATTCTGTCGTCATTGTGTTGAATCGGGAAAAGAATTCAATATTGAAATTACTCACAACAGGGAAGGAAATATTGGTCAAATATCCATGGTGGTAGACGGCAACTCTATCATAGTGGAAGGTGGCAGAATTTTTGTCAGTCAAAAAGAGTAAGTGAGCCTTAAGATAAAAATGAAAGCACTAGAGTAGTAATGGCGAACCTATGGCATGCGTGCCAGAGGTGGCACTCGAAGCCCTCTCTGTGTGCACCCATGCAGTCACCCCAGCACAGAGTTTGCCCCCCTCTGTGTAGCAGCCCAATGGGAACACTTCCCCCAGCACAGAGTTCACCCGTCCCTCTGCGCAGCAGCCCAATGGGAGTGTTTCCTTCCTCCCCTGTGCTATGTTGGCACTTTGCAATAATATAAGTGGCTTTTGGGTTGTAATTTGGGCACTTGGTCTCTAAAAGGTTTGTCATCACTCCACTAGAGACTACAATGATTATGCAGCCGGAGATTAGATCTAATATGTCACATGTGTTCATTATTTCTTAACCTCATGCTGGATGAAATATTAATAGGCATATATAATAGTTGGTGGCATGGTTAGTATCTGTGACCAGGAAGCCGGATTCTGTTTTCAACTGAGTCCACATGCTTCAGATTAAAGTGTCAATGTATTAAACCTGCACTTAATAATATTTTTCTAAATTTGACACCCCCCCTGAAAAAAATGTTTACAGAATGCAAGTACCATTTGAAAATAAAATGGTCCGTGTTAAGAAATGTGGTGACTACACCAAACTGGAGAGCCGCAGAGGGATTCTGACATTGGTATGGAACAATGAAGATAAATTATCAGTAAGTCTATTTTTATTTTACCCTTGCTTTCTGCTAAACAAGGGGTTCTCAACCTTTTCAAGCCACGGGGCGGGTCACACTCCCTCAGACAGTTGAGCGGGCCGGACTGCCAGTTCCCCTTGCTGTAAACACTGCCGTAAAACATGTCTGCAGCTTTTGTAAATGCATTCGCAACAACTGTGGGAGCATTTACAGCTGTCATAAATGTTATGACAGCTGTAAATGCATTTGCGGCAGCCGTAAATGTGTAAAAATGTGCTTATGACACTCACGCCGACATTTGCAGCTGTTGTAAGCGGCTATTTCGGCTGCTTCTGCCGCTTCCAGCGGTGGCAGCAGCAGTGGCAGGAGCTGGGGGGGATGTACCAAAAATAAATGGTGCCATGAGCCAGATCCGGTCTGCGGGCTGTAGGTTGAGAACCCCTGTGCTAAATGCCAACAGGCAAAGTGAAGTGGCTTTATAGGAATAACACACTCAGTAACAAATATAGGGACCATCTGTCATGCACATCTTCATGGCAATTCAGACATTTGCACATTTTTATATGTTTATATAAAGCTACTATAACTGCTGGGACTGTGGTGGCTTAGTGGCTAAGATGCTGAACTTGACGACTGGAAGGTCAGCAGGTCGAGACCTGAGTGCTGCGCAACGGAGTAAGCTGTCATCTGTCCCAACTACTGCCAACGTAGCAGTATGAAAGCAAGAAATTGCAAGTAGATAAATAGGTACCACTTCAGTGGGAAGATAAGAGTGTTCCATATGCCCCCGTGTCTAGTCATGCCTGCCAAATGACCACGGAAATGTCTGTAAATGCAGACAGTGCTGGCTTTTGGCTATAAACAGAGTCAGATACGACTGGCTTTTGAGCAAGGCAAACCTTTACCTTTACCATAGCTGCTGCCTTGTTGCATGGATGATTAAAAGTAGAGGCATTGGTTGGGTTGTTTGCATCTTTCTGAGCAATCAGCTTTTTTTATGCTTGTTGTATGTGATTGGCTACACTAGAGAAATTTTGCAAAAATCATAACTGTTGGAAGAAGGTGATTGCCTCAGTTTTTCACAGTGCAAGCAGATAGCCTGTGGTTGCCCCCTTCTCCTATAAGTGGCCAATGTTGGCCAAAGCTAGACAGAAAGAAAGGAAAACCACTTCCCCATCCGTGATTCTGGGCTTTGTAACATGGAACAGATTTTTATTCCAATAGAACACTGGGAAATAGACTACAATAAAAATGGCATATCAGAAAACAAAAACACTGCAGCACATTAAAGACTAACTGCTATATTTTAATGTGAGCTTTTGTGAATCAAGTCCACTTCATCCAGTGGAGCAAACTTAAACCGAGGCATTTGTAACCCAGGATTATATTGTATTGAGCATTTATTTTTCTGATCCCCAAATGCCATAATTCCCTTGCCAGGATGATTGCTTTCCCAAGCTCTGTCTCCAGATTGGTTGATTGGTTTCCTTTATTTCTATCCTGCCTTTCTCCGAAAGAAGGACATAAGGCAGCTGACATCACCTTCTTGAATCTCATGCTCACTATGATCTTTCGCTTGAATTCTGCTGAACTCTGATAAAAGAATCACGTGTTTAACACAAATGTTAAACACACAGAATCTGATATTAAATTGATCTCTATTCCCTTGTGTGTTTCAAAAGATTATTCTACATAAAAAATACAGCACCTGTGGGCTTTGTGGAGACAGCCATGGCAGCACAGGTAAGAATATACCATTCACAGGTAATATACCATATATGACAGATAGGTGGTGCACACAACTTTGCTCACTTAGGGTACATCTTGATTTTCAAAAAGCCCTACATCTCCATCAGTTTTCCAGGTTTGGAATCAATTAAAATACAGAGGAATACACAATGCAGTACTGGGACCAGAGGCGTAGTGGGGGCGGGGGGGGGGGCTGCCCCAGGCAGCACTTTTTTGGGGTGGCAAAATTTCACAATAAATAGGGTCCCGCCCAGGGGACAGCGAATTTGACCTATGCCCCGGGCGGCAGAAACTCACGCTACACCACTGTCTGGGGCACACGTGGTTTATTTTAAACTATGGTTGTTTATTTTGTACCAATTTCTAAACAACTGTATTCTTCTCTGCACATGCATGTACCAGCACATCTTGTGTATATTGTGCCTCTTCCCCTGTAAAGGTTGCAGCATTTCCCACAACATGAACCCCCCCCCCCTTACCGTTATAGTGCTATGACTGTTCAGAGGGCAGCTGTCGGGGCAAAGAATTGTTGCAATGCTAGAACAGTACAATAAACACTTTTAAAAATTGTTACCATTTGTCAGATGGAGAGTAGTGGCAACGAGGGTTTTACCCAAACAGCTCTGTAGCAGAGGTGAAGGCAGAGGTGGCAAATTTGTAAATGAGGATATGGATTAATCCTGCTTAAACCCATAGGGATCAGAAAAACACAGTGTGCTAAATTTATCAAATCAAATCAAATCTTTATTACAGTCCAAGACCAGCATAGAACAGCAAAGGGAACAGAAGTTAAAGTGGGGGTATTAAATTTAAGATATAATATTTATTTATTTTATCACATTTCTATCCTGCCCATCTAGATATACATCCCCTGATATCATAACTTTATCTAATTAGATTACTGATATTCATGTAGTTTTTTCTTGAATATAAAACTCTAGCTTACAAATGGAATTTGGGTGTATAAAGTCCAGCTGTTTCGTGCTTAGAGTTGCTTTGCAGGTTGTGATAGCTATTATGTGGAACTGAGCTATGCTTTGTGGGCATGAAAACTATTGCACTTGGGCTTATGCCTAAATTATTTGCTTGCGGAGAAATGCACGAGACTCTGCAGAGGTGGATGAATCTGATTTGGCAGAGGCATTGAATCTATTCTAGGTATGGGGCAAACTTTCAAAGAGTTATGCCCAGTGCTAAATCTATTTTGGAATAAAGTTCACCATATTGAGTGGATCCTGTAAAGTTCAGACTAAAATCTGGGGCGGACTCACTGCATTTCCCCCCCCACACACACACACACACAAATATGGAGTCACCAGCTTCCATAGACAAGATAGTCATCTGGTTCCATCTGTTCTACTATGACCTTATCTATTCTGTCTTTGGCCCCGGCCATATTTTCTTAGCCAACTGATTTTCATAATGTTTGAAAAGATATAACTAAAATTGCCCGCAGTTACCTCACTTATGTTCTACTTTATTACAAAGACCTTGAGTTATTTCCTAAGACATAACAATACACTCTGATGACAAACAAAAGACAAATATGGAGATTTATTTTGTCTTTTTTATTCTTTTTAAAAGTCAAGATGTTAATTAAATGTTAAGTACAGTGGTGTCCCAAATTATAAAATAAATCTGTAATGTAAGTTCAATAAATGGCTCTTGTTGTACAATTATGAAAATAGTGTAACCTTTGGAAGCAAACCAAAGTTTCCTTAGACATTATCTGTTGCATACTGAGTCAAGAGACAACTTAATTTAAAGCACTTCACTTCCAAAAGTTATATTCTTTGAATAATCACACAACACAATTTCAACCAATGAGTATTCAAACCAGTTTCACTCCTACAATATCTGCTTGACTTTATTGCCCTCACAGCAGAAGTGTAGCGACGGGGGGCGAGGGACGCGGGCTGCCCCAGGCGCCACTTTCCGGGTGGCGGTGGGGCTGCTGCCCTGGACTTCCTGGTGGCCAGGGTGGGCGATGGGACCCTATGTCACCACTGGGCTGGAGGGCGTGGGCCCGATGGCCCAGTGGCGACCAAGGGGCACCCCCTTCTTGCCCCCTCCTCCCCAGGTGCCCAGGCACGCAGCTGCTCACCTCCGAGCCCAGCAAAAACCCCGAAGGTAGGACTTTCCTACCTAGGCCCCCCCCCCCGACAAGTTTGGCCTGGGGGCCCAGGCATCTATACCTGCCCTACGCCACTGCCTCACAGGAATGCCTTGTAAGTTCATTAATTATATATAGAATTCAATTAACAGTAATAAAGTGAAAATACAAAAATGCAATAATACCACAGCATTTTTGTGCTTATATATTGTACATTTGACGTTGATAGTTTACATTATGTAATATTGAGAGAGACCTATCCTTTCCCCCCTTCTAAAGGCAAAGATATCATAAATCTTATTAAAGACAGCCAAATCCCGGACACAACTTGTCCTGAACCTGTTATTGAGCAAGGCTTGAAGTGCAATCATGGAGAAGTGGTAAGAGCAAACGGCCTTCTTTGTAATTTGATCAGAGTGAGGGAAATGCTGGTGTAACCTAAAACCTTCTGATAGACACCTCAGACATATCTTTGTTTGTATTTTGCACATCTGTTTCATACCTGTATGTTTCTTTTCTGTGTGTTTGCTGCATGAGAAAAACTCTTATTGGTTAACCTCCATGCAGTACAGTGGTACCACAAGTTACAAATGGTTCAAGTTGCAAAATTTTCACAATACGAATGAAAATCAGTTGAAAATAATGGCTCGAGTTACTAATTTTTCTGGAACATATTAATTTGGTTTTTAATACATTCCTATGGGAAACCATGTTTCAAGTTATGAATTTTGGTTTTCAATGCATTCCTATGGGAAATTTGAATTACAATTTTTTCATAACTTGAAAAATGCCTTGGAACGCGTTAAATTTGTAATTCAAGGTACCACTGATTTACTGATAATGCAGTGAGTTTAAGATAAGCCTCCTATAGTCAGACATGACTGACTTTCAAGCAAGGAAGACGGCTACCTAAGTACAGTGGTGGGTTGTCAAAATTTCCGCTACCATGCCGTGACATCATCACAGTGTGGGTGGAGCCAATGTCATGACATCATGACATCATGGGCGGAGCCAACATCATGACATCATGATGTTGTGGGCGGAGCCAAAGAAAAAATAAATTAAAATAAAATAAAAATAAGCGTGCGTGCACACACACACACACACACACACACACACACACACACACACACACACACACACACACACGTCAAACCACCCACCCACCCACAACACAAATCCGTAAATAATGTAAATAAATAAAATAAAATAAAATAAAAATTACATTAAAATACACCCACCCACCCAAACACCCATCCCAAACACAAATCAACCCACCTACCCACCTCAAACAACAAATAAGCCCACCCCCACCCCACCCCCACTAATCAACCCACCCCACCCCCAAACACAAACCCATCACTTATCCTGTCCCTGGATTGACTCGTCACCATCGGGGAGCAGCAAAGGCAGCGGTGCAGCAGCAAACCACCGCAACGCCGCGGCAGCCTGGCGGTGCGGTGCAGTCCGGCAAGGAAAGGCCGCCCCTGCTGCTGCTTCTTTAGGCGCTGCCTGCGCCCTTCCTTTTCCCTCTCTGGCAGCCAAAATGGCTGCCAGGAACTGCGCATACGTCAAACCTCAATTTGATGCATGCACACTCAACAATAGAACTGTGCATGCGTCAAATCAAGGTTTGATGCCTAGGCAGTTCCCGGGAGCCATTTTAGCTCCAATTTCGATTTATTTATTTTTTGTAGTGGTGAGGTGTCCAAACTGGATGCCTGAAAAAAAATCCCCGGGTGGTTACCACCCCCCTGAAGAATCAACCGGGATTGTTGCCACTGGTTCGGGTGAACCGGTGCGAACCGGGAACAACCCACCACTGCCTACAACCCACTACAAAAGAAAGTACTGTAAGTGCTACCTTTTCAGATCAAACCATCTAACGCAAACCCTTCATTTAAATGAGCATTGGTTCAGAAACAACTAAATTCACATTTCTGAAGAGGCTTTGTTTGGGTTTTTGTTCACTTAACATTACATGTAAGCTTGTCTCTAAGGGTGAAACCCTCTTAAGGAGCCATATATATACTTTATTCTTGGACCATGTGCTCACACCAATTCTTTATGTGCTGTTTTTCAGTATTGCGAAGGTATAATTTCAAAGTATTTCAAATCATGTAAAAATATTGGCAACCTCTACCTTGAATATGTAAGATTATGCACTGAAGAATACTGCAAAAATAGGAATGGACTAGATGTGTGCCCTACATTGTCAGAGTTAGCCAGGCGGTGTTCATCTGGAGGCCCTGGTCGATATGAAACATGGATGAGTGACCTTGATGTGCTTTGTGGTATGTATGCTTCCCTTAGTTCACCATTGTGTTTTATTCCATGTATTGATGACCACACACACATACAAAAAGATAATAATGGGAAAAAATATTTCACACATTTTTCATGAAATAATGCCCTGGTCATTTCCATCGCAGGTGCCTGAGGATTTGAAATTGTGTGGGACACAGTGATTTGGTTCTAGTTTGGGTGCCCAAACTTTTCAGGCCATGGGCCAGTGACGTGATTCAAGGGTGCCCAAACTACAGCCCGGGGGGTGGATCCAGCTCCCAATGCCAATTCATCCGGTCATTGCCACCCTCATCACTCCCAGAAGTGGAAGTAAAATGTGCCCCTATGGGGGCATTTTACTTCCACTTCTGGGAGTGATGAGGGTGGCATGGACTGGATGAATTGGCATCAGGGGCCGAATCTGGCCCCCAGGTCATAGTTTGGGCACCTTTGAGTTAGAGTGTGTGTTCTTGGGCAAACTGCACAGTCCCGGAATGTCCCCAGAAGAAGGAAATGGTAAAGCAGTTCTGACTCTAACTGGAAACCCTGTAAAGGATCACCATAGCACAAAGTTCACTTGACAGCACATGATTATTATTAGTCAGAGTAGGGACACTGAAACCAGTGGGACTTAATTAAGTCAAGTACAGTGGATTTTAATGATTTTGCTTAAAGAATAGTTAAATCTGGAACCAAACAGCCTATTTGCTATGCAAATATTTATGAGCATGCATTAATTTTTCATAAGATTTTCCTACTAAGTGTTTCTCTCTTCAAATAATGTCAAGATTAATGAGACACACAGAATAATACCGTGTTTTCCCGAATATAAGACACAGTCTTATATTTTTAAAAACTCCAAAATATGCACAAGGTCTTATTTTCAGGGGATTTTTTTTTTCCATGACGAAGAATACAGTACACATTTATTGCTGATACAGTAGATCGCCAGGGCAAGATTTAGGTAAATGCCTTATTTTCGGGGAGGCACTTATATTTCCGAAGTGGGGAAAATAGGGGGGGGGGGTGCGCCTTACTATGCGAGGAGGTCCTATATTCGGGGAAACAGGGTAGTACAGTAATACCTCGGATAACGTTTACCTCAGATAACGCTAAAATCGCATAACGTTACGTAATCTGGGGAGGAGAATTGGATCGAATAACGTTAAGGTCCTATGGGATGGATCGGATAACAACCGCTAAAGCCTGTGCGGTTACAATGTATCTCTATGGAGCATTAACGTTATCTGATCCATCCCATAGGATTTTAACATGGATCGGATAACACTAAAAATCTGTATTACTGTAAAACCATTTGATTTTCAAATTAGGTTTATATCCTCATCATCATCATTATCATCATGTGCTGTCAAGTCAATTCCAACTTATAAAATACTTTGTGTGGCCACAAATGCCTTAATACACCTCGGCCTTAAAGAAGAATAGGTAAAAGTAAAGGTCACCCTTGGTCGAGAGCCAGTCGTATCTGACTCTAGGGTTCAGTGCTCATCTCTGTTACAAAGCTGAAGAGCTAGCGCTGTCTGCTTCTGCAGACGTTTCCACAGTCATGTGGCAGGCATGACTATGCACGGAACGCTGTTTACCTTCCCATCCTAAGTGGTCCCTATTTATCTGTTTGCAATTTCTTGCTTTCGAACTGCTAGGTTGGCAGGAGTAAAGAAGAATAACAAGGATTTAATTATTTATTTTTGTGGGTTTTTTGGTGGGATTTTTAGTATATTAACAGAA
Source organism: Furcifer pardalis (assembly GCA_030440675.1). Taxonomy (NCBI): domain Eukaryota; kingdom Metazoa; phylum Chordata; class Lepidosauria; order Squamata; family Chamaeleonidae; genus Furcifer; species Furcifer pardalis. Next base: position 200,549,697 of record CP126892.1, read on the forward strand.
TTCATTATTTATTTATTTTAAAAAAGAATAACAAGACAAAAACTACCCCATGTGTGCCTTGTTCCCCTCAAAATGCATTATTATTTATTTATTAGTCCAGATTTATATTGCCGCCCACTCGCCGTAGCGACTCAGGGCGGCTTACAAACAATATATTACATTACAATATAATATGTTGATGGGGCCTCAGGGGGAGGGGTGGTGAAGTCCTCAACCTGCCCTGGTTTCATCTCTCCCCCCCCCCCGACCGTTGGTGTGGGCATAGTGGGAGGGGCAGCGAAGTCCTCAACCTGCCCTGAATTCCTTCCCCTTGGCCTTTGGCGTTATGCCCAGTGGTGGGCTGTCAAAAATTTTACTACCACACTGTGTGCGGAGCCGACGAGGGCGGAGCCAAAGTAAAAATAATAAAATAATAAAATAATAAAATAATAAAATAATAAAATAATAAAATAATAAAATAATAAAATACAAATTAAAAATACATAAAATACACATAAAAACAAACTACATAAAACACACACACCTCAACCCACGCACCCACCCACCCCGAACACAAACCCGTCACTTACCTGGCCTGGGTTCAGGGAGTAGCAGGGAGGGAGGCAGGCAGGCAGGAGGTGCAGGGGCAAAGTAGCATGGCAGCAAAGCAGCGCAGCAGCCTGGCAGCATGGCCTAGCCCAACCTGGCCCACAGCACAGCACAGCCTAGCCCGGTAGCGCAGCCTGGCCCGGCCCAGTGGTATGCCGAGGAGAGGCCGCCGCTGCCACTCCTCCAGGCACTGCGCCCTTTCTGGGCAGCCCAAAATGGCTACTCAGAAGTGCACATGCATCAAAACTCCATTTGACGCATGCACACTTCTATTTTTCAGTGTGCATGCATCAAATGGAGTTTTGATGCATGCGTACTTCCGAGCAGCCATTTTGGGCTGCCTGGAACTATCATCCAGAGGGCGGCCAGAGAGGCAACCGAACCGGTTGCCCGGGGGTTCACTACTCTCCCTGGCAATCCCCTCTGGATGGCTGCTACTGGTTCGGGAAAACCAGTCCGAACCGGGAGCAGCCCACCACTGGTTACGTCTGATAAAACAACACATGATCTTGTGTAATAAAACAGTGGTTTCCAGGGTTTTCTAGGAGGTAATGAATCCTGAGACGTCATATTTCCTTCTTGTCGGAGGGGGGGGGGCATGGGCAAGGCTACACTTTGGCTTGTCTTCCTGGAGGCAGAGTAAGGAATCGCACTTCAAATTCCTAACCAGCCATATTTTCTCTGAAGCTGCTGCCAAAGAGTGAATCCAAAAGCAAAGCTCCTCATGACATTTCCAGCCAGCTGCCAGCATCCAAACAAAGTCCACTGCTGCTGCCTTGCTGTGGGGCCATTTAAAAAAAATTGTCCAGCTTGGCTTAGAAAATTTGTGAGCAAGCTTTACTTTATGGGCCACATGTAGCTCCTGGCTGCTCTTGGTGTAGCCTGTGAAAGTGACAGTGTCCTGCCAACTCTTTCCCACATCCATCTAATTGACCATCAGCGATAGGGAACATTTTGCTGTTTCTTTAATGTTACTATGTGTGTTATGCGCCATCACGTTCCATCCAATTTATAGTGAACTTAATATGGTTTCAAGGTAACTGAGACATTGTGGTTTTATTATGACCACGGCCAGTGAATTTTCATGGCCAGGCAGGGATTTGAACCCAGGTCTCCTGAGACTTGGGACTGCGGCGGCTTAGTAGTTAATATGCTGAACATGGCGACTGGAAGGTCGGCAGGTCGAGACCCAAGTGCCGCATGACGGAGTAAGCTTCCGTCTCTGTCCCAGCTCCTGCCAATCTAGCAGCACAAAAGCAAGATATTGCAAGTAGATAAATAGGTGCCATTTCGGTGGGAAGGTAAACAGTGTTCCATGCACTCTGGTGTCTAATCATACCTGCCACATGTCCACGGAAACATCTGCAGACGTAGATGGCTGTTTGGCTATAAACAGAGGTGAGCACTGAACCCTAGAGTCAGATAAGACTGACTTTCAGGGCCAGGATTCTAGATGTGGGTGGGCGAATATTTTTCAGGGTGGGCAACACGTGCATGCATGCGTGTGTGCGTGCACACACACACACACACAAAACAATCATAAAACTGAACATTGGTCTTGGTGACTAAAGTTTTAAAAGGTTTTTTAAAAACTCCTTACCGCTCTGAAATCTCATGTCTTTGTATTCCAGAAATACCTTCATGCCCAGAATCTGAAATGTACAGAGACTGTGGACCTTCTAACCAGGCAACATGTTCTTATATGTCTCCTTTCCAAGATGCTGGATGTGTGAGTGGCTGCACATGCTTAGAAGGTAATAGGCAGTAGGATCAGAATTCCGTATACTGTACTGGCAGAATTTCAATAGACTCGTCCTTGTCCTCTCTCTCTTTTGATCACAATTAGCCTTAAGCAGCTGTTTCCTGGCACTGAGCATTGCAGTAAAAATGCATCAAGGCAATGTGCTTAATCTTATCTTTATAAGCCCTTGGCATTTACTACAGTTGCTATTCCTGTTAATGAAAGACGTCTTGTGGAAAATTCTCCCAGCAGCTATCTGTGTGTTCGTGTGTGTTTACGTGTTTATACATCTTTATATGAATCATGGCTATTTAGAGAAAGGCTATAACTGATTCTTAAATTTGAGGATCACATGGTGATGTTTTCCTAATTACACAGCCCAAATATATTTTACATTTATATATAATTATATTTGTTTTCATTGCATTTATCTTGTCCATGTGTCACTGAACTTTATTTTTCATTTTTCATACAGGGTTTGAGTATGGCTTACAGAGTAGACATTTTAATTGAGCATTATGGATATCTAAGGACCCATCCAGAATGCCCACTGCAGGCACCTGGATTGGCCAGAAAAACATCTGTTTGCTTCATGGGGGAGGAGCGAAGTGCCTTTTGGTGTGCTCCTTACCTCTAAAAGGGTAATCAACCCTTTGAGTTCGATTGAACACTTCCCCTGAGTGTTTGCAGACAGGGGAAGTGATTTTTTTTACATCTTTTTATGTAGATCATAAAAGCCTTGATGCCGGGAAAGGTGGAGGGCAAAAGAAGAAGGGGGTAGCAAAAAATGAGATGGCTAGATAATATTGTAGATGCAATGGGCACAGAGCTGGGTGAGCTGAGGAGGATGGTGGAAGACAGAGGTGCCTGGCGAACAATGGTCCATAGGGTCCCAAAGGGTTGGAATTAACTGCGCGACTGAACAAAAAAAAATGTAGACCATCACTAAAGCAATGTATCACTTGGGTTACATCTTTAAAAATTCCTTGTATGTGTTGCTGATTGAAACTGTGACTGCTTCTCCCCCTGCTCCTCTTTACCTACTGTTTCATCTCTCACCTACCTTCCTCCCTTGCTTACCACCTGGAGTGTGAAAAGGCTCTTGCTAGCTGTTTGATCTGAACATTTCCACAAGGACATGGGAAATCATGACAAGGTTCCCATGTAACATATCCCTGGTTGTCTATGCATTCTCACAAACACCAATCAGAATTTAGACTACAAGTTCTCATCTTCTTTGGCTTCATTTTCTCCCCAATTACCTTCCAAGGCCATGTAAGGGATTAACACTTGCTACAGAGGGACTGGCAAGTTTAAGAGGGATGTGACAAGATTCCCTCTGGCCCCTCTCTAAGCACTGCTTGGAGAACAAGCACCCCACATCATGCTGTAATTTGAGTTATCCAGCCCACTGCCTAAAAATGAGACAGACCAGTGCTATAAGCTTCTGGTTATAAAACCAAGATTAATTGCTTGCAGTAAGATTAAAAAGTGGAAACCCACTAAGGCTTATTGTTTCAAGTGTGGGGTTGGAGAGAAAGAACTATTCTTGTTTAAGCAATCTCTTAAAACTGGATTTTAAATCTGCTAATTTGTCCATGTCAGCAATCATGGAGAGGCACATATAACCACTTCTCTCTAACAAAGAGAGTGCAAAAGATTATTATTGACAAAGATCAAGACCACTACTCTGTTGACAATCTGCTGTGGAAGAAATCTTGCCAAGTATATTAATGAAAGATTGTGACACTTGCACAAGCATTGCTGTTGTGCAAGAAGAGATTTTTTTTCTCTGCATGGAGATTATTGCTTGCACAGTGGGAAATTTACATAAGTGGAGCACAGTGGCGTAGTGTAGGTTTCAGCCGTGCGGGGCGTAGGCCAAATTCACGATCACGGACGGACTTCCCCAAAGGGACTTCCCCGCACTGTATCCTAATTTGCAGGTGTTATTAGACAATATTGAACTCTATTCTTTATAGGAAAGAATTAATTCTCACTGAATATTCATCATGAACAATCCGAGCACAAAATAAAACACAGGTAATTAGTGCAAGGCAGCTGGTTAGTACAGACAGTGTTGCCAGTCGCTAGAATGAGTGAGATGACTACACTCATTTAAAGAAAGGGGATTCCCCGATTCCATCACAGATTAAATAATAAAAAGTTCCGTGCTCATTTTAATTGGTCCGAATTGTAGGTACGACAAAAATATGAAATGAAATAGTTCAATTTTTTTAGTTCAGATTACAAGATGTTATTATTATTTATTGTGAAATTTTGCCCCCCCCCCCAAAGTGTCACCTGGGGCGTGCTGCCCCCACTGCCCCTGCTACACCATGCCCCTGGTGGAGAAATCCTACTTTGCTGGTAAGAATTTCTGCTCAGTGAAAACTCAGCAGGATACTGGCTTGAAGAAAAAATGAGAGTCATAACTAGCAATTTTGGCACTCTGGGAGTGATTGGTGCTGCCCTTCACCTGCTCTACTCTATACATGCCCAAGCCGCCCTACAAGAAAAAGGGAGAAAAGAGTACAGGACCCTCCAAAAATTAAATGTTTATTCTAAGAAAGAAAATAGATAATTCAAAATAAGACAAGAGATATGTTGCTTTAAAATTCTGGAGAGTATCCTGCTCAGATCTCTGAAACTTGAGAGTCCCAGCATGAGCATAAATCATGGCATTTGCTGATAATGATCCTGGTTCAGTACAGATGACATGATTACTATAGGGTCTGTATTACATCTTAAAGCACCATCCTATAATCTTTTAGTTCTTACTACTCTGCTGGTGTGTTGCTCTGCCTTCCACTGACTGTTGAGCAGGACATGGCAGGATTTTTCTCACAACATCCATCCAAATTCCAAAGCTTACAGATTTGACTCTCTTAGATTTCCCAGGAAAATCAGTGGGTAGAGTTTAAAAGAAAAAATGCTGCATGCTAGAACTACATATTCCTGTGGGAATATTGTGTCATTGTGGCCTTTTGCAATACTGTACCGTGAAAGAATGATGTCGTGATGGTTTTAACTGGAGATAGTTTTTTACCATTGCGGTATGTTTAGGCTATGTGCGCGATGATATTGGAGGAAGTGGCAAATGCATTGAGAAAACAAAATGTCCTTGCAAATTTAATGGAAACATATACAGATCTGGTGAAACAAGGAAGGGTGCCTGTCGTTCAGAATGGTAAGTGTCTGCTGCATTTACCTTTTACCACATCTAATACAACAATGTGTATCATCTGAGTCAAGGAATAGAGGGCAACATACGATTAATGGAGAAGAATGTGTCCTTCCTCAACTGTGCTGGCAAAATACAACACTGCTGAAATTCTGGAGACACAATGGGTGTGGGGGAGCCACTGCCACAAGCAGTAAACATTAACTTTAGAAAGAGTTTTCACAGTTGACTTCTGAGATTTTGCTTTGCCTTAGCCTAGGGCATTTTGATCCTGACCTTTCCATGGTCACTACCTCTACATGTTTCAAGTGAAACAGCTGGCTGGCCTGAAAGGTGACCTACTCATCAGGCAGGCTGTTTGGAACAGTCATGCCTCTTTATGGCTAATGATGGCCCAGTAAATGAGAAGAAGCTAGATAGCAGCCAAGGTGGAAGACCAGACAGCTTATTTACTTTGTCCGTTAGGTCAATCAGAAGAAAGCACATCTGCATCTTTTTCTGTCATCTTTCAGACTTGATAGGGTTCAAGGGTTCAAGGCTGTGGGCAATCATTTTTAGAGCATTTAGATTGGGAGGTCAATCATTTTGAGCACAGCCATTAGGCAGAAGCAACTTGAAAGCACATCAAAATGGACAACATTGCCAAACACCTAGTCTCGGTTGTCGCTGAGCTAATAGCGCAAATGCTTTTTTTCAACAACAAAAAAGGTAACCAAGGCATTAACAATTCGATTATCCTACCAAGGCATAACATGGCTGGCCTTTATCCAAGAATATCAGTTTCTAGGACCAACCAATACGCTCGGTTACCAAATACAATCCCTGAAGGACCAGGATCTCTCAGGAGTTCCTAGACCTCTGTGGGACTCTGTAAAACACCCAATGCAGTCAAAAATAGATATAGTTCGTACAGCATTTTGGAGAAAGGAATCCTTTCAAATAATGTTCTTTAGGTGGTAAAACTATAGCACTCTTTCTATAAGAGCATAATCCCAACAAAAATAGCCATGAAAGTCATAATAAGTGTAAGTTGACATCAGTGTGCTGAGGGAAGAACCTTCCTCCACCCCAGGCTCCAAAAACTGGTAAGCTGGTATCTGAAAGCAGTTCTGCATGATTGCTTTAACTTATGGCACCCTCTTCTGTTTGGGAACAGTTGTGTGTGTGAAAAAGGGCTTTACATCTTTTGCATTAAAAACCCAGCAGACTTTGTATAACAGCTGGTAAAGACAATGGCTTCTCATGAAGAAAATGTTCTATTAAAAACAAAAATATTATCCAAAGCCCAATGGGTCTGGGGGAAGAATATGTTTACTAACTACTTATACATTTCTTATCTGCATGGATGTGAAAACTTGCCTTGGCTTTTATTGCAGAAACAACCAGAGTCCGCCCAGAGTCTCTGTGCGTGACTGGGGTGGGGTATAAGTCTAATAAATAAATAAATAAATAATAAAATAATAACCAGAGAAACTAAAGAGAGAGGCCAAGAAAATTTTCTTTCTCGTTGGGGAAAAAAAGGCTGTTTCCCTCCCCCAAAAGTAACTAATCTCTCTGTGTATTGAATAGCCTTCAATACTCTAACAACATCTTGATATTATAGCATAGAATAATTTGCAATGGATAGAATTTAAATAAAGTTAAAATGCAATAGTTTCAAAAGAATTGCATGCTATATTCTATATTAGATAGGGTACAGATAGAAAATCTAATGTTTGTTAGGATATGCAATGTCATAATATCTAAGAAAAATCAATACATTACACAATGGTCACAAATTTATTAAGCCTAAAAGCACATTTTATTTCTTTGTTAGCTGTATCATCTTAAAGGTTCTATTGTTAGTCTTCTTACATCCGTAGTCTTTTATTTACCTTGTACAATTTAAAGACAGAAGCTAAAGATAATGCAAAACATAACTTTTTCCCTTAAGATTCGCTGCAAATGTTCTGTAAATGATTCAGGAACAAAAAGAAATAATTTCAGGACATTCATTCTAGCCACACACCAGCCCTCAACAAAATATATGGCGGATATACGTCCTGGATGTGTGATAGAAAAAGGCCACAGACAGACAGCAACAGTCAAATTTATGCCTGACCTTTTCTGCAGTGTTGGGATTCTGTTTTAACTCTTCCATTTGTTTCTCATTTCTGCTGTGAAGCTAAAGAGTCATAAAACCTAGCCATTCCCTACAGCAAGCAATCACTGGCTTTCATAATCAAAGCCTAAAGTAAAGGGCTTTGACTAGAAACCTAAAGAGAAATACAGTAATACCTCGGATAACGTTTGCATCAGATAACGCTAAAATCGCATAACGTTAAGTAATCTGAGGAGGAGAATTGGATCGAATAACGTTAAGGTCCTATGGGATGTATCGGATAACAACCGCTAAAGCCTGTGCGGTTACAATGTATCTCTATGGAGCTTTAACGTTATCCGATCCATCCCATAGGATTTTAACATGCATCAGATAACACTAAAAATCGGATAACACCAAGACTTGTGGAACCAAGTTTTAGCGTTATTCGAGGTTTTACTGTAGGCCTGCCTATACAACTCACTGTTTCCATCAATGACTTACATCAGGGGTGCCTAAACGTTTCGGGCTGCGGGCTGGTCACATGGTTCAAGGAGTTGGTCACAATGGCCCAGGGGGGCGGATTTGGCCCCCAACAGCAATTCATTTGGCCCACAAAGCCCTCGTTGCTCCTTGAAGCAGAAGTAAAAGGTGCCCATATGGTGTCGGAATTGGTGTCGGGGGCCTGATACGACCCCCAGGCCGGAGTTTGGGCACCTCTGGCTTACATGTCCATACTTTGGCAACAGTAAGGGATACGGCAGAAGCCAAAAGGCCATGGCAACCTAGTAATGAACTGTTTACAGCCAGATTCTGCCAATGATCTTAATTTCCCCTCTTTCTTCTATTTCCATTGCAAAAGCACTTGCCAAGATGCAAAGTGGACATGCACCGAATCTTTGTGTCCAGGAAGATGCGAAGTGGAAGGACCGTTCATCACCACCTTTGATGGCACTTCTTATGCTCATGCCGGAGACTGTCATTTTGTAGCAATCCAGGTTATTATTACTTGCTCACTTGCTGCAGTGCACTTTGCACTTTGACCTTCCATAGAAATGAAAAATACTTCAAGTAGCTGTTCAGGTCTTTGTGTCAGAGGTTTGTTGGTTCAACCTCCTTCTCCCCCTTCTTTAAAATTGATGTGTTTTTTGTGGGTGTGGTGGTAACTACTTGGTGCTAGCCTTGTAGATTTTTGTTAAAAGCTCACTGGAGCACTGCCAAGTCTAGGAGCAGGGGCGTGTTGGCTACGCTAAAAGGGTGGTGAACAGGGGAGAGGGGGCGGAGCCTATGGAGTTGGGTGTGGAGTGACTGAGGCCATGGCGGGGGTGGTTGGTGCATTGCTGTGCACCAAACAGCCATGGGTGGGGCTGGGGCTGGTTGATGCATGGCAATACCCACCCCATGGAAACAGCACCCGGCTGCCTCAAAGGTTCTGGCTTGGGTGGAAATTGACTTGCGCCATTGTGTAGCTGCCCGGTGTCATACTTCTCCCCACCTCTGGGGGGCGCCAGACCCTGTGGCACATCGGGACTTGTCCCGGTGTCCAAAATAACCACCAAATTAATACATTAATTAATAAATTAATACATAGTAGTAGTAGTAGTGCCTTCTCATGCTGCAAGGTGCCTGCCTCCACCACTACAGCATAAATTAGTACATAATCAATAAATTATTATATACACAGTACTATAATGATTATATATATTACTTTTTAAGTAAAGAAATTTGGAAATTTCCAGACTGGGAAGTGGCTTTTAAAACTATAATGACATTCCAAAAACATCCATAACTAAGCAGTGGGAGGATGATGCTCAGCAAACTTGGCTCTCCAGATGTTCTTGAACCTCAATTACCAGAAGCCCAAGTCAATCAATCAAACTTTATTGCAATTGATGACCAGTACAGTAAAAAAGGGTTTAAGTGCATGAAGCCCAAGTCGGTACACCTGCTGATCAGGGCTTCTGGGAATTAAAGTAATTTTCCATACTTTGTTTTTAGCACAGAGGCAGCGGCTGTTCTGTACACGTAATTTGGCAAGATATTTTTTTGTACACAATTGGAAATCATTTCTGATGGGTTTTCCCTCATTGTAACCTTCCATACATTGATTTCATGTAATACGGACAAGGTTGGCTTGTTTGGTTTTTAATTAGGTCGTGGATTGGTCTCTGAGTGTGGAACTGCGCCCGTGTCACACTGGTCCAGTTGATACATGTCTTAAAAGTGTGACTTTGGCTCTTGGGTTGGTAAGTATCAACATTCTTTAAAGTGTAGAGTTTCTAAAGTACCAGGGCAACACTATACTGAATACAGCTTTTGTCAGTTAGTCATTCTAATCTACAAGTAATACCTCGGATAACGCTAAGACTTGGTTCCACAAGTCTTGGTGTTATCCCATTTTTCGTGTTATCTCATGCATGTTAACATCCTATGGGATGGATTGGATAACGTTAAAGCTCCATAGAGATACATTGTAACCGCACAGGCTTTAGCGGTTGTTATCCGATGCATCCCATAGGACCTTCACGTTATTTGATCCAATTCTCCTCCCCAGATTACTTAATGTTATTCGATTTTAGCGTTATCCGAGGTGAACGTTATCTGAGGTATTACTGTATTATTAATAAGTGAATATTATTTAGTGGGGCTGTGTGTTTAGATGTTTACTTATGATATGCTGATATTCTATTGTCTAGTGTGACTTAATAGAAAATCAAAAGGGATACACACATAAAATATGGTTTTATTTTATTTATTTATTTTATCTATTTACTCGTATTTACTATCCTGTCCCAATCGAGTAGACCCGACTCTGGGCGGCTTACAAAGATAGATTAAAATCATAGGTTAGGCCTATGATAATGCTAAAATTTAAAACTTTAAAAGTTCATAACAATTAAAACACCGCTAAAGATAAAAACAAAGCCAAAAGGGCGGCTGCCCCTTAAATCAGCCACCCTACATGGGACCCCATGTTCCTTGGGGTAGTTTTCTTCTACTAATGAAATGATAGCTTTTGTTTATTCGATTGTAAGTTATAGTGCACTCATTTGATTTCATTGTACAAATTTTCTTTCAGCATTTGAAGCCAAATGTTTTGAAGTTTAGTAATAGTAATAGTGAAATCAATTTAAATATAATCCATTTATTGATCAAAATAAGGAAGATAATTTATGGTTGTGAGGAATATTTGGAATGTATTTGGAATGATTTTGAACCATGCTGGTTAGTAATTAGGGCAGTGCTCTTACAAAAGTGATCAGGATTCCCCTCAACCAGGACACTGGTTGTGAAGAAAGATTGTACGAGAGAGATATCAAGGTGTCCAAGAGTGGAGGTGGTAGTACTGGCCAATTTGGGTGGCGGTGGTGTTTGATAAGAAAAAAAGATTATAAGTGGCTGAAATTCATTTGATTCATGTAGTAAATTACAACTAGGGCTACCCTAGAAGACCAATCAAATCAGTGGGGATTTGATGAGTCAACTCTTCCATAATTTCCATTGATCCAATGAGCCTGTTTTAGTTTAGACAAACTACTCTAGGCAACAGGAATTTGGCTATTGTTTAACAATTTGACCAGTTGACGTACTTAAAAATTCCTGGTTTTGCACTGTTGTTGGCCAAAGCTCTAGACTGTATATAATTCAATTCATATAATGAAATACATTGTGATTAATACAATAATGCAATTATTAGACTGCTTCGACAGACAGATATGTGTTCTATAGCAACGGCACCTTCTTCAACGAAATGATAACGGATAAGGATTATTATACTTCAGGTAAGAAAAGGCCTTCTCTTTGTCTGTTAAAAATGAACGCGCAAGAGCAGGGTTGGCGAAAGACCTACAAAGAGGCAAAGAAGCAAATGGCACATCTTTTCCTATTTGAAAGCTAATTAAAAAATTCTGGCAACTGATTAGGCATTCCTCACCATCAGGAAAAAAGAAAAGTAAACAAATAAAAATTTACTACCTTGTCTTGATGCTCAAAGTTTGCCTCAGTGACTCCTTTATTCTACCTAATACAGGGTGGCCTATGGGTCTTGAAAAACCCCTCAGTGTACCATATGTGGCCCCTCATCCTCATATTTTTTTGGGAAATGTTTTTGTCCTTTTAGAGGGCACTGGGGCATTTTACCATGTTTTGAGGAGTCACCAGCAACCCCCAACATCCAATAATTTATTTTATTTCTTACCTTGGCCACTTACGGGTACAATTCATCTTTTAAAAAATTCTATTTTCATAAGAGAAAATGCTTTTTATGGGGTACTGTCAAGGGAATGGACGCAGTAGTCCAAGGTCCAGCAACCCCTAGAGTCTAGACCAGGGGTCAGCAAACTTGGTTCTCCAGATGTTCTTGGATTTCAATTCTCAGAAGCCCTGGTTAGCAGGTGTACTGACTTTGACTTCTGGTTATTGAAGTCCAAGAACACCTGGAGAGCCAGGTTTGGTGACCTCTGGTCTAGATGAATATAGGATGCCCAGCCTGGCCCAATGGGAAGGCCATTCTTGCACAGGAGAATAAGAAGAAAACTGAAGTGAATTTGTGATCGTTTTGTTCAGCTGTTGTAGTCATGTTTCTACAGATACAATTGCCATATATAGACAATCATCATTCTACACTGTAGTAGAAACCTACTTCGGCCTACAATTACAGATTCAGGCTGTCCCAACTATGCAGCTATATGCCTCACTTCCAGCAAAAAAGTATACAAATACAGTAGGTAAGTGTCTGGTGGAAACAATGTCATTATGCTTTAGTACCATTGTTTTATTCATCAATCTCTGATAGGGATATTTGGCAAGATGTTCTTATCCCATTATTCCCTCTGTTTGAATATCATCCACTTTGCCAACTGTCCCCAAACCGTTTTAGAGAAAGTTGGATTTCAATACAATACACTCTTGTTTTCTTTTGAAACATAGGTGAGTCAAAGATGAAATAATTGAGAATAGGTCAAAGTCCCACTGAACATGTTTTGACACCATTAGCAATCTAACCTATGCCTGAATTTTAAATGGCTACGGAGGAACACATATAGATATCAGTCTAATAATTCCTTCGAGCCCAATTACACAAGATGTTGACTGCTTCACAGGATCAATATGTGAGCTGCCTTGCCCATCAACATCAATCATGTGCTTGTGCTGATAATGTAATTTTTGACTTTAATGTACAGTCATACCTCGCATAACGAATTTAATTTGTTCTGCAAGGCTTTTCGCTGTGCGAAACACACTTGCATAGCAAAAATTCCTATGGGGAAACTCGCATAACGAACGTTTCAAGGGGAAAACTTGCATAGCAAAAAATTTTCGCTATGCGAGTTTTCCCCCTTGAAACCCTTGTTATGCAAATTTTTCCACAGGGAAAGTCTGACTCGCATAGCGAAAATTTTCGTTATGAGAGTCGGACCACTTAGCGAAAAACTCACTCATTATGTAAGTTTTTCGCTAAGCAAAACGCTCATTATGTGAGGTTTGACTGTACATTGATATAATTACCTTTATGTTTTCCACCCACCCACCCACCAAGAAGTTTTCGAATGCTAGAAATGCTGTGAGACCTTTCTCAGTGGTATTTATGTTCAACTAATTTGTATAGTCGAGAGATGCCCAAACTTTTCAGGTCCGGTCACGTGGTTGAATATGCTGGTCACATGGTTCCTCCCACCAGAAGTGGAAGTAAAACATGCCCTTTCGTGCGCAAAATGCTGTCGTATATGCAGCACGTTTACAACAGCCACAGGTCATTTACGGCAGTGTTTTGCGTATGTGGGGCATGTTTTACTTCTGCTTCCGGGAGCTGCAAGGGTGGCACGAGCCAGATGATTTGGCTTTGTTGGCCTGATCCAGCCTGTGGGCTGTAATTTGGGCACCCCTGATATAGTCCCTTCCATGCTAGGGACCATCTTATGTTAATAGGCTTGCATTTACTAGACAGATTTTGAACCCCCACCCCACCCACCCCAACATCAAAGGATTTCTAGTTTCACCCTCCTCATCACAGTGACATTAACCTTTCTGGAAATTTTCGTCTTGCTTCTTCTTGGAATAATTTTGAATCTTTACGCCAGCTCTGGATATCTACAACATAGTATAGCAGTTAGAAAGAAATAAAAATTCATGTTATTCTGTTTTGGTAATCTCCAGGACTCTGTGGTTCATTCAACAACAAAGGAGAGGATGATTTTATGTCTAGCCAAAACATCTTGGAGGTAACCTCTGAGGCATTTGCAAGTTCTTGGGAAATGATGGCATGTCCTAAAGCCAGGCATCCTTCATGTACCAGCATAGAGAAAGGTAACTGCTTTATGAAAACATCAATGTGTAAATGAAAATGCTTATTATGAAGCTGGGCTTAAATATGCAGTGGGTTTTCATTTATTTGCAACATAATAGACAAGTCCTTTTCTTATTTTATTTTTTTAAAAATATCAGAACATATAATCCCCAATCTACAGAGGCACTAGACTATTTTTAAAACCCGTCCCAGTCTTGTGATACTAGAAATAATAATAAAAATGAATGCTTGAATACATGCGCCCAAGCTATCTACCAGAAGTTAGAAGAAACAGATTCCAGGTCAGGGAATGATATCTAGAAAGACTTAGATGCTGTCAAGTCTCATTCTAAGACTAAAAAGATACCTATCATTACAGACAGTACCAGAACAATTCAGAACTTAGTTAAAAGCTAATAAGAAAGAGCTAGTTTTCTTCAGGATAAATGTGTTTAATATATAGGATACCTAAGAGACCGTGTCACTCCAAGAACATCTGTCCATCCCACCAGAGAGGACTGGAGAGGCTCTCTGAAGATACCATCAGCTAGAGAGGCTCAACTCTCTAGCACTAGGAGGAGGACCTTTTCCCTGTTTGCTCCAGCCCAATGGAACCTCTTACCAACTGAGTTGCGCCTCCAGGCGGAGTTGTTGCCCTTCAGGAAAGAACTAAAAACCTGGCTGGCAAAGCAGGTGTGGGGCACCGGTGACGTGGTGACCCCACCCTGCTGGCTTATATAGTGTAGGCCTCTCCATTCTTTTAGTTGTTCTTTTAACCATAATTTTTAAATAATTGATGAGGAGGGTAATCTTTAAGGTCTATTACAGGTTTTTAAGGGTTGTTAATGTTTTATGATTGTAATGTTTTTACTGTTGTTATGCTGAAGAGGGCAAGAGTTCGTAGAAATTAAAAAGACATAAAAGGTTTAGATGATGTCAATCTTCTTCTGGCAAGAAGATCATACAGTTAAGTTCTTATTTTGCTTCTAGCAAACTCTTTGTTTGTTTTTTCACCTATCGTTTGGCCTCTTTCATTCTTTGGCCCGATATAACCACTACAATGCCCCCCAGAGTCACTCATTCGATTTGGGCAGCAATATATAAATTTGAATAATAAATAAATAAATAAATAAAAGATTAAGTATTTTGATATCCAATGAACTGGGTTTTATTTGCACTAAGAATACAGTAAAACCTAGCTTAAAGAGCAGAATTTTCTCTGATTGGTTGCCTTGCTTAACAACTAAAACCAACCAAAAACTCGCTTACTAACTAAATTGGGGGTCGCAATCCCCCCCCAAGTCACAATTGGTTACTTACAGTGGTGTTTCACTTAAAGAGCAAAGTCGGTTAAAGAGCAATCCCATAGAACGCATTATGCTCTTTAAGCGAGGTACCACTGTATTGCTGTGTTTTGTAGCATTTAGTTAATTCTAAATAGAATTATATTCCAAAGTTGGATACAGTGTTCTGGAAATTTTAAAATATACCTCGCTTAAAGAGCATAATGCGTTCCACGGGACTGCTCTTTAAGTGAGTTTGTGAAGCGAAACACCATTGTAAGTGACCAATTGTGACTTCTGGCGGGAGGATTGCGAACCCCGATTTAGTTGTTAAACAAGTTTTTTGTTGCTTTTAGTTGTTAAGCGAGGTGACCATTCAGAGAAAATTCTGTTCTTTAAGCAAGTTAGTCTCTAAGCGAGGCACTCTTTATGGAAGGTTTTACTGTATACAGTTGTACCTCACTTAAAGAGCATAATGTGTTCCACAGCATTGCTCTTTAAGAGAGTTTGCTCTTTAAGAGAAACACCATTGTAAGTGACCAATTGTACTTCTGGTGGGGGGGACTGCGGACCCCAATTTAGTTGTTAAACAAGTTTTTGGTTGTTTTTTTTGTTAAGCGAAGTGAACACTCAGAGAAAATTCTGCTCTTTAAGCGAGTTACTCTTTAAGCGAGGTGCTCTTTATGCGAGGTTTGACTGTATTAAAAATGTATAAAACACTTTTTCACCCACAAAGCCCTTGAAGAGGAGCTATTATATATAAAAGGCTATCTTCCAAACTCCAAACCTTGAACAATATAGTTGTGGAGTAGTGGTGGCATCTACTGACCAATAAGGCAAATGACAACAATTGTTTTTCCGTGTCTAGGCCAGAAGAGAAACTGCCAAAATGAAGGCACCTTTTGGTAATAATAATAATAATTTTGTGTCAAAAATTATTCTGGGTTGGAAGGATCTTTGCAGAAGAAGTGAGTTCATTCTGTAGTTCCTTTCGCCTGATCTAGTGAAAGAAAGATTAGCTGGCAACACAAGGTTGCCGTTATCAGGGTATACCCGATTGTGGTTCAAAAATAACACAATCTGTGAGGAGGCCCAATTCACAACAATTGTTAAGAAACCACTATGTTCACTTCTTCCCTTCCCCAAATATTCCATTATTTAAAATTCTGTGGAGAGACTCTACAGATAGAGGGGGACCTTCTTTTTTACCAAAATGCCTTCCACACACAGAGAGTGGTTGTTGAAGGGACTCTAGAATAATGTACTTCTCATTATCATAAACTTAACACACATACAATAGTACCTCGGATAACGATGAGACTTGGTTCCACAAGTCTCGTCGTTATCTGGTTTTTAACGTTGTGCGATGCATTGATTGCACAACATTTTAAAAAGCCCTGTTTCCCTGGAGGCTGCAGCAAGCCAAAACGTTGGAATTCTAAAACGTCCATTTTTTAAACCCATTTTGGGCTCTCTGACCCCCCTGCCGGCTCTGGGCAGGTTGGAGGACCCGATCCAAGGTGTTTCTGGGCTTCCCCGATGTCCCTGGCCAGTGGAGCAAGCCAAAACGTCAGGGTTCGAACCCTGACGTTTTGGCTTGTTGAACTTGCCGGGGAGGTGGGAAAAGCCCAGAAACAGCTTGCATCGGGTCGTCTGATCTTCCTGGAGCAGGCTGGGGGGTCAGAGAGCCCGATCTACAGCTGCAGGGTAGCTGGGGCAGCTGACAGGGACTCCCCATTGGCTTCCCTCCACAGCTGTGGGGTGGCTGGGGAAGCTGATGGGGGAGCCCCCTATCAGCTATCCAGCCACCCCGCCCCTGCCTCCACAGCTGCAGGGTGGCTGGGAAGCTGACCACCCTGCTGCTACGAAACAACTGCATCAGGTAACGCTGACAGATCGTTATCTGATGCAAAATTTCTTTAGAAATTTTGCATTGTTATCCGATTTTAGTGTTATCCAATGCCGCCGTTATCCAAGGTATTACTGTATTCATAAAACCTGAAGAGAATTTTTAAATCTGTATGCAAACCTGTTTCTGTCACCTCCTGTTTCTTTGCAGGGTAATACATATTTCTTGGGGGGGGGGGGAATGATGTACTGAGAGAGTGCTTTTACATGTGTCTTATAATAGGAAAGGGTCTAAATCCAGTTTTTCCAAGTCGAACAAAGCCATTGGCCAAGATCTCATTTGCTCAACGATACACGTACAGCTAAATATTATTCCTGTGCTATTTACACAGCAGCTGATTTGGAAATGCAACCCCCGAGGCATTTCTGCTGGCTCATTGTCCAGCCATGCAGCAATTTCCTACCTTATATGTAAATTTGCATTTATAGATTCTCTCAATGCAATGCAAACAGAGGCTACTGGTATTATAATTTTATTTTACGAATCACCTTCTATGGAAAAGGCCTTGATAACTCAACCTCTTTTTAGTTGTACAGTACATTAAAACCTCGGACAATGCTAAACAGAAGGTGCCCGCTGGGAGAGGTCCACAAGTCTTAGTGTTATCCGCTTTTTAATGTTATCCAATGCAATTTGTTTTCCAAATTGCTTAATGTTATGCGGTTTTAGCGTTATCTGATGCAAACGTTATCCAAGATATTACTGTATGTGCTTTCTATCTTAATACAGTATACAGTATTGGTATGAAGTAATTATTTTAACCAACATTTTGCAAAAGCCTTTGTTTCGCCCGGCTTTGCAAAATTGGAAAAAAAAATACTGTTGTTGTGACAGTTTTCCAGGTTCTGAAGTTAAAGGACCTTGTGCAAATACAATAGAAATTCAATTTGTGTTTATTTTTGTTTTTTGTTTGTTTGTTTGTTTGGTTAATGCACCAAAACTTTGGGTTTGCAAACCTTTATTCCTTTTGGCATTTTGCATCCAAATAAAGGGCCTACAAGTTGAAGGTGACCCCACCATACCTTTAGAGGCATTCTGAGTCCTTGGATTTTTTTTTAAATTTATTTTATTTTATTACTAAAACAATAAAAAAAGAAAATATAGTATACAATACCAATACTCTAGAACATCGGATAACGTTATGACTTGTTTCCACAAGTCATGATGTTATCTGATTTTTAGCGTTTTCTGATGCATGCATCAAACAACGCTTAAAAAAAGCCCTGATGTCAGGGACAAACCGCGCGCTGAGGTAAGGACCAGCTTGTCTGAAATGACCTCCCCCCGGGGGGGAATTTAGGACAAGCCAATCCTTGCCTAGGTGCTATATCACGCATTTGTGCAAGGATCGGCTTGGCTGAAATGACCTCCCCCCCCGGGGGGGGGGATTTCGGACAAGCCGATCTTTGGCTAGGTGTGCGATTGGGCGTCTGTGCAAGGATTGACTTGTCTGAAATTCCCCCTGGGGGGAGGTCATTTTGGACAAGCCGATCCTTGCACAGACGTGTGATCACACACCTAGGCAAGGATCGGCTTGTCCGAAATGACCTCTCCCAGCGGGCACCTTCTGTTGCCACCTGACACAACCCTTAGCAAGTGCTAAGGATCATGTCAGGTGGCAAGAAGAGGTGCTCGCTTTCGTGCCTTGTGGCGCACCAGCAGCCGCCTTCTCTCGCCACCCGACACTACCCTTAGCAAGCACTAAGGATCGTGTCAGGTGGCAAGAAGAGGTGCCCGCTGGCGTGCCTCGTGGCGTGTCAGCGGGCACCTTCTCTCGCCACCCAAACACGACCCTTAGCAAGCGCTAAGGGTCATGTCAGGTGGTGAGACAATTGGCTCGGATAACGCTAAAGGATCGTTATCCAGAATCGTTATCCGATGCAATTTTCCCCCAAAAAACTTGCATCGTTATCCAATTCTAGCATTATCCGATCCAATCGTTATCCAGTGTATTACTGTATACAGATTCAAATACAATACAAATAAATTTGTGCACCCATCACCCGGGTGCCTTCCAAATTGTTCGTAAAATCCACTCACCTCCTGTTTCCAAAAACTGTATGTTTCTTGACCTGGTTTCATACCTTTTCTCTTAACCAATATATAATCCATAAACTCACCCCAAATATCTTTAAAATAATTTATCTTTATCAAACTTTTTTAATATTTTAACTCACATGTCAGTTTATCATTTATAGCCATATCCCATAGTTCTTTGTACCAATCTTCAAACCTAAAGTTCACATACGTTTTCTAGTTTTTGGCTATCAACAATTTTGTCACAGTTACCAAAAAGCTAAATAAACCCCATTTTTAACATTTCTGTCCATTATTATACTTCCAAAAATCCAAAGTTCCTGGAATTGTAACATTATCTGTCCATTTCCAGATATCTGTTTCTTAAAATGTCCTGCAATCAGGGAGGGGGGCAAGCAAATGTCTATTACTTGAGGGCTATGTCATACCCCATTTATCTGACCTATTCACTCAAAGCCCATACAACAAAGTTCTAGTAATCACATTCACACATTCAAACCTGAGAGTAAGTAGTTTTAATGACTTTGAGAAATGGGAATCTTTCTTTTTGAATCTTTCTTGCTTTTGAAAAGGAATGGAGACATAGCTTCTAGTTGCTTTATACTGGTTGTTAGCCAATATACTGAATCAGCAATATTTTGATAGCACTTAGAATATTTTCAAAGCCTCACTGATACATTCACAAGAGAAATACAGTACAGCCTCGCTTAAAGAGTAACTCACTGAAAGAGCAGAAAGTTCTCCAAATGTTCACTTCACTTAACAAATAAAACCAACCAAAAACTCGCTTAACAAATAAATTGGGGTTCAGAATCCCCCCCCCAGAAGTCACAATTGGTCGTTTACAATGGTGTTTCGCTTAACGAGCAAACTCGCTTAAAAAGCAATCCTATGGAACACATTATGCTCTTTAAGCAAGGTACAACTGTACTCTGTTCTCCAAAAGAGAACCCACAGGAAATATTTAAGTAAGTGGCTTCTCCACAAGAACAACCAGACAACTCCTTTGGTTTGAGCCCAGTGACCCCACACACTGGAATCAACCCCAAACTGAGTGATCCAAGCCGAGCCTTTAAAAACCAGTAGCTCCTGACAAAGACCCAGAAAGATGCAAGTAGGAGTGCTTTGAGGGTAGGCTGGTTTACTCAAGCACAGGAGTTCTCAACCTACAGCCCGTAGGTCAGACCCAGTCCACAGCCCCATTTCATGTGGCCCATGTCACCACCGGAAGCCGGCGCGTTTACAACAGCCATAAATGGACCTGCGGCTGTTGTAAACTCATTTTACTTCCGCTTCCAGGAGCAATGAGGGCTTCGCAGGCTGGATGAATTGGCATTGAGGGCTGCATCTGCCCCCCAGGCCTTAGCAACTGGCTTCTTGAACCATGTGATCGGCCCGTGGCCCAAAAGGTTTGGGCACCCCTGCATTAAACTGATGAGAGAGGAGATGAAAGGACCAATTAAAGTACAAGACAGATATCTTGTAGCTGCCTGATTTCAGTCCTGCAAAAGGAACAGCAAAGTTGTCTTGGCTGCAGCTGTATATCACCATCATCATTATTATTATATTTCAATTTCTATACCGCCCTACTCATTTGGACCGACTCAGGGCGGTTTACATGGCTCGTGAAAAACAGATTCTTTATTTATTTGTTTTTCATCTTCATGTAGAATACCTCTGCAATAAACACTTGTCTGCATCTGCTCTTCCTACTAAAAGTAGTCTTACCATAATCACAAAAAATGTTTTACGCAGAAACTAACGTATGTTTTATTACAATTATTATTGGCAGAGAATTTTGCCAAAGAACATTGTGCACTACTCACAGATCCCAATGGGATATTTGCATCTGGACACTCCACGGTGGACCACAGACCTTACTATGAGGTAGGAATGAATTGTCGTAGCTGCCCAGAGAGCCTAATACTATCAAATGGGTGGGATACAAGTAGAAATAACACAATAATATATAAAATAAATACGTTCAGAGAGGCAAGGTTCACTTGTGCTCAAGGTCAGGAATAGTGATATGAACATTTCTCAGACTTACATTTGGTCCGTCACCCCCATTGAATCCTATCTAAATTTTCTTCCCATCCTTGCAAGTCTTGTTTGCATTTTCCTATAAGGGCCTGTGGTGGCTGAGTGGTTAAGAAGCTCATCTTGTTAGCTGGAAGGCTGGCAAGTCAGCAGTTCAAGACCCGGGTACTGCATGACAGGTTGGGCGCCCGTCTCTGTCCCAGCTCTTGGGGACATGAAAGGAGCCTCATTTGAGCATTCGCTGAGCAGAGTTTCTTCCGCAAAAATCGTTTCAACCCAAAATAATTTCTGACATGAAATTATTATTATTATTATTATTTTCCTATACTGAAATCCGTACATTTTGCTTTTTGTTCCATTTTCCTATTGTCTACACTTAATTGAACATTTTACATGATTTGCACATTTTATCTCTTGCCTGGCAAAATGAGCGGAGGAGGAACTCTGATTCCCAACAGTCATGGAGCCGGAAGAGGCTGTGCCAAGTGGACTGGCTGTGAATGTGCACCTTATCCATGTCCTCAAGGCAGTTAAAACCTGCATGTCGCACTTCATGTGTGGCGTGGGTGATGCCTCCGAGATCATAGTGTGTGGGTCACTTCATGGGAAGCTGGGATCCATCTGAAACAAATTCACGCCAGGGACATTTTTCCTGCTTCAGGAAAAAATGCATTCTCGGATACGAGTTATAGTCGACGGATCTCTTGCCAAAATACATGTTTCTGCACATAATTCTGCGCACTCTATTTCTCTGAAAAACCCTATAAAACATGCAAATGTAAACATTCTTGATCTGATGTTCAGTTCTTCTCACAAATACTAAATGTTACTTTTGATGACCCTATTGAATCCAACAAAATTATTTTCTATCTCTGTTGCAAAGATTGTGGGAAATACTCATTATTTTCTCAACAGCAAAGCTTGTCTCATATATTTCATTGTGTGGGCAGGTTGTTTTATTTACTCTAAGCTGTATAGAATAACTCTTGAATGTATTCCGAGTGGTTTCTCCTTAAAGCCAAGCCCAAATTCTACTGTGATGCTCCATCTGGATTTTGCTTTAAATACATTGTTCAACGAAATTGAAACTTATAACTTAATACAGTAATGCCATTGTCCAGCTGATTTAAAAGTGGGCCTTTTGGCATTTCAGTTTAACATAAACAACATTCGCCTGTGCAATAGAGACGGTGCAAAAACAAGCATTATTTTGCCACTAGCTGTAGTCACTTGTTGTACAATCCAGACGTAGAGATTGTACATTACAAATAACCCATCATTAGAGCTGAAATCATTTTAGTGTCCAAAATGTATGGCTGACGCAGGCTTTCATGTTTGAGAAATCAAATTTACAAAGGAAGATATGCTTACCAGCAGAAAGACAACCACAAAATAAACACATCATATAAGAAATAAAACAAAATAAAGAAGACAAAAAAATGTTGTGGCACTTTAAATACTAATTACTGTACAGTATTTTAATGTGAGCTTTGCTGGCTCAAGTGCACTTACTCAGCCATAAGACATTAAAATATAGTAACTAGTTTTTAAGGTGACCCAACAGTTTTGTTTGCTTAATATGCTTGCACAGACTAGCACAGCTACCACGTCAAAAACAAAGTAAGCCCAAGGTAATTTGCAGACTTCAGAAGGCGAGAAATGGTCTTTTTGTGACCATTAAACACAATTAGGTTTTAAGGAATTTCTTTTTCTACTGATGGTTATCTATTATGGACAGTTAGGCTCTAAAATAGTCTCCAAGTTACTTGATAAGCATCCACAGTGTTTCTGATACTAATTGTACTGACAGCAACACAAGACATGGAGATTTCAACACAAAAAGGCATGGATTTCTGTTTGTCTGTCTTGCAGAGATGTCTGATATCAACATGTGTATGTGAAAAAGTCATGGATTGTTTATGCACAGCTCTGGGAAACTATGTTAAAGCATGCTCTAAACACGGGATATTCATAACTGGTTGGAGAAAAGGAGTGTGTGGTAAGATCAAAGAGACAGAGTTTGTATTAACAAAAATTACTTGACCTCTCAAGTTTAGTGCTTGAATCTTGAATGCACCATGGCTTAATGTGTGTGTGTGTGTGTGTGTCTGTCTGTCTCTGTCTCTAGCTCTATCTATAGGGAATTGGCTGCCAGCTAATTCAGCTATATTTGATCTTATTAATCTATAGTTAGTTGATGTAATTGATCACATAATTTATTATAAATTCTACCCAACATTTTCCCCTGAATAGCCTGTTGAGCATAAAGAAGTTCTCTACACAACATTCAAATACTGTAATTTTAACAGGCAAAAAAAAACTGAATAAAAAGAAAGAAATAGGTTCAGATTTAAATATGTGGTCCTAATGTACAAATTCAGAGAAATCTGAGAAACCATAAATAAAAATAAGCACACACACACATATCCCTCACCCCACCCACCCATCCACAACAGAAACCTCTAAATAAAATAATAAATAAATAAATAAAATATAAATTACGTTAAAATACACCCACCCACCCAAACACCCACCCACCACCCCAAACACAAACCCGTCACTTACCTGTTAGTATAAGTGCCTGGGCAGCACCATGTTACAAGATGGATATGGTCATCATACCGGTTCTCTAGGATAATATGCCTTAATGTAAATGTAAATCAGCTGTACCTCCTTAAGGGTTCTCCAATTGGAACAGCAATTGGAACAGCACAGGTGTAGCTTATTGATGAGGTAACTCCGAGACTTTGCTTAAAAACCCCAAGCCAGGCCACCAGGCCTGCCGGCCACCAGGCCTTTTTAGGAACTGTGGTAGTACATCAATATAGGTAAAGGTATCAAATACACATTAAAATACACACAGACACACCACATCCACAGGTGAGTCACTTACCCTGGGGAGCAGGCTATAGGGAGCTTCAGGCTAGCAGGTTCTCTTTTTCCTCCCCACTTGGGAGGACAGCAAGGAGGCCGT
This sequence comes from Furcifer pardalis, assembly GCA_030440675.1. NCBI lineage: Eukaryota > Metazoa > Chordata > Lepidosauria > Squamata > Chamaeleonidae > Furcifer > Furcifer pardalis. Next base: position 200,573,819 of record CP126892.1, read on the forward strand.
GCATATGCGCCAAGCACTGTAGGCGTGCATGCACACCAAGTGCTTGGTGTGCATGTGCAGTGGGGGGACCAGTGAAAAGGTAAGCCCCAAAGGAGGCTCCCTCCCCCCCAAAAAAGCTGCTACCGGTTCTCCGGGACACTGGGAAAAGTTACTAATGGTTCTGGCGAACTGGTGCGAACCTGTTACACCCCATCACTGGCCTGACCCTAGATGCAGGACTTTGGTACTTAGCTGCAAGTTCCACAATTTATCTGACATGTGTGTAAAAAACCTGATAAGCTGTTGGCCAATGAAAATAACACACTATGAAATAGTTATCAAATCAGTAGCAAGAAGAGTAAGAAATGAAAATAATTCAGTATTATTTCATTCCTAGTTTTAAAACTTTGGCAGAATATTTTACAGGCATTCACTGTTCCTCTTTTCCTTCTTTCCTAACAGACGAAAGTTGTGAAAATGGCAAAGTTTTCCATTATGATGCCAGAGCTTGCAATACCACTTGCCATTCTTTTTCTGAGAGGGATTTGAGCTGTGATGTTACAAATACTCCAGTAGATGGATGCGTTTGCCCAAAGGGTCGATATGAAAATAGCAAAGGAGTGTGTGTTGAACAAGATGTATGTGACTGTTACATAGAAGATATAGTGCTGAGGTCAAATCAAAAGATTGAGGTGGATGATTATATGTGGTAGGTATATGTTTATACAAATACCTAATCTCGTGTGGAAAATGCTGGGCAAAATGTACAATATATCTGGAGCATTGTGGGAATTGTCTTAGTATAGTCACTTTACTTTTACTTTACCTTTACTTTACCTAGTCTAGTCACATGCTGCTGACTGTGTTATGAAAGGAAATGACTGAATCCTAACACTAACCCTAGCCCACTTCGATTGTTCAGTAACATCTGGTCCTCATTATATCTGAGCTCTAGAAACTGTGATTTGTTCCAGCAATCGGGCGTACCCTGGTAACGGTAACCTTGTGTTGCTAGCTAATCTTTCTCACACTAGGTCAAGCCAAAGGAACTTCTGAATGGACTCCCAAAAGGTGGCTTCATTTTGGCAGTTTCACGTCTGGCCTAGACACGGAAGAAGAAGACAGTGTTGCTAGACACATTCCTGGATAGCTTTTTAAAAACAGTTTAAAACTTTCCTATTCAAGGAAGCCTTTCAGAATATTACACCCTTAATGATAAATTAGCTGGTCAGTTGACTTTGTGTACCCATAGACACCAGATGTTTATTTTATTTTAATTTTTTTTGATGTACTTATTCTGCTCTGCTGTTTTATTTTATTTTGTTGTTTGTTTTATTATGTTATTATTTTATTTGTATGTGCACTGCCCAGAGTGGGAAATATTCCAGATGGGCAGTATAAAAATGTAAGTAAATACACCAACTGCCAGGGGAAGAAGTAGCCAGGGCAGGATGAGGACCTTGCCACCCCTCCCCCTGTGACCATCCCAACATATTGTAATGTAATGTAATGTAATGTAATGTATTGTCTGTAAGCCGCCCTGAGTCGCCACGGCGAGTGGGCGGCAATATAAATTTGAACTAATAAATAAATAAGGAAGGAAGACAGAAAGACAGAGAAAGAAAGACAAATCCATGTCAAGCTTTTGAAGTTGGAGTACCTTTTTCTGAGAGCCTCAAGTTTCACCAGAGCAAGTTTGAGTAATGGGTAACCACTTGGATGCAACCCACAAGAGGTTTTCATCCCATCAACCTCAGTAGATCTAGGAACCAAATCCCCTTCTGGATCCTGCAGGAGATCCATCCGGCCAGTCTCAGATTCACTGAAGCAGCTGCGAAAGCTGGTAGTATTTTTCTTGGAGTTAAGACACACAGGAGGTTTGTACAGTACTTAGTTTTCCGTGCTAATAACTCTCTTGGGAATCTCTCAGAAGTGACCCTAGCCTATGAAGTTTGGCTGCATTACTTGTAATGAACATCCCTGCTTCATGCTGTTTTTTTGCTTTGAGGTAAGGTATTAGTCGCTGCCATGACAAATTCAGAGGTGGCGGTGGAGGCAACATCTTCTAAGAGCAAACTGTAGCTTTATCTTCCACTGCTGCAGTACCAGTACAACCACTTGGCCTTGGAGTGTGTCCAGTGTCCACCTTAGAGGATGCACATGGTCTATGCTGCCTTAAAGCATAAAGAAGTCCATATAGAAGAAAGTACTTCCTAACCTATTTCAGAATGGGATCCAGTGCAAGCAGCTGATGTACATTTCTCCTTCTTTATATTTTACAGTGTTTGCAGACAAGGGCAAGTGTTTTGCCACAATCCTTCTGATTTCAAACCTGGTAAGTGTTCATATGCCAAAGAACAGATTTAAGTAGTAGTACTGTATATTAAAGCTGATAGGGATTGTAGTGGCTTAGTGTTTAAGACGCTGAATTTGACGGCTAAAAGGCTGGTAGGTCAGCAGTCTCTGTCCCAGCTCCTGTCAAACTAGCAGTTTGAAAGCAAGAAATTGCAAGTGGACAAATAGGTACCACTTCGGTGGGAAGATAACAGCGTTCTGTGCACTCCAGTGTCTAGTCATGCCTGCCACATGTCCACAGAAATGTCTGCAAACACAGACAGTGCTGGCTCTTTGGCTATAAATGGAATTGACCACTGAGCCCTAGAGTTGGATATGACTGGTTTTTGAGCAAGGGCAACCTTTACCTTTACTATATTAAAGTTGAAATGTTTGACTTGGTAGCTGTGTTAGTCTGTGCAAGCATAACTGAGAGTAAACAAAACAGAACAACAAAAAGACAAAAATGTTGTGGCACCTTAAAGACTAACTCCTGTGTTTAAATGTGAGCTTTCGTGGACCAAGTCCACTTCATCAGACATAAGAGTGAGGCCTCATGGCATCAATTTATGCATACATATTAAAGTTGTGACACTTGTGATCAAATCAGATGCTATAGTTAGAAGACGAACATGTTCCTATTTTTTTAAATGGAAAGTAAGATGTTGTTTAGTTCCTGATCAATCACAAAATGAAGCAAGTTAATTTGTATAATATGGGATATAATAACTCAGATTTAGGTAATTACCTCCTCTAATTACAGGCCCTCTGGCATGTTTGGTTTTGAAACTGGTGTGAAGCTCCACAGAGGGATAGAATCCTAAGGAAGACAGTGTCCACCTCCCATCTCTAGCCACTACTTAAGAATATGGAATTGCCCTCAAATGGGCAGTTGATTATGGTTAACAGGTTTAGAACAAGCCAGGATATTAAACCTGCTTCAAACCATAGTTTAAATTCCAAGCTTGTTTTAGAGCTGGCAGCTACAGGTTCCCTGTTCAGATAACATAAGAAAATGTGGCTACTTTGAGACTACCTAGCTCTTTCAAGTGGGGAAGAAAGCTGCATATGTAGGCAAAGGGCTATTCAGATTAAACCATGTTGTCAAAGAAACAAGTTTTTATAAAGAATACGTGTAAACTAACATCGTTTCCTTCTTCAGTAAACTGTACAGGTGGAGCTGAATTTGTGAGCTGCCCTGACCAAAAAGCAAAGAGAAGAGTGGACAAAAGATGTAGTGCTCTCTTCATGCCTCCTGTATCTGTAAGTTGAAGAGTCAGAGAATGGTCTTGACAGCCCATGTTCCTACTAAGATGTTACTCTAAGCAGCTCCCATCACGAACAGCAGCAGATTAAAAGGGCGCCTGTTATTCTCTTTGGGGTTTATCTGTTTGTAAAATCCCAAAGGAAAACCAGAAGCTGAGTCACCAATGAGGCAATTGAACAACATGACGTTGGGTGTAGGAATGATGTATTTTTCCCACAGTCGAAATTCCTGCAGCGCAGAATCTCTCAGTAATGATAGGTGTGGCTAACAGGGAGAGGGACATCAATCTTTCTCACACTATGTCAGGCGAAAGAAACTGCTGAATGAACTCACCAAAAGATGGCTTCATTTTGGCAATTTCATGTTTGGCCTAGACATGGAAGAAGAAATTACAGTATCAGAGTTATATTTATGATACTCAGATTGTATCTTTCCATCTTTCTTATTTTTATATCTTAAAATTTAAATTCTTAGTTTTAAGATCCTTGTAATTATTTCTTCATGTATCTTACTGAGATTGAGGGCCAAAGGCAGCTATGAGCAACAAATTAAAATTGGGGTTATCATGTCCATGCCAAATCAAGATAATCTGCCATGTTCATCATGCTTCTGTAGACATGACATAACTTTTGGTCATAGTGCATATGATTCTATTTGTTTTCCCGGTTATTTGAGATCATATTGTTAGAACTCAGTTATCATTGATGGTCTTGTCTTAACAAGGTGAAAATTTTGTTATGATTTCTGTATTGTGGTGTTGTTTTTACCTAACCATATAATTTTGTTTGGTTTTGTGATAGACAATATAAATAGTAGAGACAGTCAAACCTCACATAAAGAGCACCTCGCTTAAAGAGTAATTTGCTTAAAGAGCAGAATTTTCTCTGAATGTTCGCTTCGCTTAACAAATAAAACCAACCAAAAACTCACTTAACAAATAAATCGGGGTTTGCAATCCCCCCCACACACAATTGGTCACTTACAATGGTGTTTCACTTAAAGAGCAAACTCGCTTAAACAGCAATCTTGTGGAACACATTATGCTCTTTAAGCGAGGTACAACTGTATAAAAGAATATAATTTTCAAAATGATAAATAGTTTTTTTAAGAAAGATGCCAAACTATGCAGAGTTCTCATTTGAGAAGAAAAATCATACAAGCATTTATTGTTACAAATATATGCTAACAAAGGCTTAAACATAATTGTTTCCCTTGGCTGAAGTACCGTAGACACAGAGTCAGTAGAATGTACACAAGTGTTGGCTTACCAAGTTGCAATTGACTCTTTGACTCTAGCTGGGACTAACAACTGGATTTAGGATATAGAAATCTGAATTACTCTATGTATATGTGACGCTCATAGGTTTTTATGTATACTGTATGTGCTTTCACATTGGAACCAATTGCCAGCAATTTTAACAGGGGTTTCAAAGTCCATGAGATATTCAATGTGATTTTTTGGTGACTGAATGGGAAGTTAAACCCTCTTGACGCCTACTCCGTGACCCTATCTGCTACACCACACTGAATACCATAGTTTACTGTAGGAAAAATTAGATCCAGTCATTGGTCATCTTGTCTATCAATTCAAACAGAATTAGGTGTCGGCTAACCTGCCTACCTACTTCCACCATCTTCGCCTGTCTATTGGAAAGCCACAGGTTGACAGGATTTGGGGTCCACTGTGCCATCTCCAACAGTGTGTGTGTGTGTGTGTGTGTGTGTGTGTGTGTGTGTGTGTTTGTGTTTGTGTGTGTGTGTGTGTGTGTGTGTGTGTGTGTGTGTGTGTGTGTGTGAAGATATGCCACCATCCCTGACCCGTACCTAAACACCTCAATCCTATGATTTAAGGACATTATTGGAGAAGAGGAGAAGCAGAAGCATACAGGGTTTTTTGCCCCGAAACTGGGTTGAGACTAGTGCCTCTAAACTGGTCACCAGAATTGTAACAAATAAAATTATTAATTTTTAAAAATGCCCCCCCCCCAAAAAAAAAAAAAGTCCAATTGGATGCTGCTCTCTGCAATGATGCCTCATACCACAATTCCCTGAAAGCCAAAGGAAACGAGGCAAAAGAAGTTCCAAGATAAATAACTGCATAGATGTGGTATAAGAGTGTTTATATGTATTTCAGGCAGACCAGAGAGTTCAGGTCTGTCTAAGATACTCACCAGTCAAAGACAACTGGCTTGCAGTTGTCTAAGAGGGAAATATTGGAGGGCAAGCCAAGAGGCGGTGCCTCCTACATGGTCCCTATGGATGACTACCAGCCATGTGACGTTAGGCAAAATAGAACCTACCCATTGACCTATACCAGTGATGGCCAACCTCGGCACTCCAGATATTTTTGGACTTCAATTCCCAGCAGGAGTGCTGACTTGGACTTCTGGTAGTTGAAGTCTAAGAACACCTGGAGTGCCAAGGTTCACCATCACTGGCCTATACTCTAGCTACAAATGAGTTGCAGGTTAAGTCCCAGGTCCAAGTTACCATTTGAGACACAAAGCATCAAAGTTCATAACCTCTTTTTCCCAATCTCTGACACCCAAAGCAGTGGAAGGGTTTTCAAAAAGCAGACAAAATGGGACAACTGAATTAACTGTATTCTGAATATGTGCCTTTTGTACACAGACAGACTTGTTCTGCAGGCCCGGTTGCTATTGTCCTTTAGGCCTAGTCCGAGACTCTGAAGGAAATTGCATCCCACAAGCTCATTGCCCCTGTTCATACAGTGGTCGGAAATATGAACAAGGAAGCACAATAAAAGTTGAATGCAACACATGGTAATCTTGATTTTTGAAAACCCCTTGGTTTGGAAAGAACCTTTCTACAACTCTGACAGCACTGTGCACCCACTATGATGTTTTGACTATTTTGTTATACACTGTGCAAGTCTGTTTCCCTTTAGCCTCTTACATAATGCTTCGTTGGTTTATGATTGTGTGCCTCCCAAACTCAAACACCTATTTGAGCTTAATTTTTTAAAGATTTTCTCCTTTCCTTTCTCTCCTGGTGCTTCTCTTTTACTGATCAATTGCTGTCCACTAATTATCTTTAATCCTTTTTGTTGCTTATGTAGTTTTGTTATTTACTCAATTAATCCCATATTCCTCTAGTAATTCAAAGACAAAACAAAAAACAAAAACCCAGCCCCATTGTGATATTGCATGGCAAATTCTTGTTATATTCAATCTTAAAACCAAGTATTTCTCTGTCTACTTAAAATCACAGCCTGGAATTTATCTTTTATTTATAGCCAAGAGCAGCGATCCGTGTATGACTGATTTTTATCAGAAGCAAACGTTCTTGTTTATTTCAGCAAATGTGTAGAAGGCTCTTGGATGTGTACAGAAAAAACATGTCAGAGTTCCTGCCATATCTACGGGGATGGTCAGATCCAGACCTTTGATGGGAAGTGGTATAGTTATGATGGACTTTGTCAGTATATACTTGCTGAGGTAAGCACATTCACGAGCACACCTGAATAGTCATACCCTATTGCTTTCTCTACACAGAGTGGTGGTGGTGGTGGTGGTGGTGGTGGTGGTAGTGGTGGTGGTGGTGGTGGTGGTAATGGTAGTACCGCTAGAGCAGGGTTCTCAACCTATGACCCGCAGTGGCAAACCATCCGTCCCCATGGCAATGATCCTGGAGGCAGAAGTGGACACGTTTATGACAGCCACAAACACGTCCGCACATGCGCAAACGTGCTCGCACATGTGCAAATGCACCCGCTGCAGTTTATGGCAGTGTTTACGGCAGGGGGAACCCCTGTGTCCGGCCCACTCAGCTGTCTGAGTGGTCTTGGTCTGGCCCGTGGCGCGGTTTAAGTCGAGAACCCCTGCGCTAGAGAGAAGTGAAATGACTGTTAAGTGAACAGTGAGATACATGATTCCAGAATTGGTAAATGCCTCTGTATGGGTAACTGCATACAGTTACTGCAGTGGCTTAAGTCGCTAAGACACTGACTGGAAGGTGAAAGGTCAGCAGTTTGATTCCCGAGTACTGCAGGATGGAATGAGCTCCCGTTTTTGTCCCAGCTCCTGCCAATCTAGCAGTTCAAAAGCATGAAATTGCAAGTAGGTAAATAGGGACCACTTTGGTGGGAAGGTAACAGCGCTCCATGCGCTCTGGTGTCTAGTCATGCCTGCCACATGACCAGGGAAACGTCTGCAGAAACAGACAGTGCTGGCTCTTTGGCTTTGAAACAGAGATGAGCACTGACCCCTAGAGTCAGATACAACTGGCTTTCGAGCAAGGGAAACCTTTACCTTTACTATGGGTAACTTGCAGGACTATTGTGGTAAGGAAGATGGGTCATTCAGAATCTTAACCGAAACTGTCCCGTGCTGTGAAGATGGAGTAACATGTTCAAGGAAAATCACAGTAGTGCTAAAGGTAAGACTACTCTTTTCATGCATTGTTCTCTCTATGTCCTGTTTTCAGAACTGAATAGTGTTCCTTATTTAACCAAAATAGCACTGCTCCTACACAGCAGCCATGTATCAGTGGGGTTGGGGTGGGGGGGTTACAGACGCATTAAAAATCATTATTAGTTAAGTCTAAAGCAGGGGTACCCAAACTTTTTGGGCCATGGGCCAATTATGTTGTTCAGGAAGCTGGTCACTAAGGCCTGGGGGCTGGATGTGGCCCCCGACACCAATTCATCCAGCCCACGAAGCCCTCATCACTCCTAGAAGTGGAAGTAAAACGCGTCCGTACGGGCGCGTTTTACTTCTGCTTCCAGGAGCAACGAGGGCTTCGTGGGCCGAATGAATTGGTGTCGGGGGCTGCACCCGGCTCCCGGGCCTTAGTTTGGGCACCACTGGTCTAAAGCATGGGGAGACAGACAGCGCTTGGGAGTGGCAGAATGCCAAAAAGGCTGTGTGCATGCGTGCGTGCGTGCAGAAGCATTTCACATTTTACCATCTGTTGCAAATTCCACTTGGTCATCCCCCCCCCCCAACCATTTGCATGTAATACTATCAAGAGCACTACTTTTTAAAAAATATTTCAGGATACCAAGTTTGTTCTAGAAGATGGAAAACTCATGTTTATTGAAGATACAGCTAATGTTGCTCAGTGTAAACCAGACAAAGATCTATACACAGTACACACTGTTGGACTGTATTTCGTAATCAAATACTCACAAGGAATAACATTGATTTGGGACAAAAACACAAGAGCGTCGATCATCATGGATCCCAACTGGAAAGTAAGCACAATGTGAACAGAGTTCCCACCTAAGGGTTATTATTATTTAAAATATTATTCTACATTTTATATGCAAGTACAGATAAGTAGATGCAAATTCATATTAGGCCTGTGTGTTTCATTGTTCAAATGTATATTTTCAACCAATTCCTTTAAAGATAGCATATTTAAAAAATAAACATTGATAACACTGTAAGAAAGAAATATAAAATCCATAAATGCTGGTGTAAAAATAGAGCTATTTGTGGAAATTATTTATTGAATTATTTGCTTATTATACAGAATTTTCTTTTCCTCACAGTATTTATTTACTATTTATTTATATTTGTTTATCGCCCTCCTCCCAGAAGGGACCCAGGGCGATTTACAACAGTTATAAAACCATTTAAAAGATTAAAAACTTTAAAAACTTAAAAACTTAATATTAAAAGCTAGGAATTGTAACTTAGACATACTGGGGTCAAACCAACCAATTGGCTGGGGAAATTGAACCATCCACTCCCCAGAATATCACTGTCTGTTGGTCCCAGGAAATGGGTCCATACCAGTGGTGGGCAGCAACAGGTTTACACACACACACACACACACACACACACACACACACACACACACACACACACACACACACACACACACACACACACACACACACACACACACACACACACACACACACACACACACACACGGAATGTGGGGTAGCAAAATTGGGTGGCCTCTGGCCAGGGGGGATGGCAGAATTGGGTGGCCACGCCCACCTCCCTGCCCTGCCCCATCAGGTTTTGTCCCTGCAAGTGGTTCAAGGTCTTCCTTGCTCAAAAGCCAGTCATATCCGACTCTAGGGTGCAGTGCTCATCCCCATTTATTTATTTATTTATTTAGATTTATATTGCCGCCCACTCGCCGAGGCGACTCAGGGCGGCTTACAGTCAAAACAACAACAGTACAATAAACAGTACAATTTACAGCCAAAGAGCCAGTGCTGCCTGTGTTTGCAGATGTATACATGGCCATATGGCAGGCATTACTAGATCTCCCACGATATAGGCTCTACCCATGATGTAGGCTCCACCCATGATGTAGGCTCCACCCATGATGTAGGCTCCACCCACAGTGTGGTAGTGAAATTTTTTGCTGCCCACCATTGGTCCATACTGCTGTGCAGTCAGACAGTGTCCCAGTCCAAATCAATGCCCAAATCTACCAGGAAAATTGGTTTTCCCCCTCTGCTCCTGCAACATAGGCACATCATAGCAATAGCTTATTTAATAATAAAGGAAGCATTATTCTGTCTTACTGTTTGCCATTATAGGGAGAAATATGTGGCCTTTGTGGCAACCGTAATGGCAACATTCAGGATGAATTTACCACTAGATTCGGTGGATTGGCTGCTGGACCAGTGGAGTTTGGCAACAGCTGGAAGACCAGCCCCACATGTTCAGACACACAAGCCGAGTCTTTTCCATGTGATGCCAATGCATATTGCAGAGATTGGGCTGTGAGAAAATGTGAAATAATTAGAGACTTCCGCTTCAGGGCTTGCCACAGTAAGGTAAGCCATGAACTTTGTTCTACCATGTTTATGAGTTGGTTCATGCATTGGCCCAGGAAAACCCTACATAGGGTGAGAAAATAGGGCCAAGTCTTAGGAATATGTTTACTTACCATCATGTAAATAACATCTTGAGAACTATACCATATATACTTGAATATAAGTTGGGTTTTTTAGCCCCCAAAATGAGGTCCAAAAATGAGACTCAACTTATACTCGGGCCAACATAAACACTCAAAAACATACCCACACAAATGTCTAAATTAATTTTACTGTATTTTCATGTACAGTAAAACCAGATAACGATTGAATCGGATAACGCTAAAATCGCATAATGTTAAGTAATCTGGGGAGGAGAATTGGATCGAATAACGTTAAGGTCCTATGGGATGGATCGCATAACAACCGCTAAAGCCTGTGTGGTTACAATGTATCTCTATGGAACTTTAATGTTATCCGATCCATTCCATAGGATTTTAACATGGATTGGATAACACTAAAAATCGGATAACACCAAGACTTGTGAAACCAAGTTTTAGCGTTATCCGGTGTTTTACTGTATTTTAATTATTGAAACTCACTAACAGCTGCTGTATTTTCCACCCCCAACTTATACTTGGGTCAATCTATTTTTCTAGTTTTAGAGTTCCAAATTAGGTACCTTGACTTATATTTGGGACAACTTATAGTCAAGTATATACGATTCCCACAGTGCAAAGAAACATACTATTTCTTCAGGATGTTGAGTGCTTTTCGTAAAAGCAAGACTGTGTCATCCTGAGAACATCTGTCCATCCCACTAGGCCAGACCGGAGAGCAGAAGAGTAGCGTGCCTTGGCGGGGCCCCGTATAAAAATTTGTTTGGGGGCCCTTAGGAAGGGTAAAGATTTGTTTTGCTTACGCACGTTGGGGGCCCCCGTGGCCCGGGGCCCCCGTATAATTGATACGGCAGATACAGTGGTAGCTACGCCTCTGCCGGAGAGGCTCTCTGGTCATACCTTCAGCTAGAGAGGCTCATCTCTCTAGCACGAGAAGGAGGGCCTTTTCTGTGTCTGCTCCGGCCCTATGGCACCTCCTGCCAATGGAGTTATGTCTCCAGACAGAGTTGCTGCCCTTTAGGAAAGGAGTGAAGACCTGGCTGGCGGGGCATGTGTGGAGTGGGCCAGACGGCCAACTCGGTCACCTGGCTCTTTTAAATATTCCACCTCTCTCCTTGGTGTTTTTAACTTGTATTTTAGTTTTTATGTATGTTTTTAGTTGTAAAGCCACCCTGAGTCTTCAGAGGAGGGCGGGGTACAAATGAAATGAAATGAAATAAACAAATAAATATGAGATGGTTTTTATAGATATCGGAATAGCAGCAACATTTATATACTGCCCCACAGCGCTTAATGCACTCTCTGGGTGGTTCAAAAGGTAATTAGCATTTTTTGTCCCAAACTTGCTGCGTACTCATGAAAGGCTAAATCAACCTGGATCCCGTCAGGACTGAACTCACAATGTTTTGCCTGCAGTACTTAACGGTTTAACCACTGTGCCACATGCCTGATTTAAACATGACAGGCAAACACAGGCTTGCTGTCCAAGCCAATATCATCCTAGATGATAACACAATCTGTATAATATATTCTACTTAGGTTGACCCTACTCCATACCACAAAGCTTGCACTCAGGAAGCTTGTGCGTGTACCATGGAAGGGAAATATCTTGGCTTCTGTACTGCCGTTGCGATGTATGCAGAGGCATGCTCATCGGCTGGTGTCTGTATATCCTGGCGTACTCCAGACCTCTGCCGTAAGTGTGTTCAATTACATAACTGGTGCAGGTAGCCATAAGACGATGGGTGGATTGTCGTTTGTTGATCTTAGTTAGGCACCCACGTTTCTGCCTTTTTCTTACATCGGTTCTATGAACTGCCGTTTTGGTAAATTGGCAAAGATCTAATTTACATAGTTAATGGGAAGAAAGCGGGCACAATGTTGGGATACACTTTAGTCACATTGGCACCCCACAAGTACTAGGTTGTGGCACAAAGTCATAGTAAGGAGGAAGAGAATCCAGTGAAAGAGAAAGCTGCACTTTAGAACATCTGCCTGGCGTTTCAAGCAGGCATTTTGGTAATAGAATAAACCCACAGAACATTTTCAAGACTGGAATGGAACATAGGGTGCACATTCTGAAAGCCATTAGCCACTTCAGAGAGGAATTACAGCATGCCATTTACACCTAGTTCCAAGTACAGTAATATCTTGCATAATGAACGCTTCGTATAACGAAAAAAATCACATAACAAAGCGTTCATAAGCAATGGCGATAACCTGCATAACGAATTTTTTTGTTATGCTGGTTGTTGTTGTTGTTGTTGTTTTGTAAATGTGGTATATCCAGTCAATGGGAATCCCAGATAACTAACATTTTTTGTTCGTTATTTGGGGCATTTCCCATATAACGAAAAACCTGCATAGTGAAGATGTCTGTGGAATGGAGTTTTTTCATTATATGGGGTTCTACTGTATATTGGATATACTGCAGCATTTTGTTGCTCAGTAGTAGCGCCTACCTTTCTGTTGTGAAAAATTTTATCTGTAGATTACTATAGTCCAGTGGTGGCAAACCTATGGCACACGTGCCAGAGGTGGCACTCGGAACCCTCTCTGTGGGCAACTCTGCAGTCACCCCAGCACAGATTTCACCCCGCCCCTCTGCCCAGCATCCTAATGGGAGTGCTTCCTCCCTCCCCTAGCATAGAGTTCACCCCGCCCTTCTGCCCAGCAGTCCAATGGGAGCACTTCCTCCCTTCTCCCAGCACAGAGTTCACCCCGCCCCTCTGCCCAGCAGCCCAATGGGAGTGCTTCCTTCCTCCCCTGTTGTCATGTTGGCACTTTGTGGGTTTTGGGTTGCAGCTTGTGCACTCAGTCTTTAAAAGGTTCACCATCACTGCTATAGTCCCTTGGTGGTGAACCTTGGCACTCCAAGTGTTCTTGGACTTCAATTCCCAGAAGCCCAAATCTCTGTGAACCCACGCAGTAAACCCATTCGGTGGGTTCACAGAGACTTGGGCTTCTGGGAATTGAAGTCCAAGAACACTTGGAGTGCCAAGGTTCGCCATCACTGCTATAGTCCAAAAAGGAAGACACATCTTTTCTTGGCAGTGACAATGGATCACTTCCCCTCAGACAAAAAGGAGAAGAGCATGTTGAATATTAAAATAACAAGATCTTAAAGTTGCAAACTTCTTTGAAACGAGAGAGTGTGGCCTTGATGACAATATCCAGAACAGCAGCCAAAATCTGAATTCTGCATTTATACCCAAGCAATTTGTCATAAAAAGTAGGTTAAATACAAGTGCCAACCCTATATGGACAATAAGTGATTTATAAGATTCTGGCCTATAGAATAATTCAAATGTTTGCTAAGCATTCTGTGTTAAAAACAATGGCCAATAGCATAGTAAACATTAGCAACAATTACGGTACAGAACTTTAGGTGTTGGAACTGATTCCTGACATGAAATCTCTTTGTAGCTGTCTTCTGCGATTACTATAATGCACCTGGCGAGTGCAGTTGGCATTATGAGCCCTGTGGGACTATGACAGTCAAAACTTGTAACCAATTGATTGGCAGGACTCTTTCATCTGTCTTGGAAGGTAAGACACAGAGTTTTTCGTCCTGCTACCTGTTGAATTCACTGGGGACTCAGCTCATACTTTCCATACTCTCCCCAAGGCAAATGTCACAAGTTTTTGAGCTGTACAGGTACATTTAAATTTCCTACCATGTCTGCAATGTAGCCTCAGTTTGGAACATTTCCAGCTGTTATGTTATTGGTGGAATGATTTAATTAATCAATTAATTTTGCTTGCTTGCTTGCTTGCTTATTACCCCACATTTCACCTTGTAGAGAGGCTCAAGGTGGCTTACAAGGATGTAAAAACACACATATACAGTATCTATAAAAATCCCTTTGCTTCCCTTGAGCGCAACTGCCCCAAGGCAAGATGGAACTTCACCTGAGAGAATGGCCTCCCACTGGGCTCCCAGGGTTTCAGCTAATTTCCCCACAAAAACTGACCTTAGCCAGTCTGTTTGGAAGGCAGCAAGCAGCAAAAGATTCACCCCAGTCACTTCTCAGCTTTAAGAATACTATAATGCATTTCAGGAACAAGGCTACAGCAAATAAATACATTTCAGGTTAAGAAGCACATTGAAAACAAGAAACCTTTCTAGGTTTGGAAGCCATAAAGGCTCCCCAAATCCAGTGGCGTCGCATGAGGGGCCTAGTGGGCGGCCGGCCCCGGGCAGCACATTTTGGGCTATGGGTGTTTTTGGACTACAATTCCCAAAAGCCCCAGTGGGAGTGGGCGCTGGCATCCACCAGGGTGCTGCAAATTTGGCTTAAGCCCCGGGTGGCTGAAATCCACGCAATGTTACTCCCCAAATCTAAAGGACTACATGATTGTGAGTATCCAGCAGTGAACCACGAGATAGAGAGAGAGCAAGGCAGGCATCAGTAATTTATCCCTTTCCATGCCACCCGCTAAGCCAGTGATGGCAAACCTATGGCACACGTGCCAGAGGTGGTACTCGGATCCCTTTCTGTGGGCACCTGTGCAGTCACCCCAACACAGAGTTTGCTCTGCCCCTCTGCCCAGCAGCCCAATGGGAGCACTTCCTCCCTCCCCCAGCACAGAGCTCACCCCACCCCTCTGCCCAGGAGTCCAATGGGAGCATTTCCTTCCTCCCCTGTTGCTGTGTTGGCACTTTGCAATAAATAAGTGGGTTTGGGGTTGCAGTTTGGGCACTCGGTCGCTAAAAGATTCCTCATCACTGTCCTATGCTATGACACTGGACCGGCCATCCATCAAGGCTAGAGCCAATCAGGAACACAGTATGGAAATTAGGGAACCACCCTCTTGATATCACCCCAGCTCTTCCTGTGCTAATAATACCCCAGAAATGTACCCCTCCCTTGGGAAGTGCAGAGGAGTCTGCACCCGTACGGGCGTGTTTTACTTCGCTTCCAGGAGCGACGAGGGCGGTATGGGCCAGATGAATCACAGTAAACCCATCCATGTGGATTCACAGGGGCTTCTGGGAATTGAAGTCCAAGAACATCTGGAGTGGCAAGGTTCACCATCACGGGGCTAGCCTAATGGAAAGGTTTTAGCAAGAGATAAGACTCTGTCATTTAAGTAAAGGCATAGTTTTCTTGGTAGTACCAGCGCTGAGGTCATTGTTTAATGGGGACAGTATGCTGGTTTCTATAAGAAAGGCTAAAGGATGTTTTCCTCAGCACTGGACCTGCCCTTCCGAAGCCAACTTTTGATCTTTTTGAAATGCAGGTTGTTATGCAAAGTGTCCTGATCATGCGCCCTACCTAGATGAAAACACCATGCGATGTGTTCGTTTGTCAGATTGTACGTGCTATCACAATGATATAATCCTTCCTGGGCAAGTCATTTACGATGACTGTGGAAGAATATGGTATGTTATTACTTTGAATTCCTCACCACGCTTCATAGAATGTTTTCCTTGTGTTTTAAATATTGCACATATGCAGTCTAGCAGAGACATTTCTATAATATGAATGAGGGAGTTTTGGGTTGACTGTATTGAACACTTTAATTAATTAATTAGTGCTAATAAATGATGTGCCGCCACATCAATTCTGCCTTATGGCGATCCCTTCCAGGGTTTTCAAGGTAGGAGGTACTCAAGAAGAGGTTTAACATTCCTTTTTTCTGGAGGTGCTCTGAGGTTATGCAGATACACAGGCTGGCACTTCTCCTGTGGGGAAATGAATTCCCTAATTCTGGCCCTTCACCCAGCTACCAAACTCACTAAGCTATCCAGCCAGCAAAATTTTAATTATGTTAACACAAAGGTAGAAAGCAATCTTTTGAGAGTGCATCTTTTACTTTTTTTGATCTTCATCTTATATGTTAACACAGGGGTTCCCAAACTTTTTGAGCTATGGGCCGACCACATGGTTGAGAGGGCCGGTCACATGGTTCCTCCCACCCTAAATGGGGTGTGTTTATGGTAGCATTTATGGCAGGACCAGGCGTATTTACGCAGGCAGAGTGTCTTTTATGGTTGTCGTAAATGCACCTGCTCCTCCTTCCGCTAGCGGCGAGGCCGGTGACATGCCACATGAAATGGTAATTTGGCCACCCCTGTGTTAGCATATCGTAAACTATTCAAAAGCCACTCTGAGTGGTGTTTGCACCAAAAGGGCAGGCTGTAAATGAGAATAAATAAATACAGTGGTCCCTTGAGTTACAAATGGTTTGAGTTACAAAATTTTCACAATACAAATGAAAATCAATTGAAAATAACGGCCTGAGTTATGATTTTTTCCAGAACAGATTAATTGGTTTTCAATGCATTCCTATGGGGAATCTGAGTTACAAATTTTTCATAACATGAAAAATGCCTTAAAACGCATTACATTTGTAACTTGAGGTACCACTGTAATATAAATTCAAAAAGAACAGGGCCGATTTTTACCACACAAAATAAACAATTGTTGTTTGTTGGATGCTGAAAAACTGTGTTTTATCTTTGCAAACATTTCTGTGGTGACCAGTCAGTTAACGTGCCATTGTTGACAACAGTCCCTATATTTTGCGAACAACGGTGTTTTAAGATCCTCATATTGTAAACATTATTTTTAATTTCCATTTTATTTTGTACCTAGTGTTTGCACAGATGGGAAGTTGGATTGCCATGGTGAGTATTCTGGTGGTGGGCACCTGTAAAATAGAGTTCATATAGTTTTGTACGCCATCAAGTATCCAATGCTGTTGAGATATATTTCCTTGAACAATTGTGTCCCCAAGGAAGGTTGGCACTGAAAGATGCTGGTCACTGTTTTGTTTTATTACAGTACAGTAAAACCTCGGATAACGCTAAGACTTGGTTCCACAAATCTTGGTGTTATCTGATTTTTAGTGTTATCTGATCCATGTTAAAATCCTATGGGATGGAACGGATAACATTAAAGCTCCATAGAGATACATTGTAACCGCACAGGGTTTAGTGATTGTTATCCGATCCATCCCATAGGACCTTAACGTTATTCGATCCAATTCTCCTCCCCAGATTATTTAACGTTATGCGATTTTAGCGTTATCCGAGGTAAACGTTATCCGAGGTATTACTGTATTTTACTATTTTACAGAAATCTACTTTTCAGGCTCCTTCCCTTCCCATGTTTTTTTGCTTCCTATCACCCTTTTGTTCAATGTCCCATAGCATAAGATGGCAGGTGACCATAGATACACATTCATTGAACCTTTGGCTTTAACAGTAAACAAATCATTGTTTGTTTGTCACTGTCATTGAGATCGCAGGCAACAGCTTTTTTTAATTATTAAAAGCTCTATGTCCCCATGCTAATATTTGCAAAAGCCTACCCTGCAGAAAAAGGAGCTTGAGGAAGCCACAAAACCTGAAACAGGTATAGGAAGCTTCCCATTTGTTTACATTAAGCATTAATGGCACCAGATGTCGGCATCCTCTGGTTTACCCAGCATAAATTTCCCCAAGAAGATTTTGTCCATCAATTACATGATTATGTAACTTGACTTTCCTACAATTCATATTACAGTACAGTAATACCTCGGATAATGATTGCATTGGATAATGCTAGAATCGGATAACGATGCAAGATTTTTGGAAAAAACTTGCATCGGATAACGATTCTGGATAATGATTCTTAGTGTTATCCGAGGCAATGGTCTGCAGGTGTGGGGTGGTTTGGGAAGAACTACCCAATCCACCCCCCATCCGCAGCGGTCTCTGCAACTGCAGTTGGGTCGGGGAAAACCACGCGCCTTTCCCCCGACTCTACTGCAGTCGCAGAGCCCACTGCGGGTGGGGGGTGGCTTTAAAGGCAGGGAGGAAAAGAGAGACCCGGTCGGGTCTCTTTCTTTCCCTGCCTGCCATTAAAGCGGTTTGTCCCTGAAGTCAGGGCTTTTTTTTAACGTTGTTCGATACATGCATCGGACAGCGCTAAAAATCGGATAACATCATGACTTGTGGAACCAAGTCATAATGTTATCCGGGGTATTACTGTATTTTACATGGTTTTAATATAGTAGAACCCCGTATAGCGATTGCCCCATACAGCGATGAAATCACATAGCGATGAGGCGGGGGGGGCATTCCTCATAGCAATCATTCCTATAGGAAAATCCGTACAGTGATTTCCCAATGGGAAAAACCAATTAGTGCCAAACATCGTTTTACGTTTTTTCCCCTTAGGAAAAATCGTTGTATAGATTTTCCCATAGGGAAGATCATACAACAAAAACCTCATAGCGATCAGCTCCATGGAATGGATTAAAATCACTATACTGAAATATACTGTACTGAAATATATGGTTATGTTCACGTTGAAGTACTGTATATGTGTTTTGAGTAATCGCCGTATGTCCTAAAATAACACTTTGGTCAATATTTGAAAACGAGGAAATTAATTGGACAACTAAAGTGTTTCTGTCCATTTTTCAAACAGCACCAATATTGATTTATTGCCAGGAAATGGGAAATGGCATAGAATTTCCAGTTAAGTGATTGGTATAAGAAAGTTTGGCACATGGCTATTAATGATGAGTTTACATGTAATATAAAAGTTAAGCAGGGGTAACAGGCAAATAATAATTTACATCAATTTTGTATTAATAAGAGGGAAGGGGCCAAACCTATTGCAAGAGTCAATATAATTCTGGAAGAGGCTTCACAAGCATAATTACTTGCTAATTCCAAATGTTCCCAGTGGGGCAGGGGGAACACCCGGTATTTAGATATTTGTTTGTTAGATGATTTTTCTCTCTGATTGTTTTTGTTATTGTATAAAAGTAAGAAAAAAGAAAGAAGCATGTGTGAGATTACTGCTCTTATTTTATTTCCCTCTTAGGGGCCTTTCAAATACCATGTGACCTAAAGTAGGCTACTTTTTGAACCCCGTCCCCCCTGTGACTTTCCGTGACCTTTGTCTGACCCCAACCCCAACCCCCCCAAATCACATGGTTTCTCCATTTTCCCTGATTTGAAGAGAAATGGCAGGAACCTGGGCGACCCGGAGCCTGAGGACACTTGTTGCCCCACCCCTGGACACCCACCTGGCCGGGGGATTAAAAGCCATGCTGGCTCAAGTGCCAGAGGAGGTTCCAACCTGGAGCCTGAGGACACCTGCCGCCCCACCAGGGTGGGGGTGGGGTTAAAATTTTGGAGTCACGTGACGTTGTGTCAAAACCCCCATGACTTTCCATGACTTTTGGTCACCCCCCCTCCCCACCTCAAATGGTCATGTGATATTTGAAAGACCCCTTACCTGTTTTTCATTTTGTGCATGTGTTCCTTCAAAATCTGAGTTACATGCCCTTACCATTTTTGTTTATAAATCTATATTTCCGCCTCTGGATCCTGACTTTCCTCCTGGCTGGTATCAATGACGTGGTGTTTTCTCACTGGATCCAGTTTTCCCAGGCATTCCGAGATCAGGTGGTGTGCCACGCTTTAGAACAGAAGCAACCAGCAGCTCCACTGCAAGACTGGGTCCCACCAGCACTGTAACTTCTTCCAGGAAGCAGTTTGGAGTTAAAACATCTAGCTCCGAGACTGGGACCCATCAGTCGTGGGGAAAGGAAAGTGTTAGCACAAGAAGTACCACCATTGTTTGGAATAAAATTGCCTCTGTAAGAGCCACTGGACAAGCAGGAAGCAAAACGGAAGCTATGGAGTATTTCACTACGGAACCAGTTGGATATGCCAGTCTCTACACTGGTGCCCCTCCTAGTATCAGCACAGGTATTACTGGGATTACTGCCAAATGGACCACGGGTGTTACCAGCAGATCTACGGAACATGAAGCAACTGAAAAATCAACAGAAGGCAGGGAGAGTATCACCACAGAGGCAACAAGCTATATGAAGACCAGCACTGTCTCACCTGAGACCACCACAGGAATTATAACCACTGAAAGTCATGCCACAAACAAGGCATTCCTGACCAGCCCAGGCTTTAGTACTAGTCCTGCCAAGGGAGAAAGGAGTACAATCTGGCCAGAAGGTACTGAAGAGAACACCAATGTGACTGACGTGCCTGTCACTGAATACACTGGACGTGTCCAAGAAAGCTCATCTCCATCTCATTCATTAACTGGAAGACCTGCAGGTATAGTAGATGCCACCACAAGGGCTGTTTTGGATAGCAGGAAATAATCTCAAGGCTAATAAGACAGAAACAGGTCTGGAGGAGGGAGGGAAGCATGTGTCATGTCATCAGAGATTCAATAGTAGAGATAGGAGGCAGAACAGTCTGTTTCAGTAGATTTTTCAGGTTCTGTTATGCTTTCTCCATATACTGTATTGCTATTATAATAGAAGCCAAATCACTGCAATACTGATGGAGTGGGTCAAAGAGTGGGATGATGATGAGCAGGAGAAGGACAAGTCATAAAGTTGACCATCCTTTTCAACAACAGATCAAGATACTAGAACAGAGACCATATAGCAGGGGTTCCCAACTAAGGCCTGCGGGCTGGATCCGGCCCATGGTGCCACTTCATATGGCTCTTCACTCCTCCAAGGGCATAGAGGGATACCCCTTTGGAGCTGTTGGGCCAAAATGGCCACCCCCATCATGCAGGCAGGGCAAAATGGCCGTCCAGCCCTCAAAGCTGACTGAGACCCATCAAAGTGCCAGTGAGAGAGCGTGACCCGGCCCCTGGCTTGAAAAGACTGGGAACCCCTGCCATATAAAGATGAATTTAGTATATTTCTTTCTTTCTTTGCTAATTTTATTTCTGAGGTGAAGGACAGGACAAAGAAGAATGTTAAACTCATGCTTGGTTGGATTCTACAAGAACACAGTATGTAGCACAAGGCAGGCTGGTAGGGTACCTCAACAATTATAAATTAATGCGTTTCGTCAAACTGTATCAATTTACTGAACGAAGCCAATGAACTGACAAGTATGAGAATTAAATTAAATTAATTAAACTGTACACCAGGAAACAAACTGGCTAATTTCATGGCTGGCTGGCTTTCATTTTGATGGTGATAACTTGATTATTGTCTCCTTAAATTACATTTTGGCTGCACTTCAGTAAAAATGAAATAACAAAAGCCTCCAGAAATAAATGTGGTGTTTGAACAAGCTGTGCATAAATGACATCTCTTACATATCTAGGTACCAAACTATTTGGGGCTTTATAGATAAGCACTGGCATTTTGAACTACAATTAGAAACAAATAGCCAGTTGGCCAGTTAAGAATGTCCATATTAACTGATTCCAGTTAGCAATGTAACTGCTGCATTTTTACTAACTGTGTTTTTTTCTAAAAATACCCACTGAAGACAACTTCATCTCCATTAACTCCAGCTTAGTGGTAACTTAGCATTGTGATTCTTATTCATAACCATGCTTGCATTATTAAACTTCAAAGATAAACTGTTAACACAACTTTAACTAATATTCTTTCTTCATACAGAATGCCCTCCATTAGCAGGTATGTCCTCTTATTTCTTCTGTGCATAAAAGCCTTATAAACAAGACATACAGCTTAGAGGTAACTTATTTCAGAGGATGGCATAGAGAATGTCTGAGCAGATTCAGAAAAAGACAAGTGTTATCATCATGTCTGTATTGCTGTTGAAGGAGGAACATTACCTGGATTCAAAGATCATAAGGAATACCTCAAGACAATGATGCAGGGGGCCTTTCAAATACCATGTGACCTAAAATAGGCCACTTTTTGACCCCCTCCCCTCTGTGACTTTCTGTGACCTTTGACCGCCCCCCCCCCAATCACAATGTTTCTCTGTTTTCCTTGATTTGAAGAGAAATGGCAGAAGCATGGCCAACCTGGAGCCTGAGGATGCCTGCCACCCCACCCCTGGACTCCCACCTGGCCGGCGGTTTAAAAGCCATGCCAGCTCAAGCAGTGGAGAATAGTCCCGCCCGGAGCCTGAGGACACCTGCTGCCCCACCCCTGGACTTCCACCTGGCCGGGAGGGGTTTTTTAAAATTTTTGGAGTCACGTGACTTCACACTGAACCCACCCTTCCCCATGACTTTCCATGACTTTCGGTCGACCCCCTCCCCCAATAAATGGTCACGTGGTATTTGAAAGACCCCTAGTACAGGATATTCCCAAAGTCAGCGTACATAAGGGAAATGAGAAATTGTAGCTAAATGTACCTTTATTGAAAAAATATTCAGTACCAGCCCCATAAAGTGGGCTATATTCCTGTGTAAACAGCCTCTGTGTAGCTCACATTTTTTTCTACACAGTTGCCAAGTATCTTACTTGAGTCCAAGTAAGGTTTGTGCAGATCGGATTCTGAGCTTGACAACTGGAAGGTAGGCAGGTCAGCAGATCAAGACCTGAGTGCTCCGCAACTGAGTGAGCTCCCGTCGTCTGTCCCAGCTACTGCCAACCTAGCAGTTAGAAAGCAAGAAATTGCAAGTAGAGAGATAGGTACTGCTTTGTTGGGAAAGGTGACAGCGTTCTCTGTGCACCAGCTTCTAGTCATGCCTGCCACATGACCATGGATATGTCTGCAGATGCAGACAGTGCTGGCTCTTTGGCTGTAAACAGAGATGAGCACCATACGCTAGAGTCCGATACGACTGGCTTTCGAGCAAGGGAGACATTTTCCTTTACAGTACTAAGGTTTATGTAACTTGCTGCAGTTAATTGTAACTAATTGACAAGACACATGACTGAAACATATCTGGTACTTCATCAGTTAGTGCAGTAGACTACTCAAACCTTATGCAACCACCAATAGGATTCTGATCATTAAGCACTATTAAAATCAAGTTTAAATACCTGGTGGTATCAAAACTGTAGTAATTCGTCTCTCTAAAACGGGGTGCCTCGTTGCTCCTGAAAGCGGAATTAAAACGCGTTTTACTTCTGCTTCCAGGAGCGACTATGGCTTTGTGGGCCAGATGAATTGGTGTTGGGGGCCGCACCCAGCCCCCGGGCCTTAGTTTGGGCGCCCCTGCTCTAAAAGCTCAACAGAACATAAATGCTTTTATTTGCATTTTTAAAAAACGAGTTAAAGTGATCGATAAATCTTTGTGCACCTTTTGGGCCGCCACAGAAAAGCATGTTTCCTTTTAACATTTTTAAAAACTCACAAAGAACAGAACTTGGAACAAGGCTTTACTGGTTACTTGGAGTATCATATGGATAAAAGTATAGATAACTTGAATATTTATCTGATAGCATTTTGTCCATCCCTTGTTTTGTAAGAATAAGAAGCCCTCGCCTCTAATTTATCAGCAATGTTTCTGCTTTTGGAAACATGACATATATATAGTCACTTAAATCAATTCACTGCTATCTTTTATTCTTTCAGAATCAACTTCTTGTCGGTTTAAAAACAAATTTTACAAGGTTAGTTTGTTTACACATCTTCCCCTTGCTCTTTCTCTGCCTCCTTTTTATTCTCCTCTTGGAGGGAGATTTCCTTGGTGGGTGAGATCTCCCTTACTTTCCTAATTTTCCTGCCCATCTGGATCTTTCCAGTCTTTGGGGGAGAGTTTGCTCCAGGACAGAATACCCAAAAGGAGTTCACTGTGTCCACAGGTATCCTTGGCAGAGATCTTGAATGGCTAATAGGACTTGGAGGCAGAGGTTTGATTGCTTAGCAAAATAATATCCGGCATCTCAACATTAGCATTTTGAAATGCCAACGAAGAATTGTGTAAAAAGCTACTCCTGTGATGTGAGCATATCAGAACTGGAGTTGACATTATGCTAACTTCAACAGAATAATGTATTGCTTTCCAAATTATAAATGTGTTGACTGCTGGGTAACGTGTCTCCAATTTTTATTTGTTATGAATAGATATTGATGTGTTTAATCACTTTTGATAATCTAGATTGGAGCAATGTTTCATGATCCAGATAACCCATGCCTCAATTACACCTGTACGGCAGAAGGCTTTACATCAAAAGCTGAAGAATGCGTTGAACAGAACTGGTGCAGCAAAGTAGGTTGGAAAAACAGACTTCCAAATATATACGACAAGGAAGATTTAGTGAGACCAGGCTAAATCCAGAAGCTTTCCCTCTGAAGTGCTGAGTATTCCTGTACTCTTTTGCTGTTATTCCAAGCCTCAAATTTGTTCATTCTGTAGGTTTCTCTATGCCCCCCTAGTAATTACTCCCTTTGTCATTCCATGTATCTTCTCCTTCTCTTCTATTTCTGTCACTCTTACCCCACACCTCCAACTCTGATCCTTTGTTGCTCTGTAATGGAGTACAAAGCTATGTTGCTTGCGGCAAGTTTCAAAATATGAGGCACTTATAGGTACAGGTGGGTGATGTACAATGCATTTGTCTGGATCAGGCTGGGGAAACTGCCACCTTCTCCATCATGAATACCTTAAATTATACAATGGATGAGTGTTGGCAGCCTAAAGAAGCAGGGATCCTCCCAGTCTCACTTCTCATGTACGAGGAATTTGAGCAAGACTTTGATACCCTTCCCCAAAAACCTGCCGAAAGGGCCACACGCAATGAGTATTTCAGTTCCCCCAGGAAAGGATGCTAGCAGTACATGGGCATTATTTAACATGAGCTCGGTTTTTAATTGCATTTTTCTTTTTGATTTGAAAAACAGGAATTCAGAGTATATCATGAGAACAACTGTTGCTACGATTGTACGTAAACATTTTACATTTTGCATAGAGAACAGTAATATATAATTGCTTGTCCATAAGCAGTAGTAATACAGTGGTACCTCGAGTTACAAATGGTTTGGGTTACAAAATTTTCAAAATACGAATAAAAATCAGTTGAAAATAATGGCTCGAGTTACGATTTTTCCCCGGAACAGATTAATTGGTTTTCAATGCATTCCCATGGGAAACCATGTTTCAAGTTATGAATTTTGGTTTTCAATGCATTCCTATGGGAAATCCAAGTTACAAATTTTTCATAACATAAAAAATGTCTTGAAATGCATTAAATTTGTAACTCGAGGTGCCACTGGTAATTTATCATTAGTATATATGGGGTGATGTGGAAGAAGCCTTCCCAAAGAATGTGAGGGTGAACACGTCTAGGCATCCCATGGGCAACAACAATACCCTGTTGGCCAATCCTTCCCAGTGATGGGATGTTACCGGTTCGGACCGGTTCATGTGAACCGGTAGCACCCCATCAGGAGGGGTCGCCAGGGTGGTGGTGGTAAAACCCCAGGCGACCGGCTCAGTTGCCTCTCTGGCCCCCTCCAAAAATGTATTTCCGGGCAGCCAAAATGGCTGCCCAGAACTGCGCATGCATCAAACGGAGGCAGTTCTATTTTAGTGCACATGCGTCAAATAGAGGTTTGATGCATGCGTACTAAAAAAACACACTAAAATGCGCAGACATTTTGTTTTTCTTTTGCTCCGCCCATGATGCCGGCTACACCCACGACGTCCATGACATCATGGTGGGGTAGCGGGAATTTTGACAACCCACTACTGATCCTTCCCCTCTGGAAACACTATTAGATTGCTTCCAGCATGAATGAAGTAATAGTAATGTTTCGAATATGTTTTGTTAAAAAAAGTTTCCATTTATTTACAAAGTATTACACACAAAAATGTTCATACAGGGAGACTAGGATGTCTTTATTAGGCAGAGTGTCTAGTAAGATAAAATAATTAAGAACACATGTTGAAGAAAAAGGGATAGAGATTTCTTCTCAGGGATCATAAAAGTAGCATGATTAAAGTCAGGGTTGTTAGATAGTGAATGAGGCTTTGCCATTTATAATTCATCCGGAGCCCAAAGCAGAGTGAGGCCAAGAAAGCTTTCACTGTGAACAGGCTTCTTATAGCACAAAGTACTACATTTTGCATGACCTCCAAATCCTCACTGAAATTAGAGGTTGTTTTGTGGGTATCGGCATTTCCGTTTTTTTTAATGAAGCACATACCCTTCCCTCTTTCCATTAAGGCTTGAGGGGAAGCATTTCATCCTTTCACAAGAACACCCTCAATACTTGTGCTCATTGAAATCTGCCATACTGCTTGGAAACAGTACAAAGCTAGAACTATTTCACGTTTTAGGGTACAACTGCATTTGCTGTAGCTATACTGTATTGGATTTCTTACTTCGCCCAAGCAAACGGACACACATACCGGAGATGCAGCCAGGCTTTTGCTCACAGAGATGGAAGAAGCTGTAAACTAATGCATTAACAAATAGGAAGGGTTAACATTTCCCTTCCTGAAAAATCAGACCCTCCCTGCAAGGGAACTGAGACATGTCTTGTTGTTAGCACCTATGGATATTTGATGTACAGGGCATTTTTATTTCATTTGTGTCCAGATCAAACTTTGGATTGCCAAAATGATGCCACTTTCTTGGTTTTGTCATTGGCCAAACTTAAGTCCTCGATGGTACGTTTCTGACAGGAATCGGCAGACTAGTAAATGAGCTGGGTTCTGTATCTCTCCACATTCACACAGTGTGTTGTGGTCTGGCAGCAGCCCCCACTTGAGCATGTTGGTCTTTCATTTAGGGACTCCAACCCTCAGCCTGTTCAGGGTCCTCCAAGTGACGTAGGGGGAGGTTGAGTTCCTCAGCCATATTCTACAGACCATTTACTTGGTGTGATAAACATCCAGCGGGACCCTTCTTCCTAGCCTTGCCCTGACCACTACATGCTCTTAATAGAAGAGTTGGAACCCTGGGGTGATGTTGCAAAATGTTACGTGCACAAAGAGGAGAGGGGTGGCAGTTGCAGCCAAGTACTGAAAGACAAAAGCACATCCTATGTCCGTGATGGTGAACCTTGGCACTTCAGCTGTTCTTGGACTTCAATTCCCAGAAGGCCAAGCCCCCGTGAACCCACATGAATGGGTTTGCTGTGATTCATCTGGCCCGCACCACCCTCATCACTCCCGGAAGTAAGACGCGCCCATATCGAGGAATCACAGCAAACCCATTCGTGTGGGTTCACGGGGGCTTGGGCTTCTGGGAAGAGAAGTCCAAGAACATCTGGAGTGCCAAGGTTTGCCATCATGGTCCTATGGGGTGATAAACCAAAGTTAGCTTCCCATTCAACCCTGCAATTTAAAATCAGCACTTTTGTGTTTCTTGCTGCTGTATTTTACCCGACATATAAGATGGTCTTCTCCGTGTTGGAGGTCAATTTGTGGAATTTTCCATCCTGAGATATAGGTGCATCTTAAACTTTTTGCTCCTTAGCATTTTCTAGAAGTAGAAAAGTGGACAGAGAGTCTTTTAAAAAGAGAATATAACAGTAGACTAATGACCTAATTCTTTACACTTTTACATTGTTTACTGTTTTGTCTTCCTTCTTAGGCAGAAATGCATGTAGACCAGCTCCAGTAGAGATTGAAGTTAAGGCAAATGGTTGTAAAGGTGTCATTGTGATGGCAAAATGCATTGGGACCTGCAAAAATGTAATCTCGTAAGTCAATTTAGATTTTTTTTGGTAAGAGAGGATGAGTATCTGCTGGACACCCAGGTGGAGAAAAATAAAGGTTTAATTGTGGTATTGAACAGTACAGGTTAGGGAGAAGTTTTGAAAATGACTTAGTTCTATGCACTTTAAGAGGATATAGGCATTTTCTGGCCATTCAATTTGCAGATAAGCCCTTTGATCCAACTTGAAAAATGTGTACGGCAGGCCCATGCTGGCCATTTGGGTCACAGGGACAAGTCCCGGTCCGCCCCAGTGACTGGCGCTTCCCAGAGGTGGGCAGAAGTATGTCACCTGGTGTCTACAGTCCATGACATCATGGTTTCTCCCAACCTCCTATGGTTGTCATCCAAGCTGGTAACTTCTCTCTGCCCCTGACCAGTTGTACGAAGCTCGTAATCCTAGAGCATGACGGATAGCAGTTTTTAATTTTAGACAGTTAAGACCCACCCACAAACCTGCCCAATATGAAATATAAACAAGTGTTTTCAAATGCCTAATATACTTTCTTCCAGGCTGGAGCGTGAACCCTGATGAATTTAAAATAACTATCATTCTATTTTTAGTTTACTGTATTTTTCTTTATCTCAATTTCAGATATGGTGATGTTGACCGTCAATTGGTAAACAATTGTTTTTGTTGCAAGGCAAAGGATCATATATATAAAAACTTCCCCATTATCTGCCCTGATGGACGATTAGACATGTATAGATACAAGCACACCGTCTCCTGCAACTGCCAGATCTGTGAAGGCTCCTAATGCAACCATGGTTAAATGGCATTTTTCTCTTCTGGTAGAAGAGCTTTTAAAATCCTTTTTTGAGATTTGCATGGATTATCCTACTGCTACTTACTTAAATCACCACTGATAAGCAGATTCTGTAGTACAGTATATGTTTTGTAGTATCTTTATAGTTCACAAAATCAGGCAAATAAGTATTGGTACTTTTTCAGTTATTTGTTCAGTCATCAATGTATTGCCAATAAACTTAAACATGTCCCCTTCACTGTTGCCTATATCTTGCTTGGATTTCATTATCAGTGTTATTTAGTGGTTGTGGACGGATGGAGGCTTTTATATTAGAAAACACTTTCCTTAACCTTCCACAGAAACAATTCTGCTGAAACCATTGGTTAGATTAGGGATAAACTCGTATTATCTTGTAATAGGATCACCTTTCTTAGGAAAGGGATAAAACTGGATAAATTTTGTGTCAGAAATTACTCTAGGTTGAAAGGATTTTTGCTGGAGAAACTCCCCTCAGGGGACACCTGAATGAGGCCCCTTTCATGTCCCCAAGATCCGTCGTGCAGCACTTGGATATCAAAACCCGACTTTCCAGTCTCCAAGTTCAGCGTCTTCACTGTTAAGCCACTTTATAAAATTGGATCATAAGATACTAGACAAGGCATGTCAAAACTAGAGCTCCACATTGTGTTCTCTTCTTCAGAAGAGCAGCCTTGAATGTGATATGTTTTGCACATTTAGTGAATTCATATCCGATTTACGTATGCATCGATTTATGTAAAAATCGACGTAACTTTTTTTGTTACATACAAAATGACCCTGGGCCATTTGAGTGTTAAAAATTCCACCCCACACCCCCACCGCCAGAAGTCATCACTTACCGTGGAGACGGCTAAGGCGACACTAATGATTGCGGCAGTTTTGTCATGTTTTCCGCCGCTCCTGCTGCTTCTATTAACACTGGTAGAGTGCAGGGGGTATCTCTGCTTTTCGTCCGAGGTCCCCCTGTGGCACACTTTAGCTGGAAAAGTGCATTAGATGAAAGCTGCTCCATCCCGCTCTTCGTCCAAGGTTTCTCCACGGCGTGCTTTAGCTAGGAACGCACGTAGGACAAAGAGCAGGATGGAGTGGTTTTTGTCTGATGCACGTTCCCAGCAAAAGTGCAGGGGGACCTCGGACGAAGAGTGGAACTGAGTGGATATATTCCCCACACTCTACCAGTGCTGGTAGAAAGTGCGGGGGCAGCGGCAGTGCTGGTGGCGGTTTCCACTCCCTTGACAGCCAGACAAACCACTCAGAAGGAAGCAGCAGCATGGAAAAGGTATGGAGATTGCTCCGTTTACATTCCCTTTGTGCTGATTATTTTTTAGGATTATTTTTGGTCCGGTCAGGACCATTCCCACCCACCCCTTTATGGGAATGCTGCAATTTACATAAAAACTGTATTACATAAAAAGCTACAGAACTGACTTTTTACATAAATCAGGGTTTTACTGTACAGTACTTCAATTCTCTATTCCACCAGACTCCTTCACAGGTCCCTGATAAACGGCTCCTGCAAACTGAGTTCTACTCAACAACTGAACCGTTTAAAAGCCATTTCCCAACAATCAGATTTTGAGAAGGTCCCACACCAGCACCACAAAATCATGGTCATTCTCTAGACCAGGGGTCAGCAAACTTGGCTCTCCAGATGTTCTTGGACTATAGTTCCCAGAAGTGCTAATCAGCAGGTTTGCTGACTGGCTTCTGGTAATTGAAGTCCAAGAACAGCTGGAGAGCCAAGTTTGCTGACCCCTGGTCTACACCACTTTGAGAATGTTTGCAGGAAGTCTTTTAAAGATCATGGACACAACTTGTGAAAGCTTTTCTATATATCAGAAAATAGTGGTTTTAGTCAGAACAGATACAAATGGCTAGAGTCAGATACAAATGGCTTTTGAACAAGGGAAACCTTTACCTTTACTATGGCTGAGTAAATTGTTCATTAAATTTTTCCATTCCTTTTGATAATCCTCTCAAGGAACAATTTGACAAAACAATCAATTCTCCATTGTCCCAGGTCTCCAGAAGTCTAACAGAAATAAAATGAACTATATGATCCACTTCCATACATCTGAGGTTGTACTTCCACTAGACAGGATGGCAATTATGACAATTTACTTGACATAACACCAGTGAATGCAATAGGATTTACTCCTGAGTAGACATGTATAGCGTGAATTGTTAACCTTATTCTGAGCAATTGCTATTCTATTAGACATTACAGTTTGGAGGTCCTTACACAGCACCTATAGATTCAACAAAATTTCAATTTGGGTTCTGGGGTGTGCATTAGGGGTGGGATGTTTTGATTTCCTGGGCTACAAATCCCATAATTCTCCATCCTGGGAATTTTGCCTGGCAGATATCTTGCAGGTAGTGGCTAAACTAGAGAAAATGCTTCATCTGGAAGGTTTTGAGCAGGGATGCCCAAACTACAGCTCGGGGCCGGATCCGGCCCCAATGCCAATTCATCCGGCCCACAAAGGCCTTGTCTCTCCTGGAAGCTTCCTGGGGCAACAAGGGCTCGCAGGCCAGATTAATTGGCATCAGGGGACAGATTGGGCTCCCGGGCCATAGTAACCGTCTCCCTGAACCATGTGACCGGCCGGTGGCCCAAAAAGTTTGGGCACCCTTGGTTTTGAGGTTCAGCTTGGCCTAGCGCTGCCTGAGTTTCCAGTTCCTGTCCCAGTGCTAGTTGGGACTTTTCTTCCTGAATAGGAGTTTCATCAAAGAAATCTGAAAATCCCATCCCTGAGCTTTCTTGCATGTATATTTCCAGATGCATATTGACCAGTGTAGTAGACCAGTGATATGGCTTCACAAAGAGTTTGGTGACACCTTGAACTTTCAGGAATGAACTCTATCATGGCAGCAAGATGCCACAGATTTCAGCCGAAACATTCCCTTGTGCAATATGCTCAAAAGGCCCCAAGGAAAGAGGTCATCATTGTCTTAGTACCAAAACACATAATTGTTTGATCTTTCCTTCCCCCTCTCCTTAAATATGCTTAATTAAAAACAACACAAGCACTTCATTTATTGAATCCACATCTATGCCCCTCCTCCCAAGAAGCTTGCACTTTTGCTTCTTCTCTTCCATTTCTGCATTTCCACATTCTCATTTCAGTACTTACAAGGTTACAGATAAAAGAGGGAGAGGGGACCTTGCGTCTCACTTTTTAAAAGTGTAATACCCAAACTTCTGGTATTAAATTGGTCTTATTTTTCTGCTACACTGTTGGAAATACTCATCCCTCCAATTTCACACTATGGTTTTGTGGGCGTCTGGAACGCCTGCGACGCGGAGTGCTAACTGCTGACATTTCACTGGCCAACTGTAGTTTTGATCAAACAGTTCGGTAAACTAGCCTCACGTCCAAGCAATGGTTCTGTTCATTGAAAGAAATGGTTCTCATAGGATTTCCTGGCAGCTTTCCAAATTCTTAAAGGAACACACAAACCACACAAATAAGAGTGTTGATTTGTTTTGAAAAGGTTTGTTTTTCATGTGTGAGGCCATCAGCACTGTCTTAATATATTGCACAATGTTTTGTTACAAAAATGTTTTCTGCATCAGACTGAAAAGAAAACAGTTTCTCAGGAAAGTGCTAATGCGTAGCGTCATCTGTCTTTAGAAGTACATGGTTGTCTAGGTGCCCATCTTGAAGTGTGTCCTGTTAAGGAAAATACAAAGTATAAAAAAATTTGTAATTTTAAAAAATGTTTCCATTTTGGATCCATTATCATATACAGTAAAACACCGGAAGACGCTAAAACTTGGTTCCACAAGTCTTGGTGTTATCCGATTTTTAGTGTTATCCGACCCATGTTAAAATCCTATGGGATGGATCGGATAACGTTAAAGCTCCATAGAGATACATTGTAACTGCACAGGATTTAGCGGTTGTTATGCGATCCATCCCATAGGACCTTAACGTTATTCGATCCAATTCTCCTCCCCAGATTACTTAACGTTATGCGATTTTAGCGTTATCTGATCCAATCGTTATCCGGTGTTTTACTGTACAGTTGTACTTCGCTTAAAGAGCATAATGTGTTCCACAGGATTGCTCTTTAAGCGAGTTTGCTCTTTAAATGAAACACCATTGAAAGTGACCAATTGTGACTTCTGGTGCGAACTCAGATTTATTTGCTAAGCGAATTTTTGGTTGGTTTCATTTGTTAAGCGAAGCAAACATTCAGAGAAAATTCTGCTCTTTAAGTGAGGTTTGACTGTATAATCGAGTATAAGCCGACCCGAATATAAGCCGAGACACCTAATTTTGACCTGAGAAACCAGGAAAATAGATTGACCCGAATATAAGTCGAGGGTGGCAAATGCTGCAGCTGCTTAGTGAGTTTCAATAATTAAAATGCAGTACATAAAAATAAGATGCAGCAGAAAGGAGTTTTCTCCATGCAGATTGAGATGCACCAATGACAGGACGGGAGAAGTGGGTGGTGAAGGCTATTCGCCGCCACTGCCTTTTTCCATCGCACTCAGTGACCCAAGTATAAGCCGAGTCCACTTTTTTGACCTCATTTTTAGGACTGAAAAACTAGGCTTATGTGATAAAATGAGGCCCCAAGTTCTTCATATATCCAAAATGGAGTTTAGTAGGTTTCCAGTCTATAGTAGAAATGTGGCTTCTTGTGCTAGCCAAAAGGGCCATTTGGTTGTTTTTCACACTTTGGGGCCCAGAAAGGGAAGAGATAGACAGAGAGGCGCGTTATTTACCCCAACTCTGTTATTTGATTGGATGTCTGCTAGTTACATCACACCTGGAGGGAAGGTTTGAAAGAGGGAGTGGCAAGCAGAAAGCAGCGAAGCAGTTAAGCAGTTGAGAGAAGCAGAGAGAGATTTTGATTTTCAAGCAGAGAAGATGTAGAACTTTTAAAGGGGGAGGAAATGGGCTAATGCTGCAAGCCTTTCTTCCTAGAGATAAGCCATGAGCACATGTCTTGAGAAGAGTTCAAAAATGGTTGTCAACTAGGGAACAATGACAAGAAAGAGAGGGGCTTTCCAACTTGGCCTTATCTCTGGAAATCTTAATTATGATAACTTAGAATAGACAGACAGATTCCTTTTTATTTAGGGGAATACTTGTCTGAAACATCCTGTCTCTAAAACAAATTAAAGTTAGTTTATTTTTCTATGCTGAGATCTGTAACCTGATTCATCAAGAACCATGCTACCAATTTAAATAAAAATAGTTTCTTCAATCAACGCGTGTTCATTGAAAATGGGATATCGGGTTAAAAGACATTAAGTCCCTCTTTTTTGTCTCTTGAAAACACTACTGAAACTTCTCAAAGTAAATTGGGGTTGTCTCTGTAAACGGAGAAAGCCAGGTTTGGATCAGCCGGGATTGGCTGGAGAACGAATGGTGAACATATTTTTTTCTTGCGTGAGTTTGGGCGAGTTCTAGAGGGGATTTTTTTAAATAATCCGCCTTGGATTGAACGCTGAGAGGTCCCAAGCAAGTGAGAAAGAGTGTGCATTCATCATAGCTTATACTCGAGTATATACATTATTCCTCATATGCCTGCTTTTTTGATCCTTTATGACAGGGGTGGCTAACTTACAGCCCGCGGCACCATTTCATGTGGCCCGCTGCTGCCCTCATTGCTATGCAAGTGGACGCGTTTATGACAGCCGTAAAACATGCCTGTGTAAACACACCCACGCCTACTGTAAACGCTGCCGCAAATGTACCCACGGCTGTCGTAAGTGTATTTACAACAGCCGCGGATGTGTTTAACAGCAGCTTTTACGGCGAAAGGAACCATGTGACTGGCCCGCTCATCTTTCTGGGGCACGTGGTCTGGCCTGTGGTGTGAAAAGGTTGGGAACCCCTGCTTTATGAGATCCAGAAGGGAGGAAAGCTGTTATTATGAGTCAGAGGGATCATATTCTTATCATATTTTGCCACACACATCTTGTCATATTCTGAGTTAGAACAGGGTGGGGGAGTTGTTGGCTCTCACATTGAAGTGACTTAGTCATGCACAAGATCAGGTCAGAATAAAACCTTGAGTCTTCAGAGGGAGAGGGAGGGATTGGCAGAACCCCCACATCCAACTCAGGAATTGTTGTTATAGCATAGTGAATGAATCATCAGAGAGTTCAGTACTGGATTAGTTGGAATCAACAGAGCTGTTGGTAACTATGTTGTTCCCCCCTCATGAACAGATAAGTGACACTTGGACCTGAATGAATATGGAACGGATGATAACAATTTGAAAGGGTTTTTGGAGATTTGTAGTGTTTGTCCATTGTAGTGATAGTATGGTGACTATTCAGCATGGTGCCTGAAAAGTTACATGGCCCCCAAAAGATTACCTCTGCTTGGAACTGACAGCTAGATTTGAGGTTTCAGGTTCCTGGGTTGCTTAGATGGCTGAGAGGTTGCTGTAGTTGTTTTTCATGTGCTAAGTTTTTGTTGTTGTTCAGTTGCACAGTCGATTCCGACCCTCTGGGACCCCATGGACCACAGTCCGCCAGGCACTTCTGTCCTGCTAAGTTAGCTGCTAGCATTAGGGGCCTCTGTTCTGATGAACAATGGTAAGCCCTGAGAAATATTCCTGAGCTGTTCTCTAAGTACAGGAGTGGCAACTGAGGATTGCCCTCAGGGTGGAGAGCTTATGTGGTGCAGAAAGTGTGTCTTAACACTTTAGGCCAGGGGTGCCCAAACTATAGCCTGTGGGCCGGATCTAGGCCCTGACCCCAAGTCATCCGGCCTGCGTTGCCCTCGTCGCTCCCAGGAGCGGAAGTAAAACGCCCCCAGGAGGGACAAGGGCAGCGTGGGTTGGATGAATTACTTTCAGGGGCCAGTTTAAAATCTATCTCATCCTGTTGCAAAACAGATTGCAAGGCACGTTTTACTTCCAGTTCCGGTGGGAGGAACCATGTGACTGGCTTTTGAAAGCAAATTCCCGTATGTTACAGAATCTCTATAGACATTATTTCTTGAATACTGAGTTGCACACCTCAGTGGTGGTTTTTTTTTAAGCCTTAAAGATTATTCGGAATTCACTTACAGCTGTAAATTTATACGATCCCAGTTTGAAACGACAGCAGACAATTTCGACAACGAATCTTCCAATGCCATGTAAAAGCCCTGGAATATGATAACAGGAGGTTTAAAAACGCTGCCAACTTGCTGTTCAAAAAGCTAAAGTCCAGTTACACAACCACAATTTTGTAGCTTCAACATGTCATGAAATCATACACGGGATCAATTCACATTTTAGTTTCCTTTACATTCACACTTTCACAGTCATTAAGTGTTAGGGTATAAGTACCATTTTCTCTGTAAGCTTGAGAATAGCTGTTCTCAAAATGGAGACACTTGTGCTGGACACATTCCGTTACTCCTGCAAAGCATTGATTAAGTCATCACACATACCAAGGAAGGTCATGTGGAGTCATTAAGACATCTGTGAGTTACATCACCCTTAGATAAGAAAGGGAATTTCCCAAGGTTACATCACCTACTTTTGCATGGGAAAAGGATCACATCAGTGATGGGATGCAACAAGTTCGCCAGAACCGGTAGTAACTTCTCCCAGTGTCCCGGCGAACCAGTAGCAGCTTTTGGGGAAAACCACCTTCGGGGCTTACCTTTTAACTGGTTCCCCCACTGCGCATGCACGCCAAGCACTTGGTGTGCATGCATGCCTACAGTGCTTGGCGCGTGTGCACAGCCTCCTTGCTGTCCTCCCAAGCGGGGAGGAGGAAGAGAAACTGCTAGCCTTAAGCTCCCTATAGCCTGCTCCCGAGGGTAAGTGACTCACCTTTGGATGTGGTGTGTCTGTGTGTATTTTAATGTGTATTTAATACCTTTACCTATATTGACGTACTACCACAGTTCCTAAAAAGGCCTGGTGGCCTGGCTTGGGGTTTTTAAGCAAAGTCTTGGAGCTACCTCATCAACACCTGTGCTGTTCCAATTGCTGTTCCAATTGGAGAACCCTTAAGGAGGTACAGCTGTTTTACATTTACATTAAGGCATATTATCCTAGAGAACCAGTACGATGATCATATCCATCTTGCAACATGGTGCTGCCCAGGCACTTATACTAACAGATAAGTGACGGGTTTGTGTTTGGGGTGGGTTGATTTATGTTTGGAGTGTGTGGGTGTATTTTAATGTAATTTTTATTTATTTATTTATTTATTTATTTATTTATTTTATTTACAGGTCTGTGTTGTGGGTGGGTGGAAGTGTGTATGTGCTTATTTTTATTTTATTATTTTATTTTATTTCCTTTGGCCCCGCCCATGATATGACGTTAGCTCCGCCCACACTGTGATGACGTCATGGTGGGGGTAGTAAAAATTTGACATCCCACCACTGAGTGAGGGACTCCGAGACCCATCGTCCCCAGCGGGTCCCTGACACAACAGTAACAAACAGTTTGCTCTCAAGAAGAAACTCAAGGGGAAACTCAAGCCCATTCTACATCCCCAACAAGAATCCCTGATACAACACTCCTGCTTGCCATCCCATGCATCATTTCCATGTTCTGCCAGTTTTGGACATATACTTGAAACATTTTTAATTACAATATAACCTAAAAAAATAAATACAGAGCAAAGCTTAAGGAAGGTATGGCTGTACACTCTTGTGAAAACACTGCTAATTTCAAGAATTGGGGGGTTTTCAGAACTTTTCCTGGAAAAAGAAATATTTTATTCTTACCTGTAGTAGAAAAGATTCCTCCAATGATACCACATAGTCGCACTAAAAATTGCCAAAAGGCCATGTGCTCTTCCGTCACCGTCACCATAAGAGAACTGATATCATACTTCATGAAAATCCCACACACTCCGTGACTCCCAGCCGCGTGGTTGAGCACTCTTTCCTGAAGAGGAGGTAGCAAGGGAAATTAAGTCAGGGATAAGATTGCAATAATAGATCAAACACAATTTAAGGCATGGTTTTCCTTGTACAAAACAGGGGGAAAGAAATTGTTACCATTATATTAAAATAGTAGGGATGGGATTTTCAGATTTCTGAGACTAGAAAACCAACCCTCCCCCCTCCATTCTGGGAATTCCACCTCGTTGAGTCACACAGTCAAGTCTGACCTTTTGTGACCCCATGGACCACTGCACACCAGGCTCCTCTGCCATCCTCCAGAGTCTGCCTAGATCTACGCCCACTGCATCAGTGATGCTGTCTAGCCATCTCATCCTCTGCCACCCCCTTCTCCTTTTGCCTTCGATCTTTCCTAGCATCAGGACCGTCTCAAGTGAGTCCTCTCTTCTCATTTGGAGGTCAAATGATTTGAGCTTCAGCTTCAGTATTTGTCCTTCCAAGGAGCAGTCAGGGTTGGTTTCTTTCAGGATTGATTGATCTGATCTCCTTGCAGTCCAGGGGACTCTCTAGAGCAGGGGTGCCCAAACCTTTTGGGCCGTGGGCCGATCATGTGGTTCAGGAAGCCGGTCACAAAGGCCCGGGGGCCGCACTCGCCCCCCACGCCAATTCATCCAGCCCGCGAAGCCCTTGTCACTCCTGGAAGCGGAAGTAAAACACGCCTGTATGGGCGTGTTTTACTTCCGCTTCCAGGAGCGACGAGGGCCTTGCGGGCTGGATGAATTGGCATCAGGGGCCACTCCCGGCCCCCGGGCCTTAGTTTGGGCACCACTGCTCTAGAGTCTCCTCCATGTTCAAAGGAACAGTCACCCCTCATTGGCTGATGTGAACATGCTAATCGCCATCCGGGTTTTTAGTCTATTTGCTTAGTTTATTTGTTATGAAGATTTTAACAATGTGTTTTATGTAAGGTTTTTAACGATGTGTTGGGTCTTTTATACAGGGTCATGTGCAATTGGATTGTGAGCTGCCTGGAGTCGCTTTGGAGATTAGGCAGCTATACAAATCTAAATAAATAAATGCATCTATTTTTCTGCGCTCAGCCTTCCTTATGGTCCAGCTCTCACAGCCATACATTAATACTTGGAAGGCCATCACTGTAACTAGAGTCGCACTTTGCGAATGGGGAGGCATATAAGTCGAACATCATCATCACAACAACAACTACTACTGGTACTGCTACACAAACTTTTATTGGCAAGTAATGTCTCTACTTTTTATTAACCTGCCTACTTAAATTTACCTGACCTCAGAGAAGAGGCTTATTGAAGCTTCCTATTCAAAAGGATAGTTCCCAGCTAGCGCTGGCGCAAGAACAAGAAAGCTTGAGCAGAGCTAGGCCTAGCTAAGACTCAAAGGCTTTCAGTCTTCCCGGTTAACCACATAAAGTGTGTTAAAGTCAAGTAAAACTACCAGGATGGGGAATTATGAGTTTTGCAATCCAAAGCAGCAGCAGCAACAACAACAACCACAACCCTAATAGTCAACTGTAAAAGCATTAGAATAAGACATGTGGTAAAGACATAATACACAAAGACATAATACAAGACATATATTAATAAACAAGAGAAATATATGGTATCTACTTAGGAAAACGTGTACTTTTTTTAAAAAAAATTGGAAATGGAATATTTGACTAAAAAGTAAATAGACACACAAGTGTACATGTTTTAACTTTCTCTTCATTAATAAAAAGACAACAGAACAATAAGTTAAAAGAACGACGATGGCCCAAAAATATTTAAAAAGTAGCAAATAGCGCTGGTGTTTCCTTAATTATTCCTGAATATAGACTTACCCTTTCTGTCACTGAAAACTGATGAGTTTCTGCTGAAATTTTATGTGTGTAAAGTTTTGTCGGCACAACTGTGATAAAGTATTGGAATATCTGGCTGTCTGTTGGAAAAACAAAGAAAAATACCAGTGAAGAGAAAATGCAACTTAAAGAAAAAATGTTTCCCACAAATTCTACCTAGACTGATTTGGTTCAAGTTGAGAGACGTCATTTTAAAGCATGCATTTAAAAATTTAACATTGTAATAAACTGTTGCCTTTTAAAAATCTGAACAAGTTAATAATGTAGCCAAAAAAAAGTGTAACACATCATATTGTGTAAGAGTGGGCGGCAATATAAATCTAAATAAATAAATAAATAAATAAATAAATAAATAAATAAATACTTGCATTTGCATTCCACAATACATGACTCTCCTTTGTAACATCAAAACAAATTTATATGTGTTCTCATAGTGTCTAGATTGTCATTTCTGTGGAATATAATTGCCTTGAATACACCTTTCTAATGTCATGGTTAAGAATGCTAGACCAAGATTTGAAAGATCCAGTTTCAGATCTTCATCCAGTTATGGAACTGGTTATCATGGTCCAGACACCAGACTAACATTCCTCATTGCTTGTCCGAATGTTTTGGACTTCTAACTCCAGAAGGCCCTGTCTGCATGGCCAAATATCAAGGATTTAGTCAGCTGGGGTCAGAAATAACTGAAGCACCAAAGAATGTGTCTGGACCATGGTGACCAGTTCCATAAATGGATGAAGATCTGAAACTAGATCTTTCAAATCTTGGTCTAGCATTCTTAACCCTGACATGAAAAATGTGTATTCAAGGCAATTATACTCCACGGAAATAACAATCTAGACACTATGAGAACGCATCAAAGTGAAAAACAACAAGTCATACCCGAGTACGTTCAATAGAATATGCACACTAGATTCTTGAGTGTCAGGTGTGTGAAACACTTACGATTTGTTGCAATCTTTTCAGTACCATCTAAAGGATTAATAATCCCTGGGATGGGCTCTCCAAAAGAAAAATGATCTATCCTGTGGGAGAAGTTGTATGCTGAAAGAAAGACACAAAATAATTAAAGCCCTTAAATTGCCATGATGACTTAATTTTGGCTGAGCTGCTAAAATTCCTAACGGATTAATGGTCAGAGACCATTATAAATGTAGCTACTAGCTATTGGATAAGGTAGGAAGCTCATAAATAAAAGTCATCCATCAAATGACTCTTTATTTGCCAAATGACAATCCAGTCCCTGAAATCTATTCCAAAACAATAATCAAGTCCAGGACATAACAGGCAACTGCACTTTGTAGCTACAGTGACGAGTGGTGTAACCCACTGAGTTGCGTCTCCAGACAGGATTGCAGCCCTTTAGAAAAGGCGAAAAGACTTGGCTGGTGGGGGAACTGTGGGGTACCAGTAACCCGGTAACCCCGGCCCACTGGTTGATTTGATAATTACCCTTCTCTCCCTTAATTCTTTTAAATCTTTTACATTTCTACCGGATTGTTCAGGGTTTTATTGTTGAATTTTATTACTGGGATTATTGTGTTTTTTGGTATTTCATTCTGCGATATTATGTTAGCAGCCCTGAGTCGCTCTGCGAGTAGGGCGGCATACAAGTGTGAACAAATAAATAAATAAATAAATCTCCCAGCATTTGAATAAGAAGAAAACTTTTATGATCAATCTGCACATCAGGATTAAAAGAGTTTATTAAGACAAAATGGGACATGTTTTGGCATCTGTATTTCTGACTGGATTCACACTCAAATGTCTTATATTTTAAGCTTTTAATGGGGATCACTGTTTTATTTTTGTGTGGGAGTACAGTAAACACACACACTTAAAAGCAGATAACTGAAAACTGCCTAGTGTGGCTGTGTCTCTGGATGTATGCTGTGGCCAATCTCCGGCAAAAACAGGACCGAGCAACTATCCTACAGCCAACAAGTTTTGCACACAAGGTACCAGAAGTGGCTTACATTCATGACTCACAAGGGCTGTCAAATGCGCATGGCCTCTTGGATAAGGAATTGACCTACAGAAGGAAAGGGGCAAGGAGAGAAAGTTTTAACAGCAGAGTGTTACAAAGAAGGCAAACTTGTATAACTAGTTTAGAAACTTTTCTGAGCTCTCTAGGGTCAAGAAAATTCTTCCTTGCAAAAGCAAACAGCAATTTCACATCTGCTAAAGTATGCAGAGAAGCATGCAATTAAGGCTCCTTATATGACACTGGGGACTGGATAAAGTAAGGCCTTCTAGTCAAATGCAGGTCAGTTGAGTTCTCTCTTGTGTCCAGATTACAGGACAAAATTCATTTATTAAGATACTAAGTGAAGGTTTGATTTTGTTTTTTACTGCATATAATTAATAATCCAAATAGAAAAAACAAAAAGGCAAAGCAGAGAGAAAGAGCATTATAATGAAAGTGGAAATTTGACAATAAAAGTATCTATGCATACATTTCTGTAAGGGCTCGTTCAAATACCACGTGATCTTTTTTTTTGGGGGGGGGTTACCAAAAATCATGGGGGTGGGATGGGGTTCCGTGTGAAGAAACATGACTCCAAAATTATCATTGCTTTTCGCATCCAGCTGGCCATAGATCTATCTTCAAACTACGTGATTGGGGGGGGGGCTTGGTCAAAGGTCACAGAAAGTCACAGACGGGAGGGTGTCAAAAACTGGCGTATTTTAGGGCACGTGGTATTTGAAAGAGCCTTAAATGGTTGTCACATGTAGAAACATTTTAAGAAGTCCTGTGTCTAACTGCTCAATAAGGTCTCAGCTTGTCACTAGACGAACTGTACACTGGTTAACAATTATTTGAAAGTAGTGGGAGGAAATGCCTGGAAAAAGACTGAATATTCACAGCAGCAAAGAGAAATTTGGCACACACACCTGCCAATCATGTACTTCATTTTGTTTTACACAAAGTTAAGCAGTGGACAGAATGAAATGTCAAAAGATCAAGATGTTTACTGGATAAGAAATAATGAAGCTTTTTTAAAAAAAATTGTAAGCAAAAACAAATCCTACAATGCTTAAAAAGCAGAGAATGTTTATTAACAAGTGAGTGAAAAATACATTAACAGATGGAAACAGGGCTGAAATAACAAGCACCTCTAGCAAACATCTGCACTAGCTTTAAAACATACAAGTTAGAAAAAAGAATGGAAGAAAGATACAGAAATAATTATCTCTCTGTATGTTTTTTCTCCATAGTGGAAGTGTGCAAGCATAATCCACAATCCATACTGCATGAATGGAGCAAAATTTATGCTTTTATATGACCAACGGGAACTAGTATAAACAATATGTCTGCAACACCACTAGAGAACCACATGCAGATGCAGTTAAAGGCAAACCTATACATGTACGAACGCACATACATGCAACTGCCCAGATAAGGTACATCACTTTCTCTTCAAGATGACAAGAAAATTCAGTTGCCCAAATAACTAGACAACCGAAAGAAGATTTGGGTCGCAATCCTAAGTATGCTTAGGGCTCTTTCAAACACCACTTGACCTAAAATAGGCCACTTCCCCCCCCCCTGACTTTCCGTGACCTTTGACCGAC
The DNA here is from genome assembly GCA_030440675.1 of Furcifer pardalis. Taxonomy (NCBI): domain Eukaryota; kingdom Metazoa; phylum Chordata; class Lepidosauria; order Squamata; family Chamaeleonidae; genus Furcifer; species Furcifer pardalis. The sequence continues at coordinate 200,616,704 of CP126892.1, forward strand.
CCCTCCAAATCAAGTGGTTTGAAGATAGATCTATGGCCAGCTGGATGCAAAAAGCAATGATAATCTTGGAGTCGTGTGACTTCATGTCGAACCGCTGCTGCCCCATAACTTTCCGTGACTTTTGGTCAACCCCCTACACACTCCCCCTAAATTTGTCATGCGGTATTTGAACGACCCCTTACTTGGGGGATGGAAGGATAGATTTCAATGGATATGGTGGGAATTCCTTCTAAATAAAGGAGGACTAACAGGGCATGGGAGGGAAGATCAGCTGGTTTATGGTGTTTTCAGTAGACACAACGAACATACCTGCCCACAGTTATGTGAAAGTTCCCTGCTACTTTATTAACGTACAAGTGTCCATGGATTCTGCAGGCATCTGGATGCTCCAATGAGTTGTCCTCCCTGTTGGAAGAAGGAAAATATGGCCCAATGGTTCAAAACAGTACATCTACATCAGGGGTACCCAAACTACAGCCCAGGAGCCGCATCTGGCCCCCGATGCCAATTCATTTGGCCCACGAAGCCCTCGTTGCTCCTGGAAGAGGAAGTAAAACGCGCCAATACGGGCGCGTTTTACTTCCGCTTCCAGGAGTGATGAGGGCTTTGTGGGCCAAATGAATTGGCGTCAAGAGCCCGGATCAGCCCCCAGGCCATAGTGACCAGCTCCCTGAACCATGTGACCAGCCTGCGGCCCGAAAAGTTTGGGCACCTATCATCTACATCCTACAATATATATTGGTGTACAGGCTGATGAAGGCTAGTACAGTATAGCTTAAAAGATAGCATTTTTAAGCAGTCTAATAAATATATCATTTCTGGCTAGATAGCTCAGTTGTTTAGAGATCTGGATCTGGAGTCAGCGTTTGGGAGTTCAGTTCCCGACTGTGCCTCTTGGGAAAAGAGCTGGCCTTTGCAGTCACAAGCAAGTGGCACAATCCCAGAGCAGACGGGAATGGTGAAACCCCATTTGAGCACTCTCTACCTAGATAATCTTGGAAAGGTTTAAATCAGAATTGACATGATGGTGGACAATTATTATATCTAATCATAAAGGCATCACTTGTCCTTGCTCAAAACAGGAAGATCACCTGTTCTGTTGATAAGTAGTTAAATGGTGTAGCTGTCTAGTCCGATCAGAGTGCTAAACATCTGAAAGAGAGTAAGACAATAAACATTTCCTAAGAAAGCCACCTTTGGTTATTTTCTCCCAGATGTTCTTGTGTCTTTATGAGACTGCTTTGTTTGTAGACATTTCAATATTTTTTTGTAAGCACCTTGTAAATATCCTGTCTTCAGGGCTCCTTTATTTTTGGAAATTCCCTGTTTGTTTGTTTATTATTTCAATTTATATGGTCACCCCACTCTGAGCGGCTCACAAAAGAATCAAAAGATTAAAAGGAGCACAAAATTACAAGATTAAAACATGTAAGATCTTTTTAAATAGTGAATTAAAAGGTTAAAAGAGAGACAGAGTTATCGAATCAGCCAACAGGCTGGGGTTACAACATTAGTGGTACCCCACACCTGCCCCGCCAGCCAGGTCTTTAACCTGCATATAAGGAACTGCAATCCCATAGATTCTTTGTGGAAGTAATGACACTCTATGTTGTCTATTCTTCTATCCTACCTCACTACCTTTCTCAGCTCTCTCTTTGAGGCATCAAGGAAAACCTACACCCAGCTTGTTTGTATTTAAATCATTTTTAAAAACTTTCCTTTATAACAAACCATTCTCCCAAGGAGCTGAATTAGCATTGTTACAGTGTGAATTACACATTCATTGTAAGAGAAGGGCACGAAAGGCTTTCTTTTCCTGATCATATTTAGGCAACTCCTAGCTGTCTAAAATGACATAATTTTCAAGTCTGAAGAACCACATGGATCCTAAAAACACTTTGATTACAAGGGTATTTATCTCTGGATAAGCCAGCTTGTGAGTAGGATACCTATTCAAAGACAAATAACTGTCTCTTTATATAATCCTTGGCCTTATCTGCCCAGGGAAGGAAAAGACTACATCCTCTGGCTGGAAGGAGGAATGGATTTTAGATGTTTGCATTGTGTGTGTGTTATTGTTGTTTTGTTTTTGTGTTTTTTTCCTGATTGTAAACCGCCCTGAGTCGCCATGGCGAGTGGGCAGTGATATAAATCTAAATAAATATTAAATGTACTACTGTAAATGACCCACGTTTATGACAGCTGTTTATGGCAATGTTCTGCGCATGCACAGACACATTTGATCCCTGCACATGCACCTTTTACTTCCCCTTCCAGGAGCAGTGAAGGTGGTGCAGGCAGGATTAACTGGTGCCACAGGCCGGATCCGGCCCGTGGTCCATAGTTTGGGCACCCCGGCTTAGGTAAACAAAAACCCACTCACCTAGGGGGCAGTGCTGTTGAAGAGCTTTTAAAAGCACTTTTGAATATTACGTCTTGAAGAGAGTGTTCTTCCTGTAATCGACTCTGAATGATGTGAAGCATCCTGTAAATTGGACGGACAAGAAAGGAACAATTTAGCAACTCCTAATACGATGCAGTGCATACATTAAATCTATATAAAAGCTTACTATATACCATGTCCTCCTTAACCACAGCAGTTTTTCTGAGTATAGGAGAGGAATTAAAGAGCACGGGAAGTGGATTTCGGTACCCAGGCAGGCAAATGAGGAGGGGATGCCGGTCCTTTAGACACGCCACTCCTAAGCCTTGCACAGCATAAAGAACGCAACATGGTGTTCCACAATAGAGTGGGAGGCAATCCAATTTTTAAAGAAATACAGTTGTACCTCGCTTAAAGAGCATAATGCGTTCCACGGGATTGCTCTTTAAGCGAGTTTGCTCTTTAAGCGAAACACCATTGTAAGTGACCAATTGTGGGGAGGATTGGGAACCCCGATTTATTTGTTAAGGGAGTTTTTGGTTGGTTTTATTTGTTAAGCGAAGCGAACATTCAGAGAAAGTTCTGCTCTTTAAGCGAGTTACTCTTTAAGCGAGTCGCTCTTTATGCGAGGTTTGAGTACCATCTCAGTAGTCCCAGTTTGCTAGCACAGCAGTTGCATTCGGAGCTGCAATGACTTTCTAGGTATCTCTCAAACACAGCCCAACAAAACGCTGTAGTACCCGGAGCATGTGAAGAGCTACACCTCCGGCAACAGGACGACGGGATGGGATTTTGAGGTTATTCTTCTTTCGTGTTCATATCAAACTCTGAACTGCCAAAACGAAGCCACTTTCTTGGCTTTGTCCTTGGCCAAACTTAAGTCCTCACTGGTGCATGATTCTGGTAGTAATCAGCAGATCGGCAAATGAGCCGAATCCTGTATCTCTCCACATTCACGCAGTATGTTGTTGTTTGGAAGCAGCCCCCACCTGAGCATGTTGGTTTTACATTTAGGCACTCCAACCCTCAACCTATTCAGGCCTCTGCGTTCAGCAATTTTCCACCAATGACTGAATACAACCCCAGATATAGAATGGCAACATAATTGCTTTATACAGCATCAACTATTTATTTTAATTTCCTCTTGACATTTTGGGAGTAAGCAGAAGTGAACATGCACACACACATCCTGATTCCTTGAACATAATGTATTGCTCTTAGATTGTTACCTTTGCCACTCTTTTTGCAGAGGACTGAGTTCAAATATCACCTGCAAAGAAAAATCATAAATATAAGTCAAAATACTCACCCAGACTTTATCAGAAATATTTTCTGACATGTAAAGGAAAAATCCCATAATCAAGCATGACCACATCATAAAAAAGTAACTTTTCCCATCTTTTCAGAGGACTGGTGAGCATCCTTAAACACATGCTCACTCACATGTGTATCATGCATAAACCTGTATCAGATCTTCGTTATTAATGACTACTGCAGGGAAAAAAAACCCAACACACAACAAATATTTTTCAAGAAATCATGCATCTACATCAAGGGTGCCCAAACTTTTTGGGCTGCAGGCTTGTCATGTGGTTCAGGGGGCCGGTCACTTTGGTCCACAAGCCGGATCCGGCACTCGATGGCAATTCATCCAGTCTGTGAAGCCCTCGTCGCTCCTGGAAGCAGAAGTAAAACGCACATATATGGGCACATTTTACTTCCACTTCAGGGAGCGATGAGGGCTTCGTGGGCCATATAAATTGGCATCGGGGGCCAGATCCGGCTTATGGGCCACAGTTTGGGCACCCTTCATCTACATCATAGCATTTTTCTACCCATTTGGTTAAAAATTCATCATACCAAAAAAAAGTCTACAAAAAGTATGAGGAAAAACTAACTCACTATCTTACTCAACCCATTTGTTTTGCTATTTTCAAACCTGCTGGAGTTTGCCAACAGAGAATGTAACTAAATAGGGATTCTCAAACTTTCTACTACACCCTTCTCCTTTGTTGACCAGCCTGAGAAACCTGAACGTGACAAAGGCCTACCAGTCACAAAATGGGAGCAGAGTGGCAGAATCTAGCAATGGCTGATAGTGAAATTACTGTACTCTGATCCCTAACTAATTCCCTTTGGAAACACCTCAGTTATTATGCCATAGCAATTTCCTTGCTACAGAGAGATCTATACTTCAGCATCCAAGTGAAGAACTAAAATGAAGCTACTGTTACATTTCTTGTCCAAGGTGAGCAACTGGTGGCTTGTTTTATATACATTACGTATACATTGTGCACAGTCCAATAATTACATTATACTTGTTCTTGGCGCAGTTGGTAAACTGCTGTACTGCAGTCAGAACTGCTGACATTGCAAGTTTGATCCTGACGGGACACAAGGTTGACTCAGCCTTCCGTCCTTCTGTTGGAGGCAAAATGCTAATTATCTTGTGAACCACCCAGAGAGTGCACTAAGCGCTATGGGGCACATATATAAGTATTGTATATACTTGAGTATAAGCTGACCCGAATATAAGCCGGGGTACTTAATTTGACCTGAAAACCCAGGAAAATAGATTGACCCGAGTATAAGCCAAGGGGCGGAAATGCAGCAGCTGCTAGTGAGTTTCGATAATCCAAATACATTAAAATATGGTAAAATTAATTAAATTGTTGGCACATATCAATCCGGCACGGTCTTGGGACTCTTGTGGTCATTGACCCGAGTATAAGCCGAGTCCCCTTTTTGGGGTTCATAAACTCAGCTTATACTCAAGTATATACGGTATTATTGCTATTGCTATTATACACTTTAGCTGCATTTACAGTGACTGAAACATCATCTACTTTGGATAGAAACGGCTTTCCTTTCAGAATTACTTCATCACCCATGTTATGAAAAACACTGGCTACTGCCAACAAAAACTACAGCTACCTAAGAGGGATGATCAGTGTGCTGGCTTAAATCCCAAAATAAATGAAGTTAAGCAAGATGGAGGAAGGGTTTCCCCTTCGTTTTCCTGGGGAGATGCAGGGAGTCCTTCGTTCCTGCATCAACACCCTACCAAACTTAAGTAAATACAAGTGCTTGTGTTATGCTTATTCTATGCTATCCTTGCCTTTGCTTATCATTTCATCCCCTCCCTTATTCCTGCCTCAAGTTTGGGATGTAAAATTCTTGGAACAGAGACCCGTTTTCTATTTATGATCAACAGTAGACTGGCACGTGCACTGATGGCTAGTCCTCTGTCACACAGACTCCTGCTATTGGGTTTCAGACTGGTTTTAAAAACCCACAGCACTTTGATTCCTTCTCCATTCAAAGGCACAGCAAGCGGACAAATCACTACCTCTATTCTGAATAAAATGGAGCAGACGTACCGGTTCATAACTTAATCCATCTCCTGAAGCAACCATCGTTTCTGTCAAATCCAGCACATCTGCGCCAAGATCTGTTTCAGAAGTCGAAACAGAGAGATAAGAATGAAAACAGGCCTGCAAAACTGGTAACCATTTTCAAGCTAACTGCTAAGAAAAAAGAAAGTACAGTAATACCTCGGATAACGTTTATCTTGGATAACGCTAAAATCGCATAACATTAAGTAATCTGGGGAGGGAGAATTGGATCGAATAACGTTAAGGTCCTATGGGATGCATCAAATAGCAACCGCTAAAGCCTGTGCGGTTACAATGTATCTCTATGGAGCTTTGACATTATCTGATGCATCCCATAGGATTTTAACATGCATCAGATAACACTAAAAATCGGATAACACCAAGACTTGTGGAACCAAGTTTTAGCACTATCCGAGGTTTTACTGTACTTCCTATTACAGCATTTTAATAGGAACTCAATTTGTCAGTCACCATCACTCTCTCTCTCACTCTCACTCTCTCTCTCTCTCACACACACACATACACACACACGAAACATGAAGCTTTTAAAACCAACTAACTGGAGAAAAGAGAGGGCAAACAGACAACACTTCTTCCTAATGAGCCTTTGGAAATGTCACTGCTCTTTCCAAAACAGCAACATATTATGCTGCTTGTTATTACAGCTAGTTTCAAGATGCATTTGTTCACAGAAAGCCTGGCAGTATTTCAGAGCATTTATTCAAACATTCAGTTTACCATCTTCATTTTGATTTTTCTTACAGTATACCATGCTTTTTAGAAGCAAAGCAACACCAACACCATATTAATTGACGATTTCTAATTTCTGTCTTCACAGATATTATCTAAGAAAAACCTTAGTTAGAAAAAAATATCAATGTCTTGTTATCCAAAGCACAACAGCCCCTTAAATGATTTTCTCCAATGGGGACTTTGAATGTGTAACTCTCTGAGATTTCAAGAATACTGCTTGAAGTCTTTCATGTATCATACTTTAAAACTATTCTAACCTAATTGAAGCAGAGTACAGTAATACCTCGGTTAGCATTTGCATCGCATAACACTAACATCGCATAACGTCGGGGAATTTGAGGCAAACATTTGCATCACACAACGTTAACATAACATTGTGCGAAGCAAATGTTTGCCTCAAATTCCCCGACGTTGATCTCTGCCCCAAAGCCCGCAGGGCTGAAGACCAGCTCTGCAGGTTTTGGGGCAGAGATCTCCGCTTAGATCGGAAGTTTGGTTGAGGGGGGCATGCGCGCCTGTTCTCCGCCCAACCAAACCAGCAATCCAATCACACACTGGGACTGCCGGAGTGTTGGGGGAGAAACCATATGCATGCACGATCTCTCCCCCAACACCCCAGCTGTCCTAGGCAATTGCTTGAGACAGCTGGAGTGTTGGGGGAGATATCCCCCTGCCTGGCTTGCTAAGAGGCTTAGCCAGTGGTGCCCAAACTAAGACCCATATGGGCACGTTTTACTTCCGCTTCCAAGAGCGATGAGGGCTTTGTGGGCCGGATGAATTGGCGTCAGGGGCTGCACCCAGCCCCTGGGCCTTAGTGACCGGTTCCCTGAACCACATGATTGGCCCACGGCCCAAAAAGTTTGGGCACCCCTGGGCTTAGCTATCCAGGCCGGGTGGGAGGCTTCTTAAGAGAGGCTGGGAAAAGGGTCCCAAGCCTCTCTTAAGAAGCACACACCCCTCACCTGGATCGCTAAGCCCTTTAGCAATCCAGATGGAGGTTTCTGAAAAGAAGTTAGGAAAAAGTTTTCCTAGCTTCTTTTCAGAAACACAACACCCCTTGCCTGGCTTGCTAAGCAAACCAGATTGCCCCCCTGTTCCCTTTCCTCTTTGGAAAGTGAACAGAACTTTTCTTAAAACGTTGTGCGATCAACGCATCGCATAACGTTAAAACCGGATAACGTTATGACTTGTGGAACCAAGTCATAACGTTATCTGAGGAACTATTGTACTTTGGTGAAGAAAACAAAACAATAATTCTGTACTATACTGTACTTAGAAACTGGGAAAGTCCCACTGTAATGGTGTGTTTGAGATAACTAAAGAGAAGAAAAATATTCTGCCTATGTCAAACAGTCTTGATTCATTCATTTCCCTCAAGAACTATTCATTATTGCTAATAAACCGGGCTGCAATTATAATTACCACACAGTTATCCAAGGCAAACAAGCAGTGAAAACGCTTTTGCACAAGAGCAAATCACATACAGCAGTTATAAGTCGGAATCAGAGTAGGCCCAAAGAATCAGCAGAATTTCCAAAGAAGGTGACTCACTAAATTGTCACTAATTCAATGAGCCTATTCTGGTTCCAATTGATTATAACGTTGTACCCTATGAATTTAGGGATTTTTAAAAAAATGTATCATTCATATTGAAACTTCCCTACATATAGAAAGATAATAGACTATGTTGTTGAATTACTGTTAAACAATTACAGTGACAGAACAGGAATCATACTTACATTGACAATGCATTGCAACAGTAATATCTATATTGATTCTTAATTTACTAGAAAAAAGAAGGGGGGAAAGTCAATTTCCTGACAGCTTTTGTTCAGTTCATATAATATATGGGTGTACATGTATAATATATGGGTGCACATGGGTGTCATGACACCATAATTTTCCTATGTTTGAACTATAACATTAACCTGCTAACACAAATATGTAAATCCTGGAGAGCCATTTCCCACGTTATAAAATACTGAAATAAAATATGCTATCAGAAATCCTCTTTAGCTCTTGAAAATTCCCTAATTTTGAAGGTGAACTCTAGCTGCACAATATGTAAGAAATATGCAGCTATGTGATATTCTCACTACAAAGGTCTTGAGTGTGTCTTTCTTTATTATTTTATTTATTATATTTATACACCACCTTTCTACTGAAAGATAGAACTCAAAGCAGCTTACAAGCTTTTAAAATGAATAAAACCAGATAAAACCCTATTTCACTAGAAAAAACAAAATCACGTAAGTCAGGCGTCTTCAACCTTTTTTGCACCACGGACTGGTTTCATACTAAACAATTTTTCCATGGACCAGTAAGTGGGTGGTGGTGGGACTGGATGGTGCAAGCGCATAATAAAATACGATAAAGTGTACACTGTGCACAGGCAGGGGGAGGAGCCCCACTGTAGCTCAAAAACAAGGAGGGGCCCAGCTGCCTGCCAGCCATACCATTGGACTCGAGCAATATATGACCATACTTGTCTTCCCTGACTAGAATTCCAGATGGCTTAAAACATTATAAGCAGATACTCATCCCAGTGAAATGCCAAGCATTTTCTTCTGAGGTCTAGTAATGCTGTTGAAGCCAAGTATGAAAAGTAGCTTTGACTGTAAAGGTAAAGGTGTTCCTTGCTCAAAAGCCAGTTGTGCCTGACTCTAGGGGGTGATGCTTATCTCTGTTTTCAACCAAAGAGCCTGCGTCTGCAGACATTTCCATGGTCATGTGGTGCGCATGATTAGATGCTGGAGGGCACAGAACACTGTTACCTTTCCCACTGAAGCAGTACCTATTTATTTACTTGCAATTTCTTGCTTTCGAACCACTAAGTTGGCAGAAAAGCTGGGATAGATAACGGGAGCTCACTCTGTCATGCAGTACTTGGGTCTCGAACTGCTGACCTTCCAGTCTTCAAGCTCAGCGTCTTAACCACTAAGCCACTGGTTCAAGCTTTGCCTGTTGGAAAGCTCAATTGAGCTATCTGAACACTAATCCCATAATTTACTATAGCTCATCTTGCAACCATAACCTTAAAACAATGTAGTGGCATAGAGTGGATTTCAGCTGCCCGGGGCGTAGGCCAAATTCGCCAACATGGACGGACTTCCCCGAAGGGACTTCCCTGCACTGTATCCTAATTTGCAGGTGTTATTAGACAATATTGAACTCTATTCTTTATACGAAAGAATTAATTCTCGCTGAATATTCATTGCGAACAATCCGAGCACAAAATAAAACACGGGTAATTACCACAAGGCAACTGGTTACTACAGACGGTGTTGCCAGTCGCTAGAGCGAGCGAGAGGACTACACTCATTTAAAGAAAGGGGATTCCCCGGTTCTGTCACAGATTAAATAATAAAAAGTTCCGTGCTCATTTTAATCGGTCTGAATTGTAGGTATGACAAAAATATGAAATGAAATGGTTCAAATTTTTAGTTCAGATTACAAGATACTATTATTATTTATTGTGAAATTTTGCCCCCCCCCCAAAAAAAAAAAATGCTGCCCGGGGCAGGCCACCTCCCATAGCCCCCGCTACGCCACACCACTGAAACAATGTAAAGCATGAAAAAATGGCTGCACTTCTCTTTGAAGAAAGATACTTATTTTTACCCAGGCCTAAGTGAAAAGAACTGATAGAATTTCCTATTTAAGGAAATGACTATGGAAGTAACTCTTAAACTATGAGAGCACTATATGAATTAGTACACAGCCTACACTTTTATCAAACAGGTTGAACCCACACAGTAACTGTTAAAATTCTTGAAGGAGCAGTGAAAATTACACAAAGCATCACCTGAAATTGTAAATAAGAATATTCAAATATTCTCGTGCAAAGCAATACAAGAAATAACGAAATATCTCACTTCAAGTGGGACCTCTAACCAAAGACCTCAACATTTCCAGGAACTGCTGTCTGTTACCATTATGTACCCAGAGGCCACTATTCATAATAATTATGTATGCCTTCTTGTTTCAGTGGCAAAATGCGTGGGAACATGAGCAGGAGGGTGTGAATTGTGGGCCTCTCATAGGTATCTGGCCGGTCAATTTGTGAAGTTAGTGCTGAGCTAGAAAGGTCTATGACTTGAAACATAATGGCTCATTTTTAGAAAAGGTAAAGGTCACCATTGCTCAAAAGCCAGTCATATCTGACTCTAGGGTTTGGTGCTCATATCTGTTTATAGCCAAAAAGCCAGCACTGTCTGTGTTTGCAGATGTTTCCATGGAAACATCGCAGGCATGCCTAGACACCAAAGTGCACAGAACGCTGTCTACCTTCCCACCGAAGTGATACCTATTTATCGACTCGCAATTTCATGCCTTCGAACCGCTAGGTTGGTAGGAGCTGGTACAAAGACAGGCGCTCATTCTGTCATGCAGTACTTAGGTTTTGAACTGTTGACCTTCCGCCTCCCACTCAGCGTCTTAACCACTTGAGGCACTGAAGTCATTTTTAGGTGTGGCTTAAACACATGTTACTTCCTTCAGTGATCAAGCGTCTCAATGGTCCAATGTGAACTCTGTCAAGCAATGTGACGGGTAACTTCAGAACTGACCAAATCAGTTAACCAAACCTTGAGATTACATCCTGTAAATGGGATTCAGCTATGCAGAAATGACCCCTCACTGCCTGGATAACAAACCAATAGTTTGAGCAAAGCTTTCATGTCTTCACTTAGCAGCTTATGCTCTGAATCAATATGCATGGATTCTCCTGTTCTCTGCTGCCTTCTGTAGCATTCCTCCCCTTCCTTGCCCCAGGAGATAGGTAATAATTTTGTTTTTCAGCTTTCTTAAACACATGGGCGTTCCTGTTACCAAGGCATCGCCGCTTAAAATGGAAATAGGAGAATTACTACCCTAAGGCAGCAAAGATGTTTTAAAATAATACAATACAAAGACCAAGAATAAACAATCGACACACGTTTCAAAAGCAAGGAGTAAAATAAATTACCTACTAAAATCTTTATCTACTTCATACTCATATCTCATCCAAGTATCTCGGTATACCATAAATTCCATTATGGTTAGGACAGCCATGCTTGTAAAAGCAATTAACGAAACTGAGGAAGAAACAGACAAGAAGACATGCTATCACGTGGCTGAAATTGCATGGAGAATAAAAACTGTGATCTATGTTGTTTATTTAACACATTACTGAATACTTCCCTTTGATCAGGCCTTCTCTACTTCATGATAAGACTGCCACAGTCACACTTGATAACTTTGGTCAAAGCCTTTCTCAAAGACAGTACTGTACTTTGGATTCAGAGTTTATGGGTGGGGGTACTGGTAAAAAAAACCCCAACCTATAATGACTTCTGGATGACCTTAGATGAGTCACTAGTGCCCAGTGGTGGGCAGCCAAAAATTTTACTACCACACTGTGGACGGGGCCGACGTCGTGGCAGGGCCAACATCATGACATCGGGAGTGGAGCCAATGTCATGAAGTCATGGGTGGAGCCAACGTCATGATGTCATTACGTTGTGGGTGGAGTCAAAGTAAAATAAAATAAAGAATCAGTATACATAAAAATAAAATAAGCACACACTACATAAAATACCCCCCACCCGGAACACAAAGAAAACAAACCCTTTTTCCTTACCTTTACTGGGGTTGGGGACTCAGGGAGCAGCAGGTAGATGGTGCTGGCGGCGTGGCGGCGCAGCCTAGCCTAGCCTAGCCTAGCCAGTTCCAGCATTGCCACCCTGGGAGCAGCATTGGTGGTCGGCGGTGAAGGAAAGGCCGCCGCAGCCGCTCCAAGTAAGCCACTGAACCCTTTCCGGGCAGCTGAAAATGGCTGCACGGAAGTGCACATGTGTCAAAATACCATTTGACGCATGTACACTTGTATTTTTCAGTGCAAATACGTCAAATGGTGTTTTGATGCATACACACTTCTGAGCAGCCATTTTGGGCTGCCCAGAAAAGGAATCTGGAGGGCGGCCGGAGAGGCGACCGAACCGGTTGCCCGGGGGTTTACTACACACACACTCCAGCAAAACCCTCCGGATTTCCGCTACTGGTTCGGCTGAACCAGTCCGAACTGGTAGCAGCCCACCACTGCTACTGCCTAATCAACCTACATCACAGGGCTGCCGTGAAAAGACATTTACAACAAGAATACATTTAGTATTCACTTAGTATGTAAGAATAATTTTAGTATAAGCATACATTTAGTATACAGCTATCTATACACATACTGTGTATGCTGACCTTGACTAAAAAGTCAATATAATGATATTTATTGTTCTGGAATATGGAACTGTTCCTCTCTATCTAGTTCAGTGTATTCCCAACCTTTGGTTTTTGGACTTCAATTCCCAGAAGCCTAAGTCAATACTCAAAAGCACTGATCAGCCAATGTACTGACTTATGCTTCTGGGAATTAAAGTTCCCCTGTGGGGCATGGGCCCCATGTTGGGAACCACTGACCTAGTTGAAAGCAGCAAACAAATGAAATGGCCTGAGTAGAGCCGTCATGCCTATACCTTCTTTCAAGAGCTTCTGATAACTGCTATAGCACAGTAGGAATACAGTACTATCATGATGGCACCATCATGCTCCAGTTATAACTGCTCATTTCTCATGCTATTCCTGTAGGACTAAAGATCCTACAAGAGAAGTATCTTGACAGACACCACTATCACAAGGCCATGCTAGCTGAGATCTGCAGGTCAACACCCCCTTTGAGGCTTGGGCTAAGGAAGGCTGGAAGAAACTAGCCTAGGGTGTAGCAATGGACATTTAGAGAACCTTCCTGGAGTTCATTAAAACAGGTAGAGAGAGTAACGGGCACATCACAGTCAGTAATAGACACAAGCACTAAGGAAAAAGAAGAGAGCAGGGACCTATTTTTGGTAACAACATTTTTTAAAAATCAAATCTTTGACCACTTTTTATCTGGAGAACGCGTAGAGTGCAGAGAAGAAGCCCATTAAAATGGACTAATGGTCAATCTCTAGTACAGTATGTTCCCTTCAGACTTTCTGAAATTGAATTCATTTCATTCAGGCTGCATAATTCTAGTGCAAAAGATAATCATTCTTTAATCGTGCTAAAAATTCAGCCTCCGCATGTAAACAGCAGGGCAAGCATTTCTATGCAGTTCTTTCTAACTGTGGGAACATTATTTCAGGATTTTCAACTAACAGTGTAGCTGTACAGAAAGGGACGGAAGGAGGGGGGAACTGCAACCACAAATCATTCATTATTATGTATGAAGTATAATATGCCAGAAACTTCTACATATATAAAACATTACTTGCAGGTATCTATTTAGTGATGTGATGTTACCGGTTTGAATCAGTTCGCCCAAACCGGTAGCACCCCATCAGGAGGAGTTGCCGGGGTGGTGGTAAACCCCGGGTGACCAGTTTGGTTGCCTCTCCAGCCCTCTCCAGAAATGTATTTCCGGGCAGCCATGTGCATGCGTCAAACCTCCATTTGATGCATGCACAGTTCTATTTTTTAGTGTGCATGCATCAAATAGAGGTTTGAGGCATGCACAGAAATCTTTATTTTATTTTTTTGCTCCGCCCACGACATCATGACGTCGGCTACACCCACAACGTCCATGACGTCACGGTGGGGTAGTGGAAATTTTGACAACCCACCACTGTATCTATTAGAACCAGCTCTACTGCTAGGCAAGGTGAGGGAACTTGCCTTTGTAGGCAAATTCTGAGGTGTTGTTGTTGTTCAGTTGCACAGTCGATTCTGACCCTTTGCAACCCCAAGGACCACTGCACGCTAGGCACCCCATCCACTACCATCCTCCTCAACACGCCCAGCTCTGTGCGCACTGTGTCAACATACCATCTAGTCATCTCATTCTCTGCCGTCCCCTTCTTCTTTTGCCCTCCACCTTTCCTAACATCAAGTGAATCTTCTCTTCTCATTTGATGACCAAACTACTTTAGCTTCTATTTGACCTTCCAAGGAGCGATCAGGGTTTATTTCCTTTAAGATCTAAGGTATTAAATGGCAGCAATCCACAGAAGAAAAGTTGAGTGCAAGGAGGTGGGAATTTTCTTCCCAATAATGGTTCATGGTTGGAGAAGGTGGAAGAAAACTGGCGCCCACTGCCAGTCATTTATGCTTTGTGGGAGTAGTAATAGTTCTAATATTTTTCACAAACCCAATTAAAACCAGATTGGTATGTTTCCACTCAAGCCCTAGTTCAGTGGAATACTGACTAGTACTAAGACAATGAAAATCCCTGAGCTAAAACCTTTTGATGGTTTGGCTTAATAGGGGCAACAATAAACTGCAGTCTAGTTTTCAAGACCTTTTCCCTGAAGGCCATAATTATGCTCAAGCACCACATACAAAAGTAGCCAGATTCAAAGCCAACAGCCCTCCAAGGTTACCTGTTCCTCCACTTGTTGAAGTCTCTATGTAGCTTTCAGGGACTTTTGGAAAGGCATCCAATTCTTTAATTAAATTCAAGGTCTTCTTCCGATTCAGTCGTCTCATCTTCAGCAGATTCCTCAGCCTCTTCCTTCATATATCCTCTCTGTGTTTGAGAGAGACCAATCCACAAGTAGTAAGTGACAAAAATACCTCTTTTGGCTGCTGACAAACAAGAAGTACCTGAAACCCAGCTGACAAGATTATTGGAACAGGCTTAAAAATAGGTCAATGACATTATTGCATTTAAAATTCCTTCTCTGCAGGAAATCAGGATGTAAGCAATAACTTTTTTTTACTTCTGTTGCTAAAGCAATGCTGGGTACCTGAGTCAAAAACTAAGTGCTACACCTCCCATCATCCATCACTCCTAACAGGGCTGTATGTGACTAATGAGGCTACAAAACATCTGGAGGTCCATAATTTCCCAAACTAAAGTACCCTATATACTCGAGTATAAGCTGAGTTTTTTAGCCCCCCAAATGAGACCCAAAAAGGGGACTCAGCTTATACTCAGCTCAATGACCACGAGGGTCCCAGAACTGTGCCAGATTGAGATGTGCCAACAATTTAATTAATTTTACCATACAGTAATACCTCAGATATCGTTTACCTCAGATAACGCTAAAATCGCATAACGTTAAGTAATCTGGGGAGGAGAATTGGATCGAATAACGTTAAGGTCCTATGGGATGGATAGGATAACAACCACTAAA
The DNA here is from genome assembly GCA_030440675.1 of Furcifer pardalis. Classification (NCBI taxonomy): domain Eukaryota; kingdom Metazoa; phylum Chordata; class Lepidosauria; order Squamata; family Chamaeleonidae; genus Furcifer; species Furcifer pardalis. The sequence goes on from CP126892.1 coordinate 200,632,378, forward strand.
GCCTGTGCGGTTACAATGTATCTCTATGGAGCTTTAACGTTATCCGATCCATCCCATAGGATTTTAACATGGATTGGATAATACTAAAAATCGAGTAACACCAAGACTTGTGGAACCAAGTCTTAGCGTTATCCGAGGTATTACTGTATTTTCATGTCTTTTGATTATAGAATCTCACTAGCAGCTGCTGCATTTCCCACCCTCAGCTTATACAGTAGTACCTTATTTATTTATTTATTTATTTATTTCCAACTTGTTATCCCGCCCCAATCGGGTCGAAACTCAACTCTGGGCAGCTTACATAAACAAATTTAAGAAATACATAGTTAAAGAATACAACTCAGTATACAGTATCCTCTTAATAGATTAAAAAAATATAAATTAATACAATGTTCACAGATTAAGCTAAAAAGATTAAACAATTCCCAGTTATTTCCAAGATATAAAAATTACCAAGGTTATTAAAATGACAAAGGTTATTAAAAACAAGGACCGGGTGAGGAGGTAAGAACAAGGGTGGCTGACTCATCTGATAAGCCACCCAACATGACGATGGTTCCACAAGTCTCGTCGTTATCTGGTTTTTAACGTTGTGCGATACATTGATCGCACAATGTTTAAAAAAGCCCTGTTTCCCTGGAGGCTGCAGCAAGCCAGAACGTCGGGATTTGAATCCTGACATTTTGCCTTGCTGCACTTGCTGAGGACGTCGGGGACGTCGCGTTTTTACCAATTTTGGGGTCCCTGACCCCCCCTGCCGGGTCCAGGGAGGTGGGAAGACCCAATCCAAGCTGTTTCTGGGCTTCCCCGATGTCCTCAGCAAGTGCAGCAAGCCAAAACGTCAGGGTTCGAACCCTGACGTTTTGGCTTGCTCCACTGGCTGGGGACATCGGAGAAGCCCAGTAACAGCTGTAGATCAGGTCCCCTGCCTGCTCCAGAGAGATCAGAGGACCCGATCTACAGCTGCAGGGTGGCTGGGGAACCTGACAGGGACTCCCTGTTGGCTTCCCTAGCCACCCACCCTTGCCTCCGCAGCTGTGGGGTGGCTGGGGAAGCCAACGGGGGAGCCCCCGGTCAGCTTTCCAGCCACCCCACCCCTGCCTCCGTAGCTGCAGGGTGGCTGGGAAGCTGAACGGAGAACCCTGTTCAGCTTTCCAGCCACCCTGCTGGTAAGAACAACTGTATCGGATAACGCTAAAAAGAATGTTCTCCGGTGCAAATCTTCCCCCCAAATTTGTCGTCGTTATGCGGTTTTAGCGTTATCCGGTGCAATCGTTATCCGGGGTATTACTGTACTTGGGTCAATCTTTTTGCCTGGATTTTCAGGTCAAAATTAGGTACCTCAGCTTATATTCGGGTCTGCTTATGCTCGAGTATATATGGTAATTCAACTTCTGCAGTGTTAAATTCATCCAAAATTAAATCTGTGTGGTACCCATATGCTACCTATAACCACCTTTAAAATTTAATTATTCCCACAATTCTGTCTCCAGTGAGTTGCTGAGCGCACTGGTGTAATCTCCTTCCTAATAAAAGAGAGTCATGTAAGCCACTGACAGCCTGACCCTATTTCATCAGGCAAGCAGGACATGTCCAGATCAAAGACTGTGGGGAACTGATGGAAACACCGTATTACAGTGATGCCCAAAGGCTCCGGGTGTGGTGCCCCTATGGGTTAACCCTTGTACCCAAGTAAGCTAGCCAGCGCCCATCCCTGCTCCAGTTCAAAGGTCTCCTGCTTTTGGGTTGTTTGTGACTGTCCCAGGTCACGAGATTGCATACTAAGCCATGAGACTGAATACTATAGGAGGCATGCATACAATGTATGAACGAATCAGGTAGAAGCCCACCCTAACATGACCCAGTCACAGCCAATGTACTGAGCCTAAACTAGCCAATCTGTGATTTTTCTATGTAAGGATTTCCTTATATGATTGTAACAATAAAAAGGCTCGAACGGGAGTTCGAGTGTGTGTTCTCCGCTGGATCGGACTTAGTGTTGTATGTTTCATGAAGCTTCATCCCTCGCCCCCATCATCCGACAAAAGACTACCTAGTAATGTGACTTTGGAGGTGGAATATTTCCAAGCAATAAACAGGATTCATAAGCTGGTTATGTTTTAAATGGGAAACTTCCAAGTTAGAGGTACTCGACTCCATAAAAATGATTTAGCAAATTCATGGAAGATGAGTACATATGGACTCATACTGTCAAGATCGTATCAGAGGGGACCTGTTTTCTGCTCCATTAGTAAAAGATGTTAGACTGATAATAATTTCATGTCAGAAATTATTCTGGGTTGAAAGGATTTTTGCAAAAGAAACTCCGCTAAAGGAATGCCCGAATGAGGCTCCTTTCATCTCCCCAAGAGCTGGGACAGAGGCGGGTGCTCAATCCATCAGGCGGTACCTGGGTCTCGAGCTGCCGACTTGCCAGCCTTCCAGCTAACAAGGTGAGCTTCTTAACCACTGAGCCACCATGAGTATCAGAAACAGAGCTTTTTCCATGATGACCATATCTCTTTGGAATAACCTCCGCAGAGAAATAGGTTTGCCCCTTTCCTTGTGGCCCTTTGGATGGACTGTAAAGACCTTTCTATTCCACTGTAAACACTGTAACTGTTTCATCTGGTCTCACCAATTTAATGGGTTTTTTTTTCTCCTGATGCTATTTCTGTCTAATTGTTCTATCACACATTTTGATTTATGTACCATTATGATATCTTATTCTTTTTATGTAATCTTGTTATGTCGTTAGTTACTGATTACCAAAAGCATAGGGATTATCCTGAAATATATTTTTAAAAACTACTTTAAAATAAAGTTAATTAGAACAGTTCCATCAGTGATGTTCAATGACCAAAATGGTTCTTAAAGAACTTCCAGACCAGGGGTGCCCAAACTATGGCCTGTGGCGCCAAATCATCCAGCCTGCATCCCCCGCACTGCTACTGGAAGCCGATGTGCCCCGTGCATGCACAAATGCACCTGCACCCCATGCATGCACAAATGTGCCCATACCCTGCACAGGCTGCCGTAAATGCACCCGTTGATGTCATAAACATGTTTATGACAGCCACAGATGCGTTTTACGGCAGCATTTACGCATCCACATTTTACTTCCACATCCGGTGGGAGGAACCACATGACCAGCCAACTCAACCACATAACAGGCCCACGGCTCGAAAAGTTTGGGCACCCTGCAATAGACCTTTTACTCAGAATTAACAATGGAAAAGGGCTACAGCTTTCAGGCCTCCCATGAAGCATCAGGTCACTTAGCATGGAAAGAAGCTGGCTGAATTAAGGAGATTTGTTTTTAGCCTAGAAATCTTTTCTTCTCTCTTATTTAACTTTTTAAAAAATCTAATATAACATCTTTCTAGAGACCATTTCCACGACTCAGGGATCTTTACAATAATTAAAATCAAAGCAATTCCCTAAACAACACAGAGTAGCACAGTAAATATAGAAGTAGGCTGAGCAAAAAAAATGATTCTATAGTAAGTTTTTAGCACAAAATTAATCACCTGCCTAGCAAGGTAAGTACTTGCTGGAAGGGGAAATAAAGGGGAGGGGGGACAAATGGATTTAATAAAGCAACAACCATCAAGAAGGACCCCTCTATGTACTCCGGACCAAATGTGATTGAGCCACAGATAAGGAACACTCCAAGAGATGATAAGGAACACGCAGAATGCTATGGGACAAGATGGAATCTGGGTATTCTGGCTCCAACCATTAATATTTTACACATAATGACCAACCTCTTAAAATAGGGCCAGAAACAAAGTGGCAGCCAGCGTAGCTGATGCAGAACAAGAGTAACATGATGCCATGGGCAAATGCTGCTGGTTTATAATTCAAATGAAGTTTCCAAACACAGACTCACATACAGCAACGATCCAATCTAGATGCAATTTAAACATGTACAGTAAAACACCGGATAACGATTGGATCAGACACCGATAAAATCGCATAACGTTAAGTAATCTGGGGAGGAGAATTGGATTGAATAACGTTAAGGTCCTATGGGATGGATCGGATAACAACCGCTAAAGCCTGTGCAGTTACAATGTATCTCTATGGAGCTTTAACGTTATTCGATCCATCCCATAGGATTTTAATATGGGTCGGATAACACTAAAAATTGGATAACACCTAGACTTGTGGAACCAAGTTTTAGCGTTATCCGGTGTTTTACTGTCCTTCTATAGCCTGATCTCATCTTTCCTGAAACAAAACCTGTTGGCACACCTGTTGGGCAGCCAGTTATATTCATCCTGCTCCTTTTAACTACAGGGATCAGAAAATGTGCCCTTGCCAATCCACCCAACATAAAACAGACAGTGTATCAGAGTATACATTTTGAGATAAAGAGGCCTGAAAGTATTTGTTAATACACTGTGGGTGGAGCCAACATAATAGGCGGAGCCAATGTCATGACATCATGAATGAAGCCAACATCATGATGTCATGGGTGGAGCCAATGATGTGGGTGGAGCCAACATAAAAAAGCCAGGGCAGGATGAGGACCTTGCCGCCCCTCCCCCTGTGCCAACACCAACTGCCAGGGGAAGAAGAAGCCAGGGCAGGTTGAGGACCTTGCCGCCCCTCCCCCTGTGCCTATACCAACTGCCAGGGGAAGAAGAAGCCAGGACAGGATGAGGACCTTGCCGCCCCTCCCCCTGTTGCCTACACCAACTGCCAGGGGAAGAAGAAGCCAGGACAGGATGAGGACCTTGCCGCCCCTCCCCCTGTGCCTATACCAACTGCCAGGGGAAGAAGAAGCCAGGGCAGGTTGAGGACCTTGCCGCCCCTCCCCCTGTTGCCTACACCAACTGCCAGGGAAAGAAGCCAGGGCAGGATGAGGACCTTGCCGCCCCTCCCCCTGTTGCCTATACCAACTGCCAGGGGAAGAAGAAGCCAGGGCAGGATGAGGACCTTGCCGCCCCTCCCCCTGTTGCCTATACCAACTGCCAGGGGAAGAAGAAGCCAGGGCAGGTTGAGGACCTTGCTGCCCCTCCCCCTGTTGCCTACACCAACTGCCAGGGAAAGAAGAAGCCAGGGCAGGATGAGGACCTTGCCGCCCCTCCCCCTGTTGCCTACACCAACTGCCAGGGAAAGAAGAAGCCAGGGCAGGATGAGGATCTTGCCGCCCCTCCCCCTGTGCCTATACCAACTGCCAGGGGAAGAAGAAGCCAGGACAGGATGAGGACCTTGCCGCCCCTCCCCCTGTGCCTATACCAACTGCCAGGGGAAGAAGAAGCCAGGACAGGATGAGGACCTTGCTGCCCCTCCCCCTGTTGCCTACACCAACTGCCAGGGAAAGAAGAAGCCAGGGCAGGATGAGGACCTTGCCGCCCCTCCCCGTTGCCTACACCAACTGCCAGGGAAAGAAGAAGCCAGGGCAGGATGAGGACCTTGCCGCCCCTCCCCCTGTGCCTATACCAACTGCCAGGGGAAGAAGAAGCCAGGACAGGATGAGGACCTTGCCGCCCCTCCCCCTGTTGCCTACACCAACTACCAGGGGAAGAAGAAGCCAGGACAGGATGAGGACCTTGCCGCCCCTCCCCCTGTGCCTATACCAACTGCCAGGGGAAGAAGAAGCCAGGACAGGATGAGGACCTTGCTGCCCCTCCCCCTGTTGCCTACACCAACTGCCAGGGGAAGAAGAAGCCAGGGCAGGATGAGGACCTTGCCGCTCCTCCCCCTGTGCCTATACCAACTGCCAGGGGAAGAAGAAGCCAGGGCAGGATGAGGACCTTGCCGCCCCTCCCCCTGTTGCCTACACCAACTGCCAGGGGAAGAAGAAGCCAGGGCAGGATGAGGACCTTGCCGCCCCTCCCCCTGTTGCCTACACCAACTGCCAGGGGAAGAAGAAGCCAGGGCAGGATGAGGACCTTGCCGCCCCTCCCCCTGTGCCTACACCAACTGCCAGGGGAAGAAGAAGCCAGGGCAGGTTGAGGACCTTGCCACCCCTCCCCCTGTGCCCACCCCAACTGCCAGGAGAAGGAGAAGCCAGGACAGGTTGAGGATCTTGCCTCCCTGTGCCCACCCCAACATATTGTATTGTAATGGAATGTATTGTCTGTAAGCTGCCCGGAGTCGCCATGGCGAGTGGGCGGCAATATAAATTTGAACTAATAAATAAATAAATAATTTACTCCTGAAAGCAATGAAAATGGAAATATATACAGTACCCCTTAAAAGCAATGTGTGGGGCCTTATGAACCTACTTGAGGCAGTTAAAAGGAAGGAAAAACCATAAAAGGAAACAAAAAGAGGAAGGGAAACTTCCTACCCTTGCTTGGAGCATTTGCTCCAAGCTGAAGCAATACTCAGGCCACAACAAATCAGGGAGGGGGACAGTGATGGGTAGCAAATATGGGTAGAAAATACCTTAGTGAGATTGGAATGTGTAAACAATATTGGCCTGAGGAGGCCTGGAGTGATTACTTGGCTCGATGCTACCTTATTTACACTAGTCTAGAATCCTGGGTTGCTCAGCCAGGGGGGAGCAGCTCAGAAGCATGAAGGGCTTTACTTGTGCGTAAGTCCGTTCATGATATATGTCACACCCACCCCAAAATGGGATAAATATGAAGTTTTTCATAAGCCCAAAATAGCATTGGTTGGCTGATGCCAACCTTAGCTCAAGAAGAATGGACCATCCCACTATCTACAGAATGTCCAGGCATGCTGCCAAGGAAACGTAATGTACCAAAACAATAAGATAAGGTCTCTCTGGAATAGAGACAGCATTCGCCTCCTTGTTTCAGTTTTCTCCTGCATTCTACAATGTTGATGCATTCAGTTTTAAGTAACATAAGTTAAAGTATATACTGTACTTCTTTAAAGTATTAAAATATTAAATCTTTTAAGTATTCATTATATTAACTTGTGATATAGAAGCTGTGTTAATTCTTTCTGAACTGTAGAACCAAAAGTAAACATTTTGACAGTAATTGTTGAAATGTTCTGCTGTTCTTCTGTGTTTCTCCCCCTATTAAGCGTGCCACATTTGTCCTCACAAGTGGAAAATCACCAGGAGGCTACCTGATCTCACAAATGACGAACCATATAACACAAATGTATTGGTGAATTTAGAAATGTCATACAGTTGTACCTCGCTTAAAGAGCATAATGTGTTCCGTAGGATGGCTCTTTAAGCGAGTTTGCTCTTTAAGCGAAACACCATTGTAAGTGACCAATGGGGGGGGGGGGGGAGACTGCGAGCCCCGATTTATTTGTTAAGCAAGTTTTTGGTTGGTTTTATTTGTTAAGCAAAGCGAACATTCAGAGAAAATTCTGCTCTTTAAGCAAGTTACTCTTTAAGCGAGGTGCTCTTTATGCGAGGTTTGACTGTATACACCTTGACTGTTATTTTTCTCTGTTATTAACATCAGAATATGTATTTAGTGCTTTATGTAAGTGCGAATTACAGAAACTCCTGCCAAGTAGATAAATAGGTACCATTTCAGTGGGAAAGTAAACAGCATTCCGTGCGCTCCGGTATCTAGACATGCCTGCCACATGTCCACAGAAATGTCTGCAAACGCAGAAAGTGCTGGCTCTTTTACTATAAACAGAGATGAGCACGAACCCTAGCATTGGATACGACATGCTTTCGAGTAAGGGTGACCTTTACCTAATTGCAGAAAGCATATTTTAATCTTTTGTTTCTGCTGACTCTGCAACCCTGAAGTTTGCCCCCATTCTCTACACCAGGGATGCCCAAACTACGGCCCGGGGGCTGGATACAGCCCTCTGACACCAATTCATCCAGCCCACTAAGCCCTCATCGCTCCTGGAAGCTGAAGTAAAATGCACCTGTACAGGAGCAGTTTACTTCCATTTCCAGGAACGATGAGGGCTTTGTGGGCCGGATGAACTGGCATTGGAGACCGCATATGGCCCCTGGGCCATAGTGACCAGCTCTCTGAACCACGTGACTGGCCCATGGCCCAAAATGTTTGGGCAACCCTGCTCTACACTGAAGGAGTTATAAAATTTCCTTACTGCTTAGTTTGCAAATACAGTAATACATCGGATAACGTTAAGACTTGGTTCCACAAGTTTTAACGTTATGCGATTTTGAGCCTTATCCGACGCATGCATCTCTTGCTGCCTTGGCAACCATTCCTCTCCATTTTCTGATCTCTTGCATCGGCGCTCGGCGGCCTCTGCCTGCCATGAGGCATAGCTCTGTACTCTGCAATCGGCTGGTCAAGCCTGGCTCAGTCAGAGCAAAGAGCAGCTAGGCTGACTCCACATGGGCGAGGCTCGTGCATGCTACCCTTGCCTGGGCCAGCCATAAGTTCCAGTGCAAAGGGCTGCCTGGGGAACCTGGTGGGAGCAGCAGCTGTGGTGGCTTGAAGGTAAGCAGGGCCAGGGCTGGGCTGAATTCTCTCGGCAGTACGGCACCCCATTGCTGGGGGGGGGGGGAAGTAGCAGGGAGAGGAACTTTGGCCTCCTTTACTTCTTTATTACAATGCATCGGATAACACTAGAAAGAATGTTCTCCGGTGCAAATCTTCCCCCCAAATTTGTCGTCGTTATGCGGTTTTAGCGTTATCTGGTGGAATCGTTATCTGGAGTATTACTGTATAGGTAAATTATGTTACAGTAATACCTCGGCTAACGTTTACCTCAGATAACACTAAAATCGCATAACATTAAGTAATCTGGGGAGGAGAATTGGATCGAATAACGTTAAGGTCCTATGGGATGGATCGGATAACAACCGCTAAAGCCTGTGCGGTTACAATGTATCTCTATGGAGCTTTAACGTTATCCGATCCATCCCATAGGATTTTAACATGGATTGGATAACACTAAAAATCAGATAACACTAAGACTTGTGGAACCAAATCTTAGCGTTATCCGAGGTATTACTGTACTTAGTTAAGTTACTCATAGTTACCCTGTTAAGGAATTAGAGGTTTTTCTTTCTCATTTACTCTAACTGCAAAGCATATTAAGTACAGGTACTTCATATTTTGCTAATGTTATAGACATAAGTCAGTTTGTCACATTTTTATTAAACTACATAGCAGTGCTATACTACATAATTGTTAATTGCCACATGTACTCATATTTTCTCAGTTAAGTAACCAATGTAAGCAATAAGTGTACTATTATTTGACATTTGAATACTTTGTTAAGACACATATACTTAAGAAAGTTTAGCGATCACCAACCAATTGCAATTAATTTCTTTGGTAATTCCTATCTAAAGTCACATATACTCAAATATAACCATATATTTATGTTAAATAAATGTTTTAAAAAAGGAATCTTTCATTTGTTATGTCTATTGCCTCTACACAAAATTATAAAAGGAAGTATAGCTAGGACTATTTTATGTAGAGGTGTTAGGAACCCAAATTTTTCTTGGGGGATTTTGGATTTTGGCAAAGAACCTAAAATCTGGGTTTTAAGGATAGAGAGCAGGTGTCTATTGTGCACTTTGTATAAGGGACATTGGGAACTGTCCTAGGCCTTGGCAAAATCTGCTTCTCACAACGGTAAGAGATTATGGGAGTTGGAGTTCAACATCCGGAATAGCAGTTGCTCACTTCTGCTATGCTACAAACCTTTCCTTTCAGCCAGACTCTATTCCTACAGTATTTGCTGGCGTATAAGACTACTTTCCCCCCCTGAAAAACATGCCTCCAAGTGGGGGGGGGGGTCGTCTTATACACTGGGTGCACTTCAGTTGGGATAGACATAGCTGCCCATAGTGGCCTCGCAATGCTCACCCACCTCATTCTACATACCATCCAGATGAAGAAAGAAGCTCTACATTACAATTGTGTCTTCCTTTCAAACTCCTGGGGAAAAAGAAAGGGTTTCACTTACTGATACCTTCTGCTCTGCCCAAGATGGAGGAAAAAACCATGCTTCTTCCTTGCAGGGGAAGCAAGAGGCTAGGCTAGAGCAACACTTCCTGCCTCAGTGCAATTGACCTGCCCACCCACTTTACCTGCAGCGCCACCACTGGTGGGTGGCACAACTACAGTTCTAAAAAAATCAATAAAATAATTAATATTACTGTATTTTAATTACTGAAACTCACTAGCAGTTGCTACTTTTCCCACTCTTGGCTTATACTCGGGTCAATCTATTTCCTGGGTTTCAAGGTCAAAATTATGTACTTCCAGTTATATTCAGGTCAGCTTATATTCATGTATATACAGTAGATAAATAAGTACCACTTTGCACTTGCACTGTTTTATGTTTACTGTTCATGTTTCATAACATACAGCCTTGTGACAGTTTTTCTGCATGTCATAACCATTTGAATATAAATTAACATGTTGAAATCAAATCTGATGTTCTTTTACGTTTTATTTGGTCTGTGGAAGGTGTGCGGAAGAGGGGGTAGTCTTGTACGGCGAGTATATAACAAACTCTATATTTTGAGTGGAAATGTTGGGGGGTTGTCTTATACGCCCAGTCGTCTTATACGCCAGCAAATAGTATTTTGGAAACTGCTAGACAGAGGCGTAGTGTGGGGGGCCCTGCCCCAGGTTGCACTTTTTGGGGGTGGCAAAATTTCACAATAAATAGGGATCCTCCTCCACCGCCAACATCCTGGGCCCCACCCATGGGGTGGCGAATTTGGTCTACGCCCCAGGTGGCTGGAGGAAATCAGTCGCAGGGAATCAAGGTTACCAGAATATGACACGAACAAGCAAAGGGTCAAGTGCAGAAGGATCTTCCTGCCTGTTTATTTTTCCCCTATGAATTTACTCACCTTGTCCCAGCATCAATTTTCTCTAATAAACACGAAGTGAGGATTACTTGATGGTCACTGCAACATGTAGCTCCAAAGAGAATATAAACCCTGACTAATATATTGAAGTGGTTTCTACCGTACATACACTAAGACTCATAATGAAGTAGTTCTGAAGTCTCCCACAGACCATAATGTTATTTTAGGCTTCATAACCCAAAAGGCATGTACACATTACGTAAATTCCACTGTTTGCTTCTCCCATTTACAGATATTGGGCTTAAAACCACATTACTTGAAATTTTCCTGGACATTCAAAGACATTAATGGCTCTAAACAATTTTACTCATAAAAGCATAGGATAAAAAAGCAAGGAAGGAAGATAGAAAATAGAAAGAGGGAGAGAAAAAAAGAGAGTGAGATAACATACCAATAGTCTTACTTTGATCTTCTGAGTTGCTATTCAGCATCAAGGAAGGATGATGGCCGGTTCATGGGCAGAGATTCTGAAGCAAGAAAAAGATCCACAAGAATCAGTTAGGGGAAAACCAACATAATTTTGTACATAGTCCTCTACAGGAAACTGCTCGTTTTCACTACCCCTTTTCTTTCATAAGTGTAATTTTATTTCACAGCATGTCTAACAAAGCTGGAGCGGGTGGGTGGGACTTCACTAGTTAAATGAAAATACAGAAGCAACTAAACGACAGAAGCTGAGTTACGCAAAGCGCAAACCGGGGGACTTGAGTAGATCAAGAGAGTAAATGCAGGTAGAAAACATTTGAAGAATGGAGTAAAAGAGAGAGAAAGAGTGGGAAGATGCAGACTAAAACATAAGAGTTGATCACTTAATAGACTATAACTCTCAGATACCTCGCAGCAAACACGACACTGGGAGTTGCAATAGAAAGAAAAGTTTCTAAAGGTTGTTAAAATGTAGAAAATTCAGAACCACGCTTAGTAAGAACACTCTCTCCCTCTTTTAATCTCTTTTAATCTGTAGGGGTCGGAGTAATTTTTGGTGCCAGTCTTAATGGGGTTTTTAATGGGGTTTTTAAAATGTGATTGGTTCTATTTTCTGTGAGCCACCCAGAGTCTTCGGAGTTGGGCGGCAAGAGAAATCAGAAAAATAAAATAAATAAATCCACAGTACAGTCATACATCGCATAACAAATTTAATGCATTCTGCGAGGCTGCTTGCTATGCGAAAAATTCGCTATGCGAGTCTGACTCGCATAACGAATTTTTCGCTATGCGAGTTGGACTTTTCTCTATGGAAAAACTCATAACGAGCATTTCTATGGGGAAAACTCGCATATTTTTCGCTATGCGAGTTTTCCCCATAGAAACCCTCATTCTGAGAGTTTTTCCATAGGGAAAAGTCCAACTCGCATAGCGAAAAATTCATTATGCAAGTCAGACTGCTTAGCAAAAAACTTGCTCATTATGCGAGTTTTTCGCTAAACGAAACGCTTGTTATGCAAGGTTTGACTGTACTGGCATAGCGGTGCTTCTACTGGAGGCACATCAACAATAAAGTACATTACCTTGACAATCTTTTGATGTGGTGATTAGGGAGGGAAGGATTAAGGGGTGAACAGAGAGAAAGAATGGATCTTGCAGATCCTTCATCAGACGTCCATAAGCATGAATTACAAAGCTCTTGCCTTTGTAAACATCATTTTAGAACTATCAGAAAAATCCTCCCAGGTGCCAATACTGTCTTTCTCTGAAATCCTGAACAAGCTACTTACATAGCTGGCAAGTATGTAAAGTACAAGTATCCTACCTACCCATTAAGAAAATAATCCTGCTGCCCTTTTAATAATTTTTCTTTGATCCACACTGCAGCTAATTTAAAGCTAGCAAGCAAGGTGGGGGCATGGAGACTGCCAAAGAAAAAGAGGAGACCAATTAGTAATGAAAGAAAGATGATTATACTGGCAAACTATGGTTTATGTAAGTTTTCCAAACCAGCTTGCCAACCACAGCCTGAAACTGGATTAAGTAAAATATGAAGAGAAGGAAGAAAAGGAGAGTGTAAACAAGGCTTAGTGGTAAACCATGTAACGTTATGGTTTGGTATTACATATGAATCTATGGATGAAGGGAAAACCAATTGTTCTGTGATAGAAGAGGAAGAAGGGACTGTAGCATTACCATTCTGAACTTCATGGTTTTGATGTAACAACTCAGGTGCCTGAGATCTAAGATGAAGGTGAAGTCTGGCCAGGTTATCCTGCTATGGTAATAGAGTAGATCATACTGCCCTTGACTCAATGGCGAGTGTCAGGTGATAGTTAACTAACCTGACAACCTTGAGGACTAAGGGCCTTGAATACCAAAGTCCACAGGGAAGGGTGATGGTCCCCAAGTGGATTAAATCTGTCTTGATGGAGGGCAGCAGCTTCATTACTATTGGTCTTGGGCTGAGGAGGACTTTGTGTACCAAAAGGGCTCAGGACCAGAAAGTGACTCACGGAACTGAATCAGTGGTACGGGTGTCATGCTGCAATGCGGAAGGCAGATGAAAGGCCAGTGCATTATATTTTCAGGACAGTCTTCATGGCTGATCGCCATGAGGATCACCAATATTTAGATTTGGATACAGCAGAAGAAGAAGATCAAATATGGGTTGGAGACCGCCATCTTTTTCCCTTGACTATGAAGTAATGAGAATAGAAGCCTCTGTGGAGATCAAAGATAGGTACTCTTTCGATTGCGTCTTTGGTTGGAAGGGAATGTACTTCCTCTAGAAGTGGTTGAGATGGTACTGAAGATCTTAAGAGACCCAGGGTGGTGTTTTGTGAAATTCTATAGCATATCCTGTTGGGTGATGAACAGGACCCACTTGTCCATGTTGATCATTTCCTAGCTCGAGAGGAACAGAGATGGGTGAGTTCTTAGTGTTGGAAACAGTGTTAGTGAGAGAGTCTTGGCCAACATGGTATCAAATATGTTGCTTAGATTTGCGATTGGTCTTCTTAGAGATGTTGGTAGAATGGAACTTCTGCTGAGTTGTAGAACTGTGGGAAGAGGGTTGAAAAGAGGATTGGTTTTGTACGGTTGTGCCTGTGTAGACTTTTGGAAAGTAACCTCTCAGTATGGCTTATGTTGTCTGGAGACTTCCCTACTTTTAATGGTCATACGTTTCTTGCATATATTGTCCGTCACCTCATTTGTATTGTTATTAAAGAGACCTTCCTCCAACAAAGGGGAGGCCTTCGATTCTATTTCTTGCATCATCTGAGAGATCTGCGGATCTCAGCCATTCACATCTACGTAAGATGACTGCAGATGTCAATGATTTTGCGGAGGTATCCACTGCATGGCGGGAAGATTGCATTTGTTGAGCTGCAAGCAATGTTCCTTTTTGGCAAAGTGGGCGCAGGATGGCAGCAATTTCTTCAGAAAAGATTGTTCAGTGCAGAGGTGACTTTCTCCCATAAATGGCCATGCTATGTTCCCATGCTCTCACTCAGAGGCCCAGTGATGCATTGGCATAATTTTTCTGCCCAACTGATCCATTTTCCTCCATTCTTTTTACATTGTAGATGGTGGCCTCTAGTGGCCTGCTCTGGCAATGCACCATAGAAATGCACTGTATTTCAGGATTTTTACTGAATATTCTCCTTTTTCTATGTCTAGGGCAGACGTGAAACTGCCTATATGAAGTCACCTAAAGCAGTTCCTTTCACCTGACCTAGTGTGAGAAAGATTAGCCGGCAGCACAAGAATATTCTTAGACCCGCAAAAAACTGAAACTGTGGATATTGAACCCATGAACATAGAAGGCAACCTGCACTCGCATAATAAATCCCACTGAATCGAATGGGACTAATATCTGAGTCATCAGGCACAGAACTATTGTGTAAAAATAATTCAGAGATATGTTTGTGTCCTGGAACAGCCTGTGCTGAATCTAATGTTAAGGGGTATTTTTCAAACTGGGTAAACTACGGTATGAGGCAAGTCGGCACTCTCAAAAATGGCCTCGTTTCTGTAGAACAAAATGAGAGGATGCACTTTGGAAGGCATAATATCCAGCAGACGTGTGTTAATTAGAAATATTTTTTCTTTATATAAATATTTTTAAAATATCTTGTGTTCTGAAATTCTTAAAAATAGGTAGATGTAACTTAGTAATATAAGATGTTGGTAGAGAAAGTGAATGCTCTTTCACCTTTATATTATTTCTATAAAAACATAAACCTTACGAAAAATGAGTAAGGATGTGAGACATACTCTGCCCTGTATTTCAGGAGAAACGATTCTTAAGGCAGAGTGTACACCTCAACTTCTCTAAATGAGACATGGAGACCGTCATTAGAAAACACTGATGCTAGGAAGGCTGAGATTGTAAGTGGCTGGAGAAAACCTAGCATACCAAATCAGAAGGTGAGGAGGAGAGGAAGGGGAAGATTCGATATACAAAAAGGATGGAAATCACATCAGCATTCCCAATTTGTTATAATTTGCTGGAAGTTTGGAAATTATGACAACAATTTGACAATCTAACAGAAATATGAAAACAAGATGCCAGTAGAATTATAGTTTCGACCAGAAGAGAAAGACTCTGATCTGGTGAAAGTTACTCATGACTCTTACTTATGTGGTTTCATATCCTAATGGTATGGAACGGAACAATAGTTCTTTGGGGATGCGCTCAATGACTCATATTTGCTAGATACTATATATTGTCATTTTAATCCCTTTCCTATTACACTGGGGCAAACTAAGCCAACAGATCACAGAATTCTCAGTTCAGCTAACCTGCAGTGCTTCACTGCACAATGGGAGCAGAGCATGAAATCAAGTGCTAGATTTCCTGCACCACCGCAAGAATACACATCGTATCCTGGCAATGTGAGCTCATACCTCACCTGCAGCTAAAGTGCATCAGCCACAAGTGATCTTGAATCACAGAAGAGGACTCTATGAGAAGACGAGGTACAGCACCTGAAAACCATTGATGGCAATGTGGGTATCCTGGTTTCATAGCCTACCACCCCTCACTGATGTTCAGAACAGTATCCTGCTACCACTGCTGCGACAAGGGCGTCTACAGCAGCAGAAAATACATACACTCAGTCCCACCAAGCAGAGAGACATGTTCCCTTCTGTAAAGCACTTGACTAAGTGACAGCCGGGCAGGAAAATTTAAAATGTGGCAAGCAACAACATAACAGCAAGGAGCATAAATCACAATAAAAACTTAGTATGCTAACCTTCACATTCGTCATCAAAATATGCCCAGGTACATCAAGAGTTGTGAACATTAATAGTAATCCTGATTTGCAGCAATGCTACCTGCATTCCTTCTAACCACACCTCCTCGTCTGCAGCCTATCAACAACTGCCAAATTACCTTTAGCAACCTGTTAAACAAAGTCAATGAAGGCGGAAGTATGCTTGTCATATACCCCCAAGAATATTTTCCTTTACCTTCTGCCCGTGTTTCTGTTTTCTGGCAGTATGAACAAGCCACTCTGGCCAAAATACTATTGGCAATTTATGCTTGGCCAAGAGAAATTGCACAGGTTGCAATGGCAAATTGCTACTCATGTATGAAGTGTTGGTCACACTCCTAGACAAGAATGTGATTGAGTGTGTGTCTATGAACACAATCTGCTGCCACGACTTGTGGAATTTCTCTTATATCACCATAAATCACCAATAAAATTCTGGTCTCTGGCTACTAAGCAAATAGACATTTAAATAGAATGGGCTTCATTGAGAATTCAAAGTGTGACTGAAAAAGCCTGAGCTGTGCACATTTACTCAAATGTAAGAAGCATTGTGTTCAACTGAATTCGATTCTAAGCAAATGTACACTGTGGTGTAACTCCGATATGCATACAGTGGTACCTCGCTTAAAGAACATGATGTGTTCCACAGGATTGCTCTTTAAGCAAGTTTGCTCTTTAAGCGAAACACCATTGTAAACGACCAATTGTGGGGGGGATTGCGAACCCCGATTTATTTGTTAAGCGAGTTTTTGTTTGGTTTTATTTGTTAAGCGAAGTGAACATTCAGATAAAATTCTGCTCTTTAAGCGAGTTACTCTTTAAGTGAGGCGCTCTTTATGCGAGGTTTGACTGTATTTTTAAGCTGCTGTTTATCATGGGACATTTAAGTCTCTGTAAATCATACGTTGTTGTAGAATACATTCAGAACTAGTTCTTCAATTATTTATTCTACAGTATTGTCACCTTAGGTCAGGGGTGCCCAAACTACAGCCTGCAGGCCAGATCCAGCCATCACCGCCCTCGATCACATGGTTGAGCAGGATGGTCAGGTGGTTCCTCCCACCTAAATGGAAGTAAAACATGCCTGCATATGCGCAAAACACTGCTGTAAATGGCCCATGACTGTCATAAACAGATTTCTGACAACCACGGATGCATTTATGGCAACTTTATGCACATGTATGGGAACGTTTTACTTCCGCTTTCGGTGGGGGAACCATGTGACCATCCTGCTCAACCACATGACCAGCCCATGGCCTGAAAATTTTGGGCACCCCTGCCTTAGGTATTTTAAATAATGTCCCAAAGTTTTGGCACTTGTCGGAGTCCGATTTCCCCCCCCTGCCTTACAGATCAAAAACAGCTGAAACAAACCCACTGAATCTATTGCTTTTTAAGATTGCAGGGCCATTTTGGAGCATCAAGGCTTTCTCAAGTGAGTCTTGTCTTCTCATTTGATGTCCAAAGTACCTTAGCTTCATCTTTACTATTTGACCTTCTAAGGAGCAGTCAGGTTTGATTTCTTCTAAGATTGACCCGTTTGTTCTCCTTGCTGTCCAGGGGACTCTCAAAACTCTCCTCCAACACCACATCTCAAAGGCATCTATTCTTCTGCACCCAGCTTTCCTAATGGTCCAGCTCTCACAACCATACATTGCCACAGGGAATACCATTGCTTTGACTATACGAATTTTTGTTTGCAATTTGATGTCTCTGATTTTCACTATGCTCCCCAGGTTTCTCATAGCTTGTCTCCCAAGAATCAGTCGCCTTTTTATTTCATTGCTGCTGTCACCATCTGCAGTGAGTTTTGATCCTAAGAAAGTAAAATCTGTCCCTGCTTCTACTTCGTCCCCATCTATTTTCCAGGGCCTGATAGGGCCTGTTGGAGCAGAAATTATACATTTTGCTTATTGTTCGACTGACCCCATTCCAGATGATGGGGAGGGGACTGGATTACTCAGTGGGGTCAGGGAATGTAGATCATATAAATTCAACCCAAACTCCAAATCTAATCTGGCCGCTAATCCTCAACACACTGAAATTATCATGTGATTAGAAAATACCCAAGACCTCACCCAATACAATATTATCCTGCTGGATGGGAATTGTAAACATACACATAAGTAGACACTTATTTAATACTACATTGCAAAAATTTCTGAGAAGTTTACTCTGTACACACTGCTTCAATGCGAGAAATAAAATATACTGGACATAATCTGACTGGGATTTTACTCATATGAAATGGTGGCAAATCACAGCTAATTAACAAATGCCATTCACATACCTGGTGGCATGGCTGTGTAACTGGAATATAACCAGCCATGTAATGAGCACAGTATTGATTTGTTGTCTCAATATTTGTGTCTTCACTTATTCCCTAGTAAAATTCCAATACCACTCTGGCATCAGTCAAGAATAAGACCACTAGGATAGTAACACTAAACATGAGAAGGTAGTACACATTCACAAATAGTCTAAGACTAAGTAAAGTCTACAAATTCTTGAGGTACAAAACCATCTGCATTCATTTGTACTCAGGTAACTGACAACAAATATATTTCAAGATTTCCAAGTGCTGCTACATCAATTTTCCCTTAGCAGTATCTAAATTAAAATGCATCTCTTACAAATGTTAGCTTGTGATATATAAGACTTAAAGGTATTTTTGCAGAGCGTATCAGCACCAAACCCCTCTTGCATTATTTGCACGCACCTGAAAATGCAACACAATACAGAAACCAGAGAAAAGTTATCTCGAAATCAAATCTATAGCCTAGGGTGAGCCTCACATTTCGAACTGCAAAACCCTTCAGAATGTTTTCGTATAACAAGGTAAAACAGTATGTACCCAGTAAAACCTCAGATAACACTAAAACCTGGTTCCACAAGTCTTGGTGTTATATGATTTTTAGTGTTATCTGATGCATGTTAAAATCCTATGGGATCCATAGAGATACATTGTAACCACACAGGCTTTAGCGGTTGTTATCTGAAGCATCCCATAGGATCTTAATGTTATCCGATGCAATTCTTCCCCCCAGATTGCTTAATGTTATGCGATTTTAGTGTTATTCGATACTAATGTTATATGAGGTATTACTATGCCTCAGCCCCAAAATATTTTGAGAGAGCCAGTGCTGCCCTAGGCCTCCCTTGCTGGACTTGTATCCAACTCTAGGGTGCGGTGCTCATCTCAGGTTATAGCCAAAGAGCCACCACTGTCTGCATCTGCAGACGTTTCCATGGCCATTTGGCAGGCATGGCTAGACACCAGAGCGCACAGAACGCTGTTACCTTTCCCGCCACAGTGGTACCTATGTATCGACTTGCAATTTCTGGCTTCCGAACTGCTAGGTGGGCAGGAGAGTGTTGCCCTGGAGAAGCTCTGCTTTAACAGCATCCACACAAAGGAGAAAGAGCTGACTTTCGACCGCCAACACATTTGCGAGCATAAATAGATCTGACTTGACAGTGCATGACAGGAGACCCGCTCTGCCCGTCGCTGTGTAGCCATGGGCGTCCCACCGGTTTGAGACCCCTTTTTCCCTCCCCAAGTAGTGTGAGCAGCCCTTGACACAAAGAAGACGGGCTTTTTGGCGTCACGTGTGAAGCGTCACTTCTAAGACCAAGCCACAGATCTCCGCTGCCAGATGGAAAGGCTGCCCCCCCCGATCCCTCCCCACCCACCCGCCGTGAGGTTTATGGATGTAAAAGGGGAAACAACGGGAGGCAAGGAGAGGAAAGGGAACCCCCGGGGAGAGAGAAAGAGAAAACCGCATCTCCACCTCTTCCGTGCGAGTCCCGCGGCGGCGGCAGGACCTGTTCGCCTCCGACCGGGATGGGAGCCGATCAACGGGCAAGGCGGGGAAGAGAAAGCTCCGGAACGAAAAGGAAGGAGGAAAAAAGCAAATGCATCCACCCGGATCAATTGCAGAAACGCTCCCGGCACTCCAGTCCCCTCCCTCTCCTCTCCCCAGGAAGTGGCCAAGGACGGAGGGGAAACGAAAGGGGACCGGAAGTGGAGGGCGCTCTACCCCTGAAAGCTCCTACACTCTATGGTAGTTCCTATTCTCCCTTTTAAGGAAAGGGGGAGCCGGGAAGGTGGGTCGCGTAGAAGCAATGCCTACCACCGTGCTGTAGGGGGCGCTGGTTTGCCTTCGCAGCGCCGTAGATAGGCGAAAGCGGGGCGGGATGTGGTCGCTGCTTTTTCTTTCTACCCGCCTCAGTTCTGGTGCGTTTTTGGTCCAAGAGGACCAAGGTGCATCTTTTGCGGTGTGGCTCTGAAAGACGTAAAGATATGTCCTTTTCCTGACGTCTTGGGAAGAGGGAATTCCTCTCTTGCAACACCGCCACATACACACACACACACACCCCGCCTCCAAGGTAAAGAAGATTTCGATCCACACAAACTCACACTGAAATAAAGTGCTACAATAATTTGCTGCTTCTTATTTTTCCTTTCGAGCTGCTGAAGAAGTGGACTTGATCCACGAAAGATAACAATATAAACTATAGCAGTTCGTCTTTAATTGCTACAGTGTTTTTGTTTTGGTTTGTTACGTTTTTGTTTTTGTTTTCTGGTATGCCTGAACCATAGACTAACACAACTACTATTCTCTCTCTCTCTCTCTCTCTCTCTATATATATATATATATATATATATATATATACACACACACACACACACACACACACACACACACACACACACACACACACACAGTACAGTCAACCCTCACATAAAGAGTGCCTTGATTAAAGAGTAACTTGCTTAAAGAGCAGAACTTTCTCTGAATGTCCACTTCACTTAACAAATAAAACCAACCAAAAACATACTGCGTAAATGTGGAGAGATACAGGATCCGGCTCATTTGCCGGTCTGCTGATTACTACCAGAATCATGCACCAGTGAGGACTTAAGTTTGGCCAACGACAAAGCCAAGAAAGTGGCTTCGTTTTGGCAGTTCAGAGTTTGATATGGGCACGAAAGAAGAATAACCTCAAAATCCCATCCCGTCGTCCTGTTGCCGGAGGTGTAGCTCTTCACATACTCCGGGTACTACAGCGTTTTGTTGGGCTGTGTTTGAAAGATACCTAGAAAGTCATTGGGGCTCCAAATGTAACTGCTGTGCTAGCAAACTGGGACTACTGAGATGGTGGTCAAACCTCGCATAAAGAGCGACTCGCTTAAAGAGCAACTCGCTTAAAGAGCAGAACTTTCTCTGAATGTTCGCTTCGCTTAACAAATAAAACCAACCAAAAACTCGCTTAACAAATAAATCGGGGTTCACAATCCCCCCCACAATTGGTCACTTGCAATGGTGTTTCGCTTAAAGAGCAAACTCACTTAAAGAGCAATCCTGTGGAACACATTATCCTCTTTATGCGAGGTACAACTGTATATTTAAAAGTAGGTAAATAGGTACTGCTTCGATAGGAAAGGTAGCAGCGTTCCATGTGCTCTGGCGTCTAGTCATGTCTGCCATCTGACCACAGAAATGTCTGCAGAACAAACAGCGCTGGCTCTGGCTATAAAGCAAAGATGAGCACTGCCAGGGTGGTGGCCCTGGGAACCCTGGCCTGGCGGCAGCCTTCTGCCCTCGGTGTGCTCCACTGGGTCTGCCTGGTGGGTGGGGTGGGAGCTTCAGGCACAGTGGCTGGCTGGGCCCCTCCATGTTGCTTAACTGTGGCGGTTCTCCACCCCCACCTGTTTACAGTGTGTGATGCCTCACTGCCCAAGTCGGGCGGTTTGGCTGGCGGCCCCACCTTGTTTTTTGTCTGCAGAGGGGCTCCTCGCCCTGCCTGTGTAGAGCGTACATTTTGTTGTATTTTGTTGTGCGCTTGCCCCATCTGATCCCACCGTCCCCACTTGCCAGTCCATGGAAAGGTTGATTGGCATGAAGCCAGTCCATGGTGCGGGAAAGGTTGGGGACCCCTGCCCTAAGAGAACCACAAAGCTACCACATAACCAAACAATTTGTGGATATAGACACTGTTCATTTTTAAATAATTTCATATTAAAGGTTGTTATATGGTATCTGGGCATCTTTGGTTTTCTCCCAAACAAGTAAATAAGTAGCCTTCATTCAGTGGTGGTATTCAAAATTTTTTACTACCTACTCTGTGGATGTGGCATGGTCAGCGTGGCCAGAGGAAAAGCCCTGGGTTGCACCCGAATTAGGACTACAGTCATACCTTGCAGAACGAATTTAATTCGTTCTGCGAGGCTGTTCCTTATTCGAGTTTTTTGCTATGCGAAACAAACTCGCATAGCGAAATTTCCTATGGAAATACTCGCATAACAAGCTTTTTTAGGGGGGAAACTTGCATAGCGAATTTTTTCGTTATGCAAGTTTTCCCCATAGAAACACTCGTTATACGAGTTTTCCATAGGGAAAGTCTGACTCGCATAGCGAAAATTTTCGTTATGCGAGTCAGACCGGTTAGCAAAAAACCTGTTCGTTATGCGACTTTTTCACTAAGCGAGTCACTCGTTAAGCGAGGTTTGACTGTACTTTCACAACTTGGATGGGTGGGGCTAGCCAGAATTTCTGCTACTGGTTCTGGCAAACTGGGGCGAACCTGCTGAATCCCATCACTGCCTTCATTCCTTTTTTACTTCCTTTATCACTCCCAAGAAGGGGAGAGGTGAAAGAAAGTATTGTACCTCAAGCAACTTCCTCTCTTCCTTGCTGTAGGATGGTGCTATTGTAACCAGGCGGGTGAATAGGTGGCCTTTTGGATTGGATATGGTTGGAGTCTATCAGACCTAAAAAGCAAGTTAGTTTACATTTGGCAAATCTAATCTCCGACTCTTGACTGGAGCATTGTAGATCAAGAAGCATGGGCTAATGTTGATGATATTTTAGTGCTGAACCTAATAATTATAAACCTGTCTTAATAATGTTATAAATATATTCAGTATCTGAAGAAAACTAGGTCAAATCTGAGTCTGACTTGTGTGCAATGTAGCTGTCCTTAAACCTACAATAGTAGAAAGAACCTGTGCAAATTAGTTGAGTGAGGCTTGTTTCAGCAAATCATGTTGAAGAGATGTGTCTGTGCAAGTCTTCTAAGTGAGTTGACTCCTGCAATGCAGGTGCTAAATCCCTCTGGAAATCTTCAAAGGGGACTTGCTCTCTTTCTCACTATGAAATACTTTATTTGTTCAGTTAGAAAGAACTCTAATAATCCAAAGACTTTACTCCATGCTGTTTTGCCAGCACTGCTTAATGAAACTGTTTCAAAATAAAAATCTTCTGTAAATCAAACATTGGATGGATGGCATTTGCAAAAAATAGAAAAGAAAAATACATAAAGTACAATTAATTCTGTTGCACTGAATACATGCAATATTTATTCATCCACATAAGAGACAATTCCCTCCCTATATCCAAATATCTATTAACAACATGAGACAGAAATAACAGATGCACTTGAAGTGGCCTTTCTTCACTGTAGAGGCCTGATGCACTTGATTCTCATTGTATTAAACCCCAGCAATTGCCAATTCACTCCTGCAGTAGAAAATCCAAAGAAAACATAAAACAATGGATTTTATTTTTATTTTTATTTTACTTTCAGCATTTATATTTAATTTTGTCTGACCTAGATGGTCAAAGAACTGAAAATCAAAAGGTAGAACTCCAGTGCTCCAGCCCTAGATGATTAGGTACTACTAATCATTAGGTTTATTCTGTTAGTAGGTGGTTAATGACCCCATGCTTTTGTGTTTCATTAGCAAGCAAGGACTTGAGTTTCTACGCAATACAAAGTTGCAATCTGCCCAGCAAGTTTTAAATTACAGTACCTTTCAGTTTACACAGAGGTAGAACATAACATTCCTTATAAATATTTTCTATTGTGTTCCCTTGGTTAGGATATATTAAAGAATTTGCCTATGATATCATTTTGAGGGGCAATGTATGTCCAGTTTGTAGAAAGATAGGGAGATTCCTCACATGTTTCTGTACAACTTTGAATGCCATACAAGAAAATTCCTCCCATGTGAAATTGCCACTTTGCATTGGGGAGTATACAATTTGGCATGATGTAGGTTTAAAACAGCCCTCATTTGAACGGTAAACTGTTACAACCATGAGGAAGGATGATGAAGAATTGGTCTTACACCAAGACTATAGTGACATTTTGGGCTAACATATCTCAAGTATGGGGTGCCACAGGACTCGGTACTCTCACCTCTTCTATTTAACATCTACATGAAGCCGCTGGGTGAAATCATCCATTCCCATGAGGTGAGGTATCATTAGTACGCTGAAGATACCCAACTGTATATTTCGGCCCGTGGGAACCCGAACGATGCAGTTGAAGTCCTATCCAGGTGCCTGGAGGCTGTAAGGGTTTGGATGGGGGACAATGGACTTCAGCTGAATCCTGTCAAGACTAAGTGGCTGTGGGTTCGGGGGCCCGTGTCATCCTGGGAGCTACCATCTTTGGTGCTGGATGGGGCTCCTTTGCCCCAGACAGACCCGGGGCATAATTTTGGGGTCCTCCTGGACTCACGACTACTGCTCGAAGAGCAGGTGGCAGTCATGGCCAGGAGGGCTTTTGTGCAACTTCGTGTCATCCACCAATTACGCCCGCTCCTGGACCGGGACTCCTTACTTTCGGTCACCCATGCACAGGTCACCTCCACACTGGATATTGTAATGTGCTCTACATGGGGCTGCCCTTGATGACCATCCGGAAGCTACCGCTGGTTCAGAATGTGGCTGCCCAGGTGGTGACGGGGTGCAGACATTATGCCCGTGCTTCGCCGCTGCTACAGGAGCTGCATTGGTTGCCAGTATGCCTCTTGGTTCAATTCAAGGTGCTGGTTTTGACCTTTAAAGCCCTTTATGGTAGTGGGCCAGGATACTTAAGAGACCGCATCACCCCAAGGTTGTCGACCTGTCCTACGAGAGCAGACTGTAGGGACTCCCCAGTGGTCCCATCAGCCAGGGAGGCACATTTCACTGGGACCAGGAGAAGAGCCTTCTCTGTATCTGCTCTGGCCCTATGGAACCTCCTGCCACTTGAATTGCACCTCCAGGCAGAGTTGTTTCCCTTCAGGAAGGCCTTAAAAATGTGGCTATACCAGCAGGTGTGGGGTACAACCAGTGATGGGCAGCAACAGGTTCTCCAGAACCGGTAGTAACTTTTCCCAGTGTCCCGGAGAACCAGTAGTGGAACCACCTCGGGGGCTTACCTTTTCACCAGTTCTCCCACTGAGCATGCACGCCAAGCGCTTGGTGTGCATACACGCCTACAGTGCTTGCTGCGCATGTGCGGCCTCCTTGCTGTCCTCCCAAGCTGCTAGCCTGAAGTTCCCTATAGCCTGCTCCCCATGGTAAGTGACTCACCTTTGGGTGTGGAGTGGGTGGGTGTATTTTAATGTGTATTTAATGTGTATTTATGTGTTTTATGTGTATTTTTATGTCTATTTAATTTGTATTTTTATGTGTATTTGTTTTTATGGGGTTTTTTACATTGGCTCCACCCACATCATTGTCTTCGCTTATGACATCATGACATTGGCGCCACCCAAAATGTCATGACATTTGCTCCACCCACAATGTTGGCTCTGCCCACATTGTGGTAGTAAAATTTTTGGCTGCCCACCACTGGGTACAACTGGTACCACAACCCAGCCCTGCTGGCTTATTTAGTCCTGCCCAGGGTTCTTGTTTACTCCTGTCCGGGTATCCTTTTTAAGGGGATTGGGGAGGTTTTAAAAATGCTTTTAGATAGTTTTATACCATTTAGTTTTAATTAGCATTGGGTATAGGTTTTAACTGATGTTGTGAGCCACCTTGGGTTGCTTAGGCGAAAAGGGCGGTCATATAAATTCAACAAATAAATAAATAAAATAAAATAAATATATTATTTTCATTACTACCACATTAACTATAGCCTATTTAAAACCCCACCCCTATAAGAAGCTATTAAATAACCAGTGTGGTGTAGTGGATAGAGTAATAGCTAGAGCTCAGGATGTCTGAGCTTGATTCCCTGGCTTTGCCATGGAAACTCATGGGGATGTGGGGAACTGATAAAATTGTTCCTGAAATGTCTCACTTAGCTTGAAAACTCTATTTCAGATCTCTAAGCCAGTTCTGACTTGATGTCATATTACAAACAGCTATTACTGAAATGATAGAGCTTTCCTGTTTGATAATAATAATTTTGTGTCAGAGATTACTCTGGGTTGAAAAGTTTTTTGCTGGAGAAACTCCACTCCAGAGACACCCAAATGAGGCTTCTTTCATGTTCCCACGTGCAGGGCTTGGGTATCAAAACCCGACCTTCCAGTCTCCAAGTTCAGAATCTTAACCACTAAGCCACTGGGGGATTAATAATAAAGATTTTTTTGATGGTAACTTTTTAAAGGTGTTCTGAGAATGCTTCTTGCTTATCTATGTACTAGTAAGAATTTGAGACTGGGATACTATTTTTGGCACTAACCCCCTTTTTTTAAAATTTTAATGTGTTTACATTCTAAAATGCTTAGAATGATATTTGTGCTCTTCTGAAAATTTCAATCCAGATGTAAGCACATACATGAATGAGCTTCTCTACCATAGTTTCTTTGTCTAAGTCAGGAGTTCTCAATCATTTTTAGCTATAGGCCGGAATACGCTCCCACTGACAGCTGAGTGGGCCAGACTGGTGGTCGTCCCCCCCCCCCCCCGCTGTAAACATTGCCGTAAAATTCGTCCATAGCTATCATAAACATGTTTATGATGGCCGCGGACTCATTTACGGCTGTAGTAAATGCGTTTATGATCACTGTAAATGAGTCTGTGGTCGATTCCGGTGGTGGCAGCTATAGCAAGTTTGGGGGGGGGGCAGATTATTTGGCACCATGGGCCAGATCTATCTCACAGGCCATAGGTTGGGAACCCCTGGTCTAAGTAAATGGAATACTGTATTGGACTATAACTGCAAAAGAACCTAACATTATCTCTCAATGTATATCAGAGAGCAGACAACAACAAATACAAAAATGAGGTGCTTTAAAGGCTAACTTATGTTCTCTTTCATGGATCAGATCCACATCATCAGAATATTATCATTTATTCTCGAAAATTCTCATTAATGTGTTTGCTCTTGCCAAAAAAAAAAAAACAAGCAAAATGATTTAACAAATCGTCTTTTTGGCAGGTTTCAGAGCTGTTTTCATCCTCGTCTACGCCCAGGTGCCTGAGGGGGAAATCACTTTTTGTAGTTCCAACTCAGAAGCATATATCTTTGCTCCACTGCCTTCACTTTACTGCCTCGGTTCTCTACAATTACTTATAATTCAAAGACCAGGTAAGACATTTAATAAGCGGCAGTGTTCTTCCAATTTAATGAGAATATGAGAAGTTTAATGAGGATATGAAACGGCAATTTTGTGACTAGAGATGGTTTTAATAACTGGCAATTTGTGTTGTCTTCTATGAACTGTTAGATGGAACAGGCATCATATTTTCAGAGATAACACTAAGTTGTTGTTACAGCTGATTGACAGAATGTCCTAATGTTGCCACTGTACTCAATAGTGGTCCTACGCAGTGTTTTTTCATTTATATTTCTGTCACAGTTTTGCAGCAACCCATCCATTAGGAATTCTATTCAAATAAGGATATATTTTCTGCCATTTAGAGGCACAAGTGCTATTTTCAGCTTTGTGTAGAAATGGTGCTGTATGTGTTTGCCCACCAAAATGTTTAAAAATTGTTCATCTTACATAGACCCATAAATTGTTGTCTAAAGTGATATATGTGTGTGTCCCCAGTTAGTAGGGCTAGCCCTGCATTTAAAAGTAGCTTTCTGCTTTACATAATGTGTTTTTAAAAATGTGAAATCCAGTCATTGGGTTGGGATGGGGTGGGAGTATTATTATGATCACAGGATACAAGAAGATTGTTTAACCTCTTAACACTTTCCTCTCCTTCTGTAACCAGTCTTGAGTGAAGTCAATCTTCTGGACCTGCTATCATGCATAAAAGAAAATCCCCTGTTAGGTACAGCCTGCATGCATTTAAGGACAAAACCTTTAAGTGAATTTATTTGGATTTATTTGGCCAAGTATGATCATATGTTTTACAAACCTGCAGAAATGACATTTTTACTTTGTGACATTGTTTATTACCAAGAAATCGAAGTATTTGTGTTTCTTTCATCTTTTCACTTCTTTATTCTGCAGGCAAATTAATTCATGAAACTTGTACTTGAATACCTTGTATATATAAAAACCACTCTGATATCAGTGATAAATCATTAACAAAATGTTCTTTCCCCCCCTCTTAGCTGCAGCTACCACTGAAGATTGGACAAGGATGATTATATCAACAAGACATATAAACTTGGGATTTCTGTTGGTCATCCTGATGAAACTCAGTAAGTTCAAGGACTTTAAACAAGCTTAGGAATTTTTACTGTATATTTAATCTTTTTTTATTTTGAACATTGGGTGGGTAAGCTAGAACATAGGTGTTTTATCAGACAGCAAAGTTTTGCAGAAAATTTGAACAGAAGGGCTCCTGGAGCGCTTTGATGTGCAGTCTTGACTACATCTTCCACACTGTGATACTGTCCATTCCCTGGTTCAGGCAAAACTATACCAAAGTACTGTACTGTACTGTACTGTACTGCAATATTGTTGTTGTTCAGTCACACAGTCGATTCCGAACCTTTGTGACCCTATGGGCCATTGTCCCCCAAGCACCTCTGTCCTCCACCATCCTCCTCAGCCTGCCCAGCTCTGTACCCACTGCTTCCACAATACCATCTATCCATCTCATTTTTGGTCGGCCGCTTCTTCTTTTGCCCTCCACCTTTCCCAGCATCAAGGCCTTCTCAAGTGAATCCTCTCTTCTCATTTGATGTCCAAAGTACTTAAGCTTCATCTTTACAATTTGACCTTCTAGGGAGCAGTCAGGGCTGATTTCTTCTAAGACCGACCTATTTGTTCTCCTCGCTGTCCAGGGGACTCTCAAAACTCTCCTCCAACACCACATCTCAGAGGCATCTATTCTTCTGCGCTCAGCTTTCCTAATGGTCCACCTCTCACAACCATACATTGCCACAGGGAATACCATTGCTTTGACTATACAAATCTTTGTTTTCAATGTGATCTCTCTACTGCAGTAGACATAAGCATAATGTTGACCAATGGTTTAAGGTTGCAGTACACACTTGCTAAAATATGGGTTACTACTTCTTGAATGTAGTTTGGCTTTTGTAAACTTTCAGATGGCCTGAAACTAATTATTCAATGGCTGAAATCCAACAGTAAGTCACAACCAAAGAAGGCCCGTATGGTGGATGATTCATATATTGAAATAGAGTGCTTCATAAAGTGATGGATCTCACTTAGTTAGAGATTTTTAAAACTCTGATTAAAGGATGGATCAGAGATTGAAAAATTATTTTTCTGGACTTCAACTGCCAACAGTAAGTGGCTTTGTAGACTAAGTGGTTCCGAGAGCTGTAGTCCAAAAATGTACCATTCACTGGCTCTAGCCTGGATGGTCATCTGTCAGTTCTGCATTATCTATGAATTTCCTGGATCAGTAGACTGACATACTACATGGCGGACTAGATGGTCTTTGAAGTTCCTTCTAACCCTGCATTTTTTTAAATTATGTGATTATGAACGGGTTTGCATTTTATACTGAAAATTCACGCAACTATTATGGTCCAGTCGGTTGTGTGATTTCAGAATTAGCTTTGGAAAACTTTTGTTGTTGTTCAGTCGCAAAGTCAATTCCGACCCTCTGCGACCCCTTGGACCACTCTCCGCCAGGCACTCCTGTCCTCCACTGTCCCCCTCAACTTGCTCAGCTCTGTGCCCATTGTCTCCACAATACCATCTAGCTATCTCATTTTGGGCCGTCCCCTTCTTCTTTTGCCCTCCACCTTTCCAAACATCAAGGCTTTCTCAAGTGAATCTTCTCTTCTCATTTGATGTCCAAAGTACTTTAGCTTCATATTTATTATTTGACCTTCTAAGGAGCAGTCAGGGTTGATTTCTTCTAAGATTGACCTATTTGTTCTCCTCGCTGTCCAGGGGACTCTCAAAACTCTCCTCCAACACCACATCTCAAAGGCATCTATTCTTCTGCGCTCAGCTTTCCTTATGGTCCAGCTCTCACAACCATACATTGCCACAGGGAATACCATTGCTTTGACTAGACGAATCTTTGTTTGCAATGTGATGTCTCTACTTTTCGCTCTGTTCCCCAGGTTTCTCATCACTTGCCTCCCAAGAATCAGTTGCCTTTTTATTTCATGGCAACAATCACCATCTGCAGTGAGCTTTGATCCTAGGAAAGTAAAATCTGCCACTGCTTCTACTTCTTCCCCATCTATTTTCCAGGGACTGATAGGGCCTGTTGCCAGGGTCTTGGTTTTCTTTATATTGAGTCTCAAGCCAGCTTTTGCACTTTCTTCTCTCAACCTAATCAGGAGCTATAAAGCAGGAAAAATTAACCAGAGAAAACCTGGCTTTTGGATAAGAAGTGCTAGGAAAAACTGTACAAACTACCTGAAGTACATTTGAAGCATCTTCTGAATCGTAAATAGACATTTTGCAACTTCAGCATTTATCTTTTCAGAACCTTGAGGCAGTATTTTTCTAAGTGTAAAAAAATCCATCATAACCAGTACAAACTTTTAAGTCACATGTTCCTTTTCTTCTTAACAAGTTGAGCCAAGTAAAGCTAAGCAGATGAAACCTCCAAGGGCCCCATGTCTGCTCAAGGTTGCAGGTGCAAACAAGTTCCAGGAGTCAAAAACCTGAGAAAGAAGGTTAACTTAGTGGAAGAAAGATCCTTAAAGTCATCTCAGGGCAAAGGATTTACCTATAGTCATGAAATCAAAAGGTGACTGATTCTTGGGAGGCAAGCAATGAGAAACCTGGGGAACCTAGTGAAAAGTAGAGACATCACATTGCAAACAAACATTTGTCTAGTCAAAGCAATGGTATTCCCTGTGGCAATGTATGGTTGTGAGACTGGACCATTAGGAAAGCTGAGCACAGAAGAATAGATGCCTTTGAGATGTGGTGCTGGAGGAGAGTTTTGAGAGTCCCCTGGACAGCAAGGAGAACAAATAGGTCAATCTTAGAAGAAATCAACCCTGACTGCTCCTTAGAAGGTCAAATTGTAAAGATGAAGCTTAAGTACTTTGGACATCAAATGAGAAGAGAGGATTCACTTGAGAAAGCCTTGATGCTGGGAAAGGTGGAGGGCAAAAGAAAAAGGGGGCAGCCAAAAATGAGATATCTAGATGGTATTGTAGAGACAATGGGCACAGAACTGAGTGAGTTGAGGAGGACAGTGGAGGACAGGAGTGCCTGGCGGAGAGTGGTCCAAGGGGTCGCAGAGATGGCATCACACTCTAATTTTCTGTGCATTCCCACCTCACACTGTTGTGTGGAAAACAAGATTCTGTCTGCGAGTTGACATCCTACTGGAGAATGGGGAGTTGCGGAGAGAGTGGGGAGAGGGTCCAATTTCCACCTTGGACAATCACAGGTTTTTCTGATGCTCTTGTTCAGTTCTGGGTTTTCTGGTATGAGCACACTCTTTGTTTTCCCTTCCCCTGGCCTGATGTTTCCATTGACATTGATTGGATAGAATTAGGATTAAGAGGAAACTATTGGGTTTTGTGTGATTATCATGTCATCTGAGCTTTCTTTAAGAAGGCTCAGAGCTCACAGCTGGAGATGGTCTCTGGAGTCGACAGTGGCGTAGCGTGTGTTTCAGCCACCCGGGGCGTAGGCCAAATTCGCTGTCATGGACAGACTTCTCCAAAGGGACTTACCTACACCGTATCCTAATTTGCAAGTGTTATTAGACAATATTAAACTCTATTCTTTATATGAAAGAATTAATTCTCGCTGAATATTCGTCATGAACAATCTGAGCATAAAATAAAATGCGGGTAATTACCGGAAGGCAACTGGTTAGTACAGATGGTGTTGCCAGTCGCTAGAATGAGTGAGATGACTACACTCATTTAAAGAAAGGGGATTCCCCAGTTCCATCACAGATTATATAATAAAAAGTTCCGTGCTCATTTTAATCGGTCCAAATTGTAGGTACGACAAAAATATGAAATGAAATGGTTCAATTTTTTAGTTCAGATTACAAGATATTATTATTTATTGTGAAATTTTGCCGCCCCAAAAAAGTGCCACCCAGGGCGGGGCACCCCCACTGCCACCACTACGATATGCTACTGGGAGTCGAGCCCTAGCTCTCCTCCTTCTCAGCTGCAAGGCATTTCTTAATTGAGCCCTGCATCTCTAGGAGGTGCTGGACTCTGCCTACTCCTCCTCTTTGCTGGCACCTGGTCCAGTTCTTCTGTCAAACCATGATCAGTTTGACTGGCTTGGCCACAAGGAGTCAGCTTCAAATTGGTAGCAGGCTGTGGAGCTGGCAACAGGTCCACCGCCTTGCACTCAGGATCCAAAAATGAACCAGCAGCAGGCTGAGGTTCCAGCCAAAGGTCCTCCTCCTCCTCCTCGCACTCAGGATCCAATGCCACAACAGTTATGATGTGTATTAGTGCTGCCCCAGGCTGTAATTTCCTTCATACTCCTACAAAGTGAGGTCCATGGGCCAAGGAGATCTTCACTGTCCACAGAGGCTGCTCCTGTGAGTCTAAATCCTGGAAAAGGAGAGTCTTGACTGACACAGCATCCAGTCAAACCTCGCATAATGAGCGTTTCGCTTAGCGAAAAACTCGCATAATGAGCAAGTTTTTCTCTAAGCACTCTGACTCGCATAACGAATTTTTCGCTATGCGAGTTGGACCTTTCCCTATGGAAAAACTCGCATAACGAGCCTTTCTATGGGGAAAACTCGCATAGCAATTTTTTTTCGCTATGCGAAGTTTTCCCCATAGAAACGCTCGTTATGCGAGTTTTTCCATAGGGAAAAGTCCAACTCGTTTAGCGAAAAATTGTTATGCGAGTCACACTCCCATAGCGAATTTTTCGCATAGCGAGCAACCTCTCAGAACGCATTAAATTCGTTCTGCGAGGTATGACTGTAGTTCTCTCACAAATAGTAGTTCTCTCCTCTTTCAAACTGGATGACCTCCATGTGTATCTGGGGACACGACAAAAAAGGGACAAGGCTAGAGTTCATTTCTGCATACATACTGAATATACACAAATAGGTAACAGATGAATAGACTTAAGATTTTGCATGGGACAACAGGAGATTTAGTATGTTGACCACTTATCTTATTTTACACAGTGATGATCAATGCAAAGGGAAGGCAGAGTTTTCAACTCAAGGAGGTAGCCCACTAAGGTTTTAGGTTTGCCCATTGGAAAAGGCAAGGAAGGGATTTCTTGGGTTCCTCTATTCTTTTGCCTTTCACCCGCCATATCTTGGCTGGCCCTATTATTAGGGACACTGAGGTGACCACAAATTCCCAGTGATGCACTGGATGTCAGGACTGTATCAGCACTACACAGCCTGATGTGTACTGTGTAAGCTAGCTTGCCGTAATGGAAGCAACCACACTGAAGGAGAAAATCAGATACAGCATCTGTTTTGTTTGCTTCTGTACATGGATTACAGAGAGCATCTGGTCCTTTGCCTCAGCAGCAAGATATCTCAGGCCAACCGTGTGCCTCATATTTATTTATTTATTTATTTGCATTTAATATCCCGCCCCAATCGGTCGGACCCGACTCTGGGCGGCTTACAGCATAGCTCATAATATATACGGCCTTAAAATTCATAAAATTCATAAAAAATTTAAAACATTGAACAGTGAAAACGGATAAAACCCATAATAACAGCTACCAGATTGGGGGGGGGGGGCCCTGGCTGCTCTTAAATTAGCCATCCTGGATGGGAACCTACATTGCTATGTCCCCACACTTGACCCGCCAGCCATGTCTTCAAGCCCTTTCGAAAGGGCAGAAGCTCCGCCTGCAGGCGCAGCTCTGTCGGAAGGAGGTTCCAAAGGGCCGGGGCGAACACAGAGAAGGCCCTCTTCCTGGTGCTCGTGAGGCGAGCCTCCCTAGCCGATGGAGTAACAAGAGAGCCCCTCCGATCCGCCCTGGTGGGACGGGCAGACGTTCTTAGGGTGACGCGGTCTCTTAGGTATCCTGGCCCACTACCATGTAGGGCTTTAAAGGTAATGACCAGCACCTTGAATTGCACCCGGAGGCAAACTGGCAACCACTGCAGCTCCCGGAGCAGTGGTGAGGCCCGAGCATAACACCCGCACCCCATCACTACCCGGGCTGCCGCATTCTGGACCAGCTGAAGCCTCCGAATGGTCACCAAGGGCAGCCCCATGTAGAGCGCATTACAGTAATCAAATCAAGTCTCATAGGGCTGAAAACACAGACAGCTTCTTTCATCTGGGACTGTATGTATTTATTGCAAGAATCTGATGAATAAAATGGTGTGTGGAAAAGAATCAGGAAAAAATCCTCTACCATATCTGGAATGTTTCTCTTTGTAACATACTTAGTTTACATTTTCTGATTTTAGAATTATTAATCTGAAAATATTAAAAATAAATCTTAGTACAATCAAACCTCGCATAAAGAGCGACTCGCTTATAGAGTAACTCGCTTAAAGAGCAGAATTTTCTCTGAATGTTTGCTTCACTTAACAAATAAAACCAACCAAAAACTCACTTAACAAATAAATTGGGGTTCGCAATCCCCCCCCCCCCGGAAATTGGTCATTTACAATGGTGTTTCGCTTAAAGAGCAAACTCGCTTAAAGAGCAATCCTGTGGAACGCATTATGCTCTTTAAGCGAGTTACAACTGTATTGCCTTCCATTATGTAATGTAATGGACTGAGAATGAATGATTGGAAATACATTTCAAAATCTAATACCTTTTAACATTGTGTCATTTTCTTAGAATTTCAAACCCATTGGAGAACTGTTAGGCTCTACGTATGTTTATTATTTCCCACAGCTTATGGCCATTCAACTCCCTTGGTTGCTGGAGGATGCCTAGAAAAAGTCCATGTTAGCAGAAGTGTTAGACATGTTATTCTAAGAAAGAAATGATACAGACAGCGATGGGATGTAACAGGTTCTCACCAGTTCGCCAGAACCGGTAGTAACTTTCCCCAGTGTTCCGGAGAACCGGTAGCAGCTTGTGGCGGAACCACCTTCGGGGCTTACCTTTTCAGTGGTTCCTCAACTGCATATGCGCGCCAAGCACTTGGTGTGCATGCACGCCTACAGTTCTTGGTGCATATGCACGGCCTCCTTGCTGTCCTCCCAAGCTGCTAGCTTGAAGCTCCCTATAGCCTGCTCCCCAGGGTAAGTGACTCGCCTTTGGATGTGGTGTGTCTGTGTATATTTTAATGTGTATTTAATACCTTTACCTATATTGACGTACTACCACAGTTCCTAAAAAGGCCTGGCAGCCGGCAGGCCTGGCGGGCTGGCTTGGGGTTTTTAAGCAAAGTCTTGGAATTACCTCATCAATAAGCTACACCTGTGCTGTTCCAATTGCTGTTCCAATTGGAGAACCCTTAAGGAGGTACAGCTGTTTTACATTTACATTAAGGCATATTATCTTAGAGAACCGGTATGATGACCATATCCATCTTGCAACATGGTGCTGCCCAGGCACTTATACTAACAGGGAAGTGAAGGGTTTGTGTTTGAGGTGGGTGGGTGGGTGGGTTAATTTATGTTTGGGGTGAGTGGGTGTATTTTAATGTAATTTTTGTTTAATTTGTTTAATTTAATTACGGGTTTGTGTTGTGGGTGGGTGGGTTGAGGTGTGTGTGTGTGCGTGCTTATTTTTATTTTATTTTTATTTTATTTGGCCCCAGCCATGATGTCATGGTCTCATGACGTTAGCTCCACCCACACTGTGATGAAGTCACGGTGTGGTAGTAAAATTTTTTTACATCCCACCACTGGATACAGATAAGATTAAGAATATGTGCAGGCTTCATTATTTTCAGTTTTAATGTATTGTTGCTATTGTAAATGCCATCTGGTACAAGAAGCAATGTTCCCCTTTTGTTGTGTGGACAGCACTTCTGATAGACTCCTTGAGGGGCCAAAACAGCTGTGACAATAAATCCTGTTCTCCATCCATTGGAGATCTGCTCGTCGGCCGGAGTGAACAGCTAACAGCTTCTTCAACATGTGGACTCCCTGCCCCTCAGAAATACTGCAGTATTGGCTACCTTGAGGTGAGTGTATCTTAACTGATCAGAGCTTGAAATCTCACCCTGGCCATGCTGGCGAGGAGGAGATCTGAAAGGTGTCACCCAGAAAAACAACACTTGTCAAGCACTATCTATAAATCAAGCTCTCAGGAATGTGGTGAAAAGTGTATAAATCAAAAATATCCCTGAGGAGTCTATTTGAGTCATCTTACTTCAGGTATTCTCCTAAAGTGCTCATTCATTTCTTTTTGCTGGAGGACAGAATCATTTGTGCCACACAGTCTAGCCTGAGTTTCTTAAACTAACCACAGTGGCATAGTCTGGGCTTCCGCCGCTCGGGGCGAAGACCAAATTCGCCGGCCCTCATCGCCGTCGCCCCCACCCAGTTAACCCTTTGCCGCCTTTTCCAAGGCCCCCGGGCCTGGACCCAGGGCAGGGAGAGCCCCTGACGGCCAGCTGGGTGGGCGGGTGGAGGTGAGCAGCGAGCACGCAGCGGGGCGTCCATCAGAGGGAGCCGTCGGAGGAGGCAGAGCAAGGGCAACCACGGCCGGGATGAGGCAAAGAGGGGCAGCCTGGCCGCCGGCGCAGCGAAAAGGGCTGCTTTCTGCCTGGGAAGTCCGGCTCCCTAAGCCCAGGCAGAGAAAGGCCAAAGCGTTGGGGACATTTTGCCATCCCCTGAAAAGCACTGCCCGGGGCCATCCGCCCCCTCCTGCCCCCCATGCTACATTTCTGACTAACCAGCTACCTCAGGTGTGTTGGAAGCTGCTAGCCCATTGCCTGTGCTGAAGTAAAATTCAGTTGTCAGTCCAGTCAGCTTCTGTACATGGACTGGGCTGGTGTGCATTTTTAATTTAATATAATTTAATTCTCACTTCACTTTTTAACTTGGGCAAAATGTATTGGGTTAGTCCTGTAAGGCAGCATTGTGAATCTGGTGGGAATTGTACTCAGAAGGCATGGGTTCAAATCCTCACTCAGTCATGGAAACTCTTTTGGTGTGTAGAACTGGTAAACCCCGCTCCTTAAATATCCCACTTACCTTGATAGTCCTTTTAGGGTTGTTATATGTCCTTTCCAACTTGAAGGCATATACATTTATAACAGTAAGGATCCCATTAGTTATGGCCACTGTTGTAATGCAGTTGGTATAAGTTCTGTTGGTGAATTGCCGCAAATTTAAGAGCTTAGCTGGCCCTAGACATTTGCTGTTGTGAGTCATGTTGCATGACATGACATGCAACAGAAATGCCTACTCTAACTTCTTGACTCAGGAGTTCTCAACTGATGGCCTGTGGGCTGGGGCTGGCCCACAGCACCATTTCATGTGGCCCGCCACCACCACTGCCTTCAGAAGTAGTGGAAACAGCCATGTCTGCATTTACAGCCCACAGCTGTCCTAAAAGCATTTATGACAGCCGTAAATGCATTTACGACAGCTGCAGACGCATTTTACGGCAGCGATTACAGTGGGGGAACCACCAGTCCAGCCTGCTCAGCTATCTGAGGGAGCGTGACCCAGCCCATGGCTTGAAAAGGTTGAGAACCCCTCTCTTAACGTGTGGCAATTCACCTCCAAGATTTGCACCATGTTTTGCTGATCGACATTAAGTAATAGGATGTTCAGCTGTTTGCTAGAAATTTGAAAATTATTATGCTGAAAACCCTGCTTTTTTCAGTATGTATGTGTTGTTGTTTTAAAAATAACCCAACAGCAAACAAAATATTTGTGGGGCGGGGGGGAATTGTGATCTTCACGGATAAATACATCCTTGATAAACTGTTCAACAGGTCTCTGCATGTTTGTCATGGAAAGCCATTGAACCTTCAGCCTAGAAGAAGGCCATGCTAGGTTATACATATCTATGCACATCAGTAGGTCAAGCAACTCCACCCTTCACAGAAGTTCATTCAGCTTCTGTTAGGGATATAACAAAGTAGGCTTCTGTAAAATGCAAGAGAGGCAGGTAAATCATACAGTTTTACACACAGCAATCACTGCTGTATATTGGTGCTAATTTCTGTTTTCAGTGACCAAAATGTATGCCTTTAGTTATTGGTGACAAATCAAATGCAAAAGTAGGTTGGAAGTAGAATAGATTAATTTAAGGAATGGAATGTGGCTTCCTTTTGTCTTTTTCAACATACTGTATTAATGATCAGTAATTAGTCTAGACTAGTTGATGTTAATAATGATTTGTCTGGACTTTAGATGTTAGAACCCAAACAAGTAATTCTGCCAGACTCTGCCCACTTCTCCCTACATGAAGCACTTTTCTATACCTGATTTTTCATTTTCAGTTCTTTCATTTTTACAGCAACTTTTTGTAGCAAGTAATCGCATAAAGAGTAGAAGTGAGGCTAAGAAGTAGCAGCTTTATTTAAACTCATCCAGCCTACTCTGCAGTTTAGACTGAATTTAAAATCAGCTTCATGAGGCCTGATATGCACAAATGTACAGAGTGTTTGTGGTGGACACTTGAAATGGAAATTGGATGGCACACTGTGCAATCGAACACCGCTGGTTGTCACTTTCAGCCCTCAACTTAAACCCCACACACGCATAATGAAAGATCTCCAACCCATCTTGGACAAGAATATTTCACTTTCCAAAGCCCTTGGTGACAGACCTCTACTTGCTTATTGACAACCCTCAAACAACTATTGACACACAAAAGACTACACAAAAGTGAAACAGAGGTGAGAACTAGACCCTGCTGCAAACCCACATGTCAACTTTTTCCCCACATTCACTCTGGAAACAGTATTAATGGATCCAATGGCACCACACACAACATTAAAGGCAGTTTTACTTGTTCTTCTGCCAATGTGATTTATGTCATTTCTTGCCAAAAATGCCCTTCTGTACTATATGTAGGACAAACAGGACAATCTTTGACATAAATCAGACGGTCCGGAATGGAAACACAGAGAAACTTGTTTCTAACCACTTCAGTCTACCTGGACACTCTATCCAAAACTTTGCTAAGAGGGCTTCCTGCTCCTTCATCCCTAATTAATTGATACATTTAAATTGCAGTGCATTTTACATTCATCATTCAAAAATGCTTTTCATTTGTCAAAAAGGAATTTCTTCTCTAAGCCACATCTGACCTTAAGGCAAGTTGTGTCCTAGCTTAGTTCTGCACTCAATCATTTGTTACCATGTTAAACGTTTCACTTTTCAGAAAGAAAGAAAAAAACAGAGAAGAGCAGGTTGTTCTTATCTCCCTGGTTCTCCACTGTGAAGTAGGGAAATGTGGGATTTAACCTTTTAGACAAATCTTAATTTTTTTAAAATACTGTATCAGAAATTATTATCAGAAGTCAAAGTGTCTCCTAGTTGTCCATGTTGAACTGGACATGGTGTTTGCTGAATGTACTACCTGCAATGAGTTGAGATTTTATAAAAGTGGTAAGTGGCTTTGAACTTTATTTCAAGTATTTACAGGTGCTTTTGATACTGACTACAGAAATAAAGTCCTATTTTTTCAATGGGCAAAGTACAGCCTTCCAGATGTTGGTGGGCTGCAACATCTAGAAGGCTGTATTTTACCCAACACCCCTCACCACTAGCTATGCTGACTACAAGAAATGGGAGTTGTAGCCAACAACATCTGATTGAATTGAAACATCCATCCCTGGTTGAAAATAGCCTTCTTTTTACCTTCAAAATTAAATTTTAATTCAGTGTCCTAAACTGAAGATTTTAGATTTAAGTTGAAACTTTAAAAGGACACCTAAATAAATCTCCTAGTCTTGAAGGTGTCACAAGCCATTTTTTCTTATATAGTATGTATCAAGTTTGAGAACTTGAAGTGTGGTCTGAATCCCAAAAGACAATGTGGCCTTTCTGAACATCAAACTTTCTTCTCCAATAGGACATTAGTTTACAGAAGACACATCACTCTCTATTTCCTAGTACCACGGGGATGAACCTTGGCACTCCAGATGTTCTTGGACTTCAATTCCCAGAAACCCTGATCAGAAGGTGTACTGACTTGGGCTTCTGGTAATTGAAGTCTAAGAATACCTGGAGTGCCAACATTAGATCCCCCGTTTCAACACAACTTTCTGTCTTCTAAAATAGTTTTACTGAATACATGCCCAGCATTCTTCCTGGTCATTTTGTTTCTTGCTTACTTGTCCATCTTGGACTGGGCAAATTGGGTTAATGGAGGATGTTTGCAAGAACTTTCTTTCAATGCCTCAAAAAGTGATTGGGGTAACACAGAGTCTGTGGACACTGGAGGAGGTCTTCATGGATTCCATAATGGATGTAGATTGTTAGCTCATAGCCAAAGTCTTTTGAACCACTAGGTTTGCACTATAAATTAATCTGGATAATTCTTTGAAAGAAGAAATTGCAAAAGCTGGCTTGAGACTCAACATCAAGAAAACCAAGATCATGGCAACAGGCCCTATCAGTCCCTGGAAAATAGATGGGGAAGAAGTAGAAGCAGTGACAGATTTTACTTTCCTACGATCCAAGCTGGTAATTCCAGCTATGAAATAAAAAGGCGACTAATTATTGGGAGGCAAGCTATGAGAAGCCTGGGGAACATAGTGAAAAGTAGAGACAATCACTTTGCAAACAAAAAATTGCATAATCAAAGCAATGGTATTCCCGGTGGTAATGTATGGTTGTGAGAGGTGGACCATAAGGAAAGCTGAGCGCAGAAGAATAGATGCCTTTGAAAAGTGGTGTTGGAGGAGAGTTTTGAGAGTCCCCTGGACAGCGAAGAGAACAAATAAGTCGATCTTAAAAGAAATCAACCCTGACTGCTCCTTAGAAGGTCAAATAGTAAAGATGAGGCTAAAGTACTTTGGACACCAAATGAGAAGAGAGGATTCACTTGAGAAAGCCTTGATGGTGGGAAAGGTGGAGGGCAAAAGAAGAAGGGATGCCCAAAAATGAGATGGCAAGATGGTATTGTGGACACAATGGACACGGAGCTGAGCGAGTTGAGGGGGATGGTGGAGGACAGAAATGCCTGGCGGACAGTGGTCCATGGGGTCACAAAGGGTTGGAATCAACTGTGCGACTGAACAACAACAAAATATTTGTGTAAAGTTCAGTGTTTACAGCAAGGCAGTGAAAACTGAAATGCATTGCAGTAATACACACTGACCCTCCAAAATAATAAAAAAGAGGCTTATGCTTGTCGTGCCTTATGTGTTCTGTTTGTCTAGGATCAGCGGAAATGTTTCACCTGTGATTCTAGGTACCCGTATCACCCAGTCTTCCAGGCAAACAGTCACTTGATTGAAAACATTATCACAACTTTTGAGACCGACAAGAGGAAGTGGTGGCAATCTGAAAATGGTAAGTGGTTTTCCATTAATTTTCGTTCCTAAAAATTTAGTGTGGACTTATTGTGGTGACTGTTAAAATGTCATTTTACCATGACAATATTAAAGCAGTACTTTCTTGCTTTCTCCCTTTGTGTACTTTTTTTAAATCATTGCCAGGGAAACAGACATCCATTTGTAATAATGCTAGCTGTCTATATTAGCTGATAAAACTGATTTAACAGCTTAAAAGCTAGTGTTCAAGCACAACTTCTGTGTAGCTCAATTATGTTTGCTTTCAGCAGTGGCACACAATCAGTTTTTAATTATCTTCATCGGGGCAGTGGTTCCCAACCTTTTCTTGGCCATGATCAACCTAAGCATCTCTAAAATCCTGATGCCCCCCTCCCCAGTGACATATAATTATTATTTAAAAAGTGAACTCATATTCATGTGGAGGAAGCCTAAAAGGCTATTCACTGTTAATAAATCATTTTCAAATTTCCCCTATGTGGGGCATGTGCCCCATGTTAGAAACCACAGCTCTAGGGTACCATTAGCCTATTCAGTTGTATGTGTGCATCCCAGTGAGAGAAAGAGCGCAGAATCAGCCCTTGTCTTTCCAGTGAAAGCAAAGAGGTAGGCCTGAGGCTGGAGAGGGGTGGATCGCAAAAGCCAAGCTCTTCTTATTTGAAAGCACAGTGGTACCTTGCTTAAAGAGCATAATGCCTTCCATGGGATTGCTCTTTAAGTGAGTTTGCTCTTTAAGCGAAACACCATTGTGACCAATTGTGATTTCGGGGGGGGGGGGGATTGCGAACCCCGATTTATTTGTTAAGTAAATTTTTGGCTGGTTTTATTTGTAAAGCAAGGGGACCATTCAGAGAAAATTCTGCTCTTTAAGCAAGTTACTCTCTAAGCAAGGCAATCTTTATGCGATGTTTTACTGCACCTGCTTCCCCATGGCAAAATACAGAAGTGAACATATACTTTTCTTGCTCTAGGACAGTGATGGTGAACCTTTTAGAGGCCAAGTGCCCAAAATGCAACCCCAAACCCTCTTATTTATTGCAAAGTGCCAACTCGGCAACAGGGAAAGGAGGAAGCGCTCCCATTGGGCTGCTTGGCAGAGGGGCAGGGTGAACTCTGTGCGGGGGGACGGAGGAAGAGCTCTCATTGGGCTGCTGGGCAGAGGGGTAGGGTGAACTCCGTGCGGGGGGAGGGAGGAAGTGCTCCCATTGGGCTGCTAGCCAGAGAGGTGGGGTGAACTCTGTGCTAGGGCGATAGCATGAGTGCCCACAGAGAGGGCTCTGAGTGCGCCCTGTGGCACGCGTGCCATAAGTTCGCCACCACAGATCTACGAGGAGCACAAGTATTAGTAAGGAAATATATAATATGTCATTAATAGCCCCCCTCTTCCCAAGATGCCCCCCTCTTACCCCCATCCCAAAGAGCTGAGCATCTGCAGTTCTTTTACAAGAATACTGTCAAGTAAATTATCTGAACTTTAAAGCCCCATTAAAATTCTATTACAGTTCTGACTTGATGTACTCCTTTGAAACATTATATTCCATTATACTCTTCTGAACCCCTAGGGTTGTTTCAGTTAACTACTGTATATAAAAACATCTGTGTCGCTGTGTAGATAGAACTGCTTTGGAACAAGTTATATGCAATGACTTTGGTTAAAATTGGTACTCAAGAATTACTGTTTTGGTGGGTTGGGGATTTGCCTGATGAAATAAGTAATCTCTAGAAGTATTTTTTCCTGTGATGTATGGGCGTGTATGCCAATTATGGGATTAAAGTGGCAAAATATTTTGATATCTTGAAAAGCAGGTATGGGCATGATCAAGAGGCTTTGGGGTCAAATTCAAGCCGTCAGCCCCCTCCATAAGCTGACAGTTTTCAGTCATTTTCCATATTTAACAAGCATATGTGAGGTACATGGATGGGTGATTTGGAATTGGTGGTTGTGGTTGTGGTTTTTTCAGGGGAGGGAGCTTTAGAGGGGCCCCTCTAAGATCCATAAAACAAAAACCACTCACGGTAGAAAATAGCTGCCATGACCATCACCAGACTC
Source organism: Furcifer pardalis (assembly GCA_030440675.1). NCBI lineage: Eukaryota > Metazoa > Chordata > Lepidosauria > Squamata > Chamaeleonidae > Furcifer > Furcifer pardalis. Next base: position 200,675,916 of record CP126892.1, read on the forward strand.
TCCCTCAGCCAGCCAGGCTGAGGGAAGGAGACACAGCTGCGCGGCCTGGCTGGCCGAAGACTGGATGCCGGATGCCCTCCTCTGAGCCCTCGTCACCAGCTGGAGTTGGAGGGCTTTAAAAGCCGCCAGTGTTGCAGAGGACGTTGAGCGCTGGCCTTACTTAGGACGCTGTGCAGCAAATGATTTTTTGTTATTTAATTGCTATGGGCTATTTTAGTGTTAAATTATGTTTTAACATATAAATTGTAACTTATGGTATTTCATTCTGTTGATGTACATTGTGTTGAGGAGATGTTTGTGAGCCGTCCAGAGTCGCACTTCACTAGACCAAGATCCCAACTGCTATTTGACATCACAGAGGTCCAGGGGGAGCTATATTTGAACCATGGTTTAAGAGTAATTTTATGACTCTCACAACTTTTCAAAATACCCACCCACCAACAGCAGGAGGGGAGAGAGAAATCTATTATTTATTTAGAAAAATGTATTAATTTTTTTTTGTGCTGTGTTGTTTTGCTGATTGTAAGCCGCCCTGAGTCGCCATGGTGAGAGGGCGGCAATATAAATCTTTCTTTATTTATTTTTCTGATTTCTATTGCTGTCCAACTCCGAAGACTCTGGGCGGCTCACAAAAAATAAAACCAATCACATTTTTAAAACCCCATTAAAACTGCCTCCAAAAATTACTCCGACCCCTACAGATTAAAAGAGATTAAAAGAGGGAGAGAGTGTTCTTACTAAATCAGCCAGCAGGCAGGGGTCACCACATCGCTGGTGCCCGACACCTGCTTTGCCAGCAAGCAATATTTTTATTTGAAAACATTGTTTTTGCTTTCCTTTCCTTGCTTAAACAGTGCTCTTGTGAACTATAAAGGTGCCCTTGGATCCATGTTGTCTGCTGCTGTGTAAAACTGTTCTGAAAACCTGATGTGCACTAATATCAGTGAGGTGAAATGCTTCCGTAGTGCTACAAGAAAGTGTATGGGATGTTTCCTTTGCAGCATGTTTATGACTTTTGACTTTCAGATCTCATAGAATTGCTTGGAAGTAATGATAGCATTAAGAAAATACATAAACAAACCATTTGCCTATTTTGCCGTTGTAAGTACCAAATGTCAGACAGAAAAGAGATCAAATAAGTCAATTCTGAAGGAAATCAACCCTGATTGCTCCTTGGAAGGACAAATATTGAAGATGAAGCTAAAGTACTTTGGCCACCAAATGAGAAAAGTGGATTAACTGGGGAAGGCCCTGATGCTGGGGAAGATCAAAGGCAAAAGGAAAAGGGAGTGGCAGAGGATGAGATGGCTAGATGGTATTGTTGATGCAATGGACGTAGAGCTGAGCGAGCTTCAGAGGATGGTGGAGGATTGCCTGGTGGGCAATGGTCCATGGGGTCGCAAAGGGTCGGACTTGACTATGTGACTGAACAACAACAACAAATGAGAATAAGATTGGGAATAAATTGTTTTAATGTTTTAAATATGGCCTTAATGTTTTCCTCCGATTTAATGACAGAAAGGTCACATCCAACTCAAGGCCATTTTGATGCGCCTCCATTTCACATGACCCCTAAAGACCAACTCACTCATCCCCCAAATAAAATAATATATTTTTATTTAAAATACAATTAAGAGCAGTGACTTTTACATTTAGGTGATGCCATAGGGCTGTTCAAACCCAGCAAATTTTCCTAAAATCAAAAGAATCAACACTAGATGTGAACATATAATCACTTACTATTTCAAAAAAAAAAAAAAAACCCCTCCTTTTTTGCCATCTTTGCAACTGAAGCATCCCTTCAGAACCAAAGGTTATAAATTAAAATTTTAGCCTCCTGCTCTTCTAAAATTGCCTACCCATGATCTGTCACTATAGTAAAGACATCTGTCCATTGCCATGCAGAAAGTAAAAAAGAACTGGATGTAATAATGTTTGCATTGCAGGAATATGCATATCAAGTTGCTCTACTGATTATGATAATCCTCAGCTTAGTTGTCCAGGTAGATAGAGATTTATCTTAAATTTCTTAAAGTGCTGTTCAGTTTTGGAAGTACAAAGCACTATGTTTCAATGGTTGCAACAGTAGGTGGAATAAAAGTAGAAACTATCTACTGTTGCCTATGAAAATTGATCTCCAGGGTGCTACACATTTGATATCATGTCACTAGTTTTGTCTTCACTAAAAGTAAATCTACATACTTGAGCAGACAAATAACTTTATATTACCAGATTTCTGTGGGCAGTTCATTGTTATCATTTAGTCGCAAACTGGAGGAGGTTAATTCACGCTTCTGAAACTTCTTAATTTATTTGCAGGGGTTGAGCATGTCAGCATTCGGTTGGATTTGGAAAGCATGTTTCAGTTCAGCCATCTTATCCTGACTTTTAAGGTACTTTTTACAAATGTATTCACAAACTCCCCAAACCCTCTACCTTTGCAGCAGCTTAAAAAAAATGGGGGGTCTCCTAGAACCGTGATGGCGAACCTTTACACTCCAGATGTTCTTGGACTTCAACTCTCAGAAGCGCAAGCTCCCATGAATCTACATGAATGGGTTTGTTGCAATTAATCTGCCCCGTGTCCTCATCGTTCCCGGAAGCGGAAGTAAAACATGCCTGTACAGGAGCGACAAGGGCGGTGCGGGCCGAATGAATCGCAGCAAACCCATTCTTGTGGATTCACAGGAGCTTGGGCTTTTGGAAATTGAAGTCCAAGAACATCTGGAGTGCAAAGGTTCACCATCACAGTCCTAGAACAAGTCTATAGGAATGAGCATAGTACTCTAGACATTGCCTGCATGCCTATCTCCATTTCATGGCCTCTTCTCAGCTAGCAATGTGAACAATAGCAACTAGCAACAGCAATTGTACTTATATCCCGCCCCAGAGTGCTTAGTGCACTCTCTGGGTGGTTCACAAGTTAATTAGCGTTTTGCCCCCAACATGCTGGGTACACATTTTACTGACATTGGAAGGCTGAGTCAATCTTGATCCCCATCAGGATCGAACTAGGGCTCTTATGTGGTAGATGTGGCAGTGATCTTGTTCATATTAAACTCCCTTAATGACAGTCTGTGGAAAGCTTGTTCTATACACCCAATGTCATATACATGGCATCACAGATGCTTGGAAAACAACATCTCTAGGGCCCTGCCAAAATCTATTTCTTATCCGTAAGCATTTCTCTGTTCTGTAAAATTTTGGGAACTGGTGGAGACAAGATATCTGAGACCGAAAAAGAGCGATCATGATGATAACGACTAAACTGGCAGTGATCGGCAATAGTATCTTTTACAGACCTTTCGTCCTGCAGCAATGTTGGTGGAACGTTCTGTGGATTATGGCCAAACCTGGAAGGTATTTCGGTATTTTGCACAAGACTGTTCAGCATCTTTCCCTGACATTCCTTCAGGACCAGCCAGAACAGTTGGAGATATTGTTTGTGATTCAAGGTATTCGGACATTGAACCTTCAACGGAAGGGCAGGTATGCATATTACCTGAGTTTATTTCATTTTATTGATGGTGATTTTGAGCTAATTTGTAGCATAAACATGTAACAATTGATTCTGAAGTGAGCCCCATTAAATTAAATAAGGATTCATATTATATTGTAAAATTATATTTTAATTTTAAATTTTAATTTTAACAGTTTTAAGGTTTTTAGGTAGTGTTTGTGTTTTATTGTCATGTTTAGTTTTTTGTTTTTTATTACTTGTAAACCGCCCTGAATCACTTTGGTGAGAAGGACGGTGGAGAAATACGAATAAATAAATAAATTGTATTGTATTGTATTGTATTGCTGCACTAACCTTCGTGACACAGTCTTAAACTGAAACCTTTGGCACAAAGGAACAAATTTTGATTTCTTGTTTGCATAAAATTGTTAATTTTTGCCTTTTCTTAGGTTGTTTTCAAAGCTCTGGATACCAGCTTTGACAAAGAAGAGCCTTATGCCCCATATATTCAAGGTATGAAGAGTTTGGATTTCTACACTGCCTTTCATGATTATTATTATTTTCATATAAGATTCTGTTATTGTGCATAGTGATGTTGGTTGCTGAATGTTGGACTGGTCTACAAGAGTCCCAGGGTCTCTGCAAAGTTATAAAATTTATTATTGGGTGACAATGGGCCAGTTCCCTTTGCTTTGGCCTGTCCCATAAGGCTGTGAAAATAAAGTGGATTAAAAAGGCATATACATGCCCTGGAATGCATTGGACTGAAAGGAAGATATAATGTTATAGAACAGTGGTGGCTAATCTTGGGACTCCAGGTATTATTGGACTTCAAATCCCAGAAGCCCTGATCAGCAGGAGTGCTAACTTAGGCTTCTGGTAATTGAAGTCCAAGAAGACCTGGAGTGTCAAGGTTCAACATCAATGTTATAGAACATTGTTGTATTGTAATCTGCAGTAGAACGTGGTGAGCATGTCTTATACAAAGGTCCTAGCTCAGCTGCAAATCACATTGGGAACATAGCAGATGAGAATTTCAACCCCTGGCATCTCCAATATGAAAATGTAGATATTGTCTACAAGGGCTGAGAAGAGGCTGCCAGTTGAAATACCATGGCCTGGCAGGCAGCTGAGGACCATGCCCCTTCCTCTGGGCCCACACCAATAGCCTGAGGGAGAAGACGCCATGACCTGGCAGGCAGCTGAGGACCTTGCCCCCACTTCCAGGCCCCCATCAACGGCCAGAGGGGAGTTAGTCTGTGTTCTGCTTTGGTTGTTTTGTGAGGTTGTATTTTATGATTGTTACTGTACTGTTGTTGTTTTGACTGTAAGTCACTCTGAGTCGTTTCGATGAGTGGGCAACAATATAAATCAGAACAAATAAATAAAATAAATAAATACCTGCTGATCTTAGGTGAAATGAGCACAAATGACCCAGATCGCCATTGTATGTTCGTAGGAACTAAACATTGAAATAAACTAACCCAGGGGTTAGCAAACTTGACTCTGCAGATGTTCTTGGACTTCAAATCTTAGAAGCCCTGATCTGCAGGTGTGCTGTCTTGGGCTTCTGGTATTTGAAGTCCAAGACTACCTGGAGAGCCAGGTTTTAGGACCTATGAACTAACCCACTCTTTCCTAATTTTTGACCACAGAGCTCCTTACTTTTACAAACCTGAGAATAAACTTTACAAAGCTTCATAAACTTGGAGATACTCTACTTGGGCAAAAGCAGCAGAATTCTCTGGAAAAATACTACTATGCCCTTTATGAGATGGTTGTTCGAGGGAGCTGCTTTTGCAATGGCCATGCAAGCTACTGTGGCCCTGTGCCAAATTTACGAGGGGATGTTTTCTATGAGCCTGGAATGGTAAGTTGCATTAAGAGGCTTTATCTGAGGTGAAAATTCAGAGCCAGAGACCATCCTACAAATAATTAACGCAAGGTTATTCAGATAATAGCAGGGAAATGGTGCAGGAATAATTCAGTAAACAGCCTATGCTGTGGATAGACTTGAATGCTGTCTTAATTAATAAATATAATAGCACTCAATTTGACTTGAGCAGTGTGCAGAAGAGTGGAAGAAAAGGAGTTGCCCCAAAATTCAAGCATATTAAATTATTCCTAAAAAAATGGAATCTATTTTAAAAATGTAGCAAAATGAAGTATTCCTGTATCAAATTTCAATTTGCCAGCCATATCAAATTCTGAAATACTCTACTCCTTTCCTCATTTCTGAGTTATTCAGCTTACCCCTTTCCATTAGTTTATTACTTATTTACTTATTTAGATTTATTATTCCACCCCAATCAGGGGAACCCAACCCTAGTTAGTCACATCTCCCCGCAATGGCGAACCTTGGCACTCCAGCTGTTCTTGGACTTCAATCCCCAGAAGCCCTGATCAACTGGTGTACTGACTTGGACTTCTGCTAATTGAAGTCCAAGAACACCTGGAGTGCCAAGGTTCGCCACCAGTGAGCTACGTTCTCACGGGGTGTATTTGAGGTCCTCCTCTTGATGGAGTTTTACCCTAAAGGTATCTTGTTTTGCTTTGTTTTGGTACACTACTTTGAGAACAGTGGAGGTTCCTCAAGCCTGCTGATATCATCCCTTTGTGCATGGCAGTGCATTTTAGCAACATTAGAGAGCAATGAGACTTTGGAATTACAGTAATTGTCAGAATCAGCGCTGTAGCCAGGGATTTGCTAGGGTGGACATCGCCCACCCTGAGTTAGAAGTTTGCCCAGCCTCAAACTCCCTGCTGTTTATATATCACACACACAAACACACACACACACACACACACAACATATATATGTCAGAATTAATTACACTGAATCAGAAACCTGAACCTGGATTTCAAACTATAACCCTACTAGACTTCCTGTCTTTAAGGTAATAAATCCCAAAATGGCAATGCCCTTAGGAGTTGTGTCTTTGAAAATTTTGCTGTTCCAGCTTGTTGTGATGATTGAGAAAGGAGGCACATATTTAAGTTTCCAAGTCTACAGAGCCAATAAAATTAAAGAGCTAAATGTCAGGAAAATATTTCTTTTGTCATCCTTCCTGCCATGAACACTGCTCTTCTTTCTTTCACCGCCTTTACTCATTGATGAATATTCCATGCCTATTCAAGCTCAGCAAGAGTCAGATTTTACCCAGATAAGAAAAAAAAAGTTGTATTGATGTGGCTGTACAGTACTGATATACAGTACTTGGTTTAAGATGCAGAAAGGAAGGAAACGGAGAGTGTTGGCCAGGGACTGCCTGAAACTGCCTCTTAATTAATCCCTCTCTTGAAGGAAGAAAGGGGTGGTGAGAATGGATCTAGAACTACAGTTGAGATCTGCCCAGTGGTGGGTTGTCAAAATTTCCGCTACCCAACCATGACATCATCATGTCGTGGGTGTAGCTGACGTCATGACATCATGACATCGTGGGTGGAGCAAAAATAAAAAATGAATAAAATTTTAAAATGTCTGTGCATGCATCAAACCTCCATTTGATGCATGTGCAGTTCTATTTTTTTAGTGGACATGCATCAAACCTCTATTTGATGCATGCACACTAAAAAATGGCTGCCCAGAAATACAGTTGTACCTCGCTTAAAGAGCATAATGCGTTCCACAGGATTGCTCTTTAAGCAAGTTTGCTCTTTAAGCGAAACACCATTGTAAGTGACCAATTGTGGGGGGGATTGCGAACCCCAATTTATTTATTAAGCGAGTTTTTGATTGATTTTATTTGTTAAGTGAAGCAAACATTCAGAGAAAATTCTGCTCTTTAAGCAAATTACTCTTTAAGCGAAACGCTCTTTATGCGAGGTTTGACTGTATATTTCTGCAGGGGGCCGGAGAGGCGACCAAATTGGTCGCCTAGGGGTTTACCACCACCACCCCGTCGACCCCTCCTGATGGGGTACTACCCGTTTTGGCAAACCAGTCTGAACCGGTAACATCCCATCACTGGGTCTGCCCCAATAAATGTTGCTTCCTGTGGTGAAGGTGCCCTGTTCCCCTCCAGAAGCTGACTTGACTGATAGCTGAATGCTGGCAGTACAACACAATTTTCCACAAAAACCTAAGGGCAGCAGGCCAGTGGAGAGGAGCAGAGTAGACAGTGAAATTCTGTCCTTCAACTTGAGGGCATTATCCAGAGGATTTCAAAGGAATAGCCAGAGGAATTGCCATTTATGTCTCTTATGTCTACTGTTGAGATGGTTGCCTAATATTGTCACTATGCCCTCTTTTCACATTAATGGATTTTCTGAGATAAGGAAAAAAGAGAAAATCAGAGAATTATGAGCAGCAGATAAAATAATGTTAACTCTGTGGGTTTTTTTTTTTTTTTGGGGGGGGGGTCATTTTAAAAGGCATGGAAAGACAATGAGAATAAAAAGCAATCAAAGTTCCTTTTCAGTCTCCTTGAAGAAATAAGATAGTCCTGAAATTAGACAGCATAGACAGTGGTGGGCTGTCAATTTTTTCACTAACCCACCATGATGTCATTACATTGTGGGTGGAGCCGACGTCATGATGTCATTACGTCATGGGGGTTTGATGCATGCACAGTTCCGGGCAGCCGTTTTGGCTGCCTAGAAATACATTTCCGGAGGGGGGGCCCAGAGGTGACCGAACCGGTCACCTGGGGTTCCCCCCCCCCCGTGCCTCTCTCCTGATGGGTGCTACCGGTTCGGGTGAACCGGTCTGAACCGGTAACAACCCATCACTGAGCATAGAGATCTTAAATGCCAGGTTTTTACCCCCCGTCTAAGGTAGAGCCCTTTTCTCCCATACTCAGTACAGTTCTGGCAATATCCATGCTTTCAGATATTGTATATTATTTAATGTGTGTTTGTGCCTGCTAGCACATGTGGCTACTCACCCCCATAACCAGTCCATTTCTGTGGGCCTTGCATGAGAGACATTTCAATGGGCTACTATCCAATGAAATCAAAGCACTGATTCCTGGCTTGTGTTTGAATCATGTTGTTGACATTCTGCAGGTCCATGCGAACTGTCTCTGTGAACACAACACGGAAGGGTTGTCCTGTGAAAGATGCAAAGATTCCTACAATGATGCTCCCTGGAGACCAGCAGAAGGATCACAAGAAAACGCTTGCCAAAGTACCTAAAAGCAATTTACTTGGGTTTTTTTTAGCCTTGTGAATAGCAATCTGTCATCATCACAGTAGATTGGCTGAAAGTGATAGTCCAAAATTGATGTTGTAAACTACTTTTCATATAAGATCATCTGTGTCTCAATAGCCAAGCTAGAGTCTTGTTTTGGTGCTTGGATTTATACCTCACACATGTGTTCCACCTATGGCAAAAACAACAAAGTGTCTTGTAAAACTTTAAAGGGTAACAGGTTTTATGTGGCATAAGTTTTCATAGACTATAGTCCAGGGGTGGCAACATTGGTGCTCCAGGTGTTCTTGAACTTCAATTCCCAGAAGCCCTGATCAGCAGGAGTGCTGACTTGGGCTTTTGGAAATTGAAATTCAAGAACACATGGAGCATCATGGTTGGACACCCATACCATAGCCAATCTTGTCAGTTGCATGGAGAGACATGTATAAAAACATGGGGAGAAAGAGAATGGAAAAGTGATGAAGAAGCAAAAGCTTATATATGATGATGGTATACATTTTAGTGGTGGTCAGTTAGAGCCATTCCAAAATTAATTAGTGGGTGACGAGTATGTCCCCAAAATAAATCGGCATGTATAAGGTGTAGGCATACCATTGATCAAGACCAGTGTAATGGAAGAGCGTGACCTACCAATATACACAGTTAATCCAAAATTGAAATCGGGGGAAGCAGAGGGAATAGGAATACAAAATTACAAGTAGGAAAATCAGTGCAAACAGTTGTTGCAATAGACTACAAATATAGCAACAACACCTCTCCAGAAATATGTACTTGCTACTGTATTTGTATTCTGTTCTAGAGTGTGAATGCAATGGTCATTCCGAAAAATGCCACTTTGACATGGCAATGTACCTTTCCAATGACTGTGTCAGCGGTGGTGTGTGTGAAGACTGTCAACATAATACCATGGGACAACACTGTGATCAGTGCGAGTTCTTCTTTTATCAGGACCCCCAGAAGACAATTTCAGACCCTCATGCATGTGTCCGTAAGTATAAAATCCTCAGCTATAGGGCCAGAAGCGTAGCGTGCCTTGCTGGGGGCCCGTATAAAAATTTGCTTGGGGGCCCTTAGGAAGGGTAAAGATTTGCTTTGCTTATGCACGTTGGGGGCCCCCGTGGCCCGAGGGCCCCGTATAATTGATACGGCAGATACGGCGGTAGCTACACCCCTGTATAGGGCTGAATCTGTACTGTTAGTGGAAATTAATAATCTGTCCAATTAACGGACAATAGAATCTAAAACTGGATCCAAGGCACAGTGTTAGCTTTACAACAAGTCTTACATAATGGCTGAAACTGTTTCAGGCACTAAAAGACAGGAAACCTGCCCTAGCCTATGTACAACCTAATGCAGGGGTGGCCAAACTATGGCCCATGGGCCATATCCGGTCCATGGCACTAAAACATCCAGCCTGCACCACCCTTGCTGCTACTGGAAGTAGAAGTAAAGCAAAGCAAAGCGCTGCTGTAAATGCACCCACAGCTGCTATAAACACTGTTTAGGATAGTCGACACATTTTACGGTGGGAAGAACCACGTAACTAGCCTGCTCAACCACTTGACCGGCCCACAGTGCAAAAAGTTTGGCTACCCCTGACCTAATGCTTTGCCCCACCAAAGAAACATATTTTGTGTTTTTCATGTCATACTCTTCATTTTTCTCAATGTTTAGCAAAATTTTCCTGTTAAGACAAATTATACCTCTTTTCAGAGACACATAAAGGGTATAAAGTATGTATAACTTCTTCTTCCCCAAAAAAACCCACAAAAAACCCTCGTATATTATTTATATTTTGCATCCAGTATAAATGTAGAATAAATCTAGTTATAGAATATTTCAACAGAATTAATATACAATACAGTGGTACCTTGCTTAAAGAGCATAATGCGTTCCACAGGATTGCTCTTTAAGCGAGTTTGCTCTTTAAGCGAAACACCATTGTAAGTGATCAATTGTGGGGGGGGGGGGGAGAGAGATTGAGAAACCCAATTTATTTGTTAAGCGAGTTTTTGGTTGGTTTTATTTGTTAAGCGAAGCGAACATTCAGAGAAAATTCTGCTCTTTAAGCGAGTTACTCTTTAAGCGAGGCGCTCTTTATGCGAGGTTTGACTGTACTGTGTATTCCACTTTAAATGCTGTATCTTCACCAATTATTATGTGAAGTTCATCTCCTCTCCTTTATACAATGGTACTGTATTCTACTTTAGTATGACTGCCTGCAAGGTTAGGTGCTCCCCTGAAGGCCTTCATAGTTTGTATAGATACTTTAAAAAAAACACACAAAATGCTTCCCTATGTAAGAGGGATAAGGGCTCTTTCAAATACCACGTGACCTAAAATAGGCCAGTTTTTGACACACACACCCTGTGACTTTCCGTGACCTTTGACTGACACCACCACCACCCATCACGTGGTTTGAAGATAGATCTATGGTCAGCTGGATGCGAAAAGCAAATGATAATTTTGGAGTCATGTGACTTCATGCCAAACCGCCCTCCCCCCGTGACTTTCCGTGACTTTTGGTCGACCCCCTCCCCCCCTAAAATGGTCACATGGTATTTGAATGACCCCTAATGTGGTCAATTCCATGGAGCTCAGTCAAGAATGGAAACAGACTACCTACAAATTAGACTAGCCTCCCCTTTCAGTTTATTAATACTTCCACTTCACTATCTGCATCCTTGTCTCTTTATGTGCCTGTAGGTTGTAACTGCGATCCAGCAGGTTCATTGTACAACGGGCTGTGTGAAGGTCATACCAACCCTGCTCATGGCACTGTGGCTGGCCAATGCCACTGCAAGGAAAATGTCGAAGGGGTTCGCTGTGAGAAGTGCAAGCCAAACTATTATGGGATGAGAGAAAGTGATCCTTTCGGATGCCGCCGTATGGGTTTCTTCCTTCCCTCCCTCTATCTGAACATTACTGACAGAAATAGGTTTACAAAGATGGTAGTGAACTGCTTTTCGAAACATGTTCAGCTGGCAAAACTTATTTGGTACGATCAGCCTGATGGCAGAAACTAAGCAAAGGCAGTTTTCCTGGGCAGGAGACTTGGACAGGAGACCACTGGGATGAAGGAAGTCTGGTAGAGTAATAAAATAATTCTTCATAAAAACCCTGGAGAGCGGTTGCTTTTATAGTTGGTAACGCTGGGCTGCATCCATGGGTTCACTGGCTAAAATTCTGTTACTTAGCCTAGTAAGTCACACTAGAGAAGTATTTCCTAACCTTTGGTTTTTTGGACTTTAATTCCCAGAAGTCTTAAGTCAATTCTCCAAAGCACTGATCAGTCAATGTCCTGGTTTAGGCTTCTGGGAATTGAAGTACCCCTATGGGGCATGTGCCCCACGTTGAAAACCACTGCACTGGAGTGAGCCCATTGAATCAGTAGAAAATACAGAGCAGCCACCTGACAAATCCTCACTGATTCAATGGACCTACTTTACTACGTTTGACCAACTTAGTATGTCAAACAACTGGATTCCAGCCAATGTAAGGTAGTTGCTTTTGTTTCTCTGCATCTTCAGTCTATCTCATCTCATTGCCTAAATTTTTGTTGTTCAGTCGCACAATCGATTCCGACCCTTTGCGACCCCATGGACCACTGTCCGCCAGGCACTTCTGTCCTCCACCATCCTCCTCAACTCGCTCTGTTCTGTGCCAAGAGACAAAAATAGTCATGAAGGTTGTTGCCTTTAATGAAGACTTGTACATGTTTCTGCTCCATATCCCTAGTTGTGAATTTATCTTAGATATGTTGCCAAAATATTCTGGACAGCAACAGGAAATTGCAAATGAATTGGAGTCCACTCTGCTGCTGTTGCTATTGCTGCTGCTTCCTCCTCCTCCTCTTCCTCCTCCTTCGTGTCTAGGCCAGGCGTGAAACTGCCAAAATTAAGGCACCTTTTAGTGAGTTAATTCTGCAGTTTCCTTTCACCTGACCTAGTGTGAGAAAGATTAGCCAGCCACACAAGGTTGCTGTTTCCAGGGTCCGCCCAATTTTGGTTCGAAAATGCCACAATCTTCAAGGACGCACTTTCTGTGTACCCCAAATACACTATTTAGCTAGCTATTTAGTTAAAGCAGGGGTGCCCAAAGTTTTTGGGCCATGGGCCAGTCATGTGGTTCTGGGAGCTCAAACTACAGCCCAGGGGCTAAGACCCGCCCCCAACGCCAATTAATCCGGCCCGCGAAGCCCTTGTCACTCCTGGAAGTGGAAGTAAAACACGCCCGTACAGGCTCATTTTACTTCCGCTTCCAGGAGCAATGAGGGCTTTGCAGGCCGGATGAATTGGCGTTGGGGGCCAGGGCTGGCCCCTGGGCCATAGTCTGAGCACCCCTGAGTTAAAGCATAAACTTCTAGCCCAAAGGTGTCATTTGGACCACAGAGGTTCTTAACTAGTAGAAGTCTCTGGTCTGCCTCTACAATTTACCTTGAAAGATATATCTGCTCTCTTCTATTGCTAGTTGGAGATATGAAGGATTGTCTTCCTGGTATTTCTTTGTTTCCCCAAATAGGGAAGGGAGCAAAGATGTCAGGAGTGAAACCAGCCATCCATCTGTGTGAAACTGGCTTTCCCTGGAGTGTGACCAGACTCATTTCCCCCTTCTGTCTGTGCCACATCTGTCGTCCCATCTGCAGTTGCATACTAACAAGATTCCAGTCTCTATTTTTAAAAATGTCCTTTGTTTTAGACTTGCAAAATTGTAAGTGGAAGTGAGACATAAAAAAAAATATTATGCAGGGTGATGTGGTGTGTGACTTCTAAAGTGAGCCCACCCATGTATGTGAAGCACACATATACACATAATGTACATATGTGCAAATAGGATCTTACAGGGGTAACAATGGTACCTTCCTTTTTTTTCCAGCTTGCAGCTGTGACCCCTCTGGGAGTTTGTCTTCCTCTGTTTGTGATCCAGTGACTGGAGAGTGTCTGTGCCAGCAGTTTGCCACTGGGCCGCATTGTGAAAAGTGTCTAGTACGTATCCATGAAGTTTTCCACAGAGATTTCTTGCAATATTCCGTTTCATTAATTCTTAGCTGTCCTTCTTATTCTGCTCCTCCTAATGTTCAAAGGCATCTATTTTGGCATTCAGAGAAAAGTACTTCCTGTACAAATGTGAAATGTTGTGGCAATATTTCCCCAGTTCTTAACTGGACGGTAGATTTATAAAGGCTAACAAAGAGAAGCAAAATAAGAAGATTGCAAGAAAAATTAATCGTTTTTCAGAAATTGTTATGGTAAAATGCCTTAGAGTTAGTGTATCACCATTCTGGGGGGAGGGGTCTCCCCCCAGAATGTTAGTGGCTAGGTTACAGCTTGTCTAAGAAGAATTATTTTAGGGGATTACATCACCAAAAACTTTCCAGTCAGCTTGTTCACAGGCCATGCTCTTGGTGGGTTTATTGGCAGTGGTGGGCTGCTGCTGGTTCGGACTGGTTTGGCCAAACCAGTAGCAGAAATCTGGAGGGGTTCGCTGGGGGGTAGTAAACCCCCGGGTGACCGGTTCGATCGCCTCTCCAGCTGCCCTCCAGATTTCTTTTCCGGGCAGTCCAAAATGGCTGCTCAGAAGTGCGTATGCATCAAAACTCCATTTGACGCATGTGCACTGAAAAATAGAAGTGCACATGTGTCAAATGGTATTTCGACGCATGTGCACTTCTGAACAGCCATTTTCGGCTGCCCAGAAAGGACACGGTGGTGTCCTTGGAGCAGCGGCGGCAGCGGCGGTCTTTCCTTCACTGCCGACCACCAACACTGCTCCCATAGCAGCAGCACCGGGCCTGGCTGCGCTGCCGGGCCTGGCTGCGCTGCCGGGCCGGGCCAGGCCAGGCCAGGCCAGGCCGCGCCACCGCACCACCGCCACCTACCTGCTGCTCCCCGAGTCCCCGATGGCCTGACCCCAGCAAAGGTAAGGAACTAGGGTTTGCTTTCTTTGTGTTTCCGGGGGGGGGCAGTATTCTATGTAGTGTGTGTTTATGTTATTTTTAAGTGTACTGAGTCTTTATTTTATTTTACTTTGGCTCCGCCCACGACATCATGATGTTGGCTCTGCGCACGACGTCATGATGTAATGATGTCATGACATTGGCTCTGCCCATGACATCGGCTCCACCCACAGTGTGGTAGTAAATTTTTTAGCAGTCCACCACTGTGTATTGGGTGTTGCAGTTCCAGTGGTGGGCTCAAAAAAAAATTACTGCCACACTGTGGGCATGGTATGGTGGGCATGGCCAGGGGGAAAGCCCTGCATTGCACCCAAATTAGGACAACTTTATTTCAAAACTTGGATGGGCGGGACCAGCCAGAATTTCTGCTACCGGTTCTGGCAAACTGGTGCAAACCTGCTGATGGCCACCACTGTGTCATTTCCATGATTAGATTGCTGACACAGAATAAACCTGGGAGCATGGATGGATTGCTGTAGAACTAGCATAGCTCCTAACTTAATTGTCTCCAGCAAGTATTGTTCAGTGGTTTGGAATGGAGCCCAGCAATCAACTTTATCCCCTTGTTAAGTCAGATTGGGATAATCAGTCTTCTACTCTATTTTATTTTATTTTATTACAGCAAGGATATTGGGGTCTTGGAAGTAATTTATATGGATGTTCTCCATGCGACTGTGACATTGGTGGTGCCCACAATAACTTGTAAGTCTTCAAGAATCTGTTTCAAATCTTCCACTGAAGGATTTGTAAATGCCTAAGAACATCTGTATCAAAAAATTGATAGAGTGTAAAGGTATAACATAAGTGATATTTAGGTAAGTGGCTATAACTTAAATTTGTCACTTATACGAGACCAGATTCAGAAACAGCAAAAAGGAACAAAATGGGGCACTACAGATCAGCCAACCTGACATCAATTCCACAGAAAAATTTGAAGGTGATTATAAGCAATCACTCTGCCAGCACGTTGAAAACAGTGCATTGATAACTAAAAGTCAGCATGTTGGTCTAATCCAGGGGTCAACAAACTTGGCTCTCCAGATGTTCTTGGACTCCAATTCCCAGAAGCCCTGATCACTCAGAGTGCTGACTTGGGCTTCTGGTAATTGAAGTCCAAGAACACCTGGAGAGCCAAGTTTAAGGAACCCTGGTCTAATCTTATCTCATTTTTTGATCAGGTAACTTCCTTGGTGGGGATACTTTAGACCAGGGGTTCCCAACCTAAGGCCTGTGGGACGGATCCAGCCCATTGTGCCATTTCATGTGCCCCCCCCTCCAAGGGCATTTGAGAAACAAAATGGCCACCCCTTTGAAGTTGTTTGGACAAAATGGCCACCCCCATCATGCAAGCAGGGCAAAATGGCCATCCTCCGACCCTCAAAACTGACTGAGAGAGCATGACCCGGCCCCCGGCTTGAAAAGGCTGGGAACCCCTGCTTTAGACATAATATATCTTGACTTCAAAGCCTTTGATGAAGTGCCCCAAAATATTCTGGTGAGCAAACTATCTAGGTGTGGGCTGAACAGCACAAGTGTCAGGTGGGTACACAGTTCATTACAGAATCTTACTCAGAGTACTTATCAATGGATCCTTCTCAAACAAGTGGGGCACGGCAAGGCTCCATCCTGTGCCTGGTGCTCTTCAATATTTTCATTAATGACTTGGAGGGGAGAGTGCAGGAAATACAGTAATTTATAAAAATTTTAGATGACACACAATTGGGTGGAATAGCTGATACATTGGAACACACATTCAAAAAGATCTTGATAGGCTTGTGCATTAGGCTGAAAACAATAGAATTAAATTTAACAGCAATAAGTGTGAAGTTCAACACCTAGGAGTTGAAAGATAGTCATAAAGGGGAGGGGCAGGATCTGTTCTCCATCATCCCAGAATGCAGGACACATAATAATGGGCTGAAACTACAGGAAGCCAGATATAGGCTGAATATCAGGAAAAACCTCTTAACTGTTAGAGCAGTACAACAAGGGAACCAATTACTTTGGGAGGTGGGAAGCCTTCCAATGCTGGAAGCACCCAAGAGAAATTGGACAACCGTTGCCCAGATCTGCTTTGGTTTGGATTCCTGCATTTGCAGGTGTGTGTGTGTGTGGATTCTTTGTCCTCACAGTCCCTTTCCAATCCAGTTATTCTATGACTGATTGATTGAATAAATGACTGTTGACCATTATAGCAGAGATTGGCAACTGCAGTTACCCAGATGTTTTTGGATAACATCTCCCAGTGTTCCTCAGCACTGGTTCTTTGGATATATGGCTGATATAACTTGTAGATGGTGTAATTTCTAGTCTTGGCTCAATTCACTTATCTTTGCATTACTCATAACACTCAAAATATTTCTTTAGGATTAAGAATCAGTACAGTTGGCTTCTACCCATATTGAGAGGTCACTTTGGCTTCCATGGGATAGAATATACAGCACCATAATAAAGGAAAAGAAGAGGGCTGTTTCTTGATGTGTAACATATTTTGTCATGTATATGTGGACTTAGATTGTATTACACCCTGTTTTTTCTGCTAGCTGTGCACCTACAGATGGTCAATGTGACTGCCTACCTAACATAGTGGGGCGCCAATGTACTGAACCGGCTGCAGGCTACTTTTTCTTACCTTTGGATTATTATATATATGAAGCAGAAGACTCGACACGGCTTCTTGGATCTTCATCTTTGGTATTACCTTTTTGCCCACATGTGGATAATAACTGTAGTAATACAGATGCAGAGGAAAAAATTAAATATAATAACAGGCGGAGGGCAAGACAAAGAAGCTGTAGAAAAAGGAGCAGCGTTGTATGTAGGTAGTTAGGTCAGTCGTTAGGCAGGTAGATAGGTTTGATATTTCAATCTCATCTTTTATATAATGATATGTAAGGGACTGCAGTGGCTCAGGTGGCTAAGATGCTGACTGGAAGGCGGGAGGTCAGCAGTTCGATTCCTGAGTACTGTAGGACGGAATGAGCTCCTGTCTTTGTCCCAGCTCCTGCCAACCTAGCAGTTCGAAAGCAAGAAATTGCAAGTAGATAAATAGGAACCACTTTGGTGGGAAGGTAAACAGCGTCCCGTGCACTCTGGTCTCTAGTTATGCCTGCCACATGACCAAGGAAATGTCACACACACACAGCAGGTGTGCACATGAGGTCCTTGCTCTTGTGTTAAAATTAAAGCCAAAAATCCTTAGGAGGAATACATCACATATTTTGTTATGTTACATACTGAGCCCTACTCAAATATATATACGGGCGGGGTATAAATGTGAATAAGTGGCAGCAGCAGCAGCAGCGGCAGGAGCAGGAGCAGGAGTAGGAGTAGGAGTAGGAGTAGGAGTAGGAGTAGGAGTAGGAGTAGGAGTAGTTCTTCAAGTTTTGCCCTTTTAGATCAACTTATAGCAAAAAGCTCTTAGGCTGTAATGGCAAGCTGTACCAAGATGTTTATTTGAGGAGGGCTCTGTATGTAACATGACAAAAAATGTAATGTATTCCTCCTAAGGTTTTTTGGCTTTAATTTTAACACAAGAGCAAGGACCTCATGTGCACACCTTCTGTGTTTAGAGGTACACAAACAACCAGTGTTGAGATCTCCAAAGTCAAGGACATACTGAATTGTGATTCTAGTGATGGCTGCAGAAAGACTTTCATGGCCTGCTATGGCCCCTTGACCATTTCCATTACTAATAAAAGTACAATAAACTATACAAAATATCGGCTTTTCCTGGTACAGAATGCGGATTGCTTCAAGGACATTTAAATGTATGTAGCATAGAGTAGACACAGGCCCCCAGTTAAGGAATCTCCTCCCTTTCTACAGATGATCTCTGCTTTAAATTGTATTTTTTTATTTAATGTCTTGTCAGTGATTATAACACTATACAATATTCCATAAATAATTCTTCTTTCTCTGTGTCCTTAATCCCACTATATGTTGACTAGGAAGATTATGTCTGAAAACAAAAGTTTTATCCTCTAGGACTTAGATGTATTGTTTTCTCTTTCAAGAGTGCACAAAATTTGAACTGTAAATAAATTAATACAGAGTTCTCATTTGATGAATAAGATATGGTCCAGAGCAGTGGTAGGCTGTCAATTTTTTTACTACCCCACCGTGACGTCATGACATCATGGGCGGAGCCAACGTCATGACTTCATGACATCATGATGTTGTAGGCGGAGCCAACGTCATGACATCATGATGTTGTGGGCGGAGCCAAAAAATAAAATAAAATGGCTGCCTGGAACTGCGTATGCATCAAACCTCTATTTGATGCATGTGCACTAAAAAATAGAACTGCACATGCGTCAAATCGAGGTATGACGCATGCACAGTTCCAGGCAGTCATTTTGGCTGCCCGGAAATACATTTCCGGAGGGGGACTGGAGAGGCAACCAAACTGGTCGCCCAGGGATTTACCACCACCCCGGCGACCCCCTCCTGATGGGTGCTACCGGTTCGGGCGAACCAGTCTGAACCAGTAACAACCCATCACTGGTCCAGAGTCTTAATTTTGAATTTTCAGGGCTTGCTGGTTATTTGTAGTGTGGTTGTATAAGTGTGTTCCTGACACGTCTATCACTTCAAAATTTTGTTTGTAAGATTCACCCCACAGTAACACCACGATGTGACATCTATTTTCGACAAAGAGGTTATGATTTTATACTGGAAAATGGAAAGATCATCTTGAACAGAAACAAAGGAAGAGGTATAAGGAAAGCACCAGCTAGACAGGTAAATCAAATATTTATTTGTTTTATTTATTTATTCCATTTTTATATCACCCATTTGGAATGCTTCCCAATGGGTGATACAGTGTACAACAGTTAAAACAACAAACAAACAGTTAAAACAACAAACAAAAGTGCCATTCAACGTTAACAATAATAATTAACAATTTGACTATTGTATTAAATATTGTATTAATTGTTTTGTAAGGGATGCCCCCCTCCGACCCCAAAAAATTGTGGCCATATATCACAAAAACAGGTTGTTTAGAGATCCTTAGAGAGACATGTCTATTTGTGTGCCTAATATTTGTATTATTCATGACACTTATAAAATGGTAGTCTCCTGTATTTGCTTTTATGGCAGAACGGTAGCTTATTTTGTATATGTAAGAGTCCACATTCAATTTGTACAATAATTTCTGAGCAGGACTGGCTGTTAAGTTACATCAAGATCAAGTTAAATAGATAGGTCTATATTCAGCACCTCATGTTCTGAATCTGAATGAATGGGACACTGTTAATTCATTATAATAGATTTGTAACCCATTCCTGTCCAATGAGCCTATTTTTAAGGCCGTAGAGGAGAATCTTCTTCTGCTTCCATATCCGAATCTGAATATAGGCAATCATCATGGCGATCAGCCATAAAGACATAAAGACTGTCCTGAGGATATAATGCAGTGGCCTTCCATTGCCTTCCGCATCGCAGCATGTCACCCATATCACAGCATGACAACCATATAAAAGCAGTGCTATTATATACATCAGGAGTTCTCAACCTACAGCCTGTGGGCTGAACCTGGCCCACGGCACCATTTCATGTGGCCTGCGTTGCCACCGCCACCACTGGAAGCGGACATGTTTATTACAGCCGTGGATAAATTTTTCAGCTGCGTTTACGGCAGGGGGAACCACCAGTCTGGCCCACTCAGCTGTCTGAGGGGGCATGGTCCAGCGTGCAGCTTGTAAAGGTTGAGAACCCCTGATATATATGCTAAGTATACATGGTAGTTTGACCCTGAAATGTTTTGTTCAACCATAGAAGGTTTGAAGTTGGCATTGGCCTAGTCCAGTGATGGCGAACTTGGCACGCCAGCTGTTCTTGAATTTCAATTCCCAGAAGTTCTGAGTGCTGACCTGGGATTCTGGTAATCGAAGTCCAAGAACACCAAGGTTCACCATCACGGGCCTAGTCTATTCTTCCAGAATTATTAGGTAGTGGCACTGGCAAGAAGTGTCAACTCCAGATCTTTTTCTTCATTCCTCTTCATCCATGTCCAGATTTTTAAAAAAATGTTATGGTGTGAGAATGAGCCTTATTAAAGATAGTCCCAACAGTTGCTTCCCTATACAAGATGTTAGAAGCTAGAATTCCCATTATCTATAATGCTGTAGTAGTCAGGTATTTTAGACTACAGTTCCCATGATACATAACATTAACCAAATTTGTATGGCCTTAGGGAAGAGAAGTCTGAACTATGGCTCTCACAATGGGGAAATGCCTTTGCTCCTAAGATGATAGCATTTATTTTGTTTGCTGAATAAATCTGTTATTTTGAAAGACTAATATCTCTTTTCCTGGGTTCACAGCTATTTGACAGGCACTCTGCTCTGGATATTGTTATTCGAAAGACTGTTCCTGGAAAACCGGTGACCTGGTCTGGCCCGGGTTTTGCACGTGTCCCAAGTGGAGCAGGGCTGAGATTTACAATCAGCAACATCCCTTTTGTGATGGATTTTAATATCATTATTCGCTATGAGCCCGAGGTAATGACTGATTTTCCCACTTTTCCTAGGACATGTTCAATTTGTATTTTCATACACGCACTGAACCGGGGGGGGGGGGAGCAAGGAAACAAAAACGTGAGTCACATTAAAATAAATTACATGGAATAAATTGAACTGAATTCTCCCAAATGTGTGGTAAACTTCAAGTTTATCTCTGATGTGATAAAAGAAGACCACACTGTGTCATCTACCCATCATTTTTACAGGATGCACGTTTCTTCTGAATGACTCCCCATATGGGAAGACTGGCATTGACTGTGCAGCATAAAGCCATTAAAAACAAAACTTTGCTTGCAGTCTTAGTATGTAGCTATGTTCTGCACAACAAAGGTCTGTACATTATTTCAAACACTACTGATGATTTAGCTACAGCAAGAATCTTAGCAAGTTTAAAGCTTTATCTGCAATGAATACTATATGTCTCCAAACATGAGAGTTTAGCAAATTTACCATTTTGTTTCAAAGAATAAGTGTACAGTACTGTATTTAGGTTCAATTGGTGCATGCCTGAAGAAGCGATCCTGAGCATCATGGTTCATTTTTTTAATGCTCCAATAAAGGTATTACCTTACTCCTGCATTTGTATCGTGAGAAACAGTATTTGTGACAGAGGGGGATCATGTTTACATGAATGACAGAAATCAACACTATTTTAGCATTGTATGAAACCCAACATATTTTGTTCCTTCCCAAAAATACAGTCTGTTGAAGATTGGACAGCAAACATTGTCGTGAAGCCATCTGATACCATACTAGGAAGTGAACATTGCAGGAGTGAGACAGCTTTCCAAAAGACACACTTACTTTCTCTACCATCTACAGCGAGGTCTGGACATTACGGGTCATTGTTTCTACTGCTGTTGTCCTTTAAAAGATAATAACATTGTGCAATAAGATTTCCAAGGGGGAATGCATCTCTTTCCCTCCCCTCTTTCATTGCTGACCACTTCTCTGTCCATCAGACTATCTCTTTTCTCTTTATAACACCTCCACAGAAACTTTCCAGCACAATTCTCATTCACAACATAAGCTGTCTCACAGAACAAAGGATAAACTCATGCAATTGTCAATAGATGCTAAAGGTTAAACACATTAGCAACTGTTCAATGCCAGGTGTTTGTTTTGTATCCTCCCACTATTTGCAATTGAAGGGGGGGGGGGAATTTACAACTAATCCAAATAATATTAGCAGATGTAAAAAGCCATATTGATTTGTATACTTATCTGTTATGCTAACTAATGTATATACTTGAGTATAAGTCTAGCTTTTTAGCCCCCAAAATGAGGCCCAAAAATGGGACTCGATTTATACTTGGGTCAATATAAACATTCCAAAAAAAAAAAAACCACACAAATGTCTAAATTAATTAATTTTACCATATTTTCATGTAATTTTGCATTTTCCACCACTCAGGTCAAACTATTTTCCTAGTTTTAGAGGTCCAAATTAGGTACCTCAACTTATATTTGGGATGACTTATAGTCGAGTATATACGGTAATCACTCTGTACCTGATGTGTATAAGTTGATGCCAAGAAGTCTCACTCCCATGTCTGACGGTGGACTTCATCCATGGAAGCTAACATTATTAGTCTTAAAAATGTGACAAAGTTTTTGTTTTGTTTATTCTCTGATATGTCTCTTTTCTCATGCACACATAACTTTGCAGTCTTAAGAGCATGTAAATAATGATAGGTTCTTCTTTGTGTTATGCAGGATGGAACTGCTACCAATTCCATTATGCTTAGAATCAGGGAGAGAATATATTATAGATGCTTATTTTTCTTCCTCTGACACCAAAACACAATCATTCATACTGATTGATTCAGTAAGTAACTCTGCTCTGTGAAGAAATACTTTTTTTTGTTCCATGCTTTAAGCAATTGATTTGTCTATTTATTACTCTATGTGTTTGTGTGAATGTATACATATACTCCACTTTACAAACAACTAACAGTTACATCTTAAGCAATAAAACATCTTGGGTTTTATATTCTTAGCCACTCTCTCTTTTTTGCTCAGATCTTGCTATACTTTTGGCCTCATGTTTCTTAATTTCCTTGTTTATTATTTATCTGATGTGAAGTCAAATGGGCCCTAGAAAGTATTATTAACAGCAAAACCATTGGATATGATGTTATTCCATTTGGGCTACTAAAGCTCTAAAAGATAGTGCTGTTAAAGTGCTGCACTCAATATTTTATTTATTTATTCATATTTCTCCACCGCCCTTCTCACCGAAGTGACTCAGGGTGGTTTACAAGCAATAAAAAAATCACAATATGCCAGTCAATTTGAAAAATGCAGCAGTGGCCACAGGATTGGAAAAGGTCCATTTATGTTCCAATTCTAAAGAAGGGCAATCCCAAAGAATAATCAAACTACAGTATCATATAATTGCACTAATTTCACATGCTAGCAAATTCATGCTCAAGATATACTACAAGCTAGATTTCAGCAGTGCATGGATTGAGAACTACACTACCTGACAAATAACTAGGTTTGATTAAAACTTTGGCAGAGCAAAGTAGGTACCGTAGGTCACTTTACTGCTGCATGCCCAAACATGCTTTTAGAGTAGAAGATTCTGATAATTCTCCAGTTGGGTCTGTGTGACTAAGAGAGAGAAAGGAACTCCCGTGGGGTCTGAATGGGTTACTCACTTAGAGTCATAGATTTTAAGGAACTTGTGTCTTAGGAGGTAACCATCAATGTATTAAAGTGGAAAGTAAAAAGTGAAGCTAGTTATTGGACTCAGGACCAAATCAAATATACCCAAATTAATTAGTTTCGGCACGATTTGTGTAATATACTCATAAAGTATTCTCCATTGTAATTAAGAAGGTTCTTAACCTAGCCTACCCCTGTAACATGTATCATACCTCTTTATTTCTTGTTGGAGTTCGCTTTCGGGATGCTAAAGGTCTTTCTGTACCCTTAGCACTTAGTAAGTTGTACTGAATGGAATGCATTCACTGTAGTACTATGTCTATATGAGTCATTAGGCAATAAAGAAATCCATTGTAAACAAATGTTATCAATCCAGTAAAACTGCAAAACAGGATTTTTGTATGCTACGGATTGTTGTTCAGTTAACTAATATCTGTGTGCTTTTATCATTCTACAGCTAGGACTCATTCCCAGAATCAGTTCTGTGGAAAACCTTTGCAATAAAAATGATTTACAAAAGTACCAGCAATACCACTGTATTGAAATAGCTTCGGAAATTGGACCACATATATTACCAGAAGCATGTGCCAAACTGATAGCAAGCCTCTCTGCACGTATTCACAATGGGGCAGTTTGTAAGTATGAATGCCACTTGTTTTTCTTGCCGCAATTTTACACTCTGGTATTATTTTCCAAAGAGGGAGAAAGGTTTACATTTCTGTTCTTCTGTCTTCTTTAAAGAGAATATCAGAAACATAATCAGGGCATAATGTAACTAAATCTTTTTTGCTTGTGACGTGGCATCCAGTGTCACCCACATTTCCAGTGGGGAAGCAAGCCAGAGATTCCCTCCCTACTGATTGTAACAAGCAAAGAAGAGCAAAGGCTCGGCATCCAAGTTGTCTGCCAAACCTGACCAATCCTTAGGCCTTAAAAATTGAAATTCATCCATCACAGCTGCACCAGATGGTGTAGTAGTAGCACTGTAGTCTGTATGTGGAGCCTGAGGGTCAAATCATACATTAAAGCAAAAAGTTTCCTGCCATTATGTTTTCCATCCTGGCGGACAGTGGTCCATGGGGTCGCAAAGGGTCGGAATCGACTGTGCGACAGAACAACAAAAAGCAATTCCTTCTAAGCGCAGCCAGAACTGCAAATGAAGCCCTTCTTTGTCTTCCAAGTGTTACCTGAAATTTTAGGGCTTGGTTCGTTTCTTGGTGGAGAATTAATTAACCTCAAAAACTGACACCGAGACATGGTTTTGATAAAAACAAAATTGGTTTTATTGGTATTAAGGGTTCTAATCTACATTGACCGGTATATAGACTAGAAATCTCCACCTCAAACGTTTTAATGAAAACCACACCCGGGAGCTCCATCACGACATTCTGTGACTGAGCTCCCTTCCTCTCATTGCTCAAAATTTTTATACACTTCTTACTGAAGAACACTTAAGCCTGGATTAATGAGTGCAGGGGTAAACGCTGTTTTACTAAAATGGGGGCAATTAAAAGAGTCATTTACACTTCTTGATTGCATGTTACAAAAGCTTAATAATATTGTGCAAAAGTAATTTCAAAAAGTACACATGGCAGTTTACAGATACAATGGTTAATGATGAAATACTGTAAGAAGCTTTGTTTGCTGGAAGCAAGTTCTGATATAAATGTCTCTTTTCAGTTCTTAAATTGTCACATTTCTTCTTGAGGTCAATCTAAGGTAAAGATTCCATTGAACTGTCCTCTCTGGAGCTTCAGGAGATGGGAGATAAGACAAGAGATTAGTGCCATTGTTTCTGCCGGATGACTCATCAAAGCCCTCCTGGGAAGCAACCAACTCCTATCAGTGATTTTAACCTAATGCAATTGCTCACATAGATTTTTTTTGAGGCTTTTATATTAAGCCTTAAAATTGTTAGTAATTAAGAGTTGGTTTTTCCCCTGTATTCTTGGCCAGTGTATAGCGATGTTTTAATTAAACTTTATTAAGGAGAATTAAATCAGACCAGATGTATGATTTCAGAATTCAGGCAACAAGCCTCTGCTTTGATCTTCTGCTTTGTCATCAGGAAAACCAGTTTTGCAAGGATTTCACACCTTGAGGCTTAGACAATGGGGGAAACGGTAACATAATTAGTTTACATTCCTTGGAAATGGGAAGCCAACTCTTAATCAACTTTTTAATTGTGCCAGAGTATACGTGACTAGTGAGCTCTTCCCATTTAATCATATCTTTGCCCAAGTGTATACAGTGGTTTTTCTGATTGTAACTTTATTAAAGAGTTAAATAAAATGATGTGTTGGAATCTCAAAATTTCATGTAACACAAGGACCAATCACTAGACAAAAGCAAACTCATTTGGA
Organism: Furcifer pardalis; assembly: GCA_030440675.1. NCBI lineage: Eukaryota > Metazoa > Chordata > Lepidosauria > Squamata > Chamaeleonidae > Furcifer > Furcifer pardalis. The sequence goes on from CP126892.1 coordinate 200,702,047, forward strand.
AGTAAAGTTGCTGGCAAAAGTTGAAGGCAGCAGGAAGACCAAATAAGAGATAGACCAATTCTCTAAAGCATGGGTGCTCAAACTACGGCCCATGGGCTGGATACAGCCCCAGATGCCAATTCATTATTATTATTATTATTATTATTATTATTATTATTATTATTATTATTATTATTATTATTATTATTATTATTATTATTATTATTATTATTATTATTATTATTATTATTATTATATGCCACCCTACTCGGTGAAAACCGACTCAGGGCGCCTCAAAACATACAATCAAATACAATGTAACAATTCAATAGAACAACACAATGTCACAATATAGTGAAATATACATCAATAATTCAAACAATAGAATATCATCTGGCCCATGAAGCCCTTGTTGCTCCTGGAAGTGGAAGTAAAACATGCCCATATGGCCACGTATTACTTCCGCTTCCAGAAGCAACTAGGGGTTTGTGGGGCAGATGAATTGGCATCGGGGGCTGGATCCGACCCACAGTCCAAAAAGTTTGGGCACTCCTGCTCTAAAGGAACCTACTGGCTTGACTTTACAAGAATTGAGGACAGGGCATTTTGGAGATCCGTCATTCATGAGGTCACCATTGTTGTTGTTGTTGTTGTTGTTGTTGTTCAGTCACACAGTCGATTCCGACCCTCTGCGACCCCATGGACCACTGTCCGCCAGGCACCATAGATTGTAGGAAACGTGATGACAATTCACAACAAAACTATCTGGTGTAAAGTTACTTGCATTCTTTGGTGTTCCTCTTGACTGGGATCAAAGATGAACTGGGAAGTGGCAGAAGATTTAACTGCAGACTAGACCCATGCCTGATATCAATTCAGATCATTAAAGGAAACGTTGTTTGTAAACACTAGCACCTTGCGACATGAACACCACATGGATAAGAAGCAGAGTGTTTGCAGGAGCGGCTCTCATTCTGTAATTCCCAATCCAGTGTTGTTCAGTACTGGATATCCCTATTAGACAGAAAAAGCATGACTGAAACATTTGATGTAGAGCTGGCTTTTGGCTTGCCTTAGAGGTAGAAGTGTTTCGGCTAGTTTTTCTACTTCATCAGTTAGTTTACTCTTTTTGATGTCGTTCATGTAGTGCTGAATCTAATATATTTGTTGTTTTGTCCTGAGGTATGATAAATTTTATATAATTTAATTGAAAAAAACACAAAAGTTTTTATTGTGCCCAGGGCAGGTGTGGGGCTCCAGTAATATGGGGTCCCATGTTGGGTGGTTGATCTGATGGGACAGCCACCCCTCCCTCGCTCTTTTAAACATTTTAAACCTTTTAAACCTTTTTTAACTTTTTAAATCTTTTAGATTTTTGTAAATTCATAGTTTAATTCTTTTGTAATTGATTTTTACGTGATTTTGAACCTTGAGGTTTTAATTTGTGAATTTGTAGGGGGACTGTTTAATTATTTTGCATTGTGTATAGTCTCTCCCCCTTTCCTGTAAGCCGCCTAGAGTCGGGTTTGCCTGATTGGGGCAGGATAATAAATCTAAATAAGTAAATAAATAAATTTCTATGGCTCTGTGAAGTTCATCAGGGTGTGTGTGTGTGTTTTCCTTTCAAAGCCTGCAGTTGTCACCCACAAGGTTCGATGAAGTCTAACTGTGAGAAACTTGGAGGTCAGTGCCAATGCAAACGGAATGTGGTAGGCCGGTGCTGTGATAAATGTTCAGCCGGAAGCTATAGTTTTGGGTCCCAAGGTTGTCTTTGTAAGTATTAGTATGTACAAATGTTAACTTGCACCTTTTGTTCTTTTCATTTTTAGTCACTTTTCTCTGTATGTTTTAAATTTAAAGCACATTTTAATGTCTTTAAGTTTAATTTAATTTAATTTAATTTAATTTAATTTAATTTAATTTAATTTAATTTAATTTAATTTAATTTAATTATCTTAAGGTTTGATACAATGGTTGCCTTTCTTTCATTGAATTTTCCTGTCATTGGAAAGTTCAATGAAAGATAGGCAACCATTATATCAAACATTAATTAAATTAAATTAAATTAAATTAAATTAAATTAAATTAAATTAAATTAAATTAAATTAAATTAAATTAAATTAGCTTACCGGGTGGGTTTGGTCACAGTCCATGTTCTCCTATCTGTAAAATAGGTTTAAAGATTGAACTTTCTCATGTGATCTTTGTGGCTAGACAAACGTTTGGAGTTGTTAAGACCAAACAATCATCAAGCAGAAAGAGACAGCTATGCAACAACCTGAACCACATTCAAGGTTTTGATTTAAGATATCTATACAAAAGGTTACCTAACTACCGTCTCTTCTTTTCCTCAAGTGTGTGACTGTCACCCGCAAGGATCAGTGGATGCTCTGTGTGACCAGGTGACAGGGCAATGCTCCTGCCGGCCAGAAGTGGATGGCCGGCAGTGCCATCGTTGCCTGGCTGGATATTTTGGATTTCCCCATTGCCGGCCTTGTCTTTGCAATGGCTTTGCAGAACTTTGTGACCCAATGACTGGAGAATGCTTAAACTGCAGAGGGTTTACAACTGGACCCAATTGTGATAGGTAAGAGTAGATGGGTAGGTTTTTGTTGTTCAGTCGACAGTCGATTCTGACCCTTTGCGACCCCATGGACCACCGTCCGCCAGGCACTTCTGTCCTCCACCATCACCCTCAACTCACTCAGCTCCGTGCCCATTGTGTACACAATACCATCTAGCCATCTCATTCTAGGCCGCCCCTTCCTCTTTTGCCCTCAACTTTTCCAAGCATCAAGGCTTTCTCAAGTGAGTCTTCTCTTCTCATTTGATGTCCAAAGTACTTTAGCTTCATTTTTACTATTTGACCTTCTAAGAAGCAGTCAGGGTTAATTTCTTCTAAGATTGACCTATTTGTTCTCCTCGCTGTCCAGGGGACTCTCAAAACTCTCCTCCAACACCACATCTCAAAGGCATCTATTCTTCTGCGCTCAGCTTTCCTAATGGTCCAGCTCTTACAACCATACATTGCCACGGGGAATACCATTGCTTTGACTAGTAGTGTATGCATATTTGCAGGCTAAATAATTTGGCATGAATAAAAAACCTCAAATGTGGGTTTTGGTTCTAGACAGTATTGGAAGGACTGATGGGAATATGCATAACAGATCAACACCTTTTGCTTGTTGCAGTAGTCTTTAGACTGTCTCATACCCCTGCCCACAGGGACATACCTAGGGACAGAAGGATTGGGGACTGGGCAGAAATGGGAAATCTTGCAACCATGGGCATTGCACCTGTGCTTGGACTGGTCAGATCATAAAAGTATGCATTGACTATATTCAAAGTACAGTATTCAACACATACTTTCCTCCTGCCATATATGTATGTGAGCTAGTATGGCAAAAGTACAAATACAGTACCAGAATCTTAAATTAAAGATTTTTTTTAAGAGTAAAGAGGAAGGGGAAAGCTGGCCAAATTGACTCTCTTCCAAAAAATTTTTTTTAAAAAAACGTAACCACAGTACAGTATTGTCCTATGATGTGTTGAGAAAGATATTAACCCCCATGCTACTGAAATTGAGAGAAATATATATTTTGCAAACCAGGAAGAAACCTATTGTGATTTTACTCTGAAGGGAGAGAAATCGTGGTAAGAATTGTGCAGCTAATTAATGGAGTGTTGATCACGTGCTTGTTTAAGCGCCAGTCAATTGCCCAGCATTTTGTTTAGTTCATGTCAGTTTACCGCCATAGCCTTTGTGCTTAAAAAGGAGACTAAGGCTATCCACAGCTACTAGTCATGGTTGCTGTACAGGAGAAGCATGTCTTTGAACATTAGTCGTGTTGGGGGACATGAGCAGGAGTGTGTTACTATGTTCATGTTCTGCTTGCAGTTTCCCATGAGGGCATCTCACTAGCCAATGTGGTGGTGGGGGGGAGAAGAATATTTGACTAAGCAGATCTTTGGTCAGATCCAACAGGGCTCTCCTTGTGTTCTTACAGTGACCCTAGTAAAACATATGTTTAAAGCTAATGGGGTCAGGATTTTAGCTCACACTGAACATTAAAATGATGTCAGGCAAGGATTTTAAGTAAGTTCTGAACAAAGGAGGGGACTTCTAGAAGACCAACAAGAAAGCTTCATAGTACCTTTACGCTGGGGTGGTCTACATGCAGCCCCAAGCGTCATTTTTGTAGCCCCTAAGGCTTCCACTTAAAACAAATTTTCTTGAACATTTTCCTACTCAGAAAGTCTCTCCGTGCCTTTTAGGACATGTGGAACCCAGAAAAACTCTCTCTGTGCCCTTTAGGACTCATGGAACACAGCGTTCTTTTACAGAACAAAAACACTGTGTAGAAATTCTACAAAACATCCACTAGCTGATAAAGAGTAGATGTTACATTTTTCTCCTGCTTGATAGATTCCTGGAAACATCTTGGGGAGCTACTGTGGGACCCTGGATACTGAACCAGATGGGCCTTTGCTGTGATGCACCAAAGCTAGATTTATTTAACCCTTCACATGCTAATGAAGTTATTTTTAAACATGTTTACTTTACTTTGGGCAGATGTAAAGATGGTTACTATGGAAACCCTCTCAAAAGAGAGCCCTGCCATCCATGCATGTGCCCAGATTCTCCTACCAGCATCAGGTACTTTGCCCATTCCTGCTATGAAGTTGCTCAGACCCGGAAATTAGTCTGTAACTGTTTTATGGGCTACTCAGGTAGGAAACATTCCGTCTTTTATGAATTTCATGAACTCATGAAATATTTGCCTTTTACGTTCTGTTGCCAAAGTCTCAGCTCTGTTCCAGATCTGCCTGTTTCAAAATTGCTGGTGACCATGCAACCATTTTTCCTACTTAACTTTCTTTCACAAACATAAACAGTAAACATGTTTTAGTGATCAAAGGTTTAAAACAATTAGTGCTCAGTGGCTGAAATCCAGTAGTTGTAACATATGCTGTATAAGGTTGATGATGTCATCGATCACAGCAGTTTTACAGAATTTAACGTTTTCCGACAGCTCCACCTCAAAGGTTTAGAAGCTACCTTTAGATCTCTTCCATTGTGGGGAAGCTGCTGAGGGCCGTGGGTTGGTGGAGGAATGTCATTTCTGAAAATCTGTGCTGATAGGATGATTATTTTACCAGCAGTGATGATTTTCAGAAATTAAAGACTCTCCTCAATCCTATAGCCTCTATTGGCCTCCCCCACAATGAAAAGGATTCCAAGGAAATCAGGATCTTCAGAAATTTTTGGACTCTTTTAGAAATGTTTAGTTTCCAAAAATTTGCCACGAATGATGACATCACCAGCCTTACATGGCATAATTTATGCTGCTGGATTTCAGCCAGCATTTCTTAAGACATGGGTAACTGGGACTGTGAATAATGAGGAATTGTATCAGAAGTGACATATGAAGAAGAGGGAGGTATGCAAGAGTAAGAGCTGGTATGAGGCATTAGTAATAGCAGTAAGAATTGCATTAGCATTGCGAATCTTTGGGCCAAATGAAATGTTACAGATGACCCATCATTAGCAGCGGGTATTCTTTAAGTGCTGAAAACATCTGACTATCTTTTCACACCTCCCACCATTTATCAATTGTCTTGCATTCTTTCATAATTGATCATAGGGAATTTTATTTGGAATTACAATTACTCAGTAACAAAGTTCTACCTGATCCACATTTCTGAACCACTATCAGATTTCAGCTTCTAATGAGGTCTATATGGAAGTGGGACTACTTAAAAAAAAGAAAAAAGAAAAAAAGCTGATGTAGGAATAAAATAGAATACAGTAGATCAAATGAAAATTCCAGTTACATGAGCAATGGAAAGTTTAATCTTTTTTAAAAAAAAAATTTAAATTTTTATTAGGTATTTATAAAGGAAAAAAACAAATACAAATACAGATATACATAAAATCATGAAGGTCATATAACAAAGTTTCTGAACAACAATATTACTATAACCACCTTTCTTGAAACATGATCTTCTCAGCATTATTACCATTTACATCATTATTGTCACCCTTGTGCTATATACAATGTCCGGGGAATTTTGTGTCCTCACAATTTCCAAAAATCATTCTGTTCTTGTACAGGGGGAAAGTTTAATCTTTTAATCCTGATTTTTATACCATGTTTTAGTGTGTTTTACGGTAAGTGTTTTTAAAAGTTTTGTTAGCTGCCCTGGGTCTTTTTGAAGAAGGCAGCATAAAAGTTTGATTAAATAAATAAATAAATAAAGGTGTGATCAAAGGGCGCTTTTTCCTGCAGTTTGGTCTGCTTTGGGGATGAAGAGGTTTGCTCTTGTTTCCAGCAGTCCCAGGACATATGGGCAATTGCGAACCAGCCCATCCCTTATTCATGTCTATCTCTGCACCTTCTTGGGTCCCTGTCAGGGGCTACTGTTTTTTGTTTTGGTGGGGACAGAAGCCTTCCATTTTGGTTCACTTTCAACATATGTGATTGCTGGGATTGAACCAAAGCAGATGTCTGGCTGTCGCTTTGCCATGTAACAATCCCAGTGGTTATTAGACCAGGGAAAGCTTCCTCCTATTTTCCATGGGAGGGGGGGAAGCAGTGGGTGTGAAGGAGTTTCTTTTTAACTCCTTGTGTCCAGTACTGAATTGCTTGATTGGTAAACCAATTTACCACTATGTCACACAGCTTTCTCCTGCTCTCTTGCAGAAGAGATGCCGAAAGGGGATAAGGAGAAGACTCTTTTTACAAAAAGCTTTTTAACCCACCCCCTTTTTTCTTTAAAAGGGAAGAATGATGTTGCTTGAGATACAGCGAAGTTTCATTGCCTTGAAACCATCCAATTGCTCCAGATGATAGGCAGCAGCTCATATTGACCCTATTTAACCAAATCCACCCAGATTCAATTTCCCAGTCTAGTTGCACCCTGAGCTTTCAAATGGGCTGAGGGCCATAGCAACATAAGCTCTAAGAAGCACTCCGAAAAGTATTTTACCTAGTTTACCCAAAATAATCCACCCACACCCACAAAGAAACCAAAAAGCTAGCTTGTATTTGTTTGCTATAGATGATGAATTCACGTTCTGCTTCCATTTCCCACTAAATGTGAATTATAGATGTTTTTTGCATTTTTACTGTACAGTTTTCTTTTGCTGTGTATACTGTATCTTTATGTTCTGACCATAGATTAGGAGAACCACTAAAGACAGTGGTGGGATTCAGCAGGTTCACCCCAGTTTGCCAGAACTGGTAGCAGAAATTCCGGCTGTCCCCGGCCATCCAAGTTTTGAAATAAAGTAGTCCTAATTTGGGTGCAACACAGGGCTTTCCCCCTGGCCACGGCCACCATACCGCGCCCACAGAGTAGGTAGTAAAAAATTTTAAATCCCACCACTGACTAGAGACCACTAGCTCTGATAACTATCATAGGCTAAATCATGCCTTGATCACTAGGGTAGGGATGGCAAGTCTTCAGCCTCTCCTGTACCAAAACTGTGATTCTGATCAAGATCATTAGGGTGGATGATGGCTCTAATCTTATGAACATCTGCTTCATTGCTGTGAGGAGCAGCAAAGAGACAGAGTTGCCCAGAAACTAATATGTGTCTTCAATGCCTGTCATACCGTATTTATGTCAATAAGTAATTTGTTAAGAATGATGTGTGAATTTGGGTTTTTAAGGTGACCGGTGTGACGAGTGCCCCAATGGGTTCTATAGGAGTCCGAAAGCAGCCATGGACCAATGTCTCCCATGCACCTGCAACAATAATATTGACACAGAAGATCCAGATTCATGTAACAAAGATACTGGAGAGTGTTTAAAATGTCTGTACAACACATATGGACCAAGCTGTGAATTCTGCAAACCTGGCTACTTTGGATCAGCACTTTTAAGGACCTGCAGAAGTAAGCAGCAGCCACTTCAGTTTACCTTGCAGTCTGAAATGGGATTCTGAAATATAAAGCAGAATAAAATTAAAGGGCCATACTAACTAACACAGAGAGTACTACAGTGATGGGATGTTACCAGTTCGGACCGGTTTGCCTGAACCGGTAGCACCCCATCAGGAGGGGACGCCGGGGGGGGGGGACCCCCCGGGGACCGATTCAGTCACCTCTAGCTCCCTCCAAAAATGTATTTCCGGGCAGCCAAAATGGCTGCTCAGAACTGTGCATGCATCAAACCTCTGTTTGATGCATGCACAGTTCTATTTTTTAGTACACATGCGTCAAATAGAGGGTTGATGCATGCGCAATAAAAAGAACTGTGCATGCGTCAAACAGAGGTTTGACACATACACAGACATTTTAATTTTGTTTTATTATTTTTTGCTCCGCCCACGACGTCATGATGTCATGATGTCGGCTACACCCACGACGTCCATGAAATCACGGTGGGGTAGCGGGAATTTTAACAACTCACCACTGGAGTACTGTGATAATATAGATGAATATACAGAATCAAAGGGGATGTTATGGTGAGCCATTATACAGAAACAGTGATCCATTGAGTGACAAAAACTTTCTCCTAAAACAAACTTTTATCACCTCTATGCCTCACATTTCAGTATGCTCTGTTTTCTGATTGGTCATTGAAAGATAAATATGGTCTTAATTTGCCAGCCTCATTGCCAAACCAGTTATCTCTGAGGGGGAAAAGCTGGTGGGAGGGAGAATGTGCTAAGTATAGGGGACACCCATTTCAGTAGTGTACAGTTTGATTGACAGACTGAATATTGGGAACAAAAGAGAAAAGGAATGAAAGCAAAAGCCTTGATTTGACTGGATGGGCAATGCTAATAGTTCAGTCTTGAACATGGTATATTTGAGATGCAGTGAGAGATCCAAGCAGACCTATGTGGAATCCATAGATGATGAAGACGGAACAGAAAGGGCAGTTTACAGGTCAATGTTCATGCAAACTGGGCTATACGGGAATACATTGTGACAAATGTGATGAAAATTATTTTGGCGATCCTCAACTGCATTGTATTTGTAAGTAAGATGAACGTTTTCTGGACCTAATGTTAGAGTAGTTTTTTTAATGCTTAAATTACTGTTTGAAGTAGAAGCAAAGCCCTTAAATTATTGCTTCAACAGGAGAAAAACTTTATTTCCTGTATCTTGACATATAAACCTTTGCTATGTGATAGTAAGAAATACGTTATAGCAAAAATGATGCTATGTTGTTTTTGTCCCACCAGCGTGTAAGTGTAACAGGCATGGAACTCGGAAGCCTGAGTGTGATAAAGATACTGGAATGTGCAACTGCCGTATTGGAGTCACTGGAAGGTCCTGCGACCAATGTGCCCGAGGTTATAGCCAGAATTTCCCTTCCTGTTCCCGCTGCCACATTTGTTATGATCAGTGGGATAATATAATTATTGCCCTCTCTCAGAAAACCCAGAATTTAATGAGGTTTGCTGCAACACGTGGAGCCAAGAAGGAGGCAATGATTGCCTGTGATATAGACTTCAAAGGCCACGAAGATACAATTTCTCAAATAGAAACGGTTTTAAGAAAGCCCATCTTGTCATCACGGATACTTTTGGACCTTGAGAAGGATCGGGACCATATTCGGTAAAATTTGTTTCCTAATGCAGGCTGTTTCTCAATCAAGCAATCATATGACACAATGGTTGGTTGCAAATTTTATTGTAGGTCTGGTGAGGTCTTAGAGCAGGGTGCCCAAACTACAGTCCGGGGGGTTGATTTGGCCCCCAACACCAGTTCATCTGGCCTGCAAAGCCCTCATCATTCCTGGAAGCGGAAGCAAAATTCACCCATATGGGCCATTTTACTTCCATTTCCAGGAGCGACAAGGGCTTTGTGGGCCGGATGAATTGGCATCAGGGGCCGGATCAGGCTCCAAGACCATAGTGACTGGCTCCCTGCATCACGTGACTGGCCCATGGCCCAAAAAGTTTGGGTATACCTGTCTTAGATTAAAGGTCAATAACTGGATGCTTGACCTCTAAGATCAACCCCAAAGACTTCATATCTGATTTCAGCATGGTTCTTTGTCCTAAGGACCATGGCTTCTCTTTCATAAACACGCTAGCATGCTTTCCAGCCACTGTCACCTTGCTTAACTGAATTACAGAAAACCCTCTGAGAGTTAAACAAGGCAATGCAGGTAGCACATTATTAAAAGCTGAAACTCCTTAAGTGATAAAAGATGTCTAGTTGTCAGAGTGGTAAATGCTGGCTTCATCTACATGCTGAGGCATGCAGCTTTGTCAGAGTTGTGTCTTTCGAACACTAATGTGCTTTCCGCTTGTTGATCGTCGGTGGCAACTCGTGTCCTAGTATACATTTTTTTCCTGAGGATGTTTTCAGGAAAAATGGCATTAGTGTGAATTTGTTTAAGGTGGATGATGATGATGATGATGATGATGATGATGATGATGATGATGATTATCATTATCATTATCATTATCATTATCATTATCATTAACATTATCATTATCATTATCATTATTCGACTTGTATAGACTTGGATCCCAGCTTGCCATGAAGTGACCCACACACTACGATCACGGAGCCATCTTCTGCGGCACATATAAAATGAGACATGCAGGCTTTGACACCTGGACTGCAACGGACTGCCGCAGCCTTGTAATAACATGCTATCTGTATCATTCTACTCTCCTTTACTGTAACCAACTTTAGTGGTTTTTGAGAGAGTCCTTTGCCTGTTTTGTACCTCAGTTGCTCATCCACTGAGCACATAAAGAACCTAAAGTTTTTGTCAAACTCTGTGCACCTGGAATTGGCATTTCTACATCCACAAGGGAGTAATGAGTGCCCCTTCCACACACAAAAATTGTTTTAAAATCATGTCAGAAGCACACAATGGAGCTTTCTGAGTTGAAAGGATTTTTGCTGGAGGGACTCTACTCTGCTCAGGGGATGCCTGAATGAAGCTCCGTTTATGTCCCCAAGATCTGTTCCCACCAAAGTGGTCCCTATTTATCTATTTGCAATTTATTGCTTTTGAACTGCTAGGTTGGCAGGAGCTGGGAAAGAGACGGGTGCTCAAACAGTCATGCAGTACTCGGGTCTTGAACTGCCGACTTGCCAACCTTCCAGCTAACAAAGTGAGTTTCTTAACCACTGAGCCACCACAGTCCCTTCCTTCTAAAAATGTGCAGAAGAAACAGCCACTTGACCAATGGCTGACTGAGCATACAGAAGAACAAGGAAGATACTGTCCTGTATAGTTTGGAGAAGAGTACTTTGTCCAATTGAATGACTTGCCTTAAATGGAGAGCTGCTAACATAAATATTTTCTTTTAATGAGCCTGGTGCATGGAAGTCTACCAGCTTGAAATTACCTGCATCTGGATTAGATGTGAGACAAAATATACTATTATGGGCCTTAAATCTTAAGTAGTGAGTGCATCTTGTTCTTTTTAGAGAAAAGGTTTCCCAGCTGAATCTGCAAAGTGGCTTTCTGGATCAGTTTCCTGACCTAAGCGGTGTGATTCAAGCCATAAGGAAGGAGGCTGACCATCTGTTGGAAATGTTGCAAAAGAGAACTGAGCTGTACCATAAGATTAATTACATGCAAATCCAAGGTGAGAAAACCTTGAATTACATTTATTAAAATTTTAAAATGAGAAGGGTTGTACTCAGTGGTGGGTTGTCAAAATCTTCGCTACCCCACTGTGATGTCATTACGTCGTGGGAATAGCCAACGTCATGATGTCATGACATCGTGGGCGGAGCAAAAAAATAAAAATGCATTTGACGCATGCACAGTTCTTTTTTTAAGTGTACATGCGTCAAACCTCTATTTGACGCATGCGCACTAAAAAATAGACCTGTGCATGCGTCAAATGGAGGCTGCCCAGAAATACATTTCTGGAGGGGGGCCGGAGAGGCAACCGAACTGGTCGCCTGGGAGTTTACCACCACCACCACCCCAGGTGACTCCCTCCTAATGGGGTTCTACCGGTTCGGGCAAACCAGTCCAAACCGGTAACATCCCATCACTGGTTGTACTGCAGACATTATAGACTTCCTGAAATTTTACTTTAAAATAGCTTGGTGCTAAAAATTCAGTCACTCCAACACTAATAAAATAGTGGTGTTTTTAGGAATAGTAGCCGTGTTAGTCTGTATAAAAACCATGCCTGTAAGTTTCACTCCTTGTCTGAAGAAGTGGACTTGATCCACAAAAGCTAACAATAAAAATATAGCAGTTAGTATTTAAAGTGCTACAGTGTTTTTTATTTTGTTTTGTTTATTTTATTTTGTTTTCTGATATGCCTGGTGTTTTTAGAGCAACAGTACAATTCGAATCGGCATTTATGTTTATTTCATTTTGCAGACCATACGGAAAAGTGCAATTTAGATCCAAATAACAAAAGCCAGTAAAATATAAATGCCAGCTATACTATTGGTGGGGCACAAAATCTCAAGAATTCATAATTCGTACTCACTGATTTTAGGAAGTTCATCTGCACTGCATAGGTAAAACAGCTTAAAACTATCATTTTTTCCTCAAATATACCAAACTTATGAATGTGCAAGGACTACTTCATGGTCTCTAGTCCCGGGCACAGAACCGTAATTCCTTTGATGGTAACATCAAAATGCACTTTAGAGTTCTTCAGCATTCGTGAAGCATACAGACTTGTGATGTTTGTTAAATGCTGCATTTAAAGGTTAGATCCTAAATTCAGTTTGCTAGTAGACTACACCAACTGAATCAATGGGATTTGCCAAGTACTGATGTACCATTTGGCAGCTGATTTGATGGGTCTACTCTCACTAGGACCAGTTATTGGATTTAGGTCTAGTTTGGGAGGGGAAATGTTGCTTGTGAGTAGCTATGCAAACATACCAACTGCTAATAAAGTGTTGTAATTTTTATTCTCCAGAATCCCATTGGGGATTTACACTAGAGTCTGTGTAACTGCACAAATCATTGTGGTGAATTGCTGCTCACATTCTTAATCATGTCTGAGTCATGTGACTTGACGCATAATTAGGAAGGTTAGTGGCGACCTGTTAATTGGTGGCAATTCATTGCCACAATTTATGGAATTATTTTCATACCAATGTAGATCTTCAACAGGATTCAAGCCACTGGATGCTCTCAGATTGATTTTAGCTCACAGGGAACCATCCTGCATTTCCTAGGTGTAAAATAGTCAGAATGGGTTTACCACCCTTACTTCTGGTGATGTTTTGGAAGAGTACAGATTGCCAAAGAGTGCAGAAGTGGCAGGATGGATAGCTCTATCAGCCATACATCTTCCAGATGATCACGTACGTGTACGGGCGTGTTTTACTTCCACTTCCAGGAGTGACGAGGGCTTGGCAGGCCAGATGAATTAGCATTGGGGGCCACATCCAGCCCCTGAGCCAAGCTTGGAACAGAAGCTATGGTGCCAAAGAAGTGGAAACTTCTATTGGGGGCTACTAACAGTGGTCCAGAGGCCTTTAAACAGCTTTAACAGGATTGTGGCAGAGAGAGAAGGAATACAAGGAAAAGAAAGAAAAAACTCACACACTGTGTTCTCGATAAAGTTTAGAACAGCAGGTAATGAAAGGAAAAACAAAAACACTGTATGACAGGTTTAGCACCACACTGTGTTTTGCCCGGAGCTAGTCCTTAAAGAAAAGCACATATTGTAGTGAGTAGAAATATGTTTTTTGTTGTTCAGTCGCGCAGTCGATTATGAAACCCTGTGACCCCATGGGCTATCACATGCCAGGCACCCCTATCTTCCACCATCCTCCTCAACCTGCACAATTCTGTGCCCATTGCATCCACGATACCATCTAATACAAGGGTGCCCAAACTTTTTGGGCCGCAGGCCAGTCACATAGTTCAGGGAGCTGGTCGTTATGGCCTGGGGGCTGGATCTGGCCCCTGATGCCAATTCATCCGGCCCACGAAGTCCTCATTGCTCCCAGAAGTGGAAGTAAAACACGCCCATGCGCTGGATGAATTGGCATCAGGGGCCATATCCAGCCCCCGGGAAATACTAAAACGTATGGGCACATTTTATTTTCACTTTCGGAAGCAACAAGGACTTTGTGGGCTGGATGAATTGGCGTCAGGGGCTGGATCCGTCCCCCAGGCCGTAGTTTGGGCACCCCGATCTAATACGTTAAATATCTTAACTCACCATTTTAAGTAACTATGTATTGAATTCAGATTTGCTCAACAAAATAAGGAAGTACTATCAAATAATGCTGTCTGCTGGAGAGAGAATTAATGGGACCAAGGCTATTATAACCAATGGAGCTAAAACCAGGAGCAAGATAGTGGCCTTGCTAGAGGATGTGATCCCAAAAGAAAGCATTGCATTGGATCAGCTGAAGATATTCAAGGCTTTAGATATTCAACATCTAAATGAAAAGGTAAGATTATGAGTTTGCTGAAAAAAATAGAGTTTTACAGTCCAGAATGAAAACACAGTGCCATCTGCTAATCTGATAGAACATGGTATAGCTGATATAACTAGCATCATATGTGTACATTTTATTTCAAGTTAGCATGTGAGCTGCAAGGGGCTTAGTTGTTAGCTAATTTGAAAGGCTTTGATGTGATAAAAGTGGAACATAAATTTAAAACAGTTGAAACCAACCCATAAACCGGCCTTACGCAACCTGGGTCCTTTAAGATCCATTAGACTCGTTTCCCATCATCCCCATCTTGGATGATCACTCCCTAGCCAGCACAACCTAAAGCTACGGTATTCTATATGCTGTCTTGAAAAGGAGCACTACTGAAATCTTTAGGTTGGGTGTGGACTGAGGACTAATGAAGGGTGTGATCAGATAGGGAGATAGCTTGCATTTTGGTGTAAAATAAACAACTTCAGCCAGTGGTTTAAAACAAACCACTTGGTGAACAAAATATCGTGAGTTTGCCTGTGTGTTGTGTAAATGACAATCTTTAAAGTGATGCCAAATTGACACAAATGATGTGGTTTTTTAACAATGTAGACCAGGTGTTCTCAAAGATTTTCAGCCTTGGGCCGGCCAGACCACATCACCTCAGACAGCTCAGACAGCCGAACTGGTGGGTCCTCCTGCCATAAACACTGCCATAAAACGCGTGCAGCTATCATTAACATGTTTATGAGCCCCTCAGAGTCATGGCTGTCGTAAATGCATTTACAATGGCCATGAATGAGTCTGTAGCCAGCATGAGTGGCTGGAGCAAGGTCAGGGCCGGATTATTTGTCACCGCAGGTAGGTTGAGAACCCCTGATGTAGGCACATACCCAGACTGTGGCTCTATCGCCATCAATCCCTCCAATTCACAGCTACAACAAAATGCTGAGTTGTTGTTGATAACAAACTATCTTCTCCTTGTTCTTTTGCAAAATGCAGCTGCAGAGGCTGTAATTTGGGGTGAAAGAAGAACATGGAAAATTTAAGTTATCTTCAAGCAGATTTCTTTCGTCTCCTTGTTTCCTTGCAGATATGTGGAGCACCAGGGAACCTGCTTTGCAGTGTTGCAGACTGTGGTGGGGCTTTATGTCGAGACGAGCAGGGAAACAAACGCTGTGGTGGTCCAAACTGTAATGGCGCCCTCCCTCTTTCCACCAGGGCCAATGGGAAAGCAAATCAGGCAGTCATGTTCTTAAAAAAAATGAACACTCCACTGCAGGGAGCTGAAAATAAGGTACAGCAATCACAAATGTTTCAGTAACTCAAAAATAAATATCGTTTTGGTTTCCAAGACCTCACAGATTTAATATTTTATGGGAGGAAAGGTCAGAATTGTTCC
This sequence comes from Furcifer pardalis, assembly GCA_030440675.1. NCBI lineage: Eukaryota > Metazoa > Chordata > Lepidosauria > Squamata > Chamaeleonidae > Furcifer > Furcifer pardalis. The sequence goes on from CP126892.1 coordinate 200,717,779, forward strand.
TAACTGACAGAAAACTAGGGAAATGTCCACGTTGGCTGTTTTGCTGCATTGTAAATAGGGTTGTTTGAGTTGGGGAGGGAGAAGCACTATGCCATTTGGAACAATTCTTGGTCCGAGTGGCATATCAACTGCAAAGGTTGATTGCTCATCCACTGAATCAGTTAGCTTAAATTAATATGTTTCCTGTCCTTTCTGTGTATTGCTGATCGAAAACATAGCTGTGTGCAACTGTGGTCTCAGCAGTGGTGGGCAGCAAAAAAATTCACTATCACACCGTGGGCGGAGCCTACATCATGGGCGATCCAGTCATGCCTGCCATATGGCCACGTATACTTCTGGAAAGACGGGCAGCACTGGCTCTTTGGCTGTAAATGCAGAAGCGTAGCGTGCCTTGCCGGGGCCCCGTATAAAAATTTGTTTGGGGGCCCTTAGGAAGGGTAAGATTTGTTTTGCTTACGCATGTTGGGGGCCCCCGTGGCTGGGGGGCCCCGTATAATTGATACGGCAGATACAGCGGTAGCTACGCCCCTGTGTAAATGGAAATGAGCACTACACCCTAGAGTCAGATATGACTGGCTTTTGAGCAAGGGAGACCTTGAACCACTTGCAGGGACAAAAGCTGACGTCAGATTTGAATACCAATCAGGGATTTTCTGTTATTAGGTAAAGGTTGCCCTTGCCGGTCGTTACCAACTCTAAGGTTCAGTGCTCATCTCTGTTTATATCCAAAGAGCCAATGGACTTGATCCACAAAAGCTCACATTAAAATACAGCAGTTAGTCTTTAAGGTGCCACAATGTTTTTGCCTTTTTCTTTTGTTTACTCTCTGATATGCTTGCACAGAGTAAAACTTTTTAAATGGTAGCTGTGTTAGTCTGGGCAGGGCAGGGAGGTGGGCATGGCCAGCCAATTTTGCTCCCACCTCCCGCCCAAAAGCCTCCCAATTTCGCCACCCCCTGCCTGAAGGCAAGCCAATTTTGGTTTTTCCTCCCCCTTGCCGGGGTGTGCGAACCTGTTATTGCCCACCACTGGGTCTCAGCCATATTGGTATATCAGTATGATGAATAAGGGAGGTGGTATGAACAGAGGACAATCTATCAGAAGAGAAGTGGGTGGAAGATGGTGGCTCCTAGTCTTTACACAGTTCTTGTGATTGTGGTCGGTATCACAGGTTGGGAAGGACATGCTCACAGTAATCTACAAAAACTCCTTGGGCTGCAATTGAGGGGAGGGAAAGAAGCAGGGAGCAAAAAGCAGATGGTTTTCTTCATCATTTCTTCACTTGTCACACTCCCTGCCATCAAGACTCAGGAGATTCTCCCTGTCCTATTTTTCCTTGCCAGGTTCTCAAAATCATCTCCCCCACCCCCCGCATTTTCCAAGCAAGTGTTTCAATCTGGACAAAGTCTCTTTCTATCTAATTTGCAGCCCAAAGAGCTTTTGTTTTCCAGAGGTGCCTATGAGGGGGGGGGGGGAGAGTTAAGTCTTGGGAATAAATGAGAGAGAAACATGCAACAAAGCAGCTGCAGTTTCCATTGGCAATAAATTCCTGATTTTGCTGGATCCGTATCCATACTCGCTTATCACTCTATGCCAGCTCTCATAGGATAGCCTCGGAAGTCCCGGTATTGGACTGGGATGTTCCATATTAAAAGCAGAAGATCTAGTTCATTGTTTCCCAACCTTTGGTTTTTGGACTTCAATTCCCACAAGCCTAAGTCCATTCCCCAAAGCACTGATCAGCCAATGTACTGACTGACTTAGGCTTCTGGGAACTGAAGTCCCCCTGTTGGGCACGGGCCCCACATTGGGAACCACTGGTCTAGTTCTTAGCTGCAGGAATATCTTGGTGGTTGCTCCTCGGTGGCTACTTCCATGCTGCGCCAGTATTGTAAGATTGGAAGGTCTAAAATAGGAAGAATCATGCTGAGTGGCCCTGCCTATCAGTTTGCTTAGCCTCTCTGCTACATTAATTCTTATCAAATGATCCAGCCTGAAGTCATGAAGTTCCTTCACCACTACATCACCATGATAGTCAAGAGAACAGCCACTAGTATTTATGAGTCATAATTCCTGGTACATTAACACTTGGGATTTAAAAAAAAAACTACTGGGTTGAGAGTTATTCTGAGTACTAAACCAGATGTTGAGCAAGGTAAAATTTGAATTCCAGATAGGACTAGAATTAGGATAAGGAAACCTGTTTAGTTTAGGATATTATTATTATTATTATTATTATTATTATTATTATTATTATTATTATTATTATTATTATTATTATTATTATTATTATTATTATTATTATTATTATTATTATTATTAAACTTATATGCCGCCCTACTCAGCGAAAACTGACTCAGGGCGGCTCACAACACAATCAAATACAATACAACAATTCAATAGAACAATAAAATGTCACAACACAATGAAATATCATACATCAATAATTCAAACAATAGAATAGAATAATAACTCCTCCTGCCAAAAGTCATTGCTTAGTACTGTACTAGATTTAAACTTGCCCATCTTATTTTCCATGGCAAGCTCAGGATGGCTGGAATTTAAGAATCAAAGTGAGAATTAAAAATGACTGAGAGAATTATTAACTCCTTCAGATTAAATATGTTCAGGTAAAATCAGTTCATTTTACTGTAGTATATAGAATGTGTTTATAATATACATTTACAGATTGAAAATATTAGGAAAATGACAGAAGATACAAAGAAGAAAGCCTCACAGATAAATAGATTGCTGGAGAAAAATAAGGATCAGTTAGAACGGGAAGGAAAAAACACAAAGGAGCTTATCAAAAAGATGAAGAACTTTCTTTTGGGTAAATATACTGGAAATCTTCTTTTGTCCTGTATTATTCTTAACATAGCTGCATGTTCATAGAAATGGTTAGAGGAATAGAAACATTTGTACATTTTTTTCAAAGTGCAATTTAATCTCTAGCATTAGTGATACATAGCATTTTTTAGTATTTGAAGTGCTTCGGATATAGCTTTCATGTCTGTGCTGTACTTTTAAAATAGTAAGCTAATAGAATAAAAATCAAGAGTCACAAAAATACATTTCTAGCAGGCCTTCTAGATTCCCGTAAGAAATTAAACCAGGGTGTTTACTGTGAATATTAGGAATCTGATGATATTCCATTGTTCTGTAAGCTACTAACTGTTTGAGGTTTTCTGATTTTATTATCTAACCATGGCTTTGAAAATTAGTGATGACTCAAATTATTTTGCTGCCTGATGTAGAACAGTAACTTGTCTCCTGTCCAAGTCAAGGTGTACAGTACTCAGAGCTGACTTGATATCTTGACATATGCGAGAGACTATCCCATAAGCACTTCTCCCCTTCCTTGGCAGTAACAACACAACAATAACAAAGTACAATAAAATTTGCTGCTATTTCACAAAATCTCAAATTTTCCACCTGAGGCTGCAAACACTGCATAGTGTTAAAACTCCTACTAGTTGATCATGGCCTCCATTCCTGATCTCCTCACCTAAGGACCTTTTTTCTATTTCTGTGGCTTTTCCATTTGTCTTAAGATCACAAAAGATGTGATGTTAGAGAACAACAAATAGGATCCTTATTGTTTTAGTTACTTAACCTTCAACAATAATTGGATTAGATTCATGGTGCTATTTGGATTAGATTAGTGGTGCTATAGTAGAACTAGAACCTTTATTCCCCAACAATTTCTAACAAAAACATTTCCCCTGAAGTTGTTGTTTTCCCTCACAGGGCAGATTTTAGACACCTCCTGTTGCTTTATTAGGCAAATGTTTCTCAAAAACCAAGCCAAACCAAAACCAGAATGTAGCAGCGTACTGAAAAATGTTTGTGACAATTTTTTATCTCCTTCACTGGACATGTCAACTTTGTTGTATTAATACTAGTGCACACAATTAGAGGCCTTACACAGTTCTCTCTCCAATTCTTCAAGAGGAAAGTACCCTGCCAGAAGACATAGAGAAAGTTGCCAATTATGTCTTGGACATCAACGTATCAATGACTCCTCAAGAACTGATTACACTGCTGGACAGACTGGAGAGTCTTATAACACACTGTGACAACACTACAACATACGTGACGTTAAATAAGCAAGTGGAAGAGGGACAGGAGGTTTTGATGAAAGCGCAAGAAACTGAGTATGTAATAATCTCTCAGGTTAATGCTACAACGTGAAAACTAACCTCCAACTCATAGAAGAATACCTATTTTCCTGCCTGCCTTAATTTAAGTGTAATCAAACATTTACATATTTTCTCATATTATAGTAAGAATGATTTTTCAGGCAACTAATAGGTAGACCAATGAGAGATGAGTAGGCTGAATGATTAGTAAATTTTCTCCTCTAATAATATTCTATCTCTTTCCTCCTTCCTGCAATCTAAATTTTGGTGGTAATTTTGAAACAATGACCTGACTTTTTGTTCAATCATTCATTCTTTTTAATCTCCCTCATATTGATTAAGCTATGTCATTATTTATTAGTAAAAGCTAAGTGTCCATCTACTTGTCTTTCTCCAGAATAGCTCCAAACCTGTGAAAACTAGCCACCTGAAACTTGATGCTAATACTAAGGGGCCCTTGATGTTATTTTGTTTTGAAAATGATATCCATGGAACTGTCTCAGCATGTTATCGGACCCACACATGTGGCTGACCACACTCTTGACCTGATATTCTCTAGGGGCCGTGGAGACAATGATCTGAAGGTGGGGGAGATTGTTCCCACCATCCTATCATGGTCGGATCATGTGCTGCTAAAGTTTAAAATTAATGGCATCAACCCTTTCCTGTGGGGAGCTAGGACCAATTAGAATGGTCTGCCCAAGAAGGTTGCTGGATCCAATTGGTTTCAAACGGCTTTGGGTGGGTTTCTGGCTGACCTGGTTGGCATTCTGGTTGATACTCAGGTTACTAGGTGGTATGTCGTGGCAACCCAGTCAGTTGACACAATCACTCCTAAACGCCCTCTCCACTGCAAACTCGGTCATCCCCATGGTTTGCAGAGAAACTATCAGTGATGAAGCAATGAAGGAGAAGGCTAGAGAGCAAGTGGAGACGAGCTCTCTCAGATGAGAACTTGAGGCTAGTAAAACAGGCAACCTCAATATACTTGCATCATATAAAGAGGGCTAGAAAGACCTATAATGCCTGACAGATTCAAGAGGCTTCGAACAAACAGGTGGAGATGTATAGGATAATCCATGGCCTCACTACAGGACTACTCATGTGGTCCTCACCACAGTCTTCAGAGCTGTAAAGATTTTGCTAACCATTTAGATCCAAAATTGAGGCCATCTGACAGGACCTTGACTCAACTCTTAATACAGTAGATCAGGTTGGGATTCCAATGAACCTTCTGGTCCTGATTCTTGGCATCAGTTTCGGCCTGTGTCATTGTCATTTGAGGAGGTAGCAAAGGCACTTGTGTGCTGTAAACCCATGACTTCTCAGTTTGATCCTTGTCCGTCATGACTAGTAGAAGCTATGAGGGTTGCTGGGGAGTGGATGCAGAGCATTGTTACTTCTTCATTGTGGGAGGGCAAGTTGCCCTCCTGTTTAAAGAATACTGTTGTTCACCCACTTCTCAAGAAACCAAATCAGGACATTTCCTGGCATCACCCGGTCATCACAGTCGGTGCATCTCCAGGTGCTGACCCCGAGGATGGCTCGAAAGTCTTTAACTAGAAATAGAGCCTTCTCGGTGGCAGCACCAACACTGTGGAACATTCTACTAGTAGAGCTATGCCAGGCCCCATCACTGGCTAACTTTAAAAAGCAATTGGAAACTCTCTTCTTTAAGGAGGCTTTTCACGGTGTTGTCCCTTTACCGATAAATTGTCAGTCAGGTTGAGTTCCTATGCCCTCAGACACCAATTACTTTACTTTACTTTACTTTACTTTACTTGTTATTGTTATTGTTATTGTTATTGTTATTGTTATTGTTATTGTTATTGTTATTGTTATTGTTATTGTTATCCGTTTGTTCACCGCCCAGAGTGGGATACCACCCAAATGGGTGGTATAGAAATATAATAAATAAATAAATAAAAATTAATTAGTGTTACCTAATTAATGTAGGCGCTGTTGCTTACAATGCTAACATTAGCCACTAGATGCCTGGAGGAAGTGGATTTATCCACAGTACTCCCATGAAGGATACTTTTCTCTGCAAGGTAACTGAATTTGTGGGGAGGCCAGAATCCAATTGGTGTTCACTTAAGATTTGCATAACCTTGCTACAGCTAATTGCAGCTAATTTACAAGGTTCTGGGTATGGCTCAGTTGCAGTGGTGGGATGTCAAAAAATTTACTACCCCACCGTGATGTCATACAGTGTGGCCAGAGCTAACGTCATGATGTCATGACATCGTGGGCAGAGCCAAAGGAAAATAATAATAAAAATAATAAAAATAAGTGTGTGCGCACACGCACACACACACAACCTCAACCCACCCACTCACCCACAACACAAACTTGTAAATAAAATAAATAAATAAATAACTAAATGAAAACATTAAAATACACCCGCCCACCCCAAACACAAATCAAACAGAGCTTTTAGAACAAAACTTAAAGCTTATTCTGGCTAATCTTTCTCACACTAGGTCAGATGGAAGGAACTACAGAATGAACTCACCACAAGATGGCTTCATTTTGGCACTTTCAACTTTTCAATAGTTAAAGAAGTTAGGTACTAAGTCTTTGCCTAACTGGTTCTCTAGGACAGTGGTTCTTAACAAGGGGTACACAGCCCACTAGTGGACTTCAATTCCCAGAAGCCTCAGTCAGTACATTGGCTGATCAGTGCTTTGGGGAAATGACTTAGGCTTCTGGGAATTGAAGTCCAAAGCCAGCAGTTGGGAAACACTGCTCTAGGATAATATGCCTTAATGTAAATGTAAAACAGCTGTACCTCCTTAAGGGTTCTCCAATTGGAACAGCAATTGGAACAGCACAGGTGTAGCTTATCGATGAGGTAACTCCAAGGCTTTGCTTAAAAACCCCAAGCCAGGCCACCAGGCCTGCCAGCCGCCAGGCCTTTTTAGGAAATGTGGTAGTACGTCAATATAGGTAAAGGTATTAAATACACATTAAAATACACACAGACACACCACATCCAAAGGTGAGTCACTTACCCTGGGGAGCAGGCTATAGGGAACTTCAGACTAGCAGCTTCTCTTCCTCCTCCTCACTTGGGAGGACAGCAAGGAGGCTGTGTATATGTGCCAAGCACTGTAGGTGTGCATGCACACCAAGTGCTTGGCGCGCATACGCAGTGGGGGAACCAGTGAAAAGGTAAGCCCCGAAGGTGTTTCCCCCCAAAAGCTGTTACCGGTTCTTCAGGACACTGGGGAAAGTTGCTACTGGTTCTGGTGAACTGGTGAGAACCTGTTACATCCCATCACTGCTCAGTTGCATACTTGGACAGATATCCAAATGACCAATGAAGATGTACCTGATCCCCTAGCAGTTATTTGCTGAAAGTTATGCACACCTTACTTGAATACTGATAGGATTCTGCCTGGAGAAAGATTCAGATGCCTGTTGCTTGGTAAGGGTAGGAAGGACAGGAAAGATTGAATGAGCAATAGAGAGAAATGAAAGATAATTGAGAGAGAAAGAGAAATTGTGGGGAAGAGAGAAAGAGAAGAAAGAGCAGAGGATAAAAAGAAAAGCACAGAAGGAGAGGATGTCAAACTCCATGCAAGTCTGGTATAAAATGACAGGGCTGACTAGAGAAAAAGACCAGCCAAGAAATAAAAGAAAAAGGAGAAGGAGACATACGGATCACTGGCTTGTGGGGAAGGAGACTTTGAGATTTCTACCACAGACAAAGCTGGGTAAAGGTTGAATGAGTAGCAGATTACAGGCAGAAAAAGACTAGCAAGAAAGAACAGAATTAAGGTGAGAGAAAAGAGACAGCACTAAATTGAGGAGGAGAACTAACAGGTTTCTAGCCTAGTGAAAGGTAATAAATATCCTGGTAGGTGTTGTAAATGTCTGATGAAGTGGTCTTTTTTTTAATATTTAGGAACACAACAAAAATTCTGCTAAAACCTGACAGACTGATAAGTGACTTAGACGAAGTGAAGAAAAGTCAAGGCCAAATCAGAGAAGACGTTTCAAAACTGAATGAGAAAATGGAAGAAACTAGAACAAAAATATCTCAGGTATTTTCACAACTTTTGCAATAATTTTAATCAGAGGGATGTTGAAAGCCAACATTATGTGTACATAAGAAAAACATCAGCAGTGTTTTTGTCATATTCCCACTTCTGACTTCAGTTGGCTTCAACTTAATATCAAAGCGTTCAACTCTCTTGTGATGTTATTTGATGCACAGTATTTCTGTTGTATCACCTTTTGAAAAGGAGAGTTGCTATTCTTCCTTCCACCGTTTGGTTTCGCACGTTATCTTTGACAAGTTTGACATCAAGTGTTTCTTTTATGTTTAAAATACACTTGACCCTTCAACAGGGCTGGCAGTGGCGGCAGGCACATAATGACGCCTTTATTTCTCAAAGTTTCAAGTTTCACCATAGCAGCATGGTGAATCAGATTCCAGCCTATGCACACTCCACCTTCACTCTTTATTCGGTTTTATATTTTTAGACAACTACTGTATTTAACAAATAACTACAAGTGCTACATTTCATTCATACATACTGTACCTAGAAGGTAAGCCACATCCAGATGTTAACAGTAGCATTAACATATTCATTGTTGCCAGTCATAAATGTTAATTCTAAAAGGTAGTTCAAGCAAGCTTTGTGTATCAGGGAACCAGTCCTAATTTAGATGTAACCTCTTGTGCACATTCATTGAGCCAGGTCCTTTCTAGAGACAAAGCTGAGATTTACAGAAGCTTTTAAAGTGCCTGAGGGGCAGGGGAGCCTTAGAAAATGCCATGAATCTCTACTTTGAGAGGAGCATGGACTTAAGTGAACAGAATGAGATGTAGAAGAAAAGGTTACCACGTTGTTCCATGATTTCATCCAATAGCCTGAGCAAGAAATTAGAAATAATGAAATCAGTGGTTATCAGAAACCCTGAAGCAAGCCAGTTATTTTTTAAGAAACATTTTTGGAATGAGGAAAAATTACATTTAGGGGGCAAATTGTGTCCCCTGAATCTTCTGTGTCTACGTGGGACTTGGAATCATATGTGGAGGGCAGAGGTCTCCCTTCCATACTGGAATACTGTATATACTCGAGTATAAGCCTAGTTTTTTAGTACCAAAAATGAGCCCCAAAAAGGAGAAATGGCGTATACTCAGGTCAATAACCATGAGAGTCCCAAGCAGTGGTGGGATGTCAAAAATTTTACTACCCCTTGTGACATCATTACAGTGTGGGTGGAGCTAATGTCATGACATCATGGGCGGAGCCATCATCATGATGTCATGACATTGCGGGTGGAGCCAAAGGAAAAAAATAAAAATAAGCACGCACGAACACACACACACACACCCCTCTTCCTCCTACCCGCTTGGGAGGATAGCAAGGAGGCCGTGCATACGCGCCAAGCACTGTAGGCATGTATGCACACCAAGTGCTTGGCGCGCATGCACAGTGGGGGGGAACCAGTGAAAATGTAAGCCCCGAAGGTGGTTCCCCCCAAAAGCTGCTACCGGTTCTCTGGGACACTGGGAAAAGTTACTGCCGGTTCTGACAAGCTGGTGAGAACCTGTTACATCCCATCGCTGGTCCCAAGACCGGATTGGATTGAGACGTGCCAAAAATTAATTAATTTTACCATATTTTCATGTATTTTGATTATTGAAACTCACTAGCTGCTGCTGCATTTCCCATCCTTGGCTTATGCTCGGGTCAATCTATTTTCCTGGGTTTTCAGGTCAAAATTAGGTACCTCAGCTTATATTTGGGTCGGCTTATACTCGAGTATATACAATACGTCCTTGTACAATCCTTTCAGTCTCTAGGGCAGGTGTGCCCAAACTTTTTGGGCAATGGGCTGGTCATGTAGTTCAGGGATCCGGTCACTAAGGCCCGCAGGCCAGGTGCATCCCCCGACACCAATTCATCTGGCCCACTAAGCCCTCGTTGCTCCTGGAAGAGGAAATAAAACACGCCCGTATGGGCACGTTTTACTTCTGTTTCCAGGAGGGACGAGGGCTTCGTGGGCCAGATGAATAGGCGTTGGGGGCCACACCCGGCCCCTGGGCCTTAGTTTGGGCATCACTGCTCTAGGGAAATGGGCTGTTATTTAGAGAAGCTCACACCACAACATGTTGGCCACATTTATAAGATTCTGCATAGTCTATCTTCTAGTATTATTTATAAACATTCTGTTCATCATCATCATCATCATTATTTTTCTGCAGACTAATAAGCAAATGAACAGGACTGAGGTTGAATTACAGAACTTTTCAGAAAAGCAGTCTGAGATGGAAGATGAAATAACTTCCTTGAAGACTGAGATGCAAATGAATAAGAACCAAGTCTCAAATGCAAGATCAGAAGCAGAAAAAGCACAGAATCAAGCAATGGCAGCAAATAAGGTAATATTTGTCTGACATTTGAAGCAGAAAATAAACGCTCCTTACTAAGACAGTAGTGCTTTTTTATCATGTCAGCAGTGCACAAAGGTGCTTTCCGGGTTGAAAGGATTTTTGTTGCAGGAATTCCGCTCAGGGGACGTCCGAATGAGGCTCCTCTCATGTCCCCAAGATCTTTTCCCACCAAAGTGGTCCCTATTTATCTACTTTCAATTTCTTGCTTTTGAACTGCTAGGTTGGCAGGAGCTGGGACAGAGATGGGTGCTCATCTCGTCATGCAGTACTCGGGTCTTGAACTGCCGACTTGCCAACCTTCCAGTGAACAAGGCAAGCTTCTTAACCACTGAGCCACTGCAGTTGCCAAAAGATTACTTGCATTGATTTATTCTTTTCAGGCTCCAGTGCACAGAAAGTTAGTGGTAGTTAAGGCTGCATTGCTATACACACTTATTAGAGAATCGTTTCCTTTGAAGTCATTGGGACTTCTGAATACGCCACATGAAATCAATGGCTAGGTTGTCTAGAATTCAGATAACTGGAGTTTATAATAAAATGGAGCTAGGTTTGGCGATAATGCACAGGATGTCGTCCAATCCAATCCTTGCCTGGTACATTCTTTTTGTTAGGAAGATAGTTAGTGAAGCTTGATAATTAAATGAAACATGTTTAACAAAAGCAAAACAAAAATATAGCAGCACCCATAATTATTTTCAGTCTGATCTCTCATGGAGTATGATCCAGTTCCTCAGACAATGTATTTGAAGAAATAGATTAGAGTCTACAGATGCTCACACAGAAATAAATCTCTTAATTTTAAAGGTACCACAATATTGTTCTTCTTTTACTTTTGTTTTGTTTCTGCTCTCCATGGTGCAACAGAGCTACCTCTTCATAAACAAAATATGAAAAATATTTTTCCCCTCTTTCTCTTTATCTGCCTTCTTCATTGGGAAGATATGGCCAAATAGACTACTTGTTATTTTCAGGATTTGGGTAAACTTAAAAGAGAATATGCCAACTTGCAAGAAGAACTCAAAACCAAAGGCCTGCCATTGACAACTTTAGAGAAACTGAGCCGGCTAAAAAAAGAGGCAGAAGAATTGGTTACAGAAACAGAAGAGAAGATGAAACGGATAGCAGGTATAAGATGTGCAATTACTTATACACAGTGGCACTCAAACACTTTGCACAACAGGAATGTTATTATATGGTAATACGTACTGTACTTTGGTCTGTAACTGAACCTGCTTTGGTTTTGGTTTGAATAGCAGACTACTACTAGAATTGCTTGTTTACATGTTGGACAACCTAACTATATTTGGCATTGTATAATAACTGTATTAACTGGTTAAGACCCTGAACTCAATGAGTGGAAGATCAGAATTTGATTCTCGAGTACTGCATGATGACGTGAGCTCCTGTCTCTGTCCCAGCTCCTGCCAACCTAGCAGTTCAAAAGCAAGAAATTGCAAGTAGATCAATAGGTACCACTTCAGTGGGAAGATAAACAGTGTCCTGTGCATTCTGGTGTTGAGACATGCCTGCCACAAGTTCATGGAAACATCACTGGCTCTTTGGCTTTAAACAGAGATGAGTACTGAACCCTGGAGTCGGATATGGCTAGCTTTTGAGCAAGGGTGACCTTTACCTTTACCTAGTAATTGCATTTATTTCCAGAAATACAAGATGAGCCAGGGTGGAGATAATGTTTAAAGCCCTTTGAGTCAGTGGTGGGCATCAGCCGGTTCGCACCAGTTCGCCAGAACCGGTAGCAGAAATTCTGGCTGGCCCCTCTGCCCATCCAATTTTTGAAATAAAGTAGTCCTAATTCAGGTGCAATGCAGAGCTTTCCCCCTGGCAACACCCACCATACTACGCCCACAGCGTGGTAGTAAAAACAATTTTGAGCCCACCACTGCCTTGAGTTCATAATCACATTGAGTACTCCTATTCCAGGTTTTAAGGGACACAGCCAAAAGCCTCCGACCATACAGTTAGCTTTTCAGAGCCGAACAGGGCATGGTACTCAATGTCTTTCAAAGTCCCTTCCAAATACACATGACTCTGTAGTTAAGTAGTGCTAATATGAAAGGATGACCTCAAAACAGAAAGATCCAAATGTATCAGAGTCATTAGGATGTTGTTAGTCCGATTGTTGCCAAACAATGGCAAAGCAGTATTGTTTTGGGCAAGGGGGAATTTTTATCCTTTAGTTCATGTAATGTTAAAAATGGTTTTCTTCAGCTACACACAATGGTGCTTACCATTTTATTTTATTTTTAATTTCAGATTTAGAAAAGAAAATACAAGATCTGAATCAAATTAAACAAGATAAGGCTGAACAGCTGAAACAACTAGAGGACCAGGTCATAGCTATCAAAAATGAGATTACTGAGCAGGCAAATAAATATGGTTCTTGCAAAAGTTAGAGGCTAAAATAACCAGAACAAGCTTTCTGTAATTAAGATTCTTCTTTGTGGTCCCTGCGCAATCATACTAATGGGTTGTCAGCAAGCATGCGTGGCAATGTTGGTTCTTCCAAGCTTATTATTTTTTAAAAAATTATCCTGTCATGCCTAGCACTAGAGTCCTGCCTCCTGCTCCTCAGTTCCAATTTCTTCCATCGCATGGCTAGGACATGTTCTTCCAGGCTCCTGCGTGTCATAATTGTTGGAATTACTTTCCTTCTCTTAAATTTGCAAAATCAGTGAAACCTCACATAAAGAGCGCCTCGCTTAGAGACTAACTTGCTTAAAGAGCAGAATTTTATCTGAATGGTCGCCTCACTTAACAAGTGAAACCAACCAAAAACTCACTTAACAAATAAATCGGGGTTCACAATCCACCCCACCAGAAGTCACAATTGGTCACTTACAATGGTGTTTTGCTTAAAGAGCAATCCTGTGGAAGGCATTATGCACTTTAAGCGAGGTACAACTGTTATTGCCTGAATGGTTTTTTCTTGTTTAGTTTATAGCGCTATTGAAGTATTGAAGTTTTTCTTCCTTTTACTTGATAAACTGTGACTTGAACATTTTTATTTGTCGTTAGACTTGTGTTTTTCCAAATTGTATTGGATAGAAATTTCTTCTGTTTATGGGACAATTTACCACTTTGTGGATGTTTACCGTTTATGGCAGACGATAATAAATCAGCACCTTTTAAACATTGCTCTGTTTGCCATAGCAAGATCCCAACATCAGATGTTCAAGACTGTTTGTATTGTCTTGGTGAACAACGTAAAACTATGAATTGTGTGCATTGTGCAAAATTTGACAAGTCTACACTGAAAAATAGAGCAGCTAGACTTTCAGAATTTTTGTGGTGCACAATGTATGGTTGTGAGAGCTGGACCATTAGGAAAGCTGAGCGCAGAAGAATAGATGCCTTTGAGATGTGGTGTTGGAAGAGAGTTTCGAGAGTCCCCTGGACAGCGAGGAGAACAAATAGGTCAATCTTAGAAGAAATCAAACCTGACTGCTCCTTAGAAGGTCAAATAGTAAAGATGAATCGACTGTGCGACTGAACTACTACTTCTTTCAATGGCATGGACGTTTTCCCACCCAAATTGCCTGAATCTAAAATGCAGTCAGCCATTTTGACCACACCTTTGCAAGTTAAGCTGAAGAAAATGGAGGGTTCTGTTAAACATTCAAAGAAGGCTAAGCAAGGGAAAGTTAAGGAGCAAGTTAATAGAACTCCACTCCCCCTTCCACCTCCTAAAGATACTGCAGTTCAGGAGGAACTTTATGATTTTTCTAGCCCTAAACGGAATGTAGAATCTCCATAGCCTTCACAAATTGATTTGGACTCTGATGCATCATTACCAAGACCTCAGACCCCCCTCTTTTTTTTCTTTTTCTTTTTCTTTTTTTTTTTGACTGAGGAATTACTGCAAGGCTCCCCTAAACATGTTTCACCAACAGGTTTTAATAAGTGTACATTTTCATCCTCAATGTCTCCCTCTAGACCTAAGCCTCCCTCTAGTTCTAAACCACCACAGGATGTTCAACAATAGCCAAATTCTCATATGCGCTCTCACCACTCATTACTGTATATACTCGAGTATAAGTCTAGTTTTTTAGCCTCCAAAATGAGGTCCAAAAAGGGGGGTTGACTTATACTCGGGTCCCAAAGCTGCGGTGGTACAAATTGAAACATACAGTTAAAAAAAAACAAAGCACAAACACTACCGTAAAAACTCTAAAAAATACCCACACAAATTAATTTTACCGTATTTTAATTATTGAAACTCACTAGCAGCTGCTCATTTCCCACCACTGACTTTGTATTGTATTGTATTGTATTGTATTGTATTGTATTGTATTGTATTGTATTGTATTGTATTGTATTGTATTGTATTGTATTGTATTTTTCGACTTATATGCCGCCCCACTCGCATAGCGACTCTGGGCAGCTTACAGAAGAAACAGCTACAGTACATAGCACATTCATAGCATAAAAAACAGTTACAAATATTACATAGCAAATTACAGGTATCACATATACAGTACATATCTCTCTGATAATAATTGCAATTACAAAACATCAGAACATCCTAATAAATAAATCAAGATGCAGTACTACAATAAATCAATAATAAATTCAGGTCAATCTATTTTCCTAGTTTTAGAGGACCAAATTAGGAACCTCGACTTATATTCGGGATGACTTATAGTTGAGTATATACGTACTTACCCATTAGCATGATTGCACAGGGACCACAAAGGAGAAGGGTAGGTTATCTACTTGTATACATAGTTCTTCGAGTGGTCCACTATGCATTCATATGTCCTGCCCTACCTTGCCTCTATGTCATTGTACAGCTGTCCACACCTCTGGCAGCAATACAAATAGAACTGAGGAGTAGGGGGTAGGACACTAGGCACAATGGGATAGATTTTTTTTTAAATAATAAGCCTGGAAGAACTGACATTGCTGTGCATGCGTGCTGACAACCCATAAGTATGATTGCACAGTGGACCACTCGAAGAACTACATTTACAGGTAGGTAACCTACCTTTTTTTAACAAACTGGATTAGTGTTATAACATTAAATAATATTTTTTATGGCTCAGTGTAACCTTTTTAATAGCTTGCTGTAAATACACAGAAGAATATATTATTTCTAATTACAACCTGCATATAGAAGTAGGCAGCCTTAGAGTTTTCTGGATCAAACTGAGGTATCTAGAGGTATTCTAGAAATGAGAGATATGGTCTAAAAATCCTGTTGTGTCATTTTAATTGTTATTTAATTTTGCAATAAACATGCTGTTTTCTCATTCACTTCCTAAAAATGAAAACTTAATTATATTCAGTGGTGGAGTATGTTTAATATATCAGGAGCTGATATTAGTACTGGATTCCAGGATTTCCATTCTTACACTGCATTTCACTAACAAGTTCTTTCCAAAGTTGTTGGGATCTTACAAAAGGCATTATAGATAGGCAGGCTTGTATACAGTGGTGGGTTGTCAAAATCTTTACTACCCCACCATGATGTCATGGATGTCATGGGCATAGCCGACATCATGACATCATGACGTTGTGGGTGGAGCAATTTTTTTTTTAAAAAAATTAAAAATGTCTGCTCATGTGTCAAACCTCTGTTTGATGCATGCACATTTGTTTTTTTAGTGGAGGTTTGATGCATGCACAGTTCCAGGCAGCCATTTTGGCTGCTCGGAAATACATTTTTGGAGGGAGGTAGAGAGGCGACCGAACCTGTCGCCCGGGGTTTTACCACCACCACCACCACAGTGACCCCTCCTGATGGGGTGCTACTGGTTCGGGCGAACCGGTCCGAACTGGTAACATCCCATCACTGCTTGTATAGCATCAGATCATGAAACATCATATATCTCCAAGTTTGTAAATCTTTCACTGGCATATGCCTGATACATCAAGCATACAAACATGCACACAAAATCATCCTATCCCCAAAATGGCCAGTTACAAAACCAAAGCAAATACAGATTTAGACATTCTCATGTTAAATTCTTACTTAGGACCCCAAGCTTCTAGACAGAAATCAGCAATCCTGTCTTAGTTTAGAGTTTAGACCTTAAGTGGTGAACATGATTGTTACAGGGCCATAGCCCTGAGTTAGCAGTTTGCCCACCCTCAAACTCCCGGCTACTTATATATACATATGACATCGTTGCCCATCCTGAAAAAATATTTGCCCACCCACATCTAGAATCCTGACTACGGCCCTAGATTGTTACTGAATCAACATTTTGCAGCTGCGGGAATGATCCAGTTGTATTACAGTAATACCTCAGATAACGATTACATCAGATAACACTAAAATCAGATAACGATGCAAAATGTTGTAAAAAAAATTTGCATCGGATAACGATCTGTTAGCATTATCTGAGGTAATCATTTGTAGAGGCTGGGATGGTTCTCATCTGCCCCTGCCGCCTCTGGGGAGGTCGGGGGACCCGATCCGCACTGTTTCTGAAGTCCTCAGACCCACCCAGGCACTGCGATCGCAGTGCATGGTTGGCAGTTGGGTTGGGGGGGATTGAACGCCCGCCCCCGTTCAACCCCCAACCCAAGTGCCAATCCCACACTGCGATCCACCTGCCTCTTTGGAAAGGGCAGTGGAAATTCCATGTACGGAATCCTCACTGCCCTTTCCAAAGAGGCAGGCGGATCACCCCCTGTTCCCTTTCCTCTTCCGAAAGGGAACAGGGCTTTTTTTTAACATTGTGCAACTAATGCATCACACAATGTTAAAAGCCAGGTAACTATGAGACTTGTGGAACCAAGTCTCATTGTTATCCGAGGTTCTAGTGTAGAGTACTGTACTGTACTTGCAAATTTATGGGTAAATTTTCATCATGTACACCAGGTGGCAGCAAATTATCATTTAAAAATTTACTCCACCACATTTTACTTATACTGTACAGTACTCCCAGGAGTGACGAGGGCTCGTTTTCGTGGATTGGATGAATTGGTGTTAGGGGCTGGATCCGGCCCCTGGGCCATAGCTTGGGCACCCCTGCCTTAAAGAATAACAGAGTTCTGTGTGAGCTTGTGTGGATTCTAATCTACTTCCTCAGGCACATGGAGTAAAATATTTAGCCACTGATTTATATACAAGCATATACTGTATTGTGCCTGGATGTGAAGCTGGCTGGATAGCTCAGAGATTTACGTTTCTAAGTGTGGAGCCAATTGTTGGGCATTTGATTTCACGTTGTGCAAGCAGGGAGAAGCCCCAGTGTCTGTTGTTTGGGCTAACTGCACCCCCCCCCCAGTGCCCCCAGAAGATGGGAATGGTAAACCACTTCTGTGTATTCTGTATCCAAAAAGCTCTGGAAAGGATCACTATAAGTCAAAATTCTCTTGATGGCACACAATTATTATTATACATTATGGGGACCCTGAGAAGAGGATAGAGGCACCAAAAATAAAATTTGAAAGCGATACTCTTACTATTAACAGAAGAAATACATTTTGAGAGCATAGATTACACCATCCTGACATAGAAATTAAGTTTTCATTTTGCAGCTGCGGGGATTGTTCAGGAAAGCCTAGCTGGCTAGATGGTTCACTGGTTTTTAGGTACATTAGTACCCCGGATAACGTTATAACTTGGTTCCACAAGTCCCGTCGTTATCCGGTTTTTAACATTGTGCGATACATTGATCACACAATGTTAAAAAAAGCCCTGTTTCTCTGGAGGCTGCAGCAAGCCAGAACGTCGGGATTTGAATCCTGACATTTTGGCATGCTGCAGCCTCCAGGGAGGTGGGGGAACTTTGGAAACAGCTTGGATTGGGTCTCCCCACCTCCCTGGACCCGGGGGGGGGGGGGTCAGAGACCCCAAAATTGGTAAAAAAAAATGGACTTTTTTTTTACCAATTTTGGGGTCTCTGACCCTCCCCCCCCCCCCGGGTCCAGGGAGGTGTGGAGACCCGATCCAAGCTGTTTCTGGGCTTCTCCGACGTCCTCAGCCAGCGCAGCAAGCCAGAATGTCAGGGTTCATACTGTAGTTTATTTAAGGGGGAAATTTTTTTCCAAGTTGTGCCTATCTCTGTCATTGAAAAAATTAGTGTCACTAACCCCACCAAAGTTAGCTTGGTTTAGTCCCCCCAACGCCCAATTCAGAATAATTTATGGCAGTGAGAGGTTGGAATTTCCTGTGGGATAGAAATCTGTGTTTTCTCCTGACTCTTGTTTTGACTTGGCTGATAATTTGAAATTATTACCATAGCTCTAGACTTTGTTGGGCAATGAGTTTCCACCATTGACACCAACCATTTCCAACAAACAGACTTTGTTCTTAATGTTTAAAAAATCACCAGATGTAGAATGAAAGGGGTTGTGTTTTTCCTTCCTCCTATAAGCTATGATGTTGAGGATGTTGTCTGAAACATTCCTTAAAGTTCAGTCAGGAAGCCAAGAGGTTTGATCCAGAAGAGATAACATGTTTTACAGTGCAGCTTGGTGGTTTTACAAGCTACGATCGTATATAATAGATCTCATCTATAGTCAAAGAAGAGAATTTACAGCAGGCACAGACAATGTAGTTGAAATGTAGTTGAAAAGTGTTTCTAATTATATGTCCCCCCAGGGCAAGATATAATGATGTGTTTGTTGTGAAAGTAAAGGAACAGAACTTAGATTATATCTAATAAAACATTCTCAACACAGGAATGCAAGATATGTGTGGTGCAGTTTCCTGCATTTTAAAAAAATCAATGCAGAAAACTCCTTTAGACTCACTTACTAGTAATTATTTAGAAATAGTTGCAGACTGACTTGTACATGTTTCTCAAGCATGCATGGGGTTGTAGCTTTAATAAATTCATCAGGTGTAACTACAGATTATAGTTTAATTCCAGGTTTTGATCAGTGAAACTAAATGAAAGCAGAACTATTTCTTTTTAAGGTTATTTTTTTGGTGCTACTATAATAAAAACAACAAACATTGGCCAGAACCCATTGACATTTGTATAATATGTGCTTTAGTTGCAGCTAACGATTGCTAATCTAAAGGTGTCGGGATGTGTCTTCACTGTGTCCTTGGCACTTATGCCCTGACTTGTGCCCTAGGACGCTGTCAATTAGCCACAATTAACTACAGCAAGTTACACAAACCTTATACATTTTTATTTTTAATGTCTTCTTATCTTTCCTTCAATATCTTAAAAGAAAAACCTAGAGTTAGGTTTTGACTGAGTCAGTTAAGGGGCTGATGATTGTTTCACTATAAGTTCTTAATGAGTTTGTTGTTGTTCAGTCACACAGGCGACCCCATGGACTACCCCCACGCCTGGCTTCTCTGTCATTTGCCATCATCCACAGCCTGTCCAGATTAACGCCCATTGATCAGTGATTCCATCCCTCACCCTCATCCTCTGCCATCCCCTTCCCCTTTTGCCTTCAATCTTCTCCAGCATCAGGGCCTTCTTAAGTGAGTCATCTCTTCCCATTTGGTGGCCAAAATACTTGAGCTTCATCTTTAGTATTTGTCCTTCCAATGAGCAGTCAGGGTTGATTTTCTTCAGGGTTGACTGATTTGATCTTCTTGCAGTCTAGGACACTCTCCAATTCTCCTTCAGCACCATAGTTCAAAGGCATCTATTCTTCTGCACTCAGACTTCTTTATGGTCCAACTCTCACAGCCATACATTACTACTGGGAAGACCATTGCTTTAACTATGCAGACTTTTGTTGGCAAGGTGATGTCTCTGCTTTTTATTATGCTGCCTAGGTTTGCCATAGCTTGCCTCCCAAGAAGTAAGCGTCTTTTTATTTCATGGCTGCAGTCACCATCTGCAGTGATCTTAGATCCCAAGAAGGTAAAGTCTGTCACTGTTTCCATTTCTTACCCTGTTTCCATTTCTTACCCTTCTGATAGTGATGGGGCCAGATGCCATGATCTTGGGCTTTTTTATGTTGACTTTCAAGCCAACTTTTGCATTCTCCTCTTTCACCCTCATCAAGAGTCTCTTTAGGTCTTTGTCACTTTCTGCCATTAGGCTAGTATCATCTGCATATGTAAATCTTAATTCCCATTTATGCTTCATCCAGCCCTTCATTACACATGATGTACTCTGCATATAAATTAAATAAGCAAGGTGACAATATACAGCCTTGTACTCATTTTCCTATTCTAAACCAATCAGTAGTCCCATATCATGTCCTAACTGTTGCTTTTTGACTCAAATACAGATTTCTCAAGAGACAGATGAGGGCCGGAGGGCCTTGGGGGAATGTCCAACTAATCTGGTTGATGCTCCTGTTGAAACAGTTTACGAGAAGGCTAGAGTACAAATGTAAGAAAGCTCTCTCAGATGGAAATCTGGCTGCAGCAAAGAAAGTGTTCGGAGTATATAGTAGTGAAAGGCTACAAGATCTGCCAAACATTTTTTTTAGCAATTGGATCAGTGAGGGTACAAACAAGGAAACAACTACTGGTAAATAAAGTTTTGAGGAACTTCACTGTCTGTGGACAGCGAGATTTGAGTCTTCAATCCAACTTGTGAAAATTTTGCAGTGCATTTTATATCAAAAATTGAAGCCATCTAAAGGGTCCTGGACTCCACTGTTGGGCCAGTAAATCATAAAAAGATGCTCATTGCACCATCTTGTCTGGTTGTGATGGATCGATTTCAGCTTGTGACACCTAGTGACGTGGACAAGATGTTTGCATGATGCAAGGCTATGGCTTCCCAACCCAGAATGCTAACACTTCTGACTTTGTAGTTATTAGGTCCACTCATAAAAAACTGAATGCTCAGGCTGGGGGTCTTACTGTTTTTTTAGACCAGTCATAATCATCCCTTTTATGGGCAAATTGGTAGAAAGAGCGGTTGTGGATCATTTGTAGGTTTTCTTGGATAATATTGATTGTCTTCATCCATTTAAGTCATGGTTGAGGTTGTAACACAGGACAAAGATTGTCCTGCTAGA
This sequence comes from Furcifer pardalis, assembly GCA_030440675.1. Lineage (NCBI taxonomy): Eukaryota > Metazoa > Chordata > Lepidosauria > Squamata > Chamaeleonidae > Furcifer > Furcifer pardalis. Next base: position 200,739,253 of record CP126892.1, read on the forward strand.
TGACCTCATTAGAGAGGCTGACAGGAATACACTAGTCCTTGGATAATGATGAGACTTGGTTCCACAAGTCTCGTCGTTATCTGGTTTTTAATGTTGTGTGATGCATTGGTTGCACAACGTTAAAAAAAGCCCTGTTCCCTTTCCGAAGAGGAAAGGGAAGAGGGGGGCGATCAGCCTGCCTCTTTGGAAAGGGCAGTAGGGATTCTATAAGTGGAATCCCCACTGCCCTTTCCAAAGAGGAAGGCAGATCTCAGTATGGAATCAGCTGCTTGGGTTGGGGGTTCAACCAGGTGTGCGCCTGTTTAATCCCCCAACCCAAGCGCTGATCTCATGCTGTGATTGCAGCACCCAGGTAGGTTGGGAACAGCATGGATCAGGTCCCCCGACCTCCCTGTAGCCGGCAGCAGTATCAGAGAGTCCGAAATGGGTGGAAAAAACTTCCATTTTTTCACCCATTTTTGGCTCCCCATCGCCCCTGCAACCTCCAGGGAGATCAGGTGACCAGATCCGCACTGTTCTTGCCATGCATGAGGGAGTGAACGCCCACCGTCTGTCCCAGCTCCTGCCAACCTAACAGTTTGAAAGCAAGAAATTGCATGTAGATAAATAGGTACTGCTTCAGCGGGTAAGGTAACAGTGTTCCATGCACTCCAGCATATAATCATGCCTGCCACATGGCCATGGAAATGTCTGCAGACAGCACTGGCTCTTTTGCTGTAAATGGAGATGAGTACTACCCCCTAGATTTGGATATGACTGGCTTTCGAGCAAGGGAGATTGGTACCTTTACCTTTATGCAAGGCTCAGACCACAACTGGTCTAAGTCATTTGCATCCTGAACTCCATGTTTTTTCCCCGTTGCAATTGGCTCTCTTTTTAAAGTAAGTTTGTGCAGTTGATCTTTGTGATAATGAGGGATACTTCCTCTCCCTCTCCTAGGTCAAGCATGGGAATGTTTTAACTGCCCAGATGCTTTCAACTGAAAGCCCTATCTGTTTTGCATGGCCACTGGTAAGGGATCTGGGGAACTTTGCTCGGAAACATCTGGAGTAAGGATGTAATAAGAACTCACAACATGGTTTGTTTTTGGCAGTTGTCCAGGTTCTCAGCATGCAGAGTCTTCCCACTGCTTCAGCAAGATTGTCCAGCTTCTTGCAAGAGAGAGAGAAAGAGAGACCCCAATTATGTCCCCTCAGCCCAACCTTTGAGTTTTCCCCATCGTTTTATGCAGGAAATGACCAGATTCTGCACAGGCTATTGGACTTTCCGGTGAGTCCTGTACAGAAAAGATGTCAGTCGGTCCAGGAATTGAAACAGTCCTGCACAGCAATGCATTTCTTCCAGAAGAACGGACTACCATCTGTGAGCTTTCACTGAGAGCATTGCGCCTTGCACGGAAACATTGTGCTCGAAGGATAAAGAGTGATAGGCTATGAGAGTCACACATCCCTGATCTGGAAGGCTATGTTTCTTTCATGCTATCGTCCTAAATTCAAATACCACGTGGCCATTTTAAGGGGGAGACGGGTTCAACCAAAAGTCACGGAAAGTCACCGGGGGGGGGGTCAGCATGAAGTCACATGACTCCAAAATTACCACCCTCTGCCGCTCGAGCAGGCGTAACGTTTAACTCCCTGGCCAGGTGGGAGTCGGGGGGGGGGGGCACCAGGCATCCTCAGGCTCTGGGCCAGCCATGCTTCTGCCATTTCTCTTCAAATCAAGGAAAATGGAGAAACCACATGATTTAAGGGGGAGGGGGTTGACCAAAAGTCACAGAAAGTCACAGGGGGGAGGAGGGGTCAAAAAAGTGGCCTATTTTAGGTCACGTGGCATTTGAAAGATCCCTAAACAGTTCCTCAACCTTAGAAGAGTAGATTCAGGCAAGGAAGGACCAATCACAGTGCTTTCAACTTAAAAGTATGCTTATGCCCCAGGTGAGTTTCGACACAGTCTCTGGACCTTTAAGCTGAAAGAGACTTCTCCACAAATTGCCCCCTTAATAATGTTTCCCTGGGAGTCTGTCTTCATCTTATTAATTGTTAGGACTTGTTAGCAATGGAGCAGAGACTGTAGAAGATAAAATGAATGGTTTTGTTTCAGTATTACAAACATATTTAAAGCCAAGGTAAAAAAAAAGAAAGAAAAGAACAAAAGAGGTACAATTAAAACCTTCCCATGACCTTTCTGATGACCTAATGCTTTGGAGACCTCCTGGATGACAATTTTTGAACACCTGATGTTAGTTATCTTGAAATTCTTTCACACACAATAACTCCCAAGATCCACATGTCTATCCTCTAATTATAAATCTTTCCTCTCCCTATTAATTCCCAGAAAGCATCAATAGTCACAGCAGGAGGGAAAGCTTTCATCTTGCACAAGGCTTGACTTACCAACATTTATTTACTAGTATACCACTTTCCCCTCAGTAATATCCTAACCTGGCTGCCTAATGATTAAACTCACATGCCTCTTGCTGGTGCCTGGGGAGTTTAATAATTAGGTCAAATGAGGAGGAGGAGAAGGACCTGCTAGATATAGTTGGCCTCCTCTCCACCTTCACCCTTATGCCTCCATTTGCAGACTGATTGATGGAGAAAAAAAGTGTTTTAACAATGCAATAATAATTTTGTCTCTCTCTCTATATATATATTTCCTCCTGTCCTTTCCAAAGGCCAAGAAAATGGAGAAGAAAAATACCTACCTCTATTAAACTTGGAGGGGTTGCTTAAAGGGACTCATACTTAGGTATTTGACAGAGAAAATTTTCCTCCTTAAGCTACTTCATCGTCCTCAAGTCCTTGCTGCCCCATATCTTATTACTTCCATCTTTCCTTCAAAGCAAATTCAATATTTATTTTAGACGTTTCCCTCACCACAAAGAATATCAAAAACCATCTTACAAGCCCTCTTCTGTTATGTATTTTTATATGTGAACTATTGGGAACAGGAAACATCCCCCCCCCCCAAAAAAAAAAAAAAGAGAGAGCAGAATTTGTATCTGGTGTGGGCAACCTGAAACCCTCAAGATGTCAGAATCAAATTCTTGCCACCCCAATCATGCATCATTTTGTTCACTGCTAGTCAGGGTTGGGGGCCAGTAACATCTGGAAAGTCATGCTTTGCCTAACCTGGTTGAAATAAAATGAACTGTTGTAAGAGGGATAGTTAAGTGGAGTAAATTTGGTGGCATTTTAATTCGTTTTTTATTAGTTTTAAAAATGTGACTGGTTTTATTTTTTGTGAGCCGTCCAGAGTCTTTGGAGTTGGGCGGCAAGAGAAATCAGAAAATAAATAAATAATACAAATAAAATAAGTGTACCTATGCATTTGTTTTTGTGTGTTGTGTAAATTATTCCATAGAGCTAATTTGGGCTAGACATGTGATGGCTGTACTCTGGAGTAGCTACAGTTGTGTATAGCATAAAGGCAGTGATGGGTTGTTACCGGTTCAGAACGGTTCACCCGAACCAGTAGCACCCATCAGGAGGGGGTCACCGGGGTGGTGGTTTAGTTGCCTCTCCTGCACCCCTCCGGAAGTGTATTTCCGGGCAGCCATTTTGGCTGCCCAGAACTGTGCATGCATTAAACCTCCATTTGACGCATGCACAGTTCTATTTTTTAGTGTGCATTCGTCAAATAAAGGTTTGACACATGCACACTAAAAAAAATAGAACTGCACATGCGTCAAATGGAAGTTTCATGCATGTGCAGTTCTGGGCAGCCATTTTTAAATTTTATTTATTTTTGGCTCCGCCCACAACACCATGACATCATGGTGTTGGCTCCGCCCACAACATAATGACATCATGATGTCATGACATCGGCTCCACCCACGACGTAATGACGTCACGGTGGGGTAGCAAAAAAATTGACAGCCCACCACTGCATAAAGGTAATGGGATTGGTCAAGTGAAAGAACACATTTGGAACATTAATTCCCAAATTAATTTGTTATTTACAAACAGAAGGATTAATTCATTGCTTTCAATGTTTTCAGTCCAAAACTGTTTAATTTGAATTAGATTTATATATTTGTCAATGGAATCATTGGGTTTTATGTTGAGGGTGGCCTGTAAGTCCCTACTGAATTCTTTTCTAAATTTGCCACTTATTGTATCCAGGGTGTCACCAGTATTCTTGTGTTCATGTATCCATGTACTTGTCACAATACACTCTTTAAGTGTATATGGACTTAAATTGGCCATATTTCTCGAGGGGGGGGGATTATAATACATATGGACAGGTAGGAATTTACAGGCCACCCTGTAGATAGTGCAGTTTACAGGAGAATAGCAATTAGGTTTATTTATTTAGAACATTTATGTCCAGCCCACCTGGTCAAACACCATTCTGGGTGGCTTACAAGCAATAAAAAAACACAAACCCTCATATATTACAAACATCAAACAACATCATGCCAATAAATCAGCAAACCAATAAAAATACCACATAACTGTCAACAGCATTGTTAGAAACAGCTAGGACAGGTACCCAAACAATTTTCCCCAAAGCACAATCTGTCAAACTAGCAACTGGCATATTAAGAGGGGAAAGCTGTGTAGAAGAGAAATTTCTTCAAAGATTTCTGAAATACCAGCAGAATTAAGGCAGATCTAATTTCTGCTGGCAATTCATTCCACAACCTGAGGGGCTAGAGTAGAAGATGCTTTGGATCTGGCCATCGCCTTTCTTACATCTTTAGGGGTGGCCACCCAAAGTTTAAACATTTGGATGGTATAGGTATAATTCCTAAAGTAGAGGCAAATTTGCTATGGGCTCCTATAAAAGTGCTCTTTTGGGCCCTTTGTAAGGGGTCATTCGAATACCACATGACCATTTTAGGGGGAGAGGGGATTGACCAAAAGTCATGGCTGTGTGTGGTTTCGGCATGAAGACACGTGATTCCAAACTATCATTGCTTTTCGCCTCCAGCTGGCCATAGATCTATCTTCAAACCACATGATTTGGGGGGGGGGGGTCGGTCAAAGGTCATGGAAAGTCACAGAGGGAGGGGGGTCAAAAAGTGGCCTATTTTAGGACACATGGTATTTGAAAGAGCCCTTATTGCTTTACTCAATCTGGCATTTTCCCAGATGGACTACAAATCCCATAATATAATTACAGTACTGTACTAGTAAGTGTTGATAGTTCCAATATATGTGAAAACAGGCTGAGGAGAGATGTACAGGTACGTATATCCTAATCCAACACACAATCTCATTTCTCCTCCTTGCAGAGAAAGAGGCACATCCAAGAAGAACAACAGTAAACACAAGCGGTGCTTTCTTTAACTGCTTTTAAATCCATTCTTTCACATACGTTTTTACTTGAAAAATATAATCTTTTAAAAGGGTATTCACAGTGGCGTAGGGTGGAGGGCGAGGGCAGCACTTTTTGGGCTATGGATGTTCTTGGACTACAATTCCCAGAAGCCCTAGCGAGAGAGGGTGGCTTCTGCCCTGGGTGGCCGATATCAACACTACACTACTGGGTACTTAGCACCTCCTTCACTAGCATTCTTCTTTTTGTGGGCTATAACAACAACAATAACGTGTTGTTATATTGATTCTAGTTTTTGGTGGCTCTCCTGGAATTATTCCTTCTAGGAATAAAGTACTGTACAGTAAAACCTTGAGATATGAACGCCTCTACTTACGAAAAACTTGTGATACAAAAGGAAATCTCAGGAAAAAATTGCTTCAAGATACGATTTTTGGGGGGGGAGTGGGGTGCCTTCCAATGCTTCCCATGGCAGCAGGAGGGCGTTCAGAGCATTTTGGCTCCATTTTTGGAATTTTTCGTCATGTTTTGTCACCATCAAAAGCTTTCCCCGCAACCAGGATGTGCACAAAATTCCCCCTTCCCCTCAACAGCTGACTGTCAGGACTAGTCCGGCAATTACCAGAGCCGGCCACTAGGGTGCTGTCGGAAATGTGCCGAATATGCATTGAAAACCTTCCAGAGCTCAGAAAAAAGTGGGGGAGGGGAGTATTTTATATGTTCAAAATTCTTTCTAAAGTGCACTTTTGAATTTTTCACCATGTTTTTGCCACTTTAGAAAGAGTTTTGAACAGAAAGAGTATGTGGGGTGTTTTGTTTTGTTTTGTTTGTTTTTTGCTTTTTTTCCCTGAGCTCTGGAGCCCATCTATTTGATTTTCAATGCACTGTTTTACTAAGTCCTCTAGTGGAGTTCTGGGACTCAGCAACATGACTGAGGCCACACAAAGAGCAGATATATTCCTCCATAAGACCAACATGCTCAAGTGGGGGATGCTGATGGACTATACACTATGTGAATGTGGAGAGATACAGAATCTGGCTCATTTGCTGCTCTGCCAATTACTACCAGAAACATGTACCAATGAGAATTTAAGTTTGGCCAGAGCCAAAGCTAAGGAGCTGGCTTCATTTTGGCAGTGTAAAGTCTGACAGTGTAAAGTCAAAGCAATGATATTTCTGGTGGCAATGTACGGTTGTGAGAGCTGGACCATAAGAAAAGCTGAGCACAGAAGAATAGACGCCTTTGAGATGTGGTGTTGGAGGAGAGTTTTGAGAGTCCCCTGGACAGCGAGGAGAACAAATCTTAGAAGAAATCGACCCTGACTGCTCCTTAGAAGGTCAAATAGTAAAGATGAAGCTAAAGTACTTTGGACATCAAATGAGGATTCGCTCGAGAAAGCCTTGATGCTGGGAAGGGTGGAGGGCAAAAGAAGAAGGGGGCGGCCAAAAATGAGATGCCTAGATGGTATTGTAGACACAATGGGCACAAAACTGAGTGAGTTGAGGAGGATGGTGGAGGACAGAAGTGTCTGGTGGACAGTGGTCCATGGGGTCGCAAAGGGTCGGAATCGACTGTGCAACTGAACAACAACAACAAAGTCTGACATGAATACGAAAGCCACAAATACTCTTCACGATCTTGGCTGGCTCCTCTCCTAGGAGGCCCTGTGGAGATTTGAACTCACATCCAGCTGTGTCTCATAGGCTCTACAGGTCCAGAAGCTATGTCCACTGGTCATATTGGGTAGGGCTTTTGAGAGCTATAATTTAAAATTACTTTTATGAAACTATTCTGAGAGATAGATGTAGGTAAACCAGTGGCGTCGCTAGGGAAGGCTAGGGGGGCTCTGGCCCCGGGTGGCGGTTTTTGGGCTATGTATCTTCTTGGACTACAATTCCCAGAAGCCCTAGCGGGAGCGGGTGCCAGCATCCACCAGGGGGCGGCAAATTTGACTTCAGCCCCGGGCAACTGAATTCCACTCGATGTTACTGAGGTAAAGGTCGCCCTTGCTCTAAAGCCAGTTGTATCCAGCCCTAGGGTTCGGTGCTCATCTCTGTTCACAGCTAAAGAGCCAGCGTGTCTGCAATCTGCAGATGTTTCCATGGTCATGTGGCAGGCATGACTAGACACTGGAGTGCATGGAACACTATTTACCTTCCCACCAAAGTGGCACCTATTTATCTACTTGCAATTTCTTGCATTCAAACTGCTAGGTTGGCAGGAGCTGGAACAGACAATGGGAGCTTGCTCTGTCATGCAGTACTCGGGTCTTGAACTGCTGACCTTTCAATCGTCAAGTTCAGCATCTTAACCATTAAGCCACCTCAGTCCCTGTTGATAGGTGTAGAGGGGCATTTTTTTCCTAGGGACTAGTATAGACATAAAAAGATACCATAAGTAATCATTCCCAAATATAAAAAAAGTCTTAACATAACTTTAAAGAATTATTTTTAAACTCTTAAATAAAAATGAATCCCTTTTCTCCCCTTAATTGAAAATAACAATGAATTATCACAATAATTTTATTTTAATATATTCATTAAAATGAATGAAAGATGGATATAAACAATGAAAATAAAACATCTTCTAAAACTTTAACGTTGACAATGAAGAAAATAAGATAGGGAAAGATTTTGTATAGCTGGGTTCCATCATCCATCCAAATGGGGACAGCAGCCAAGAAATCATTAGGAAACTGAGACTCAGAAGGGCAGCAAGGAAGGAATTAGAAAAGATCATCAAGTCCAAGGACCTGTCATTGGAGACTAAGATCATCCACACACTTGCCTTCCTGATCACCATGTATGGGTGCAAAAGCACAGGGGAACTGCCTAAGCTTGGTTCTCCCTTTGCAAAGGAGTCTGAGTTGCGCTGAAAACTAAGCTATATCTCAAATGGCTAACATATAATTACCGTGTTTCCCTGAAAATAAGACACTGTCTTATATTTATTTTTCCTCAAAAAGACACTCTATGGCTTATTTTCAGGGGATGTCTTATTTTTATTAAGTGTTCTTTACCGCTCTGTACCGGAATGCTGCATAGCCTCTCCTATACTAGGTCTTATTTTCGGTGTATGGCTTATATTGCACAAATGCTTAGAAACCCTGCAATGGCTTATTTTATGGGTACAGTATGTCTTTTTTTTTGGGGGGGGGACAGAGTAGGTAGGTTTGGACCATTTTGGGGGGGAGATTCTGCACCTGTGATGTTTTCCCTTCTGCACAGTAAACTAATTTTAATATTTGCACATTTGCCTGAACTGTTATAAAAGGAAGCTTTAAAACCACTAAGACTGGTTTTACATGCAAAGTTGCACAGCTGCTAAGTAAGTTATCCTTTGTGTTTTTATGTTGTTCACAAGGTTTCCTTAAAACCACTGCTTAGAAAGCACAAAAGAACCAGACAAAAGGCTGTGATGTGGACAGAACCAAGACACACACACAGTGGGAACTTAATGACTAAAATCCTGTTGCTTTATTATACAATTGTAATTTCAGTTGTAGCTTATAGAAGGGGGGGCAGGATTTAGTAGGAAAGGAAACTGTTCATCTGTAACTATTAAAAATATTTCTAATCTATTGTATCAATTTATCTGCTTTGTTTCTCTGGTCTAGATACACAGTCAAACAAGTCAAATAGACTGCAGAAAGTGTTTCTCCAGACACACAGTCACTTACATGGGCCCAGTGGTGGGCAGCAACAGGTTCCCAACCACCACCCCGGCGAAGGGGGGGGGGGGAAGCAAAATTTTATGATTGCTACTGTACTGTTGCTGTTTTGACTTCAAGCCGCCCTGAGTTGCCTCGGCAAGTGGGCGGCAATATAAATCTGAACAAATAAATAAAATTGGGTGGCCTTCAGGCAGGGTGGCTGTGAAATTGGGTGGCTTTCAGGCGGGTGGTGGTGGTAGCAAAATTGGGTGGCCATGCCTACCTGCCCAGACTAACACAGCTACCATTTAAAAAGTTTTATTCTGTGCAAGCATATCAGAGAGTAAACAAAACAAAAAGACAAAAATGTTGTGGCACCTTAAAGACTAACTGCTTGTATTTATTTTACTGTGAGCTTTTGTGGATCAAGTCCTCTGGCTCTTTGGCTATAAACAGAGAAGAGCACTGAATCCTAGAGTTGGTAACGACTGGCTTTCGAGCAAGGGCAACCTTTACCTAATAACAGAAGATCCCTGATTGGTATTCAAATTTGACATCAGGTTTTGTCCTTGTAAGTGGTTCAAGGTCTCCCTTGCTCAAAAGCTAGTCATATCTGACTTTAGGGTGCAGTGCTCATCTCCATTTACAGCCGAAGAGCTAGTGTTGCCTGAGTTTGCAGATGTGTACATGGCCATATGGCAGGCATGACTAGATCACCCACGACGTAGGGTCCGCCCATGACGTAGGCTCCGCCTGTGACATAGGCTCTGCTCACTGTTGTAGCGAACTTTTTTGCTGCCCACCACTGTCTATATCACTGTAATACCTGTTGTTGTTATATGCCATCCTCTCTTATTTATGACAACCGTATGAATGAGAAATCTTTAAAATACAGTTGTACCTCACTTAAAAAACACAATGCGTTCCACAAGATTGCTCTTTAAGTGAGTTTGCTGTTTAAGTGAAACACCATTGTAAGTGACCAATTGTGACTTCTGACCGGGGGTGGGTGGGGTTGCAAACCCTGATTTAGTTGTTAAATGAGTTTTTGGTTGGTTTTAGCTATTAAGCGAGGCGACCATTCAGAGAAAATGCTGCTCTAAGAGAGTTAAATGATTAAAGATTGTTTCTCATGTAGCCTTAAGGTACTGCTTGGCTCTGATGAGTTATTTTCTTTAAATAAGAGTGATGCACAAAATGTAACATTGGTGACTTGAGTTCTACTGACCGCATAAAGTTAGTATAAGTTTAAGAAAAAAGGAATCTTACCCTGACCTAGATAGTAGATTATTCTGTCTCTTGTTTTTCTCCTTAAAGGGTTAACTATCCTTGCCTGTCAGTGACTCTTAAGAGCCTTTCTTGGGGGTTCTCATGACTCACCTCTCACCAATGTGTGTGGTCAAGTCAATGGGTGGTTGCCCTCCCCCCAAGCTATAAACATTTCCTGGACACAGAATAGATCCAGCAGGCAGACCCTTCTCCTAATGGGTTCATTCTTTCCCTATCTCCAGACATGGGAGTGGGGCTGCTGAATCACGGCATTTTTTCCAAACAGAATACTGGCAGATCTCTAGAATGGCCTACATTTTGCCTTACCATGTTTTTTAAAAAGAGTTACTTATACTTGCACAACTCCATCTATTAAGTACCAAAATAATTCAGTTAATTGTTATATTAAAGAGCACAACAGCTAATTGGCAATATAACTAAATGTCTTGAACAAAGGAGCCCCAAGGCATCTTCTACATCCGTGACGCGAACCTTGGCACTCCAGATGTTCTTGGACTTCAATCCCCGGAAGCCCAAGCACCCTGTGAATCCACACGAATGGATTTACTGCGATTCATACGGGCGTGTTTTACTTCTGCTTCCGGAAGCGACGAGGGCAGTGCAGACCGGACGAATCACAGTAAACCCATTCGTGTGGATTCACAGGGTGCTTGGGCTTCTGGGAATTGAAGTCCAATAACATCTGGAGTGCCAAGGTTCGCCATCACGGTTCTACATAATCAGGTTTATTGTGACCTGTGCTTCCATGGGCAAAAGTTTAGATGGTTGATACAGTATGTTAGTTTCTTGTGGCAAAAAGCAATCCTACTGCACCTTAGAAATGGACATATTTGTTATGACATAGTTTGATGTAGCAAGTGCTAATCCTAGTTGGCAAAACTATAAATACATTCAGAGGAGGATAGAGGAAATTCTTCAGAGTGGCCCATTTAGAACAATGTTGGTTATTTGCTGCCAAATCACAACCAAGGATAAGTGACATACATAAGGAGAGGTTTTAACAGTGACAGTGCCCGCACTTTGTTTCCATGGCTCAACAAGGATTTGAACCCCAGCCTCCTGAGTCCTAGTCTGGTCTGTTATTATATATTGTGACACCACAGCATGTATTTCTTCTTCTTTCATATCCCAATCAAATCCTGCTCTGCCAAAATGAAGCTACTTTCTTGGCTTTGTCGTTGGCCAAACTCAGAGCATGGCACGCTCGGATGATTATGTTAGCATGCGTTATTGTGAAAGATCACTGTGCTTCTCTTGCATACATTTAATTGTCTGTTCAATTGTCAAGAGGTTGTACTTTATGTATTTCATTCCCATTTAATTTTATGTTTTATCTCCTGTCCCCAAACCCTCGCTTGCCCAGAGGTCTTCTGCAAGATTAACAGTAAATAAAACCATGGTTGAAAAGGAAAAAACTCTGCAATTTATAAGTTGATAGACAGACAGACAGGATCAAAAGCCAGCTGTGTCCAAATCTAGAGGGCTGTGTTCATTTCTGTTTACAGCCAAAGAGCTATTGCTGTCTGCATTTCTGTGGTCATTTGGCAGGCATGACTAGACACTAAGTTTAGTGTTATACAGTATATGTATGCACTTTTTATTGTTATTCTTTTAGAAATAAAAATTATTTTAAAGATGACTAAATCCCAGAGAGCATGGAACACTGTTACATTTACAGCCGAAGCGGTATGTGTGTGTCCCATTGCAATTTCTTGCTTTTGAACTGCTAGATTGGCAGGAGCTAGGACAGAGATAGGAGCTCACTCTGTCAAGCAGCACTTGGGTCTCGAACTCCTGACCTGCCGACCTTATGGTTGTCAAGGTCAGTGTCTTAAACCCTAAGCTACCGTGGCCCTTCCTAATATACAGGGTGAAAAATCTTCAGATGGGGTACACAGAAAGAGACTCCTAGAAGATTGTGGTATTTTTGAACCACAATCGGGTGTACCTTGGTAACAGCAACCTTGTGTTGTCAGCTAATATTTCTCACACTAGGTCAGGCAGAGGGGATGGCAGAATGAACTCACCAAAAGATGCTTTCGTTTTCGGAGTTTCACATCTGGCCTACATATAGAAGAAGAATCTTCAGGAAATGAAATCGCATATCAGAGATTAAACAAAACAGAATAAGACAAAAAACGTTGTAGCACTTTCAGGGGCGTAGCTACCGCCGTATCAGCCGTATCAATTATACGGGGCCCCCGGGCCACGGGGGCCCCCAACGTGCGTAAGCAAAACAAATGCAGAGCGGGAGGGAGGCGACGGCCAGGGAGCCTTGGGAGAGGACGCCGGAAGTGGGCTGGGGGCGGGTGCCTTTCTGGGAGGCCTTGGGCTGCCCCCTCCCACCTGCCCAGTACAAAGAAGGGAGGGCAGGGCTCTCCTTTCTCCGCTGCTTCTTCTGTCGCCTCCACTCACGCGAGAGAGCGGGGGTGCGCGCGCGGCCCCCAACCCCCAATTCCTCCTGCCCGTTACCCGCAAAAGGGTGGCGCTGCTCTTCAGCGCCTGCCTGCCCGCCCTGGACAGGTTTTCTAATGGGAAGCAAAGAGATAACGCAAAGGGGAGGAAAGTTGGACCAAAGGTGGGAGGAGGGCCACGGGGCCCCCAACGTGCGTAAGCAAAACAAATGTTGTTGTTGTTCAGGCGCACAGTCGATTCCGACCCTCTGCGACCCCATGGACCACTGTCCTCCAGGCATTCCTGTCCTCCACCATCCCCCTCAACTCACTCAGCTCTGTGCCCATTATCTCCACAATACCATCTAGCCATCCCATCTTGGGCCGTCCCCTTCTTCTTTTGCCCTCTACCCTTCCAAGCATCAAGGCTTTCTCAAGTGAATCCTCTCTTCTCATTTGATGTCCAAAGTATTTTAGCTTCATCTTTATTATTTGACCTTCTAAGGAGCAGTCAGGCTTGATTTCTTCTAAGATTGACCCATTTGTTCTCCTCGCTGTCCAGGGTACTCTCAAAACTCTCCTCCAACACCACATCTCAAAGGCGTCTATTTTTCTGCGCTCCGCTTTCCTAATGGTCCAGCTCTCACAACCATACATTGCCACAGGGAATACCATTGCCCTGACTATGCGAATCTTTGTTTGCAATTTAATGTCTCTACTTTTCACTATGTTCCCCAGGTTTCTCATCGCTTGCCTCCCGAGAATCAGTCGCCTTTTTATTTCATGGCTGCAATCACCATCTGCAGTGAGCTTTGATCCTAGGAAAGTAAAATCTGTAACTGCCTCTACTTCTTCCCCATCTATTTTCCAGGGACTGATAGGGCCTGTTGCCATGATCTTGGTTTTCTTGATATTTAGTCTCAAGCCAGCTTTGTAAAGCGTGCGTTCAAAAGTTGGCAACACCCTACATCGGTTATCGCAGGCTGCGGGATTTCCCCGTTTAAGTAATTTTATGCATTTTTTTCTTTTGTGAGAAATCTTTACCCTTCCTAAGGGCCCCCAAACAAATTTTTATACGGGGCCCCGCCAAGGCACGCTACGCTTCTGAGCACTTTAAAGACTAACTGCTGTAGTTTAATGCTAGCTTTCCTGGATCAAGTCCGCTCAGTCAGTTATATTATACAAGATCTGAATGGAAACATTGACTACAACCAATTTGTAATGGTAATTAGAAAAGGGCTTCTGGGTTCAAATCCCTACTCGTCTGCAAAGCTGACTTGGTCAGCTTGGGCCAGTCACAATCACTTTCGGTAGACCCACCTCCAGGGTTCTTCAGGGGTGCCCAAACTTGTCTGGCCCATCAACCGTACTTTGGGCACCCCTAGTCTACAGGGCATGAGGAAAGCCATCTATGGTGTCTTGAGTTCACTAGGAACGTGACAGTATCCAAAACATCTCTAGCTTGTTGTTTTAGGCCGTTGACCTTCCTCTGAGCCTGCATCTCAGGTAGTGCATTCCAAACTTAATGGAGGTCTCCTGCTTTTAGGTAAAGCTCAAAAGCCAGTTGTATTCGACTCTGGGGTGTGGTGCTCATCTCCATTTACAGGAAAAGAGCTAGTGCTGTCTGCATTTGCAGATGTTTCCATGGTCATGCGACAGGCACAAGTTGACATCGGAGTGCACGGAACACTGTTACCTTTCCAGCTGAAGCAGTACCTATTTATCTACTTGCAACTTCTTGCTGTTGAACTGCCAGGCCCGCAGGAGATGGGACAGTACAGAGGCAGGAGCTCGACCAGCACTTGGTTCTCGACCTGCCGACCTTCAAGTCCTTGAATTCAGGGTCTTAATCACGACATCACCCCTACTCTCCTGCTTTCACGAGCGGGGAGGAACAAACCCATTCCAACACTGATTGATTGTATTATTATATTACTGTATTATTATTTTATTGATTGTATTGTCTGTAAACTGCCCTGAGTCCCCACAGCAAGTGGGCGACAATATAAACAACATAAACCCCTCCCTCACTCTTTTAAACTTTTAAAATCTTTTTAAACCTTTTAACCTTTTAAAATCTTTTAGATTTTTGTAAATTCATGGTTTAATTCTTTTTTAATTGACTTTTAAGTAATTTATGAACCTTAAGGTTTTAATTTATGAATTTCTGTAAGCCGCCTAGAGTCAGGTTCGCCTGATTAGGGCGGGATAATAAATCTAAATAAATAAATAAATAATAAATAAATAAATAAACATGAATGAATAAATAAATAAATAAGTCGTGTAGCTAAAAGATCTGCACCCAAAAGGGACCTAAAGGTGCAAGGCTCTTTGCCCAGGTGGCAAACCTTGGCTCTCCAGGTGTTCTTGGACTTCAATTCCCAGAAGCCCAAGTCAGCACTCCTGCTGATCAGGGCTTCTGGGAATTGAAGTCCAAGAACAGCTGGAGTGCCAAGGTTAGCCATCCCCAGGCGGATGTAAACAGTCGCCATATAACGGGGGACTGGGCTGGAGACCGAAGGGAGGGAGTTCCTCCATAGCTCCCGAGGCCGGGGGTCTCTCTCCGTCTCTTTGCCGGCGCCTGCCCTGTGGGGCCGCCGCCCCCCTCCCGGCTCCAGCCCCGTCCCGCGGCGCCTGCGTGCTGGAGCCTCCCCTCGCCTGCGACGCTTTAGGCTCGCTCTAGTCAGGCTAGGAGGGAGGGCGACTCAGGCGCGGAAGGGTAAGGAAGGCGAGCTATCTGGGGGGCGGGGGGGGGGGGGTCGCCCCTTGGTGTGACCCTCCGAGAGAGGCGAAAGCAGGGAACTTCATGGGTTGTCTTCTTTCCAATTCCTCGCAGGGACCAAGAGGGTGAAGCTGGGGCGCTTCCTTCTCCACTGGCAGGCAAGGCTGAGATGCGGTCCATCCAGGTGCAAGTGTGCTGCTTCCTAGGTAAGTTAAGCCTCCCCGCTCCAAAGAAGGACTTTTCTGCTTGTACTGTTTTAAGGCAGCCGTTGTGTGTGTGTGTGTGTGTGTGTGTGTGTATATATATATATATATATACACACACACACACACACACACACACACACACACACACACACACACACACAACGGCTGCCTTAATATATATATATATATATATATATATATATATATATATCTCACTTTCAAACTCTCCGGTTGGAAAGCCTATGCTTGCATTGCAGGAGTGCTTTCGGCTTTCCCCTGGAAATACTCTTTTCTGGGAGCTCATTCCGTCCTGCAGGACTCGGGAATCGAACTGCTGACCTCCCACCTTCCAGTTCAGCGTCTTCGCCACTCGAGCCACTGCCGTCCCACTCCTGCCGACCTAGCAGTTCGAAAGCAAGGAATTGCAAGTAGAATCAATAGGGACCATAGGGTAAACGGCGCTCCGGTGTCTAGTAGTCATGCCTGCCACATGACCACGGAAACGTCTGCAGGAGCAGACAGCGCTTTGAATCTTCGGCTTTGAATCAGAGATGAGCACTGAACCCTAGAGTCGGATACGACTGGCTTTCGAGCAAGGGAAACCTTTACCTTTACTACTCTTTTTGGGAGACAGAAACATGCAAAGCATGTCAGAGGAATAAACAAAGCAAACACGCTGTAGCACTTTGGAGGCTAACGATTATATTTTATTTTTATTTTATTTATATATACTGTACTTCATACAACAGCAGCCCTTCTCCACGGGCTAGAGAGAGAGGGTGTATAATTTATAACTGCAAATACTTAACAAACAAAATACTGTAAGTCTTACAACTTAACAAACTTTATCTAGTCCCCCTACCCTTTTTAATTCTCTTTTTCCAAACTAATTTTAACCCCAACAACTCCCACCCTGTGCTCTACATAATGGAATTTGCTTTACCCTTACTTACCTAATTTCAACTTTGCCAAAATTTACACATTGCTGGACTTGGCTTAACCCCTTCTCCATTCGTTAATGCATATTCTACATATGGCTTCCAAATTTCCCAAAATTCGCTGTGGGACTTAGTACCCCTCCTTATCTTCAGCTCTGTTGTTAATTTATCATTTAATGGTTATGGTTTAATGTTATCATTTGTGAATCAACTTGCAAAGCGTCTCAGTGGGCAGAAAGTGGTGCCGCTGAAACCCTTGGGAGGCGACGGAGCGGATGCCTGGCTGGATTTCTTCTTCCTTTGTTAACCTTGGATTTTTACTTATTTTTAGCATATCAGAGAGTAAACAAGACAAACAAAAAGTTGTGGCACATTAAAGACTAATTGATGTATTTTAATGTTAGCTTGCATGGATCAAGTCCACTTCGTCAGATTCTTTAAAATACTGTAATATTCTGTTTCTCACTGCTGCCTCCCCTGACTGTCCTGGGGATTGCTATCTCCTCGGGGCGGAGATTGTTTCTTTTTGCCCCCCCCCCCCCAATTCTGCAGAGATCTCAGAACATGAACTCTCTCTATTATCTTTTACTCATGAGGAGGCTCTAAGGCAGGGCTGCCCAAACGTTTCAGGTTGCGGGCCGGTCACATGGTTCAGGGAACTGGTCACTATGACCCAGGGGCTGGATCCGGTCCCCAACACCAATTCATCTGGCCTGCAAAGCCCTCATTGGTCCTGGAAGCAGGTGGTGCAGTTGTCCTGGTTAGAATGCTGGACTGGAATTTGGAGATCCGGGTTCTAGTCTTCCCTGAGACTCAAAAAGTCACTTGAGTTACTCTCAGAATGACTGAGCACATGGGGTTGGTGTTAGGACAAAGCAGAGGAAGAGAGTAGTCCTCCTTGAGTTTGTTTTTGAGGTATGGATGTAATGAGAAAGATGACCATGCTTTCTATTTGATTTACAAAAAGGGGAACTGTTCCTCCTTCCAAAAAATATCTAGTCTGAAGCCCCACATACTTTCTGTGTAGGGAATCAGTCCCATGCAGAAGAGTGTGTGTTTTCCATGAAAAAGTTGATACACAAGATGTAACGGCAGGAAGTTATTTACGGTATTTATCACTTAACATCACTCTGGAACATCACTTTCAGAATGGGCACCTTTACTTGAAGCAACCCACTCCCTCTCCTTCCTAGTGAGCTCCTTATTTCCTGCTTAGAGCCTCTGTCTATGCATTCCTATGCATGTCTACTCAGAAGTAAATTCCATGGCGCTCAGTGGGAACTAATTTTCGTATGCATGGGACTCCAGCCGTTCTTTTGGCTGAAATTCCAACCTACCCCAACTTCATTATCTACGTGCATCT
Source organism: Furcifer pardalis (assembly GCA_030440675.1). NCBI lineage: Eukaryota > Metazoa > Chordata > Lepidosauria > Squamata > Chamaeleonidae > Furcifer > Furcifer pardalis. The sequence goes on from CP126892.1 coordinate 200,757,101, forward strand.
CCCTCTCCCCTCAGCCAAACAACGGTGTGGATTTTGAAAGAGACATTGTCTGGCGCCATATGGCTTTAATTGCCTGCTTGTTCTTCACTGCTGGATGGTCCCTGGCGCAGCTGGATCATGTTCACTTCACTTGGGTGGAAAGGGAGGAAAGGAGGAAGGAACGTTTAAGGAGACCCAGATGGAGGGAACAATTCCATGGGGAGGGGGGGCAGTGGAAATTGGTGGATCTTCTTCAGGGAGGCTTTACCGAATTGCCTCATTCAGAGAAGCCAAAACCCTTCACATAATCCAGTGTGTTTCTTCTGAATCAAACCTCAGTCATTTCAATGGGAGTGACTCCCCAATGTGGGTAGATAAGATGTTTACTTGAGAGTGTGTTCCATAAAACGTAGCCCTATTTGATAGCAAGTTACACTAAACATAGGACTCGGCAGATACAGGACCACACAGCAAATCTTGCAAAGGCACACATACAATCCACATATCAGAAAACAAAATAAAAAAACACTGTAGCACTTTAAAGACTGTTATATTTTTAGTCTTTAAAGTGCTACAGTGTTTTTCATTTTGTTTTCTGATATGCCTGAACCACAGACTAACACGGCTACTATTCCAAAAAATACAATCCACAATTTGCCTAGTGAATAATATTGCACGGAACATTGGAGGCTTATCCCCCTGTAAACTAACTTTGGATGTTGGGAACATTTTGTTTTATTTCAGATGGGAAACTGCCGAAATGAAAGCCACCTTTTGGTGAATTCATTTTTCAGTTCCTTTCGCCTGACCTAGTGTGAGAAAGATTAGCTGGCACAAGGTTGCTGTTGCCCAGGATATGCCTGATTGTGGTTCAAAAATGCCACAATCTTTGAGGAAGCTCACGTGTGGGGTGCCACAGAGCTCAGCCCTCTTGCCGTTACTCTTCAATAGCTACATGAAACTGCTGGGTGAGATCATCCAGTCCCATGGGATGAGATATCATCAGTATGCTGATGATACTCAGTTGTATATCTCTCCCCGTGGTGATCCCTGTGATGCAGTCAAGGTCCTGACCAGTTGCCTGGAGGCGGTTAGGGTCTGGATGGGGGACAACGGACTACAGTTGAATCCTGGCAAGACTGAGTAGTTGTGGGTGAGGGGATCTCGTAAGGCGTTATCACCACTGGTTTGGGATGGGGCATTGCTGTCTCAATCCGTCCAGGTGTGCAACCTGGGGGTCCTCCTGGACTCATGGCTTCTGCTCCAGGAGCAGGTTACGGCCGTGGCCAGGAGGTCCTTCGGGCAAGTGCGTGTTATTAATCAATTGCGCCCACTCCTGGATTGGTCACCTCCCGTTTGGACTGTTGTAATACGCTCTACATGGGGCTACCCTTGATGACCATCCGGAGACTGCAGTTAATCCAGAATGCGGCAGTGGTGTAGTCGTTTTGCCCGCAACTCACAACTGCTGCGGGAGCTGCCTATATGTCTCTGGGTGCAATTCAAGGTTCTGGTTGTCACCTTTAAAGCCCTTCATGGTATCGGACCAGGATACTTCAGGGGCTGCATAGTCCCTAGGGAATTGACCCATCCCACGAGAGCAAACCGAGAGGACACCTTTCAGGTACCATCTGTTGGAGAAGATCGCGTCTCCAGCACAAGGAAAAGGGCCTTCTCGGTCATAGCCCCCACACCATGGAACCTCCTCCCGGTAGAACTATGCCTTCAGGCCTAGTTGCTACCATTTAGGAAAGAACTGAAGATGTGGTTGGCAAAATGGGTCTGGGAGCCAGGATTATCAACAACTCCCTTTTCTGGCTCATCTGAGGCTCCTCCCTTTCTGTAATTAATTTTTAACATTAAGGTTATGCCATTTTTTGTTGTTTTAGATAGTAATGGCATAGCAATGGGCAATACTACTATGTTCTTAATGGTTTTTAATTGTTTTATATTGGTTTTAACTTGTGTACACCATCCAGAATCCATCAGATTAGGGCAGTATATAAATCTATCTATTAAATTAAAAAAATTAAATTAAATTACCGTATATACTCAAATATAAGCCAACCCGAATATAAACCGAGATACCAAATTTTGACCTAAAAACCCAGGAAAATAGATTGACCCAAGTATAAGCCAAGGGTGGGAAATGCAGCAGCTGCTAGTGAGTTTCAATAATCAAAATACCTGAAAATGTGGTAAAATTAATTAAATTGTTGGCACATCTCCAGCCAGTGTGGTCTTCTGACCCTCGTGCTCATTGATCTGAGTATAAGGTGAATCCCATTTTGGGGGTTCATTTTTGTGGGTAAAAACTCAGCTTATACTCGAGTATATATGGTAAACTAGTTAAAGCTGTTTTATTTCACTGACAATCCACCTTTTGTCCAAGTTGCTGAAGGTAGCTTACAAATTCTTTGGCACTTTTTATTCTGACAGACTTTTGAGATAGATACAGAGTGCATAACTAGCCCAAGATCAGCTAGTGGCTAGAGTGAGGATTAGAATTTGAATTTAAGTGGGTCCCAAAATGGCATTCTTGACTAGACCATATGATTTTTATACAGTAATGCCTAGGATAACGCTAAAACTTGGTTCCACAAGTCTTGGTGTTATCCGATTTTTAGTGTTATCTGATGCATGTTAAAATCCTATGGGATTCATCGGATAACGTTGAAGTTCCATAGAGATACATTGTAACCGCACAGGCTTTAGCAGTTGCTATCCGATCCATCCCATAGGACCTTAATGTTATTCGATCCAATTCTCCTCCCCAGATTACTTAACGTTATGCGATTTTAGCGTTATCCAAGGTAAACATTATCCGAGGTATTACTCTACCATTATTGTATTCAGTGGGGTTTATTTCCAAGTAAGGAAAGGGTAGAGGGAAAAAAAATAATCTCAGCAAACTTCAAAATTGTGTTTAAGAAAGCACTTACAGTGGTGCCTCGGATAACGTTTGCATTGGATAACGCTAAAATCAGATAACGTTGGGGAATTTGAGGCAAACATTTGCATTGCACAACATTAAGATAACCTGTGATGCAAATGCTTGCCTCAAATTCCCCAACCTTGCGATCCCTTGCTGTTAGGTTTGTGTTTTTCCAGGCAAAGGCTAACAATAAGGGATTTGTTCTGCCCACTCTGTTCTCTCAGGCGCCCATGTTCTACCCCCAAGGCAAAGGCTAACAGTGAGGAGGGAGGGCGAATCTCTCTGCCTTTTGCCTTTGGGTTGGGGGTTGAACCGGCTTTATTTAACATTTTGGGGTCAATGCATCGCACAATGTTAAAAACCGGATAACATTCAGACTTGTGGAACCAGGTCTTAATGTTATCCGAGGTACTAGTGTATTTGGAATGGTTCTAAGGAGAATGGTTAATTATCATTTGGAGTTATGCATGGGCCAAAACCAGAATTTCGTGAGCAGATTTCAGTTCCTTTTTTAGGATTCCCCCACAGTCTCACACCACAAGCTTCACAATATTCTACAAACTTTCAGAGTAGGTTTGAAGATAAGTTGTTGCTGAAGAAAGAGGGAATTTAATTACCCAGGGATGGCTCTTCCCCCTTTGGATAAAGCCCAGGTGTCTTCTCTTATCACAGTATTGTGTCTTATCAGATTTTGTTTGCTTTAATCGTCAAATGGAGGATAAAAATTCAGCAGACAAGTGGTTCTCTATTACTCATTCTCCATATCAAGAAAAGCAATGCCTGCTGGATTCTTTCTCTTACAAGTATTAAAGATATTGAAGTCCCTCTGGAAAGAAAGATGGAAACTCAACAGTCCTCTTGGCTTCCCCCATCCCTTCCCTTTCTTAGAAATTTGACCCAGTGAAAGGTTTGTTGCAGATAAAGAAAGATAGAGAAGAAGATACGTGCGGAAGGGAAGGGAATGAATGAGTTTGCTCTTTTTCTCAGTACAGTATTCTGAATATATTTAAATTGAGGGGAAAGAGGGTGATATTAATTTAATATAATTTAATATTCCAACTTGTATCACTGCCCAACTCCGAAGACTCTGGACAGCTCACAGAAAAGACCTAATCACAATTAAAAGCAATAAAAGTGAATGCCTGTCACCTTTTGTTTGTTCTGTAATTTCAGTATGGAGTCTACAAAGAATGAATTAGGAAGGTTCTTGTACCTTTTACTGCCTTTTCAAGTCAACCTACATAGATGGACATGTGGTAGCCAACACTGACCCATTCCTCATTTTAACGCATCCTTCTCAATCAACTTTGTGAACTGTTGACAGCAGTGTGTTATACTGAGGATGGCATCTGCTTCCAACCACTAGATAATACTATTAAATTGACTGTAATTTGGCTTCAATTGGCTGTACCTTGTGAATAAACTCAATATTATTCCCATTTCTCTGGTGGGGGCTTGCTATAATTTTGTATTACCTTTCCTCCAGTTGAATAGGAACTTGGAGTTTCAAAACAAGCCAATGGATGGGGGGTGGGGGAGGTAAAAGCAGTTTTTTTTTGGGGGGGGGGCAGGCTTTTGTCTGAGAAGTTGGGAGAAAAAAAATCTAGCTGACAACTACCAAGCGTGTCGTTTGATAACCATATCTCCAAATGCAGCATGTCTGTCTCCTAAATCACCTTTAAGCGTGCCTGATACAAATATCTACCATGAGTTATGGACTTTAATTTAAAATAGTTTTCCAGCACTATTCATCATCGGTGTATAGCCTGGAGAAGTGATCTTGGGTCACGAAAGTCCACTGAGGTCTTGATTATTTAGTGGTCTGATGAAGTATTATGGCGTTGTGCAATGATCACATGGCTTTCTTCTCTTTTCTGAAGTCTAGTTATGAGGTGAAATATTTTGATTACGATGTGGCTATTGTGGTATTCAGCTTGTGCTGACTGTAATGAAAAGCAGACAGAACTGAAGTTGAGAATGAATCAAAGTTTGGTGAATTGGGCCGTTTTGATTACAATGTATTTTCTGTAAAACTGAGTTAAGATTCTTGTACCTAAATTGCTTGGCTCCCACTTTAGACAGGATTAAATCATTTAAGTCATGCCTCACTTAGGGGGGAGGGACATAGAAGTTTACATAAACATTGATGGTAATCCTCTATTTATCTAATTTTGAAATAGGATGGTTACCTTTTGGAAAATATTCTCATTCCGTAGCTCATAATTTATGTCCCTTAAGCCAGAAAAGGCCATATATAGTATCTACCATTTCCCCTTATTTTGAGGGACCAGAAGCAAAGTACTTGGAGTGCTGAACATTTGTCTCATGGGAATCCTTTTTCAACCATTTCTTTCTCTCCCCTCTTTTAGGCCTCTGGGCAATCGTGATAGCCCAGGAACCAGAATACAGTTATGGCTGTGCGGAGGGGAGCTGCTATCCTGCGACAGGAGACTTGCTGATTGGCCGACATGACAGACTAACAGCCAGTTCCACATGCGGGCTCCAAAAGCCTGAACCATACTGCATCGTGAGCCACCTCCAGGTGAGACCTTGTGGCTAGAGAGGAGCATCGATATCAGTGTTTCCCAACCATTTGGGCTTCAATTCTCAGAAGCCTAAGTCAATTCCCCAAAGCACTGATCAGCCAATGTACTGACTTACGCTTCTGGGAATTGAAGTCTCCCTGTGGGGTGTGGACCCAGTGGTGGGATGTCCAAATTTTTACTACCCCACCGTGATGTCATCAGTATGGGCGGAGCTAACATCATGATGTCATGATGTGGGTGGGGTCAAAGAAAATTTTTAAAATACAAAATAATAATAAAATAAAAATAAGCGCGCGCGCACACACACACACACACACACACACTCAACCCACCCACCCACCCACCCATAACACAAACCCATAAATTAATTAATTAAATAAATAAATTTTAAAAATACATTAAAATACACCCACTCAGTGGGGAACCAGTGAAAAGGTAAGCCCCGAAGGTGGTTCCCCACAAAAGCTGCTACCGGTTCTCCGGGACACTGGGCAAAGTTACTACCTGTTCTGGTGAACTGGTGAGAACCTGTTACATCCCATCATTGTGTGGGCCCCAAGTTGGGAACCACTACTCTGTATCAGGGGAGCTTGTCACTATGGCCCGGGGGCCAGATCTGGCCCCTGACACCAATTCATCTGGACTATGAAGCCCTCGTTGCTCCTGGAATAGGTGTGTTTTACGAAGCCCTCGTCGCTCCATATGGGTGTGTTTTACTTCCGCTTCCAGGAGCGACGAGGGCTTCACGAGCTGGATGAATTGGCGTCAGCGGCCAAATCCGGCCCCCAGGCCATAGTGACCAGCTCCCTGAACCATGTGACTGGCCCGCGGCCTGAAAAGTTTGGGCACCCCTGCTCTATATGGTTGATTATAACTGGAGAAAAATGGTTCCTAGCAGTCCTGCCTCCCCTTCCTCTTCTCTCTCCCTCAGATGACCAGCCACCCCCACATCCTCTCTAGATAAGTAGAAACATCTGGCTTTGTCTAGGCTTTGTGAGGAAGCAGACTCCATCCCTAGGGCTCAGGTTTTGTTTGTACAGTTGCTGGTGTCCTGGTGTTTCCTGCCCTTGTTTGCTTTTGCTCCCTGAATGGACAGCATTCTCCCAGAATTATTTGGCGTGTGATTCCTCATTTTTAGACAGTCACGGCTGGGACAAGAACTTTAGTCTCAAATTCCTGAGTATTCTGTCCCAAAACGTGGATGATGCCAGAGAAGATGCCAGGCTCGTAACTCTACTGAAACGCATGTGCTGCTTGTGATCTTTTCTTGGATCAGATTTTTAGGGGCGGAGTGAAGTATGGCAAAGCAAAGGTGTACTAGATGTTGGGGTGGTGTCGTTGTAAAGCCCTTGCTACACTTATGTTTCAAATAATTTGGAAAATGTTGGCCCAGTATAGTTGGATGCGCAGAGTAGCTTCAGGATACAGTCCACACAGTCACCTCAGATTCCCTCATGCATTTTCAGATTAGAGGATGGTAAGAGATGTGTACAAGATAGCCATGACTTCACTGCAGCCTATTGGCATTCTGTCAGATTTAATAAGCAGGCCAGGAAATGTCTGTAAAATAAAACCTCGCATAAAGAGTGCCTCGCTTAGAGACTAACTCGCTTAAAGAGCAGAATTTTCTCTGAATGGTCGTCTCGTTTAACAACTGAAACCAACCAAAAACGCGCTTAACAACTAAATTGGGGTTCACAATCCCCCCTGCCAGAAGTCACAGTTGGACACTTACAATGGTGTTTCACTTAAAAGAGCAAACTTGCTTAAAGAGCAATCCCGTGGAACGCATTATGGTCTTAAGTGAGGTACCCCTGTACAGTATATAGGTATATTGGCGCATGAGTGGATAAAATGTACATACTCTGGAACCAAGTTCTGTTTTTTTTAAAGTATATTTTGTGCTGGACAGAGCTTTACTCTTTACCTTTTTGATTCCTCCTTCTAAAGTCAGCAAAATGAGTACCTAGCAGGTTGGGGACACAATGTTAATTACCTTGTGAACTTCCCAGAGAGTGTTACTACTGGTCCAAAATAGTAATCAAAGGTTCTGGTATACTCTAAAGCAGGGATTATCAACTTGTGGCCCATGGGCCAGATGTGGTTTTGAACTCCGTGCAACAGTGGAAGCTGTGGGGTGGGGATTGTTAAAACGACTCCTTAAATATCTCACTTATCTTGAAAGGTCTCTATGAGTTGGTTTTAACTTAATGGCATGTAGTGCGCACACTAACTAAAGCTCCCTTGAATTCTGCAAATCTGTAGACTGCAATAATCACATGAATGCTGCAATTTAATACAATTAAAATCAATAAGTGGGGGAAATATCTGGCTCTTGTCGCAATTGAATAACTCTATATGTTGTACAAACTTAGTGGATAAATGTCTTTTAGAAACCTTTACTTTGCTGTTACCTTCTGCATGACATTTTTATTAATTTTAATGAATCTTAGTATACAAATATTCAGTTTGCATGTAGTGATGTTTTGAAAGTGGGGCATAGCTTTCCAAATATAGAACCAATCTAACAGTCATGTCTGAAGAAAAACATGAGCAATTGTTAAGGAAAGCCATGTGTACAACTGCAGACAAAGAAGCAGTACTTTCTAATACATTAATGAGAATCTGTCTCAAATGGCTAATAGACTCACCCCAGTTATGTTAATCAAGACTGTAGCTGTAGACTTCGCATCAGCTCTAGGATAATTAGACATACTGCATATGTAAAAGATTAAATCCCTTACAATATAGTAGGATTAGCTTTGTGTAGTAACAAAGTTTTGGGTTGAAAAATATCTTTGTTGGAATGCTGAAGTTTTTGTTCAGAATTTTGCTGTGGATAGTTATTTTTTTCATTGTGCATGAATATACAGAGGAATAATCTGTTCATGTCTAGGTGTGTGTGTGTGCGCGCGCACGTACAGAAATCAGGAAGTGTGTGTGTGTGTGTGTGTGTGTGTGTGTGTGTGTGTGTGTGTGTGTGTGTGTGTGTGTGTGTGTGTGTGTGTGTGTGTGTGTGTGTGTGTGTGTGTGTGTGTACACAGATCAGGAAACGTGTCCTGTTCATCCTTTAAGCATGTACAGGATCCTAAGGTCTGCTGAATCGTAGATATGTGCAGACTTTCAGATGAAGCTATTTAAAACAGGATCTGATGGTATGCAGGGAATATAGATTTTTCTGCGAGGATCACCAGGTGCTTCTGTGCAGTTTTGAAAATTGACTTTTAGGGGAAAGGTGACAGGTGATTAGGAAGATTTATCCCTTAGAGATAACAATGAGCATAGTTCCGTTCACCCAAATTAGGACTAGGTAATAGGAATAAATCTAAATTGTTTATAAAAACCGAAGACTTGTAGGTGGAAATTGTGTGAAAGGATGCTACTGTATCTGGAAACAGAACCCCCAAGCAAAGATGGAGAAGGTAGAGTGCTTAGCATTTTTTTTTTAAAAAAGGAGAAAGGATATATCAGAGTCACTTCTTAAAACTCCTTTTCCTTTTTACCATGTTCAACAAGTAATCCAATGTTGTTACTCATTACAGCAGGGGTGCCCGAACTCTGCGTCGGGGGCCTGACCACGCCCCTGAAACAGCTGAGTGGGCCTGACCATGCCCCGGAAGTGGGTGTGTTTGTGCATGCGTTTGTGCCCAGAACCGCTTCTGGGAGTGGCGCATGCACATTCACGGATACACAAACATACCTATGCTGCACTTAAAAGTGGTTCCCGACCGCATGCACACTTGGGAAGCATCCCCCCTCCACTTCGGGAATGGTGAGGGTACCGCAGGCCTGATTAATTGGTGTTGCAGGCCATATCTGGCCCACAGACCATAGTTTGGGCACCCCTGCATTACAGCATTTCAAAGTGGTAACTCATAAGGTTTTTTGTAGTTGGTTTTTTGTTCCTTTAAAGAAGACAGTTTATACTGATATGAAATGCCTTTATCCAGTGGTGGGATGTCAAAATTTTTACTACCCCACTGTGACATCATCACAGTATGGCGGAGCTAATGTCATGACATCATGACATCGTGGGTGGGGCCAAAGAAAATAATAATAATAATAATAATAATAATAATAATAATAATAATAATAATAATAATAATAATAATAATAATAATAATAATAATAAGCACACATCAAACCCCTCAACCAACCCACCCATCCACCGACAACACAAACCTGCAAATAAATAAATAAAATAAAAATTACATTAAAATACACCCACCCACCCACTCCAAACATAAATAAACCCACCCACCCCAAACACAAACCCCTCACTTACCTGTTAGTATAAGTGCCTGGGCAGCACCATGTTGCAAGATGGATATGGTCATCATACTGGTTCTCTAGGATAATATGCCTTAATGTAAATGTAAAACAGCTATAATGTACCTCCTTAAGGGTTCTCCAATTGGAACAGCAATTAGAACAGCACAGGTGTAGCTTATTGATGAGGTAACTCCAAGACTTTGCTTAAAAACCCCAAGCCAGGCCGCCAGGCCTTTTTAGGAACTGTGGTAGTACGTCAATATAGGTAAAGATATTAAATACACATTAAAATACACACAGACACACCACATCCAAAGGTGAGTCACTTACCCTGGGGAGCAGGCTCTAGGGAGCTTCAGGCTAGCAGTTTCTCTTCCTCCTTCCCACTTGGGAGGACAGCAAGGAGGTGTACATGTACACCAAGTGCTTGGCACACATGCGCAGTGGGGGAACCAGTGTAAAGGTAAACCCCGAAGGTGGTTCCCCCTAAAAGCTGCTACCGGTTCTCCGGGACACTGGGGAAAGTTGCTACCGGTTCTGGCGAACTGGTGCAAACCTGTTACATCCAATCACTGCCTTTATCATTTATGACAGAGTACCCTCTAAAATGCCTAAAATGTCCCCATGAAGTTGTTCTGAAACTAACTAGAAAAGTTCATTAATTACTCCAGTGTTGTTGAAATGTAACTCTTTTTACTCACATATAGTTGCTAAATTGAAAGATACCATTTGATCATTTCCTATGTTGGGAGGGAAATGGTGAGTGCAGTCCACAGAGGATAAGAAGGGTGGTGGAAAATGGGATGGGACTGGAATTTTCCACCACTCCCTGCTCCTAATGATATGAAAAACTCATTCCTCACTTGCACAGAAGGAAATTCTTCCTGAATGTATCCACATGCACAAGTCTGGGAACCACTATGAAGAGACCATGCAAACTGTCTAGCTAGGAAAGTGTCCTAAAAGAAAAAGGAAGGAAGTGTGCCTTATAATAGCAGTCCAAAAGAGATTAAGAAAAGACTAGAAGGGGAAATCTGTCTATTCCTCTCCTTCCCCAGATGATTGAGATTATTTGATATGTTCACTGGCGTTCAGCTTCCAGTGTATAACATATGAGATAACTAACTAAAGTCAATCAAAGAATACTTCTATGTATTATTTTAGTGCATGTTTTAAATGACCAAGAAAGAGCAAGTAACTATATTTAACAGTTAGAGTAAATGAAAGACACAACAGTAGAACCGTATTTTATTTGGGAATAAAATGAGGTTACAAACAGGGTTAGCAGCTTTTGACTTGTGCAGAAATTTTCTTTCTGCTGAATGATTTAAAAAAAAAATCCGATTTATTACATGGTTGGGGGAACTGTGATCCTGCATATTTCGCACCAGCGATCCATCACCATCGGCCATACAAGTGGAAGCTGAGTTGCAGTGCAGAAAACGGAAAGCTACAGATTCCATTTTCCTATGTTATTAATGCTACCTTCCTGCAGCTTGTAATAAAAGAATTTGGCTGTGATTCTGTCCTCTCCCGGCATCTCTAGCTAATGCCTTTTGTTCCCACTCTTCCTCTTGGTATTCCAAGATTCTTTTGCTTCTTTCAACCTTCTCGTCTCCTTAAAATCTCCCTATAGTAGAAATCTCCCAGGCGGTTCCTTGGAGCCAGGAAGAAAGGGGTGCAGGCAGACTGCAAGGACTATGATCTTGGAAAATGAAAATCTAGGTTTTTGTATATGCTGTGGCCAGGTTTGTCAGGTCTGATTGCTGCCTCAAGGAATTGCTGCATTTCTCCACATCTTCAGGTTGGGTGACAGAGCGAGTAACACTGATTTTATTGGGTGTATTGGTTTTATTGGGTGTGGTGGCGTTGATACATGGGTGCTCATTGCCTTCCCCCAGACAACCGGTGCCTGGGCTCACTGGCTCCCTGCAAAATTGTAGTGCAGGGATTCTCAATCTGTGGCCTGAGGGCCGGATGTGGCCCGTGGCAACATTTCATGTAACCCCCACCACACCAGGAAGTTCCGTGTGTTGGAGGAAGGGCAAAATGGCTGTTTGTCCCCCAAAACTGTCTCGGGGAACATGACCTGGCCCCCGACTTAAAAAGGTTGAGAACTCCTGATGTAGTGGCTGAAATCTTGTTCCTTCGTATAGTGAGTAGGCCCACTGCATCAGTAGGGATTTGGTGAGTCTCCTTCCCCAGACATTCCATTGATTCATTGATACTCTGAGTTACTATTTACTATACTATTTACTGGACCCCTTTCAGTCAGGATTCAGGCCCGGATATGGTACGGAAACTGCATTGGTCGCACTTGTGGATGATCTCTGGAGAGAGCAGGACGTGGGTCATCCATCCGTCCTTGCTCTTCTTGACCTCTCAGCGGCTTTCGATACCATCGCCCACGGTATCCTTCTGGGAAGGCTCCCAGGACTGGGGATCCAGGGCATTGTGTTGTCCTGGTTTTCCTCATTTCTGAGGGGCCGGACCCAGTCGGTGTGGCTGGACGGCGAGAGGTCCAGCCCTAGGCCCCTGCAATATGGGGTGCCTTAGTGCTCGGTCCTTTCCCCTGTCCTATTCAATATCTACATGAAACCACTGGGTGAGATAATCCGTTCCTACGGGGTGAGGTATCATCAATATGCTGATGATACCCAGCTGTATATTTCAGCCCGTGGGGACCCAAGCGATGGAGTGGAAGTCCTTTCCAGGTGCCTGGAGGCTTTCAGGGTCTGGATGGGGGACAACGGGTTACAGCTGAATCCCGGCAAGACTGAGTGGCTATGGGTCAGGGGTCCTGCATTATCATGGGAGTTACCATCTTTGGTTCTGGATGGGGCAGTGCTGCGTAACTTGGGGGTCCTCTTGGACTCACGAGTACTGCTCGAAGAGCAGGTGGCAGCCGTGGCCAGGAGGGCTTTTGCACAACTTCATGTAATACGCCACTTACGCCTGCTCCTAGACCGGGACTACTTGCTCATGATCACACATACTTTAGTCACCTCCAGACTTGATTACTGTAATGCGCTCTACATGGGCTCCCCTTGGTGACCATTTGGAAGCTGCAACTGGTTCAGAATGCAGCTGCCTGGGTCGTGATGGGGTGCAGGCTTTATGCTCGTGCCTCACCATTGCTTCGGGAGCTGCACTGGCTGCCAGTGTGCCTCCGGGTGCAATTCAAGGTGCTGGTTATTACCTTTAAAGCCCTATATGGTAGTGGGCCAGGATACCTAAGAGAGAGACTGCATCGTCCCAAGAACATCTGCCCGTCCCACTAGAGCGGACCGGAGAGGCTCTCTGGTTGTACCATCAGCTAGAGAGGCTCATCTCTCTAGCACTAGAAGGAGGGCCTTCTCTGTGTCTGCTCCGGCCCTGTGGAACCTCCTGCCAACTGAGCTGCGCCTCCAGGCAGAGCTGCTGCCCTTCCGGAAGGGTGTAAACACCTGGCTGGCAGGGCAGGTCTGGGGTACTGGAGGCACAACGACCTCAGCCTGTTGGCTGGTTTGACCTCCTCCTCCCCTGCTCCCTTAAGTTCTTAAGTTTTAAATCATATAACATTTTAGTCATAGTTTTAATTGGTTTTAACTGTGGGTTTTTGGGAATTTTTAGAATTTTAGCCTTTTTTTGTGTTTTAGGATGTGTTAAACTGCCCTGGGTCGCCTTTGGCAAGGAGGGCGGTATAGAAATTTAAATTTAAATAAAAAATAAAATTCACAATTAGAATAGGCCCATTTGAGTCAATGGAACTTATTGAGAAATTGATATGCTAGATTCCCACTGATTCAGTGGCCTTATTTGACTTACTAGTAAGCAACAGGATTTCATCCACTGTTTGTCTAGAGCAGAAAGTAGTGCAGGAAGTCTGCATTCACTGCCTCATTTCCACCCCCTTTTCCCCAGAGGCACAGCTGAGGTGATTCTAAGGAACAATTGAACTTATCCTTAACCTAGTAGTAAATGAGATGCTGCATTTTCCCAAGGCTTTCCTATTTTGATGTGGTCTTATTTTGCATGCCGCTTTTCTTTTGCGTCTTTGGTTTACAGAACTAAACAAAATACTGTACTGTATATGAATTTTCAAATTTGTAACAGTTAATAGATTCATCCGACCTATTTTAAAATTTAAACAAGATTTTGCCAGTACAGGTATTTGGAACGTTCCCATGGATTGGCAGTCTTATTATCTATTTCTAGTATATTTCTTGTTATTTAGTCTGTTTCTTGGGGTGTAAAAATACATTATACAGGTATCTTTCTCTTGCTCAAAAGCCAGTCATATCTGACTCTAGGGTTCAGTGCTCGTATCTGTTTACAGCCAAAGAGCCACAAGTCTGCAGATGTTTCCATGGTCATGTGGCAGGTATGATTAGACGCCAGAGTGCACAGAACACTGTTTACCTTCCCATCAAAGTGATACTTATTTATCTATTTGCAATGTCTTGCTTTCGAACTGCTAGGTTGGCAGGAGCTGGGACAGAGATGGGAGCTCACTATGTCGTGCAGCACTCAGGTCTCGAACTGCTGACCTGCCAACCTTCTAGTCATCAAGTGCAACATCTTAACCACTAAGACACCTCAATCCTGTGCTTTATTGAGATGTTATCTTTTTTTAAAACCTCCAATATGCTTTGTATTGGTCAGGGCTGGGAGGGCCTGTAAAGTTCTTGTGGTGAGGGCCAGAAATATTAGATTTAGATTTACCGATTTGCCTTTTTTATTTCAGGAAGACAAGAAATGTTTCATATGCGATTCACGAGACCCGTTCCATGAGACATACAACCCTGATAGCCATCGCATTGAAAATGTGGTAACAACGTTTGCTCCAAACCGGCTCAAGCTCTGGTGGCAATCAGAAACTGGTAGGCTATTTGTTAAGAAAAGACTTGTCCAAGAACACAACTCTTTGCGCTCAACTTTTTGGATGTGTTCCTGTAGGCTTATAATTAGCTGTGCAGCTTTTTGCCTTGTAATTACTACTTGTGCCTCCTAGAGATTTAAATCATTGAATGAAGATTCATTTTCTGTTGTTAAAGTAGAACCTATAATTTAAGTTTAGTTCCTATTTCATACTTGAATTTTAGTGTGAAAAACTCTTTGTAAAATATACAGTAATACCACGGATAACGTTTGCATCAGATAACGCTAAAATCGCATAACGTTAAGTAATGGGGGGGGGAATTGCATCGAATAACGTTAAGTAATCTGGGGGGGGAGAATTGGATCGAATAATGTTAAGGTCCTATGGGATGGATCGGATAACAACCGCTAAAGCCTGTGCGGTTACAATGTATCTCTGTGGAGCTTTAACATTATCTGATGCATCCCATAGGATTTTAACATGCATCGGATAACACTAAAAATCGGATAACACCAAGACATGTGGAACCAAGTTTTAGCGTTATCTGAGGTTTTACTATAGTTGATATTTCTAACTGGAGATTTGCATTTCAACTGACTGATGATCTTTTGCCAATTAGTAGTTCTTGTAAATTGGATGTATGCAGGCAAAAATAATTAAATACCATGGAGGACAGTTGCCCTTTTTCTTTAGGTAACTCTGGAAGATGGCAGTAATGCCTCATATGGGGGTGTTATGAGAGTAGTTCATGTAGTTACTGTATTTTTTGGATCATAAGACACACTTTTTCTCCCCCAGAGTGGGGGAAAATAAGGGTGTGTCTTATCGTCCGAAGGTTCAGAATATTTTTTCTTGTTTTCCTGCTCTAAAAATTGGGTGTGTCTTATGGTCAGGTGCATCTTCTCGTCTGAAAAATATGGTAATTAAAATGCCACCTTTTTCTTGGAGTTGAGAGTTAAGGCAGCTTCCAATATAGTTAAAAGCAAGTATCACTGAAAAAGTACAGTTGTACCTCACTTAAAGAGCATAATGTGCTCCACAGGATTGCTCTTTAAGTGAGTTTGCTGTTTAAACGAAACACCATTGTAAGTGACCAATTGTGACTTCTGGTGGGGCGGATTGCGAACCCCGATTTATTTGTTAAGCGAGTTTTTGGTTGGTTTTATTTGTTAAGTGAAGCGAACATTCAGAGAAAATTCTGCTTTTTAAGTGAGTTACTCTTTAAGCGAGACGCTCTTTATGCGAGGTTTGACTGTATCAGATTAAAATAGTAATATTAATATGTAATACAGTAAAACCTAAGATAACGCTAAAACTTGGTACCACAAGTCTTGGTGTTACCCGATTTTTAGTGTTATCCGATGCATGTTAAAATACTATGGATCAGATAACGTTAAAGCTCCATAGAGATACATTGTAACCAGTGATGGGATGTAACAGGTTCTCACCAGTTCTCCAGAACCGGTAGTAACTTTTCTCAGTGTTCCAGAGAACTGGTAGTAGCTTTTTGGGGGGGAACCACCTTCGGGGCTTACCTTTTCACTGGTTTCCCCACTGCACATGCGCACCAAGCACTTGGTGTGCATGCATGCCTACAGTGCTTGGCACGTATGCACGCTTCCTTGCTGTCCTCCCAAATGGGGAGGAGGAAGAGAACCTGCTAGCCTGAAGCTCCCTATAGCCTGCTCCCCACGGTAAGTTACTCACCTTTGGATGTGGTATGTCTGTGTGTATTTTAATGTGTATTTAATACCTTTACCTATATTGACGTACTACCACAGTTCCTAAAAAGGCCTGGCTTGGGGTTTTGAAGTAAAGTCTTGAGGTGTGTGTGTGCGCTTCTTTTAATTTTATTTTTTTATTATTTTGTATTTTTTTCTTTGGCCCTGCCCACATCATGATGTCATGACATTAGCTCCGCCCACACTGTGATGACATCACGGTGGGGTAGTAAAATTTTTGACATCCCACGCACAGGCTTTAGCGGTTGTTATCCGATCCATCCCATAGGACCTTAACGTTATTCGATCCAATTCTCCTCCCCAGATTGCTTAACATTATGCGATTTTAGTGTTATCCGAGGTAAACGTTATCCGAGGTACTACTGTAATTGTATGCCATACATTTGATTCAGGTTTATGGCGACTTTATCCAGAGTTTTCTAGGTACGGAATACTGAGAAATGGTTTACCAGTTCCTTCTTCTGGGGTGCTGCAGGACTTGGAACTCTCGCTCCTCTTGTTCAACATATTTTTCAACACACCCAAGGCAGCTTGGAAGCTGATGGATCCAGCAGCCTTCTGGGGTGGACCATCCTAATTGGTCCTGAATTCTGGCCAGATCTGCTCTATTTTACACCTGCTGTAGCCATTCTTTAAAATTGGAAGTATGAAGCTGCATATATTTTGGTCATGAAAGAATCTGAGGGGACTTTAATTGGCTAATTATGCCCCAGACAGGATTTTAAAAGAAAGGGAGTATTGGAGAACAGAAGAATGATGCCTTCCATACAATTAAAAGTTTAGCAATCTTGTCCTGATGTTACTGTCAATGTTCAATAGCCACTTTTGGTCACAGCAATACATTTTTATACCATAAAGTTTTTTTTAAGGTTTAGCCATATAAAACTTCCCAATCACATTGGAAATACAAGTGATGGACAACTTTAGCTGCTGCTATCTGGAAAATGAATGGAATAACAAACAGTGCATCTATATTCTTTGTTTTGTTATCTTCTGAAAACATTGCTTGCATAAGAAAAATCAAAATCTATTGATGGATACACTTTTATCTGATGGTCCCACTGATTTTTATGTAGACCTTTTCTTTTTAAATAAATGCGCTCAATAGAAATATTGAATGTATAACTTCTTTAATTTCAGCTCCGCATTTGTTCATAATATAAGCTGTTTTATAACAGAACCTCTAGAGCAGTCCTCCAGATGTTGGAGTGCTACTCCCATAATCTCTCACCACTGGTTTGTTAGCTAGGATTTATGGAAGATGTGGTATAACAACATCTGGAGGCCCCTTTATTTCCCACTCATGTTCTAGAGTAGGGTTTCTCAACCTTTTCAAGTTGGGGGTTGGGTCATGATCCCTCAAACAGTTGAGGAGGCCGGACTGGTTGTTGTTTGTGACAGCTGTAAATGAGTCCACAGCCAATTGCAGCAGCGGTGGCGGGAGTTAGGGTGGGGCCTGGATTATTTGGTGCTGTAGGCTGGATCTGGCCCATGGGCCATAGGTTGAGAACCCCTGCTCTAGAGAGATTGTAAATACTGTGCATTTCTGTTTCTACAGCAACTAGCTAATTACTGCTAGTCTGTAAAAGATTCTCTTTTATAATGCTGGAGCCAAGGAACAACAATAAGCGTTGGGGTTTTTGATTGGACTGTTTCCCTCAAGAGAAAACGGAGGGTGGAGAGAAGAAATTCAACTCCCACCAAATGTTCTTGTTTACCATTCAGCTTCCTCTCTTTTCCTCTGTCCTGTAGGAGTAGAAAATGTAACCATCCAATTGGATCTGGAAGCTGAATTCCATTTCACTCATCTCATAATGACTTTCAAGGTAAAGAATCCATAACATTCTCTCAAGTCACAAATGAGCATTGTGTAATCGGGTACTGGTCATTGATGGCATTTAGAAGTTTGACAGGCTGTTTAAGAATAAGACAAGTAAAATCCCTGTTTTTGAGGAAATCTCCTTTAAAGGATTTAAAAAGCCATTAAAACTGGAATGCACAAGATCATTAGTTTTAGAATGCAGGGTAATTGCCCCTTTTCTGTATGCTTAGATAAATCCCAAACATTCATGAGCCAGACAAAAGATATTAAGGCTGCAGTTCTGTACATTAGCAGTAAATCCTGTTAAACTCAGTGTGTTGTGTTATTGAACAGATGTGTATAGGATTACACTGTAAGGCAAGGGTGCCCAGATGCAGCCCTGATACCAATTCATCCGACCCATGAAGCCCTCGTTGCTCTTGGAAGCGGGAGTAAAATGCGCCTGTACAGGCGCATTTTACTTCCGCTTCCAAGAGCAACGAGGGCTTCATGGGCCAGATGAATTGGCATTGGGGGCCGCATCCAGGCCCAGGCCATAGTGACTGGCTTCCTGAACCGTGTGATCGACCCATGGCCTGAAAAGTTTGGGCAGCCCTGTTGTAAGGGATGTTGCACATCTGCATCTTCTCTGCTTCTGAAGGTATTAATTATAAAATTTCTTCTGATGCAGATTTGAGAGTAATGTAGGCTCTTAAGATTTTTTCACTGTAAAACACCTAGATTAAAACCTAGATCCTAGCAACTGTATTCCTTGTAGTCATGCTAGCTTTAGATTCTTTTAAATTTGGCAGCTGAAATATGGGCTGGGGGAAAGAGCATCAGCATAAAGAGTGCTTTTGTTTCTTTCCAAACAGATGTGTTGGCAGGACAAATGTACCATATGGTTTACAATACATTTTAGTTGGGAGATATCATTGGTTCGACTCTCTGGAGAATTGATTTCAGAAAATTTCTGTGAGAATTGTATGTTTTGATAATTAACACATGGCTTATGTGAAGATCATTTGGAGACTCAGTGAACAGGTGTTGTTATTAAAAGAGATCATCATGTCCACAGTTAAAAAATGAAACTAGAAGTCTTGTAAGTGGGGCTTGTTCATCTTATATGTCTACATCCAACAAAATATTTCCATCAAACTGATAATTCTCCAACAAGCACCTCTATGACAAACTAGTCCCCCCCCCCATAAGCTTTTGCGTGTTCAGCACACTTCTTCCTTAGAAAGCAATATTCTGGTTTCTCTTGTGCTACAACAGACTAACCTGGTCACTGGCTAGAATACCTTATCCACAGTTATGATGCTCTGTGGCTGTCTATATTGTAAAGCATTTCTAATGATTTGGTTATCTACCTTTTATCCACTTATCTTAATCTGGAGAAATATGGCATAAAATTAGACAGACAGACAAACAGCCATCAGTGTGGGTGCCTTTTTAGACACTAAAGAAACTGTCACGACCGCAGCAACACAAATAAATTAGACCATTTATGGCTTACATTTATGCATGATTTTTAATATACTTTTAACTCCTGTGCATTCTCTTTCCATCATCACAGTGATCAGCTAGCTCTAAATTTCATGCCTCTGGCTATTCCAACCTTTTATCTTCCTGGTCTATTTCATATAACAATCATTAGATGAGTAGCTTAAATTGTGCATGTGACAGAGTTAATGAAGGCCATAGGATAAAATGGA
Source organism: Furcifer pardalis (assembly GCA_030440675.1). Classification (NCBI taxonomy): domain Eukaryota; kingdom Metazoa; phylum Chordata; class Lepidosauria; order Squamata; family Chamaeleonidae; genus Furcifer; species Furcifer pardalis. Next base: position 200,776,955 of record CP126892.1, read on the forward strand.
CATCTCAAACTCAACAAACACCTGATGCAGCTTCTAATGTACTGCACGTGCTAGACCTGCTGAAGCCTGTTTCTTAACCTTTTCAGCTTTAAAATCAGCAAAGACCACCCAAAAGCAGTTATTTAAATTTCTGATCAAGCCACTGAACTGTTACTTAAGCCACAGAAGTACAGTCCCAAACCTACTTATTTCTGCTTGCAATAGAAGAATGGAATCCATCCCACCCAGCCATAACATGAAGCCACTGTTTTGATTGTACAATGGAAAAAAAACAGATTTATGCTGGGTCAGGCCATTGGTCTGTTTAACCAAATGACTTTGTCTTCTCAGCGTTTAGACTCAACTATGGTATTGCTCTTCCATCAAGTTTATTATACCAGGTTAGCGGTCTACTGATGTTCTGTTTTTGTTAGAGGTTTTTATATTGATGGTGTGTTTTCCATGGTAAGAGAGGTTACATGTGGCAAAATAAACTGGGATTTTGAAGCAAACTCTGGCAAATGCACATTTAGTGATATATTTACCCTCCTATTGAACCCATTGATAGTCCATCTAGCAAAGTGGTTCCCACAGGGGGGAAATGTGAGAATGAATTATTAACAGTGAATGACCTTTTAGGCTTCCTCCATGTGAATACGAGTTCAATAATAAGAATTCTGTGTCACAGGCAGTAGCATCAAGATTTTAGGGATGCTTAGGAGGAACATGGCAAAAAATAATAATTGGAATCCACTGATCTAGCAGCATCCTTACACAATGTGAGATTTTACTGGTGCAGATGTATCTGATGTAGGTATATCCTGTACGGCTGAATGAATTTTATTACTACCATGTACTGCAGCCCATGGTTACATTGTCCTGCCAGAGCATGAGAAGTTAAAGTAAGTGTTTGGTTGCTGTAAATATATTCCATAGACTGATATGCTTGGTTGACACTTGAGGTTTGGCTATAATATTTATGAGAGATAGCAGTGAAGATTGGAGGAAAAGATAAGTGAGAAATTAACTTCAAGGAAGTTGGAATTGAATATTTCAACATAGGTCACAATAGTTTGTAGCTCCACAACTGTTAACATATACTGCTGTTCTTTATTCTTAAGACATTTCGTCCCGCTGCAATGTTGATAGAAAGATCTTCAGATTTTGGGAAGACTTGGCAAGTATATAGATATTTTGCCTACGACTGTGAGAATTCATTCCCGGGTGTTTACGTGGGGCCAATGAAGAAAGTAGATGACATCATTTGCGATTCCCGGTATTCTGATATTGAACCTTCAACCGAAGGAGAGGTTGGTGCTTTCATTGAATTGCTTTGTTTGTGAGGTTGTCATCTTTGCAATACTAATTAAACCCCATGTTTCTTTCAGGCAATTTATCGTGTTTTGGATCCTGCTTTTAGAATAGAAGATCCATATAGCCCAAGGATACAAAGTATGTATACAGCCCTTTATCTTCCTATACATTTTTTAGGATTGTACATGGACTGCACAGTCAATTTTTACAACCACTCTACCAGTAGAATACTGTTTATATTAGTTTATAGAGAAAAAGTTCAGAAAAAGTGACTTGTTCAAGGTTATTCAATTACCCAGTGACGGTGGTTGAACTGAACTCTTGGCTTCTGGTTCAGGTTTTTATGCTCTCTGCTATATTACACAATCTCTTTCTGTTACAAGTTGAAAAATCCAAACTGCTATTAAAATAGTTTAAAATGGGCATCCATGTAGTAAGCAACTCATTGCCTTTTGGAGGGTTAATTTGTTCCAACCCTTCAGAGCACAAGTGCCTTCAGATGGTCTTTTACGAGCTCTGAAGTATATCTGATGGCAGGCCTGATTGCTGAAGAATTTTCATTAACACCAACCCTATGTTCCCCACTGGGATAAAAGAAACTGTTAACTTGCATGCTTGTAAGCTGATTAAAGAGTGCTGAAATGTCTTTAGATGTTCATCCTAAACAATGGTTCACATAAGCAAAAGTTTTTAACTGATGGGGCATTGGAGGATTATTTTCATGCATTCTAAGACCATTAGGCATATCAGAATGGAAAAATACATAAAATGGTATTGCTGTGATAAAGCTGGGAATTCTCAATTAAATTTTTACAAATTAAAAAGGGACAAAAATAGTGGAGGAAACAGGATTTCCTATCTTACCCCTGCCCCTTGTAAGGGCACTAAAACCTCATAACAAACAAACAAAAAATTGATGCTGGCTGATATATGCAGGCATCTCTGTTTCATTTATTGCACTGAATCATGTTGCAGAACTGTAGACTCCCTGTTGTCTACATTAAATATCTTAGGCCAGTAACTAGCCACCATCATGATATCCAAGGCATTGTTTATAGACAATTAAAAGTTGCTTTACTTTATTTAAATTTAAAATGCCAACTTTCTTTTTCTTTGCTTTCATCTTTTCAGATATGTTGAAGATCACAAATCTAAGAATCAAATTTACCAAACTTCATACCCTGGGAGACAATCTTCTTGATTCCCGGATGGAAATTAGAGAAAAATATTACTATGCCATTTACGATATGGTGGTCCGTGGCAACTGCTTCTGTTATGGGCATGCTAGTGAGTGTGCACCAGTACATGGACATCACGAAGACGTGGAAGGAATGGTAAATATTAACTCTGCTTTCCTAACAAAGCAACATGGAGGTCATTTTCATTAGAATTCAGTTGCATACTCTTAAGAATTTACCTTCTATAAACAGTGACCTTGTGGAAGGACTGACGGCAACAAAAGGCTGAACCTAATGCTGGTCCCCATAAGGGGCAGCCCTTCTAAATCAAAGGAATTTGCATAATAGCAAGTTCTACTTATTTTGTTGGATCTAACTGAATTGGAATTAACATTTAACACTGCCCACACTTGCACCATTTGTAGTCTTTTAAATTGATCTCCCTTATTTTCCTTGCTTTCTATATAATACAGGCAGGGGGGAAACCAAATGGGAATGTTGCCATTAGATTTAATTTGGTCCCAAGTGCCATGGGAGTTTGGGCACCCCAAGTCCCATGGCACAGCGCCTGGGCGAGGCGAGGCTGTTCCGAATTCCCCCCTGCCTTGACGCTATACCCGTTTGGTAGAAGAGGCTCCCGCTGGTGCGCCTTTTCGCGTGCGTGCGAGCGCCTCTTCTCAGGTTTTTTTTAGCGTTGTTTGATCAACGTATCGAACAACGTGAAAAACCGAACAACGTCATGACTTGTGGAACCATGTCATAACGTTATTCGGGGTATTACTGTACTTGTATTATTAATGTCTATATCTCTGTACAACTACATTTCAGTCTCTCTTTGTAAATTTAAGGTTCATGGTCACTGCATGTGTAAGCACAACACCAAGGGGCTCAACTGTGAACAGTGCTTGGATTTCTACCATGATTTGCCATGGAGACCTGCAGAAGGCCGTAACAGCAATGCCTGCGAAAGTAGGTGAAAGAAATGTAAATTATAAGTTGTTATATTCAAATCTGACAAACCTTTAATGAGAAACTGTGCTTTTTTGCTTTTAAGTGGTGCCTGACTATTTTTTATTAAGAAACTGTGGATAGCTCTTTGTATTAAATTTTTTATTTTATAGACGTATTTCAGTATTTCAGAAGCAACTGCCTGCTAAGCAGATTCAAGAACTCCTGCTAGGTTGTGAGAAAATATGAAAGGAAAATAATTAGCAGGAAACCCCTAAGAGGATCTTAAGGAAGGGCTACATTTTACCACTTCGGAAGCAAGGGGGCTTCCGGAGATCTCCGCCCCAAAGCCAGCAGGGCTAGTCTCCAGCCCTGCAGGCTTTGGGGCAGAGATCAACATTGGGAAATTTGAGGAAAACGTTTGCCTGCAGGCTCTCACCCCAAGGAAAAGGGCGGTCTGAGCAGCTCCCCCAAACCAAGCTGGGAATCACAGTGTCTGATCCCCGGGTTGGTTTGGGAGAAAGTGGGCAGGTGCACTCGCCCCCGGCTTCCCCTAAAGGAAGTCGGCTTTTTTTTTTAATGGTGTGGGGAAAATGTATCACATAACGTTAAAAATCGGATAACACTAAGACTCATGGAACCAAGTTTTAGCGTTATCCAGGATATTACTGTATTACTATTAGTGGAGCCCCACAACAAAATCTGTTTTGAAGAGATGGAACTCCGTCTGAAATAGATTATTAGAAGGCACAGAAGGTAGTAATGAGAGGAGAGAAAGATAAAACCTTATGTCACACTGACAGCTCAATGTTGGGTCCTACGTTATATCTATCCCAGAGGCTTGTACATAAAGCTAGAATAGCTATCTGGTCCCAGTCCAAATAGGAGTGTCTTTATTAGAATACAGTAATACCTCGGATAACGTTTACCTCAGATAATGTTAAAATCGCATAACGTTAAGTAATCTGGGGAGGAGAACTGGATTGAATAACGTTAAGGTCCTATGGGATGGATCGGATAACAACCACTAAAGCCTGTGCGGTTACAGTGTATCTCTATGGAGCTTTAACGTTATCCGATCCATCCCATAGGATTTTAACATGGATCGGATAACACTAAAAATCGGATAACACCAAGTCTTGTGGAACCAAGTCTTAGCGTTATCCGAGGTATTACTGTAGTATAAGGAATTTTTTTAAGTGCCAGTTGTTCTCTACCATTTACATGCTGGATTAAATCTTGTTGTGTAGTTTGTATAGTGGAGATGACATAATCAGTGGCAACTAAAGGTAGTTTTGGGGTGTTTAAGCTGCTGTTTTGGGGTATATATGATTTATGCACAAACATTTGTATTACTTTTTAAAAAGGTGTTTAGGAGAAGCTGAACTTTTAAAAATAGACTATCACTTTGAATGTATCTCTTTTCCTTAGAATGTAATTGCAATGAACATTCTGCGCAGTGCCATTTTGATGTGGCTGTTTTTATGGCAACTGGGAATACCAGCGGTGGTGTGTGTGATGACTGTCTGCATAACACAATTGGCCGTAATTGCGAACAGTGCAAGCCCTTCTATTTCCAGCATCCAGAAAGAGATATTCGGGATCCCAACATTTGTGAGCGTAAGTATGTTGCCTGTTCATGAGAAACCACATTGGGAAGCCTATTATGATCGATGAGAAACACAGTTAACAGTTCACTTGTTGGTCACTCTTTTTTGGTGTTTTAGTTATTTAAAGCCACAGACATTTAAAAATATTAATTAGATTACTGAGTTACTCCCTATTCCAGAAATGCAGCAAATGGTATAATATTAGAATCTTGGTATCCAGTGAAAGGGGAAATGCATTGCAATGAAAGGGGAATTACATTACATTGTCCAAATAGTCTAAGATTTTGGATAATGGGAAAGTTGAATTTCTATTTGGTGGGGCACAGTGACTTTACACAACATGAGAGCCAGAGGGTAGATATTTGATTTGATGGAAATTATGATATCTTTTATTGTGTGTATTTTGTATACTACCTAGCTAATATGATATATTTAAGAGTTTTATTCATTTTTTAGCATGCAACTGTGATCCAGATGGCTCACAGGATGGTGGAGTGTGCGATCGCTACACTGACTTCTCAGCAGGTCTTATCGCTGGTCAGTGCCGCTGTAAATTATATGTAGAAGGAGAACGCTGTGATTTCTGCAAAGAAGGATTCTATGGATTAAGTGCAGATAATCCCCTTGGTTGTCAATGTAAGTAAAACATAACAGAGCGGCTTTGTAAATTTGAGCAATGAGTGAGCTGTTTTTCCTTACTTCATATATCTTGTTGATTGAATGTCTTTGAGTTTAGATTCATGAATCAATTTTTATTCTGTCATTGTATATTTTTGTTCGCTTAAATGGAACGGGGTGGTGAAAATTCATATTATCTTGCTTTGCTCAGCTTTGATTCACAAATGCGAGGGGATGCTTTTGGTCCTGTTCGTTCTGTTTTAAAATCAAGGAACTGTGGAGATGGGTATTTTGGCTGGTGATTGGGAGGGCACTAGGACAATTCCCAGATACATAATATCTGGCACTTATTTTATAACCTTGTACAAAGGCTACGTTGAACATTTGAATGAACTCAAGCGTATTCAAGTTGAAACTCAACGATTATTTGATTGTAGTGGGTTTGAAATGGGTGAAAGCCTATTAATTTTAATACTGTTGTGGATTTAAGATTTTTTTATGCTGTTCCCTGTGTTTTTATTAAGAGATATTTTAAAAATATTATATATATATTATGATGAAACCACACCCTTCCTCCCTTCGTTGGGACCTCTTTGGCGTTCCTTCCAAGGCAGATTATTCCAAAATCCCCTCTAGAACTCACCCAAAACTCAAGGCAAGGAATGTATGTTCATCGCTCACTCTCAGCTCATACCTGGCTGAGCAAACCTGGGACTTGTCTGTGTACAGAGCCCAGCCAAATTAATAGTAGAGAGGTAAAAAAGGTAGCATTAAAAAGGAGGCCATTGGACTTACTGCATCTTACCCTGCATCCCAATACCAATGAACACTCATTGATTGAAGAAAATAGTTTTATTGAAGTTTCAGCATGGTTGTTGATGAATCAGGTTACAGATCTCAGCATAAAAAAATTACCTAATCAAAATTCGCTTTTAGAGAAGGAATGCTTTCAGACATATCCTTCCCTAAATAAAAAAAGTCTATCTGTTCTAAGTTACCATAGTTAAGACTTCTGGAGATAAGGCCTGTTGGAATGGCCTTCCTCCCCTCATATTTGTGTTTCCTTGTTGATCACAATATTCGAACTCCTTCCAGCCCTTTTGCTGGACTCTCACCAGGTATCAGGTGAACCTGGGTAATTAGCATAAATCCAATCAGTTCCCAGAGTTGGGGTAAACAACTCTGGCCCTATTGATGAAGCATGGCGCCTCCCAGTCTGTTTCTTCCCATCTGGGTCCCAGGGAGTGAAAACAAACAAGTGGCCTTTTGGTAGCACAAGAAGCCACATTTCTGCTATAGTCTAAAACCTAATAAACTCCATTTTGGATATGTGAAGGACTTGGGGCCTCATTATATCACATATATCTACACACACACACACATTGTAAGCCTACATACTGCTTGCACTAAAAGGGTGGTGTATACATGTAAATAAATAAATAAAATAAAATTTGTGTCAGCATGACTGCCCTTTTGCTGGCTGATCTGCTGGCACAACTGGATTGGTCAGCAAAATAATTATGCTGGCTGAGATCAGCCTGGGAAAACAATCAAAGATGGGGAGGAGCAAGGAAGGAGATGAGTTAAAGTGGTTCTACACACCTCTTCATGAACATTCGTAAGCAGTATGTAGGCACAAAGTTAGGCCAGGTTCAAGATGTTCCTTCAACAGTCTGCAGGACTCCTTGGTTGGGAGAGGTTTGGATTCAGCACAGCTTCACCTGGCATCATCTCAGCCAGGGCCTCAGCAACCTGACTGGTTAAGTCTGCACTGTAACTATATATTAGGCCACGTGGATTGATGTCTTTAGAAGTTCAGTTAAGCTACAGTGGCCTTGTTGTTGCTTCATTATTTCTAATTGTAGGACTTCAAAGAATCAGATAGGCAAGTACAACAATACCCCGGGTTACAACCACCTCGGTTTAAGTTTGCTGCAGTTTACAACGGCAAATCCTATGGAAATGCTGTCCCGGTTTGCAAATTTTTAATGTATTTTTTTCCAGTTTACAACGATCAATTCAGGACCATTTTTTAATTTTTCAATGCATCCCTATGGATGTTTCGGTTTACAATTTTTTCAGGGCTGTTGGAATGGCCCTCCCTCATAACCTGGGTTTTAGTGTATCTGTGTTATGCATTAATGCTGTAGTTTTTGCTCTTGTTTTTTTTTTACTGACTTCTGGTTATACTCTTTCATATTGTGCCACTGAGACCCATCCTCTGCTACAAAATACACACTTACGAATAAAACAAAAGTGTTTGGGTAATTTGTTATCAAGTCTGCAGTGAAAAATGAGGGGAAGTGTTGCAATAAATATTTATATTAAATCTGGTACAAGTCATAACTAAGACCACTAGGTGTTGATTTATTTGCTTGTGCTTCCTAATGTAGCCTGTGGATGCAATCCTTTGGGCACACTTCATGGAGGGAGTCCTTGTGACTCAGAGACAGGAAACTGCTATTGTAAACGTCTTGTCACTGGAAGGCATTGTGACCAGTGTCTGGTAAGTTCCCTTCCTTAAAAGAAAAAAAAAAGCATTTATTGGCTCATGTACTTATTTAAAATAAAAATTAAGTAACAGATGTAATTGCTTTACATCTGGATGGAGGACAATGGGCTACAACTGAATCCTGGCAAAACTGAGTAGTTGTGGGTCGCCGCCCCCCACCCTCCATTACCCTGGGAGCTACCATCTTTGGTACTGGATGGGGCTATTTTGCCCCAAACAGACCTGGTACGTAATTTGGGGGCCTTCCTGGACTCACAACTCCTGCTCAGTGAGCAGGTGGCAGTCGTGGCCAGGAGAGCTTGTGCACAACTTCGTGTCATCCACCAATTATGCCCACTCCTGGACCAGGACTCCCTGCTCATGGTCACTCATTCTCTGGTCACCTCCAGACTGGATTATTGTAATGCACTCTACATGGGGCTGCCCTTGATGACCATCTGGAGGCTGCAGCTGGTTCAAAATGCAGCTGCCCGCATGGTGATGGGGTGTGGGCGTTATGCCCACACCTCACCCCTGTTGCAGGAGCTGCATCGGCTACCGGTGTCCCTCTGGGTGCAATTCAAGGTGCTGGTAATGACCTTTAAAGCCCTACATGGTAGTGGACCAGGGTACTTAAGAGACTACGTTACCCTAAGGACATCTGCCTGTCCTACTAGAGCAGACCGGAGAGGCTCCCTGATGGTGCCATCATGCAGGGAGGCTTGCCTCTCTGGCACCAGAAGGAGAGCCTTCTCAGTCTCTGCTCTGGCCCTATGGAACCTCCTGCTGATCGAGCTGCATCTCCAGGCAGAACTATTGCCCTTCAGAAGAGACCTTAAAACCTGGCTTGCATGGCAGGTGTGGGGTGCTGGTGGTGCAGTAGCCCCATCACTCTGGCTCATAGTAGAACTGCCCAGGGTCTAAATGGGATTGGTGAGGGTGATATTTTAAGGCATTTTAATGGTTATAAAATAAGGTTTTTATGACTGTGTAGTAAAATGATGCTTTTATACCAGTGAGCCGCCCAGTGTCGCTTTGGTGAGAGGGCGGCAATACAAGTCCAAATCCAAATCCAAATCCAAATAAATAAATAAATAAATAAATAAATAAATAAATGGTCAGAAAGAACCACATTGATTTGTGCCAAATTGTTCATCCATTCTAAAATCTAAAGCCAAAATCCGTTGTCCTAAATTTATGCAGCATAAGGGAAATGATTGAAGTAGGGATTCTATTTAGCAACTGCTAATGAAAGAGATCCCAACTGGGATTCTGGATTATGCCATTCTTTTAGACCATGTCTGTTTATGCAGAAAGATTTTGGCCCAGAATGCCTGAGTGCTATACAGTAAAACCTCGTGTAAAGCGTGCCTCACTTATAGAGTAACTCGCTTAAAGAGCAGAATTTTATCTGAATGGTCGCCTCGCTTAACAAAGAAAACCAACCAAAAACTCACTTAACAAATAAATCGGGGTTCGCAATCCCCCCCCCCCTAGAAGTCACAATTGGTCACTTACAATGGTGTTTCGCTTAAAGAGCAAACTCACTTAAAGAGCAATCCCGTGGAACGCTTTATGCTCTTTAAGCGAGGTACCACTTGAAATTCCAGATCTTAATGTTTTCAATTTGTTTTGTAGCCGTCTAACAACTCTTTCGATCTTGTAATATAGAATAGGTTATAAATATTTAAAATGAATGAATGAATGAGTAGTGGCTACAGTGAATGAATAAATGAATGTTTATTAATTGATTAGTCTTACAACCTTATCAATAACATAAGAGTTTAAAATCTGTAAAATGCAGTGAAGTGCAATAAAATACAATACAAATACAGTAAATACCATACAATATGTACATACCTGGATTACTTTTAAAGAATGTAAACTGGAGAGGGTGCCTTAATACAATTAATAAATGCATATCCCTAGTCAGATAAATGAATCTCCCTTGCAGAATATCCTAATTTGATTGCCATATTCGATTCTTTTAGCTGATGCCTTAATTATAAACTTGGCAGTTCTGCATACAATGTGCACATTAGAATCCAGAAGGAGATAGGACAGTTTGTTTTTTGAGTCCCAAAAAGTTGTTTTTTCCAATAGGGATGCAAGGTATTTCAATCTAATATCAGTGTACAACTGGCAATCTAATAAAATATGAGAGATATTTTCAATATTTGGAGAACCACATATGCACATTCTGTCGTGATATGGTAAGTGGTGAAAACGCCCATATCTATTCATGGAGTCTAATAGCTTGAATCTGGCTCTACAATATGCCCTTCTTAAAGGATAAGGGAGGCACATCAGAACATATTTTTCAGATTGAAATTTAATTTTGTTAGCAGCCAGCCACCTTAAAGAACCATTTTTGGCCCGTAGTGGCTACAGTGTTTTTAAATGTTCTGCAAAACACATCCCACATTGAGTATCGTTGTCCACCTTCTGCCATAGAGATAGAGGTAACCTAGTCAATGTTCCAAAACAGACTAACCACTCAATACCATTTCTGTGCTGCAAGAGCAGCCCTGTTTCTTCTTTCCATTCACCTGGCTTGGCTGTATCTTAGCAATTCAGAGAGTTTCCCTCTGTTATCTTCTCTATGTTACAAAGATGGGTTCTTAGGTAGCTCAGAGAAAAGACAGCAGTAGCTTGAGAGTAGCTAAGAACAAACCGAAGCCAGATGATTGTGCTGGAACTGTCTTGAATTTAACCAATTCTTGAGGTTTAAAGCACAACACAATAATGGCCTAAATCTTCATTTGCAGGCTGAACATTGGGGACTGAGCAATGATATGGAAGGGTGTCGACCATGCGATTGTGACCAAGGAGGAGCACTGAACAACAAGTAAGTTTTCTTCTTCTTCCTCTTCTTCCTCTTCTTCTTCTTCTTCTCCTCCTCCTCCTCCTCCTCCTCCTCCGCCAAAACGAAGGCACCTTTTGGTGAGTTCATTCTGCAGTTCCGTTAACCTGTCCTAGTGTGAGAAAGATTAGCAAGCGACACAAGGTTGCCATTGCCCAGGGTATGCCTGATTGTATGAATTTAAAATATTTTAATTTAATTTAGTTTTTGCATTTATATGCCGCCCACTCAGGTTTTTAACCCGACTCAGAGTGGCTGAATTCTATCTCAGAAAGGTCTGCTTTAGCTGTAAACTGTATATAGTTTATATAGTTTATATATAATGCAAAGTTAAGACATGACAGTATTGTTTTCACAAATGATAATGAGGGAGCACATTTAGAGACTCTTAGTTGCTTGCCTAACGGTTTGTATCTATATCTACCGGCATTGGTTCCATGAGGTCCATTTAGCTATCTTTTTCTGTACATACCTAGTGAAAGCAGAGATGAAGAGTGACTAAAGTCCCAAAGGCTAAAGTATGGAAGACATGTAGCAATACTTTCCCATCTGTTTGAGAATGAAATGTGTTCATTCAATGCAGAATGAAAACATAAAGAGTTTTTTTACACTACAGCCTCCCAGGTTCCACCAGCCTAGTGGACAGGCTGCCTATAGGATCCTGGGAAATGCACTCCAAAAACTGTGTTTCAAAGCTCTGGATATTTCTATGCTCAAAAGCCCTGTTAAAATTGTGTAATAGGTCCTTCCAGCTGTCTAACCCTTGGATGTGTTAACATCACTAGTTGAAAAACCAAATGAAAGTGGGTGTCGCTCAGTCACAGGAAACAAAATCAACAGCTTGTTTGTTTTTCTTTCCTTCCTTTTTGGCTGTATTAAGAAAATAGACTCATTTCTTGTGAAGACTCTGCTTTAAAAATACAACTGTTGAGAAGTTACATTTTAGAAGCCTGTTTTCTGGCTATAAGACAGCCTGCTCGGAAGGATGCAAATGCCACAGTCTGGTTCCCTCTAGCTGGAATAATGGTGATTTGACCAGGGCACCTGAATCGCTGTCCTGCTGAGTTGAATAGCTTAGAATGGTGAAACACAAGCTGGGGGGCATAACAAATGCATAAGAAACCTCCCCTAGTTGTAAAAATTTATCTGGAGTGGATATGGCAATCATTACATGGAAAAGGAGGATGTGTTAATGGTGATTTTATCTGTCCCTGAAGTTTTCAGCTCAGCCTATGGAGGAAAGCTATTTGATTTGAATGGAAAGAAATCTGCTGCCTGAGCAAAGAAAATAGTAAAACCCGAAGGTGATGACTGTATTGTAGGGGTAAATTGATCTTCTACAAAATACTTAATTGCGCAGAAGTTCCTGGGTATAAAAATTGTTGTAGGTGCTCATCTTATTTATTTATATCTGCCTTTTAACAAAGTTGTGTCTTAGAAGAAATGTAGACTAAGCTAATTTTGTTTTCCAGCTGCTCAAGCGAATCTGGCCAGTGCCAATGCAGGCACCATATGATTGGGCGTCAGTGCAATGAAGTGGAACCAGGTTATTTTTTCATTTCTTTAGATCACTATGTCTACGAGGCAGAAGAAGCCATCTTTGGCCCGGTGAGTAACAAACTGAGTACGCAGCAATCAAGAGATGTAATGTTATTTGTAACAGTTCCTTCTCCATCGTGGTCCGTAAGCATCCATACTATGGGTTTACCCTCTGTGCATGCACGGTGGTCGGCTCTTCCAAGCTTAGTTTTCTAGAAAGCTCTACGTCCCAATGTGCCTAGCGTCGGTGCCCCGCCCCCTTCCTCAGTTCCATTTTTTCCGCTGCTTGACTGGTCATGCTTTCCAGGCTCCCGTGTGTCGTAACTATTTGTTACAAAGACCTCTTTGTTACTCTTTCTAATTAGATTGTTCCTTATTAGCTAGTGTTTGTTGTAACCTTGTTTTTCAAACAAGATTTCTACATTTCTTAACTATTTTGTGATTGGGAATAGTTTCAAGAAAAACTTTAAATTGTGTCAGTTGGGTCCGTTGGACCGCACTATTTTATTTATTTATTTATTTATATTTATATTGCTGCTCACTCGCCATGGCAACTCAGGGCTGCTTACAATCAGCAGAACAACACAGCACATAATAATAATAATACATTTTTCTAAATAAAAAATAGATTTCTCTCTCCTCTCTGGCTATTGGTCGGTGTCCGGAGTATCTTGAAAAGTTGAGATAATCATATAACCATGGTCCAAACGTAGCTCTCCCTGGACTTCTACGAAGTCAAACGGCAGTTGGGATCTTACGCGACAGGCCCGTTTTTTCACTGTTTAAGGACTAATACGTTAGCCTTTGTAATTATTGCCACTTTACTGTGGCTCTAACTGTATGACTTATAAAACCTTTAAGTATTGTGCTGCTTGTGGTTCTAAAATACCCACAGCTGATGGTCATGATTATTGCATATTTTTAAAAGGGGAAACTCATATACCTAGTGATTGTGTGTACTGTAAAAAGTTTGGAAATTTTATTTATTTATTTATTCCAATTTGTGTCACCGCCCAATTCCGAAGACTGGGCAGCTCACAGAAAAGACTAGTCACAATTAAAAGCAATAAAAACCAATTGAAAGCAATAAAAACCCCATTAAAATATTTTAAAAACAGGGCTTCTAGACTTGCAAAGAGTTTGTGGTGCAATTCTTTATTACCCTTAGAGAAAAAGGCGCCAGATAATAACAGTCTACCAAACAGTTGGTCATTCGATCTAAATGGGTATGATAGTGCCCATTGCTGAAAAAGAATGCCATATGCATGTTGTGTATTACATTTATATGTGATTGTTTCCAAATCTGAATGGCCTGTATCTCTAATCGTAGAATCAAAGTTAGAATCATTCAGATTTCATGGTTCCTTCAGTCCCCTGGCCATCAACTGGTAGGTTCTCACCCCACAAATGAAGATCATACTAAACATCTTATTTTGAAAGGTGGGAAAGAAGGAGAGAGGGAGAATGTCAAAGAGTAAAAAGGTAGAAAGATGGCACTAAAGAGAACAAAATTAAACATAATAGTATACAGGTTTTTTTTAAAAAAGAAAGGAGTCCCACAGTATAGATGGGCATTAAAACTGTGCAGCGGATCTATAAAAGTTGAAAGTCATTTATCTCATCCAAATTCCTGTCTTGAGGCAGGAGAACCTAAGCATTAAACAGCCTTCTCTAGAGTGTTTGGGAAACAGTTTCATAATCTATAGTCAACAACCATCTGTAGAGCACCAGGATGTACAAAGCTGCCTTAAAGTTTCCTTCCGCTAATTACTATCTAGTTTTCCTTTGGGGATTTATCAAGGAAAGAAAGATCCTTTATAATCTTAATTTTTTTGGAAAAGTAGCTGTGTTAGTTTGTGGTTCAGGGATACTGGAAACAGTATTACTGGACCCAATGGCACCACACGCAACATTAAAGGCAGTTTTACTTGTGCTTCTGCCAATGTGATTTATGCCATCTCTTGCCAAAAATGTCAGCCTGTGCTTTATGTAGGACAAACGGGACAATATTTACGCAAAAGAATTAATGGACACAAATCAGACATCCAGAATGGCAACACAGAGAAACCTGTCTCAAACCACTTCAATCTAACTGGACACTCTATCCATGACCTGAAAGTTATGATTCTGGAACAGAGAAATTACAGAACTAAGATTGAAAGGGAGACAGCAGAAATCAAATACATCCATCTGTTAGACACCCATTGCAGGGGATTAAATATTAGTGAAGGGTTTCTGGGACATTATCAAATTTGATACACAGATTGCTATATGCTGCTAGATATTTTATATATTATATTTCAACCTTCCTGCCAATTCTCTTTCACTAAACAGGAAGTAACCAGGTACAGTGTTTTTGTTTGCAGGTCAAAAGTTGATCGGAGACCAGAATGGGCTTTCTCAGAGCCTTTGAGTTTGAAAGGGAGACATTTAGAGCTAATCTGAATAATCTATTGCTGCTGATGGCTGTGGGAAACTATTGTTGTACTTGCTTATCTGTCATTTTACTTGAGCACTCCATTTGACCCCTGAATTTGGTGTATAAGAACCATGCCTGTAAATTTCACTCCTTGTCTGAAGAAGTGGACTTGATCCACAAAAGCTAACAATAAAAATATAGCAGTTAGCCTTTAAAGCGCTACAGTGTTTTTTATTTTGTTTTGTTTATTTTGTTATCTGATATTTATAACTGTAATGGCTTAGGACTAATGTATGTGCAAAAATTGTCCTTTCTCATTTGATCTCTCCCCTGATATCCTTCTCTGAAGCCTTGTTCCAAAAGCCCCTACTACTGTTCCAGTCCTTTTCAGTGAAGGTCATTGGTTGATCAACTCAATAAAGGAAGCTATGGCATCGAGTTCCCAAGACCTTAGCAAGGTGGTTAATAACAGAACCTTATGAAGGTTACTAATTCACGGTACTCTAAATTTACTTTCCCCCCTAAAAGTAGATTAATAATTGAACTAGTTTTCACTCTTCAAGTCTCATATTAAATAAAAGTGGGTTGATGGAATCTACAGTAATTGTATTTTGAATTTCCATGTGAATATAGGACATGATGAATTGTCATAAAAATATTTATCACCACAGAGATGTGTTTTTCTCCCTGCAGGGAGTGAGTATAATTGAGCGTCAGTATTCTCAGGATCATATACCTTCATGGACTGGAATAGGATTTGTAAAAGTTCCTGAAGGAGCTTACTTGGAATTTTACATTGATAATATTCCGTATTCTATGGAGTATGAAGTTTTGATTCGGTATGAACCACAGGTAAATAGCTATTAAAATGTTTTCAGGATACTTTGTCTTAGTATTGCAAAGATAGCCTAGTGAATTGATAAGAGGAAATGTTTATTAGAATAAATCACCTGTTTTTATGCACAGCATTAGCAGTTGTGTATTGTCTGTATCCAGCGTAACAACTTCCAAAGTATTTACAGTAAATCAGGGGCATTAAGGAATATTTGCTGAAAGCAACCAGTTATGCAGAGCAAGGCAATAGATGCAATTCTAAATACAGTAAAACACCGGATAATGCTAAAACTTGGTTCCACAAGTCTTGGTGTTATCCGATGCATGTTAAAAATCCTATGGGATGGATTGGACAACATTAAAGCTCCATAGAGATACATTGTAACCGCACAGGCTTTAGTGGTTGTTATCCAATCCATCCCATAGGACCTTAACGTTATTCGATCCAATTCTCTTCCCCAGATTACTTAACGTTATGCGATTCTAGCGTTATCTGATCCAATCGCTATCCGGTGTTTTAATGTATGCATATTGTTCTTAAGATGTAATTTTCATTATTATTATTTTTTACAATAAAGTGGTTGATATTATGAAAGAAGTACAGTGGAACCTCATATAACGAACGCCCCGTATAGCAACTAAATTGCATAACAATTAGGTTTTTAAAGAGAGTGGCACCTTGCATAACGATTTTTCCTATGGAAAAAATACAACAATTTTTCAATGGGAAAAACACTTAGCAAAAAAAAATCATTGTATGATTTTTTCCATAGGAAAAAACCGTACAACAACAAAATTACATAACAACCAGACCAGTGGAACGAATTAAAATCATTATAATGGATTTTACTGTACATAAAATCACACTGGATTCGAAACAATGCTTGGATGCTGAAGTCTACAATATTTGTTTAGATCCACCTTTGGTGTTTGGACTTTAATTCTCAGAAGACTTAAGCCAATTCTCCAAAGCACTGATCAGCCAATTTACTGACAGGTTTCTGGGAATTGAAGTCCTCCTGTGGGGCATGGGCCCCACATTGGGAACCACTGGTTTAGATGTAGAACATGAGAGCATTGGTGAAATCTAGCAGTTGTTTGATATGGGTAGCAGTGATAGTGTGATCCTATCTGTGACTATTCAGCAGTAATAGAGTCCCATTGGGTTCAGGGACACAGAATATTCATAAGGTATCAGTTGCTTATGTGCTTCTTATTAATGCATCTTGCAAGAACTGGTCTGTATGCACACAATATTACAAGCATCAAGAGTATGTTAATATGGACGAATTTCCCCCACAGTTACCAGATCAGTGGGAGAGAGCCGTTATCACTGTATATCGCCCAGGCAGGATCCCTACTAGTAGCAGATGTGGCAATACGATTCCTGATGATGATAAGCAAGAGGTATCATTATCTCCAGGTTCAAGGTGAGCATAACAGTAGAAGGAATTGAGAGGTAGAGGAAGAAGGAAAGATTTGGTTCCATCATATCGCTACGGTGAGTGGGTGGCAATATAAATTTGAACTAATAGATAGATAGATAGATAGATAGATAGATAGATAGATAGATAGATAGATAGATAGATAGATAGATAGATATTTTATCTGATGTTGGTTAATATTCCCATGTTTCTTGTGTGCTTTAGATATGTAGTATTTCCAATACCCGTATGCTTTGAAAAGGGGCTCAATTACACTGTTCGCTTGGAACTGCCAGAATATTCTGTAAATGGAGAAGTGGAAAATCCATACATGCTCATTGATTCGGTAAGTACATGGGATTCTAGTTAGATTATTTAAATATGTTAATGTTCGTACCCATTGAAGACAGTCATCATCTTTGATGGCCACTTCTCATAACACAAAATTACTTGTGGTGAGGGATTGCTAGATGAAAGGATAGCTACCCGTCAAGCATGGAAAACCTTCATGTTAATGGCTTGATGCAGTGCAGTATGCCTGATGTGATGCTGTAAGTGTGCAGCCAGAGTGGATCTCAATTGCACACTACTCACAAAGCTGTGCTTCAAGGAAGGGATAGCCCCTCTCCACTTCTAAAATGTTTGTAAATGTTGCAAAAAGCTACAGAAGATTACACAAGTCAGGAATTTAAAGAACTGTATCAAATACAGTCTGTTTAGATGAGTTTGAGGATGGAAAGTACTTTACTGCATGTAGACTACTACACTCTCTAATTACCTATTTAGAAGAAACTTTACCTAATTATCTGTTGTTTTAAACAAACTTTCTTGAATGAGGTTCTGAGTAATATTGAATAAGACAGTGTTTTATATGAAACAGGGCTATAGACCTCATGTGGCAGAAACTTCATTTAATTTCATTTATTCAATTTATATGCCACCCTACTCAGTGATGACCGACTCAGGGCAGCTCACAACATCGACAGTATAATAGACAATATAATACAATATGATACAGTAAAATATAACAATAGAATACAGCAATGCAATGGGGCAGAACAACACACAACAAAAATGACAATACAATGTAGCAATACAATTGCATACAATGTAACAATTTGAATACAATGTAACAATGTAATACCTTCCCAAAATCATTCTACAGCTTGTCCTCATGCCGTTTTGCAAATCGCTGGACTTGTTCACCGTTGGAGGCAGGGGTGATGATGTGACTACAAACAGTGCCTGGGAAACATTCCAAAGATACCGGTGCTTGGAGAACAGCAGGAGTGTTGTTAAAACACCTATGACCGATGTTTGCAGGAATATCATTTTTAGCATCTCAGCTCTGATGCATGAGACAGCATTAGGTAAGTGGCCTTGACTTATTTTAGAGCACTGTTTCTGACTAAGAAGAGTTATAGTGATCATTGCACAGCAAACTATGGCTTGGCATAATATCAAAGCAGCCCCTAAAATGAAAGATAGGACACCTGAGTAAATGAATCCTAGATATTGAGGTGTACAAGAAAAGGAATACAGTTGTACCTCGCTTAAAGAGCATAATGCGTTCCACAGGATTGCTCTTTAAGTGAGTTTGCTCTTTAAGCAAAACAGCATTGTAAGTGACCAGTTGTGTGTGTGTGTGTGGGGGGGATTGCGAACCCTGATTTATTGGTTAAGCGAGTTTTTGGTTGGTTTTATTAAGCTAAGCGAACATTCAGATAAAATTCTGCTCTTTAAGCAAGTTACTCTTTAAGCGAGGCGCTCTTTATTCGAGGTTTGACTGTACTGTATATACGCGAGTATAAGTCTCCAAAAAGGGGACTCGGCTTATACTCGGATCAATGACCATGAGGGTCCCAAGACCATGCCGGATTGAGATGTGCCAACAATTAAATTAACTTTACCATATTTTAGTGTATTTTGATTATTGAAACTCACTAGCAGGTGCAGCATTTCCCACCCTCAGCTTATACTCGGGTGAATCTATTTTCCTGGGTTTTCAGGTCAAAATTGGGCACCTCGGCTTATATTTGGGTCTACTTATACTCGAGTATATACGGTTAATCCAGATGATGATGATGATGATGATGATGATGATGATGATCTCATTTCAGCTTGTGAATGTGACCCACAAGGCTCCTTAAGTTCTGTGTGTGATCCTAATGGAGGCCACTGCCAATGCCGGCCAAACGTAGTTGGAAGAAGATGCGACAGATGTGCTCCGGGCACTTTTGGTTTTGGGCCTAGTGGATGCAAACGTATGTTTTTTAATTTATTCTAACTAGAATGTCAAGTGCTGCTCAGTAAAGGGAGAAGAAATATCTTCTTATTGCTTTATTTTGGTAAACATGGAAGAATCCATAACATGAAATTTCTCATCTTCTTCATATTTATTTTTAGAATAACTTGATTCTTCAAGTGGCATAAATTGATGAATGTGAGCAACATGTGTCATTTAATTTCCTTTAAGATCACTCTCTTTGGTGTTTTTTAGCTTGTGAATGTCACGTGCAAGCTTCGATTAATGCCTTCTGCCACCCGGAGACTGGACAGTGCCATTGTTTCCATGGAATATATGGCCGCCAATGTGACAGATGCTTACCTGGTTACTGGGGTTTTCCAAACTGCCAACCCTGCCAATGCAATGGGCATGCAGATGAATGTGATCCATACAGTGGACAGTGTTTGAATTGTCGTGATCATACATCTGGCCACAGCTGTGAAAGGTGCTGTTTCTTTTGAGCGACTAACAAGGTTACAAATTATTTATGATGCAAGGTCTATCCTAAGTATAATCTGTTCCAGGCAACTGTAACCTAAGTTGGGTGGGTGAAATTATTAATTTTCAAAAGGTAACTTCACTCATATTTACTCTCCACCAATTCCTATTTATAGTAAAGCATCTTGAGTTGTACACACTTTAATTCTGATGTGTAATATGATTTTCCAACTTTCTCAACTTCCTGCTACAGCTTGGAAGCCAATTATTCTGGATTTTCACTCCCCTCAAGCCTAGCTAATTTACCCGAGAGATGATGGGTGTTTTAGTCCACAAGTATTTGGAGGGCCTCACATTTCTTGGGCCTATTTTTTGTCACATAACTTTTTCTGCTTACATAGTTACAAGGGCACTGGAGAATTTGTAATTTTCAGTGAAGAGGCAGGGAGACTAGAGACCACATTGCCAACATAAGATGGATCATGGAAAAAACAAAGGAATATCAGAAACAAGTCTACTTCTGTTTCATTGATTACACTAAGGCCTTTGACTGTGTGGACTAGAACAAAATGTGGGAATACCAGAGCACCTTCTATACCTCATGAGAAATCTGTACATGAATCAAGAAGCTACAATTAGGACAGAATACGGAAGGACAGAGTGTTTTGGAATAGGAAAAGGAGTAAGACAAGGCTGCATTTTGTCACCCTGCTTATTCAACTCATACACAGAGCACATAATGCGCAATGCAGGGATGGAGGAGTCACAATTTAGGATCAAAATTGTTGGGAGAAACATCAACAATTTGAGATATGCAGATGATACTACCCTAATGACAGAAAGTGAGGAGAACTTAAAAAAGCTCCTGATTAGGTTGAAAGAAGAAAGTGCAAAAGCTGGCTTGAGATTCAATATAAAGAAAACCAAGACCATGGCAACAGGCCCTATCAGTCCCTGGAAAATAGATGGGGAAGAAGTAGAAGCAGTGACAGATTTTACTTTCCTAGGATCAAAGCTCACTGCAGATGGAGATTGCAGCCATGACATAAAAAGGCGACTGATTCTTGGGAGGCAAGCGATGAGAAACCTGGGGAACATAGTGAAAAGTAGAGACACCACATTGCAAACAAAAAATCGTCTAGTCAAAGCATTGGTATTTCCGGTGGCAATGTATGGTTGTGAGAGATCGACCATAAGGAAAGCTGAGAATAGATGCCTTTGAGATGTGGTGTAGGAGGAGAGTTTTGAGAGTCCCCTGGACAGCGAGGAGAACAAATAGGTCAGTCTTAGAAGAAATCAACCCTGACTGCTCCTTAGAAAGGCAAATAGTGAAGATGAAGCTAAAGTACTTTGGACATTGAATGAGAAGAGAGGATTCACTTGAGAAAGCCTTGATGCTGGGAAGGGTGGAGGGCAAAAGAAGAAGGGGTGGCCAAAAATGAGATGGTTAGATGGTATTGTAGACACAATGGGCACAGAGCTGAGTGAGTTGAAGAGGATGGTGGAGGACAGAGGTGCCTGGCGGACAGTGGTCCATGGGGTCACAAAGGGTCAGAATTGACTGTGCGACTGAACAACAAAAAGACCAGAAATCATCTCTCTGTCGAAGGAAGAGAAACTAAAATTAGAGTAGAAGGTAGAAAGTTGAAACTTTCTGCAGAATATATATAGCCAATTTTGTCCATATTTTCTTTGTAGTTTCCAAACTCTGTAATTGAAGTAAATGGTACAACATGAGCAATTTTGAATAAATGTACTTGCATAATTAGATTGCAGTTTTTTGACAATCATTAACTATATTCAGAATTGAGAGTGATGTGATAGACGTTTGAGGATTGTCATATATATAAAGATATAAGATGCTGAATGAAACTGTCTGATTCTGCAGAATAGCATTATGCTGGCCTTACACTGAATGTAGCCATTGTAAACCATGAGGAGGGAGAGGCTGGCTTTTGGTCCAGAATAATGGAATGAGCAAAATGAAGGAAAACATGAGAGTTAGATCTAATGAATTAGGAGGTGCTTTTGTGGATATAGTAGTACCTTGGATAACGTTATGACTTGGTTCCACAAGTCATAACATTATCCGGTTTTTATCATTGTGCTTTGCATTGAACGAACAACGTTAAATAAAAAAGCTATGTTCCCTTTCCAAAGAGGAAAGGGAACATGGGGGCATCTGGTTTGCTTGGAGAGGCACCTCCAGCCAACCTGATCCCAAAGCAGGCAGCTCGGGCAGGCTGCCTCCTTTAAGATCGGGCTGGCTGGGGATGTCAGGCACCTCCAGCCAGCCTGATCTTAAAGCAGGTAGCCCGCCCAGGTTGCCTACTTTGGGATCGAGGTGGCTGTAGGTGCCTTCCACTCCCAGCCACCCCACCCCAAAGCAGAGCCTGTAGCACCGGTTTGACTAGGATGGGGGAAGGTGTGCATGTCTGATCTCCCCCCCCCCCCAAAAAAAAAAACCCCAAAAAAAAAACAAAACCCCGGGGTCTAAGCCTCGGTAGATCTCTGCTCCAAAGCCTGCAGGGCTGGTCTCTAGCCTTGTGGGCTTTGGGGCAGAGCTCAACGTTGGGGAATTTGAGGCAAACAATTGCATCATACAGTGTTATCTTAACGTTGTGCGATGCAAATGTTTGCCTCCAATTCCCCAACATTATCCGATTTTGGCATTATCCAAGGCAATCATTATCCGAGGTATTACTGTACATAATTTGGTGATGTTTTTGTTACCCTGACTGCTCAAGGACTAGTGTGTTATTTTTGGATGCATTAGAGATTTCAAGGGGGAGGGGGAAGGATAACAAGTCTTAAACTCTTAAAGATACATTTTATCTGCCAAAATTAAGACTACAAATTACTCCAATATCTTGATTGAAGGTCATGTGAACCATGTTGGCTAGCTGCATGGAGATGGATGGAAGATTTACAGAAATGTTTAGAGATATCATTTACAAAACAAGCCTAGATTTCAAGTAGTATTGTAATTAGATTTTCTTACATGAATGTGTCTCCTTAAAACTTTGTAAAAAATATTCATTTGTTTGTGAATTAAAGTGTATTTAAATGTTATGTGAAAAGAAATTGGCTTGGTTTGGAACTAATTCCACTAACATCTTGAAAGAGCCAATGAAAATATTTGTCCATAATATTTCTTGGGTAAGCTTAGCCCATCTTTGTGAATTGTAAACCTAGATGCTTTGATGGTTATTATGGAGATCCTGTCTTGGGCTCTGGAGATCACTGCCGTCCTTGCCCTTGCCCTGATGGACCAGAAAGTGGTCGTCAATTTGCCAGTGGTTGTTATCAAGATCGTACTACGCTACAGGTGGTCTGTGTTTGTGAAACTGGATACAAAGGTAAGATATCTTGTGAAACAAAGTCCAACTAAGGCTTATAATTTGTGTGCATGTGTCAGTGACCAAACACCTTTCAATTGTCATAGGATGTAACACTTGGTTGTTACTGTTGCTGCTATGTGTCCTCTGAATTAAAGGTTTAGAGGTATATCAACTATTTAAGGAATTATTCTACAGTGCCACCCTCACCCCTATGGGTTTCTTTGGCAGAGCAGAGATTTGAACTTGGGACTTCTGAATCTCAGACTGACACTATGTCTGCAACACCGCACTGGTTCTTGTGAGCACAACGTTTAAGGTCTGTGATTTGACCTGCACACTGTTACCTTTCCCTCTGAAGTGGTACCTATTTATCTATTTGCAGTTTCTTGCTTTCAAGCTGCTAGGTTGGCAGGAGCTGGGACAGAGACAGGCGCTCAGTCTGGCGCAGCACTTGGGTCTCAAACTGCTGTCCTACTGACCTTCCATTCGTCAAGCTTAGTGCCCTTCACTACGTTACTGCTGCTCACTAAAGTCTTGTGTTTGCTTTTTTTTTTAACAAGTTTCCCTGTTTGTCATGTTGAGCTTCTCTCAACTCCTTCCATCCCACCTTTTGATGTGTGAAGTAGTCTCAGCTAGGAATTTTCATGCTATAATGCTGAAGCTATTTCTCCCTTCCCTGATTGGGCTTGTTGACTAGGAAGCAGATGCGATGAGTGTGCTTCTGGTTTCTTTGGAAACCCTGAAGACATTGGCGGGATTTGCCGGCCTTGCCAATGCAGCAACAACATTGACTCCACGGATCCAGAGGCTTGTGACAGGAAGACGGGTTTGTGTCTGAAGTGCTTGTATCACACAGAGGGTGAACACTGCCAGCTGTGTCAACATGGTTATTATGGACGTGCTCTTCAGCAGGACTGCAGAAGTAAGTGGAGAAGAGTCTTTGCCTCTAACCTATATAAACCTCACTTGCTGTTTTTGAAGTTTGAGGGCTGGGTTAGTCAGAGTTCACCCTTGCTGAATCTACCTTGCTCTTAACTGGAATGCCGTGACCCAACAACTGGAGTCTGATGCAAAAAGACACACACTTCAAACAAACTTCCTAGACTCTGAATGTTTAGTGCTGAGTACCAAAACTAATTGCAGCTTTTCATACACAAAGTCATACGTAATTATCCCCAAGCTTTCATTTCAGTAAGATAATTTAATATTGAAATGGAATAATTTTTATTGCGCCTTGCTAAAAAAGTTTAGAGTCAGAAATTCGTAGGGATTGCAAATTATTCAGAGAACTCTTAGGGCTCGTTCAAATATCACATGACCATGGGGGAGGGGTGACCAAAAGTCATGGAAAGTCATGGGGGAGGGGGATTCTGTGTGAAGTAACGTGATTCCAAAATTATTGCTTTTCACATCCAGCTGGCCATAGATCGATCTTCAAACCACATGTTGTTTTTTGGGGGGGTCGGTCAAAGGTCATGGAAGGTCACAGAGGGGGAAGGGCCCCCCAAAAGTGGCCTATTTTAGGTCTCGTGGTATTTGAAAGAGCCCTTAGTATTTCCTTGCCAACTTTCTATCCTTCCCTATACTGCAGTATTATTTACTGCCACACATCCTTGAATTTGCACACTGAAAGACTTCATTTTAAGGTCAACAAATAAATCTGGCTTGAATTTGGTCTTCCAAATTGTTAGCTTTAGGATGTAACCTAATACACCAGGAGCCTAATTACTGTACCTTGAGGTTAATTTTGGGCAGGCAAAGGTTATGTGTTAAACTGAACTGAAGAAAGATCTTCTGCCTAATCAGTACCTTTTGCATATCGGCTTGTTATCAAAAGAATAGCTGGGCCACTTCCTGCTGCCCTTAGGCTCAGGAGGGAGGGGAGGAGAAGCTTCTTAAATTGTATTTACAGAAACATTCCTAGTATGGTAAAGAGTAATTGCAGTGGATTTCTGAAAATCCAAAGCAGGGAGAGGGGGTGGGGAGGGAGAGTAGAAAAACAACAGGGGTTTTTGTTGTATCTTCAAAAAATGTCAAGGGTTCCCTTGCTCCTCAGCCAGTCATATCCGACTCTAGGGTTCAGTGCTCATCTCTGTTCCAAAGCCGAAGAGCCAGTGCTGTCTACTTCTGCAGACGTTTCTGTTGTCATGTGGCAGGCATGAAACACTGTTTCCCTCCCACCAAAGTGGTCCCTAGGCCTATTCATCTACAGTTGTACCTCGCTTAAAGAGCATAATGCGTTCTACAGGATTGCTCTTTAAGTGAGTTTGCTCTTTAAGCGAAACACCATTGTAAGTGACCAGTTGTGACTTCTGGGGGGGGGGGAGATTGTGAACCCCGATTTATTTGTTAAGTGAGTTTTTGGTTGGCTTTATTTGTTAAGTGAGTTTTTGGTTGGCTTTATTAGGTGACCATTCAGAGAAAATCCTGCTCTTTAAGCGAGTTAGTCTCTAAGCAAGGCACTCTTTATGCGAGGTTTGACTGTACTTGCAATTTCTTGCTTTTGAACTGCTAGGTTGGCAGGAGTTATTATCTTTAATAATAACATCTACAGTATACAGTAAAACCTCGGATAACGCTAAAACTTGGTTCGACAAGTCTTAGTGTTATCCGATTTTTAATGTTATCCGATGCATGTTAAAAGCCTATGGGATGCATCGGATAACGTTAAAACTCCATAGGGATACATTGTAACCGGCACAAGCTTTGGTGAATGCAATCTGATGCATCCCATAGGAGCTTAACGTTATTCAATGCAATCCATCCACCACCCACCCACCCCGATTGCTTAACGTTATGGAGTTTTAGCGTTATTTAGTAATATCTGAGGTATTACTGTACTGTGGCATAAGATTTCATGCATCTCTCAGTAGTAATCTTAGATGATAGGGGGTTATACATATATATGTGTCTGTGTGTAAATATAATTAGAGAGTTGTATATGTTAAGTAATAGTTTTTCCTAGAAAAATGCTTTTGTCAGTGTTCAAAACAGATTTTGTTGTTTGTCAAATGTGTTAACTGGCGGAAATAAATGGAAAATTATAGAAGAACAACGCTGGAGGCCATTTGCTGCGTGAAGAGTGGTTTAAAGCTGTTTTGCAATTTTTTTTAGTGCTCTGGAGGTGTGATTTTACAAGCAAAAAATAAACATTAATTATATAGTCAGCTACATTCTCAAGACTTAAGATGTGCAACATTTATCTTCTTACTTGTCTTAGAACAGTCTGCTCAAATAGATCAATAGCATTCCTGTTTTAAATGACTGAGAATGAAGAATGAGAAATAGTTGATTTTCCTGTTCCTTCTAATGAGCAGGTCTAAAGGCTGTCTTGGCTTTGAGTGCAACTCTCCCACAATACCTAACTCAGAGATCAAAGTCACAATGTGTCTTTAGGTTCAAAGAATGAAAGATGCAAAGGAGGTGAATTTATCAGATGAGCAAGGGCTCACGAATGAGGGAGGTTAGCTTTGGAGTTACCTTTCTTCCCCTAGGACCAGGCTATGATAATGCCCCCAAAATGAGGTCCAAAAAGGGTATTCGACTTATACTCGGATCAACGACCGTGAGGGTCCCAAAACCGCAGTGGTGCAAATTCAAACATACAGTTAAAAAAAACACTAACACTACCGTAAAAACTCAAAAAGATACCCACACAAATACCTTAATTAATTAATTTTACCATATTTTCATGTATTTTACTCACTAGCAGCTGCTGCATTTTCCACCACCACCACCCCCAACTTATACTCCGGTCAATCTATTTTCTTAGTTTTACAGGTCCAAATTAGGCACCTCGACTTATATTTGGGACGACTTATAATCAAGTATATACAGTAGCCCATCTTAAGTCTTTGGAGTCTATTCTTGAGTCTTTAGAATAGAGAGTGAGAAGAAATACAAGCCAATACATTAAAAGAAAGAAAAGCCAGTAGGCATTCAACAGTGTCACTCTGTTCATCCTCTGATATATGGTGACTGAGAAATAACCTGACAGCTGCTACTGACATGCTTGTATCTGGCCCCAAGGAAGTATCAAACATGTATCACTCCAGAGGCCATACACTGTTTTTTGTCTCTCTCAGTTGAAGACTGTTATGCTTGGTGGGAATCTCCTCCCCCAACCCAGCAAGGAGCCTTGCTGCTGGAAGTTGATTTTGACAATGTGTCCAAGAACTGTTGACAATGTGTAGGTCATGTAGAGAGTTGATTGTAAGTTTCCCCTAATCTATTGTGTTCTATTGCCCCAGAAAGAATGTTCTAATAGCCTCTTATGTTTCTCAACCTGTTAACTTGTATCTCACACAAACCTACTACCACACGCTCCTTCGGCTGCTTTTCTCTTCCAGAGTGTGTCTGTAATTACTTGGGAACTGTGCGCACGCATTGCAACAGCTCGGAAGACTGTGAGTGTGAGGAAGAAACAGGGCAATGTCAATGCCTTCCTAATGTAGTTGGTCAGAGCTGTGACCACTGTGCCCCAAACACCTGGAGGCTGGCCAGTGGAAGTGGGTGTGAACCATGCGGCTGTGATGTGGAACGATCCTTTGGCTCATCTTGTAATGAGGTAAGTGGTCTTTCTCATGACGGCCGAGGGGGAAAGAGTTCAATGCACTGTCACGCACTGATGTTGTTATTCAGAAAGCATTCCTCCACAGATTAGCTTGGCTCATGATTTGTTGTGTGTGTGGCTTGCGTGTGCTTGGCTTGTTTAGTTATTCTGACTCAATTTCTGCAAATATCTCCCGCTTGCTAATTGCCATGTTTCTGGTTGAACATATCTGTCAGAGGAAGCTGGTGGGTTTGTAGAGTTTTAGATTCAACCTTGTGAACTTTGGAGAGCTTTGAAGATGCTGTGAACTTAGTGGTCTTATACATTGTAAGTGCCAGTTCATGCACAGTTTTGAGATGGGTAAATTTGCACACAGCATCATTGTCACGTCAAGTTCACACAAGAGACTGCTTTTGTAAGAACTCGTCGTTGTCTTCGTCATTGGCTGCAACTCATATCCGAGAATACATTTCCCTCCCTGGAGCAGGAAAAATGCCACTGGCATGAATTTGGGGACATGAAAGGAGCCTCATTTGGGCGTCCCCTGAGCAGAGTTTCTCCAGCAAAAAATCCTTTCAACCCAAAATAATTTCTGATATGAAATTATTATTATTACCAAAAAAATTAACTGCAATTGGTTGGTAATCGTCGTCGACTGCAACTCATTTCCAAGAATGCATTTTTTCCTGAAGCAGGAAAAATGTCATGGATGTGAATTTGTTTAAGGTGGATCCCAGCTTGCCAAGAAGTAACCCACACACTGATCTCAAAGACATCTGTGGCACATATGAAATGATACATGTAGGATTTAACACCGGGACTGCAATGGACTGCCGCAGCCTTGAGGATATTATCAAGGTGCTCCTTCACAGCTAGTCCATCTGACATGGCCGCTTCCACCTTCATGACCATTGGGACTCAAAGTTCCTCCTCCGCTCATTTTGCCGTTGGGTCCAATATAATGGTTTCCAGTGGCATTTCCTCCATTGAGGGGTCCATCACCCCACCTAAAGGGGCTCATCTGCCTGTAGCTGTTGTTGGCCCCTTTAGGGAGTAAGGTGATTTACCACCGCCCAACACTCTGTGTTGAGTCACTGTCTGTAGGGTCTATTCAATTACCATAGTGGGATCTCCCGTCAGACAGGTGTAAGAACTACAGAAACAATAAATATTCCAAACATTCTCTCTTACATAAGTCTTTATTGTAAGAACTACAGAAACAATAAAGAGTTATGTAAGAGAGAATGTTTGAAATTTTTACACATCTCTTGTGCCAATATAACAGTACCTTTTGCAAAAGTGAAGCTGGGAAGCCCCACTGTCTGTCAGCCTTACTATTTCAAAAATCGGCAGCGCAAACTGGGCAGCAAAATCTCTTCATACTAGAAGTACATGATCCCTTGATAATAGCAGCAATTTTGATGCATTGCAAAATTAAATGTTGGGTTGTGGTGTTGCAAGAAGCAATGTGCAGCAGAGGTGATATTTTTACCAGTGACACTAGGAAACAGCTATGCCAGCTTGGCTTACTAACAAAATGTATACACATTAGAATATGTGTGTGCATGTCTTCATGAAAGCGATTTATATTATAGAATTTTATTATCATTTATGATAGCTTTTTTTTCTAAATTACATTTAAAAATTCTGGTTTATATAATTTCCTTTATTCTGTGACTAATGCACATACAAAAATCTTTGCAAAAATGTAAAGTTTTAAATCAAGTAACACCAAAAAATAGCAGTTCAATTCAGCCCAAACTAGATGCAAAAAATGTATGCCCGTGAATTTTGTGCACAAAGGGCCGGGGCAGGAGCCACCCACGGAAAATAAAGCTGCTCTTCAAAATCTCCTTAATCGAAAAGTGTCAAGAGCCAGATATTAAAAGACATGGTAGTGGGCCAGATTACTTATGGGACCGTGTCACCCCAAGAACATCTGTCCGTCCCACCAGAGCAGACCAAAGAGGCTCTCTGGTTGTTCCATCGGTTAGAGAGGCGCGTCTCTCTAGCGCTAGAAGGAGGGCCTTCTCATTGTCCACTCCTGCCCTATGGAACCTTCTGCCAATTGAGTTGCGTCTCCAGACATTGTTGCTGCCCTTCAGAAAAGGTTTAAAGACCTGGCTGGTGGGGCAAGTGTGGGGTACCAGTAATACAGTAACCCCAGCCTGTTCGTTGATTTGCTAGTACCCTACTCCCTTTTAATCTTTTAATTTTTTAATCTTTCAGACTTTTAAACTTCTATTTTTTAAACTTTTAACTTTGAATGTTTAATGTTTTATGTGAGCCGCCCAGAGTCTTTGGAGTGGGGCACTGATATAAATTGAAATAAATAAAATGAAAATAAATAAATAGATAAATAAAGACAGCTTTATTGTTCAAAAATTTCCCCTTGCACTTAGTTCCGGGGCTCAAGGCAGGTTTCAGAGACAAAATATTCCAGGCCATAAAATAAAATACAGTACAAGGTGATAGTAGCCTAATTCCTGCTCCAAAGGAATAGCAATTTCTTTTTTAGTCTGCCTCATTCTCTTTCTAAAATGAAATTTTACAAATAGAGACCCTTCACAAGGATTTTCCCATTTGTTGGTCTGAGGTTGCATGCCTTGCCACAGTGGATAAAATTTCATAGTTACAATCTGTATTTTGTAACTCTTAAAATATGTAGTGCTCTGATTATATTTTTTTAGTTTTGCAGACATTTAATTCAGTGTATTAGCCAGTCAATGGAGGAAGACTGTAATAGCTTGACCAAATTTTGTTCATTTTGCAAAACACTTCCCATTTAGCAAAATTTTGTTGCATTTCTTTGAAATAACAGTTTACTGGGCAGTGCCAGTGCATGCCAGGGTTTGGAGGACGCACCTGTAATGAATGCCAAGAGTATTTCTGGGGTGATCCTGAACTTGATTGTCAAGGTAAGTACAGTGCTTTTACTCTTCAGTGTGTCTTGTTGCTCATGAAAGTGCACTTTCACATGTTAAATCTTTATATGCCTCCCACATTGTAACTTTTCTTTCTGGTAGGAGCCCTGATCACTGCTGAATACTGTAGATAGTTTCCTTGTGCATGTAAGAAGAGACAGAGCAACATTCATATGGGTTCCCTCATGTAAAGCATTATTAGATACAAGCTAGAACAAGATTCTATAGTGCATTCATTAACTTTTTTCTTAATGTTGCAGTATTTGTTACAATACAGTACTTAAACAAAGAGGCTCACTGAATTTAGCTAGCTTTTAGTGAAACTATATTGGATTATAGTAATCTACTTACAAAATAAGATTTTTTGCAACTTAGTAACAGAAATTGAAATCTTAATTTGGATAAAGAATTGCTGGTACGTTGTTTTATCTTGCTTTTCCTTCTTCCTTCATATTGTTAACAAATTACTATTAAAAGATTTTTACACTTGAGTATTAGAGGGGAGAAAATAGCATACTATTTGTAATATATTTGTTTGCCTTTTAAACTCAGTTTTGATGTGATTTTCGAAATGATTCATGTTATCACAGATAGTGTTTTGCAAATATCTTAGACTACCACCAGATGATTTGGGGAAAGTTCCATGAGTAATTTGGGAGGGGGAGCATAGCTCAGACATCATAACGCCAAATATCACCAAACTTGGAGAGGGTCAAGAGGAGAGTCAGTAGAAGACGCTCTCCAATTTTGGTGTGCCTAGGAGGCTTAAGGGCCGAGTTACATCCCCCAGATCAGTCATTGAATTTTTAAAAATTGTACAACCCATTAAAATATTCACAGATGCCCTTTCATTAATTAAATACAGTTGTAACTCACTTAAAGAGCATAATGTGTTCCACAGGATTGCTCTTTAAGTGAAACGCCATTGTAAGTGACCAATTGTGACTTCTGGTAGGGGGATTGCGAACCCCAGTTTATTTGTTAAGCGAGTTTTTGGTTGGTTTTATTTGTTAAGTGAGGGGTTTTTTTTAACTTCAATTCCCAGAAGCCTCAGTCAGTACATTGGTTGATCAGTGCTTTGGGGAATTGACTTAGGCTTCTGGGAATCGAAGTCCAAAAATCAAAGTTTGGGAAACGCCTTGCAAGTTTATTTAACAACAACAACAACAACAACAACAACAACAACAACAACAGCTAAAATAATTGAATATATCAAATTGGGGTATCCTGCAAGGGAGGTTCACTTATATGACTATGGATATGCATGTATTAATTGTATTAAGGCACCTTCTCCAGTTTACATTCCTTTTAAAAGTAGCTCAGGTATGTACATATTGTATTTTTATTGTATTTTTATTGTATTTTTACTGTATTTTTATTGTATTTTATTGCACTCCATTGTATTGTACAGATTTTAATTTCTTCTGTTATGTTATTGACAAGGTGCTAAGACTAATCAATTGATAAACATTCATTCATTCATTCATTCATTCAATAATAATAAAAACTCCAACAGCTATAACACAACATTGTGCTTATGGTGGCTAGAATACCACCAAAGCAGAAGTACTATTCATGAAACATTTCATTGGTACAACAGAAATTGCACAACTGATTGAGCAGTCAAATTCCATGATTTCCTGTTTTGACAAGCACAACTTTATGGTACACTTGCATAAACAAGATTTTAGCCATTGACACAGTGGATCTGCTCTAGTTAGGATTAGCAAATGGATTTAGATCAATAAAAATGCTGTACTTGAACACTGTGTGCATACTTTGCTGCAGATATGCATGCATGATTAGAGCTGTTCCATGTTTTGCACTAGGGAAAATTCAATGGGTGGCATATTCCCTTTAGACTCAGCCAAAACATCTGGTCCTTGTTAAACTTTGTTTTGAAAGCTAGTTTTACAAATGGCCCTTTGCAATTATAAACATATCTGCATAATGGAATGGCGTTTCAAGCACTGTCTAGAACAGAACAAATTGTAACTGGTGTGTGTGTATGTGTGTGTGTGTGTTTAAATAACATTTAAGCAACCCATCTTGCGTCTTAGGATAACATGGAATATTTCTTGATTGCTAGGTATGAGATAAAACGACAGTATTTATGCTTTGATTTACTTTCTTACAATTGGGAAGTACAGAGATGATTTGTTCAATAAACATGGCTGTCTCTGTGTTATTGGAAAGTAGTGGGTTCGATTTCTCATTTTGAAATAATGTGCTTCCTTTCTTTAGGTAATTACAGCCTTGATATGATCTTTTATTGCTTGAAAGTAAAAGAAAGAAAATAACATATCCCGCCTTATGATTATTATTTTTAGATACAAAATGGGCAATTGCTTTCTGATTCTGTACTCTTGTGCTTGAATCCTGTACACTAGACCCCTACCATCTACCTTTTTAAGCCGAGTCACGCTGCCTTAGACTGTTGAAAGGCCGGACCACCCAGAGCCCACTGTTGTTGTTCAGTTGCACAGTCGATAGCTTGTCTCCCAAGAATCAGTTGCCTTTTTATTTTGTGGCTGCAATCCCCATCTGTAGTGAGCTTTGATCCTAAGAAAGTAAAATCTGTCACTGCTTCTACTTCTTCCCCATCTATTCTCCAGGGACTGATAGGGCCTGTTGCCATTATCTTGGTTTACTTTATATTGAGTCTCAAGCCAGCTTTTTCACTTTCTTCTTTCAAACTAATCAGGAGCTTCTTTAGGTCTTCCTTACCTTCTGCCATTAGGGTGGTATCATCTACATATCCCAAGTTGTTGAGATATTTTTTATCCCAAATTGTGATTCCTCCATCCCTGCATTGCAATTATGTGCTCTGTGTATAAGTTGAATAAGCAGGGCGATAAAATGCAGACGTGTCTTATTCCTTTTCTTATTCCAAACCACTCTTATAATTCCATATTCTGTCCTAATCGTTGCTTCTTGAGTTTCTCCAGCAAAAATTCTTTCAACCCAAAATAATCTCTGACATGAAAATGAATGAGCAACGTTGACCAAAGTATCCACTTGTATCGCTGCACAAACAACAACCGTACCTCTACCATTTTCTTTGACTGTCCTGCCTTTTGCATGGCGATGCTAGCATGCTTTTGAGCAAATATACTGCACATTGATACTGTAATTCAGTTCATCTTCAAAATGCAAGACATAGACAACATATCTTAAAATTTGTATAAAATTTTTGGCATCTCTGTATATTCATAATTATTTAGTTCTTAGCCAGTAGACAAGAATTCTGTAGCTGAAGTTTTAATTGGTGTTTAGTTCACAGCCAGAAAGAAAAGATCTTGCAGCTTACATTTATCTGACGTATATCACAGAAGGATTCAACAAAGAACTATGGCAGGCGCTACTAAAATATATTAGGAATATTAAGCAGACAGAGTTATAATTTTGGGAGAACTTCAGAGTCACTCATTGGATCCTAGACATACTGAACAATCAGATTTCCCTATTAAATTTACCTGCTGGATCTTGAACATGCAGTAGAATTCCTCATCAGCTACTGAAGTAGATTACAAGGCTGCCATCTTGCCAGCTGCAAAGAACAGTTATGAATTAGAAAAGTTCTTGCTATCATTTTCATTAATGTTAAATATTTTCAATATCTGCTCTATTTTAATTCTTGAAATGTTTGCCCTAATCTGTGGAAAAGAAACACAGAAGCCTAAATGTATGGAAAATTTTATGTATGAGAATTTTAACTATACCATTTGAATCGTGACTAATTATGTTAATATATAAATGATTGGTTTTAGATATTTTGTTTCTCTGTTTAAAAAAAACCCCAAGATTGTTTTTAACAAGATTCATTTCAGGCAGGAGAGTGCTTAATAACTCAGGAAAATATAGTCCTTAAAATATCGAAGTGTGTCTTGCAGTTTGATTCACACACACACACACACACAGTTTTGTTCTTGCTCCCTAGCGTTTCTTTTTAAACATTTTTTTAATTGCTGAGATTTATGAGAAAGTTTATCAAGAACTGTTTATCAAGGACTTTGAATTGTTCTTGTGGTTTCAGGCATGTTGATGCTGAAGCTTTTTCCATGCCGTGCACACTTAGGTGAAAATCCTTTACAATTGATGGATTGAAAACTTCTAGAAAAGTCAAATATGATCGTAATTCATATCTTCCTGTTTCTCCCAAGAGATCATGCAAAATAAATCCCAGCTGAGGGACAATAATACTGAGAATTCAGGGATGTAGCATTATAGCTGGGCATATTGCCAGGAATTTTGGATTATTATTTTAATTAGAATATATTCAGTTGTGCTGACTTCAGCTAAGTGTATTATGTGCTGCGTATTATTGAATGTAGAAGCTTTGAGGAAAAGAAGAAAAGATGGGAAATTGTTTTGTACTTACTGCTTTCCAACATTTGAAATTAGAAAAGCATTCAAAATGTTTTAAAAGTTTTATTAGGCGCACATTTGTTCCTACAAAACAAACATAAAAGCCTTCTAAACATTTGGAAATGTCTTACAGGCACCAGTGAGCTGAAACATCTTGTAGAAATAAACATTATTGAAGTCAACACAAGATAGTTAACAGTAATTTTTCCAGTCCTTCAAATCCTTTATTAGCGGATCAAGAATTACTCTTAATTCACATGTTTCCCTCCCTACAGATCAACTTCCAAATGGGAAAGAAATTGATTTTTTTTTTTTTAGGTTTCTACACCTGTTTTGGATGTGAGACAAACCGTAGTTTGTTGGTTTAGATCAGGCATGCCCAAACCACGGCCCGCGGGCCGGATCCGGCCCGCCAGGCCATTTCATCCGGCCCCCGACATGGTATAAGAACTCTTATAATTTTATTTTATTTTTTTAAAAAAAATTTGGGCGAACTTTTTTTTGGGCGGAGGGATCACAAGTCAGTGAAAGAGTGATTTGCCTAGTTCCTTCCTCCTCCTGCTTAGTACTAGGAGTTCAGCTGGATCTACTTTAGAATGGCTGAATCAATACGCCAGAGTGGAGAGAGGGACTTCAGTCGGAGCTAAAAGTAAGTCGTTTGGGCATGCCTGATTTAAAGCAATTAAAAAAGAAAGCCAGGAGCAGGGGGGAGGGGGAGGGAAGCGAGGTTTAGAGTTCTTCAAATATCTTTGTCAGGCTGCGTATATTGCAAACTTAAGATATCAGAAGAGAAGCAAAAAAAGTTCACAACTTATCAGGTGCCACAATGCATAATGCATCCACCCATCCATTGGCTGGGCAAAAGAAGTTTGTTTTGCAGCCCTTTGTAGGAGGTTTGAATAAGACCCCCGGGATGTTCCCTTACTGTCAGAAGCAACAAATGTTGCTTTTCAGCTCGCTTGTGCAAAGAAGTTTGCTCTGCAACCTTTTGCAATTGCAAAGGTTTAAATAACCTGGGATTTTTCATCAGTTGCAAAAAGAGACGTTACTTTACCTTTAGGCTTGCCCTGTCATTGTGTGCCTGTGGAGTTGATGTGCTCTTACAAATTCAACCCACGAAGCTTTGCTCTTCTGCCTGATGTGGTGGATTTGATCTCAAATCCACCTCAAATTTAAATACTGTACAGCTCAAATTTAAATACAGGAGTTAGTCTACAAAAGGCCCTGGAGAATGCATTAAATTTGGTAAAGGTTTCTCTTGCTCGAAAGCCAGTCGTATCTGACTCTAGGGGTCAGTGCTCATCTGTTTCAAATCCAAAGAGCTAGTGCTGTCTGCTTCTGCAGACGTTTCCATGGTCATGTGGCAGGCATGACTAGGCCCACAGAACACTTGTTACCTTCCCACTGAACTGGTCCCTATTTATCTACTTGCAATCGTAAAAGTAAAGGTTTCCCTTGCTCGAAAGCCAGTCGTATCCGACTCTAGGGGTCAGTGCTCATCTCTGTTTCAAATCCAAAGAGCTAGCGCTGTCTGCTTCTGCAGACGTTTCCATGGTCATGTGGCAGGCATGACTAGACACTGCAGCCCAGAGAACACTTGTTACCTTCCCACCGAACTGGTCCCTATTTATCTACTTGCAATCATAAATGTAAAGGTTTCCCTTGCTCGAAAGCCAGTCGTATCCGACTCTAGGGGTCAGTGCTCATCTCTGTTTCAAATCCAAAGAGCTAGCGCTGTCTGCTTCTGCAGACGTTTCCATGGTCATGTGGCAGGCATGACTAGACACTGCAGCCCACAGAACACTTGTTACCTTCCCACCGAACTGGTCCCTATTTATCTACTTGCAATCTCTTGCTTTTGAACTGCTAGGTTATAAGTATATATAAAGGTAAAGGTTTCTCTTCCTCGAAAGCCAGTCGTATCCGACTCTAGGGGTCAGTGCTCATCTGTTTCAAATCCAAAGAGCTAGTGCTGTCTGCTTCTGCAGGCATTTCTGTGGTCATGTGGCAGGCATGACTAGACACTGCAGCCCACAGAACACTTGTTACCTTCCCACCGAACTGGTCCCTATTTATCTACTTGCAATCGTAAAGGTAAAGGTTTCCCTTGCTCGAAAGCCAGTCGTATCCGACTCTAGGGGTCAATGCTTATCTCTGTTTCAAATCCAAAGAGCTAGCGCTGTCTGCTTCTGCAGACGTTTCCATGGTCATGTGGCAGGCATGACTAGACACTGCAGCCCACAGAACACTTGTTACGTTCCCACCGAACTGGTCCCTATTTATCTACTTGCAATCGTAAAGGTAAAGGTTTCCCTTGCTCGAAAGCCAGTCGTATCCGACTCTAGGGGTCAATGCTTATCTCTGTTTCAAATCCAAAGAGCTAGCGCTGTCTGCTTCTGCAGACGTTTCCATGGTCATGTGGCAGGCATGACTAGACACTGCAGCCCACAGAACACTTGTTACCTTCCCACCGAACTGGTCCCTATTTATCTACTTGCAATGTCTTGCTTTTGAACTGCTAGGTTATATGTATATATAAAGGTAAAGGTTTCTCTTCCTCGAAAGCCAGTCGTATCCGACTCTAGGGGTCAGTGCTCATCTGTTTCAAATCCAAAGAGCTAGTGCTGTCTGCTTCTGCAGGCATTTCTGTGGTCTTATGGCAAGCATGACTAGACACTGCAGCCCACAGAACACTTGTTACTTTCCCACTGAACTGGTCCCTATTTATCTACTTGCAATTTCTTGGTTTTGAACTGCTAGGTTGGCAGGAGTTGGGACAGAGATGGGAGCTCATTCCGTCCTGCAGTACTCGGGAATCGAACTGCTGACCTTCCGCCTCCCAGTCAGCGTCTTAGTGACTTGAGCCACTGCAGTCCCATATGTATATATGCAGTACTGTAAAGCTATTTAGATACACTGTATGTCTATAGTGGCTGCACTCTACTCTGGCAGCAGAGGTAGCTCCAGTTGATGGGGCAAACTGTCCCCAGCTAATCAGTGGCATCTCCGCTGCCGGCATGAGATTTCCCATTGATCAGCTGACTGGCGGTATAGAGATGTCCCAGGTAAGCCGATTGGCAGTCACGATGGCATCAGAGATGCTGTGGACCAAATGGTTATGTTCTCCTTCATCAGCTGGAAATCTGTCTGCACTACCAGGGCAGATCAAAGCCACTGATCAGTGAAAACAGACTCCAGCTGATCAAGGGAGACCATTCCTAGCTATCTCAGAAAACAAAACAAAACAAATAAAATACACAGTAGCACTTTAAAGACTAACTGCTATTCCTAGCTAATCACCCACCAGTAATTCTTTTTTAAAAAATGTTTATTTGAAGAGTCCTAGTGCTATGACACTTTGAATAAATATTTTTTGAAAAAACAATGCACTATAGCAGTAGAGGGGCTCCCACTGATTGGTAGTAACTGGTGTCAGCTGATCTGCAGCTGTAGAGAGATGCAGCAGATCTGTTAATGCTGCCTCTGCCAATCAGCTGTAATCTATGTCACCTCCTGCTGCAAGTTTATCTGGGCTTTCCCAGGTAAACATTAACAGGAGTGGGCACAAAGTCTAAACCAGTGATGGCAAACCTTGGTAGTTCAGGTGTTATGGAACTTCAATTCTCAGATGTCCTGATAACCAGAAGTGCTGATTTAGGCTTCTGGTAATTGAAGTCCAAGAACACCTGGAGTGCCAAGGTTCACCATCACTGGTCTGAAGTGATTTATTTTACACTGATTCAAGTATTGGTATAAGTTGGAAGTCAAAATTGATTTACAGTATTATGGCTGTGCATTGTGTAATTCCTGATTTTAAATTGATTGGGAGACCCAATGCGCGCTAATTTTGAAGTTCCCCCACCCTCTGAGGCTGCAGCAAGCCAGGCAGGACATGATGTCAGGAAGCAGATCTTTTCTAAGGCTAATGACTTTTCATTGCTAATTAAATTCCAAAGTTTCAGGTAGGTGGGGTTTTAATTGGCAATGAAAAGTCATTAGCCTTATAAAAGATCTGCTTCCTGACATGATGTCAGGAAGCAGATCTTTTCTAAGGCTAATGACTTTTCATTGCTAATTAAAATCCAAAGTTTCAGGTAGGTGGGGTTTTAATTAGCAATGAAAAGTCACTAGCCTTAGAAAAGATCTGCTTCCTGACATGATGTCAGGAAGCAGATCTTTTCTAAGGCTAATGACTTTTCATTGCTAATTAAAATCCCACCTACCTGAAGCTTTGGAACACAACAACAGCTCCTTGGATGCCACAATGACCAAGCTGGATGTGAGTTTCTAGGATCTGTCATATTTTTTTAAAAGGACACTTTTAAAGGACACCGCGAAGGCGGCAAAGGAGGAGCCGGCGAAAGAGGAGCCGGCGGCAAAAGCGTTAGTGGTGGCGGCGGCGGCGGCAAGGCTGGGTGGATTGATGTACCATGGAGAGATAGTTCGGCCCTCGGAGCATCTGATAAAATGTTATCCGGCCCCCGGGCCGAAAAGTTTGGGCACCCTTGGTTTAGATGTAACAGCAAACAATGGGTTGCTTGCAGCAGGAAGTTATCTAATTAACGTAAAGATACTTCCTAGTACTTCAAGCTGTAAATTGGGTGGGTTAAAAATATTGTTTGAGAACTGACTTATAATAACCAGTCTTGGTTGCTGTTGAAAACTTCTTGTGGGTAAGAATCTGTATCTCTTGAGTATACAGTAATACCCTGGATAACGCGAGTACTGTATAGCGTGAAAACCGCATAACGTTACAAGATTTTTGGAAAAATCTTGTATCAAATAACACGATTTTTAACGTTATCCGATACAGTCGTTCTTAGCAGCAGGGTGGCTGGAAAGCTGAACGGGGTTCTCCGTTCAGCTTCCCAGCCACCCCACAGCTGCGGAGGCAGGGGTGGGGAGGCTGGAAAGCTGACGGGGGGCTCCCCCGTCGGCTTCCCCAGCCACCCCACAGCTGCGGAGGCAAGGGCGGGTGGCTAGGGAAGCCGACAGGTAGTCCCCGTCAGCTTCCCCAGCCACCCTGCAGCTGTAGATCGGGTCCTCTGATCTCTCTGGAGCAGGCAGGGGACCCGATCCAAGCTGTTTCTGGACTTCCCCGACATCCTCACCCAGTGCAGCAAGCCAGAATGTCGGGATTCAAACCCTGACATTCTGGCTTGCTGCACTGGCTGAGGACGTCGGGGAAGCCCAGAAACAGCTTGGATCGAGTCTCCCCACCTCCCTAGATCCGGCCGGGGGGGGGGTCAGAGACCCCAAAATTGGTAAAAAAAAAATAATCCATTTTTTTTACCAATTTTGGGGTCTCTGACCCCCCCCCCTTGCCGGGTCCAGGGAGTTGTGTCGACCCGCTCCAAGCTGTTTCTGGGCTTCCCCGACGTCCTCAGCCAGTGCAGCAAGCCAGAATGTCAGGGTTCGAATCCCGACATTCTGGCTTGCTGCAGTCTCAAAGAGGGTGGGGGAACTTCAAAATTAGCACGCATTGGGTCTCCCGACCTCCCTAGAGCCGATGCGTGCTATTTTTGAAGTTCCGGTTTGCTGCAGCCTCCAGGGAGGTGGGGGGACTTAGGAAACAGCTTGGATCGGGTCTCCCCACCTCCCTGGACCCGGCCGGGGGGGGGGGGGGTCAGAGACCCGAAAATTGGTAAAAAAACCATCCATTTTTAAAACCAATTTTGGGGTCTCTGACCCCCCACTGGGTCCAGGGAGGTGGGGAGACCCGATCCAAGCTGTTTCTGGGCTTCACTGACTTCCTCAGCCAGTGCAGCAAGCCAGAATGTCAGAGTTTGAATCCCGACATTCTGGCTTGCTGCACTGGCTGAGGACATTGGGGAAGCCCAGAAACAGCTTGGATTGGGTCTCCACACCTCCCTTGACCCGGTGGGGGGGGGGGGTCAGAGACACCAAAATTGGTTAAAAAAAACATCTTTTTTTTTTTTTTACCAATTTTGGGGTCTCTGACCCCCCCCCCCTTGCCGGGTCCAGGGAGGTGTGGAGACCCGATCCAAGCTGTTTCTGGGCTTCCCCGACATCCTCAGCCAGTGCAGCAAGCCAGAATGTCAGGATTCGAATCCCGACGTTCTGGCTTGCTGCAGCCTCCAGGGAAACAGGGCTTTTTTAAACATTGTGTGATCAATGTATCACACAACGTTAAAAACCGGATAACGACGGGACTTGTGGAACCAAGTCATAACGTTATCCGGGGTACTAATGTATATAGTTTTACGTTCCTGTTGCCTTTGATACAGTTATGGTCAAAGTGCAATTATCAGTATACAAAAGCATCACTGACAGATATGTTCACCCATTTAAAGTGCTTTTAAAAGAGCAAGTTTCACCAACATCTGTTGGTTGACATTTTGTATTATTGAACTATCATTATAGTTCTCCTTCGTGTTGTTTGGGGATGCACACTGATGGGTTCTGCGCCTGCGCTGAATCCGGAGCGGAGCTGGAAAGCTGATTGGATAAAGAGTTTTGAATGTGGGACCGCCCACCATGCCCAACCCCTTTAGGCGCCATTTCGCGCTCTCCCCTCAGTTTGCTTTTTTCCGCTGCGCAAGCAGGAGCCTGGAAAAAAAGCTGTGAGTACTTTGCTGAGATTGTCTCAGAATCTTCCAATTTTTCCTACCTTACAATTTTTCTCGGACTAGGGGACTTGTTCCCTTGGTCCTCGTGTGGCTGGGGCTCGTCCTCAGCCGCCGTTTAAAAAAAAAAAAAAAAAAAAGACCAACATCTCGTGTCGGGGCCTCCCGGCCGGGATAATTTTTTCTCTTCGGCCATCTACTTCGGTGGATGGCCTCAGCGGCAGCGTTCAAGCAGTGTCCGTCCTGCAAGAGAAAGTTCCCTAGCTCGGACGGGCACGTGCGTTGTCTTCGCTGCCTCGGGGAGAGTCACCAGGTCCAGACCTGCGAAGTCTGTCGCGGCTTCTCGAAGGCCGCCATCAAGAACCGCCAGTACCGCCTTCAAGCCTACCTCATGGAGGCCGCACTGGCACCACCGGCTCCCCCAGCTCCAGAGCAGGCCGCTTCCACGTCTGCTCCTTCAACCTCCACTTCTTCTTCCAGGCCCTCGGCCTCTGACCTGTTCAGGCGGAAGAAGGAGCAGGAGAAGAAGAAGAAAGACAAAAAAGAGAAAAAGAAGCGCCGTAGCTCTTCGTCTTCTCTTCCTCCGACCCCGGCACCGGCTCACCTTTCGCCGCCACGCTCCCTAGCATCCGCCCCGGTCGCAGCTCCACCTACGCCGGGTAGGATGTCGACCGAGGCCCGGGACGCCACGCCGGAGAGGGCCCACAGCCCTCCACCGCCGCCGGAGACTCCTCCACCTGTACCACCGCACAGGTCTTCCTCCCTCCGCAGTCCTTCCGTGGTTCCTGGTCCGGCTACCGAACCGCCGCCCCAGTTGAGCCTCATCGCCCCGTACATCGAGGCGATGGTGCGGAAACTGCACACCGAGCTCTACGGCCCGCAGACGACACCGTGGGAGCGCCCTCTGCCCTCACCACCAGCCACGGAGGCACCACCGCTCCGTGAGGAGGGCCCCGCACCGAAGCGGCAGAGGGTGGAACAGGCGCGGTCGGAGGCCTCTCTCCCTCCGTACCAGCTGCCTTTGCCGGGGAGCGATCCGAGATCCGCCAGGCCGTACTGGTCGGACTCGGACCCCGAGGTCTACCTGCCACCGCCCAGCGTCTCGGAGCGGTCAGGAGACTCCGACTCGTCG
Organism: Furcifer pardalis; assembly: GCA_030440675.1. NCBI lineage: Eukaryota > Metazoa > Chordata > Lepidosauria > Squamata > Chamaeleonidae > Furcifer > Furcifer pardalis. The sequence goes on from CP126892.1 coordinate 200,819,801, forward strand.
GATCAGGAGGAGGAGCAGCATCAGCCACCGCCGGTCGCGGTCGACAAGTCCCCGGACGACAACATCGGCGCCGTCCACGGATCCCAGCCGGAGGATTTGAAGACCTACACCGGACTGATCACTCGCCTCGGATCCACCCTTGGGATTCGGGCGGAGGCTCCCCCGGACGACTGTGAGGATGTCGTCTGCGGCTTGGCCGACCGCAAGGAGCTGGTCCCCGTCCGCCTCGGACTGCTCCCTAAGATTGCTAAAGCGGCCAAGGAGGTGTGGAAGAAGCCGGTTTCTTCCCACTCCGTATCCAACAGAGTGGACTCTATGTACAGACTGCTGGACGATTCCAACTTTCTGCACATTCACCCGGCACCGAACTCCCGAGTGGTCAAGGGCTCCCAACACCGGACGCCGATCAGCAGCACTCCCATCCCGTCGACCCAGGAAGGGAAGAAGCTGGACGCACTGGGCAGGAGGTTCTACGCCAATGCCTCCTTGTCCTTCCGTGCGTCCAACTACGCGACGGCCATGGGAGGCTACCAGTGTCGACTCTGGGAGCAAGCGGAGTCGTTCAAGTCCCTGCTGCCACCTGATCGACAAGCGGACTTTGAAAAACTCTGCATGGAGGGCAACCACCTCTCCCTCCAGCAAATCCGCACCGGCCGCCACGTCACCGAGTCGGAGGCAAAAAACTTGGCCTCCGCCATCCAGCTCCGTCGCCACGCCTGGCTCCGTTCAGCTAACCTGCAGGACGATGTCAAGCGGCTCGTGGAGGAGCTTCCCTTCGATGGCGAGGGCCTCTTCGCCAAGGAGACCGACACCTCCTTGGGAGAGCTGAAAGGGGACTACGCCACGATAAAACAGCTCCGCCCTCCACACCGTGGGTCCGGCCGTTACCATCAGGACCAGCCGTCGACGTCTCAAGCGGGCCCATCCTATCAACCTCGCCCGCCACAGAGACAAGGGGACTACTCCCGGTACCAGCCCTACCGGCAGCGCCAACAACCCAACCGTCCACGCTACCAGCAACGGCCTCAGACTGGCAAGCGTACGGAACGGAAGGGCAAACAACGTGTTTGACTCTTCCGTGACCGAGACTCTACCCTACCGCCCCCTTTCCGACTACCTATCGGCGTGGTCTGCCATCACCACAGACCGATGGGTTTTAACCATCTTAGACTCTGGCTACGCGATCGAGTTCGGGAGATGCCCTACTGTCGGACGGATCCGCATCACCGATCCATCCCCACCGCTCCAGGAGGAACTAACAGCTCTCCTAGAGAAGGGCGCCATAGAGCCGGTCGCAGCGTCGGAGTCTCACGAAGGGTTCTTCTCCCGATACTTCCTTGTGGACAAAAAAGACGGGGGGGCACGTCCCATCCTGGACCTCCGTCTTCTCAACAAGCATATCGACGCGAGGAAGTTCCGGATGGTAACCCTTCACTCCATCCTCCCGCTGATCAACCACGGGGACTGGTTCACCGTCATCGACCTGAAGGACGCCTATTTTCACGTGTCCATCAGGAGGGAACATCGTCGTTTCCTCCGATTCCAGGTGGGCGGCAACATCTACCAGTACACATGCCTACCCTTCGGCCTCTCCACCGCTCCGAGGGTATTCACGAAGTGCATGGCACCGGTGGCTGCTCATCTGCGACTGCAAGGCGTCCAAGTGTTCCCGTACATAGACGATTGGTTGATCTGCTCCCCGACCCAACAAAAAGCCAAGGACGACGTTGCACATTGCCTCGCCCTTATGCAGAGCCTCGGTCTGCGGGTCAACTTCAAGAAATCCCAGTTGACCCCCACTCAACGAATAGAATACATCGGAGCCGTTCTAGACTCTCTGGCTCTAAGAGCCTACGCCCCAACCAAACGTCTGCTCGACATCCGCACAGTGGTGGCACGGATCCAGGGCGGACGTCGGGTCCGTGCGAGGGACGCCCTCCGTTTGCTAGGACTCATGGCGTCGACCACGGCGGTGGTCTCGCACGCCAAACTCAAGATGCGCTCCCTCCAGTCGTGGTTCCTCTCCTCCTTCAACGGCACCCACGACAACCTCGGGAAGTGGCTCACACCGACCCCCGAACTCCGAGACCAGTTAAACTGGTGGACAATGGACCAGAATGTGACCGCGGGGAGACTCTTCACCCTTCCCGCACCGTCCATCCAAGTCACCACCGACGCGAGCACCCACGGATGGGGTGCGTGCTGCCGCGGACTACGGATTCACGGCATATGGACGCCCGAGGAAGCCGACCACCATATCAACTTCCTCGAGCTGCTAGCGGTATGGAAGGCGATGAGGTCCTTCAGACCGTCGATCGCGGGCAGTGTGGTGCAGATCGCCTCGGACAACACCACGACACTAGCCTATCTCAACCGGCAAGGAGGGACCAAGTCTCTCTCCCTCCTCTACCTGACCGTCCAGATGTGGGAGTGGTGCCTGAAGGTACATGTGTTCCCCATAGGTGTCCACATCCAGGGCACCCTGAACTCCGATGCAGACTCCCTGAGCCGCAAAGGGACGGCAATGCACGAGTGGGAACTGGACGGATCGGTGTTCGACCGCCTGTGCCGACGGTGGGGCACACCGACCCTAGACGTCTTCGCGTCACAGACCAACTCCAAGTGCCGCCGTTACTGCTCCCGAGCAGGGATCGGCCACGGATCGGAGGGCGATGCCTTCATGGTGCCGTGGCACCAGGAACTGCTGTACATGTTTCCACCGATCCCTCTCATCCAACGGGTCCTGATACGGATCCGTGCGGAGAACGCCTGGACGATCCTGGTTGCCCCGTCCTGGCCGCGCCAGCCGTGGTTCCCACTACTCCAAACCCTGGCTTGCGATCGTCTCCGCCTACCCACCGATCCGAATCTCCTCCGCATGGAAGACGGTCGGATCCTTCACTCGGATCTGCCGAGCCTACACCTGACGGCCTGGCTTATCCGCCCAACATAGCACGGATCCTTGATCTGTCAAGGAAACCTTCCACACGGAAGTCCTACGATGCCAAGTACCGTCGCTTCACTGACTTCCTAGCATCCAGCGACCGCACCGTGGACTCCGCATCCCTGCAGGATGTCATGTCCTACCTCCTGCACCTCGCCGAGTTGGGATCCGCACATTCATCATTGAAGGTCCACCTAGCTGCTGTGGTCGCCAAGGCCCCACCTTCTTCAGTATTGTCCTCCGCCTTCAGAGACAAAACTGTTAAAAGGTTCCTTCAAGGGCTACGCAACGCCTATCCTCCAGTGAAGATACCACCCCCTCAGTGGTCCCTCACTACAGTGCTCACCGCACTCACGAAGGCACCCTTTGAACCCATGGCTTCGGTGGACATTAAGTTTGTCTCCTACAAGACTGCTTTCCTTGTAGCTATCACTTCTGCCCGACGGGCAGGGGAGCTGGCAGCCCTTCGGTCTGACCCTCCTTTTCTCAAGTTCTACCCTGACAGGGCAGTGTTGCACCCAGATCTGACATTCCTGCCCAAGGTCCTGACTGAATTTCACCTGGCCCAAGCCATCACGCTTCCAGCATTCTTCCTGAATCCCTCGTCTCCACAAGAGAGAGTGTGGCACTCGTTGGATGTCAGGAGGGCTTTGCTGTTTTACACCCAGAGGACTGCGTCCTTCAGGAGAGCAAAACAACTGTTTGTGGCTTATGGTGGCAAGACTAAGGGACAGCCTCTGTCTGCCCAGAGACTATCTAAATGGATCTCAGGTACCATTTACCTGGCCTATCAGATGTCATCCCTGCCACCTCCGCCTCATGTCCGGGCTCACTCCACCAGGACACTGGCTTCCTCCACTGCATTCCTAGAGGGCATCCCGATGGAGGATATCTGCAAGGCTGCCACTTGGTCCAGGTCCTCCACCTTCATCACCCACTACCGGGTTGATACAAGGTCCGCCCCTGATGTCAGACGGGGCAGGTCCATCCTGACGGCTGGTCTCCGATCCTCTTCGCTGATGACCGCCCATCCATGATGCCATCGCGCTCTCCTACATCTCAGGACGCCGGCTGCCCACCATCCAAGTAAGTGAGCTTGTTAGTCACCCATCAGTGTGCATCCCCAAACAACACGAAGGAGAAGGACAGGTTTCACTTACCAGTAACTGTCGTTCTCCGAGTATGTTGTTTGGGGATTCACACAACCCAACCCTGCCTCCCCTCAGGGCTGCCGGCCTGAGATGGCCTTAGGCTTAGCGGGCAGCTTTAATATCAAACTGAGGGGAGAGCGCGAAATGGCGCCTAAAGGGGTTGGGCATGGTGGGCGGTCCCACATTCAAAACTCTTTATCCAATCAGCTTTCCAGCTCCGCTCCGGATTCAGCGCAGGCGCAGAACCCATCAGTGTGAATCCCCAAACAACATACTCGGAGAACGACAGTTACTGGTAAGTGAAACCTGTCCTTACCTACTGACAATGTTTTTAGAATTAACTTCTTTCCATTAGCATTGTATTGCAAAGTCATATTTGTGACATTTCACTGTACAGGGTTTTTTAATAAATATTTTTAACAGAAAAAGTTTACTGCTTCTTTTCAATATTTCAATAAATGTATTTTAAATGGAGTTCATTCAGTAGCAATGACCCATGAAAAGGATAAAGATGTTAATGTTGAAAGGTTGCTTGACTATAAATGTTTTCACTATAAGATAATTTATTTTCTCATCTTTCTGTAGAAATTACAACAAATATCAGCTTGAATTTAATAAATTTCAGCCTGACCTGCTTTGGAAGATAATATTTCTATCTTTAATTTAAAGCATTTATTTGCAATTCATTTATTGAGGTTTCTTTTATCCCTCTTTTAAGTATTTTCCCCCTCCAACACATAGAAAACTGATGTTGGAATATTTTTCTCTCCTACTGCTTCTTTCACGTGCCTTAGCTAATCTAAAATGTGTTGCTAATGGGTGAGTCTGAGATAAGAGAACATATTGAGACGTACTTGGAGCATGATTTTTAGTAAGCAATGTTAATATTGATCATTTCCTCTACCATTAGCTTAGATGACCTTATTAACAATAACTTATCTCTCATCTGCCATACAGTAGTGCAGTGATGGTGAACCTTTTAGAGAGTGACCAAGTGCCCAAAATGCAACCCAAAACCCACTTATTTATCACAAAGTGCCAAAAAGCAACAGGGGATGAAGGAAACACTCCCACTGGGTTTCTGGGTAGAGGTGGGGCGTGGGGCCACAACTCCAAGAATACCCATCATCTATACTGGCTAGGTTATACTTATAGTGTGAATTCTAGTCCAGAAAAGTATATTTGCAAGCTCTGAGAGCCCATAAAGGGGAGGTAGGGAATGGAAAAAGGGAGGTCACAACCTGAAAGGGTAGGAGGAAATTTGGGAGAAAGAGAAGTAAAGAATGCAAGTGCTCACAGTACGTTTCTCATTTCCAAACTGCAGTTTATGTACTGAGTAAGAAGAATAAGCCTGCACTAAGTCAGGTGCTTGAATCTTTAAAAGGTGTGGTCAAGTGTGTCTTGGTTTCATTTCCCCTTCTTCTTTTTCAAGTCCCATATCCATCCCAGATATTGCCTATCAATAGTCTTCCTGTTCTTAACTCCTTGGAACATTTCTTCCAAGGACATTCCACATCAGTCCCTCAGGTTCTTTAGACACAAAGTCCGTCTATGTCCAGGGTCTCTCTTCCCAGGGATCTTCCTTTGCATAGTGCTGTGATGGCGGACCTTGGCACTCCAGATGTTCTTGGACTTCAGTTCTCAGAAGCCCAAGCACCTTGTGAATCCACACAAATGGGTTTACTGCAATTCATCTGGCCTGCGCTGCCCTCGTTGCTCCTGGAAGCGGAAGTGAATGTACGGGCACGTTTTACTTCCGCTTCCTGGAGCGACGAGGGCAGCGCAGGCTGGATGAATCTCAGTAGACCCATCTGTGTGGATTCACAGGGTGCTTGGGCTTCTGGGAATGGAAGTCCAAGAACATCTGGAGTGCCAAGGTTCGCCATCACTGGCATAGTGAGTTGGAGTATTCTTTTCACCTAGTTAATGTTTCAGTAGTTTTTGCTTCCCAGAAAATTACTCCAAATGTATTTTTAATATAGCATTGGGTCTACTCATCAGCAGATCTAGTCTTAACGAGGTCTGTATCCAATGTACTAATTAACATTGTTTGCCTCTGTTTCTTGCATACTTCTGTGATTACTTAAATCACTTCTAGCAACTGGATGTGCTCCAGAAGTTATCACAACCTACTTTTATCCTCCCAAGGGAAGATAAGATAACCATAGTTTTTTTAAAATAATGGTTTTATGTAACTTTCGTGGTATACAAAATTTTCAAGTGCAATATGAATGTGACAAAATCGAGGAGTATTGTGCACTGTGGGAAGCAAAACAAGAGATTTCAGTAAGTAGAAAATTCATTATGTTCCCAGAATCTCCTAGTGCTCTGGAAATAACTTAAAATAAGAGCTTAAAACATCACTGTAATATGTATCATGCCTGGACTCTGTAAGCTTGTTTTTATGATGATCTACTCCAGAGATCCAGATGTGCTACTCAGGGATTTGTAGTGAAGACTTTTTACATTCCTGTATTCTACATATGCTTTGCACTAACCTTGTGCTGGATGGACCAACACCAATTAATATTCTCCAGTGTTGTGCAAGATGAGGAAGTCAACCTGGATATCTTCCAAGAATGTGCTGTCCTGGATTTGATCATCTGTTGCCAAACAGTCTGCCAAAGAGCACGGAAGAGTTTGCAGATATGGACATCTTAAAAATATGTACCTTGCTTTGTATCAAAAAGATCCACTGAGGAGTGCTTCTTGTTTAGTATTAATTTCATTTTTTATCCTTGTGGTTTGTTTTTTTTAATCACATCTCAACAGCCAGCCAGTATTCGTGTGGCCACAGTGCACCAGCAGTGGTCATTGGGTTTCCAATTTTCTCTTAACACACACGTGGTGCTGGTGGTTGGTTGTTGTTCTTTTAAAATTTGTTTTGTATACAGTAATACCTCGGATAACGTTTACCTCGGATAACGCTAAATGCGCATAACGTTAAGTAATCTGGGGAGGAGAATTGGATCGAATAACGTTAAGGTCCTATGGGATGGATCGGATAACAACCGCTAAAGCCTGTGCAGTTACAATGTATCTCTGTGGAGCTTTAACGTTGTCCGATCCATCCCATAGGATTTTAACGTGCATCGGATAACACTGAAAATCGGATAACTCCAGGACTTGTGGAACCAAGTCTTAGCGTAATCCGAGGTATTATTGTATTTGCAAATGTTCATCTTCTTTCAAGCCTATTGATCTTCCCTATTATATCTGTGTGGTTTTGTGGCCAAAGCATCCTCACCAAGACTCACGGCCTGAACTTTGAGAACATATGGAATTATATGTATGCAGTTGATTCAGTCAGAATACGTTTCTGTGACACTTTGTCAAAGAGTTATCACCATCAGACTCCATAAGGGATTTTAATTCTTGTGTTGTCTGCTGTATAGTTAGCTAGGTTGCTCAATGAGTTGGGTCACTGGCTGTGAAGATAGGAGTTGATTCCCCACTGTCCCTTGCAGGAGAAGACCCAGCCTTGAGGAAGCTGAACAGTACCAGAGTACCTAAAAAGAAAACAATGTTTAAATCTCTTCTGAGTACTGTACTGTGTTCCTAATACATCCTGCCAAAGAGCACGATAACCTGATAGTGCATGGCACTTAATGTCATATAATAAGTCCTTCCCATGGTGAATGTGACATACAACTAAAAGAAAAGTACAGTTGTACCTCGCTTAAAGAACATAATGTGTTCCACAGTATTGCTCTTTAAGCAAGTTTGCACTTTAAGCGAAACACTATTGTAAGTGACCAATTGTGATTTCTGGAGGGGGGGATTGTGAACCCCGATTTATTTGTTAAGCGAGTTTTTGGTTGGTTTTATTTGTTAAGCGAAGCAACCATTCAGAGAAAATTCTGCTCTTTCAGTGACTCTTTAAGTGAGGCGCTCTTTATGCGAGGTTTGACTGTAATACTACCGGTAGCTTAGTAGCATTAATTATACAATTCTACATTCTACTTTGATTTATTTACTTGCTATGACTTTTCCTACTGTTATAGTTATAAAATTATTATTATTTTTACTATTATCAACATAATTTCCCCTGAGTATGCTGATACCTCCCTCTCACTTCTCAGTGTCTCAGTTTTGTCTACACTCCTATTTGTGCTTAAAACTTAGGCTTATTAAAAGAGTTAATAATGTATCCATCAAGATATCTGAAAAAAGCTTAAAGGTTTTTAAAACAATTAACTAATTCATTATTTGATATTTTAGAATCACAGTTCTCTCCTTCCCTGCCTAGGCCAGACGTGAAACTGCCAAAATGAAGGCACCATTTGGTGAGTTCATTCTGCAGTTCCTTTCACCTGACCTAGTGAGAAACATTAGCCGGCAACATAAAGTTGCCGTTACCAGGATACGCCCGATTGTACCCTAGTAATGGCAACAAGTGTAGAAACATTGACCAAGATATTCCTGCAATCAAGAAATAAGCTTGATAGTTTATTTTTAAAATTAATTAATTAATTAATTAATTAATTAAATTTCTATTGCCACCCAACTCTGCAACGACTATTAAAAACAATATCAAAACTAACTAAAACCCCTTAAAAACCCAATTAAAAAGTCAAAATAATTTCACACACACACACACACACACACACACACACACACACACACACACACACACACACACACACACACACACACACACACACACACACACACACACACACACCATCCATTAAAAGAGAGAGATAAATCTTAATTATATAAGCCAGCAGGCGGGGGTCACCCCTCCATGGTGCCCCCGATGCCATCATCCAAACCCAATGCTATAATTCCACCACCTCCCCAACTCCATCTAGATATCACAGTGATTAACAATGCCAGTTCTGTATAGTTACTTGCATTACAGGAGGTTAACATGTCGTATTCTGTAAATCAGTGCTAATATACAGGGTGCCTCAAAAATCACCATATGTAGGTAAAATTGCATAACAATTGATATCTTAGACTATCTTCGCCATGAATGAGAGAGAAGACTTTGTGTGTGTGTAGAGAGATGGACAACACATGGGGAATATTTTGTAACTATTTTGTAAAAATTTCGGATGAATATTTTGTATATAAAGGTACATTTAGCTACAATTTCCCGTTTTCTGTTCTGTGTGGCGACTTTTTGGTAGTTATGGACTATGTCTATTCTTCATAACTCTGGAGCTCCTCTGTAGTTATGGACTGTGTAGTTATGGACTATGCTTATTCTTCATAACTCTGGAGCTCCTCTGATTCAGTAATTAAAATATAAGAATCAACCTATTTATTATGCTCACTCTAAAAAAAAGCAGTAAGGACACATGTTAAAATATATTGAATGTGTGATCTGACATAATCTCGAAGATAAGCCATAGAGGTGAAAGAAAAGGCATCAACCTTCTGGTTTTGGTGCACGCAGATGAGGAATGTGAATAATTAGACATTATCATGAGTGTCTTTTCCTGATAAATTAATAGTCTAGGCTAGGGGAAGGTTAAGTGACTCCTTGTCCTTCCTCAACCTTCAAAGAGGAATGAATTGCCTGTAGGGGTTTACGTGACAAAGCTGGGCAATTCTCTGTGAGAATGCTGATGTTGCTTTGATGGATATAAATAAAACCCTTGTGTTGGCTTAATTTTGAGAACAAAAAGGCCATTTTATTAAATTGCACCAGCAAAAGTTGAACAGTAGGACACTTTCTCTCTTCTTTGTCTTTCTTTTTGTCTTTTTTGTCTATGACCTCTGCAAGAAAGCTGTTTTTTTGTTTACAGTAATTTCTTTCTTCGAATGGCCTTTTTAGAAATCTGGCTCGGTAATGTGAATATACTGAAGTAACTGTACAAAATAATGTAGCCCATTGTTGCCCTTCTTTGTGTTCTCTTCTCCCTCTCAATTATGTTGTAGTCTTGTTGGAAACTTGAATATCATTGGAAGAAACCTCAACAATGGTCAGTAACATGCAAAGAAGGGAACCTAGATAATGCATTGCCTGATGGATTTGTGGGTTAATTGTATGTACTAAATTTATGAAGTCTTTTTGAAAGATCTGACATTTCTCTGCTTCAGACTTTACTCTGTGGGGTGGCAGAGTCTAGCCATTGACATTTTGTGGGGTTTGATCAAATCTGAACTCTGTTTCATGACAGTGGTACTTTAAGTGAAGTGGAAAAGGTTTTCTTGTTTGTCTCTACCATTAATTACTGTATATACTCCAGCATAAGTCAGGTTTTTTAGCCCTCAAAATGAGGTCCAAAAATGTGAGTCGACTTATACTTGGGTCAATTTAAACACTCAAAAACATACCCACACAAATGTCTAAATTAATTAATTTTACTGTATTTTCATGTATTTTGATTATTGAAACTCACTGCTGCATTTTCCATCCCTGACTTATAATCGGGTCAATCTATTTTCCTAGTTTCAGAGGTCCAAATTAGGTATCTCAACTTACATTTTGGATGACTTATAGTCAAGTATATACAGTAAACAGATCTCTTCAAGCTTTTCAAACATGGTAATTCCCAGCTTTGGTGTCCTACTAAGCTATTTTCTTTTACATTATTAGTGTCGTTTCTCATTTCAAAATTACTGTTTTATTATTGGATCTCCCCCACCCCCATCTGCTGTTACATTTCATGTTTTATGTTAAGGGAAAGAAAGCTATGTGTAAAAGGAAAGGCAAACTAGCTAATCCTCCATACCTAGAAAACCTTGGAAAGGCTACCATAAATCATAGTCAACTTGACAACACATAATTATTATTAAACATAGAGCTAAATCCAAAGACCAGCTTGTGCCTGGCCACTAGTGTGGCAGGATTTTCCCCAGCTGCCATCCAGTTGAATTTGACTGAATTTACCGTATATACTCGAGTATAAGTCATCCTGAATATAAGTCGAGGTACCTAATTTGGATCTCTAAAACTAGGAAAATAGATTGACCTGAGTACAAGTCGGGGGTGGAAAATGCAGCAGCTGCTAGTGAGTTTCAATAATTAAAATACAGTAAAATTAAATAGACATTTGTGTGGGTATGTTTTTGAGTGTTTACATTGACCCGAGTATAAATCAAGTCCCAGTTTTGGACCTCATTTTGGGAGCTAAAAAACCCAACTTATACTCGAGTATATACAGTATCAGGAAAACTGGCAATAGTCAATGTTGTTCATGTCAACAGGCGTTCTCCTACTTAATACTGACATGTTCGTCTTTTTCAGCTTGTGACTGTGACCTACGCGGTGTTCAGACCCCACAGTGCAACCGCACAACTGGCCGGTGTATTTGTCGTGAGGGCGTGGAAGGAGCCCGTTGTGACAAGTGCACCCGAGGCTTCTCCGGCACTTTCCCAGACTGCGTCCCTTGTCACCAGTGTTTTGCTGTCTGGGATGTTGTCATTAGTGAGTTGACAAATGGGACACAGAGATTCCTGGAAAGAGCCAAAGCTTTGAAAATCACAGGAGTTGCTGGTCCTTACCAGAAGAGTCTCAACTCTGTGGAAGAAACATTGCATGAAATTAAAAGCATCGTTGCTCAAAATCCTGCTACTGAGCCTCTGAAGAACATTGGAAATTTGTTTGAGGAGGCTAAGTAAGTATAGCATAAAATGTAAATAATTGTTTCTTCCTATTTGCTTAGTTGTTGTGAATTGTGGATCTCATTATACAGTGATTTGAGTGAGGAGTAAAAGAGAGAGAGAAACAGATGGATAATGTGAAGGAAACTATGAGTGCCTAACAATTAACAAGGAGACGCATGTGTCAATTGTTTATTTTCTCCTGGGGTGTAGGGAAGACACTTTATTTTATATGAGGGAATACAAGATGAGAGAAAATGTGCTTGAAATGTTCAGCCTTGGGCAGTTTAGTCAATCCCATTCTTCCTTCAAAATGGCAATACTAATGGAGGCTGCTGTTAACTCCAGTTGTTTATGTATCTAATTAAAAACCGAGCTGTCATCTTGAGAGATAAATTAGATAACTTAATGGTATCAGCTGCCTGGTTGATGGATGATCAGTAGACATGTTTCAGGTTTTCAGTAAAAATGCCACAATTTATGTACTGTATATACTCGAGTATAAGTCTAGTTTTTTAGCCTCCAAAATGAGGTCCAAAAATGGACTCAACTTACACTCGGGTCAATGACCCAGCGGGTCCCAAAACCGCAGTGGTGCAAATTCAAACACACATTTTTTAAAAAGCATGAACGCTACCATAAAAACTCAAAAACATACCCACACAAATGTCTGAATAAATTAATTTTACCGTATTTTCATTTATTTTAATTACTAAAACTCACTAGCAGCTGCTGCATTTTCCATCCCTGACTTATACTCAGGTCAATCTACTTCCCTAGTTTTAGAGGTCCAAATTAGGTAGCTCAACTTATATTCGGAATGCCTTATAGTCAAGTATATACGGTACTTTTCTAGCAGAAGTTGGTCCTCTCTAAGAAAAGCAAAGTACATTGACCTGTTTTCCTATTTTGTATAAGCTTTCTAACATTGCATTAGTAACATCAATTGCTGTTAAGTCAAATCTGACTTACAGTGACTCTTTCCAGGATTTTTCAGGTAGAGAATCCACAGATTTTACCATTCCTTTCTTCTGAAGGTACCCTGGGACTGTGCAGTTTGCCTAAGGTCACACAGGCTGGCTCTTCTGGGATGCACCATGAAGAATCAGACTCCCAACCTCTGCCTCCATGGCCAGAGCCTTAATTCACTGAGCTATCCAGGGAGTTAGCATTAGCATTAGTTTTAGGTAAAGGTTGCCCTTGCTTAAAAGCCAATTGTGTCTGACTCTAGGGGGCGGTGCTTATCTCAATTTACAGCCAAATAGCCAATGCTGTCTGCATCTGCAGATGTCTCCATGGTCATGTGGCAGCCATGACTAGATTCCAGAGTGCACAGGATGCTGTTACCTTTCCCACCAAAGCGGTACCTATTTATCTTCTTGCAATTTTTTGCTTTCAGACTGCTAGGTTGGCAGGAGCTGGGACCAAGATGGGAGCTCCTCCAACACACAGCACTCGGGTCTCGAACTGCTGACCTGCCGACCTTCCAGTTGTCAAGTTCAGTGTCTTCATCACTAAGCCACCACAGTCCAGCATAAGACGCTGACTGGAAAGTGGCAGGTCAGCAGTTTCATACCCGACAGAATGAGTTCCCGTCTTTGTCCCAGCTGCTGCCAACCGAGCAGTCTGAAAGCAAGAAAATGCAAGTAGATAAATAGGGACCACTTCGGTGGGAAGTTAAACAACCTTCTGTGCACTCCGGTGTCTAGGCATGCCTGCCATATGTCCACAGAGACATCTGCAGACTCAGATACCGCTGACTCTTTGGCTTTGAAATATGAGCACTGAACCCTAGAGTTGGATATGACTGGCTTTTGAGCTAGGGTGACCTTAACCTTTACTATAGCAAATACTTTATAATAATTTTTTAACATTGCTTTATGAATCCCTCCTTTTGATGGATTCCCAATGCTTTGCTTCAGACTGTTAAAATAAACAACTCTTGGGTATATCTGAGATTAAACAGAACAGAACAGCAAAAAAAAAAAAAAAAAAATACAAAAAATGTTGTGGCACCTTAAATACTAACCCCTGTATTTACCGCATATACTCGAGTACAAGCCGACCCGAATACAAGCCTAGGTACCTAATTTTGACCTAAAAACCCTGGAAAATAGATTGACCCGAGGGTGGGAAATGCAGCATCTGCTAGTGAATTTCAATAATCAAGATACATGAAAATATGGTAAAATTAATTAAATTGTTGGCACATCTCAAGCCAACTTGGTCTTGGGATCTTTGTAGTCATATGCCGTTTCCCCTTTTGGGGGGGCCTTTTTTGGACAAAAAACCCTAGGCTTATACTCGAGTATATACAGTAAATGCAAGCTTTTGTGGACCAAAAGTCAACTTGGATTTGGTGCACGAAAGCTCGTGTTTAAATACAGGAGTTAGTCTTTAAGGTGCCACAACATTTTTATGTGAGATTGGTGGCTTTCCTCTCCTCTTGTGTTTCCTCATCTTCACTATCCATAGAAGAACCTGTGCTGCCTATTGAAGACTCCCAAGTGTGCATGCAGAGCATGTGCGTATACTTTGTACACATGCACTATAGGCTCTTTCACCGATTGCATTAAGCACATGTCGGGATCAAAGCCAATAATTCCCACTTTCCTCCTTTCTGTGTGGGATGAAATCCTCTTGCTTAGTGCTGTAAGTCACAGCTAGAGAAGATCCATTGAATCATGGGGATTTGATGAATCAGTTCCGTCCCAAATTCCACTGAATGAATGAGCCTACTCTAGTTGCAATTTAGTAGGCTAAACCACAGAATTTCAGCCAGTGAGTTGTAAGGAAGAATGCAAAAGAAGAGAAGAACTGAGTTTGGAAAGAGAGGATTCATTGCATTGCATTTCATTTATTCGATTTGTATACCGCCCTACTCGGTACAACCAACTATTCTAAGATTGGCTCGGAAGATTTTCCTTTTTTTACCAAATTACTCATTCATGTTTGCATATTTTAATTTGTTCAGAGTTTGACCCTGCACAAATACTGTTCACTCTGAAGTTTCTAATGTGCAGTATGAGGAAGGCTATTTAGCATTCAACTAACTATAACATAGCATTCGACATAACTTTTCACATCGTACTCTTTCATAGTCTTAAAGGAATCTATTGTGTGATAACCACAGACCCCCAGAACTAAACTGTAAAAATACATTTTACTAGCAGATTTTCTAATTGCATGGCATATGAAACAAATTATGTATGGATGCTAAAAGTCAGTGCTCTGACCTAGACTGTTGCCAAAGTTAAAATGCATTACAGCAGCCTCTTGGCATGTAGACAGAATTAAATCTGTTCAAAACAGCTTTTCTGAGCCCCTCGGTTGCCTTATGATTGTAAAGAAGTGACATATAGCGATAGACCAGTCTTGTAGTTTGGGGATTTTAAAAATGTTTAGCATGCTGTCGGGGAGGAAAGGGAAAAAATTAAGCTATCCCATTTCCTCACTTTGTTAATTCAAGGCCAGTTGTGTTTTCTCCTATTTTAGTAAACTGAGGTCATGTTTTGTTCACAGGAAGCTAATTACAGATATTGCTGAGAAGGTAGCAGAATTAGAAAAGAGACTATCCAACGTAGCAGCAGAAAGCAACAGCACAGTCACTCAACTGAGTGCCATGGAGGCAGACGCAAAGAGCCTAGACAGCGTCGTGAAAGAACTGGCAGAACAACTGGAATTCATAAAAATCTCTGATGTTCGGGGTCAGTGTTTTATGTGGCATTGATTGTTTTGATTCTCTCCCCAGCCATCAAATCCTTTTTGCTTTGTGTTTGGAAATGACAAATCCTAAAATTATCGTCTAAAAAAATTTAAACTTTTCCAAGCTTTAGGAAACTGTTTTTAATTCAAGCAGAATGGAAGAAGACAAAATTTATCCTAAACCCTTCTGATTTTAATGAATTTGCGTATGTTTGTCCTTAATTCTCCCAATGAAATGAATGGAATTTAAAGGCGTTTCTCTACATCTGCTTTCCCAACTTAATATTTTTATGGGCCTGTTCAGTTATAACTTCCATCAGTCTCCGCTAGCATTGCCAGTCATCTGGATTATGACACTAAAGTTCAAAACTTCTGGAAGTACCAAGGCTATGGGACAAACTCAGGAAAGAGCATGACATATTTTCTCTATTGACTTCAGCGGCCACCTGCATCGTCTCCTTGGGGACCTGCTTCTTGCTTTACATTTTAATATTTTGCATTGCATTCTTATATCTGCCAAACAGCTGTATTTCTGAGCAGTGCTTTCACCATTGTGACTTAAGTGTAACAGTTAAAACGTTACAGGCAAGGCAGAGCAATGTAGTAGCTCCTGATGAGAAACAGAATCGCCAGGGCTGTCCTTGCAACTCCATGCACTCTGGACCAAGGGCTAAATGCCCCCTTTTAAAAGTGGAGATCGTACCTGTAAACTGTTTGGTGGAAGAAGCAGTGCAAGCGGTTTCTGCTTCTCAGTTTTTCTTGCTTCCTTGTGCAAGCCTGATGGTAGACACACACACACACACACACACACACACAGAGAGAGAGAGAGAGAGAGAGAGAGCACTAGCACTTGGAGAATGGAAAGAAAAAACATGCACATCAGTATATTATCTTTCATCACCTAGTTTGTGGTGTGCTGTTTGCATATACAGTGGAACCCCACATAATGAAAAACCTCCGTTCCGCAGAGTGCTTCGTTAGGTGAATTTTTTGATGTGCGAAGCACTATTGGTGGTACCCTGCATAACGGGGCGGGGGGGGGGTTCATTAACCAGGGTTCCCATTGAGTGGGTATACCCCAGCTAACAAAAACCCCGCATAACGATTTTTTCCTGTTATGCGTGGTATTGCCCCTGTATAGCGAACACTTTGTTATGTGAATTTTTTGCTATGCGAAGCATTCGTTATGCGGGTGTCCACTGTATTTATATAATCAGCTGGATTAGTCAACTACAAATCAGTGCTGGGTCAAATTCATTTCAGTCCACTAATTTGAATATATGTTGCATTCCTATACACAGTCATAGACGACTGGTCCATCAAATTAAGGGGAGAGAAATCCCATCCCATAAACCTAATCTCAGCTCACCGAGGTCTTTCTGTCATTATGTGACTCAGGACAGTTTACAAGTAATAAAAGACATCACAATAAAAACACAAACACTACCTAAAAACCTCAAATAAAAAAACTGTTAAAATTAAAAATTAAAATCTAAAAAGATTAAAAGCACACAAAATTGCTACATCAGTGACCAGAGATAATACTTTTTTCAAAACATGGGACTAATGTGGTTTGGAATGGGTTTGATTTGCCAAGTGGTAGAATTTCATGTAAATGAGAGCTCTTGTTTGCATGTTTTACATACTTGAAGCCGTTGTACTGGGGCAATTTAGTAACTGTTGGACTGGGGCAAATTAGTAGGATACTTTTGGTATAGCGTTGTAGAAGAACAGCCAGTCATAGTTTTGTCATCTTCAGCACATGACTTTTGTTTGTAGTGAGAAGAGCACAGAAATCTCAAAAGTTTTTATATTTGATTATTTTCAGGAGCCTTGGACAGTATCACCAGATATTTCCAAATGTCCCTGGATGCAGAAAAAAGAGCCAATGCCTCAGTTTTGATTCCTGGAAGTGTAGTAGAACAATCAGCAGAAATGCGTCTAGAAGTGGAGAGTTTGATCAATGAGACAGAGACAGCATTCGGGAATCAGCAGGAAGAGCAGTCACGTATTTTGGATGAACTTGCAGGCAAACTGCAGAATCTGGATCTTACAACCGTGTCTGAGAAGGTACTCAGGAATCTTTGGTATAAGAACAGTGTCCACTAAAAAGACTGAAGGATGGTGTCAAAACAGGCAGGGCTGTGAAGACAGGACCACAGTGGGGGAGGAGATGGTGCACTTGAATTAAGCACAATCCACAGGCAAGAGTGGGCAATATCTTGCCTTCTGATTGTGTGCAAGGACCAGAAACTGAACGATGAGATTTCCATGGTGGGCAACATGTAATGGCTTACAGAAGCGAATATGTTCTTTTAAAGATGCATTTCAAAGGTACCATAATATTTAGTACAGCCAAAGGTACAATTATGCAATTGCCATTAAGTGGACCACAATCCAATGCGTAGATGAGCACATTTGAATTGGTTGGACATAGTTGGTTGAAACCTTCATGTATTTTCTGGTTGCTTTTTCCTTTGTGTGTGTGTGTGTGTGTGCGCTCACCATACAATAAGACCATTAGGAAAGCTGAGTGTAGAAGAATAGATGCCTTTGAGATGTGGTGTTGGAGGAGAGTTTTGAGAGTCCCCTGGACAGCGAGGAGAACAAATAGGTCAATCTTAGAAGAAATCAACCCTGACTGCTCTTTAGAAGGGCAAATAGTAAAGATGAAGCTAAAGTACTTTGGACATCAAATGAGAAGAGAAGACTCACTTGAGAAAGCCTTGATGCTTGGAAAGGTTGAGGGCAAAAGAAGAAGGGGGCGGCCAAAAATGAGATGGCTAGAGGGTATTGTGGACACAATGGGCACAGAGCTGAGCGAGTTGAGGGGGATGGTGGAGGACAGGAGTGCCTGGTGGACAGTGGTCCATGGGGTCACAAAGGGTCAGAATCAACTGTGCAACTGAACAACAGAAAAGTGACCTATTTATGCCACCAACCATGGTAGCCTTCCAGACCACTTCTGTGGGGGTGGGAGTTGGATGCACTGTTGGGCAGTATCTGTCCTTTGTGGGGAGGTGAACTCAGAAGATGGTCCTGGAGGACTCCTTTTTGATGTCCTAATCTTGAGTCTCTGTACCCCCATGCTATGTAAGGTGTACTTGAAGCTGTTAGAGGACATTGGCCAGAGTTTGAAGGTTTGGTGTCATCAGTGTGTGTGTGTGGATGACATCCCACTCTCTTTTAATTTTACATCTAAATAAAAAGCTGCTTTGATTCTGGGGTCATTAATGGACTGAATGGAGGTCAACAAATTGAACCTTAATCCAGATGAGACAAAGGTATTCTGGTCAGCTGAAAAGACAGATCAGAATATAGGAATCAGGTATATATTAGATGGGGCTGCCCTACCCTGAAAACTCAGTTTAGCCGGTTATATGTGCTTCTGAATTCATCCCTGAGTCTGGATACCCAGGACTTGACGGTAGCTGAAAGTATATTTGTACAGTTAAAATGTGTAGTTAAAATTAGTATATAAGCTACTCCCATCCCTTGAGATGCCACGTTGTCACAGACACTCACTAAAACACCTTTAGCAGCTGCTTGCTTCAGAGGAAAAACACGGATGTCCAGCACTCTTTCTTGGGCATTGCAGAGAAAATTGTTTCTCTCCTCTTCCTCTTCCCCATCACCAATGTATACAATACAGTAATACCTCAGATAACGTTTACCTTGGATAACGCTAAAATCGCATAACGTTAAGTAATCTGGGGAGGAGAATTGGATCGAATAACATTAACGTCCTATGGGATGGATCGGATAACAACCGCTAAACCCTGTGCGGTTACAATGTATCTCTATGGAGCTTTAACGTTATCCGATCCATCCCATAGGATTTTAACATGGATCGGATAACACTACAAATCGAATAGGCAAGGTTCTTGCTGGAATGGTTAAAAAGCATGTGGCACCACTTTGTTTGTGCACACTAATCCAACAGGTAAAGGTGAAAACAGGGGATGCAAAGGTGAAGGTGTCCGAGTTGAAAAACAAATCTGAAAACATTAGTCTAGTCCCATGATGGCAATCTTGGCACTCCTTAGCGCTCCAGATGTTCTTGGATTTCAATTCCCAGAAGCCCAGGCCCCCGTGAATCCACACGAAGGGGTTTACTGCGATTTACTTCCACTTCTGGGAGCGATGAGGGCGGTGGAACCAAGTCTTAGCGTTATCCGAGGTATTACTGTAGTTCCTTTGCAAATTGAACATTTCCATAGCTGCAGTTTTATTTTTTTAATCAAAATAACCATTTACTTCTTAGGAAAGGGACATTTTTACTCTTAGGACACCTCTAATAAGCCTCAGCTCTCTGGTTCTCATGAACAACAGAGAGTGGTTATATCAGAAGTGCCCAAACTTTTTGGGCCACCAGCCAGTCACATGGTTCAGCGGGCATAAAACGCACCTTGCCATCTGTTTTGCAACAGATGTTTTCAACAGGATGAGATAGATTTTAGGCTGCCATTTTCTCTGCTTAAACCAGGGGTGCCCATATCCGGCCCCCAATGCCAATTCATCTAGCCTGCGCCATCCTCGTCGTTCCCGGAAGTGGAGGTAAAATGCACCTGTATGGTTGCAATTTACTTCTGCTTCTGGGAGCGGTGAGGGTGGCACAGGCCAGAAGAATTGGTGTCAGGGGCCAGATCCGGTCCATGAGCCGTAGTTTGGGCACCCCTGGGTTATATGAAAAACACTAAGTAGCTACCAGGCAGCACTAGTTCAAACAGCTAACTCAAATGTTGGGTGATAGGAAGACTGTTTCCTATTGACCTTTACTTTCTGACATTGACTGGAGAAGGGGTGAGCTCAGAAAAGATTTGGACTTGCAGTTAATTATCTGGAGGCTCCATTCATTACTGTGCAGCTCTGTGCTGCTGATGGTTTTAGAAGAAGCTAGTTTTTTGTTTTTTGCTCCTGTTTTGAAACATGGATAACATCTGGCTCTTTTCTCGACCTGATTCTTTCTTGGTGCAGATCTGTGGAACTCCCCATGGGGCTTCCTGCACCGGTTCGGAATGTGGTAGCTTAAGCTGTCAATCTGAGGACGGGACATTGAAATGTGGAGGGCCAGGTTGCGATGGGTTGGTTACTGTGGCCCACGATGCCTGGCAGAAGGCGATGGACTTTGACAAAGATATACTTAGCGCTTTGGCAGAAGTTGAACGGCTCTCCAAAAAGGTAACTTGAGTTCTTTAAAAGGGAGATCATACATCTCTGATTTTGCAAGTCTAAATGAAATGCCATTGACTAAATAATTGCTTCTTTCCAGTGGCATGATTCCATTAAGTGCAGTATAAACATTTGCTGTTTACGCAAAGATTCTCCCCGGGGATTTTCACACAGTAGTTTGTATTATTTATTTAGAAGACGGTTGTCATTACGGACGCCTACATGATGTTAAAAACTTCCTCTGGCTTTCATGTGTGTTTCGCACACGTAGCTTTAGAGCAAATATCTTTTCTCTAAGTATGTTCCCCCTCCCACCCCTGTTAGAGTTAACGTTGGCATTATTTGAGACTTTTAAAAATGTGGCTCACTTACTTCACTCAGGTCTCGGAAGCAAAACAAAGAGCTGACGAAGCAAAGCAGAATGCGCAAGATGTGCTGTTGAAAGCCAACACCACCAAGGAGCAAATGGACCAGAGTAACAAGGACCTGAGGAATCTAATTAATCAGATCCGGGATTTCCTAATGAGTAAGATTTGCTCCCAATGGTGTGGGTGACTGCTTTGTATCTTTTTTGAAGAGCTGCTTTCGATACTTGATGCTTCATCTTAAAACCAATAAAAGAGTGGTTCCCAACAAGGGCCCCACATGCCACAGGGGAACTCAATTCTCATAAGCCTAAGAGGCTTGGGGGCTTGGGCTTCTGGGAATTGAAGTCCAAGAACATCTGGAGTGCCAAGGTTCGCCATCAAACTGCTCCCTGGATGTTCTTGGACTGTAGTTCCCAGAAGACTTAGCCTGCACAGTCAATACTGAAGGCCTCTGGGAACTGTAGTCCAAGAATACATAGGGACCCAAGTTTGGGTCTTCCCAGAAACCATTGGATCATCAGTGCTTTGAGGAATTGACTAAGACTTCTGGGAATTGAAGTCCAAAACCCAAAGTTTGGGAAACACTGTTCTAAAACATTAGATTTTTACCAAGAGCCTGAAAGACTAGAGTCCCAGTGGTTCCCAAACTTGGGTCCCTATGTATTCTTGGACTACAATTCCCAGAGGTCTTCAGTATTGACTGTGCAGGCTAAGTCTTCTGGGAGCTACAGTTGAAGAACTGCCAGGGAGCACAGTTTGGGAAATGTTGGACTAGGCCCGTGATGGCGAACCTTGGCACTCCAGATGTTCTTGAACTTCAATTCCCAGAAGCCCTAGCCCCGTGAATCCACACGAAGGGGTTTACTGCAATTCATCCGGCCCGCACTGCCCTCATCACTCCCAGAAGTGGAAGTAAATCGCAGTAAACCCCTTCGTGTGGATTCATGGGGACCTGGGCTTCTGGGAATTGAAATCCAAGAACATCTGGAGTGCTAAGGAGTGCCAAGATTGCCATCATGGGACTAGACTAATGTTTTCAGATTTGTTTTTCAACTCGGACACCTTCACCTTTGCATCCCCTGTTTTCACCTTTACCTGTTGGATTAGTGTGCACAAACAAAGTGGTGCCACATGCTTTATAACCATTCCAGCAAGAACCTTGCCTTTTGGATTACCAGCAAGGTGCTGGTACATGGTCATTCTACCTGCTCCCCCTCCCCCCCAATCACTCCTGTTTGTAGGAGGACCAACAAAACAAAAGATGAGGCTCCTGTGTGTCTTGCTTACCATTTTGTGCAAAGCTGGGGCTGTTTCTGCTCAAGTTTGTTTCCATGCCACACTGATTCCATCTCTAGTTTTCTGGGAGAAAATCAAAGGAGAGAAGGTAGCAGCACTTGGAATATGATAAGCAGGCATGGACTGAAGCTTTAAGTGTGTTTAGCCCCCGCTCATTGCAAGCAGGAATGATTGATGGCATATGCTAGCATGCTGCTCTTAACCAATACGCCAAAGGTCCCACAGATCTGGCTTGCCATTATTGTTGTTCAGTCGACCCTATGGACCACTGTCCTCCAGGCACTTCTGATTTCCACCTTTGCTTCTGTTCTCCACCATTGCTTTGACTTCTGACTTCCACCATTTTTTAATTATTATTATTATTATTATTTCGATTTATATGCCGCCCTACTTGGCGAAAACCAACTCAGGGCGGCTCACAACATACAGTCAAATACAATATAACAGTTCAATAATGATACAATATAAAATACAGTGTAACAAAACAAAATAATGTGCCATCAAGTCATTTCCAACTTATGGCAACACTGTTTAGGTTTTTCTTGGTAGGGAGTACACAGAATTAGGTTTACTATTTCCCATTTTTGGGAACAGCCTGGGACCATGTGGCTTTGAGATGTACAGAGGATGCAGTATGGAAAAGAACTTATTGATCCCCCTACTTCTGGCTTAGCACTATTCCTGTTAGCACTATTCTGGCTCAGCACTATTCCTACACACACACACATTTGGAAACATATGACATTCAAATAAAAGTTTGTTCATGTAACCCTGAAAAAGTCACAAACATGTAGCTGCTCTTAAAACTGAGAAACTGGTCATGGAGTAAAAATGTTGAACATCTCTTCCTATAGTGTCATTTATTCAGGATTTCAGGAAATCTTTAGCTATTGATTTTCTATCAGTTAAAGTTTTCTTGAATAAACACACACACACACACACACACACACACACACACACACACACACACACACACACACACACACACACACACACACACACACACACACACACACACACACACACACACACGGCTGGCATGCACACACGGAAGTCATTGATTTTCTGTTAGTTGACTCTGAGTGTGCCCAAAAGAGTGTGATTCCATTGCTTCTGTTCTCCACCATTGCTTTGACTATGATGACAATGACCACCACCACCACCACCACCACCACCACCACCACCACCACCACCACCACCACCACCACCACCACCACCACCATCATCATCATCATCATCATCATCAGTAGTATTAGTATTAGTATTAGTATTAGTATTATTAGTATTATTATTATTGGACTTGTATGCCGCCCACTTGACAACATGACGGCCCTTGTGTAGCCTCATGCATTATGTGCATAGGGAGCAATGAGACTATACAGCTTTGGACAGACATCTGCTTCTACTCGTCCAGGGTATGTTGTGTATGCAGAAACACATTTATCTGACAAGTGTAGCCTGTGCATGGCTTTGTCTCTCTCTTGCTCTCTGTCTCACGTACACTTTCCTATATATTATATTCCTACATATATTTCAGTTGTCAAGCTTTATATAATATCAAGAGCACCAGTCTTTTCTTCCATCGTCTGACTCACTGTTTCTGTCTGTCTGAACAGAAGATAGTGCAGACCTTGATAGCATTGAAGCCGTGGCCAGTGAAGTGCTCCGCATGCAGATGCCCAGCACCCCAGTGCAGTTACAGACCCTGACGGACAGCATCCGAGAGCGGGTGGAGAGTCTTTCCGATGTCGAGACGGTCCTGGAGCAGAGCGCTGGAGATATAGCAAGAGCAAAGACGCTGCTGGATGAAGCGAAAAAGGCCAGGTACCAAATGAGGATATTTTCTGCAGCAAAGTATCTTCTGTCTTGGTAGAATCCTAAAAGAGGGTGTTCTCTGGAGGCTCCTGGAGGACAGCCCTCAATGTTTGAGAGGGGACGTCCCTGCGGAGCAGATGGACAGGGTGGGGGATCTATTGCTTATCCAGGAGAGGGTCTTCTCTACCCTTCCAGACCAGCCCCGCCCCGCTTAGTGAATGGAGAATTTGTGGTGAGCTCCAGCCCCTGCTTCCTTAGCCATTTCCCAGGCCTTTTGTTTCCTACAGGCAAATTTATTATATTTTTGTTGTTCAGTTGCACAGTTGATCCCGACCCTTTGCGACCCTACGGACCATTGTCCTCCAGGCACCTGTCCTCCGCCATCCTCCTCAACCCACCCAGCTTTGTGACCATTGTGTCTACCATCTTGCCATCTCATCTTTGGCCGCCCCTTCTTCATTATATTATATTATATTATATTATATTATATTATATTATATTATATTATATTATATTATATTATATTATATTATATTATATTATATTATATTATATTATATTATATTTAGCACATTGTGTGATTTTTTCAGAATGGAAAAAAAATCTTTGTTTTAATAATGCCTCTTTAACAAGTATTCATTCTTGTTAATTCCCGTTAACCAGTAAAAGTGCAACAGATGTTAAGGTCACGGCAGACACGGTGAAAGAGGCTCTGGAAGAAGCTGGAAAAGCTCAAAATGCAGCCGAAAAGGCTATTAAACTAGCCGATGAAGATATCCAAGGAACACAAAACTTGCTTACCTCTGTAAGTTGGTTACTTAAACATTTTGGAAATATTACTGAGTGGTGGAAAATAGATGTGCCCAGTGTATTTCCCCTTTCCATCCCCTCTCTTTGCTCCCACATTCTGATCCTGCCTTAAAAGTTGGCATGCATGTTGTTGTACAAACTTGTTAGTGACTCTCATCAGGACAAAAACGTCACACTGGATTGCCAATAGTGGAAAGTCATTTCACCTCTCGATACCATTCCTATGCGTCACTCAATTCGCTTTACAATTGGCCAATGTGACTCCGTATTCCTCGAAGGAGACTTTCAATTACATTTTGGGTTTGTCTACAAAATTATGAGAAGAGTGAAGGAACAAAACAGCAGATGGTTGATGACAGTCTTTGAGTGGGATGATTTAGGAGCCAAAACCCATTCATTACCAGGAGCAGCTTTGCACAGATGCAGTGAGAGGGAGACGGCTTCCATCACATGCCCATTGGTCCTCACACGGGCTTGGACTCTCCCCCATCCCCAGCCAGATAGGGCACGAATATGAATTCATTTCCGTCTTCCTTGTTGTCTTGACAGTCCCCCACTTTCCTACGGACCAGAGGACAGATTAAAGCAATAGGAAAGGGCACCCACCATCATGTCAGAAGTCTGGTTTACCACTTAACCATAGCTAGAGAGGACAATAAATGAGGTCTCTGTTAAGATCAGTAGAAAAATGGCAAAACATAGGGTAAAATTAGCTCTCCAGGGGCTGAACTGTCATCATCCCTTTCAATTAGAAGCTAGCCTTTGTCTCACGTGGAATGGATCTGATCACAGTAAAAAGTTTAATAGCCCACCTTCAGTATTTTGAACCAGGTGAATATGTGTGCTATTTAGTGTGTTGGGAGATCTATGACGGGATCGGCCCTAATATAAATGTCTATTTGTGGAACAAAACTGGGGTCTATATGATTACCATTGCACATATATGGGTGTATTGTTTCAGGTCTCAGCTGTCAGTTTAGGCTCGTGATGGCGAACTTTGACACTCCAGATGTTCTTGGACTTCAATTCTCAGAAGCCCAACCCCCTGTGAATCCACATGAATGGGTTTACTGCAACTCATCCAGTCCGTGTTGCCCTCGTTGCTCCTGGAAGTGGAAGTAAAATGTGGCTGTATGGGCACAAGCGATGAGGGCAGTGCGGGCCAGATGAATCACAGTAAACCCATTTGTGTGGATTCACAGGGCCCTTGGGCTTCTGGGAATTGAGGTCCAAGAACCTCTGGAGTGCCAAGGTTCGCCATCACAGGTTTAGGCAGCTTGTTGTCAGGACACTAGTACTCACAGAACGAAATACACTTTAGCAGTAAGATTGACTCCAGGTAAATGTACAGCTCTGATCACTAACCATCAGTTGATAGATGATGTAGCACTCAGTACCCGGAGACTCATACCTCATTTCTTCAGCTTGATCTTGGTAACATATATAGGAGTTGTTGTGTTGCTGGACGGAGCTCATGGGGGATTCCAAAGTAAATTGGCTTTAACCTGTATCTGGCAAAGGCTGAAGGAACCAATTAGCATTACAATTTTTTTGGCCCCGCCTCCTATTTTTCCATTCTGGCAACCATTCCTCTCTTTGTCTAATACCAATTTCTTTCTTTTGTACCAGTGTTTCCTCATGCTATGTAGCAACAAAAGAGCAGCTGGAATTCATGGTGTGCAATTTGATCAGCATTTTTTTGTATCACAACACAATTTCTATAATGGTATAGCAGGCATGTGGTCACCACCCCATCAACAGAGTGCACAGTTAATGATATAAACCAGGGATGCCCAAACTACAGCCCATGGGCCAGATCAGGCCCCTGATACCAATTCATCTGGCCCACACCACCCTCATCACTCCCTGAAGTGGAAATAAAATGCACCCGTATCACGTTTTACTTCCGCTTCCGGGAGCAATGAAGGTGGTGTGGGCTGGATGAATTGGCATCGGAGGCTGGATCTGGCCCATGGGGTGTAGTTTGGGCACTCCTGATATAAACAAACCACGTAAACTTGGAGGACCAGAAGACCTTCCAGATGTTGTTTGGCTGCCTCTGATCTTGAAATTTAAATCTTTCAAAACATACATCAGCTGAACGAGTACATCGCACTTGGAAGACTCTGAATAGGCTAAATGTAAGACCAACATGCTCAAGTGGGGGCTGCTGGTAGGCAACAATACACTGTGTGAAATGTGGAGAGATACAGAATCCAACTCATTTACTGGTCTGCCGATTACTACCAGAAACATGTACCGATGAGGGCTTAAGTTTGGCCAATGACAAAGCAGCCCAAAAATTATTCTGGACACGAAAGAACTCACTGCAGTTTTGAAAGAGTTAATTTTTTTTTCCCATGCGCAATTTCATTAGATTGAATCTGAGACAACCGCATCAGAAGAAACACTGAACAATGCTACCCTTCGTATTGCTGAACTAGAAAGGAATGTGGAAGCGCTTAGTCAGAAGGCTACTACAAACACAGAGGACATTACAGCAACTGAAGAAACTATTGCTGCAGTGAATCAGACAGCTGCTGATGTCAAAAAGGTAAGGTTTTCATATGAAATTGTTTGGTTTTGAGTACTGAGAAACCCAGGTTTCCCCCATTAAGGTTCATCCTTATAGTGAGCATGGTTTTTCTGGGGAGCCAGGTGGAATCCAAGGTGCTACTCTTGAGAAAGCCAAACCTTTTGTATTCACTGGGAGAAACATCATCAATTTGAGATATGCAGATGATATCACCCTAATGGCAGAAAGTGAGGAGGACTTAAAGCAGCTCCTGATTAGGTTGAAAGAAGAAAGTGCAAAAGCTGGCTTGAGAATCAATATCAAGAAAACCAATCAGTCCCTGGAAAATAGAGGGGGAAGAAGTAGAAGCAGTGACAGATTTTACTTTCCTAGGATCAAAGCTCACTGCAGATGGTGATTGCAGCCATGAAATAAAAAGGCGACTGATGCTTGGGAGGCAAGCAATGAGAAACCTGGGGAGCATAGTGAAAAGTAGAGACATCACATTGCAATCAAAAATTTGCATAGTCAAAGCAATGGTATATACCCTGTGGCAATGTATGGTTGTGAGAGCTGGACCATTAGGAAAGCTGAGCGCAGAAGAATAGATGCCTTTGAGATGTGGTGTTGGAGGAGAGTTTTGAGAGTCCCCTGGACAGCGAGGAGAACAAATAGGTCAATCTTAGAAGAAATCAACCCTGACTGCTCCTTTGAAGGTCAAATAGTAAAGATGAAGCTAAAGTACTTTGGACATCAAATAAGAAAGGATTCACTTGAGAAAGCCTTGATGCTGGGAAAGGAGGAGGACAAAAGAAAAAGGGGGCGGCCAAAAATGAGATGGCTAGAGGGTATTGTAGAGACAATGGGCACAGAGCTGAGCGAGTTGAGGAGGATGGTGGAGGACAGAAGTGCCTGGCGGACAGTGGTCCATAGGGTCGCAAAGGGTCGGAATCGACTGCGACTGAACAACAACAAAAAATCCCAGACAACTTTCCCTGTTAAACTGCTACTTCCCTGTTTAATAATTTAGCATTAGGGTCAATAATATTTTCTGTGACTAACTTGTCTATTTATAAAACAAGGTACAGTGGAACCCCGTATATCAAATGCCCAGCAAAAATTGATAATGCAGGGTTTCGCGGTTAGCGCTTCTTATAACAGAATAATTTGTATAGCAAAGCACCCCGCAGAATGGACTTTTTTTGTTATACGGGGTTCTACTGTATGTTAGTTTACTGCTGCTTAAATTCAACTGTGGTAAGAATGCCCCACTGAAGCAGCTTTTGCTGCCATGATCCATTCTTTACAAAGAAGGTCAACACCAATATTTCTTTCATTTCCAAAAATAGTATTAACATCCCATCTAGCCCTGCTCTGACCCTTTTAAAAAGATGGTAACACCATAACACAAGTGAGAATTTCTCCTTCTCATGGATACTGTGTATACTCACGTGTAAGTCTAGTTTTTTAGCCCCCCAAATGAGGTCCAAAAATGGGACTTAAAAGATAAGAAGCCAAGTAAGGAAGAATACATTCCAGTACTGTCGTCTGAGTAATACTGTCACTCTCTCTCTCTTTTTTGGGAAACTACAGGTACTAGATAACAATGTGAACGAGAAGTATAAAAAAGTAGAAAGTTTAATTGCCAAGAAAACGGGAGAGTCTGCAGATGCCAGAAAGAAAGCAGAAGCACTACAGAATGAAGCTAAAAAATTGTTGGATCAAGCAAACAGCAAACTTCAGCTCCTCAAAGGTAAAATCCAGCATTAAACAAGTTTCTGACATTGTTTTTTTTTAAAGTATGTTTTTTGAAAAAATCAGCTGAACGTTTCTCCACCTTCCAACCCCATGACACCAACATTATCAAAGACAGCGGTATCTTTTATTTATTAAAAGCATCTGTTTCTTTGATTAAACAAAGCAGGTACAAGGAGACTCCAGTCCTTTCAAGTCAGGGGTGTCCAAACTTTTCGGGCCGCAGGCAGATCACATGGTTCAGGGAGCCAGTCGCTAAGGCCCGGAGGCCAGATGCAGCCCCCAATACCAATTCATCCGGCCCGGGAAGCCCTTGGCGCTCCTGGAAGCAGAAGCAAAACGTGCCTGTACAGGCGTGTTTTACTTCCGCTTCCAGGAGCAACAAGGGCTTCGTGGGCCAGATGAATTGGCACTGGGGGCCGCATACGGCCCTTGGGCCATAGTTTGGTCACCCCTGTTACAAGTCTACCTTGACACTCCCTGCAACCTGTCCCATGTGCAGATGATCGCTGGAATAAACAACACTTTGTATTCTCTTTTCTTGCAGAATTGGAAGACAGGTATGAGAAGAATCAAAGGATCCTGGAAGACAAAGCAAAGCAAGTGGTGCACCTGGAAGAAACAGTCCGTGGCCTCTTGCAGGCCATCAGCCAAAAAGTGGCAGTTTACAGCACCTGCTAGTAATTGGAAATGAGCACAGAAAACTTCCATAAACAAGAAGTTTAAGAAAACAGTTCTTCAGTCGATGAGGGCTGGCAACTTGAGCAGACTCAATGACCGGTTGACTAGCTGAAAACCAAAGAATTTCTAATCTCTCGTCTTAAAAATAAAAGAGTACTTTTATAACACAGTATATGATTCATTTAACCAATGTTACATTCATTATCCCAAGTAGTACTTAACCATTTTACTCTCTCAATAAAATATTAGTTTCAAAGCTGGGCTCTTTTAAACAACTAATTTCAATTGAGAGGGTTCTGTCTGCAGGGCTTAAAAAACACTGCACACACAATCCCATGATTTTCTTTAAGCAAGAGCTTCTTGTCATTAGAAGAGTGGAATTAGCATAGTTAATGGGTTAGATTAGGGGTTCGCAATCTACGGCCCGAGAGGCCACCCCCGCTCCCATTCCATCGTGCTCAAGGCGACCCCAGAAGCAGCATTGACAGCTATAAACACGCAGACGCACCCACTCAGGTTTACGGAGTTTGTGGCAGTAGGAACCACATGTCCAGCCCGCTCAACTGTCGGGGGGAATTTTCCGGCCTGTGGCGCAGCAAGGTTGATAACTTCTGGGCTAGAGATAGGAAATTTTAGAACTCTTGAATCCTAACCACCCAACCTTACTTGGCCCTACTTGGTTGGCTGAGATGTCTCTTGCTGGTATTTGGGGGTGGGGGGGTGGGGAGAGATACCTTCCAAGATTTTCCACAGATACCTGAAACCACAGAAAGCAGTGAAGCTCATAGCCTACAGATCTGATTCATTCAAGCAGGCGTGTGTTTGTGTGCTGGTGTGAGCTGCAAATGCCTCCATCATTCTTTCAGGTCCACTCAATTTCCCTGGAAAAGATCCATAACTTTGAAAAATTACATTGCAGACATTGGCCTCTAGTTGCCAGCTCTGATGTGCTTAGGAATACATACCATATATACTTGAGTATAAGCCTATTTTTTTAGCCCCCAAAAGGGGACATGGCTTATACTCGAGTCAACAGCCACAAGGGTCCCAAGACTCTGTTGGATTGAGATGTCCCAACAATTTAATTAATTTTACCATATTTTCATGTAGTTTTATTATTGAAACTCACTAGCAGCTGCTGTGTTCTCGGCTTATACTCGGGTCAATCTATTTTCCTAGGGTTTCAGGTCAAAATTAGGTACAGTAATACCTCATATAACATTAGTATCGAATAACACTAAAATCGCATAACATTAAGGAATCTGGGGGGAAGAATTGCATCAGACAACATTAAGATCCTATGGGATGCTTCAGATAACAACCGCTAAAGCCTGTGTGGTTACAATGTATCTCTATGGATCCCATAGAGGATCAGATAACACTAAAAATCATTTAACACCAAGACTTGTGGAACCAGGTTTTAGTGTTATATGAGGTTTTACTGTACTTCGGCTTATATTCAGGTTGGCTTATATTAGAGTATGTACAGTGTGTATTTCAGTGATTTTTCACTATTTTTGAACCTGTGGATAATTGAACCCATAGATATGGGGAGGCCAACATAAACTTACTTTCTGCCTATCCACAACACTGGTGCTACAGTACAGCAAAGCATGGCAACCTTTTTCTTTGTTTGGCAGGATAATATTGTGCCACCAAAAGTAAGCCTTTTTACATCCTACTGCTGCTTTTACTTCCCAAAGATTTTAACAAGGGACTTCCCACTACTAGAGAAAGAACATGCATCTTTGTGTTTCATGTTGATCGCTATGTTAGGTGACTCTTCAAAACCCATGCAACAGATGGTAGCTTTCAAAGTCACCTATAATAAGTACAATACTGTTACACTATTTGGAAAAACATAAAACAAAA
This sequence comes from Furcifer pardalis, assembly GCA_030440675.1. Taxonomy (NCBI): domain Eukaryota; kingdom Metazoa; phylum Chordata; class Lepidosauria; order Squamata; family Chamaeleonidae; genus Furcifer; species Furcifer pardalis. The sequence goes on from CP126892.1 coordinate 200,851,442, forward strand.
TCCCTTTTTAACACCAGTGCAACAGATAGCTGAAATGAATTTCAAAGATGTTAAGGCTACTAGCAGATTTCTTTCATAGCTCTTGCTAGTACAATGTTACTTTTAGGGCTCTATCAAATACCATGTGGCCTAAAATAGGCCACTTTTTAACCCCCCTCTGTGACTTTCCATGACCTTTGACCGACCCCCCTAAATTACGTGGTTTGAAGATAGATCTATGGCCAGCTGGATGCGAAAAGCAACGATAATTTTGGAGTCATGTGACTTCACGGCGAACCCCCTCCCCCCGTGACTTTTGGTCGACTCCTTCCCCCCTAAAATGGTCACGTGGTATTTGAAAATGTTCTTGAGTATAAGTCTAGTTTTTTAGCCTCCAAAATGAGATCCAAAAAAGGGACTTGACTTACACTCGGGTCAACGACCATGAGGGTCCCAAAACCGTGGTGGTGCAAATTCAAACATACATTTTTTTAAAAAAGCACTAACAGTACCATAAAAATTTGAAAACAACCACACAAATGTCAGACTAAATTAATTGTACTATTTTCATGTATTTTAATTATTGAAACTCACTAGCAGCTGCTGCATTTTCCACCCGACTTGTACTCAGGTCAATCTATTTTCCTAGGTTTAGAGGTCCAAATTAGGTACCTCAACTTATATTTGGGACGACGTACAGTAAAACCTCAGATAACACTAAAACCTGGTTCCACAAGTCTTGGTGTTATACGATTTTTAGTGTTATCCGATGTATGTTAAAATCCTATGGGATCCATAGAGATACATTGTAACCACACAGGCTTTAGCGGTTGTTATCCGATGCATCCCATAGGATCTTAATGTTATCCGATGCAATTCTTCCCCCCAGATTGCTTAATGTTATGCGATTTTAGTGTTATTCGATACTAATGTTATCTGAGGTATTACTGTATAGTCAAGTATATACGGTAATGCAACTCAGAAGAGATGCAGATGATTGTAACACAAAAGCTACCCTATCTTCAATCTCAAATTGTTTTAGCCAAACAGCATAGCAAGAACCGCCATGTGTCCGTTTCAAAAGGTTAATCCTCAATAACGGAGCTGGTCTCCAGATGCATCACACAAAACACAAACTTACACTTGTTTGCAAGATAGTGCTAGAAACTACTTTTGTTCCATTCAAAGCTTTTATTCTGCCCCCCCCCGCCAATCCAGAGCAACTGCAATGCATATTAGTTTAAATGTCTTTTTTTTTATTTCCAAGTAGTATCTTATTGGTAGTAAGTATACCTTTTGGTGATGTGCATTATCTGCAAGAATCAAACTTTTTGTCATGGTAGTTTTACAAAGATGATCCAATGTAGGTATGTTGAAGCTCAAAACATGTTTCCCATCAAGTTTTACCATCTTTTTTCTTTTTTTGGATACTGGAAACTTCCCATTTCTGTTTCAAACATCATCCCACAGCCCCAAACCAATTCTGATGATGACTGCTCTAGGTGTATAAGGAATACCTAGGAAATAAATTTAACCTCGACCTAGTCTTCTCATTCCTACATGGAAGTCTTATTAAAAACACCAGTCAAGGTAGAGTAGTAATGACTGGGGAAGACCTGTACAAACTGCTGCAAAACAGAACTGTGTATAATCCCTTCTGAGAGAAAAATAAAACAAGCAAACCACATGGCCAGCATATCCCTAAAAAAAAAGAGAGATTCCAACTCCCACTTTTGCCCATTGGACGTATCTACTGAACGTGAGGTTATTGACCTGCTTGTAGTTTTTCATGTACTACCGCAGATCTATTTTAAAGTTTATAAAATCAAGAAGTTTCGCAAACAAAGCTAAGCAAAATAAGATTTTTACCCACTGTTCTGCATAAAAAGTTTTTGATTCCTTATTACACATTTATTTTCTTTTAGCAGGGTTTCACTAAAGCAAAGCCACTTTCAGTATTTTTAAAATGACCTGAATGACAACGGCTATGCATAGAATTCAATCAGTTCTATATATTTTAAATTCGCTGCACTGTGATAAAAAGAAAAAGAAAAGGATGAATCTAGTTTTATAATACAGAATTAACTAAAAAAATGTGATAAAATCTACTGGGATCTCGTTTGCTAAAATTACAATAGTATTGTGCGAAAGGTGACAGCAGCTTATATTGCCACGGCGGTACAGTATCTGTTCCTCAGCATTGACAGAACCCCACCACTCTGTAACATTAGCCGTTCTATTTTGCTCAATGACAAGATGGAACCGTGAATCCGTCCACAAACTTAAATTGCCATCTCTAATAGCTGTCTTCGGTAGAATTTAGAATGTACAAACAAGCAAGAATGAAAATACATCTACTGTACCTATGATGGTGAACGTTGGTGCTCCAGATGTTCTTGGACTTCCAATTCCCAGAAGCCCAAGCCCCTGTGAATCCACATGAATGGGCGCGTTTTACTTCTGCTTCCAGGAACGACGAGGGCGGCCCGGGCCGGATGAGTCACAGTAAACCCATTTGTGTGGATTCACCGGGGCTTGGGCTTCTGGGAATTCAAGTCCAAGAACATCTGAAGCACCAAGGTTCGCCATCACGGTACTATACAGTTGTTGGTTAATTTCTCTTCCTTCAAATTCTTACTGGTTTAAATATTTCACGTTTCACACAAAAGTTCATTTAATTAGTCCGGGAAAGACTCAAAAGACTTGAGTTTTCCACAAAGCCATTCGTCAGTTTTCACTAGAAAATGTGCTCTGTACATTTTGAGATATCCTTTCCTTTCAGAAGTTGATAGCTTTTCCAAACGATGCGGCTAGGTTGGCTTCCCTGAAGGCTTCAGATACGGTCTGTTGGGCACAAATAGAGAAATAAAATAATTTGTGAATTAACATAGGGGTAGAACTGTACAAAATATGAAAGATGCCATTACAGTAATACCTCAGATAACGTTTGCATCAGATAATGCTAAAATCGCCTAACGTTAAGCAATCGGGGGGCGGATAACACTAAAAATCGGATAACACCAAGACTTGTGGAACCAAGTTTTAGCGTTATCTGAGGTTTTACTGTATCTGCATGCTTAACTAATCCATGTAAAGACAAAATGACGAAACGGCTCACTCCAACTTACTGGATGTGCGTGGCAGACTCTGGCGACATCTTCACATGATGCTCCATATTCCATTGCAAGAGCAGCTTCATTAATCATTTCTCCAGCACCCTAAGAAAACAAATCAATGCAAGGTATAAATGTAAGTTGATTTGCCTTAGTGCTACATTCAAAACTTGTGTATCACAAAGATAGTTAAGCGATCTATCTAACTTGAAAATACACCCGTGGCTACTTGGCAGGTATACAGAAAGAGCCTCCTTGAAGATTGTGGTATTTCTGAACCACAATCGGATGTACCCTGGTAGCAACAACTTTGTGTTGCCAGCTAATCTTTTTCACACTAGGCCAGGTGAAAGGGACTGCAGAATCAACTCCCCAAAGGTGGCCTCATTTTGGCAGTTTCACATCAAGCCTAGACATGGTGGTAGTAGTAGTTGTAAATTAAATAATGAAGAAGTTTTATTATGTCTGTGTATTAGTAAAATCAGTTCTAATGTATATCAGTCTTTACAGATCATCTTTATATACATGTATAAGATCAGCCACCTATTTCCTATGTAAAAAAAGTAGGGAATGCTCTTCTAAAATTGTATCTACTCTATATACTCGACTATAAGTCATCCCGAATTTAAGTCGAGGTACCTAATTTGGACCTCTAAAACGAGAATAGATTGACCCGAGTATAGGTCAGGGGTGGAAAATGTAGCAGCTGCTAGTGAGTTTCAGTAATTTAAATACATTAAAATATGGTAATATTACTTAATTTAGACATATGTGTGGGTTTTTGTTAATGTTTACGTTGACCCAAGAATAAGTCAAGTCCCATTTTTGGACCTCATTTTGGGGGCTAAAAAGTAAACTTATACTCGAGTATATATAGTACCTCTTATTTATCTATGTACATATATTAAAAATAGAGCATAATAATTCTGATGCTCATTTTGTAAACATTTTCCCAATGGATAAAAAGAGCTAAATCAATGCATCTGTATGAAAAAAAAATTCTGTAGCATTATATAACTTAATTTCCTTCCAATAACGAGTTCTGTAGGACAACACTCTTAACCATCAAACATTCAGTATTCTGCAGTTTGCCTACACATATAGGTACTCACTGCGCCTAAAATATGAGCTCCCAGCATCCTATCTGTTGATTTGTGACTTAGCATCTTCACCAAACCATCTGTGTCCGCATTGGTCTTCGCTCTGCTGTTGGCAGCAAAAGGAAATTTGCCAACTTTGTATTCTACCCCCTGAAAAGCAAAGGGTGACTTTTAAGTTAGGGCTCTTTCAAATACCACATGACCTAAAATAGGCCCCTTTTGACCCCCCTCTGTGACTTTCCATGACCTTTGACCGACTCCCTCCCCCCTTAAATCACATGGTTTGAAGATAGATCTATGGCCAGCTGGATGCAAAAAGCAATGATAATTTTGGAGTCACGTGACTTCACGCCAAAAAACCTCTCCTCCCCGTGACGTTCTGTGACTTTTGGTTGGGAAACCCCCCCCCCCCCCATGGTCACTTGGTTTTTTGAATGATCCCTTACTACATCTTCTACAGCTTGAAACAGAAGCCACACTTGTCTGGGAAACCAGTCATGTTATGATGCTATGCATGACATACTAAGGCCATGCTCTCTTAGAGGTGGTAAATCGGCATCACAGCCATATCCACCTCAGAGGATAAGGGAGGACTCAACGATCTTGCATGAAAAACATTAAATTATGAAAAGAAGGGGGGAACAATCCTAGACATGGGGAATAGTATCAGGAAGGAAATTTTTTTAGTTATGTTTGAGTTTCTATCTGCTGAGAAACGTGTTTATGGAGAGACATTCAATTAGGTATCCATCTTAATGAGGTCAAAACTAGACTCTGCAGGAACAATATTATAAAAAAGCAGAGACAGGAGCATAATTGATGGGAGGGGAAAGGACATGACAGAGAAATCCAAAACCTTCTCTCTTGCCTTATGTCTTAACTTTCCAAAGTACAGTAATACCTCGGATAACACTAAGACTTGGTTCCACAAGTCTTGGTGTTATCCGATGCATGTTAAAATCCTATGGGATGGATCGGATAACGTTAAAGCTCCATAGAGATACATTGTAACCGCACAGGCTTTAGCGTTTGTTATCCGATCCATCCCATAGGACCTTAACGTTATTTGATGCAATTCTCCTCCCCAGATTACTTAACGTTATGCGATTTTAGCGTTATCCGAGGTAAACGTTATCTGAGGTATTACTGTACCTTTTTCCAGGCACCTTTCTGAGAATAAATGCTATCAAGTACCAACAGAAAGTTACTTGGGAAAACAAATAATAGGACTTCTGTTGCAGAAAGGACAAATTTAGTTCTCACATCTTTCCTACTAAAATCAGGTATCAATTTTCTGCCTCATTTGTGGAAAACCTATACACTCAAAATGCACCGTCTTCGTGTTTAATTTAGCCCTAAAAGCTTTTAAGTCTCCTCCAGTAGTTTATAAAGCTCACTTCTTGAGAACTGGCTGTGCTCTAGAATTAATTTCAGATTTTAAAAAAAACTAGGCTATCATTGTGCTACATCTCGTCATATTCATACAGGTGTCACATAATTTCTACTGTATTCTAGTTATATGTCTAAAAAACAGTTCTCTTAATTCTCAGCTCTAAAAGCATTGATTGATCTAATTTCATGATACTGTATACTCGAAGTGGACCTGAACATTTATTTGGTTTGATCCTATTTTATCTAACTTCATAAAAATATAGGACAGATATTAGACAAAACAAAGTGCATGTTATTTTTCTAAATTGGGTTGGATCTAACTTAAATCTATGACTTAAATTAATTATTGATTTCAGTAGGAAATCAGCCCCCTATAAATAAACACCATGCTTTTATCTTGTGTCAAAGTTAATACAGTCAAACCTTGCATAAAGAGCGCCTCGCTTAAAGAGTAACTCGCTTAAAGAGCAGCATTTTCTCTGACTGTTCGCTTCGCTTAACAAATAAAACCAACCGAAAACTCACTTAACAAATAAATCGGGGTTCGCAATCCCCCCCCCCCCACAATTGGTCAGTTACAATGGTGTTTTGCTTAAAGAGCAAATTCACTTAAGAGAGCAATCCTGTGGAACGCATTATGCTCTTTCAGCGAGGTACCACTGTACAAAATAAGAGGCAAGCCCCAATGGTAACAGAGAGAGGTATCAAAGAGGTGCTTCTGCCACCTCGTGGTGGTGCTTATGCTTGCCATGTCAAACGCCACCAGCAAAACGTTCCCATGGGGTTCTTACTTCCACCAGTTTTCTAGTGTCTGATTTAAGAAGAGGAAAAACAATCAACGTCTAGTGAAATCTAGCAGACCTCGCACCTCACCCAATGTGCTTTGTTTTAAACAAATCATGTTCCTTCTTTAGCTTGGTAAAAACACATAAAGAAATCACCATCACGCTTATTTCAAACCTTGGCTTTGAACTTCACCAATGCTCCTGCGTGTTCCATTAACATTTGCCTTTGGGGCAAACTGAATTTGTTCTACATCACAAAGTCAAGTTATACATCTCTGTTTGAAAGCAGAATCAGAGCAACGTGAGATACCTCCTCTTTCAGCTGTTCTTCAGATTTGCCAATCCAAGCCACTTCAGGGTGTGTATAAATGACAGAGGGCACACAGTTGTAATCAATGTGAACGGCACCTCCAGCTATTCCCTCCACACACAGAATGCCTTCGTCTTCAGCCTTGTGAGCAAGCATCGGTCCAGTGACGACATCCCCAATCGCATAAATACTGCCAGAGAAACAAAAGCAAATTAAACCTTTCCTATGGTTATGAATGTACACAATGAGCTAAAAAAAAAAAGAACAGTAATGTAAGAACAGGTTGACATCTGCCAACCTTTTTGATACAGTAATACACCGGGTAATGATTGGACTGGATAGTGCTAGAATTGGATAACGATGCAAGATTTTTGGAAAAATCTTGCATTGGATAACGATTGTTTTAGCGTTATCCGAGCCAATCGTGTGTGTGGGGGGGAGGGGGTTGGATTGGGTAGAACATCTACCCAATCCACACACACCCAGTGATGGATTGCTGGTACAGAACTAGGGTCGGGCGAAAGGCAGGCGGGTGACTGCCTTCCCCCTCACCCTAGTTCAGTAGCAGCGCCACCCGACACCGCACTGGCCCCTTACCGCTTGCTAAGGGGCCAGTGCGGTGCGGGAAACAGGCACCCGCTGGCGCGCAACAAAGCGCACAAGCAGGTGCCTTGTCTAGCCACCCGACACGAGCGCTAAGGTTCGTGTCGGGTGGTGAGACAAGGCACCCGCTCGTGTGCTTTGTTGCACACCAGCGGGTGCCTGTTTCCAACACCGCACTGGCCCCTTACCGCTTGCTAAGGGGCAAGGGGTGCCTTGGCCGAAATCCTCTCCTCCGCGCAGGGGGAGAGGATTTCAGCCAAGGCAACCCTTGCCCAGGCATGCTATGGAAACGGGGGTCACGCGCCAACGCAATGGATCAAAGTGGGGGGTGCCACCTCTTCCCCAGGCATGCTATCACAATGGGGATCGCACGTCAAGGCAAGGGATCAGAGTGGGGGGTGGCACCCCCCACTTTGATCCCTTGCCTTGGCGCATGACCCCCGTTTTGATAGCATGCCTGGGCAAGGGGTGCCTTGGCCGAAATCCTCTCCCCCTGCGCGGGGGAGGGAATTTCGGCCAAGCCACCTCTTCCCCGGCACACTATCGCAACGGGGCTTGCATGTCAAAGCAAGGGATCAAAGCGGGGGTGGCACCCCCCACTTTGATCCCTTGCCTTGCCACGCGACCCCCTCGCTAAGAGTCCAGTGGATCCGGTAGAAGAGGCTCCCACTGGCGCGCCTTTTCGCGCGCGCGCGAGCGCCTCTTCTCCGGGCTTTTTTTAAGCGTTGTTCGATGCATGCATCGGACAACGCTAAAAATAGGATAACGTCATGACTTGTGGAACCAAGTCATAACGTTATACGGTGTTCTACTGTACTTATGTCGACATATCCAAAACAAATTTGAGTTGCAATCCTTTTTCAATGCAAGAGCAAACACAACAGTCTTCTTATATTTTTCTAACATATAATCAATGAGATACAGTGAAGAATCACGCATAATACTCTATGGAGCAAGACTGTTAAAAACAAATCAGAACACATGTTATAAATTACAGACCTTTCTGTGCCCCAGCTAGATTTTTCCACTTAAATACAACTGGTTTTTAAACCATCTTATATTGACCAAATAAGACAATATAGTTACTTCACTTACTTTGGAATTTTGGTTTGAAATTTGTTGTTGATTGGGATTCTACCCTTTTTATCTAACTCAATGCCAATCTCTTCCAGACCAAGATTTTGAGTGAAAGGCCTCCGGCCAATACATACAAGAAGCACATCACAAGTAATCACCTCTTCCTTGCCACCAGCAGCAGCTTCAATCCTGAGGAATAAAAATGGTACAATAGTCTTAGTGAGTTGCATGGTCATAGACTAGCCAATGTCCCATACCAACAGTGCTGCTGGTACAGTGGCTGACTTCACCATCAAGAGGCAGACCACTGCTAGTTCCTACATCTTTTGCTCTAAACATGCAAAGGTCTGTCTGACTGCTGGGTGAGGAGAGGCGAGACTCATAGACACCTCTCCTCTTCCCATCACACACTTGGGGAGTCTTCTCCAGTTTTCTGCTGGAATGCCATATTATGACTGTAGTTGCCGTCTCTTTGGAGATGGAAATGTTTTTGGTCTCACCGTCAAATGTATTAAATTTTCCCTCCTTCACTCCTAAATCTAAATGGTGACTACTTCAAATTGATAAGAATACTCAAATGGTTTATAGAAAAACAAAGGCATGTTCCATTTGGCACAAACCTCAAAGCTCACATCTTCAGACATGATAAAAGGACCGCTGGGGTCTCCAGGGCGGCCGAAGACGCCGAGTGCTGCGTCTCCCCCTTCGGCCACAACAATGCTGGAGGGTGATAAAGGGATGCCAAGACCTCAAGGCAGCAGAAGATGCCATTGAGGACATTGAGCCCTTGCTCCTTCATGGATATTGAGCCCCAGCTCAGTCGTGGACGTTGAACCCGGGGCTTCGGCATGGATGTTGAGTCCTGACTCTGTTGTGGACATTGAGCCCCGGCTCCATCATGGACGTGAACCCCAGTTCCGTCGTGAATGTTGAGCCCTTGGCTCCGTCATGGACGACGAGCCCTGTTGTGGACATTGAGCCCTGGGCTCTGTCGAGGATGTTGAGCCTGGGCTCTGGCCGCACTAATGTCCAGTTGTGGTGCTGATAGAGGATAATGTGTTCATTGTTTTATTGTTTGAATTTATTTATTGGGATTTATTGTGCTTTTGATATTTTGTGATGTTCTGCAATACCATGTTAGCTGCCCTGAGTCGCTCTGCAAGTAGGGCGGCATACAGGTGAGAACAAATAAAAATAAATAAATGAGAACACATTTTGTTTGGTGTAAGATTTCAAAGACCTAAGATGCATCTAGAGAAGTGAGCTGTGGTCCACAACAAGCAAGAGATTTGCAGCCACTGTTTTTCTTACACTTATCCAAGGAAGATACCTTTATGTGGAAACTCCAGGAAAGCCTCGGCTACTCATGCAATGAAGTGACGCATACATAGAACAAGGGAACTGGGAAGCAATCTTAGTTTTTTTAGATGTCATATGACACTTTCTTGCTTTCACTGCAACAGGCTAACATCGCCACCCAACTGGCGATTACTAATGTCATGTGTTTTACACAGCCAGTACTTACGAGACATCAATCTTTCCATCTGGTTTCTTTGTAGCGCCAGTCACTTTAGTGTTCAGTTTAAATTTAAGCCCCTGCTTCTGAAGAATGCGTTGGAAATTCTTGGAGATCTCCATGTCAATGCCCAATCCGCCAACATGGCCCAAGAACTCCACAGCTGTCACATCTGCACCTAGACGTTGCCACACGGAACCCTAAAAGCAACACAGAAGCCAAGATTTTTAAAACAACTTTTCAGGGTGGACAAATGGTGGGGTTCAGATAATTTTCACCATTTGGCCATCTAATCAACAGATTAACAACAATCGATTGTACTGGAAATCTTTTGACTGAGTGCAAATATCACCAGCCTAGCATTACACCAAGGGCGGTTACTAGGGAAGCAAAATTTGTATCACTGAAACCAATTTCATTATGCCTGAGATATACCGGCCCTGTGGAAACATTTACTGGAGGAGTAGGCAAGAATATGACCTCAGGCTGCATAAGGTATGAGTAATATCAACTAGCACATCCATGCAAGCGACAAACCACCAGCTCCTGTCATTTGCACAACTGAGCAAATTTGTAATGATAATAGTAGTAGTAATGATGATGATGATGATGATGATGGTGGTGGTGGTGATGATAATACAGCTGTGACTGTAGTACTTCCAACAGCACTGCAACAAACAGTCACAGTGAAGTGCCAAAGGTTTATACCAGGCATTTTCAACCTATGGCCTGTGGTCCAAACCCAGCCCCCAAAGCCATTTTATCTGGCCGCCGCTGCCCTCCTTCTTCCTGCTGCCACCCGGAAGTGGCAGAAAAGCACCAAAACCCGGCAAAAATGTGCATTTTCAGTGAGTTCTCGTGCAAAAATCTGTGTTTTTGCATGAGAGCTTACTGAAATTGTGCGAGTTCTCGCCGAAAACACGTGACTGACCCGCGTGGCCATTCTGAGGCGAGTGATCTAGCCCCCGCCCCAAAAAGGTTGAAAAAAGCCTGATTTATACAACCAAAGATTTATTGCAATCTTGACTGGCTTACAAAATTGTTAACAGGCCTATATGGGTAAAGATTGGGAAGCAGAAAATATATATCAGCAGACCAGGAGCAATACTTTATAAGCACTTGGAAAATTAATTAAGAGAAGATTCATTAAGAGAAATAATACCTACCAATTCCACACCAATGACTCCAGCGCCAATGACTACCATTTTTTCCGGGACTTGCTTCAAAGACAATGCACCAGTCGATGATACTATTGTGTCCTCGTCAATCTAGATTTTTTTTAAAAAGGAGAACAAGAGAATTCCCCATTTTACATGAAAATAATTTGTAATTACATATAAAGCACCACCAGATTTTCCTCAGCTAACACCTAACAGCTGCCATACAAGGACTTACTATCTGATTATTACTTGATAATGTACTACTGTACAAACATATATGTGGTAAAAAGTATGGCTAGAAAAAGTTCAGACATACCGTTATTCCTGGGAAAGGTGCTACTTCAGAACCGGTAGCTATGATGATGTTCTTTGTATTAATAACCTGAACACTGCCGTCTTCTTTGGTTGCTGTGACTTGGTTTTTGCCAGATATTTTTCCAAAGCCAGGCACATGTGTCACCTTCAAAAATAAATGTGTAAATAGTAATACAGTCAAACCTCGCATAACAAAAATATTTCGTTCTGCAGGGCTGCTCACTATGCAGGTTTTTCGTTATGCGAGGTTTTTTTGCATAACAAAAATTCCTATGGAAAAACTTGCATAATGAAAATCATCATCATCATCATTATTTCAAATTTATATTGCCACCCACTCGCCATAGCGACTCAGGGCAGCTTATAAACAATACATTACATTACAATACAATATGTTGATGGGGGTCAGGGGGAGGCACAGCAAAGTCCTCCACCTGCCCTGGCTTCTTCTTCCCTGACCGTTGGGTGTGGGAGCAGGGGAAGGGCGGCGAAGTCCTCAACCTGCCCTGACTTCTTCTTCCCATTATGCGAGTTTTTCCATAGGAAATGCCGGTTCCGGATAAAGAAAATGTTCATTATGCGAGTTTTCCCATAGGAAATGCTGGTTTGGGATAAAGAAAATGTTCATTATGCGAGTTTTTCCATAGGAAATGCTGGTTTCGAATAAAGAAAATGTTCATTATGTGAGTTTTTCCATAGGAAATGCTGGTTTCGAATAAAGAAATTTTTCATTATGCAAGTTTTTCCATAGGAAATGCCGGTTTCGGATAAAGAAATTTTTCATTATGCGAGTTTCTCCATAGGAAATGCCGGTTTCGGATAAAGAAAATGTTCATTATGCGAGTTTTTCCATAGGAAATGCTGGTTTCGAATAAAGAAATTTTTCATTATGCGAGTTTTTCCATAGGAAATGCCGGTTTTGGATAAAGAAAATTTTCATTATGCGAGTTTTTCCGTAGGAAATGCCGGTTTCGGATAAAGAAAATGTTCATTATGCGAGTTTTTCCATAGGAAATGCCGGTTTCAAATAAAGAAATTTTTCATTATGCGAGTTTTTCCATAGGAAATGCCGGTTTTGGATAAAGAAAATTTTCGTTATGCGAGTCGGAAAGGTATGTGGAATGCTCGCTCATTATGCCAGTTTGTCGCTATGCGAGGCATTCGTTATGCGATGTTTGACTGTAATACTCTTCTTACCATCAAGACATGGGGCAAGAAATGACAGACAATTAATGCAGGAGACAGATGGGATGTTCACTCCATTGGAAGACAATTAAATCTTCAATCACAATTAAACCAATTAAGCTGAAGGGGGGGGAGAGAGATGAAAATAATACAAGAAAATGTTGAGTTACCCACTAAGTTAAATTAAACTGAAGCATATATTAAAAAGCTGCCACAAAAGCTAGGAAGTCTTTTTGCCTTCCCTAAAGTAGCCCAGGAAGAGAATGTGGCCCATGCGCTGCCAGCCACAAGCAAAATGGGCCCTCTGGCCCTCCAGGATCGCCTACCTCTGGATTAAAAGGAATATAAACTGACAGGCCAAGACATACCTTGTTTTGTTTAAACAAGTGAGCAATTCCACCTGTCAGGGCTTTCACCGCACTACTCTTCTGCTCCATCATCTTCTCCAAATTCAATTTGAGTCCTGTAACTATTTAATACCGGTTTAATTTGTGTGGCACTTTTCATGCAAACAGTTCAATTAGATGCTACAGAAAATTGCCTAACAATTTTTATTTAACTTAATGAAACTAAGCATTTAAAGCAATGTAAATGTCGCCCTTGCTCGAAAGGCAGTCGCATCCGACTCCGGGGCAGATACCAAAAAGGCCCTCCATCTAGTGCTGGAGAGATTAGCCTCTCCAGCCATTGGTACCCATAGAGAGCCCCTCTGGTCCACCCTACTGGGACGGGCAGATGTTCTCAGGGTGACGCGGTCTCTTAAGTAACCTGGTCCACTACCATGTAGGGCATTAAAGGTCATAACCAGCACCTTGAATTGCAACCGGAGGCACACCAGTAACCAATGCATCTCCCGCAGCAAGGATGCAGCATGGTCATAATGGCCACACACCATCACTGTGCAGGCCAATGCATTCTGCACCAGTTGCAGCCTCCAAATGGTCATCAAGGGCAGCCCCATATGAAAGCAAGATCCCAAGAGAATGTTGGTGATATATGTGGGGCAAGAGGGAACTGGTGGCTCTCCCCATCCCACAGTCATAGCATACAAAGCCTCCAAGATCGCGGGGGGGGGGGGGGATGAAATCTGCTCCTGAAGGGAGCCAGGGTGGAAAACGCAATTCTGCACATGGAAAACCATGCATGGTTCTTTGTATCCAAGCCCATGACTTTAACTGTTTGATTTACAGAGAGCCAAGAAAAGCACACAGACAGTATCATCATAACCTCTGGTTCAGAATGAGGAACAATGTACCACTTCACAGTATTCCAGCCGGTCATTGTATAGGTTCTCTGCTGCTTGATCAGTGAGTATATTATAATCTTCTTATTTTTAATTACAGTAATATTGTAATCTCAAGTATGTCTACTCTGACAAACCACCAAACTCCAAAGTGTTTACCACCTGGTAACTGCAGCTTAAATCAATTTAAACGTACAGAGTAGACAATATACATTTAGGGGTTTAATATTGTTTTACAAACCTACAGCTATGCAGTCCAAGACCTCATCCCTATAAATTCTGGGCATTGGGCATTCTTAGCAGAACCCCGGTGGCTTAGTGGTTAAGATGCTGACCTTGGAGATTAGAACGTCAGGTTTTGATACCCAAGGGCTGCACTTGGGGACATGAAATGAGCCTCATTCGGGTGTCCCCTGAACGGAGTTTCTCTAGCAAAAATCCTTTCAATCCAGAATAATCTCTGACACAAAATTATTATTAACAGAACCTAGAATAGATGAAGTGTCGATAGATGTACTGTAAACTCACTTTCAATTCCTCGGTTAGAAAAGTCTTTTCCATGGGCCAAATGATATAGGTGGGAATTGTTCAGCAAGGCCTAACATGTAAAAACAGAAAATAAACATACAATCTACACAGAAAGTATTGTATTAAATGCAAGTCCAATGTTAGTCCCAACTAGAGAACAACTCCTGAAATAAATGGAAAAGCATATTATTTGTAACTAACAAGTTAATTATTTTAGTAACCGTATTTTAGTCGGAGATACAGTACATTGATTCATTCCTCTGTTTTCAGTATCACTGCTAATCATTGTAAAAGCATAATAAAATAATCTAATACATTATGAATACAAGGTCAAAGAAACGTGAGCATTCAATAACTACAATACTGTGCTTCAGCAGGTAATTATTCTATAGTTACAAAGTTAGTGAAGGGGTTCAACATCCAGGACCTATCTAGTTGTTTGCAAACTATACATTTATTCCCACTCTTGGCATTCTCCTACACAGGGGGGAATAAAGAATCTGAAGAGGAGGGCTCTATCTATGGCTGTGATGGCGACCTTTGGCACTCCAGATGTTCTTGGACTTCAATTCTCAGAAGCCGAAGCCCCCTGTGAATCCACACAAATGGGTTTGCTACGATTCATCCTCCCTGCGCCGCCCTCATCACTCCTCTTCGAGGAGGCTATTTCTGCGTACCCCATCATAATATAAAATATAACTACAGTGTTCTGTAATAACTGAAATTGAAAGTTGGAAATCCTTCTAAATTTAAATCTTCCACAATAAACAAACAAGTGTGTATGCATTAGAAGTGCATGTTAAATACAGGTGTAAGAGTGGGAGCGGCTATCAATTAGGCCATGGGGGGAGAATCTAGACAGCTATGTTTCACTCAGAGTTTAAAGATTATCCTGAGGTGGGTTTTTCAGAGACAACTCCCAAGGCAATTAGTAGCACAAGACATGAAGCACTGTAGTTGCAACGGCCTAAACGTTCTTGCACTAAAAAGGTCGTTCAGATATGAAAATGTTTATACTATACTTCTTACATGTTTATTCTTCCCCTACTCCAAAGGCTTTAGGAGACTGTACTGTACATGACTAATCCTCACAACCCTACAATGTAGGTTAGAGTGCTGGATTGCAATCTTTACGCAAGGTGACCTGGAGAGCTTCCTCACTATGCAGAAATTTAACTCTAGGTCTCAATCCGTCACACCGTTGACACCCGTGTATTGCATGGACTCTCAAGCTACTACGTCTGACTTTTCTTGTGTTGCTTTTATCAACTGCTATACCAACCTAAACTGATAATCAACTCTATTGCAGCTAATGCACATAACACATTTTGTAATCAGTACAGAGGCAGAACAATTTGCAAACTAAACTTTGTACCTACCTTAGAAGGTATGCAACCAACATTCAAACAGGTTCCACCAAGTGTTTCATTTTTCTCCACGCAAACAGTCTAAGAGATAAAAGGAGAAAGATCATTCAAAGTGACTTCAATCAAGATCCCTCCACCACAGGTCAAATCTGCCACAGTTTCATTCCCAAATTTTTAAAAATACACCTCAGAAGCATTTTGCCAACTGCCAATATTTTACTTCCGGCTTTACCATTGGCGAGTGCTTAAAAGTTTCATGGGGAACAAATATCCCAGAAAGTTAGGAGAGAAGCCACAGCTGTCATCTTAAGACCTGGGACCAGTGGTGGGCGACAAGTTCGCACACACACACCCGGGAAGGGGGGGGAGCAAAATTGGGTGGCCTCTGGGCAGGGGGGTGGGGGTGGCAAAACTGGGTGGCCTTCAGGCAGGGGGGTAGCAAAATTGAGTGGCCACGCCCACCTCCCTGCCCTGCCCCATGAGGTTTTGTCCTGCAAGTGGTTCAAGGTCTCCCTTGCTCAAAAGCCAGTCATATCCAACTCTAGGCTGCAGTGCTCATCTCCATTTACAGCCAGAGCCAGTGCTGCCTGTGTTTGCAGATGTATACATAGCCATATGGCAGGCATGACTAGATCGCCCATGACGTAGGCTCCTCCTATGACATAGGCTCTATCCATGACATAGGCTCCGCCCACAGTGTGGTAGCAATTTTTTATTTTTATTTTTATTATTTTTGCTGCCCACCATTGCCTGGGACTCATTTCATTTTTCCTCTGAACCAGCCTAATTTTAAGGCAATTAAAAATTTGTCCAGAACTACTCTACACGATCCTGGAAACATCTGAAGTGCTGGCTCTTTGGCTGTAAATGGAGATGACCATCACCCCCAAGAGTTTGACACAACTGACTTTTGAGCAAGAGATCTTTACCTTTACTCTACAGAAACACAGTTCTTCTACTGTAGACTTTGGTGGTATAACTTTAACAGAAGAGTAGCGTGCCTTGGCGGGGCCCCGTATAAAAAATTGTTTGGGACCTTAGGAAGGGTAAAGATTTGTTTTACTTACGCACGTTGGGGGCCCCCGTGCCCCGGGGGCCCCGTATAATTGATACGGCGGTAGCTACGCCTCTGAACTTTAATGACTGCCTATAAACACCCTGTAAACATCCTGCCAACCTAGCAGTTTGAAAGCAAGAAACTGCAAGTAGATAAATAGGGACCACTTCGGTGGGAAGGCAACAGCATTCCATGCGCTCCAGTGTCTAGTCATGCCTGCCACATGACCATGGAAACGTCTGCAGAAGTAGACAGAGCTGGCTCTTCAGCTTTGAAACAGAGATGAGCACTGAACCCTAGAGTCGGATACAACTGGCTTTTGAGCAAGGGAGACCTTTACCTTTATAAATACCAGCTTGAAAATGCTGCCACGGTGTCCTTTTCAAAGTTAGTGCAGGACCAACAATGTGCAAGCAGTTAGTTCTGTTGGCAAACATCTTCACCACTACAGAGAAATGTTGTTTTCCAGAGATAGGAGCTGGGACTGAGTAAAATATCCAGAGATCCCAGTCAAAGTTCTAGTCTCAAAGGAGGAGACTTGATCTTCCAGGACTCCCTCCTGGCCCCTTCTCGGTGCCACAGATGCTTATGCAGTGAGCCACATCTGTACAAGATCAAAACCAGGCAATATGGTGGGGATAAAAAGGATGCCTACACATTAAAGAAGGGGTAGGTAAGTCTGAAGCTCTAGTTCAGGAGCTCTCAACCTTTTTAAGCCGGGGGCCGAGCCACGCTCCCTCAGACAGCTTCAGGGGCTGGACAACCATTTTGCCCTCCCTCTACCACATGGCACTTCCCAGTGTGGTGGAGGTGGTGGTGGGCCACATGAAATGGTGCCGCAGGCCGCAGGTTGAGAATCCCTGCTAAAGGCCTACCACAGGACCCTCCTCAGGTGAGAAGATGTCTCAAAAGGGGGGGGGGGAGGGGTCTGGAAGTCTACGTCCAATTTCACTGTTAAAGTTTTGGGCAGCAGAATAAGGCATACAGGGGCTCAACAGCTTGTGTTAATGTAAAACCACTCCTGCTTGTTCTGCATCACAAACATACCTTCCCCATTATCTTTTTTGTGCCAGGAGACTTCCAAAAGTGGGTCCTGGGGCAATAAAAGTGTAACCACAAACTACCTGCGGAGTACGCTTTGTCACCCGTTGCTAGTTCCACAGCTTTCCCAGTCAACAACAGTAAACCTAGGACAGTGATGGCGAACCTATGGCACGTGTGCCAGAGGTGGCACTCGGGAGCCCTCTCTGTTGGCACCCATGCAGTCACCCCAGCACAGAATTCGCCCTGCCCCTCTGTCCAGCAGCCCAATGAGAACACTTCCTCCACTCAGCATAGTTTGCCCCGCCCCTGTGCCCAGCAGCCCAATTGGAGTGTTTTCTTCCTCCCCTGTTACTATGTTGGCATTTTGTGATAAATAAGTGGGTTTTGGGTTGTAGTTTGGGCACTCGGTCTCTAAAAGGTTCACTATCACTGACCTAGGAGAACATTCAGAGAAGCAATTGAGCTGATCTGGATGAATTCCTCTACTGTTGCCAATGAAAATTCCACCTGCTCCAAAATCAGGGAAATCTCCCCCTTTTTCTGGCAAAGTGGGAAAGGAGAAAACCCAGCTCTGGCATTACTTTATTCTGCCAACCACAATCTGGCAAAGCTCTGGATGGCATTTTGTCTCTGATATCAGAGCCCTTTATTGCTCAGCTCTTACCTTAAAAAAAGGATTGCTAGATAAATGACAAATTTGACAAACAACGCTGAGGAGCTGCTTCTCAAATCTCTTACTTCAAAACAAGCATTCTAACAGTCTATATTACCTTTTGGTCAAGCTAAAAGTACTTTACTCCCAGTCTCTTCTTTGACTTTCAGGTATAGAAATTAAAGTTTACAAAAAAAAAAAAACAGCCAATGGCCAACCTATACTCTCTTCCCTTTCATTCTTTGCAAGATTATAAGGATGGCTGCAATATTATCAGATTCATGTCACCCTATTTGCTCACCTTAAAGCCAAGTTGAGCAGCCTTGATAGCGCCAACATACCCCCCGGGGCCAGATCCAATGACAGTAATGTCGGCATCAACTGATAGAGAGAAACACATTGTTAAAAAAATACTTGGATAAAATATTGGAATATGTTTTAAATTTTAACACTTGATTGTTAGTTTATTTCACAATTATATTCAAATAAGATCATCAAATTATTTATATAAGCAATTATTCCTTCAGTGCTGCATATCACTGGCCAAAATCCTCCTGCTTAAATTTATGCTGCCTGAAGATAGATGCTGTCATTATCGGGCATTGGTCAAATTTAATTTAAATTAATGGAAAGTTTCCTATCCCCTATTTTAGGTTCTGAAGCGTCCTTCTGCACTGAGGAAACCTTTTGATGCCTTATGCTGAAGGGGTAAAGGTAAAGGTTCCCCTTGCTCAAAAGCCTGTCATATCCAACTCTAGGGTTCAGTGCTCATATCTGTTTCAAAGCCGAAGAGCCAGCACTGTCTGCTTTTGCAGATGTTTCCGTGATCATGTAGCAGCCATGACTAGCACATGGAATTTATTTATTTATTTATTTATTAGTTCAAATTTATATTGCCGCCCACTCACCGTGGCAACTCAGGGCGGCTTACAAAAATACATTACATTACATTACTATTATGCTGTTTCCTTCCCACCAAAGTGGTCCCTATTTATCTACTTGCAATTTCTTGCTTTCAAACTGCTAGGTGAGCAGGAGCTGGGACAAAGACGGCAGCTCATTCCGTTCTGCAGTACTCGGGAATCGAACTGCTGACCTTTCGCCTCCCAGTCAGCGTCTTATCCACTTGAGCCACTGCAGGGCTAGGAGCCTCTAATAGTAAAAAATCATAATCAGATCAGGACTGTTATTGGTATTCCATTAGTGATCTTTGGTTTTTAAAGACCCTTCATGTCCTGATGTTCTCAAAGGCTTCCTCAAGGAAAGATCAAACCCTAGAGAGCCTCAAATCCCAAAGGTAGAAGAGATAAGAAACTTTCAATTAATTTAAATAAAATGTACCCAACCTTGGCTTTCTGAGATGTAAATTTATAGATTATACTTAACATCACTTGTTGTATATTGCAACATTAATAGTCATAAAGCACATTCCAGCAAATGATCTGTAAAAATCTCAAATATAATATATATAAGAACACATTTATTCTTTCTGTAAATGTTATCAGTGATTTTACCTATACAGCATAAGAATAAAATGGTACACAACAGTAAAATGATCCGTTTACTGACTGTTATACTTGAGAATTAGCACAAAATTGATTTTAGTACATTATGAGGCCTGACCAAAAAACTATCAAGGCTGAAATAAAGATTCAAGTACAACTTACAGAGATACAGTTAAGGGATTTTTAACACAACTATTTTTCTCAACAGTCTTTGCCTTTCAAACACTTGGAAGTGGGCATGATCTTTTCCCCAGCACTGCTTCAATGTATTTAATAATGTTAAAAATATATACTTATGTTCATTTCCAACTGTGTGTATTTTCTTTACACTATTTATCAGCAACAAAAGAATACTGTAACTTGAAAAACCACCTTCTAGCGACACAGCTCTAACAGTGTTTCAATATAAAACATTTCAGTAATCCACAGCATATCGTAACAATATATCATAACTAGAATGGAATGATGCTATAAACAAAACATTTAAATTTGCAATCCAGCTTCAGTTTTATTTAAAATTATGAGTTATTTACCTTGGTCAGCGTATGTTCTTAACGGCACTACAAAAGTGCTTTGCAAACCATGTTGGATCCGACCAAAATGGCTTCTCTAATTTAAAGAGAAGAGAAATAAGAAAATTTAAACACATCTGCAAGAATATTACAGAATAATACAAAGGTCAAAACTAAACAGATTGACTTGTCAGTCATTCAAAGATTTTATTTATTCTTATTAAAATTTATACTTTGCACTTTTCAATCTTAATGTCTCTTTCCCCCAAAATTCTTCACTTTGGTATATCTGTCTCTTCCTCACATCTCCAGTGTCAGTCTTTCTAACATACCTTGAACCAATTAGGGTGGATTGATACATATTCTGTACACATTCTACTCACATGTAAAATTCCTGTATACTGAATAACACTTGTGGTGAATACACAATATTAACCAATGATCAAGTTAGAAAAATAAAAGATGTTTTTAAGTTTCCTTGGAATCTTTCTGAGGAGTTGCTATTTTCTACTGAAGTTAAGAGTTGTACAGCCTCAGGTTGCCCCTCAAAAGAAGGGAATGTGTATTATGCACCTGGAAAACCCTGGAAGGAGCCACCATAAGTAAGAATTAACTTTACAGCACATATGGACAATGATGATCACCTTGTCAACGTCGTTGTCTGCTACTTGTATCAGTGTATCCAATTTTTCCTGGATACAGGGAAAATGCCATTGGCATGAATTTGTTTAAGGTGGATCGCAACTTGCCAAGAATTGATCCACACACTATGATCACGGAGCCATCTCCTGTGGCATGTATGAAATAAGACATGCAGGATCTAACACTGAGACTGCAATGAACTGCCACAACCTTGAGGATACAGTAAAACCTCATATAACACTAAAACCTGGTTCCACAAGTCTTGGTGTTATATGATTTTTAGTGTTATCTGATGCATGTTAAAATCCTATGGGATCCATAGAGATACATTGTAACCACACAGGCTTTAGCGGTTGTTATCTGAAGCATCCCATAGGCTCTTAATGTTATTTGATGCAATTCTTCCCCCCAGATTCCTTAATGTTATGCGATTTTAGTGTTATTCGATACTAATGTTATATGAGGTATTACTGTATTATCAAGGTGCGCCTTCACAGTCAGTCCATCTGGCATGGCCTCTTCCGCCTCCATGACCGTTGGGAATCAGAATAGCAGTTTAACCTATTGAGCAGCTGCCTGCCCAGCGTCCTCCAGAAAGGAAAGGTCCAGGGCAAGGACGCACCCTGAGGAGTCCTTTGGCACCTGAAAGACTACCCAGCTTCATTACTGCAGGCGCTTTCAAGGACTACAGGTAGTATTAACGAACCAGGGCAATGAGTCCAGGAAAGCCTGAGCGAGAATGGATTTTCCCCAGCCTCCGACGAGCCAGCAGATTGGCGTGCTCAAACCGTGGTCCAGATGTGGCCCCTGATTCCAATTCATCCCCCCACAAAGCCCTCGTTGCTCCTGGAAGCGGAAGTAAAATGCGCCCCCTACATGTGTTTTACTTCCACTTCCAGGAGCAATGAGGGCTTGGTGGGCCGGATGAATTGGCACCGGGGGCCGCATCCGGCCCCCGGGCCATAGTGGCTGGCTCTCTGAACCACGTGACTGGCCCCCAGCGTGACAGGTTTGGGCACCCCTGCTTTGGACTCTGGCCCGGAGTCCCGAGACGACAAGGGTCACCTCCCAGCAGGGCCTTGGGTCGGGCGCACACGGCCTCCCTGGCTCGGCTCCTGCAGCTACCGTGGGTGTGTCCTTGCCCGCCTGTCCCCGGACGGGAACCAGCGGCCTGCGGCTGGACCCGGCGCTTCTCCTCCCCGCTTCCCTGCCCCGGCTGGTACCTGAGCGAGGGCGCAATAGACTCGGCTGCAGCTCTGCATGCTGGCTTTCTGCTTCTTGCCGGCGACGCTCCGGAACCTTTCGCGCGGTTCACGCGTCCGCGGGGGGACGCCAAAGGAGCTGCACCGCCGCCAAGGACGGCCAGGACTCGCGCAGGCGCACTCACTGCCCTGACGCCTAAGCTGTTCCTGGCCGGTGGGGCGTCGCAGCTCTCAAGAAGACGTTCCGCCTGGCGGAGGCAGACTTTGCCTGTGGGCTGTTAAAAGTAGTCCCCTAGTGTAAGGAAGCAGTATTGCACTGACTAATCCCTTTGGCCCATAAAGATCCATTTAGAATTCCTTATGATTTAAGGAAGGGTGTTACTCTTATACCCCTGTCCAGTGGTGGGATGTCAAAATTTTTACTGCCCCGCTGTGATGTCATCAGTGTCGGCGGAGCCAACATCATGACATCATGACATTGTGGGAGGAGCCAAAGAAAAAATAAATAATAATAATAATAAAATTTAAAAAAAATAAGCATACACCCACCCACCCACACACCTCAACCCACCCACCCACCCACAACACAAGGACAGCAAGGAGGACAGTAAGGAGGCTGTGCATACATACGCGCCAAGCACTGTAGACATGCATGCACACCAAATGCTTGGCACACATGCGCAGTGGCGGAACCAGTGAAAAGGTAAGGCCTGAAGGTGGTTCCCCCCAAAAGCTGCTACCTGTTCTCTGGGACACTGGGGAAAGTTACTACCGGTTCTGGCGAACTGGTGAGAACCTGTTACATCCCATCACTGTCACTTCATGGAGCCTCAAACACGTGGATCCACAGGTCACAGATCCTCACGAATCTGAACATGAAATCCACCTGAACTCACCATGAAAGTTAGGTCGGACTTGAGCAAAAATATCCTGGAACCCTCATCATGCCACTGTCATATCAAAGCATGGAAACGTTCCGAGACACAGCTTTCCAAGGATCGGTGTGTGATGATTTTTACATGTAGTAACCTTGAAGTAAATAAAATAATAAATAAAACCACTACCCACACATCAAACCATAGCAATAACATGACATAAAAACACGGGTCTGAAGAATGGATCCTGTGCTGTACTCTTCACCATGTTGCATGACCAAAAATTAAAAAATCCCAAGGTTTACATTGGAGAGATGCAAAACTAGTAAAGGTAAAGGTCACCCTTGTTCTAAAAGCCAGTTGTATCCGACTCTAGGGTTCAGTGCTCATCTTTTTTTAGCCAAAGAACCAACGCCAGTGATGGGATGTAACAGGTTCTCACCAGTTCACCAGAACCGGTAGTAACTTTTCCCAGTGGCCTGGAGAACTGGTAGCAGCTTTTGGGGGGAACCACCTTCGGGGCTTACCTTTTCACTGGTTCACTTGGTGTGCATGCACGCTACAGTGCTTAGCGCGTATGCACAGCCTCCTTGCTGTCCTCCCAAGCGGGGAGGAGCAAGAGAAGCTGCTAACCTGAAGCTCCCTATAGCCTGCTCCCAGTGGTGGGATGTCAGAAATTTTACTACCCCACCATGACATCATCACAGTGTGGGTGGAGCTAACATCATGGGTGGAGCCAATGTCATGACATCATGATGTTGTGGGCGGAGCCAAAGAAAATGAATTAAAAAATTATAAAAAATAAAAATAAACACACACACACACACCCCTCAACCCACCTACCCACCCACCCACAACACAAACCTGTAAATAAATTAAATAAATAAATAAATAAATAAATAAATAATACATTAAAATACAGCCACCCACTCAAACAGCCACCCACCCACCCCAAACACAAATCAACCAGAGGTTGTAAACCAGAGCTTAAAGCTTATTCTGGCTAATCTTTCTCACACTAGGTGAGATGGAAGGAACTACAGAATGAACTCACCACAAGATGGCTTCATTTTGGCATTTTTCAACTTTTCAACATTTAAAGAAGTTAGGTACTAAGTCCTTGCCTAACCAGTTCTCTAGGATAATATGCCTTAATGTAAATGTAAAACAGCTGTACCTCCTTAAGGGTTCTGCAATTGGAACAGCACAGGTGTAGCTTATTGATGAGGTAACTCCAAGACTTTGTTTAAAAACCCCAAGCCAGGCCGCCAGGCCTTTTTAGGAACTGTGGTAGTACGTCAATATAGGTAAAGGTATTAAATACACATTAAAATACACACAGACACACCACATCCAAAGGTGAGTCACTTACCCTGGGGAGCAGGCTATAGGGAGCTTCATGCTAGCAGCTTCTCTTCCTCCTCCCCGCTTGGGAGGACAGCAAGGAGGCCGTGCATACACACCAAGCACTGTAGGCATGCATGTACACCAAGTGCTTTGTGCACATGCGCAGTGGGGAAACCAGTGAAAAGGTAAGCCCCGAAGTTGGTTCCCCCCAAAAGTTGCTACCGGTTCTCTGGGCCACTGGGGAAAGTTACTACCGGTTCTGGAGAACTGGTGAGAACCTGTTACATCCTATCACTGCTTCCTTCCTTCCTTTTGCTGATCCTTCTATGGTTCACTTTTTAAAATATTTATTAATACAATGACTCAGTGTTGAACCCACTTATTATAAAAAAACGGGGAACATTCTGATGACAGATTGCAGAGGGTAGTGTTCGCTAAACATCATGCCTCCACTGCCTATATCACCACAACACCATTCACAGACACACTCCTCATACTTTTACAGAACAGAAGAACTGACAACACATGGTAAAGTCTGTTAGAATTGTTCTGGCTTGAAAAAAGTAGAATCCTCCAATAGCCAAGGGGGAAAAAAAGCTCTCTGATGGCAGCAAAAGGAGCTGACTTTCAAATTGGCCTTTGAGTCACGAGACCAGTAAAAAGAAGAAGAAGTTGGGTGGTGGGGTGTCATTCATTTTACAGCCTCAGCAAATCCTATAATAGTTGAGCTATGTGATTGCTGCCCAAGCTCAACTTGTGAGTCTGGAAAAAGAAGCAGAGATTGAGTACTAGACAGAGTGGAGTATGATTAAATAATGTAATTGTTAGGGTCCCATTCCTATTGCCCCATGATTCCCTGCACTAAGGAATTGACCAAGCTAACTGGTGGATTTTGGTGGATTCCACCCAAAAAAAGGTATTTTCTAACCTCTGGTTTTGGACTACTTTTAGTATAGGATTGCTCTGCCAGATTTTGTTTAATGTAGGGAAACAGAGGCATAACGAAAACAGGCACAGTTTACAGTGATGGTTTTGGCTTGGTTACTCTTTGGTTTGCCATGAATACAACTCAATATGATTTGGCAAGACAACTCTGAAGGTAAGGGAACATTTGCAAATGAGAGAATACTTATTCTTAAAACATTTCATTGAAAAGAGATATTCTGTTCTATAGCCTGAGGAAGTGGACTTTGACCCATGAAAGCTTGCTGATTTTTCAAATTTTAGTGCATTATTATTTTTCTTCCTAGTTTACCTGAACTGTGTAAAACAGTTTTCCAGCAGGTGGCAGTGCTTTACCACTACTTTTACCCTTCAGTCATTAGGGATTGTAGTGACTCAAGTACAGTACTAAGACTCTTAGTACTGTACTTGAGTCACTACAGTGATGGGATGTAGCAGGTTCTCACCAGTTCTCCAGAACCGGTAGTAACTTTTCCCAGTGTCCCAGAGAACCTGTAGCAGCTTTTGGGGGGGGAACCACCTTCAGGGCTTACCTTTTCACTGTGCATGCATGCCAAGCACTTGGTGTGCATGCACACCTAGTGCTTGGCACATATGCATGGCCTCCTTGCTGTCCTCCCAAATGGGGAGGAGGAAGAGAAGCTGCTAGCCTGAAGATCCCTATAGCCTGAAGCTCCCTATTTTTATTATTTTGTATTTTTTTTCTTTGGCCCCGCCCATGGCATGACATCATGATGCTAGCTCCGCCCACACTGTGATGAGATCACGGTGGGGTAGTAAAATTGTTGACATCCCACCACTGACTAAGAGGCTGACTGGAAGGCGTCAGGTCAGCAGTTCAATACCCGAGTACTGCAGGGCAGAACGAGCTCCCGTCTTTGTCCCAGCTCCTGCAAACCTAGCAGTTCGAAAGCAAGAAATTGCAAGTAAATAAATAGACACCACTTCGGTGGGAAGGTAAACAGCGTTCCATGCATTCCTGCCACATGACCACGGAAACGTCTGCAGACACAGACTCTTCGGCTATAAACAGAGATGAGCCCTGAACCCTAGAGTCGGATACGACTGGCTTTCAAGCAAGGGTGACCTTTACCTTTGACATGGGGAATGCTCATAAGCAGAAACAATTTATAAACCTTCTGTGCCAAATGGTGAGCAACTGAAGTGAAACACCATTTCCCATTTAGTGTGTCTTAAGCCATTTTGGGACGCCCTGCGTGACTGCATTACTGCCAGACAAATACAGGATTTTGAACCCTTTTTCAGTGAGGTACTGTTATATCCCTTCCATGATCAAAAAGAACGGAAGAGCCTCAGTTGAGTTGCTGCTTCATTTCAAGGGACACTTTTCAGCCACAGGTGCACCCCTCTGCCCCCCCCCCTCTGTCATTTTTTGAGATTTTTGTGGTCGTTCAGCAGTGTCTCAAACTAGCCAGAAGAATGAATGAATGAAGAATGAATGAATGAATGAATGAATAAAAATGGTCTTCTAAATTTCCCACAGCAATTCAGAGTCCACTGTAGCATCTCTCCTTGCCTCGGACACCTCTAAAATTTAGATTTAGAATTGGGCCAAACGCCTCTAAAGTGAAGAAATCTATTCAAATTTGTACCTTAGCCACTTTTTTTTTGTATGTCCCGAACCATTTGTTTACAACCCAGATAGACAAGTCAGGTGATGGGGACAATGTCTCAAAGGGCCACCTCTGCCCTTGACTCGTGCACCTCTCAGGTTCTCAAGGGGAACATTACTGGTGGGAACCTGTAGAGAAAAGTAAATTGCAGCTCATGGACGCATCAGAAATTGTCTGAAGAAGTGGACTTGATCCATGAAAGCTAACAATAAAAATATAGCACTTAGTCTTTAAAGTGTTACAGTGTTTTTTATTTTGTTTTCTGATATGCCTGAACCATAGATTAACACGGCTACTATTCCAAAAAAATCAAAAATTGTGATTCACATTTCAAATAGGGGAGAGAGAGCCTTTTACATTTCCAAATACTGTACAGTCAAACCTCGCATAAAGAGCGCTTCGCTTAAACAGCAGAATTTTCTCTGAATGGTCGCTTGGTTTAACAAATAAAACCAACCAAAAACTCGCTTAACAAATAAATTGAGGTTCGCAATCTCCCCCACCAGAAGTCACAGTTGGTCAGTTACAATGGTGTTTCGCTTAAAGAGCAAACTCGCTTAAAGAGCAATCCTGTGGAATGCATTATGCTCTTTAAGCGAGGTACAACTGTACTCAAATGTGTTTGCTATTTTGCAAAACTGTTTGTCTCACCAATGGTCTCACTGACTGAACAAAATTGTTGTAGAAACCGAACATTTCCAGTCAGCGGAGGGTTAGATATTTTACTTTCATTGCCTAAGACCTATTCAGGTATCCATATTAGGAAATACCTACTATATATTCGTGGGAATGCTTTAGCTCTACCTTCCGACATTTCTGTTTCCATCATCCTAAATTCATGGAAGACAATGAAGGTGAACAATACGGCACCCACTATCTAGGGAGGTCCCTCGTGTGAACAGGAATCTTGATTTTTCCAGGTTCCCAGTTCACATGGAGACTCCTTATAAAGCAGAGGTGCCCAAACTTTTTGGGCCATGGGCTGATCATGTGGTTCAGGGAGCCAGTCACTAAGAGCCGGGGGCCATGTGCGGCCCACGGGCCTTAGCTTGGGCACCACTGTCATAAAGAAATGGAGGCTTCTTTGTTCAGGCTGGTTGCTCTCCACATGTTCAGAGTGATTGAAGTGACTTACAGAGGCAGGATGGGATTAGAAAACCACAGCTGAACATGTAGTGAGTATTCTCTAATGTAGGCTACAGTAAGGCTATAGTTTGAAACAGAGAGCACAGATGTTTTTGAATCTCATCTCTGCTGCTACAAACTATGACCAAAAGACAGACATACAGATTAAAATGCCAGTTAGATTTCTGATGCTACCAGATGGCTATGCAAGAAAGGTGATCCCAGAATCCCCCAGCCATGTATAGACCATAGAAGCAACAATCCCAGTCTCTGAGCATTTACTTGTACCTGCCCGCAAAGTAAATAAAGGCTAGCTCCCAATTCAGTTTGGCAATGATCTTCCCACTCTGGTTAAAACAGAACATGGTGACATCTGGAGGAAAAGGCATAAACTGTGAAATGAAGTAATCCAGATTTTATGGGAAGCAGTGGAAGATACCCAATTGATCATTAAAATGTTTTAAATTGTATGTGTGATTTTGACCTAAGCCAAAGTGCTACCGGGCAGAGTTTGACCCATTTTAAGAATGTTTCCCAGAAAGTTTATGAAGATGACTCACAACTGTTGAGTCATAAACCTGACAGAAAGGAGCAACCAAAATGATGAAGGGGCTGAATGAACTCCCCTCGGTGGAAAGTTTAACAATGTTTTGGGTGTTTAGCCTAGATTCACAATGTTTCCCAACCTTTGGTTTTTGGACTTCAATTCCCAGAGGCCTAAGTCAATTCCCCAACACACTAATCAGCCAGTGTACTGATTTAGGCTTCTGTGGGGCATGTGCCCCATGTTGGGAACCACTGGTCTAAAAGATGAAAAGGGAGATAATAACAATAATGTTATTTAATTATGTGTGGTGTGGAGAATGTGGGTATGGTGAAACTTTTCTCCTTTTCATTATATGGGAACCAAGGGATATTCACTGAAGGCAAATGACATGAGGTCAAGGACCGACAGAAGGAATGGCAAGGCCAAAGTATAGGTCTGAAAGGCCCATTGCAGCATGAGGAAGAACAGCTCTTCTAAAAGCATTTGGTTCCCCAGGCATTCCTCCAGCAAGTGGCAAGACAAATGCCCCACTGCTGCGTGGGAATTGTGAGATTTCCTGAGATGGGCAAAGTCCCATGGGAGGGCATGTTCTGGCAGAACCTGCATCCATACACTTTATACACTATGTGGAGGTTGCTTCTTCATGTAGTGAATTCCACAGATTACCTCTGCACTATATAAAGGAAGTATTTCTTCATGGAAAGCATAATTAACCGATGGAATTCACTGCCATAAAATGGTGTGATGACATTTGTCTAGGATAGCTTTAAAAGGCAATTAGAGAAATCCATGCATGAGCTAACTGAACATTTTAGACCAGGCAGAAACCCAATGAGATGATACTCTGAATGAAGAGAGAAAGACACAATATCTTAGAAGATCTACTGTCTTGGTGGTTGACAAGGTTGCAGCAAGATATAATATTACAAAAGGAAATCTACACAATGGGGAGCACTACAGAGTCCAGCTGAGTGTGATCTTTGCAGCTTAATGCAACATGAAAGACTGACCCTCCCTCACAACTTGGAAGGTCTACCCAATCCCGGGTAACCAAAGAGTCTTTATATCGTAGCCTCCCTATGTTGAAACTGGTAGAGAGAAATGGAAGACCATAGCCATCCACTATCAGGGAACAGAATTGTTACATCTTGAGTAACATGAACTCTATCTTTGACCAGGAGTGAAGGAGAGACCAGGGAGGAAACAGTCTCAGTTGGTGGGATGTCACCTCCAGTGCCCAACTGCCTGGAGTTCCTGACATCCATCTTCCCAATAGTTTGGGGAAGCATCCTGACCCAACAGGAATCCTGGGGGGAAATGGAGGCTGTGGAGTCAGTCCAAAGGGAAGCAGTAAGGGTTTTAGGGTGGAGGCTGGGATTGAAGTCTGGAGGGCATAAAGGGGCCTCTGGGAGAGGGAGAGAGCAAGAAGAGACTCAAGGGAGATGTGGTAGGAACCCCTGAGTCAAAAGAAGTGGCATACTTCTTTGCCAATCATGAACCTGACCATCTGGACCCCCCCAATGGTTGAAGGTATTTCTGGAAACCAGCCCAGGACAGGGAACTATATGTGGCTCCATCTCCCCACCAATGAGGGCCGGCATCTTGAGCAAGAGAAACTCCCAGACAAGTCATTTTATTGGAAGTGGTGAACAAGAAAGGTGTGAGAGATGATGGCAGAACCTCACTAAGGCAGAGCAGAAGACCTGATGGAGACGGAGAGTTGTACAAGCCAGGGAGACAACCAGCAGAAACAGCAGCATGCCAAATTTCCCAGAAGTCACTCCAATGAGTCACACCTATTGTCACCACTGCCTCCATCTCAGTTGGAATTAAGGCAGTGCTGTTACTATCGTTAGCTTACCAACCTGGACCTCAGGATGAGAGAGAGAAAGGAAATCTTGCTCCTGACTGAAATCTGGTTGTTTGTCTGTTACACTGTTCTGTTCCCAGTTGATGTTAATAAATTGTTGATTTGCAAGACTTCAGCATTTACCTCATTCCGTGATGGAGGTGAGGATTATAGACCCTGCCCAAGGCAGGAGTCCACCTCAAGTTAGCTTGTTATCATCGTTGGCTGCTACTCGTATCCTAACATACCTTTTTTTTCCTGAAAGTCATTTTCTCATTTGATGGATGTGTCTCTGGTGACTCAATAAACCAATCCTGGCATGAAACATACGACCACACACATTACACTGAATAGATGGTGGAGGGCATAGTTGAGTTTGACGAAGCTTTCATGTTTGTCACTTAGCTTCTTCATGTTTGTGGCGTTCTTCTTCAAAGTGATTGGTAGCAGCAGACATGGTTTGCCGCCTAAGTGGGTGATCTATGGCCACTGCTTCCCAAGTTTGTGGGCTTATATCTGACACTTTCATGGTTTGTTTCAGCTGGTCTGTATAATGCTTCAAAGGAGCTCTGCGAGCAGTGGTGGGCATCAACAGGTTCACACCAGTTCATCAAAACCAGTAGCAGAAATTCCAGCTGGCCCCGCCGATCCAAGTTTTGAAATAAAGTAGTTCTAATTCGGGTGCAACACAGGACTTTCCCCCTGGCCACGCCCACCATACCACGCCCACAGTGTGGTAGTAAAAAAAATTTTTTTTGAGCCCACCACTGTCTGCAAAGTCTACTGTCTGGATGACCTTTGAACTCATTGGATGACCTTTGACCTTATTTACAGCCTAACTAACCTACCACACAGAGCTATTTTTACAATAAAGTAGAGAGGGGGAAACAAAGCCATGGTGGCTTAGTGGTTGAGACACTGAGCTTGAAGGTCAACCCATCAGCGGTTTGAGACCCAAGTGTTGTGTGACAGTGTGAGTCCTGTCGTCTGTCCCAGCCCCATGCCATCCTAGCAGTTAGGAATCAAGAAATTGAAAGTAGATAAATAGGTACCACTTCTGTGGGAAGGTGACAGTGTTCTGTGCGCTCTGGTGACTAGCTAAGTTCCAGGTAAAGAATTTGATGAGGAAGCTTGGAACCATCCACACTGAGGACATGCACTATCCATCTAAGACTATGGATAAGATAATCTACTCTTAAAACAATATGCAACGTTTGGAAGTTACACATTTTATGGTGTTTTCTTTTTATGTTCCTGACTGCCAATAAGCTGGTGACACAGCATTTAGGATAAACAAATGTTTTAGACAGAAAATGTCCTCTCTAATACAATGAATCTTTTAGAAACATGAAAATCAGTTCTGCCGTATATCAGTTCCAGTACAGTAATACTTCGGTTAACGTTTACCTCGGATAACGCTAAAATCACATAACATTAAGTAATCTGGGGAGGAGAATTGGATCGAATAATGTTAAGGTCCTATGGGATGTATCGGATAACAACCGCTAAAGCTTGTGCGGTTACAATGTATCTCTATGGAGCTTTAACGTTATCCGATCCATCCCATAGGATTTTAACATGGATCGGATAGCACTAAAAATCGGATAACACAAAGACTTGTGGAACCACGTCTTAGCGTTATCCGAGGTATTACTGTATTAGATACAGCATATGTCTGTGTTGTTAGATCAGGAGGCAGTGGTTGTACTCATATCCTGCTGGTGGCCTTGCCATTTATATACCGCCCGACTCGGTAAAACCGACTCAGGGCAGTTCACAGAACAAATATATAATTACAAGTTAGGCACAGTCATGATAAACATCACAGATC
Organism: Furcifer pardalis; assembly: GCA_030440675.1. Taxonomy (NCBI): domain Eukaryota; kingdom Metazoa; phylum Chordata; class Lepidosauria; order Squamata; family Chamaeleonidae; genus Furcifer; species Furcifer pardalis. The sequence goes on from CP126892.1 coordinate 200,883,900, forward strand.
ATTACGATTTCAACAAATAAAATATACAATAAATGCCCAATAATACAGTTAGTATTAGTCTGTGGTTCAGGCATATCAGAAACAAAACAAAAAATACTGTAGCACTTTAAAGACTAACTGCTATATTTTTGTTGTTAGCTTTCGTGGCTCAAGTCCACTTCTTCAGACTAGAAGTGAAACTTACAGGCATGGTTTTTATATGACCCCTGAATTTGGTGTATATAAACCTTGCCTATAAGTTTCAGTCCTTGTCTGAAGAAGTGGACTTGAGCCACGAAAGCTAACAACAAAAATATAGCAGTTAGTCTTTAAAGTGCTACAGTGTTTTTTTATTTTGTTTTCTGATAAGTCAAAGTAAAGCATCACAAGTTACAAATTACAAAGTATCTCACACTCTTCTTATGTGCAGCCACGATTTGAAAGCATCGACATTGCTCATTGTGAACAGTGGCTTTTCAATCATATTGCTCCTAAATCAGAACTAACCTTTACCCAAACTTTTTCCAAGCTATTTCCCTGATTACTCCTGACCCTGGGGTAACTGCCTTGCTATATTTCCACTCTTACTGTGCTTCATTCTTATTGCACAGCCTCAGTTTTATGACCCACACTGACCCTGGCACACACACCCTTATGTCATGCAATGTCTAGGGCCAATCTATATGAACAAATTGGCATATAAGAATATGGGCTTTGACTTATGTATACATTTGGCGTGGCTGGTAAAATTATCATTCAGTCACCTCAGCTAGTGACCCAGCCACCTCACCTCCACTGTTCTTGTTCTCAGAAATGACAGTGGAGGTTTATTGTGAGGGACTAGGACTTTAGAGGTCCATGTTCTTCTTCTCACCGTGCCAAGAAACTTACTGGATGACCTTTGACCGTATTTACAGCCTAACTAACCTACCACACAGGGCTATTTTTACAATAAAGTAGAAAAGGGGAAACAGAGCCACGGTGGCTTAGTGGTTAAGACACCGAGCTTAATGGTCGACGCATCAGCGGTTTGAGACCCAAGTGCTGTGTGTTAGAGTGTGCTCCTGTCATCTGTCCCAGTCCCATGCCAACATAGCAGTTCAAAAGCAAGAAATTGCAAGTAGATAAATAGGTACCACTTCTGTGGGAAGGTGATAGCGTTCTGTGCGCTCTGGTGTCTAGTTATGTCATGCTACATGACCACGGAAACGTCTGCAGTTGCAGACAACATTGGCTCTTTGGCTGTAAATGGAGATGAGCACCACCCCCTAGAGTCGAACATGACTGGTTTTTGAGCAAGGGAGGGAGAACTTTACCTTTACTAGAGAGGGAAAGAGACAGGAATGATGCATTGAAATAAGCCAAGAAGCAATAGCAAGCAAAAGCTAAAAGTCTCTTCTGGTGTGAATAATCAGCAGCAGAAGAGAAGCAAAGGCTGCATAGGTGGCAGAACGTATAACCAATCCCCATCAGTCACATACTGTACATCCTAACTCCTATCCTAAGATGCACAAGGCAGGCGGGAACTGCCAGTCCCTCCACAGAGGTACAGCAGCATAATCTTTAACTGAATAGATGTACACAAATGGGGTGCACTGTAACAGGTTTACTAGATAACCATGGAGTGCACTGTATCAGCTACAACTGACCCAGTCGCATAGCGTAGCTGGGGTGGTGGTGGGTGACCTGCCCTGGGTGGCACCTTTTGGGGGTAGCAAAATTTCACAATAAATAATAATATCTTGTAATCTGAACTAAAAATTTGAACCATTTCATTTCATATTTTTGTCGTATCTACAATTCGGACTGATTAAAATGAGCACAGAACTTATTACTCGTGTTTTATTTTGTGCTCGGATTGTTCACGACGAATATTCAGCGAGAATTAATTATTTCATAGAAAGAATAGAGTTCAATATTGTCTAATAACACCTGCAAATTAGGATACGGTGCAGGAAAGTTCCTTCGGGGAAGTCCGTCCATGACGGCGAATTTGGCCTACGCCCCAGGCGACTGAAACCCACACTATGCCACTGAACTGATCTCTCCTACAGAGCAGCCTGCCTGCCTTTTCCACTTTCTTCAAGCTGATCTTGACCCTGAGGTTTTCTTTCTTCCCTGAAACAATAAGCGGAAGAGTTCTCAAACATAATAGCTGGTGTTAACCAAGAGTAATGACTTCACAGGTTTACTAGATAACGGATGTTAATTATTTATCTCTTCCTCTACATGATCAATAAACATAAAAGCCTAACTACTCTACTTTGTTTTCCCTGTTGCCTCAACAAGCCTTTTACAGGTCCCAGGGGCATCCTTAGGTAACACATTAATAATGGTGTGGGCTGGGAAATGAATGGAAAGCTTGGGGACAGCTTTGCTAGATCTTGATGAGTGGGAAGCACTACTTAAGGCCAAGCTTTTGTGCAGGATTGCCCATCAGACTGGAAACAGAACAGCCACTCTCCCTCCCAAATACACACCATGCTTTCAAGACACTCATAATGGGAGTTTTCCCAAGCACGCATTTTAACATCACCCACCACATTTCCACAGGAGTCCTACAAACTAATGGCTATGAGACTGAACAACTGTTCCCTACGACTGACCGGCTGCTGGAAGCATTCAGCTGAGAAGGAAAGAGGCCACTACAAAATGGCCCTCCCAAGTCTCAGCTCAGCCAAGAAGGATATTCTGACTGATGCTCTTGGGGAGACATTCACTCTCCCTGTCCAGTTCCTGATACAGGTCATCTACCAAGGTGACCACAGTGTATGCAGCCATGCTAGTGCTGAGTTAAGGTTGTGCCCTCTTTCTTCTTTTTTTAATGTTTTTATTTATAGGTATTTAAAACATACAAACAAGAAAACAAAACTATACATAAAACTGATCTCATATAGGAAAAAACACTTTCTCTTTTTCACCATTGCCTTACATATATATTGTTAACAATTTCATCATCACCCTTGTGATATTTACATTGTCCAGGGGATTGTAATTACTCATGTCTTCCAGAAATCATTTTGTTCCGGTACAGGATTTACGCCCTTCTTTCTAACCTTCACATGTTAGTGCCCTCTTTCTTCTGAGATGATATTTACCTATAAGCCAAACAGGCACCTCATGTTAATGTGCGAGGAATAGCCGTGCCTATTGAACTTGCCTGGTGCAGTTCGGGAATAAGTTCATTTGCTTAATTTATCAAAACTCACAATTTTTTCCCCATTCATATTTGGGAAGAAAAGAAATGGAAGGTTCAGAAAAAGCAAAACTAATCAATTTCCATGTCTCTGCAACATCAGAAGCAGGATGCGATGGCACCCCATTTGATTCTAATTTTATTTTATTTTTTTAAAAAAGATTATTCTTTACATTTAGTATCCATAAAAGCAGTGATAGGATGTAGGAGGTTCGCACCAGTTCACCAAAACCGGTAGTAACTTTTCCCAGTGTCCCGGAGAACCTGTAGCAGCTTTTGGGGGGAATCACCTTCGGGGCTAACCTTTTAACTGGTTCTCCCACTGCGCATGTGCACCAAGCATTTGGTGTGCATGCATGCCTACAGTGCTTGGCGCGTAAGCACGGCTTCCTTGCTGTCCTCCCAAGCAGAGAGGAGGAAGAGAAGCTGCTAGCCTGAAGCTCCCTATAGCCTGCTCCCCAGGGTAAGTGACTCACCTTTGGATGTGGTGTGTCTGTGTGTATTTTAATGTGTATTTAATACCTTTACCTATATTGACGTACTACCACAGTTCCTAAAAAGGCCTGGTGGCCTGGCTTGGGGTTTTTAAGCAAAGTCTTGGAGTTACCTCATCAATAAGCTATACCTGTGCTGTTCCAATTGCTGTTCCACTTGGAGAACCCTTAAGGAGGTACAGCTGTTTTGCATTTACATTCAGGCATATTATCTGGGAGAAGTGGTTAGGCAAAGACTTAGTATCTAACTTCTTTAACTGTTGAAAAGTTGAAAAGTGCCAAAATGAAGCCATCTTGTGGTGAATTCATTCTGTAGTTCCTTCCATCTGACCTAGTGTGAGAAAGATTAGCCAGAATAAGCTTTACGTTCTGGTTTAAAAACTCTGGTTGATTTGTGTTTGGGGTGGGTGTATTTTAATTTATTTATTTATTTATTTATTTATGGGTTTGTTTTGTGGGTGGGGGTGGGTGGGTTGAGGGGTGTATGTGATTATTTTAATTTTATTATTTTTTAATATTTTTTATTTTTCTTTGGCCCCGCCCACATTATGACATCATGATGTTGACTCCTCCCATGATGTCATGATGTTAGCTCCACCCACACTGTGATGACATCACAGTGGGGTAGTAAAATTTTTGACACTATTGCTTAGGGCAGCCATCGATGAATTAGCCTGATTCAGTGGTGGGATGTCAAAATTTTTACTACTACTCCATGATGTCATTACAGTGTGGGCGGAGCTGATGTCATGACATCATGATGTCATGGGTGGGGCCAAAGAAAAATAATAAAAATAATAATAAAATAAAATAAAAATAAGCACACACGCGCACGCACACACCTCAACCCAACCCACCCACAAACCCGTAAATTAATTAAATAAATAAATAAAAATATAAAAATTACATTAAAATACATCCACCCACGCCAAACACAACCCTGTCACTTACCTGTTAATATAAGTGCCTGGGCAGCACCATGTTGCAAGATAGATATGGTCATCGTACTGGTTCTCAGTCTAGGATAATATGCCTTAATGTAAATGTAAAACAGCTGTACCTCCTTAAGGGTTCTCCAATTGGAACAGCAATTGGAACAGCACAGGTGTAGCTTATTGATGAGGTAACTCCGAGGCTTTGTTTAAAAACCCCAAGCCAGGCCACCAGGCCTTTTTAGCAACTGTGGTAGTATGTCAATATAGGTAAAGGTATTAAATACACATTAAAATACACAGACACACCACATCCAAAGGTGAGTCACTTACCCTGGGGAGCAGGCTATAGGGAGCTTCAGGCTAGCAGCTTCTCTTCCTTCTCCACGCTTGGGAGGACAGCAAGGAGGCTGTGCATACGCACCAAGCACTGTAGGCATGCATGCACACCAAGTGCTTGGTACGCATGCGCAGTGGGGGAACCAGTGAAAAGATAAGCCCCAGCTTGTGCAGCCTTGAACAAGCTGCACAATTCCAGGGCACCCCAGAAGAAAAGAAGGGTGAGCTACCTTTGAATACTTTATACACAGAGAACCCTGGCAAAGGTTGCTGCAAGTGGAAATCAACTTAGTGTCACATGATCACTCACTCAAACTTAGTGGGCGTCATTAAATCGTGTAGTAGCAAACTGTACTACGCTGTCATGAACTAGGTAAAAAAATTACATTTTCATTTGCTATCATTGATTTGATTTGATCTGATTTCTACTTTTTGTTGCAAAGTTCAATTGCTTTGTGTTTCCAAAGGCTTTTGTGGATGACCACAATCTGTGCACTTCTTGTAGCGAATGACAACCAATCAAGGATTGCATCATTATATTCCTTCACACAGAAGTGGTTAGATTAGGAAAGAACATTGCTTTACTGGTTAATGTTCAAATTGTTGTCACAAAGAAATCGTTTTACTATGCGCAATATAAAAATATCTGTATGCCTTTTCCACTTCAGGCGCTGCAAGCCAGAGAGCATTGCCTCTATTCATCACTCTTTTTGCATTGGTTTCAGAAGCAGCTCCCCTGGTAGCTCAGTGCATAAGGTGCTGAGCTTGGAGACCAGAAGGATAAAGATGGATACCCAAGAGTTCTACGATGGGGGACATGAAAGGAGCCTCATTCAGGCATCCCCTGCAAAAATCCTTTCAACTCAGAGTAATCTCTGACATGAAACACACATGCGTTGGTTTCAGAGTGGACTTAATGTCTATTTGGACAACCCCTAAATTGAGTTTATCTCCATCATGAGCATAGAGTCATCATAGTTATACTGAGGGGAGAACTCTATGGGGATTTGTAACCCCAAAAAAGGAACTTTTCAAAGCACTTCTCATGAGTTTATTGGCTTCCTTTATGTATAGCATCAGGTAGACATTATTATCTGCACAGGCCTTGTCTCATGAGCAATGGTGGCGTTTCCAGGTAAACTGTGCACACGTCTGTAATTTTCATCCCACTCATGTGTTTTCTGCTTCCTCCTGGATTGAGCATAGATACTATGCAGCAAACATTCTCCTGACATATTTCCTATCTCAACATGATGTGAATGTTCAGGACTGCTTTGCTAATCACTCCTCCAGAGGAAAGATAACAATTGTTATCTATCAGCTTTAAGTGAAGTTTATTGCTTTGAGATCATTTCATGAGAGATGCTAAAGGAAAGGTAGCTGAAATTAGTAAAACTCTAATATAAAGGTATTTATGGTTACATTTTAACTGCCATATATTGGCATGCAGAAGATATCATTCATCTTTGCCTAGGTAAACAATGATTGTCTAAAGAGAACTGCTTTATAAATATATCAGCTGGCTGGAAAGCACAGTAAGTTAGGTACTGTATCTAGATGTGGAGCCAGACCTTGGGAGTTTGATATCTCCATTGTGTCTCCCAGGAGAAGAGCCAGATTGTGTGCCATTGTGCAAGAGACATAGTCCCAAATTGCCTGAAGAAGAAAGGAACGACAACGCTCTTCTGAGTACTTTCTACCTAGAAAACTGGAAAGGATCATCATAAGTCATTGTCACTTTTGTTGTTTCCATATAATAGTATTATCTTAATTCTTGAGAATAGACATCACAATTGAAATTAGGTGAAATTACAATGGATCTTCTGGAAATTGGCCTTTACATCCTTGAGAATAATTAGTTTATGATTGATTTGATTTGATTTATTGGACTTGTATGCCGCCACTCAGCTATGCGACTCAGGGCAGCTAACACAAATCACAATACTGAATATCACAATACATTTAAAAATACAATAGAAAATACAATATAATACAATGCAACAAAACAGCAAAATAACAACAAATACATCAATATCATAAGTGGATGTCATAAGACAATTACAAAACAGTCACTTCCTTCCGAGTGGACAGTTACAGTCACTTCCCTGTGGGGACCCTTCCCTGGCCCCGGGAAAGTGGGGCCCGAGGTCAACTGGGCGGCAATGTCCGCCCGCCCAGAAAAACCCGTGGCTTTTCCTCCCCTGCCCTGGGAAGGTGGGGCCCAAGGTCAGATGGGCAGTGGTGTCCAGCCACCCGGAGAAGACCACAGCTTTTTCTCCCAGGCCCCAGGAGGGTGGGGCCCGAGGTCAGCTGGGCGGCAATGATGAGTGGAGGCGGGTATTCTTACAGTAAGAATATAGTATTAATTTCTTCTCAACTTGTCTGTCATAATCCTTTTTGTTCTTTTATAAATTACCAGAACAAAAATGGTGAAACAGGGGGTAGGGGTTGGGGGCAGTATGCAGACAGGTCAAGAAATGCAAAACTGAGGACTAATCAGGTGCCCTGGAGCAAAGAGAGGAGGAGCCAGAAAATGAGGAATATGTTGGTTTCTTGCCTGCAAAAGGCACAAAGGAACTCAGCCTACAGGAGTCCAAAGAGCCTAAAAATAAATGAAAATAATAATCTTATTGTCCAAATACCCCTCAAAGCCAAACAAATTATCGATAAATTCAGTCTCAAAAGACTGAACTGAAATTGTGGAATGTCTGACAGGTGCTAAATGAGGGACAGGTCAGCTAGGAAGAATTGACCCCAAATCAACACCATTGCTTCTTCTTCATAGTCTTTGTGAATCCATACTGATAGATTTAAGCATGCGTGGAAACTCTACCTCAGAGCTTTTATAACTCATTTGAAAAGGGAAAGGTCATTAGGATCTTCCACCTTACAGTGCATGCTCCTGGGAACCCAACGGTTCCAAAGACAGTGGCTGGGGTGCAGGTGCAGTTGAAAAATGACAATTACAGATAACCAACCAGTCCTTATGCTGGGAGAGAGAGTTCCATTAGTTGTCCCATTTGGAAAGATGGCTGAGAGTGTACAAGCCCTGGCCCCACTGGATACAGAACATTAGCCAATTTGTCGTTATTATATTGGTGGAGAAATGTCAAAAATAGTTCCAATAAACATTGTGTTTGGTGTCTGGACATCAAATCTGAGATCCCTACCAACTGATGGATGACATTAGGATTTCAGGTCTGCTCTAGAATGATTCTAGAATAAATGATTCTAGCTTTTGAACTCACTGTAAGTACAGCAGGGCTGCTTTAGAATATAAAGTATTTATTGTACTCATGCTTCTCTAAGGGCTTTGTATAGTTTCCAGTCATTCTAAGGTTGCTCTGGATCATTATGTAATTTATGATTGTAGATTTGAATACATTTTCCTGGTACTGGTGTCCACACATGGGAAGAGTATTTGTTGTTGGAGATACTAGGTAGCACAAGGTTCTTCCAATGCTATCTGTATATGCATAACCAGAATTGTTCCCTGAGGTCTCAGTCATAGTACAGATCCATGAAAGCTCACATTAAGATATAACATTTAGGCTTTAAAGTGCTACCGTGTTTTTGTTTTGTTTCATCTTCTTTTACCTACCTTCTACGAACTTTCTCTGACTGATTCATTCACTCTTCCCTCCCCCAATGGTGAAGTGGGGGGCAGGGGGCGGCCCACCCCGGGTGGCACTTTTTGTGGGCGGCAAAATTTCACAATAAATAGGACTTTGCCACTGCCCCCGGACTTCCTAGCGGCTGGGGCGAAGAGGCTGCTGCAGGGACAGGCTCTAGGACCCTCCACCACCGACAGTGTCCTGGGTCCCGCCCAGGGGGCGGTGAATTTTACCTACTCCCCGGGTGGCTGAAACCCATGCTTCACCACTGCCCTCCCCTCCTTCTCTTAGCAATTACACTTAATTGCACTTATATAGCAATTACACTTACATACTGCCCCACAGCGCTTAGTGTACTTTCTGGGCAGTTCACAAGGTAATTAGCATTCTGCCCCCAACATGCTAGGTACTCATTTTGCTTTACCCATTCACCATTTTCAAACACTGACATTTTCACTACTGTATAATGCTTTCATACTTTGCATGTTGATAAGCTAATTCCGACTTACGGTGGCCCTTTCCAGTGTTTTCTAGGAAGAGAATAAGCAGAAGCAGTTGAACATTCCCTTCTGACAGCATCCTGGGACTGTGCAGCTTGCCCAGGCTGGCTCTTCTCCCTGGAGGCATATTGGACATTGAACTCCTAAACTCTGACTCAGCAGCTAGATATCTAAACCAGTGAGCTATCCAGCCAGCTTAATTGGGTGTCATCAAATCCATTCTGATTTATGGTGATCTTTTCCAGGATTTTCTAGGCAGAAAATACAAGCTGTGTATCATTCCCTTCTTCGGGGAATGCCCAAAACTGTGCAGCTTGCTCATGACTACATAGACTGGATTTTCTGGGATACACAATGAAATATCATGCTCCCAATCTTTGGCTCCACAGTCAGATAACTGCTGTATATACTCGAGTATAGGTTGTCCCGAATATAAGTTGAGGTAGCTAATTTGGACCTCTAAAACTAGGGAAATAGAATGACCGGAGTATAAGTCGGGGATGGAAAATGCAGCAGCTGCTAGTGAGTTTCAGTAATTAAAATACATGAAAATATGGTAAAATTAATTAATTTAGACATTTGTGTGGGTATGTTTTTGAGTTTTACGGTAGCATTAGTGCTTTTTTTTTTTACTGTATGTTTGCATTTGCACCATCCCTCAAGAAACAGACAGACACCGGCGTGTTGATAAACTAAGGGTCACTTTATTAAACAACAATAACAAAAGATTCCGCAGGGGCAGAACTACAGAGAAGTTACCTTCTTAAGCCAAATCAAGCAGTGGTAAAAGGGGGAAGCTCCGGAGGGAGGTCCTATCTGTAAGCCCACGCCCACCCCAATTATGGGCGTGTCTTCCCTCCCCCTCCCCCATAGATATACCCAGGAGCTACCCCTTCCCCCCCCAACATCCTATACCTTAACTTCTCCAAACTTTCCACCACCCAGAGGGCTGTCCTACTGCCCAATGCCCCCCCCCCCCCAGCATCTAACTATCCCCCTGTGGAAATATCTGATCAATAACTCCTTTCCCTTCCAGTTCAGGCTATTCCCATCTCTCCTGAAAACCGAATCATCCACTCTTTTTATGCCAGCATGCCCAATGACTTGGCCCCCTTCTGACAGCATGATCTCCGCAATTCTGGAATTCACGAATAGCGGAGACCTCTACAGGCATCCAAATCGTGACATCTTTCCCTCCATTGTCACCGCTCTCTCCAGCACCGGCAGGATTTCTGAGAAGGTAATAACAACACTGGGCCAAGCCTCCCTGACCTGGGCCATGTACAAACTGTGGCTAAAAGCCACTGTCCTATGTCATAAGACATACATAAATAATGAGGCCACACATACATTGTGACTATTAAAGTACAGTAATACCTCCGATAACGCTAAGACTTGGTTCCACAAGTCTTGGTGTTATCCGATTTTTAGTGTTATCCGATCCATGTTAAAATCCTATGGGATGGATCGGATAACGTTAAAGCTCCATAGAGATACATTGTAACCACACAGGCTTTAGCGGTTGTTATCCGATCCATCCCATAGGACCTTAACGTTATTCGATCCAATTCTCCTCCCCAGATTACTTAACATAATGCGATTTTAGCATTATCCGAGGTAAATGTTATCTGAGGTATTACTGTACAGTCAAACCTCGCTTACTGAGCAACTCGCTTAGCGAAAAACTCTTTTAACAAGTGGGTTTTTCAAATAGCAAGCTGACTCGCATAACAATTTTTTTTGCTATTCGTGTCCGACTTCCCCTATGGAAATGCTTGCATACCAAGCCTTTCTATAGGGGAAAACTCGCATAACGAAAAATTCTTCGCTATGCGAGTCCAACTTTTGAATAGCGAAAAAATTCCCTATGTGAGTTTTTCCCCTAAAAAAGCTTGTTATGCGAGTTTTTCCATTGGAATTTTCGCTATGTGAGTCTGACTCACATAGCAAAAAACTCGCATAGTGACCAGCATCGCAGAATGAATTAAATTCGCTATGCGAGGTATGACTGTATTTAAAAACAGTTGCAGTTACAGTGCAAAAAGAGTTATCTTATCCCTCATTCTACAAATCACAAAGGCTTTCAATTCCTAGTTCCAATCAGAGTAAACCATTGATTCAGTAAAATTTGGATTAATCATGACTTACCAAATTCTGCTGATTTAGCAGGTTTAAACTAACAGAGACTAACAAGTAGATTTAGGCAACTGTAACTTAGTTATGGATTAGTTATTACAAAAAGGAATTACCGTAATTAGTTACACCCACAAGTGTAAAGTAAATGGCATAACTTTGATAGGTGAATTTGTATACTTTGTATTTAAAAAACCACACGATAGGCATAACCTGTTGTACACTAAGTCATACAACTATAAGCACAACATAAGTCTACCTTAATTTCTTAATTTGAGACAATTTACCTCCCTAAATTACACTTTATGTGTTATGCTATAGAGTTTCTATTACAATTTTAGCAATTATTTGAAAAAAGTTATCTTCAACCTCCCAAGAACCACAAATGATATTACTGTGCCATTAATATGTGGAATACAGCCTATAAAGACTGTAAAATCGAGGAGTTGATAGGTTATGGCATTTGCATACAGACATAGAGACATACAGAGAGACACAGCCGCACCTAAGTACTTTATCTTGGAAAATATTATTCAGTGTATCAAAGTTTACCTATTAATCAATGTTTATTAGCTTTCACTAAGCTAATAAAAAGGTCACTCCATAATGTTAGATGGAACATAATCTCTGATAAAGCACCTGTCATTTAGAATTGGTCTTCATCCAAAGTACCATACTCCTAGCACTTTGGAGCTGTATACATCTGGTTTTACCATAGGAGGGTGCTTCAAGAAGCACAGTCTGAATGACATGAAAGAGAAGTAATTGATTAGTACTTCATTTCTTGTGATTGTGTTTTTTTTACTACTAGAAGAATGGTGCGAAGTACTTGTACTTGTAGGATTTTCTACAGCATACATCAAAACATCTGAACTGGCCTAGATATTCTTCTTCTTCTTCTTCAGCTACCGTAGCCGTTCTGGATATTGGCTATCATCATGGTGATAGTCTTACTGCTCTTAACTCCTCAGAACAGTTCTCCCAAGGACATTCCACCCCAGTCTCTCAGGTTCTTCAACCATGAAGTACATCTATGTCCAGAGCCACTCTTCCCAAGAATAATGGCAGCGTTATGCACACGTGCATGTGTGTTTTACTTTTACTTCTGGTGGGAGGAACCATGTGACTGGCACACTCAACCACGTGACCGGCCCATGGCCTGAAAAATTTGGGCACCCCTGCAATAAAGGTTTGTGATGATTTTGATACCTTTATCATCTACACTGATTTTCTTCAGTGCTGTGATCATCTTCTCATGCTGACATCTGTCAAAGGCTTTTGCATAATCTATAAATCATGCATGCATGTCACATCTCATGTCTCTACATCTTTGTGTGAGCCCCTGCATCGTAAACAGTGCCTCTCTGGTATCCATAGAATTCCAGAAGCCAAACTGTGTCTCACCTGTGCTTTCTTCATACTTCTTATAAATTCTACTATGGATTATTTTCAAAAAGATGTTAAGAGCATGACTCATGAGGCTAATCATTCTGTACTAGATATAGTGCACCTTCATGGAGAAATGGCCCAGGAAGGAGACAAATATTTTCTGCAAAATGTTTTTGTGTGGTTTAAACTGTCCTAACTGATGTAACAATATAATGATTAGCTAGGAGAGGGGGAAATAATGACACTTTCACTGATCCTCTAGAGAGGAACAGGGGAAGTATTTCATTTGCCTGTTTTGTGAAATACCTTGTCAACTACTTCATCATATGGGCAAAGGTCACTTGTGTTTTTTGGATGGGGAAGCATGCTAAATGTGATTAGGTCTCCCCCAGGTCTCCCCCAGACTGCCCCAGAGTGCAATTCAGTCTGCTAAACAACAGGATTTTGGCCTTTGTGCTATTAAATTGTTAAAGCTTGCTTGGGGATTTTATTGAATGGTGGAACTAAATCCAACAAACACAGAGGATCTGGCAAACACTGGATGCATCCCCCCCCCCATTTTAAAAATCTTGGATGCATATAAAGTAGCTCTCTGAATACCAATGGATCTGCTAGTATCCTGTTGCCTAAAGGCAGAGTGGTAGGGAAATGGTATAAGCATTTCCTCCCTTCTGGCAGGGTGTTTATTGTGGGCTCCTCCTTGTACTGGTTGTGATACTGGTCATGAATCTGGTCATGCAGTGAGGAGCCTGCTAGCGCAGAGATACTTGCATGGGTGCTCCTCTTCTCCACATTTAGGGCAATGCATTTCACCATAACAAGATATGAGTCCAGGTCATTATTTTTACATCTATGAAGGAAAGTCTAATTATAACTGAGTGTTTTACATTTAAGTTTTTTTAAAAAAAAATGCAAACCACACCAGCTGAGGAAAGCTGATAATCAGCAGGGTCAAAAAAGTGATGGAGAAGAGCTATAATTGTCGCATTCTTTGTTGAACTACCCAGCGGGCAGGTTTGCCACACAGTGGCAGTACTAGGAGAGTCCTGGCAAAAGTCTATCCAAGGAGAGTCCAATAGTCAAGTCCAAAGAGCAAGCCAAGGTCAGGGTACCAGTAAAGATCAGAGCGAGCGTCCAGTTCAAAGGATGTCCAGGGGCATCATCAAGGTAAGCAGAAGTCAGGGTCACAGCAGTCAGTCACAAGGTACACAGAGGATCTAGCAGGGAGTCAGTCGTTGCACTGAAAAATTGTAATGACGCTTGCCTTGTGAAACATGCTTGTTTAAGAAGCCTCCCAGCTAATGGGCATCAGCTGAGAGCCTCCTCTGATACTGAGCTCTGGCTTTCTTGCATCTCAGCAGCAGAACCTCAGTCCTGGCTGAGGACTGAGTGCTGTCAGAGTCAGACCTCTGATTTGACAAGTCATCTGCTAGGGAGTCAGAGTTGGGCCAGAAGCAGGCTGAGGCTTGGGCTTCTGTGAACTGAAGTCCAAGAACACTTGGGAGTGCCAAGGTTCACCATCTTTAGTGTGCCTGACTAAGTGGATTTTCCTCTACAAAACCTCACACCGAAATGACATGGTTAGTCTTAAAGGTTTCTTTCTTTCTTTCTTTCTTTCTTTCTTTCTTTCTTTCTTTTCTTTTCTTTTCTTTTCTTTTCTTTCTTTCTTTCTTTCTTCATATTAGGACACTACACAATTTAAAATTATGAACATCCAGTACTGTGTAAAAGTCTTAAAGGTAAAGGTTTCCCTTGCTAAAAAGCCAGTCGTATCCAACTCTAGGGTCTGGTGCTCATCTCTGTTTCAAAGCTGAAGAGCCAGTGCTGTCATTAGTTCCCCTTCAGTGTAGCTTTCATCATTTTTCTGCCAGGATTGCAGAGCAGTGCATATGTAAAGCCCTCAATCTTTGGGGATTCCTTGGTTCTTTTCCCCCAATTAACTTTTTTTTTCCTATCTACCTGTGGATTCATTAGGCAGAGCAAGCAAGCCTTCCTCAACCCTCTTTCCTATGGAAGGCCCCACTTTGCCAGTGTATGGATTAGCACACAAGGCTAACAACTTTGTTATTCAGGAGATAATGGTATGGTATCTTAACTACAAAACTTGGCTGCTTCCATGACCTTTTGTTCCTTACAACATCCCCACACACCTCTCCCCACTTCTAAATTTAGCATGTGGACTTTACCCTTATGTTCCCCTACTTGAGTTAGTTCCAAGATAAAGCTATATGGTCTTGGTTGTCACCTGTTCTTGCTCGTGGTAACCTGTTAAAACTGTACTGTTTCAGAGTTGGGACTGCGGTGGCTTAAGTGGTTAAGACGCTGAACTCGTTGACTGGAAGGTTGGAGTTCTGTTCCCAAGCACTGCATGACGGAGTGAGCTCCCGTCTTTGTCCCAGCTCCTGCCAACCTAGCAGTTCAAAAGCAAGAAATTGCAAGTTGATAAATAGGGACCACTTCGGTGGGAAGGTAAACAGCGTTCCTTGCACTCTGGTGTTGAGGCATGCCTGCCACATGTCCATGGAAACGTCTGCAAACGCAGACAGCACTGGCTCTTTGGCTATAAACAGAGATGAGCACTGAACCCTAGAGTCACATACGTCTAGCTTTTGAGCAAGGTCGACCCTTATCTTTACCTTACAGTTTCTGATGAACAGCAGTTGTAGTGGCATTCAGTTAATTCCCCACTCTCCGCTAACTCTCTCCATAATTTTTAATGTTTAATAAGCAACAGCAGATGCATTACTTGTAAGTACAAAGACTGGGCCAAAGAATTTTGCCACCAGAGAAAAAGCAGCCGAACCCCACCCCCTGGAGCAGATTAAATTATTTTCATTTATGAGGCAAAAAAAAAAATGGCCACAAACATCTCTGACCAATGGCAAAACAGTAAAGCAAAGGTACCCATGTGGATCTTTCCTCACACATCAGTCTTTTATTTTAATAAATTTGGCTGGATAGCTCAGTGAGTTTGGTTGGAACCAGAAATTGTCAGTTTGATTCCCGACTGTGTGTCGCATAGTAGAACAGCCACCTGTGTAGCTTTGCACAGCCCAAAGGAAGAGAATGATAAACTACTTAGTTACCTTTTTTGTTGTCCAGTCGCACAGTTGATTCCGACCCTTTGCGACCCCATGGACGACTATCCGCCAGGCACTCCTGTCCTCCACCATCCCCCTCAACCCGCCCAGCTCTGTGCCCATTGTGTCTACAATACCATCCAGCCATCTCATCTTTGGCAGCCCCCTTCTTCTTTTGCCCTCCACCCTTCCCAGCATCAAGGCTTTCTCAAGCGAATCCTCTCTTCTCATTTGATTTCCAAAGTACTTTAGCTTCATCTTTAATATTTGACCTTCTAAGGAGCAGTCAGGGTTGATTTCTTCTAAGATTGACATAGTTGGTCTCCTCGCTGTCCAGGGGACTCTCAAAACTCTCCTCCGGCACCACATCTCAAAGGCATCTATTCTTCTGCACTCAGCTTTCCTAATGGTCCAGCTCTCACAACCATACATTGCCACAGGGAATACCATTGCTTTGACTAGATGATTTTTTGTTTGCAATTTGATGTCTCTGCTTTTCACTATGTTCCCCAGGTTTCTCATCGCTTGCCTCCCAAGAAGTCGCCTTTTTATTTCATGGCTGCAATCACCATCTGCAGTGAGCTTTGATCCTAGGAAAGTAAAATCTGTCACTGCTTCTACTTCTTCCCCATCTGTTTTCCAGGGACTGATAGGACTGCTACTATTAGAAAAACCTTTTGAGAACAGTATTAAATATATGACTAGTATTAGATAACATTCACCATGACCCTCTCAAACAGCTCTTTATGTGCTCCAGAGGCATAGGCTCACATTTTCCTTTCAAAAAACAATGATGAATCTTGTGGCATCTTAAAGACGACAACTTTCAACTTGGCATAAACCTTCAACAGATGCAGGTTAAACTCAGAGCTCTTCCAAATGGAGTGTTTGTTCTCCTCAAAGAAGCAGCTGCTACAATGATCTTGTCAGCATTTCCCCCACTATTTATAGCAGGAGTGCCCAAACCTTTTGGACCATGGGTTGGTCGCGTGGATCAGCAGGCTGGTCGCGTGGTTCAGTGGGCCAGTCATGTGGTTCCTCCCTCGGAAGCAGAAGTAAAACGCACCTTGCAATCTGTTTTGCAACAGATCTGTTTTGCAACAGGTTGAGATTTTAGGCTGCCATTTTCTCTACTTAAACCAGTGGTGCCCAAACTATGGTTCATGGACCAGTTCTGGCCCCTGATGCCAATTCATCCAGCCTGTGCCACCCTCATCACTCCTGGAATCAAAAGTAAAAACACGCCCAGGAGCATTTTACTTCCGCTTCCAGGAGCAAAAAGGAAGGCATGGGCTTAATGAACTGGTGTCGGGGTCCAGATCCAGCCCGTAGGCTACAGTTTGGGCATCCCTGATCTATATTATATTCTCATTATTCCCCTATATCTAGCGCTGTTTTTTTGTGTGTGTTTTTTTGGAGACTGTCTGCTTCTTTTTCATTCTTCCTGAAATTATAGCTTATTTTTAGTGTCACTTTGTAAGTGCTTTGGTGGGAGCAGCGTTTCAGTGCATCTCATTTATAGTTGGTGTCTGCAGAGAGATGCTCCAGTTGGAAACTTTCACACAGAGAAACGGAAATGTTAAAGACTTCTGAAAGAGAAGCCTCTGAAAGAAAAGCAGCCTTCTTAAAGAAAGGAATTATTATATAGACATTTTCCTTTCAATTACTGGCTTTCTGTCACTTACCTAATCCATGACAAATACATCACTCACTTTTTTATTTAAGCTTTAATACCTTATAAAAGTCACAGCATTCCTCGATACAATAAATCACCATGTCGACAAGCAATTGCATATGAAAGTATCAAGGCAGCCTGTAAATGGTGTCCCTGGTTAAGGTGCAAGATAAGATATCATTGTCAAAACATGTAGAAAGTGTAATCTCAACACTATTAAATGATAATATACTGTACATGCTAGTGGAAAATTGATCAGCAGGATTATTTACTACTTTTTAAAAAGTGGGAACATTTGAAATTTGGATTTTTCTCATTTCTTGGAATGCTAAGGATTTTGTGGGTCAAAATGGTGACCAGTGATGACAAGTCAGCAAAGAGCAAGAAATCATAAAACATATAAAATGCAGAAGGCTAGAATGTGCAATGTAGGGATGGAGGAATCACAATTTGGGATGAAAATTCCTGGGAGAAACATCAACAATTTGAGATATGCAGATGATACCACCCTAATGGCAGAAAGTGAGGAGGACTTTAAAAAGCCCCTGATTAGGTTGAAAGAAGAAAGTGCAAAAGCTGGCTTGAGGCTCAATATAAAGAAAACCAAGATCATGGCAACAGGCCCTATCAGTCCCTGGAAAATAGATGAGGAAGAATTATTATTATTATTATTATTATTATTATTATTATTATTATTATTATTATTATTATTATTATTATTATTATTATTATTATTATTATTATTATTATTATTATTATTATATTTGTATTTATATGCCGCTCTCCTTGCCGAAGCAACTCAGAGCGGCTTACAATATTACAATATCAAATATAAGAGCAACAACATATCAATATAACAAATATAATACAGTCAAAACATTAGATTAAAACATCCTAAGAATAATCAAAGATACTGTAATATAAGTCGTTACAGCATCAAAATTCACTAACAACAATATCAAACAACAATCAAACTTCTAGTATCAGTTCAGTTTACACATAGAAAAGCAAAAAACTAAACAAAAAACAATTACTAAACCCGCAATAAGTGACAAGCCGGTCCGCCCCACCGCAGGTATTTCTGGTGGCAGTGGCTGCTAGAGCCGCTGCCCTCTTATCGTCTCCCGGGCAAAGGGGATGGGGCCCGGGGGAGGGCAGGAGCGTTGCCTCACCGCCCGCAGCTGAAGGTCCTCTCCCCCGGCGTGATGGCGAGTCCGGAGGGAAGGCGGGAGCAGTGACAGATTTTACCTTCTTAGGATCAAAGCTCACTGCAGATGGAGATTTCAGCCATGAAATAAAAAGGCGACTGATTCTTGAGAGGCAAGCGATGAGAAACCTGGGGAACATAGTGAAAAGTAGAGACATCACATTGTAAACAAACATTCGTCTAGTCAAAGCAATGGTATTTCTGGTGGCAATGTATGGTTGTGAGAGCTGGACCATTAGGAAAGCTGAGCGCAGAAGAATAGATATCCTTTGAGATGTGGTGTTGGAGGAGAGTTTTGAGAGTCCCCTGGACAGCGAGGAGAACAAATAGGTCAATCTTAGAAGAAATTAACCCTGACTGCTCCTTAGAAGGTCAAATTGTAAAGATGAAGCTAAAGTACTTTGGACATCAAATGAGAAGAGAGGATTCACTTGAGAAAGCCTTAATGCTGGGAAAGGTGGAGGGCAAAAGAAAAAGGGGCGGCCAAAAATGAGATGGCTAGATGGTATTGTAGAGACAATGGGTACAGAACTGAGCGAGTTGAGGAGGATGGTGGAGGACAGAGGTGCATGGCGGACAGTGGTCCATAGGGTCACAAAGGGTCAGAATCGACTGTGCGACTGAACAACAAAAAAATAATGAGAAATGAAAAGTACATATTGTTTAAGCTTATTATTCAAGGTAAAATAAGCTGGAAAACTTCAGTAAGGAGAAGAACCTGTTAGGTGAAGATCCTTGTAGACTGGTTTAGATTCAAAACAACATCTATACCTAAAGTGAAAAGGCCAATACTGTATTTGTAAGCAGCAATGGGGGGAGGAGAAACAACCCAAAAAGGATATTTTAATGTCAAATGGAAAACCTCTAAGAAGTAAGAGAATCAGTTACAACGACAACAAATACTTGTTTGATGTGTAAAACCTTTAGGAAGTTGTAAAGTCAGCAAGAAGAAAAGGACTTTGAGCAACACATTGCTAAAGATACAAACATTGATAATAAACATTTATTTTAACTACTGTATATTGGAAACAAGAAATGAGTTGGAGCAAGAAAGCTAAGGGCTTCCATAATCAACCTTATCATCATTTATTGTTTATAAAAATGCCTAAGATATACTAGCTCTCATTATGCACAGTACATAAATTAAAAATGTGTAATTGCTTGCCAAAAGGCTGCAATCCTGGATAATAATGACTTTAAAGTAATAAGTACGGAATATAGGGAAACTGTGATACAGTTAAACAACTTTTTTTTTGGAGGGGTTGCATCATTTTTCACTGTTGAGTGTGAGAGGTACCCTAACCAGTACATCTGAATAGGTGTTTCAACCAGGGCTAAGAAGTTGCTTAGAAGTGACATGCTGACAAGAATCAGAGATTTCCTCCATTATCAGAGACAGATGACTCTCAGATATGAAACTGTAGACTCCATACACCTAATCCCAAGGAAGCTGTCTCAGAACTAAACCGGTGCCTGAAGTTAGTAATGGACTGGATGAGGGGAAGCAAACTGAAAGGTAATTTAGATAAGACAAATGTGCTTCTGGTTAGCCAGATGGCAGATGGGGGAACTGAGATGCAACCTGCGTTGGATCAGTTATACTCCTCCTGAAAACTCAGGTCTGAGTTTGGGTGTACTCAGGGCTGGATTTACATGAAAAGAGGCACTAGGCTATTCCACTTATGTGGCCCTTTGTGATATATATCAATATGTTAAATGAATGGATCCATGTCAATGAGTGTCAATGGATCACAATTTGAATATAGGCCCCTCTTGATCTTGAGGCCCTAGGCTGAAGCCTAGTTAGTCTATAGGAAAATTCAGCCCCTGGGTGTACTCCTGGATTCATCCCAGAGTTTGGATGCCCAGATTTCAGCAGTGGGCAGGGAGCATTTGGACAGTTAAAACTGGTGTGCCATCTCTGCCGGTTCCCTCAGATGCCTGATTTGGCTATTAGTTATATCCCACTTGGGTTACTGTAATACTCTCTACATGGGGCTGCCTTTGAAGATGATTCAAAAGTTTTAGTTGGTTCAAAATACAGCAGCAAGCCTGCTGCATTTTGTTGCAAATACCATAACTGCTGTCAGGTAAGCTTCCTCTAAGAGACTCAAGGTGCTTAAGACCTCCTAATTTAATTTAATTTAATTTAATTTAATTTAATTTAATTTAATTTAATTTAATTTAATTTAATTTAATTTAATTTAATTTAATTTAATTTACATGCCACAGGGCATCCACAATCTTCTGTTCAGAGCCTGCCACACAGGGAGGGCTCACTGTTCTCTCAGTCAGTTGGCTGATATCTCCTATTTAAACACATCAGCAGGACCCATCTCCCAAATACAGACAGGCAACGGGAACTCTCTCCAGAACACTGAAGCATTTGCTTCAGTAGGCAGGCCTGGTCCTATTGAGTTGTAACTGGCTGATCCAACACTTCAGTTTGCTGGGGTATCAGTTATTTACAGGGTTGACAATTATTTACAGATTTGCAGCCTGCTTTAACTGAGATGCCTAAGAGGAACCCATCGGAGTCCTTGGGGATTGGCCCAGTAGTAGTTCTGTTACCCATCCCTTGATTGTGCCCAGTCCATGCTAGGAAAAATCTCACCTATCTCACCTTCATGGTTTCTCTAGGGTGTCTTCAGGTGTCCACTTTAGTCCACTTGATGGTGAATCTCCTAGGCCTATCACTTATGATGCCACTGCCTTTTCTGGATCAGGGTCGGGCAATTCTCCAGTGATGGGATGAAACAGGTTCGCACCAGTTCGCCAGAACCAGTAGTAACTTTTCCCAGTGTCCTGGAGAACCGGTAGCAGCTTTTGGGGGGAACCACCTTCAGGGCTTACTTTTTCACTGGTTCCCCCACTGCGTATGTGCACCAAGCACTTGGTGTGCATTCACGCCTACAGTACTTGGCGTGTATGCACGGCCTCCTTACTGTCCTCCCAAGCGGGAAGAGAAGCTGCTAGCCTGAAGCTCCCTATAGCCTGCTCCCCAGGGTAAGTGACTCACCTTTGGATGTGGTGTGTCTGTGTGTATTTTAATGTGTATTTAATACCTTTACCTATATTGAGGTACTACCACATTTCCTAAAAAGGCCTGGCGGCTTGGCTTGGGATTTTTAAGCAAAGTCTTGGAGTTACCTCATCAATAAGCTCCACCTGTGCTGTTCCAATTGTTGTTCCAATTGGAGAACCCTTAAGGAGGTACAGCTGTTTTATATTTACATTAAGGGATATTATCCTAGAGAACTGGTATGATGACTATATCCATCTTGCAACATGGTGCTGCCCAGGCACTTATACTAACAGGTAAGTGACGGGTTTGTGTTTGGGGTGGGTGGGTGGGTGGGTTGAGGGGTGTGTATGTGTGCTTATTTTTATTGTATTTTATTTTTTAATTATTTTTTAAATTTTTCTTTGGCCCCGCCCACAACAGCATGATGTTATGACGTTAGCTCCGCCCACACTGTGATGACATCATGGTGGGGTAGTAAAAATTTTGACATCCCACCACTGCAATTCTCCCAGTTCCATGAGAATATAGGCTGGCACTATGTGTGGGGCACAGTACCAGGGAAGGTTGGTGAAAGCAGCCTGTTCTCCATGGATTCTAGGGTTGTTCGTCTTCTCTTAACCCTGACAGGCCTCACAACATGCCAATATTGAGGCACAGTTTCCATGGGGGCAAGGATACAAGTGGTGGTGGTGGAACAAGCCTACGGGAAATCAACCCACACCCCCATGCTGCCTTTCTGAAATCTCAAGATGTTTGAATGGGATCTACCTTCAATTCTAGTAGCTTTAGGAGGAAGTTCTTTCTACCTCTGGAAGGATCCCTATATTTAACTCTAGTTTATTTTAATTTTTCTTATGTTAAAAATCAGTAACATTATTTTTTAAAAAAAGCAATAGGAGGTATAATAATTCACAAATAGAACAACATGAAATATTGTGCTTTTAATATAAATGTGTTCTGAACTCAAAGTGCCAGTTCCAAAATTGCAGCTTGTTAATGTTTATTACTCATGTTATAAACTAAATTAAAATTCCTTCCCACAATGGGATGGGTCTGCTTGGCTTCTTTCCTCCACTGGAAATTTCCACTGTGTACCCAGACAGGAGATACATACTCCTGTAGCTATGTCCCATCTTTCTAAGGAACTTGGCCAAATGTACAGGTCATTCTAAGGGCAGACTCTGAATAGCTTTTGCCACAGATGACACACATAAAGCAATTATTATACCCATTAAGATCCCTTTCTTAAGCTGGTTGAGAAATACTGACATATGAGACATACTGCAAAACCTGGTGGCTTTTGTGCTTCCTTCAAAGACTGGATGGTACTTGATGTGGAACACAAAGAGAAGGTTGATCATTGTCCCAATATGTTTAGCAGTCAAAGTCAAGATCGTAGTAGTAAGTAGTGGGGAGAATATTGCACTAGGAAGACTTCAGAAAGCAGGGCTCTTTCATCCTAACCTACTTTTCAGGGTGTGTATGAGGAGAAACCCACATGTGGTTTTCTTTTTCTTTTTTAAAAAGGAGCAACCAGGACACAAATGTACTAAAGAAGCAATTGCATGGCTGTGTTTGACATTATCAGGGGGTGGGGAATGTGTCATAAGAATAAACATTCCACAGAAAATAAACGAGTCCTGCAAATTTGCATGATGATATTGTGCTGTTGGCTTTTATAAGTGCTTAATCCAGCAAAGGCAGCTTTGGCCATATGCAGACATTCTCACACCATGCATTCATTACATGCAGTGCACGCTAGCCCTGCCCTGAGAGTTGTGGCTTTCAACATGCTAGAGCAGTGATAGCAAACCTTGGCACTCCAGGTGTTCTTGGACTTCAATTCCTAGAAGCCCAAGTCTCTGTGAATCCACACAAATGTGGATTCACAGAGACTTGGTCTTCTGTGAATTGAAGTCCAAGAACACATGGAGCGCCAGGGTTCACCATCACCATTTCATTTCATTTTTCGACTTGTATGCCACCCCACTCGCCAAGTGACTCTGGGCAGCTAACAAAGATACGAACTATACAATAACAAAAACAATATATCAAAATTACAAAATATTACATCACAAAAACATTTCAAAACATCCCCAATCACAGTTACAAAATATCAAGTCATCAGAAAAGAAAACACTTCAAAAATATTGCAAAAACAATGTACACAAACCTCACAAACTCTACCCCACCCACCATAACCATTTCCCTCCAGGCCAAGCTGGCCAAAGGAGCATCCGGGGGTGACATTGTTTTTGGAGCCGGCCGGGCCACACAGGTGTTCCTCCTTCCCTGAACTGGCCGGGTGAACGTCCAGTGGCTTTTGCTCCTTTCCTTCAGCCGGAGTGGCTGAGGGAGTGTGCAGAAAAGTGGCGACGGTGGTGATGTTCTTGTAGCCGACTGGCCGCTCAGCTGTTGCTCCTTTCCCTTAGCCGTACTGTAGCCAACCGGCTATAAGAGTGACACTCTTCTGAAGAAGGGGAAGACTTCTCTGTACGAGCCAGAATGCAGCGCTGCCGCCACCCACACCATGTTCCAGCTGATGTGAGAAGCCCAATATAGTAGCTTTCCTTTTGTTTATTGAAAATAATGAGAGAAGTAGGTTTCCCTCATTGTGTATGGAGAATACATAGATTAAGAATAACAGAAAAGCCTATGAGAGACTAAATTTCTGTTACAAATAGAGGACAGTTATAAAACATTGGTTTAGAAAAAAGATATCTTTGCAGCCATCTAAATATGTTGGAGCTGAAATGCCAGAGTCCCCTTCAGGCTTCTCTTGAGGAATGATTCTTAATGTTTGGCCATCCAGATGTTTTGGACTTCAACTCCTAAGAACGTTCAGCAGCATGGCAATTGATCGGGAATTCTTGGAGTACTGCCTAAAACACCTTGAAGGTCAAAGGTTGAGAACCAACATTCTTGACCATCTCAAATAAATTAGCAGCTCTGCAGACTTTTAGGAGACCCTTGGAAATAACAGACAGTTATAGTTCCCCTCTGTACAATATGCCAAAACAAAACAAAACTGCTCCTCTCCGCAAAAGCGCATCAGTTGTTCAATTCTGTCAGCCTTGTGTTTTAACTAAGGAAAACCCACAAAGCTATTTTATAAGGAGTTCCACAGCTTACTTACTCAATAGTTTTACCATGGATCTTAGATAAGTTGATGTTAATTTAGCCAACAGCTAATGGATATCATAAATAAAGAAAATGTGTTTATGCAGTTCAGCTTATATCACTTTGAGAGCTGTCATCAGTGTCGGAGATAACAATGTCTGTGATAGTGAACCTTGGCACTCCAGATATTCTTGTACTTCAATCCCAGAGGCCCAAGCACCCTGGGAATCCACATGAATGGGTTTACTGTGATTCATCCAGCCCATGCTCCCCTTGTTGCTCCCAGAACCGGAAGTAAAACGTACCCATACGGAGGAAGGGTTAACCTGGAAGAGTCTTAACCGTACAAGCGCATTTTACTTCCACTTCCAGGAGCGATGAGGGCAGTGTGGGTTGGATGAATCGCAGTAACCCATTCGTGTGGATTTACAGGGTGCTTGAGCTTCTGGGAATTGAGTCCAAGAACATCTGGAGTGCCAAGGTTCACCATCATGGACCTATGCATACTGTAATGTTAAAGCTATAAGAAATATGTTTCAGAAATTCAGAAGTACGACTCTACATATTAGGTGTACCATTTTGTTATTGGAATGGTTTATTTTATGGGGGTTTTTTTGTCCGTTGTTCCTCACAGCAACTCTGAGAGGTATGTCACAGAGAGGAGTTTACCAACAATTATCCAATCAACTGTATAATTTAGTAACAATTTGCCCAATTTCCACATGGAAATCCAATACGCCCATCTATAATCTACATTGACACTTGGAAAAAGTGATAAATCAGGTGAGTGTTATTCACTTGATTCATGGAGATTGTGGTGAAAAAGCAGTGTTCTTCCATGCTTAATTACACAGCATTAATGTATCCCATTACAATCTGATTGTATAATCATGTATTTTTGATGGAAAGATCTTAGCTATGCTGGAGGGGTTGATAAATGAGACTGTGGACTGCTTTGCAAGCAAAACTCAATATTTTGCCCATTTTCAGTCTACATTACTTGATGTTAAGGAGAAAGTCTTAAAAGAAAATGCTGTCCCTTCTAAGTAAGATTCAGAATTTTAAGTTAAAATTTTAGTATAATTAATTAATTGCCTCAACATTACAGTAAAACCTCGCATAAAGAGTGCCTCGCTTAGAGACTAACTCGCTTAAAGAACATAATTTTGTCTGAATGGTCGCCTCGCTTAACAACTAAAACCAACTAAAAACTCGCTTAACAACTAAATTGCAGAGGGTTTGGAATTGACTGTGCGACTGAACAACAAAAAAGCAAGTAGGTGCTGATATGCCATATACTGTTATATAATGTTTTCTCATTGTAGGACTTTCCACAACAGAAACTAGCCTGTTCCTCTCTCAGGTATTCATCAAGGGCACTTTTGCAACTGCCTATGGAAAACTGCACAAAGTGCCATCCTGGGTACTGAGAGGAGGGCAATGTCCCATCAATTGGTACATTCAAATATGTTATCTTTCTTGGGAATTTTAACAATAGCGCCTCTTTGCCAGTTCTTTGGAATTACACCACTTCACCAACACTTGTTGAATAGCTTCATAAGCTCTTTCACTTGACTGCCATATCAGTGGGGCACTTTGCCCAAAACTTTCTTGAAGTAAAAATTTATTATGTCTACAGTATTTCCACTGTCTACCAGAGAGATTACCTAATCAAAAAATAAGATGGGTCTCATAGGATTTGTTCTTGACAAGTCCATGTTAGCTTCTAGTTATTACCGAGTTGTTTTCAAGATTCTTGCAGAGTGACTACTTTTTAATCTGCTTCAGAATTTTCTCTGAGATTGATGTCAGACTGACATGACTGTAGTCCCCAAATTCCTCCTTTTTGCCCTTGTCAAAGATAGGGACAATATTAGCCCCCCTCCCCCAACAAGCATTTGGTACTTCACCCATTCTCCATGATTTTAAGACAATAATAGACAGTGGTTGTGAGAATTCTTCAGCCATTTACTTCAGTACTTTAGCAGCATTTCTCTTTGACCTGGTTAATTTCAATTGCATTATTATTTCTGTTTAAGCTCAGAACTGTTGTAGTTCCTCTGGTGGCTTAGTAGTTAAGATGCTGGAGCTTGGAGACTGGAAGGTTGGGTTTTGATACCCACGGGCTGCACTTGGAGACATGAAAGGTGTCTCATTCGGGTGTCCCTGAGTGTCGTTACTCCAGCAAAAATCCTTTCAATCCAGAGTAATCTCTGACACGAAATTATTACTATTAGAACTGTTTAGACAAATTAAGATAAATAAGCACAGAGATCAAAGTAAGAATTCCCTCAAGCAGAATGACGTGACATATATTATAAAATTACAGAATAATTATGAAATAATGGATCATATGACATTGACACACAGCAAAAATATACATAAAATCTAAAGTCTCCCAACAAACGATTGCATTTCAGCTACTAAATGAACCTCAATCCCATTGAAGTAAATAGATCATTGATTTCAGTGGGGGGAAATTATATATTGGGAGTGACATTCTAATCCATACCACTAGAAGGGAAATCTGAAACATATCTAAGCTGTTTTTGCAGCCCTTATTTTAGAACTCAAAACTCAGAAATGTGGCCTGTATATCTGACTCATACAGATATCTGTATATCTGTATATCTTACTTGAGACTCAATATCAAGAAAACCAAGATAATGGCAACAGGCCCTATCAGTCCCTGGAAAATAGATGGGGAAGAAGTAGAAGCAGTGACAGATTTTACTTTCTTAGGATCAAACCTCACTGCAGATGGGGATTGCAGCCATGAAATAAAAAGGCGACTGATCCTTGGAAGGCAAGCGATGAGAAACCTGGGGAACATAATAAAAAATAGAGACGTCACATTGCAAATAAAAATTCGTCTAGTCAAAACAATGGTATTCCCGGTGGTAATGTATGGTTGTGAGAGCTAGACCATTAGGAAAGCTGAGAGCAGAAGAATAGACGCCTTTGAGATGTGGTGTTGGAGGAGAGTTTTGAGAGTCCCCTGGACAGCGAGGAGAACAAATAGGTCAATCTTAGAAGAAATCAACCCTGACTGCTCCTTAGAAAGGCAAATAGTGAAGATGAAGCTAAAGTACTTTGGACATCAAATGAGAAGAGAGGATTCGCTTGAGAAATCCTTGATGCTGGGAAGGGTGGAGGGCAAAAGAAGAAGGGGCAACCAGAAATGAGATGGCTAGATGGTATTGTAGACACAATGGGCACAGAGCTGAGCGAGTTGAGGAGGATGGTGGAGGACAGAGGTGCCTGGCGGACAGTGGTCCATGGGGTCGCAAAGGGTTGGAATCGACTGTGCGACTGAACAACAACAACAACAAATATCTGACCATGAATTTTAGACCTTTTTATATTTCCTCTGTACACTCCCCAACTCTGTAGTGCCCAGTCCAATGAAAATTCATGATGAGTTTGAGGTTTTTTTAGTGGTGTAATAAAGCTATCATGCACCTTTGTCTTTAGATTGCATACAAGAGCCTCATGGCCTATTCTTTCTTAAATGGAAAATACACCTCTACTATAAATGTCATACTGTTAAATATAATATACCTGTATACATAAAGACTGAAGAATGAATAACTTTTCTGAAAACGAAACTCATTCTAGAAAGTTAGCATCAAATTCAAGTGCTATCCCAACAATGATTTGCAAAAAAGTGCGTAAACCAGTTTAGCCTATTGTTTTTCCTGGTTCTGGGTTGTGCAAGCAGAACTGTTCTTCCATGCCTAAATACATGCAATACAGTCTGATTCTTCACTGCAAAGAGATTGTGCCAAACTCCCTTGTTGATTGTCTTCCCAAGGTAACAGAAGAGGGCTATTTCTATGCCACCTGTATTTCAGTAAAGCTGGAGGGCCTCAGCCATACAGATTCTTTCATGACCACTGTTTTTTTAATGGATAATTAGCCTAACTTAAATTCCCACAATAAATGGGAACTGAGAATTAAAAAAAGGTTTCAGCCATTATAACTATACATCTTCATTAGTGTCCTTTTGCTCATTAAGTGTTCAGATTTCTTGTGTTAGTCTTTTGGCAAGTGCTATGTTCCAAATTTGTTTATACAAGGTAACACAGATATGTTTAAACTTCTGTGATGCTGGCAATGCACTATACCAAAGTTAACCTACTTAGTCACTCAAAGAACCAGGTGAAAGTAACCATAGAAGACATCCATAGAATTAAGAGTGTTCCACTTTTAAATGGGCTGGATGCAGCACAACGAGCATTTTATCAGTTTTATAGATTACCATTCCATCCTTCACATGGCAAACAAACATAGGATGAGATACTCTGTTGCTTGTCTTTTGCAACTTTTCATAAAGGTTAACAATATATTTTATACATAGAATAATAGTTTGGCCAGGTTATCCTGCTATGGCAATAGAGTAGACCTTACTGCCAGTGACTCAACACTGATCATCAAGTGGCGGTTAATTAACCTGACAGTCCTGAGGATTAATGTTCTTGGGTGGTGAAGTCCATAGTGAAGGGTGAAAGTCCCCAAGTGGATTTAATCCAGTGGTGGACATCAGCAGGTTCACACCAGTTCGCCAAAAACGGTAGCTGAAACTCTGGCTGGCCCTGCCCATCCAAGTTTTGAAATAAAGTAGTCCCAATTCGGGTTCAATGCAAGGCTTTCCCTCTGGCCATCCCCACCATACCACACCCACAGAGTAGGTAGTAAAAAAGATTTTGAGCCCACCACTGATTAAATCCCACTTGAATCCATCTTGATGGAGGACAGAAGCTTCATGGGTGGGGCCTGGAGCTGATGAGGACTTTGTATGCCAAAAGGGCTCAGGATCAAAAAGTGATTCACATAACTGGATCAGTGGTATGGGTGTCACACTGCAATGCAAAAGGCAAATGGAAGGCCACTGCATTTTATTGTCCCCAGGACAATCTTCATGGTTGATTGCTATGAGGATAGCCAATACAGTGATACCTTGGATAACGTTTACCTCGGATAATGCTAAAATCGCATAATGTTAAGTAATCTGGGGAGGAGAATTGGATCGAATAATGTTAAGGTCCTATGGGATTGATCGGATAACAACCGCTAAAGCCTGTGCAGTTACAATGTATCTCTATGGAGCTTTAAAGTTATCCGATCCATCCCATAGGATTTTAACATGGATCGGATAACACTAAAAATCGGATAACACCAAGACTTGTGGAACCAAGTCTTAGCGTTATCCGAGGTATTACTGTACTCGGAATTGGATACAGCACTTGAAGAAGAATACATAGAATAGTAGATATGTCCTGAATCGAGGTAGAATTGTTTAAAATACAAATACCCTGATACGTACAACTACTTTCCTATCCTGTATCATCGGCTCTTGTGCATTTCATCAAAGCAAGTTCAGAGGAGGGTAACAAGGCTGATCAGAGACATGGAAACCAAGTTTTATGAGGAAAGATTGAAAGAAGTGGGCACTTTTAACCTTGAGAAAAGGAAACGGGGGGAGGGGGTATTATAGCACTCTTCAAATACTTGAAAGATAATAATAAAGAGGAGGGGCAGGTTATGATCTCTATCATCCCAGAGTGCAGGAAATGTAATAACAGGCTGAAATTACAAGAGGCCAAATATAGGCTGAATATCAAGAAAAACCTCTCAACTGTTAGAGCAGTACGACCGTGGAACCAGCATGTGGTGAGCACTCCAACACTGGAGATACTCAAAAGAGAACTAGACAACCATCTATCAGATCTGCTTTGATAGCAGATCTGCTAAGCAGGGTGTTGGACTCTAGAGCCTCATAGGCCCCTTCGAATCCCAGCATTTTGCCTTACAGCACCGGCCAGGGAGGTCGAGGGAGGTTGGGAACAGTGAAGATCGGATCCCCCGACCTCCCCGGAGGCGTCAGTGTGCCGGAGAGCAGGAAATGGGCAGGAAAAAATGTTCCCAACTTCCCCAGACCTCCCTGAGTGCTGCGATCACAGCGTGCGATCAGCACTTGGGTTGGGGGGTTGAACGGGCATGCACCCAATTCAACCCCCAACCCAAGCAGCAGATCCCATGCTGCAATCCACCTGCCTTTTTTGGAAAGGGCAGTGGGGATTCCACTCATGGAATTCCCACTGCCCTTTCCAAAGAGGCAGGCAGATTGCCCTCCTGTTCCCTTTCCTCTTCTGAAAGCGAACAGGGCTTTTTAAAACGTTGTGCGATCAATGCATTAAAAACCGGATAACGAGGAGACTTGTGGAACCAAGTCTCATCGTTATCTGAGGTACTAGTGTATACTCATTTTGTAACATAAGCCATGGAATGATATTGGGAACTACTATCTGAAATAAAATTCAAAGGAATAAAAAGGAGGACATTTTTGGAAAAATCTATTATTTTTTTGAAAAGCATTTATTCCTTCCCTGAACACTCAACAAGCTTTACTTGTGCAAACTTTTCCCGGGGTGCAGGAGAACCCAATTTTCCTGGGTGTTTTCCCCACCTTTACATCTCTAGTTGCCAGTAAATTGTTATCACTGCTTTGTTACTTTGTTTGGAAAGGATGCTTGCTCAGTTGTGCCTTGTTAATGTGTTATGAAATGTGTTTTGGGGACAGCGAGAGAAATCCATACAAATCCTCTTCAGTTCTGTCTAGTGTCTGATTCCAACATTGCATCTTCAAAACAAAAAATTTCATTACAGAAATTGGATTCTGTTTCATTTGACACCTGAAAAACAACAGCATCATGTAACTTTTGAAGTGTGACATCCCAAACAAGTTGCTGGTTACTTCAGATCTGTGATTTGTTGTGAGATGTGGTGTTGGAGGAGAGTTTTGAGAGTCCCCTGGACAGCGAGAAGAACAAATAGGTCATTCTTAGAAGAAATCAACCCTGACTGCTCCTTAGAAGGTCAAATAGTAAGGATGAAACTAAAGTACTTTGGACATCAAATGAGAAGAGAGGATTCACTTGAGAAAGCCTTGATGCTGGGAAGGGTGGAGGGCAAAAGAAGAAGGGGGCGGCCCAAAATGAGATGGGCACAAAACTGAGTGAGTTGAGGAGGATGGTGGAGGACAGAAGTGCCTGGCGGACAGTGGTCCATGGGGTTGCACAGGGTCAGAATCGACTGTGCAACTGAACCACAAAAATATTGGTGAGGCACAACAGACGATTCCTTGAATTCTTTGGAAATAAGGATTCAAGTTTAACAAATATAATAAGTACCTGTGCCAGAAGCAGATGCTCTAATTTTATATCCCACATGCCTCTGTGTGAAGTAGATCTGGCAAAAGCAAGGTGAACTTCAGAAACTGGGGCTTTTGCACTGGCATAGTACTTTGTGAGTGCAAAGAAGAACAGGCAACTTCATCCCTGTGTAATTGTACTTTATGACCCTCAACAGGTACCATGGAAGATTTTATATTAGCTGCCCCAGATGCTCTTGACGTTGCAGTATTGGGTGAGGATCACATGAAATATTTATTAAGTGTACTAGGGTCCATCTCACATGAACAAAGAAAGTATGAAATGAAGACATCCCACAAAGCGGCAGAATGAGTAACACAATCCTTTTGTGCAGCTGCAGCCGGTACACTCACTGCCTATATGGGTTTTCCTTAGAGGCTTCTCATCCACCTTGTTGTTCTAACCCAATTGACACTGAAATGTACCAGGATGGTTGATTGCTCTTCTTAACCACACGTCTGCTATTAACCTAGGCAAACCTGCAATTTTCTTAACTATGTTAGGCAATCTCCAAGAAAACTTCAGGAAATGATCTTTATCATCCTTATTGATCACAGGCTCATGGGTCAAGGCCACAATGAAATCTTCATAACCCTGTAAAAGTTAATGGAAGTTAGTTATTAAAGCTGATGTCTCCCAAAGCTATATAAACCAAGTGAAGCGTTTAAATGGACACATTTTATGCTGCATCTAGCTGTGTGGTTCTACCAAGTTCTACTAAAGACTCCCCCAGGTAAGACATAGATGGGGTGTGTATTCTATACAAATGTATAACTGCAGGGTAGATTAAAAAATGTGTGCCTAATTTTTTTAAAAATTATACATATGGGAAAACTATATTTGAAGCAGCTTCATTTATTGTGTGAGGCGTCCTGAGTCGGGTTCCCTGATTGGGCGGCATATAAGTGCGAAAATTAAATTAAATTACATTAAATTAAATTATCACAGTGAGCTACAGCATGTCAAAAATGTCCAGGTAATAATAAGCCTGGATAAATTGAAGTGTTGATTCTTTAGGTTAGCTTCTACCTCATATAGTCAATAGCAAGCCACGAAGTGTCTTGTGATGACCACAAGCCACTCACTCCTAGGTTAGATTTCCAAGGCTATGGAACACTTTCTGGAATACAAAAACAGTTTGCTCTGTGCCATTAGTGGAATCTGATCTTTTGGAGGGTATTTTTTTTAAAAAAATTGGTATCTGTTCTCTGTGCATTTCCAAACTCTAACTGTGGAGGCCACCTGAATATAGGCAGGTGGTGCCATCATTTCAACAGCATCTGCATCAGCAGTGAATCGAATTAGACTTTTGACTAATTGAGGCAGCTCAGTAGAAGAGAATCATTATTAGCTTCTAATGAGGTTCTACCTGTCATGTCTAATTTGATCAAGCAGTGATGGTTTGAAGAGTATGTGACTGGCTATATTGCTTTGGGAATTTATCAGACAGAGCCTGTTCTAGGTGATACTTCAACAGTCAAGAGAGTGAAATTCATTACTTTCTAATCCCCATCAGCTACCCAGAGTATAAATGCACAAAGAGGAAATAGTGAAGTGACAGATATTAAGGACAGTCAGTCCTAATTAAATGATCACCGGCGGCCTTTGATCTTTTAAGATGATATCCTTTATCTACTTTCCTGGATGTCAATCTCAGTTAGGTCAATGGGATTTGCGTCTAACTACAGGATCATATTACCGGCACTCATTATTGCAATTCTGGTCAGCCTATGAAAGTAGACAGATTTTTTAAAAAAAAAAACTTTAGAGCAGCAAAACAAACCCTGCAGGTTAAGCCTTTCCTTCTGCAACAAAACCCTTTTATGGGATAAATTGCTTTTCTAACTAAAAGATATTCAGGTCTTCTGATCAAAGGGGAAAGGCCAAGAATGGTATAATCGTATGATCAAGAAGGCAGTGCAATGAGGGAGGGCAAATATTCACCCAGATAAGCACCTGGCTCTGATATCTATATTACTGCTGCAGGCTTTGGAAGAAGGGCATCTTGTATATATATATATATTGTAGGTGAGTCCATCAAATGAAAATTAAAAATGAGTCTGCAAGGTGTAATGTGTTTTATTTGAAAGTTAATAGCATCAGATTCACCAGGCTCGCACTGCAAAGACGACATTGCTAGGACAGGAGCATTTGTATGAAACCCGACATTGTTTTCTCTAAGAAATCTGACATGGGGACAAAGTTCACCATCTGCACTTTGCCCTTTGGTTGCCTTGTCCACAGCCATTAAAATTGAAGGGAAGAGTAACTGGGGGTTCTATGAAAGAAGAGTCAATGACACACACCTATGGCCGACTCCGTGGTTCTAAAGACAGGCATTGAAGTTAGTGGATGATGCTTACAATTCCTTCTCAAAAGAACTAATGGGGGGGGGGGATCCCTTAAGCCAAAACTTGATGTAGGTCTTAGATAAAAATAGTAAGGTGTTAAGTTTGTTTTAATTCATTCAGATGGAAAACAATACCGTATTTTAAAAACTGCCTATTCAGAGTGACTGACCATTGTCATAGGCTCTGTGACCTTTCTTGCCTGCAGCTTTGTATATACAGTGGTACCTCGAGTTACAAATGGTTCGAGTTATAAAATTTTCACAATACGAATGAAAATCAATTAAAAATAATGGCTCAAGTTACAATTTTTTCAGGAACAGATTAATTGGTTTTCAATGCATTCCTATGGGAAACCATGTTTCAAGTTATGAATTTTGGTTTTCAATGCATTCCTATGGGAAATTCGAGTTACGAATTTTTCATAATATGAAAAATGCCTTGGAACGCATTAAGTTTGTAACTCGAGGAACCACTGTAGCTTATTTCTCAGCCAAGAGCTGCTCATATTGAGAAGGTAGAGGACAAAAGCTAAATGAGTCCTCGGAATATATTGGCATTTGTCTGTCTGTTTGTTCGTTTGCTTTTTGTTCGTTCATTCGTTTGTTCATTTGTTCGCCACTGAGCTAAAATATACAAATACTTTACTATACTTACTATGGGGAAAGTTGGCCTATGCAGTTTTGATGCTAGAGACAAAGGATAAGATTGTGTCTTTCTGCATCTGTGTACCAGAGCTAGCTAGAACTGTGTCTGCATCTCATTTCAGCACTGCCAATGGGACAGCTATCACACAAGGCAGGAAGCTAGTTTAATGGGAGGATAGCTAGCTGACTGGTACACACAGCTTTGCTTATTCCCTGATCCTCAGTTGCTGCTGTTTGATGCAGATTCACTTTGCTTAGTGGTTGGGCTTACCCTTTAGTGGAATAGAAGAACAAAATTACAGTTAAATCCACCCTCTCCTTGCTCCCCTCCCCCAGTAATGAGACGGACAACTTTGTTGGATTAAAACAACGGGCCACTTTATTCAACAAACCAAACTGTGGCATAACTGATCTGAATGGTGTCAAACATAGCACGGGTAAGTCAGCCAGTTCACGCCATTAATTTTATTTATTTTATTTCTGCCCGTTGCAGAAGTGGCATTCCACTGTTCACACTTCTGCCTTAGTTCAGATGAACATGACTAGGGAGCACTAAGCTGCCTAACTTCTGTGGTCCCTTGTTCTCAGTCTGCATTTCATTCATCAAGCCTGTTCCTTTGCCTTGCCTCACTGCCAGATTGATGAATCAAATGCGTCCATTACCTGATAGCTGGGCTTAAACTATTGACTTGCCCGTGCTACCCAACCACCAAAGTGACCGAATAAAAAGAAAAACTTCCATAACTCTACCATCCACTGCAGACTGTGAAAACACTGTGAATCAAAAGGCCAATCATGATTCACGCCAAAATTCCCATTCGGCCCATAAAGCAACCAAGAAAATCACACTGCAACTTAGGGAGGGAGGGCGGGGGGGGGCTGCTTTCAGAGGCTCTGAAAGAGAAAGAGGACAGAGAGGGATGCTTGCCTCCACCCTATATAGGGCTTCATCCATGCCCCTCTTAACGTGCGCTTTTAGCACTCAGCCTCTCCTTCTCATCCCGGGCGGTGGGGGAGCAAAACATGCGTCCAGAGGAGTTCCTCTGTGTGCACGTACCAAGCACGGGTGATTGGCTAAAAGCCAGAACTGTGGTGAATCATGTGTTTAACTGAACTCGCTGACTGGAAGGTCGGAGTTTGATTCCTGGGTACTGCATGACAGAGTGAGCTCCCATCTCTATCCCAGTGTCTCTATCCCAGTAGATAAATAGAAACCACTTTGTTGGGAAGGTAAACAGCATTCCATGCACTCCAGTGTTGAGGCATGCCTGCCACATGTCCATGGAAATGTTTGTAAACACAGACAGCACTGGCTCTTTGGTTATAAACAGAGATGAGCACTGAACCGTGGAGTCGGATATGACTGGCTTTCAAGCAAGGGTGACCTTTACCTTTACCTAAATGTCAAGAACAAGTCAAACTATCTTAGAACAATAAACAGAGCAATAAACAGAGGGAATGAGGAAACAATGTTAAAAATAATTAACAAAATGTTTAAAAACCTTGGTTTTTAAATTCCTTTTCAAGTTTAAACTAGAGTTAAACAAACGGAGCAAATAAACAGAAGGTTTGTGTAAGAACCTAGCTCTAAATAGTTTCCAGTTGCAAAATTTTCAAAGGGAAAACCAAGTATTGAAGCAGAAGTACCTTGTATTGGGGGAAAAGACCTATTTTCTAGGTGAGAAAGTAAGGGACACAATTCCAAAGATAACTTAAAGCAGGGCCAGATTCAAAAATATGTTTTGAGTATCTTTCAATATTATCTCTCTTGAAACACTTGAAACAAAGTCGTTAATTTGCATTAACCATGAAAAAACAAACAGATGAATGAATTTTGGTAAGATGCTAAGGAAGATATAACCTTTTGACTTATGGTTAATAAGAATCCAAAAGAGCAATTTTCCTAAGCTCTACTTCTTCTTATATCTGACGCATTCAACAGGGATGTTTTTAGGACATCCCAGGTCTGGAGAAAGGAAACCATAACAGAACCAGACCTTCCAGTCTCCAGGAATTAAAGGAAGAGCTGGAATTTGCCATGAAAAACAACTATCATGTGGATGCCTTTTCAAAACGTTTTTGGCAGGAACATTTGGAAGGAAGAGGAGGAGAAGAGGAAGGTGGCAATATGGTTGCATCTTCAGTAAAAGTTCATATAGACTCATGGAAGTGAATGGCACAACATACGTGGTACAAGATGGCCTCCTTTAATTAAATACTAATTGAGTTGGGGTACTTCCCTTCTTTCTATTAATACTTTAGCTCCCCCAGTGGCTTAGTGGTTAAGATGCTGAGCTGGAGACTGGAAGGTCAGGTTTTGATATCCGACAGCTGCACTTTTGGGGACATGAAAGGAGCCTCATTTGGTCGTCCTCTAGAAATCTTTTCAACCCAGAACAATCTCTGACGTGAAATTATTATTATTATTTATGGCAGCTTTATATATACAGGGAGCTTTCAGGGCTATAATGGGTGGAGACATGGAAGTCTAGCCACTCTAAATACCTCCTAGGCTTTTCTGAGTAGAGACAAACTGGTCTTGATCTCACTGGATTACACATATTTATTTCCTAGTGAAAGAGATGGCACCTATTTAAAAGTCATTTAGCATGTTCATGTCTCTCCTGCATTTTATTTAGCTGTAGTGCCACCCTCACAATACTTAAATTACCCCAACTCACCAAAAAATGTCCCTCTTTCTCTTTGGTAAAACAGAGAGGTAATATGGGGAAATTTCTGTTTCTGTACCATTAGACACAATTCCTTTTTTCATTTTTGGCATGATAAAGTAAGTGCCTTCAAACTCTCCTCTCATTTTTCATGTGTAAAAATATGGTCAGTTCTTCACAAGATCTCGCTATCTAAAAGACATGTTCAGTATCTCGCTATGTACAAGAAGCACATTAAATAATTCACCCGTCACTAGATTAGTCTCTCTTTGATTTCTAGACTGGGCTGCAGTGGCTCAAGTAGTTAAGATGCTGACTGGGAGGCAGAAGGTCAGCAATTCAAAACCCGAGTACTGCATGATGGAAGGAGCGCCCATCTCTGTCCCAGATCCTGCCAACCTAGCAGTTCAAAAGAAAGAAATTCCAAATAGAGAAATAGGTACCATTTCGGTAGGAAGGTTAACAGCGTTCCGTGCAATTCGGAGTCTAGGCATGCCTGCCACAGGTCCATGGAAACATCCACAAATGCAGAGAGTGCTGGCTCTTCAGCTATAAACAGAGATAAGCACTGAACCCTAGAGTCAGATACAACTGGATTTCTAGCAAGGATGACCTTTACCTTACTCCACAGCAAGGCAAACATCCATCATACCCAGTGATGGGATGTACAGTAAAACCTCATATAACACTAAAACCTGGTTCCACAAGTCTTGCTGTTATATGATTTTTAGTGTTATCTGATGCATGTTAAAATCCTATGGGATCCATAGAGATACATTGTAACCACACAGGCTTTAGCGGTTGTTATCTGAAGCATCCCATAGGATCTTAATGTTATCTGATGCAATTCTTCCTCCCAGATTCCTTAATGTTATGCGATTTTAGTGTTATTCGATACTAATGTTATATGAGGTATTACTGTATCAGGTTTGCACCAGTCTGCCAGAACCGGTAGTAACTTTCCCCAGTGCCCCGGAGAACCAGTAGCAGCTTTTGGGGGGAACCACCTTCAGGGCTTACCTTTCCACTGGTTCCCCCACTGCGCATGTGCGCCAAGCACTTGGTGTGCATGCATGCCTACAGTGCTTGGCGCGTATGCACAGCCTCCTTGCTGTCCTCCCAAGCGGGGAGGAAGAAGAGAAGCTGCTAGCCTGAAGCTCCCTATAGCCTGCTCCCCAGGGTAAGTGACTCACCTTTGGATGTGGTGTGTCTGTGTGTATTTTAATGTGTATTTAATACCTTTATCTATATTGATGTACTACCACAGTTCCTAAAAAGGCCTGGTGGCCTGGCTTGGGGTTTTCAAGCAAAGTCTTGGAGTTACCTCATCAATAAGCTCCACCTGTGCTGTTCCAATTTCTGTTCCAATTGGAGAACCCTTAAGGAGGTACAGCTGTTTTACATTTACGTTAAGGCATATTATCCTAGAGAACTGGTTAGGCAAAGACTTAGTACTTAACTTCTTTAACTGTTGAAAAGTTGAAAAGTGCCAAAATGAAGCCGTCTTGTGGTGAGTTCATTCTGTAGTTCCTTCCATCTGACCTAGTGTGAGAAAGATTAGCCAGAATAAGCTTTAAGCTCTGGTTTAAAAGCTCTGGTTGGTTTGTGTTTGGGGGGTGTATTTTAATGTATTTTTAAAATTTTATTTATTTATTTAATTTACGTGTTTGTATTGTGGGTGAGTGGGTGGGTGGGTGAGTGGGTGAGTTGAGGGTGTGTGTGTGCTTATTATTATTATTATTATTATTATTATTATTATTATTATTATTATTATTATTATTATTATTATTTATTTATTTATTTATTTATTTATTTATTTATTTTCTTTGGCTCCGCCCACTATGTCATGACATTATGATGTTAGCTCTGCCCACACTGTGATGACATCACGGTGGGGTAGTAAAAATTCTGACACCCCACTACTGCTTCATACCTAATAAATGAACACTAAAAGAACCAGTTATAAAAAGGTTGCCAGATCAGCACATTTCTACTTCAGAAGATTCAGGCCCCAAAATTTGAGAATACAGATGGGTACTCATGTTGTCCATACAAATAGTCCAGGTGTGTATGGGGTACGAGTACTCCTGGGTTGGACAGTTGAGTTTAAAAGTGGTCATGAGAAAACTCTGAAAGAGTGTACCTAGAATCCAAGTAAAACCAAAATTAAGTAGATAATGTGGCAACTCAGAGCTATGAGGGAAAGATACTTCATTATTCTTGTAGCCAGTCTGAGTGCAACATGTTCCAAGCAACTGCAATGGTTGCTCTGCTCCTATGAGGGCCAGTATTATTCATGGCATCCAGAGGAGTTTTCCCAGACTCTTCAGAACTGCCTCAGATCTTGTGCAAGGATCAATGTCCAGTCATTGGGATTCCCCCACCTCCGCTAAGTCCCTTTGCTGCTGCTAAGCGGCTTGGGGAACATGAAAGCTAATGAATTACCATGCCGGAGTTCCGTTGCTTACCATTAAAATAGTTTAATGGCCAAAGTGCATGTATTGCCAGATACTAGCTGCTTTTTTGGGAGAGTACACCAGTATTTGTGCAAATGCAACACACATGCAAATACCTCAATGCTGAGACAATGAGTTCTGGTACCAACTGGCAAGGGAATTGGGGGAAGAGTTGAACAGACTTTAGAGCCACAAAACCCAAATTTTCTACTTCTTTCACGTGTCCTGGCTATTGGTTACATTCATTTATTTTATATGTTTCTGTTCTAAATGTCTTTCCTCTTAAGAGAAATAATACATTATGGGGTATATTAGGAGGCATTATTGTACCTCAATGAAAATTAGAAATGGGGGAAAAGAGGAAAATCTCACTTTTATTTAGCCATCTTTTCTTCTAGAATCCAAGCTTGCCAGATAGTCACAAGGTAATTTCTTACTTTTTATAAGTAAATATGGTATTTAGCTTAAGAGCAGTGATTAATGATGAAATAATTGATATAACAGGTAAGATTATCCTTAGTATAAAAAATTATATCCTTCATGTTTCAGGATCCCAGGTATCCAAAAACCACACAAAGGAAGTAATTCTTTGGTTGTTATTACTGTATAAATATACATAGAAACAGAAAATTTTGTCTCAGGTTACAAAGTTTTCAGAAGTATCAAGAGAATTAAACATCTGTGCTTGGCCTTGGTCCTTCATGAACCATGAAGTAGCAAGATTTAATGAACCAAGCAGTTAAGTGTTTCCCAGAAGTAAATAATGCTTCTTTTTGTCACCTTTGTAACAGGAATTTATAGGGGGAATGGGCTAATGTTTATCTTTCAGTTATTGACTTAGAGATAAGTAGCTAGTCATCTGCATTTTTCAATCTCTGGGTGATATTTTGAGATTTTCCCCCTCACAGAGACAGACCACTTTAGAGTGTGAAGAGGAAGGAGGAGGAAGGTCATTGCCAAAACTAGGTTCCATTGCCATAATCCTGTTCTGTTTGATCTTCAAAGGTGGTAATGCTCAATTTAGAGTTCACTCATCTGTGGGCTTCATGATACTGCCTTATATTAAAAGCACACTGTGTTATTTATTCTCAGGGCTTCAAATGAGCAGATAAGAGTCTCAGAAAGCTCTGATAGTGAATACTTTCCAGAGAAATGATTGAACCTGTAGGCAACCAGTATGTTGTGGCCCGGCCTGTGTATTCAGACCTCTCTTTTGATCAAGAACATGAGAAAATACATAGATATCATAAAAACTTTCTGGATCATCTCAGATTATGCTTTCGGTAAGATACATTTTTGTGTGTAATCATTAATGTTAGAAACAAATAATTTTGTGCAATGTGTTAAATCGTTCTCTATTTTTAATCATGTTAGGATTCTCTGCTAATGTCTTACAAATATTTTCGGTTCTCTTGCTCCAAATGAACCTTGTATCTTCTTGTGGGTATGCTGGAAGGGAAAGAAAGAGAGAGATACCAC
This sequence comes from Furcifer pardalis, assembly GCA_030440675.1. Taxonomy (NCBI): domain Eukaryota; kingdom Metazoa; phylum Chordata; class Lepidosauria; order Squamata; family Chamaeleonidae; genus Furcifer; species Furcifer pardalis. Next base: position 200,925,396 of record CP126892.1, read on the forward strand.
ACAATGAAGCACATTTCCTGCAATTCAGATGTATTCTTTTCACATAATGCTCCCTGTGAAGTATCTCCATCCACAGGGAGGAGCCAAATGAAATGACCATCTTCCAAGTTTACTTTGTGAAATGGATTTAGCCAATAGAGACAACCTGTTCTGATGAGTCCACATTCTTGTGTTTCATAGCAATCTCTGAAGCAGGTACCCCTCTGGTACAGAAATTTATTTATATTTATTTATTCTTCAAATTTATACCCCGCCTCGCTCAGGCAAGCCTGACTCTAGGCGGCATCCATACAAAAACAAAACAATATCCCACCAAACCCCCCCCCCCCATTGAGTCCGCTATAGCCGCCCCAAGACCCCCAAGTTCTCTCCCTTCGAGGCCGAATGGCCGAGGGAGGCCCCTTTTATCTTCCTCCCGGCCGGTGACGGGGGCCGGGAGGGTGCAGCCAAAAATTCTGCTGACAATCTGAGTTCAATCCTGATGGGTTCAAAGTTGACTAAGCCTTCAGTCCTTCCAAAGTTGATAAAATGAGTACCCAAAACATTGGGGGCGATATGCTAATTACCTTGTGAACAGATAGAGAGTGCTCTAAGCTCTATGCAGCAGTATATAAGTTTAATCGCTACTGCAAAAATTAACTCACCCCGAGTCATGCTCACACTGGGAATTATGAAGCCATACTGTATTACTCCTTCACCAGGAAAAAAAATCAGTTTTTCAGTTGTTGCCTGATTCATGACAGTATTAAAATTGTCTCATAACCAAACTATTTTCTTTTCAGCTGTACTCCACAAAAAGTCAAGAAAATTGTTCTTAATTTGTTTCCTATAATTTCGTGGCTACCTGCATATCACTTCAAGGAGTGGCTCCTCAGTGACGTTGTTTCAGGAATTAGCACAGGACTGGTAGCTGTCTTGCAAGGTAAGCATTGTACATTTTGTTAAAAACCTGTATTAGCAAATGAGAGATTCCCAATGTCACACCCATACCTTGTCTTCTCCTTAATTTCAGGGTTAGCCTTTGCTTTGCTGGTAAACATCCCTCCAGGCTATGGATTGTATGCAGCCTTTTTTCCAGTGGTTATCTATTTTTTCTTAGGCACTTCCAGACATATATCAGTTGGTAAGTTGAATGGCATTGCCAACATTTACCTTAGCTCTGGTATCTCCATCAGGATTTTAATTAACTGCACACCTGCATTTACAACCAGGCATGTTATACTATTAGAGTGCAGCTTGTTGTTGTTCAGTCGCACAGTCGATTCTGACCCTTTGCGACCCCATGGACCACTGTCCGCCAGGCACTTCTGTTCTCCACCATCCTCCTCAACTTGCTCAGTTTTGTGCCCATTGTCTCTACAATACCATCTAGCCATCTCATTTTTGGCCGCCCCCTTCTTCTTTTGCCCTCCACCCTTCCCAAGCATCAAGGCTTTCTCAAGCGAATCCTCTCTTCTCATTTGATGTCCAAAGTACTTTAGTATTTGACCTTCTAAGGAGCAGTCAGGGTTAATTTCTTCTAAGATTGACCTATTTGTTCTCCTTGCTGTCCAGGGGACTCTCAAAACTCTCCTCCAACACCACATCTCAAAGGCATCTATTCTTTTGCGCTCAGCTTGCCTAATGGTCCAGCTCTCACAACCATACATTGCCACCAGAAATACCATTGCTTTGACTATACAATTTTTTGTTTGCAATGTGATGTCTCTACTTTTAACTATGTTCCCCAGGTTTCTCATCGCTTGCCTCCCAAGCATCAGTCGCCTTTTTATTTCATGGCTGCAATTTCCATCTGCAGTGAGCTTTGATCCTAAGAAAGTAAAATCTGTCACTGCTTCTACTTCTTCCCCATCTATTTTCCAGGGACTGATAGGGCCTGTTGCCCTTGTTAGATCCGGAGATCAGGGCGCGGGAGTGAGGACACGGAAGCCATTAAGGGTGAACCAAACAACACGTCTGTTTATTGTGGTTAGCACAGACAACAACAACAACGGCTGGGTCAGCAGGGGATTAAATACCCTGCTTGACCCAGCCCACTGACCAATGGGTAGCGGCGATTTTCCTGGCGCTAGGACATTTAAATATCTAACACCCCTTCCCCCCAGAATGCCCCAGTCTGCTATTTGCATACAAAATCCTCCAGGTGACGGGGGCGTGTTCTTACTCGATCGGACCTGCGCAGTTCAGTCGGCGCTGGGGCATCGGGCAGAGCGGACCTGTCGCTCTCACTCTGCCCTGGCTGGGCCGGGAGCGGATCCGGAATACGAGCGTCGGGCTCCGCGGTGACCGGGGGTGAGCCTGTTCCACACGGTAAGCTGGCCGGTGATGGTGCTGCGTGAATGGGGCTGTTTTCTGGCCGAACCGGGTCGGTGACCGGTTCGTCCATCAGGTGCATGTCTGGCTCAGCGCCGGTCTGCACTCCCCGGGGGAGGTTGCTATCCGTGTCGGGACTCGTTCACCTCCTGAGCTGGTCGACATGGCGTTTCCATGTCCGACCATCAGCGAGGCGAACCTTGTAGGTGTAGGGGCCCAGCATTTCGCTGACGGTTCCCTCTTCCCACGGGTGGCCCGACGCGTAGTTCCTAGCGAAGATTGGTGAGTCAATGGCCAGTGTCCGGCCCTGTGGTTGGTCCCCCCTGAACTTGTCTGGAGAATACCTAGGGTGTAACCGGTCAAGCTGACAACGGAGTCTCCTACCCATGAGTAACTCTGCAGGGGCCCTTCCCGTGGCAGCGCAGGGAAGGTTGTGTTGGGCCAGCAAGAACGTGTCTACGCGTTCCTGCCAGTTCCCGGGTCCTAGCCTTTCCAGGGCCTCCTTTGCGCTGCGCACGAATCTCTCGGCCTGCCCATTCCCTTGCGCCCTGAACGGGGATGTGAGGGCGTGCCTGGTTCCTAGGGATGCCAGGTACTGTTCAAACTCAGTGGCCGTGAACTGAGGCCCGTTGTCAGAGACTAGGGTGTCGGGAATGCCGTGTGTGGAAAAGAGTTGTCTGAGTTCCCGGATCATTGCTCTGGCTGTGGTGCTACTCAGGAGTCGGATCTCCAACCATTTCGAGTAGGCATCCACTACAATCAGGAATGTTTGGCCGTGGAATGGGCCGGCGAGGTCGATGTGAATCCTCTGCCATGGGCCCGAGGGCTGTTCCCATTCTCTGACCGGGGCTGCTGGTGGATTGGGTCGTGATGATTGGCAAGGTGTACATTTGGCCACCCACGACTCTATGTCCTTGTCAATACCAGGCCACCACACGTAACTTCGGGCTAACCCCTTCATCTTTACTATTCCCGGGTGGCTGGCATGCAGTGTTTCTAGGACCTTGGGGCGGATTTTCCTGGGCACCACTACCCGGTCCCCCCACAGCAAGCAACCCCCCACACAGCACAGCTCGTCTTTCTTGTCGAAATATACCTTGAACTCCCCTTCCCCCTTGTCCGGCCACCCCCGCTGAACCCAGCTGGAAACGGCCCGAAGTTCGGCGTCCCGCGCCGTCGCCCTGGCAACCTCGGCCGACGTAGTGGGGGCAGAGTCCAGGATGTCCAGGGCAAGAACCGATGCTTCCCCCCGTTCCGCGCCTTCCTGGGTCGGGAGGGGGCATCTGCTCAAGGCGTCAGCATTTCCCATGTGTTTCCCGGGCCGGTAGACTAAGGTGTATGAGTACCCCGACAGGAAAATGGCCCACCTTTGCATCCGGGGGGACAAGGCAGAGGGTGTAGGCCGGTCGCCAGCCAGGAGTCCCAATAGGGGCTTATGATCAGTCACAAGTTCGAAGTCCCGGCCGTACAAGTAGTCATGGAACTTTCTTACCCCTGCCACTGCCGCCAGCGCCTCCTTGTCGATCTGGCCGTAGTTTCTCTCCGTCGGCGACATGGTCCTGGAGTAATAGGCGATGGGCGCCTCGAGGCCGTTGGGCAGTCGGTGGGCCAGGACTGCGCCGACGCCGTAGGGAGACGCGTCGCAGGCGAGGACCAGTGGCAGGGTCGCGTTGTATTGTATCAGGAAACTGTCCTGGGAGAGAAGATTTTTAACAGCAGCGAAAGCTGACTTTTGCTCGGGTCCCCACACCCACTCTGCCTTCGCGGCCAACAGTCTGTGTAGGGGCTCAGCCACGGTGGCCTTTCCTTTCAGGAAGGTCGCGTAGAAATTCAGGAGTCCCAGGAACGCCTGCAGCTCCTGCTTGTTTTTCGGGGCCGGGGCGTTCCGAATCGCTTCCACTTTTCCCTTCGTTGGGTGGATGCCCTTGGCGTCGATGTGGAACCCTAAGAAATCCACGGAGGGGACCCCCCAACAGGCACTTATCCCGCTTCACCCTGAGCCCAGCGGCCCTGAATTTAGCCAGGACAGCGGCGACCCTGTCCTTGAGCTGCCCGGGATCCCCCGCAATTATCAGGACATCATCAAAATAGGGTACCACCCCCGGGAGTCCTTGGAGGAGCCTTTCCATCGTGCTCTGAAACAGTCCCGGAGCTATGCTGACCCCGAACTGCAGCCTCGTGCACTTGAATGCCCCCCGGTGTGTGACAATGGTCTGGGCTTCGGCCGTAGTGTCATCCACCGGAAGCTGTTGGTACGCTTGGGCCAGGTCCAGCTTGGCAAAGATCTTGCCAGGGCCCAGTGAATGGAGTAAGTGGTCTATGACGGGAACCGGGTACGCGCTCGGCTCTAATGCCTTGTTGATCGTGCATTTGTAGTCCGCACAGATGCGCACTGACCCGTCCGGTTTGATAGGGGTCACTATGGGGGTCTCCCACCGAGCGTGGTCTACGGGAACGAGGATTCCCTGGGCGACCAGCTTGTCGAGCTCCTTCTCGACCCTGGGCTTGAGTGCCAGTGGGACTCTCCGGGCCTTAAGTCGGATGGGGGCAACGCTCGGGTTGAGTGCAAATGAAATAGGGGACCCCACATACCTGCCCAATCCTTCCCCGAAAACGTCCTGGAATTCGGCCATCAGGTCGTCCCTCAGCGAGGCGTCCCCAGGCTGGTCAGTCGCAGTGTTGTGGATGCCAGCGATGGACAGTCCCAGGGCGGGGAACCAGTTTGTGCCCAGTAGCGTCGGGATGTTACCGTGGACTACGGTCAGCGGTAGGCTTTCTTCCTTCGGTCCGTACTTGACACGGATCCACTTCTGTCCTGCGACGGGGAGGAACTTGCCTTGGCAGTCCTTGATTCGGATCCTCTGGGTCTGGAGGTCTGATTCTTTTAGGGCCGGGAATGTCTTCTTCATCCACCTCCACGGAATGATGGATATGGCGGCCCCAGAGTCGACCTCCATCGGACACTCTGCCCCGTCGATCGTGACTGTGGCGTGGTACTTCTCTCCCTTCTGTGTGGCGGTGTGGCTTATCGTGAGCGTGTGCATCTCTGCATCTTCGAATTTGCCGCTGTTGCGTCCCTGGCGCCTCTGATTTGTCCTCTGTTTGGCGGCCATCTTGCCCGGCGGGAACTTTTGAATCTGCCGGTCAGCTTGGTTCTCCGCTTGCCTTGCCCGGCAGACCCTCCCAATGTGTCCCCGCTTGTCGCAATAGCGGCAGATGGCCTCCCTGAAGCGGCAATGTGCCCGCTGGTGTGGCCCTCCGCAGCTGGCGCAGCGCTGGCGGCTCCTGCCCGAGTTTCCCCCGTCGGTCGCGCACACCTCTGCTTCTTCCTCTTCGTCCTCGTCAGAAACGACGTCTTGATGGTGAGCGGAGGCTTGGCGGGGCGCCGACGGGGACCGGTTGAGGGAGGATGCGGTCGACATCGAGAGCTCGAAAGCTCTGGCCTCCTCGATGGCCCCGGCCAGGGTCAGGTCTCTCCGGGCCAATAGCCTCTTCCGGAGCTTGTTGTCGCGGACTCCTCTGATAAGCTGCTCGGTCAGGGAGTCCTCGAGGAATGGCCCGAATATCGCCGGGACGGCTGCTGCCCTTAGGGCGGCCATGTACTCGCCGATGGTTTCCCCTGGCATCTGGTATCGGTCCCGGAACTGGATCCGGAACACGAACTTCGATGGCTCCGGTGCATAGTGGTTCTTGAGGGCCAACTGTAGTGCTTCCCATGAGACGTCCAGGATTGGTGTTGGATCCACCAGGGACTGGGCCACTTCGTAGACCTTGGCTCCGCAGTGGGTGAGGAAGAACGCCTTCTTCCGCTCCGGTGCTATCTCTCCCAGTTCCGCAGCTAGCAGGGAGAACTCAAAACGGTCCATATAGCTCTTCCATCTCTCGTCCTTCGGTTGGAAGGGAGCCGGTGGAACGTAAGCAGCCATGGCGAGGTGCCTTCATGAGAGGTGGCTCTGGTGTGTGTGATGGTTCTGGTCCGTTCCTCAATATCCCACCTTCGTCGCCAGTGTTAGATCCGGAGATCAGGGCGCGGGAGTGAGGACACGGAAGCCATTAAGGGTGAACCAAACAACACGTCTGTTTATTGTGGTTAGCACAGACAACAACAACAACGGCTGGGTCAGCAGGGGATTAAATACCCTGCTTGACCCAGCCCACTGACCAATGGGTAGCGGCGATTTTCCCGCCGCTAGGACATTTAAATATCTAACAGCCCTGATCTTGGTTTTCTTTATATTGAGTCTCAAGCCAGCTTTTGCACTTTCTTCTTTCAACCTAATCAGGGGCTTTTTAAAGTCCTCATCACTTTCTGCCATTAGGGTGGTATCATCTGCATATTTCAAGTTGTTGATGTTTCTCCCAGTGCCAGTGGAAGAATGCAAACAGATCCACTGTGAAGTCACACCCTGGAAGTTTTTCTGACTTTATTCTTTTTTGCCAACCGCATAGGAGTCAGCAGGGGGAAGGGAGGAAATTAGCTTTACAAGTCTACTTCTGTATCATTGATTACACTAAGGCCTTTGACTGTGTGGACCACAACAAATTGTGGCAAGTAATTAATGAGATGGGAATATCAGAGCACCTTATATACCTCATGAGAAATCTGTACATGAATCAAGAAGCAACAGTTAGGACAGAATACGGAAGGACAGAGTGGTTTGGAATAGGAAAAGGAGTAAGACAAGGCTGCATTTTGTCTCCCTGCTTATTCAACTTATACACAGAGCACATAATGCGCAATGCAGGGATGGAGGAATCACAATTTGGGATGAAAATTGCTGGGAGAGACATCAACAATTTGAGACATGCAGATGATACCATCCTAATGGCAGAAAGTGAGGAGGACTTAAAAAGCTCCTGATTAGGTTGAAAGAAGAAAGTGCAAAAGCTGGCTTGAGACTCAATATAAAGAAAACTAAGATCATGGCAACAGGCCCTATCAGTCCCTGGAAAATAGATGAGGAAGAAGTAGAAGCAGTGACAGATTTTACTTTCTTAGGATCAAAGCTCACTGCAGATGGTGATTGCAGCCATGAAATAAATAGGAGACTGATTCTTGGGAGACTACAGATTAAGGGGAAGAAACTCCAGGCTGATTCTCATTTACTTTTATGTCAAGTAGTCAATTGGGGGAGGGAGGGTTTGAATCAGACCATCCCAATCATAGAGTTTGTCAATACAGTATATTTGCTCTCTTGGGATAAGTTTAAGGACTGCAATACTGGCGTAATGTTTATAGAAGATGAACCAGTGGCTATACATCTATAAAACTATAAAAGAAGATGGTTTTTTTTTGCTGGAATAACAAACAAACATGGGCTTTGCTAGATGGGGGGAAAGTTTTACTTACCTTTCTCCCAGTTCATTCTTGTTTGCCTTGAAGCAATGTGGGTGTGGAACTTATTGGGATTCACTCTGAACTTTACTTTCAAAAGCAGCCACTTAGTAACCACTTCTGTCCTAAGAAGATTTAAAAGTCTTTTAAATAGTAGGCCCTTACATCATTTGGCAGACAGGGGAGGAAATACCATTATGATTAATGATAAATCATGTGATTTTTGGAGGACAATTTAGCTGAACAAATCACATAGATATAAATTTGAAAACTTACCAGAGTTTAAACAAATTACTATTTTGATAGGGCCAGGGGTTTACTACCATTCCTAAAACCCTACGCCTGCTTAGTCACTGGTGTCTTGAAGTCTTATGAGTATTACCATATATACTCAACTATGTCATCCTGAATATAAGTCGAGGTACCTAATTTGGACCTCTAAAACTAGGAAAATAGATTGATCGAAGTATAAGTCGGGAGTGGAAAATGCAGCAGCTGCTAGTGAGTTTCAATAATTAAAATACATGAAAATATGGTAAGATTAATTAATTTAGACATTTGTGTGGGTACATTTTTGAGTGTTTACATTGACCCGAGTATAAGTCAAGTCCTATTTTTGGACCTCATTTGCGGGGGGCTAAAAAAAAAGACTTATACTTGAGTATATATGGTACTCCCTAAAAAAAACTTGTCCAAGCTCTGATAATCATCAGTATGTATCACCCAGACAAGATTGAGTTGGCTAAGCTTCTTTTCTTTGCCATGTATTTGCTTTCAGTATACAGATAAGATAAAATAGATAAATAGGACATGAAACAAAATGGTTCAGTAAAGAGTCTTCCCATTCTTGGTTGGCTTGCTGAAACCTTGCCCCTCTTTTCAGGACACTCCAGTCAATTGTTCTCTTTCATAGCCTTCCCCTCTTCCAACAGTTGGCCAGTATTGAAAGGTCACTGGGCATACACGCAAGGATCCAGGCCTGTGCTGGCTATTTGAGTCACAGGGGCAAGTCCCAGTGCACCCCAGTGACTGGCACCGCAGAAGTATGTCACCTGGTGGCTACAATCCATGACATCATGCAGTACCCCCCATTGGTGCCACCCCTCCCTCCCTGTCCTGTGCCCTATTAGCATAGCCAGCATGCTCCTGCAAGGATCTTTAGTAGTTCTATAAATGCCTAGATAATGCCAATACTGCTCTCAGGTATGGGGTGGTGCCAATTTGGCCATGTCTGAGCTAACTGTTGAAGAACTAAAACCACTAGCTGGATAACACATCTCAGAATAAAGAACGTTTCATGGTCTTGAAGGTTTGAAGAAAACCCTAATGAAAGAGTCAGTGAGGGGGAAATTTTATCTTATGTTGTTATCCTGCTTTACATTTTCTTCTATTGATACACCCTTCTTATCTAAGCAGTAATGGTTTCTTATCCAACCCTAATGTCACATAGGTCCCTTTCCTGTCTTGAGCTTAATGGTAGGAACAGCCGTTTTAAGAGTGGTTCCAGATCCACCTGTCACCAACAGCACACTAACAGACAATTCAATGAACAGTTCGTTGATAAATCAGCAAAGAGTAGTGGTGGCAGCATCTGTGACTGTGCTTGCTGGCATCATTCAGGTAGGTATTGATCCTCAAATAATATCTATAACCAGAGCTAGAGAATCTGTGATTTTCTAGATATGATTGGACTGCAAACTCCCATCCACCTAGGCCAGAGATCAGCAAACTTGGCTCTCCAGATGTTCTTGGACTTCACTTCCCAGAAGTCCTGATCAGCAGGCATACTGACTTGGGGTTCTGGTAACTGAAGTCCAAGAACACCTGGAGAGCCAAGTTTGCAGATCCCTGACCTAGGCCAACAAAGCAAATGTTTTCAACTTCAGTGCCTAGAATTCCTGGCTAGCATAGCCAAAGAAAAATATGCCATAATTCAAAACTTCTGAAAAGCTAAAGTTCCCCACTAATACTGTGAAAATTAGTATATGGGTAAATCTAATGTTATTCTAGACAACTATCTATTTTCATGCAAATGCAGTAACTTAAATTTTCCTATTATCCTCCTGTGGAGGACTGCAGTGACTCAGTGGTTAAGAAGCTCACCTTCTTAGCTGGAAGGTCAGCAAGCTGGCAGTCCGCAACCCGAGTACTGCATGATGGAATGAGTGTCCGTCTTTGTGCCAGCTCCTGCCAACCTAGTGGTTCGAAAGCAAGAAATTGCAAGTAGATAAACAGGGACCACTTTGCTGGGAAAAGATCTTGGGGACATGAAAGGAACTTCATTTGGGCGTCCCATGAGCAAAGAAATATTCAGTTATTAACTGGATAACATCTAGTTTGTTTTTACATGGTCACAATTGTCCTTTTTATCCACAGTTTCTCTTTTCCACTGTTTCCCCACAATTCACTACCATTTTTTACAAGAAATAAACTCTGTTGCTTTGAATTGGGCAATGTCTACCTTGTGCAGCTGCAGACTAGAGATTGCCTGGAGCACTACTCTTATGGGGAGGCATCACATTATATGAATCTTGACAGGATTCTGCCCAGTTAGGAGACCATCACAGACATTGTTTCATTGGCATTCTGTTCCCCTAATAAATTTCTCATTTACAAAGATAGAGTTTAATATATTATATTTTTATTGCATTTTTATACCACCAATTTGAGAAATTTCCCACTCTGGGTGGTGTACATACAAATATCAAAATAAAATAATAAAACACACAGCAAATTAAAAATAAACCAAGCAAATAAATACATCTTAAATTAAAATAACTGATGTCTGTGGGCAGAGAGGATCAAATGACTGGTTAATTTACTGCTAAAAGGATAACATTCTGAAAGACTGCCTTGAATAGGAAAGTTTTTAATTCAAATCAAATCACATTTTTATTTCGGTCCAAGACCAGCATAGAACAGCAAAAGGAATAGAACTTAAAATGAGGATACTTAAAATATATCCCAAAGTTTTGAATTGTTTTTTGAAGATATCCAGGAATGGGGCCTGGCACAGATCCACTGGGAGTGTGTTCCACAACTTTGATGCCACCACCAAGAAGGGTCTATTTCTAGTTATAGACTTTCTAGCCATCCTTGGGGTTGGCACCTAGAGCTGTGTAGACTGTGATGAATGGGTGATGTGGGGAGTTGTTCTGAGGGAGAGATGCTCTGACAGATAACACGGTCCCAAACCATATAGGACAGTGGTGGTGAACCTACGGCATATGTGCCAGATATGGCTCTCCCAGACCTTTCTGTTGGCATGCACGGCAACATTCCAGTACAGAGTTTGCCCCACCCCATTGCCCAACAGCCCAATGGGAGCACCTTCTTCCTCTTCCCAGTACAGAGTTCACCCCACCCCTCTGGGGACTCAGTCTCTAAAACGTTCGCCATCACTGGTACAGGGTCATATATGATAACATTGACACCTTGTATCTGACATAGATGGCAACAGGTAATCAATGCAGGCCTGCTAAGGCTGGGGAAATATGATTGAATTTCTTTATGCCTTTTTATGCCGATGGATTAGTACCTCCTGAGTGTTGTATCTGCTCTTAATGAGAGTTATTATGGGGTCTTCTGCTTACAGTCTCCACTCAACTGCCTATGTACAGCTGGCTGCAACAATTGGGGGAGGGGTACATTTTGTTCCAGCCTTCACATTCAGAATATCATCCCTCCTGAAATATGATGTTTGTCAGCCTTAGAGATGTACCTGCCTCCTGTGGAAAAACTTGCCTCTTTAGACATGCATTATTTATTTTAACACCTCCTCTAATGAATCTTTGGAACATTTACTGTACGGAATTGAGCAAAAATTCCAATTAATATAGTCACAAATTCTGTATACCACTTTGGAGTACATACATGTATGCATACATATGCAATTTGTTTCTTTGCATTCCAGCTGCTTTTGGGTGTCTTACGAATTGGCTTCGTAGTTATTTATTTATCTCAGTCATTAATAAGTGGATTCACCACAGCTGCTGCTATCCACGTAGTCATGTCCCAGCTGAAATTCATCTTTCAGCTTCCAGTTCCTGGATACAACGAGCCACTGGGAATTATATGGGTAAGTGCTTGAAACCCACGTTTAATTACTCCTCAAGGTACCTCTGTCTCTCTCTGGCTATTGTGAAATGATAACAGAGATGAGGAAAGTTGCTTTTGGGGGCTATCGCTCCCTGTATAAAATAACTTTTCCCATCTCTGGGTATCTGAAAAGTAACCAGAAGAGGCAGCCTTAAATCAGTGGTGGGCTCAAAAAAAAATTACTACCACACTGTGGTGGTATGGTGGGCATGGCCATGAGGAAAGCCCTGCATTGCACCCGAATTAGGACTGCTTTATTTCAAAACTTGGATGGGCGAGGCCAGCCAGAATTTCTGCTACTGGTTCTGGTGAACCGGTGCGAACCTGCTGATGCCCACCACTACCTTAAATACACAAATGCTGTTTGACGTTTATGAATATTGTTTCTCTGTATCAGTTCATTCAGCCTTCCCCGCCTAGTCTTTTTTAGAAACATATGTTTGTTTTACCTACCTTTCTTCCAAGGACCAGCATACTGCATATTCTCCACACCTTGCAGGTTCAGAGAAGTAATTAAAAAGAAGAGAACATTGATTTGTAGAGAGTAACCAAAAAACGTCTGGGCTGATTCACGATTTCAGTCCAGTCCTCCCAAGGTAAAAGTTGCCCTTGTCTAAAAGCCAGTCATATTCGACTCAAGCAGTGGTGGGATTTAAAAAAAAATTACTACCACACTGTGGGCGTGGTATGGTGGGCATGGCCAGGGGGAAAGCCCTGCATTGCACACAAATTGGGACTACTTTATTTCAAAACTTGGATGGGCGTGGCCAGTCAGAATTTCTGCTACGGGTTCTGGCGAACTGGGGCGAACCTGCTGAAGCCCACCACTGGACTCAAGGGTTCCATGCTCATCTCTGTTTATAGCCACAGAGGCAGCACTGCCTGCATCTGAAGACATTTCTGTGGATATGTGGCAGGCTTAGACACTGGACTGCATAGAATGCTGTTTTGCTAAGTGCTCACTCTAAACACTGTTACTACCACCTCTTGTCCTTATGGGGTAATACCACTACTGTTCCTGCTGGAAAACTCAAACAAGATCTGTAGATGCTGTGTATATGATGACAGTAACAATTTTTGCCACATCATGCAAGAATCTTATTTCATTTTTTGTTTGTTTGTTGTTAACAGGTCCTTAGAGATGTATTTAGCCAGATCAGGGATACAAACATTGCAGACCTGGTCACCTCACTTATCATCTTGGTCATTGTATTTATGTTCAAAGAAATCAATGAACGTTTCAAAGCCAAGCTTCCAGCGCCTATCCCCATTGAACTCATTGTGGTAAGTAATTTTTCCATGCCTTTTTAAAAGAAAAACACATGTTCGCTTTGAGATAAACCAGTCTAGAATGTACAGAAAGAATAAGAAGTTCTCTTGTAATCATCATCCCGCTTTTGTGTTTCTTGAGGGATTGTGTTAATGGTTTTGTATGGAAGTTCAGTTCATCTAAAATGAGATCACACTGTAGCTAAAAAGAAAAACTGCAAAATATGTGTAGGTTTATTGATGACTAGAAAGTTGGCAGGTCAGCAGTTTGAGACCCAAGTACTGCACGACAGAGTGAGCTCCCATCTCTGTCCCTGCTCCTGCCAGGCTAGGAGTTAGAAAGAAAAAAATTGCAAGTAGACAAATAAGTATCGCTTCGCCAGGAAAAGTAACAGTTCAGTGCACTCCAGCGTCTACTCATGCCTGCCACGTGATCATGGAAACATCTGCAGACAGCCCTGGCTTTTTGGCTGTAAATGGAGATGAGCACTAGCCCCAAGAGTCAGACATGACTGGCTATTGAGAAAGGGAGATCTTTACCATTTTATTATGGACAAGATCCCTTCCAAAAACAGGCTTCAGCTGTTGTTACTGGGCTATATTAGCATTGGGAGGAAATAGAATTCCCACAGTGATGTTGATTGGGGATTCTAGCAGTTATAGTCCAAACTAAAATTTCCAAGCCCTGATCTTTTCTCATTTCAGTACCAAGCTATCTAGGAGAAATACCCTTGAGGTGCTTTAGTTATTCTATGGATATTTGCTACTGCCTTATAGACTAATGTTTGACTTTTTAAAGATAACTGTGATGATGCAGGGGCAATTACTATAACAAATCTTCCATAAAATAAATTAGATAGATTAATAATATACATGATATGAAATCGACTGAGAAGTAAGTGAAGATTCATGGAGAAACAATTCACTGAAATGTAATGGAAATTGTTTTTCTTTTCAGACAGTCATAGCGGCTGGCTTATCCTATGGCCTCAATTTCAAGGACAGATACCAAGTGGCCATCATTGGAAGCCTAGAGAAGGGGTAAATAAATATATACTGCCTGCAAAAGTCAGTGGCAGGCCACACCTCTTAGTTTAGTTTAACAAGTGAAATTGTGAATGTTTTTAGAACTTGAAAAGTTGAAAAGTTGGTAGGTGTGTCCCCCCCACATCCTCCCAAATCCCTCATTCTAACATGAGGGCTATCTGGTCTAAATAAGCACTTCCATGAGTCATTGATGGGCAGCAACAGGTTCACGCCAGTTCGCCAGAACCGGTAGTAACTTTCCCCAGTGTCCCGGAGAACTGGTAGCGGCTTTTGGGAGGGATCCACCTCGGGGGCTTACCTTTTTGCCAATTCCCCCACTGCACATGTGCACCAAGCACTTGGTGTGCATGCACGCCTACAGTTCTTGGCATGCATGCGCAGCCTCCTTGCTGTCCTCCCAAGCGGGGAGGAGGAAGAGAAGCTGCTAGCCTAAAGCTCCCTATAGCCTGCTCCTTAGATTAAGTGACTCACCTGTGGATGTGAGGTGTGGGTGTGTATTTTAATGTGTATTTAATGTGTATTTATTTTTAATGTGTATTTTTATGTGTTTTATGTGTATTTAATTTGTATTTTATGTGTTTTTATGTCTATTTAATGTGTATTTATTTTAATGTGTGTTTTATGTGTATTTTTATGTATTTTTGTCTATTTTATTTGTATTTTTATGTGTACTTATTTTTATGGATTTATTATGTTGGCTCCGCCCACATCATTGGCTCTGCCCATGATATCATAACATTGGCTCCACCCATGATGTCATGATGCTCCGCCCATGATGTTGGCTCTGCCCACAGTGTGGTAGTAAAAGTTTGGCTGCCCACCACTGGACAGAATGTTTGGTCTCCATGTCCCACAAGAGTTTGACTATGCTGATTAGGACAGGTGAGTGTTTCTGTCCAAAATCCCGAAGGCCACATGTTGGTCACCCCTTTACTGGAGTATTTTTCTGGAAAAGTGACATAGAATTCAAAGGCAGCCTAAATATATAAATAGATAAAGGTGTGTCAAGGGACTACGATGGCTCAAGTGGTTAAGATGCCAACCTAGCAGCATGAAAGCAAGAAATTGCAAGTAGATAAATAGGTACCACTGTGGTGGGAAGGTAAACAGCATTCCATGCATTCGGGTGTTGAGTCATGCCTGCCACATGTCCACAGAAACGTCTGCAGACACAGACAACGCTGGCTCTTTGGCTAGCGACAGACATGAGCACTGAACCCTAGAGTTGGATGCAACTGGCTTTCAAGCAAGGGTGACCTTTACCTTTGCCTAAGTGTGTGTGAACATTGGGATATTCACTTGTGGAACAGAACCAGCAGCTCCCAATTCTTGGAAACACAACATCGGATAAAACTGGTAACAGTCAAATTCCATATTAACAGATCCAGTGGTGGGCATCAGCAGGTTCGCACCAGTTCGCTAGAACTGGTAGCAGACATTCTGGCTGGCCCTGCCCATCCAAGTTTTAAAATAAAGTAGTCCTAATTCAGCTGTAATGCAGAGCTTTGCCCCTGGCCACGCCCACCATACCATGCCCACGAAGTAGGTATTAAAACATTTGAATCCCACCACTGGGCAGGCATGACTAGATCGCCCACCCAGTCACATGGCCATGCCCACAGAGTAGGTCATGCCCACAAAGCAGGCCACGCCCACAAGGCAGGGCACGCCCACAGTGTGGTCATAATTTTTTTTGGAGCCCACCACTGAACAGATCTCAAAGAATTTAAAATACGAAAACATAAAAAGTGTCTGTGACTAAAAACCCATAGCCATTCGTCAGTGTTGTTGCTGACCAGATTCGTTTCTGACACATAGTGCTGGCCTTTTAAGAGAGAAAACGAAAAGTGGCATGGCAAGCTTCGCCCAGGAAGGAATTCCATAAAGAGAGAAAGCAGCCTGGGTTATAGCTTCTGCCTTGAAGCTCTCCTCTTAAATCAAAGGTTATGATTGAGGCTTGTGATTATTTGGCAGGGGCACAAAGTGCTACCCATGTGTTCAGAAACATTGCTGCTTTTTCGTGCTTTTATTTTATCTGTTCTTAGCATTGAACAAGGTTTAGATGGAAGTCTGAATTTAGCAGGGCATAGTCCTGTTTTTAAATTGATTTCTTAAATCCCATAAATTATGACAATCTCAATGTATCAGTGCCAGCAACCATGCAAGGAAGGTATGCACTGCAGCTCTATGAATGTATGTGCTACTACCAGTGTTGGGTTGTTAAAATCTTCGCTACCCCACCATGATTTCATCGACGTCATGAGCGTAGCCGATGTCATGATGTCATGACATTATGATGTAGTGGGCGGAGCAAATAAAAAAATGTCTGCGCATGCGTCCAACCTCCGTTGGACGCATGCGCAGTTCTTTTTTTAGTGTGCATGCGTCAAACCGCTATTTGGTTTGATGCATGCGCAGTTCCAAACAGCCATTTTGGCTGCCCGGAAAAACATTTTTGGAATGTGCCCGAGAGGCAACCGAACCGGTCGCCCGGGGTTTTACCACACACCCCAGCGACCCCTCATGATGGGGCGCTACCGGTTCGGGCGAACTGGTAACATCCCATCACTGGCTACTACCCTCCATGCCACTTTTACATGAGGAGGCAGTCACATATCCCACTAATTCCACAAAACAAGCCCATACTTTCCAAAACTCTTTATGTGAAGGCATAAAACCACTGTCTAGATCAGGAGTGGCCAACCTTGGTTATCCAGGTGCTCTTGGACTTCAATTCCCAGAAGCCCTGATCAGCACTCCTGCTGATCAGGGCTTCTGGGAATTGAAGTTCAAGAACACTTGGAACACCAAGGTTGGACACCCCTGGTCTAGATGGGGCTTCAACAGGCATGTAAAATTTATCTCTACCATCTATGACTACACAGTCCAGTCAGGTACACCGGGGCTGAAATCAATAAGAAAAATGTACTAATGAGATTTTACTGGATTAACCAGTTGTGCAAGAGACAACATATTCATGCACTAGGGTAGTACATTACACTACTCTCCACACTGCATTACCCACACCATCCTTACATTCAAGAGAATTCCAGAGTGTGCACAGAGCGTATGTGATTCACTGGCTGGGAAAAAAAATCTGGCCTTAAATCTTAAATCTGTAGGAGTGAAAACTACATTGGAACCTCCCTATGGACACAGGCTAGAGCACTGTTGGCCAACCTTGCTGATCAGAGCTTTTGGGAATTGAAGTTCAAGAACATCTGGAGTGCCAACGTTGAACATCGCTGGGCTAGAGTTAAGGTTTTGCTAGGGTCATGATCCCCATACTCATGGAATAACTCACTTGGATACTGGTTAGCTGAGAAAATTGCACCATCACTTCACCCCTTTAAAAAGGACTTTTCTGATTTCACTTTCTTTCTCAGTTTTCAGGCACCTGCTGCCCCTGATACAAGTATTCTTGAAAGCCTTGTGGGTGATTGTTTCTCCATCGCAATTGTTGCCTTTGCAGTAGCCTTTTCAGTGGCTAAAGTGTATTCTGTCAAGCATGATTACCCTATAGATGCCAACCAGGTAATCCGCCGACACATATACCAGTGCCGCCGTTAAGCAAATTTCCAATGGAAGTATGTTTAAGTAGCATTTTGTTTGTTGAAAAGTAACAAATCTTCTTGGGTTTTTAAAGGAATTAATTGCCTTTGGAGTGGGCAACATCTTTGGTGGTATATTCAAAGGATTTGCTGCAAGCACATCACTCTCAAGATCAGGGGTACAGGAAAGCACAGGAGGCAAATCGCAGGTATTTCACAAGTTACATATATTGTAATAATTGAAATTGAGAAGAATGTACCTTATGACTCATATTTGCAATGAATGTTTTTCATGCAGATTGCTGGATTGCTCTCAGCCGTCGTTGTCATGATTGTCATTTTGGCCATTGGTTTTCTCTTGGAGCCACTTCAGAAGGTACTGTTTTAACAATCAAACTTGTTCACCAAGAAGTGGAAGGGGCTGCGGTGGCTCAGTGGTTACGAAGCTCACCTTGTTACCTGGAAGGCTGGCAAGTTGGCAGTTTGAGACCCAGGTACTGCACGATGGCTTGAGCACCAGTCTCTGTCCCAGCTCCTGCCAACCTAGCAATTCAAAAGCAAGAAACTGCAAGTGGATAAACAGGGATCACTTTGGTGGGAAAAGATCTTGGGGACATGAATGGAGCCTCATTCAGGTGTCCCCTGAGCCGAGTTTCTCCAGCAAAAATCTTTTCAACACAGAATAATTTCTGACATGAAATCATCATTATTACGAAGAAGTAGAACCTGATATTGAGGGGAAGTATTGAGGCTGCCATTGCCAAACACTCTCCCACAAAACCAGTCCCACAATGTATGGGTTTGTTCACTGGTGGGTTGTCAAAATTCCCGCTACCCCACTGGTGTAGCCAATGTCATGACATCATGATGTCGTGGGCGGAGCAAAACAAATAAAAATAAAAATGTCTGCGCATGCATCAAACCTCCGTTTGACGCATGTGCAGTTCTTTTTTTTTAGTGTGTATACGTCAAACCTCTATTTGACGCATGCACACTAAAAAATAGAACTGTGCATGCGCCAAATGGAGGTTTGACAAATGCGCAGCTCCGAGCAGCCATTTTGGCTGGCCGGGAATACATTTTTGGAGGGGGCTGGAGAGGCGACTGAACCGGTCACCCGGGGTTTTACCACCACCATCCCGGCACCCCCTCCTGATGGGGTGCTACCGGTTTGGGCGAACCAGTCCGAACCGGTAACATCCCATCACTGGGTTTGTTGTTATCTCTGTATGGATACTCTGAGGTCTGGTTCATAGCCAACTATCCCTTTAGCAAGGAATGAGCAGTATGTGATTTTCCAGATGTCATCCATTACCTCCCTTTAGTCCAGTGCAGCAGAGATAGAAGTGAGTGATAATAATAGTCCAACAAGCTCCAACAGGTAATCCTACAGCTTTCAGAGGGCCACAAGGCACCACTGCTGCTTTAGAAAGTGACATCATGTATGACAACTCTGTGGGTTCTTGAACAAATCTAGGCCAATAGCCAGATTCGTCCTTTCCAGTCTGCTGTCCCTACAATTGCCTCAGAGGCTTTGATATCTATTTGAAATCCCTTAATTGTTAAGTTTTCCTACAGTCTAGATGTGGGGGTTGTGTAGACAACCCTTAAAACACACATAATTGCCAAAATCCTGCATACTTCCAGAGTTGCAATTTTCAGTAGCGATTTGCTAAAACTTAAAAAGTCAACGTTTGTTTTCCTTGTCACACAGCCTTTGTGTGACTTGGTGCATGACAAAAAGGTGCTGGCTTCCTAAACGGGGGTAATTTGTTGCTGAAATCTATGCAATTGGAGTTATCCCAGTGTCTCTATATAATAGGATTCCAGGTAATCTTGAAATGTTTTTGTGATGTGGTATTTTGTAATTGTATATATTGTTTCTTGTTAGCTGCCCAGAGTTGCTCTGCAAGTGGGGCAGCATACAACAACAACAACAACAACAACAACAACAACAACAACAACTTTTTTATTTTATTTTTTATTTATTTAAATTTGTTTATCGCCCTCCTCCCCGAAGGGACCCAGGGCGATTCACAACATGTCAGCATATCAACAACAATTTAAGACCATTAAGATGATGATGATGATGATGATGATTGATGATGATGATGATACCTCGGATAACGTTTACCTCGGATAACGCTAAAATCGCATAACGTTAAGTAATCTGGGGAGGAGAATTGGATCGAATAACGTTAAGGTCCTATGGGATGGATCGGATAACAACCGCTAAAGCCTGTGCAGTTACAATGTATCTCTATGGAGCTTTAACGTTATCCGATCCATCCCATAGGATTTTAACATGCATTGGATAACACTAAAAATTGGATAACACCAAGACTTGTGGAACCAAGTCTTAGCATTATATGAGGTATTACTGTAATAATAATTCGGAACTGAGTTACATTTGTCCACTTCCGCCTGAAATAATTCTTCTGAGCACGTTAAGATTTTTTAAAATTGTTGGTGGGTTGTTTTTTCTTCTTCATACTTACAGTCGGTCCTTGCAGCTTTGGCTCTTGGCAACTTAAAGGGAATGTTGATGCAATTCAAAGAGATAGGAATTTTATGGAAGAAGGACAGATATGACTGTGTAAGTATATTATAATAAGGAAAAACCCTCCCTGTAATGCAGTCTTGTGATTTCATTTGTAGTTGGTCTAAAACACATTTTAAAGAAAGGCAAAGGATGGGTTTAAATCAGGGGTTCTCAACCTGCAGCCCATGCACCAGATGTGGCCCACAGTGCCATATCATTTCATGTGGCCCCCACTGCCTCCACCACACCCGGAAGTGCCTTGTGTGGTTTCATTTTAATGTACAGCTTCCCCCATTGTGCAGGCAGGGGGAAATGGCCATCCAGCCCCCAAAGTTGTCTGAGGGAGCGTGACCTGGCCCTTTGCTTGAAAAGGTTGAGAACCCCTGGTTTAAAGGAAAACTCCTCATTCCTGCAACTGCCTTGACACACATAACAGACAATCAGAGGGTCTGCAGAGTTTGACTGCTTTGTCAGCGTTTCTTCTATTCCACTTGTTTAGTAAACTGTTGTGTACATCTTCAACACTTCAACAGCTCCCTTGGTGGCTTAGTGGTTAAGAGGCTGAGCTTAGAGACTCAAAGGTCGGGTTTCGGTACCCGAGGGCTGCATGGAGACATGAAAGGAGCCTCATTCGGCCGTCCCCTGAGCAGAATTTCTCCAGCAAAAAATCCTTTCAACCCAGAGTAATCTCTGACACAAAATTATTATTATTAGTTGCAGTTCTTCTGTGCTTTCACAGTTGTGTAGTTCTTTAAAAATACCACAGTAGATTTATGAAGATGGCTGAGGCATACTCATCGTTTCATGTGTTCTACAAATAAATACATTGCATGTATCATTTCAATTAATTTCGTCATGGTCTTGACACCTCAACACAACCTTTTTCTACATCTTTTTGCCTGGTGTGCTAGTGGTGCTGGGAGGCTAGCGTGTCTTGGTTCTAGTCCCCCTTTTTATTAATTGTTGAATATACTTATATATGAAACTTCAGCTTATTTTGTTTTTTCTCCCTCCCCTTCAGCTTATCTGGGTTGTGACCTTTGTGGCTGCCATTTTACTGGGGCTGGACATTGGACTAGCCGCTGGATTAGGATTTGAACTCTTGACTGTTATATTCCGTGTACAATTGTGAGTAAATATTTATACTTTTAAAACTTGAAGAATTATGATTGCGTAATTATGATTGCATATGGGAAAGATTCGGTAGCATCATTTTGATAGTAAGTTTGTCCCCAAGACTAGACAGAGAAAATATGGACTAAAGACTTCTAGAAATTAGCCTAATTTTCACAGATGTTGTTCACTCTCAAGAAAATTCTTGGGAACATTTATGGAATTCATAATACAATGGGACTGCATTTTATATTAGATGTTGCCTTGAAAGAACATATTTGCCCTTAAAGAAAGCAAAAAAAAGTTTTAAAAGTATAAATAATGAGATATATTTATTAGTTCATTCCCGCAGCATTATGATTAATACTAAAACCTGATTCTGTCTCTTGGGCCATTATAACTTTTTATCAGTGACTGACAACTGAACATGTCAACGTGTTAGAAATATTGTGTGAGAGTATGTGAAGAAATCATGGGTCGTCCAAGACATCTTGCTACCTGAAGCAAGTGATAAGAATAATAAAATACAGAATATACAGTTTCATATACCGTAAAACCTCACATAAAGAGTGCCTCACTTAGAGAGTAACTCACTTAAAGAGCAGAATTTTCTCTGAATGTTTGCTTCGCTTAACAACTAAAGCCAACCAAAAACTCACTTAACAAATAAATTGGGGTTCGCAACACACACACCCCCCCCAGAAGTCACAATTGGTCACTTACAATGGTGTTTTGCTTAAAAAGCAATCTTGCTTAAAGAGCAATCCTGTGGAACTCATTATGTTCTTTAAGCGAGGTACAACTATACATGAGATGAATTGAGTAATGGAAAGGACATTATCCTCCACACTTGAGAATATTGTACTCAAGAGCACCTCTGGTCAGGCTATCTGTAGCACTCATCATTTTAATATCTCTTCTGACTTTCCCCTGCAACTCCCCTAGCATTTGTTATCACTTTGTCAAATGGTAGGGCCAGCCTCACGGACAATTTGAAAACTGTGTCTCTCCAGTACTAATTTTTCATGTTCACCCATGCTATTCCACTCTTAATAAAGCACGATATTATAACCATAAGGATGTGCAATAATACTATGTGGTCCTGTCAGGATGCTACACATGTAAAATTTCACTGTGAAACAAATATTGTATATTTATAAAGGTTCAAATCACCTGTTGTTTAGTGTAGTAAATTGCACTAGTGCCGGCCCATTGAATCAATGGGGATTTAGTGAATCAACTTCTCTCAAAATTTCATTGATTCAAATGGACCTATTCTAACCACAACTTTCTTTAATTTAGTAAATCACATTTAGAGAGGAATCAATGGAATATACAGAAGAATAGACACCCAGTCCCAATTAACTGTATGGGCCTACTATATAGTGTGATTCACTACACTAAAAACAGAATTTTGGCTTATATTTGGAATATTGCTAACAGGGGGGAAAAACCTTTCCACATACTAATCAAGAGATAATCAAGCATCAAAGTTCCTGATTAAAAGGGCACTAAATATTACTTAACAACATGAATATCGCTTTTCAGTTGTAGAGAATCTTAACTTCACCAAATGATTTGGGCAGGGTTTCCAAGATGTGTTCTTATATCTGTGGAAATTTTCAGTGCAATATTGGGCTATATAATCATATACACAATAATATGCAGATGTAATTAAAAGATATAAGTAACTATCAGAATGTGGAACTAATGCATTAGTTAATGCATTGATATCTAAAATTAATATCTAAAATTAACATCATTAGTTTCATATTAAAGGGCAAACAAGCCAACTGATGGATTTAGAGAGTAATATTTTAAAAAGTAATGATTTCAATGGTAGGAATTCTTCCAAAATGTTATCTTTGACTGGGTGCATGCCTCTTGTTTAACAGCAAGGGAATGGTTTTAACACCAGCACATTAAATCAATTTGTTTCATTTATATTGTAGTAAATAAACAGATGATTATATTCTAACTCAGTGATGGCGAACCTTTTAGAGACCGAGTGACCAAACTGCATCCCAAAACCCACCTATTTATTACAAAGTGCCAACCTAGCAACAGGGGAGGAAAGAAATGCTCCCATTGGGCTGCTGGGCAGAGGGGCTGGGCAAACTCTGTGCTGGGGGGAGGGAGGAAGAACTTCTACTGGGCTGATGGACAGGTGAACTCTGTGCTGGGGGAGGGAGGAAGCATTCCCATTGGGCTTCTGGGCGGAGGGGGAGGGTAAACTCTGTGCTGGGGTGACTGTATGGGTGCCCACAGAGAGGGCTCCGAATGCCACCTCTGGCACACGTGCCATAGGTTCACTATCACTGTTCTAACTTGTCATTTAGGAGGTAGCTAAATCCTTGCAGTTCTTCACTTATTAGAATTGCTTGCAACAAGCAAATAGTACAGTCTTTTACATGTTTTGAAATGTGCCTTACTGTGTTCAATTTGCTCTAATGTAATAATGGGCAGGATTGCACCTAAAGGATCAGATATGCTTAGCAAATATTTAAAAGTGCTCCCTAAATTGTGAGCAAATCTCTGTTTGTGCTAGCATATGCTTTGTCCATATCTTGCATCCTGGTGAGCTTTCATGGCTGGAAAATAAACATGGACTTAATTTGCAAGTCTGATTGTCAAAGCATACATCTGTAAGGAAATCACACTGACAGACAAAGCAATAGCTGGCAATATGCAATTCCTTTGATGCCTATTTTCACCAGAAGTGGCTAATGTAAAAATTGCCATAGATCCACATCTTTCTTAAATGTTGACAGATTTCACTTATCTGCGTTATGTAACTCATTGGATTTCCCCCGTTTATTGTGCAGTCCAAAATTCACACTTCTGGCTAACGTTGGAGGAAAGGACATCTACAGAAACAGAAAGGATTACACAGATGTAAGAATCTTAATATTTTTTTTTCATGCCCCAATCAAACTCTGAACTGCCAAAATGAAGCCACTTTCTTGGCTTTGTTGTTAGCCAAACTTAAGTCCTGCATGTTTCTGGCAGAATCTTAATTATATTGACTAATGATTTCAAGCTGGTTGTGACAGAATGTATTACACTAAGAAGCAATATTTTATTACATAGATCTATGAACCAGAAGGAGTCAAAGTTTTCAGATGTCCATCACCAATTTTCTTTGCTAATGTTGACTTCTTCAAGGACAAACTGATTGCAGCTGTAAGTATTTTACTGAAGATAATTCCTTCATAAAAGTATTTATTCATTAAACATATAATTTATATTGCATACTATGAGACAAGAAATCTCTCATTCTCTCTTTTCTGACTCTTCTGAAAGTTTTAAGCTTTCCATAGGAGGGCCTCTGCCACCCCACAACCCTTGATTAACAATATAATTTCATATATAGCTAAATAACAGGACTAGCTAACTAGCACAGTCTACCTGATTGTTCGAGCAATCTATGAAAACATGGGTCTTCCCTGTTGTGCCATAAGATTATTTTTGCTTTGAATTTATAGCTAAAAATATTTTGGTGTAGTAGTACACTCCATCAAGGACAGTGTAGTTGAGGGGAATTAAGTCCACTGTAATGCAGATTCTTGTTGCATTCTTGTGATGCAAATAGATTTCTTCTCTCTACACTGCATGCAAAAACTACATGTGTGTCATTCTTGCTGGTTCAAGAATCCCAGGGTTTTCTACAGATTCTGAATACACGTGAGAGTAAAGTGTGACTATACCTTTATAACAGTGTTTCCCCAACTTTCTGGGACATGGGGGACCTATTGGAGTCCCCAGTGTCTAAA
Source organism: Furcifer pardalis (assembly GCA_030440675.1). Lineage (NCBI taxonomy): Eukaryota > Metazoa > Chordata > Lepidosauria > Squamata > Chamaeleonidae > Furcifer > Furcifer pardalis. The sequence goes on from CP126892.1 coordinate 200,950,437, forward strand.
GAAGGACACATCTTAAATCAAAAAGTTACAAAATTATCAACCTACTGATTTAGATCAAAAGTAAATATTTAGAAGTCTGTGAAGAAATGTTAACATTATGGGATCCCGAACTCTGCTGGTTCACAAAGCACCCATAATGGCCAAAATGCTAATATGAAGGATATGACCTAGACAGAGCAGTGGTGGCGAACCTATGGCACTGGTGCCAGAGGTGTCACTCGGAGTCCTCTCTGTGGGCACCCGTGCAGTCACCTAGTACAGTTTTTCCCGCCCCTCTGGCCAGCAGCCCAATAGGAAAACTTCCTCCTTCCCCCAGCACCGAGTTTTCCCCGCCCCTCTCCCAGCAGCCCAATGAGAGCACTTCCTCCATCCCCCAGCACAGAGTTCACCCTGCCCCTCTGCCCAGCAGCCCAATGGGAGTGTTTCCTTCCTCCCCTGTTGCTGTGTTGGCACTTTGTGATAAATAAGTGGTTTTTGGGTTGCAGTTTGGGCACTCGGTCTATAAAAGGTTCGCCATCACTGACCTAGAAGGGGATGATTGAAGGAACCATGGAGACTAGAAGAAATGTTGTTGCTATTGTGTTTTTTCTTGTAAGAACATGATGGGAAAAACAGCAGTAAATGGTGCCACTTAAGGCAGAAAGAGCAGTGTAAGTTCAAAATCCGGGTTAGTGATATCTTTATTGGACCAATAAAATAAAATAGCATTTTACTGAGCCCGTAAAAGTAATACCCATCAGTGATGGGATGTCAAAAATTCTACTACCACGCAATGACGTCATGGACATCATGGGCGTGGCCAATGTCATGACGTCATGACATCATGGGCGGAGCCAACGTCATGACGTCATGACGTTGTGGGCAAGGCCAAAAATAAAAATAATAATAATAAAAATAAACATGCACACAGACCCGTAAATAACTTAAAGAAATAAAATAAATAAATAAATAAAATAAAAATTAAATAAAAGTACAACCACCCACCCAAAACACAAATAAATCACCCACCCACCCTAAATATAAAAGCCTCACTTACCTTCCTTGGCGCCGACGAACCTCCATGTGGTTCTTCCATCCTCCTCCTCCTCCCCAGCGCCCCGGCGACACACGCCCTCCTCTGGCTCTTTATACCTTCGATATCCTTGCTCTCCCCGGCGCAGTTCATGGCCAGCGCCCCTTCCTTGCTTCCTCCTCCCGCACCCAGAGGGTCGGCTTTGGAGCGGAATTCGGCGAACATCGGGCAGACGGGGCGCGGTGGTTGCAAGTCCCTTTGCTCGTGTGAATCCGCCCTCCGTTGGCCGACCTGGGACCGCCGGCCCCCGAACGAACACGGGTCTCTCTCCCTCCCTCTCTCGCCGAGACCCCCCTCCCCTCCTGCACCTGGCTCGGGCGGCGGCCAGTCCGTGTCTCCTCCTCTTCCTTCCTCCTCCGACTGTGGCCGTTTCCTCCTACGAAGGCCACGGCCGGCCCTGCATCCGCCGGCCACGGCCGCCACAGCCGCCTGCAGCCCCTGCCTGGCCACCGAACTCCCACGGGCACGTTGGTGCCTGGCCGCGCCGTCTGCCCACACCGCGCCCTCCTAGGGACTTGGGCCCGACAAACCCCCGTGCCCTGGGTAAGCCCGGCGGGGCTAGCCACCGCCGCATCGTCTTCTGCCAGGCGCCTGCTGCTTCCTCGGGCCGTTGCCTTTTTGGCCCCGCCGGGCTTACCCAGGGCATGGGGGTTTGTCAGGCCCAAGTCCCTAGGAGGGCGCGGCGCGGGCGGGCGGCGCAGCCAGGCACCAACGTGCCCGTGGGAGCCAGGTGGCCGGCTAGGGGAGGTGCCCTTCTCTTAGGGCTGCCGCCGCTGCTGCCGGAGCCGCTCTAAAAAGGGGCGGCTCCAGCTTCGGAAGATTTTTTTTTTTTTAATTGGAGCCATTTGGCTCCAATTGACTGCGCATGTCCAGAAACTCAATTTGACGCATGCGCAATGCGTCAGATTGAGTTTCTGCACATGCGCAGTCAATTGGAGCCATTTTAGCTCCGATTTTTTTTAAAAAAAATTCTTTTGGTGAGGCGTCCGGAACCGGACGCCTCAAAAGTGGACTCCCCTCCCGGAGAACTCTCCGGGATTGGTCCTACCGGTTCCAGGGATCCGTCTGGAACCGGGGACATCCCATCACTGATACCCATCTATAATTCTGGATCCCTTTCACTTCTGGATATTATGTTGAAATAAAAGAGTCTTATCACTGCTTTCAATGATCCAAGGAGCCTTATGAAACCAGAGCATTGTTGTTATCTTGGGCAATTCCAGCCTTTGCATTGGCTTTGCAAAATGTACCAGATTGGTTCCTGAGAGGAACCATCCAGACAATATGAGCCTTGCTTCAATACAAATCATGACACAAATTGTGACCAAATGTCACTTTCTGTAATGAGTGGTTATTTTCTTTATCCAGATGCAATTATCCTTTGGGTTCCTGCTGTTACTTGTAGTGCTAGGTCAATGGTGGTGAACCTATGGCACGTGTGCCAGAGGTGGCACTCAGAGCCCTCTCTGTGGGCACCTGTACAGTCACCCCAGCACAGAGTTTGCCCTGCACCTCTGCCCAGCAGCCCAATGGGAGTGCCTACTCCCTCCCCCAGCACAGAGTTCATCCCACCCCTCTGCCCAGCAGCCCAATGGGAGCGTGTCTTCCCTCTCCCCAGCACAGAATTTACCCTGCCCCTCTGCCCAGCAGCCCAATGGGAGAGTTTCCTTTCTCTCCTGTTGCTGTGTTGGCACTTTGAGATAAATAAGTGAGTTTTGGGTTGCAGTTTGGGCACTTGGTCTCTAAAAGGTTAGCCATCACTGTCCTAGGTTGAACTTCCAGCGTTTCCAGCCTCTCCCTTCTGTGGACAGAAAGTGCATCTACCTAGCTGTGGTACTTCCGATGAATTAAACATCTGAGTCCCTGTGCAGGTCTGCAATCACAGCAAACTGAGAGTAGAAGAGAATCAGGGGTGGATTAACCATTAAGCAAAATAAGCATGTGCTTAGGGCATCGAGGGAAGTGGGCGCCACTTTTCAAATATAAATAAAGTGAAAGTATACAAAAACAAACATTATTTTCCAACTTTAAGTTTTGTTTAATTTCAACAAATAATATTTTATTTTACAGTTTATTATTGTTTATATTTTGAATTGCATATATATGGGGGCACCAAAATCTTTTAAGTGTTTAGGGCCTCTATGGGTCTTAATCCAGCCCTGAAAAGAATGAACCATACAGGCAGACAGAAAGCTACTCCCTCAAAAAGGAGATGTTATGTCTCAGCTGAATCGATTTGTGTCATATAGGAAGAAAACTACATGCTCATGTAACAGGATAATGGTAAATGTTACACAGAATCTATGGGAAAAATTATTTATTTATTTAATCAAATGTATATACTGCCCTCCTCAAAAAAGACCCAGGGTGACTAACAAAGCTTTTAAAGGACACTTAAAACACAGTATAAAAAAATTAGGATTAAAATATTAAAAGCGATTAAAGAAACTAAGCAAGATTAAAAGATTAAAAATTCATACATTGAGAGGGAGAGGGCAGATGAGCCAACAAGCCGAGGTAACCGTCTGGCCCAAACCCCATACGTGTCCCGCCAGCCAGGTTTACTCGTCTAGACAAACTGCTATTTTAACACTATTTAGTACTGTAGTAGTATTAATAGTTATAGTATACAATAAAACCTATAATTAGATGTGGGTTTCCTCCCTAAAAAAAAATTAGGGTTGATATTATCCACTTAACAATATATTTAGATCTGACCAGCATGATGATAAAAATAAGTTAATTTCTGTTTAACCATTAAAAAACCGACTCCAATGTTTCAGGTTGATTTTAAGCCACTGAGGGTGCTACGCAAGCGCAACAAAGCTTTGAGAAAAATCAGAAGGATGCTTAAAAAAGGACAGCTTCAAGTGACCCCCGTGAGTATGCTAAGTTAATTAATTGACAGGTAAAAGCCTGCCATGTGATCATGAAGGTACCTGTTCTTGTCAACAACCTTTTATTGGAAACAGATTTGAGAGGGCCAAATGAGAGTCTTTCTTCTTTAGCCAATTGAAAGACTGAAAAGAGAGGTAAGACTTTACAGCCAAAATATTGGGGGGCAGGGTGGGGTACACACTGTCTTTCAGTAAGAGTTCAAATCCCCCTTAACTTTCAGTTTTTTAAAAAAGGGTTGAGCCAAAACCATGATAAGCAGGAAAGGTATCAAGACTGACACTAACAATAAAACACAACTTAGAATTCAGTTTTTCAAACAAATAAACAAACGAAAGCTAATACCCAACCATATTCCTACGTCATGACATTTAGCAAGAGTACTAAGTGAAGTTGTTCCTTCCACACAGACAAATCCATGGCACAAACAGAAAGTACTTCGGGCTTTAAAGCAGTGATGGGATGTTACCAATTCGGACTGGTTCGCCCGAACTGGTAGCACCCTATCAGGAGGGGTCACTGGGGGGGTGGTAAGACCCCAGGCGACCTATTCGGTCGCCTCTCCGGCCCTCTCTAAAAATGTATTTCTGGGCAGCCACAATGGCTGCCTGGAACTGTGCATGTGTCAAACCTCCATTTGATGCATGTGCAGTTCTATTTTTTAGTGCACATGTGTCAAATAGAGGTTTGACGCATACACACTAAAAAAACTGCACATGCGTCAAACTGAGGCTTGATGCATGCAGAGACATTTTTTCTAAAAAATTATTATTTTTTGCTCCACCCACGACATCATGACATCATGACGTCATGATGTTATGACATTGGCTACGCCCACAATGTCCATGACGTCACGGTGGGGTAGCGGGAATTTAGACAACCCACCACTGCTTTAAAGCCATGGTTTGGGCTCAACCCTTTTTTAAAAACTGGAAGTTAAGGGGAATTTGAACTCTTACTGAAAGAGAGAGCCTTTAAATAAAACAACAAGATCACAAACAGTCAGGTGTTAGTCTCACATTGATAAAGCAATGAGACCTTCCATGCTGTCTCTGGGAGGCGGAAGGCCTTCAAATCCTAGTTTTTCACCTTCCACAGGTCATATTGCAGACACTTTATGGCACCAAATGGAAGAAACGGCCTGCCAAGAGGAATAAAAATGTATGTTCTGGGGCATCTTTCCCAGAATAATTAGCTTTCTGATGATGTTCTTTATTTCATATAGAAAGGATTTCTTTGCACTGTGACTGCTGCCAATGAGACAGATGAAGAGCTAGACAATAACCACATTGAAGAACTGGATAACCCAATAAACACCAAAGACTTGCCAATTCGGATCGACTGGAATGCCGACCTTCCTCCTAATATCGTAGTGCCGAGAGTCGATATACATAGTCTTATTCTTGATTTCTCTGCAGTTTCATTTCTTGATGTGTCTGCACTGAGAGTCCTTAAAGAGGTAATTGGGAGTCAATTGTTGTAGAAGTAGTATTGTTTTTGCTTGTGTTATTACATTTGTTGACTCACCTTTCCTCCAAGGAGCAGCAGGTAGCCTACATCATTTTCTGTTATCCTTCCCCACTCCAACCTGGTATTAGGACCTAGCTTCTTCTCACATTTATTGTGATGAGCATAAGTAAGGGGAAATATACTGCCATTATTATAATATAAATATTATGTCAAAAGTAGTTTTATAGATTAAGTTAATGGGAAGACTGGTGTTCAAAAACATTGGCATTAATACTAATCATATGGGTCCCCAGAAGACTAAAAAAGTGTCAGTACTCCCCTAAGATCTGTTTCCAAAGTTAAATTCTATTAATCCTGTATGACTAGTAGTATTGCATCTGTTTTGCCATAAGCCGAGTTTTTTAGCCCCAAATGATCCTCAAAAAGGGTACATGGCTTATACTCAGGTCAATAACCACGAGGATCCCAAGACCGTACCAGATTGAGAGACACCAACAATTTAATTAATTTTACCATACTTTCATATATTTTGATTTTTGAAACACACTAGCAGCTGCTGCCTTTCCCACCCTCAGCTTCTACTCGAGTCAATCTATTTTCCTGAGTGCCAAGGTTTGCCATCACTGGCTTAAGGAAGTAACTTCTAAATGCTTTATTATCTATACTTCTGTCAACCTCTTACTAAACATGAGTAATTTTCTTCTTTGATAGACTTTGAAGGAATTTATCCGAATCGATGTGGATGTATATATTGCAGGAGGACATGGTAAGCTGATCAATTATTTAAAGAACAATATATTGAAACTTTAGTAGATTGTTGTTCGTACAGTCAAATACTTCCCATTGATTTCTATAAACTTTACTTAATTTTGGCATGCTAAGGATGCCAACCTTAGAGACTATTTACAAAAATGGATATCCCAAAATTATAATATATTTTCAGAAGACATCTATATTGAACCCCCGGCTCATGTGGACTGCTCTTTTTTATTTTGTCCCATTTAACATCAGGGCTCAATTTGGTTTCTGTGGTGTATTTTGCCTGAGAAAGGGAAGACAAACAACAGAACATACTAAGAACTGAAGTCTGCTAGTTTCACAGAAAGTAACTGAACCCAGAAGCCTTTTAAAGGGTCAAGGATATCATCTTTCAGTTTTGGCCTCTCTTTTCCCTGCCTGAACTTTTCTAGTTGACAGTTCAAAAAATTCACTGGTGCAGCGAATCTTCCCGATTAGTGTCAGCACTGTTCTTTATTTATTCAAAGGCTCATGATAAGTTACTAAATCCTAATACAGTCAAACCTCGCTTAAAGAGCACCTTTCTCAGTGGTGGGATGTCAAAAATTTTACTACCCCACCGTGAAGTCATCACAGTGTGGGCAGAGCTAACATTATGATGTCATGATGTGGGTGGGGCCAAAGAAAAAATAAAATAAAAATAAGCACACCCACACACCCCTCAACCCACCCACCCACCCACAACACAAACCCGTAAATAAATTAATTGAATAAATAAAATAAAAAATACGTTAAAATACACCCACCCACCAAAACACCCCCCCACCCCAAACACAAACCCATCATTTACCTGTTAGTATAAGTGCCTGAGCAGCACCATGTTGCAGGATGGATATGTTCATCGTACCAGTTCTCTAGTATATGCCTTAATATAAATGTAACACAGCTGTACCTCCTTAAGGGTTCTCCAATTGGAACAGCACAGGTGTAGCTTATTGATGAGGTAACGCCAAGACTTTGCTTAAAAACCCCAAGCCAGGGCACCAGGAACTGTGGTAGCATGTCAATATAGGTAAAGGTATTAAATACACATTAAAATACACACAGACACACCACATCCAAAGGTGAGTCAATTACCCTGGGGAGCAGGCTATAGGGAGCTTCAGGCTAGCAGCTTCTCTTCCTCCTCCCCGCTTGGGAGGACAGCAAGGAGGCTGTGCATATGTGCCAAGCACTGTAGGCATGCATGCACACCAAGTGCTTGGTGCACTTGAAAAGGTAAGCCCCAAAGGTGGTTCCCCCAAAAAAGCTGCTACCGGTTCTCAAGGACACTGGGGAAAGTTACTACTGGTTCTGGAGAACTGGCGAGAAACTGATACATCCCATCACTGACCTTGCTTAAAGGGTAACTCGCTTCACTTTACAAAAAAAAAAAAACCAAAAACTCGCTTAACAAATAAATTGGGGGTCGCAATCCCCCCTACCAGAAGTCACAATTGGTCACTTACAATGGTGTTTCGCTTAAAGAGCAAACTCACTTAAAGAGCAATCCTGTGGAACACATTATGCTCTTTACGCGAGGTACAACTATATGTCAATAATATTTTTCAAGGTTGTCACAAAGTTTTTGTTTTCTTTACCTCACAGAAGGCCTTTTGGATAAACTGGAAAGATGTGGATTTTTTGACGATGAAATTAAGCCATCTATATTTTTCCTTACCGTTCATGATGCAGTTCTACATATACTGATGAAAAAAGATATTGCTGACAACATACCAAAGTTTGAATCCAAGCTGGTAAGGGATTACAGCATATTATGCCCTTTGCTTATGCTAGCATCTTTATTAAAAGTGACAGATTTTGTCTACATTGTCATGGAGGTCTATTCTGTACTTTTATCTAGACGTCTTGGTAAAGTTAGTGCAACTATGGGCATTGGCCTAATTCCAGTTGTTAATCTCAATCAGGTGCACTGAACCAAGGGAAGGTACATAAATTTGACTTACCAGTTTTTCCCATTGATTCACTATATTTCAGTTGTGATTAACAATTGGATTGAGTCCTTTATGATTTCTCCTACCATCCTTCCATTCATACATGAAAAGTATTGGTTATTTTAAGCGAACTGATCTGAAAATAGATATTTATCTGTTATAAAGTGATATTTGTTGTAAGGAACCTCAAATTCAAACCAAACCATACAGTAACCCTGTCGTTAGAACCTTTATGTTAAGAGAGTAATCTGTTGGTCACTGGGAGATATTGATGGGTGTGGAGATATGGCAGCTCTGAAAGACTGAGTCTTTAGAAAGAAAGAAAATCATCGCCATTCAACTGTGAAGCTAAATTCTTCCACTAGAACAGGGGTGCCCAAACCATGGTCCGGGGGCCGGGGCCCAACACCAATTCATCCAGCCCACGAAGCCCTTGTTACTCCTGAAAGCCCGCATCCATACAGGCGTGTTTTCTGCTTCCAGGAGCGATGAGGGCTTTGTGGGCTGGATGAATTTGCGTCAGGGGCTGGATCCGGCCCATGGGTCATACTGGCCGGTTCCCTGAACCCTGTGACTGGCCCACGGCCCAAAAAGGTTGGGCACCCCTGTACTAGAATGATAAATATCAGTTTAGCAAAATTAAATGAACAATGAGAAGCCTTGGGCAACTGGCACAGTATTCCTTTCTAATGCATATTTCTTCCATTACAGAAGAAAGAAAATAAAGATGACTGTATAATCACTACAAATGGAGAACTGCGCTATCGGGAAATGGTAAGGCACGATCTTAGGTACCAATATATGTTTCTGTCATTTAGGCTTACCCAGTGGTGGTGGGCATCAGCAGGTTCGCACCAGTTCGCCAGAACCAGTAGCAGAAATTCTGGCTGGCCCCGCCCATCCAAGTTTTGAAATAAAGTAGTCCTAATCCGGGTGCAACACAGGGCTTTCACCCTGGCCACGCCCACAGTGTGGTAGTTTTTTTTTTTTAGCCCACCACTTGGTTTACCCTAAGAGCAATTGGGAGCCATCCTGAAATAGTCCCCACAAACTCCCAGATGGAAAGAGCTCCCTCAACCCTCACTCTCACACCTCAGGATTACAATTCCATTGAGAACTGTGTCATATTTTCTGTTCTCAGTGATAATTCTAATTCATATACGAACTAGAGGGGAATGGTATAATGTTTCAGACTTTCCATGTCCCTGCCTCATACCTTTCCCCTTACATTACCACTAAGGGACGGAGTACTTGCTGATTTTTACCATTAGATTTATGCTGCTGTTTAGCCCTGACGCACATTCCCAAGTCCCCTCCCTCATTACTTATGCTTCCTGAAAATGAAATTACAGTAGTACATCAAGTTACAAATGGTTCAAGTTACAAAATTTTCACAATATGAATGAGAATCAATTGAAAATAATGGCTCGAGTTACAGATTTTTCTGGAACAGATTGATTGGTTTTCAATGCATTCCTATGGGAAATCATGTTTCAAGTTATGAATTTTGGTTTCCAATGCATTCCTATGGGAAATTCGAGTTACAAATTTCTCATAACATGAAAAATGCCTTGGAATGCATTACATTTGTATCTCGAGGTACCACTGTAACTTGAATAAAACCTCTGGTTTGATGTAACCATATACTTGGTGGTTCTCCATATTTAAATACTGTCTGTAATAGAAGATGCCTCTAGATTTCTTTCCTATGATGCCATAAACTGAAAATTTCCTGATCGAAGTGTAACATGCTATTCTTTCTTTCTTCCTTCCTTCCTTCCTACAGGCATCATCGGAAACGCATTTTTAATTTTCCTAAGAACTGAAACCAGAACATAAAATTCCAGCATAAGACAGATGGGGTGATGAAAGTAATGTTACTATATGGAACCATTCGAGTCTTCAAATGCACTTTCTGACATGAATGTGTGCGTGTGCTTGCATGCATGTGTGGGTAAATTATGTGAAAGTTCAGCTTTCATACAATACTGAATTACCAATAAGCAAGAACAAAAAGTTAAACTAGAGTTTAGTTTGCATTCCTGTACATTTGTAAATAATTCACTTTATATGGAAACTGTACAGCCATGAAAGTGTATACTGTATTGTTTATATAATGTTTCAGCAAATTGGCATTTTTATACAACGCATTATGGCTTTCCTTTGTATATACTACTTTCATAAAGTATTTTTGAAAGACCTATGATCTAGATCTATTTGCTTTTTTCAAATAAATTTAACATTATGTATACCTTTATAATGCCCTATAGCCGTGATGGCGAACCTTGGCACTCCAGATGTTCTTGGACTTCAATTCCCAGAAGCCCAAGCCCCTGTGAATCCACACAAACAGGTTTGCTGTGATTCATTCAGCCCGCACCGCCCTCGTCGCTCCCGGAAGCGGAAGTAAAACACACCCATACACAGAGCACTGGACCAGGTGGGCCTGTGGTCTCCAGCCACTGTTATTGAAAGGCACTTGGCCTTACACCTAGGGATCCAAATGACTATCAGGGTTAAACACACACACACCTTTACTATATTCCTTTAAAGCCATCTAAGCCAATGGCTCAGGACTACAGTGGCTCAAGTGGCTAAGACACTGACTGGAAGGCGGCAAGTCAGCAGTTCAATACCCAAATGCTGCGGGACGGAATGAGCTCCCGTCTTTCTCCCAGCTCCTGCCAACCTAGCACTTCGAAAGCAAGAAATTGGAAATTGATAAATAAGGACCACTTCAGTGGGAAGGTAAACAGCGTCCACCTTGGTTAGAAACACAAAATTAAAGCCACACCCTTCTCTTAGGAATGAATAAGCCGAGTAATTAGCAGCAGTAAAACATAAGACTTTTTACGTCTCCATATTTCTGACCCACAGTTATGATTTAAACTGTATCTTATGCATGCCCAAGAACATGTACATAACCACTGTAACTTTTTTCCTGCTCTATTTTAAAAAAAGATTTCTCTGCTATACTACCAGCCATTTTTGAAATTTATTTCAGTTTGCATTGCTTTGGAAAAACAAAGCCCACTTGAATTTAGAGAAAATTTTGTTACCTAGTTCTTTGGATCCCAGACCACACAGATCTAGATATTTTATCACAAGTCATCCTAAAGACCTCTAATGTTCATAAATGTCAATGTTATAAATGATTAAGTTGCTACCCTGAAGAGCTACACGACCAATTTTCTAAATGAAAAGTTTATTACTTTCTGTTCAAAGAGGTTATAACATGTTATTTGCTTGGAATTTTGCAGTTAGAGACTAAGTTGCTGGATTTGAGTTATCCATAAATATACATATACAGTACAGTGAGTATGTTGATTCCTGTAACCCAGCAGTGAGAAGTTTCAAAGCATAGTGTTACCGAATATACTTGACTATAAGTGGTACCGAATATAAGTCGAGGTACCTATTTTTGACTTCTAAAACTAGGAAAATAGATTGACTCGAGTATAAGTCTGGGATGGAAAATGCAGCAGCAGCTAGTGAGATTCAGTAATTAAAATAAATGAAAATACAGTAAAATTAATTAATTTATACACGTGTGTGGTTATTTTTTGAATGTTTATGTTGACCCAAATATAAGTCAAGTCCCATTTTTGGACCTCATTTTTTTTGGGGGGGGGGGCTAAAAAACTAGATTTATACTCAAGTATATACAGTACAGTACATGCATTTTGCACAGGTCAGTTGCCTGCAGTGAAAATAACTTTCGTTTCAAAGAGGCGTAGTGAGACAAGAGCCTATTATATTCAAAAGGAATGGCAGAATCACACTTGTTTAGTAAGTTATGTTGAAGACATAAAATATATGTATGTCTCTGCTTTTTAAAAAATTTGCTGCCTTGATTGGAAAGCCAAATTGGGGTGTGTCTGTGTGTGTGCTGTGTTAAGAACCACATACATAACTGTTACAAGAATGCATCTGGAAATCTTCTGATAATCCTCTGATAATTGCATAAATACTGTATTCACTGTTGTGGATAAGAAATATATCCCCACCCAAGACAATTCTCTCACAAGACCACAAACTGTGAAGATTCCTTTGGTAACTTAAAGAGAGTATATACTTTCATGCACTATAGTAAATTTAAGGACCAAAAATCTCATTCCGTACTACATCTCTTAAGACTTATTTTACTAAAACTTAACACCACTGTCCTTTGTATTGGTGCTGTGGTAGATAGGAGAAATTTGTGCTACAAAGATACTTCATTTTTGATTGCATGTTTGTACGCAAGCCAAGTACACATCTGCAAAGTGCTCAAATTTAATAGGCAGTAGATAAATCATTTAAGTAGTTACAGATTTACTCAACATAGAGGGGCCTACCTCAAATAAATGTAGTTTAGAGATCTGCAGCCATGCAGTGCAATCCCACACACCTGCTCTGAAATTAAATCCCAAAACTTGAAATCCTATTGTGCAACTTTATGCAACATAAGGCTGATGACGTTAGCCAGGTTGGGGTTTTCTAGAAACTAATTTTTTTTATCACCTACCCTGAAGCTTCCAAGCTTGCCACTGGTAACATCTTTCTGAAATTAATGATTTCCCACTTCCATTCTGCAGTCCCCAACAGTTTCCCCATGATCGGAGGGATCCCAAATGATCCTTGGAACATTGGTGGTGGGTGTGGTGATGGTGTTTAGAAAGGTTTAATTTCTGGAAAATGGCCATGGCTGTTATCAGCATAAAGTTGTACAACAGGATTTTAGCCATTGTATTCAATGGTGCAAGTCTTCCAGCTCAATATGAGGGATCCACAGAACAAGTCTCCTCAAAGACTGTGGTATTTTTGAACCACAATCTGGGCGTGCCCTGGTAACGGCAAACTTGTGTTGCCGGCTAATCTTTCTCACACTAGGTCAGGCAAAAGGAACTAGAGAATGAACACATCAAAATGTGCCTTCATTTTGGCAATTTCACATCTGGCCTAGATATGAGACTATCAGCAGAACATCCAGTTCCTAAACACTGCCGTTTATGATTTCAGATTACATGGCAGCAACTGCATTTATCTCAACAAGTACATATGTCCAACATTTGATATGTCCCTCTGTGATACACATAGCAAACACTCATTTGCTACACATTTTACATTTTGAAGGTCTATATTTATATACACACTAGTCTCAAAGTGTAATCTATACCCTTGTTCATAAACCTTTCTGTTACATTCATAAAGAATATTGTCTTTATGGAATGGATGGGGCAAAGCCACCTAATGATTTCATTATGCCACAATGTGAACATGGAAAACCTGAATTGAACTGCCCAAGAGACAGAACTGTCAGGAGTACATTTTGCTGCTGGAGTGTTACTGTTGCAAGGCAAATATCAATGTTCTTCCTAAACAAATAAAGCATTAAATTATGTGTGTGACCGTAAACTTTAACACAGCGTTTATATATATATATATAACTGAAGTCCCACTGAATATAATAAAATTTATTCACAGATAAGCATCCATAAAATCACAGTTTAACTGTAAATATCTGTGAGTTCTGACACCCCCAAAATTTTGGTTTCCTCGGGAGTAGCTTTAAATCCAGTCAAACGGACTAATTTATCTATTTTTCTCTCAAAGTTACAAATCTTCAACAGGAAAATGATGTGATTGCTTGAAAAATCCTAAAAGCAAATCCATTCCACTTTACTCTACACTTTAACCCCCCTCCCTCCATTAAGTTTATACACAAAAGCAAACATTTTTTTAACCATGTTTTAATTTTAATTATTACACAGGTTGACAAAAAAAGAAAACATATCACAAATAAAACTAACCACTGAATTTAACAAAAATACTTTAAAGTGGTACAATAAGTGTTTGGTTGTTTGGAAGATATTACAAATGTTCATCTCTGGGGAAGTTCAACCAGACTATGGATACTTTATCTGTTAAAATGTAGCTGTCAACTACAGGACCATTTAGTACTACGGTATATTCATGGCGTCAATAGTTCATAAAAACATTTAGCTTAAGGTTTAAGTCTCCCAGAATGTTTTATCACCATTTTTTTTAAAGAAACAAAACAATTCTCAAAACAGTCAGAATCCTTAAAAGGCTTGTTTAGAATGCAATCTTTCCTATATCATACTGTACTTTAGTTCAAATCACTACTGATATCATTGATAATATGGCCTGTATCTGGCTTGATCGGGATGGTGTGGTCCAGGAAGCTGCGCCTGAGAGGGTGGCCCTTGCATTCTCGGTGGCGGCGGTGGCCCTCTTGGGGCTGGCCATATGCCGGGGCTCATCCCTCCAGGTTGAGTGAAAGGAGGGCTGAGAGTTCCTTGGTCTTCGTTGAACTTTGGCAAAGCATTAGGGTTATAGTGATGGGGAGGGGGTGCATTTACGTTTACAGGGGGGCCACCATGCTGAGGTGGTGGTCCAGGTGGAGGGTGATTCATATATGGAGGCAGTTGGGCAATGATATGTCCAGGGGGAGGGGTAATAGGCGGGGGAGCAGAGGTCATTGGAGGTGGTGGAGCTTGACTATAAACCAGATGAGGAGTCCCTGCTGCCTGGGGAGGATGCTGCATCGGATGACTTATTGGGGGTGGTGGGGGAGGGGGTGGTGCATAATGTTGCTGTGGTGGCATTATATGATGAGGGTGAGACACCACAGGCTGCCCCTGGTATTCGGGATGATGGTGAGCAGGTGTTGGGGCTGGTGGAGGTGGTTCGCGCGTGCCAGAGCCTGAATCATCTTGAATAGGGACAGTTATAAGATTGCTGTGCTTTCTGGTTGAAATGCGAAAGGTGTCTTGACTGACTGAGCGAGGGGGAGGGGGAGCCATGGACATCTCCGCTGGGGAGGCACGGATGTCTTCATGGGGCTGGTTATAGTGCTCGTGCGGCACATGCTGCAGCGGCGGAGGTGGCATCATGATGTGTTGCTTTGGTGGGATGTGGCTCAGGTGATGCTTCTCAGGTGGCATTATGAACCGCTCTGGGATTTCAGCAGGAGGAGGGGCGATAGGATGAACAGGTTCAATGGGAGGGCGTGCAACTGGCTTGCCAGCTCTCAAATGGCGGTGGTTGATGTGCGCCTGTAAGTCTCTCTGGGATAAATAAGTTCGCTTGCATCCTTGCACAATGCTACACATGAAGAGAGACCCTCGTATACACTGTTCAATTCGCTGCACAGTCTCATTACAGCTAATTAGGAAAGAAAAAAAGAAAAATGGGATATATAGCCACTACTGCAAATTAACATTTCAGAATGATTAGAAGTCATTGTCTTCTCAAGCTTAGAGAACAGAACATTATTCTTCCACATTATAGTATGTTGTTATACTCTAGGACAGTGATGGCCAACCTTGGCACTCCAGCTTTTCTTGGACTTCAATTCCCAGAAGCCCTGATCAGCAGGCGTGCTGACTTGAGCTTCTGGTAATTGAAGTCCAAAAACACCTGCAGTGCCAAGGTTCACCATCACTGCTCTAGGAAAATCCGTTCATTTTAACTGTACTCTTTCTCCACTAGAATCAGTTAACATTTTGCAGAAAGTAGGTCACCCTATGCCAGGGATGTCCAAACTACAGCCCAGGGGCTGGATCTAGCCCTCGACGCAAATTCACCTGGCCACAAAGCCCTCATTGCTCCTGGAAGCAGAAGTAAAATGTGTCCATATGGGCGCGTTTTACTTCCGCTTCCAGGAGTGACGAGGGCTTCACGGGCTGGATGAATTGGGGTCGGGGGCGGCAGCAGATCCAGCCCCCGGGCCATAGTGACCAGCTCCCTGAACCATGTGACTGGCCCACAGCCCAAAAAGTTTGGGCACCCCTGCCCTATGCAATGGGAAATGCAGGGGCCAGTTTTTCAACCCCAGGACCTGCTACAGCTATGCCACTCCCTCTCAGTCTCACCAATATTAGAAATAACTAAAAAAAAGTCACTCTTCTTTTTAAACTAATTTTTCACTAAAATGTATTTTACATTGAAACAAGGCATGTGGTGGACATACTCCTTGTTTTCAAGGTGAACTGACTCCTGGAGGATTCTGCAGGGTGATCCACCTGGTCAGAAGGCTATACTATCATCTGTCTGATTTTATTGCTGAATTGTACAATTCTTTCATCATTGGCAATTGCTTCATATTGGTTTTTGAGCTAGCTTTTAAGTGTACAAAACATTTAAACGCAGAGAACCTGATCTGTCCTAAAGCAGGGATGTCAAAACTACAGCCAGTGGGCTGAATCCGATGCCCAGCACCAATTCATCCAGCCTGCGCCATCCTCACCGCTCCTGGAAGCAGAAGTAAAGCATGCCTGCTCATGCACAGAACAGTGCTATAAATGCACCCACAGCTGTTGTAAATGCGTTTACAACAGGCGGGGTTCATTTACAGCAGTGTTCTGTGCATGCATGTTTTACTTTCGCTTCCAGTGGGAGGAACCACATGACCAAGGCCAATTAGCTGTCCGGAGGCGTGGTCAGGCCCAAGGCCAGAAAAGTTTTTGGCAACCCTGTCCTAAAGAATCTTCTTCTTTCCATTCCCATTAGAGTGAGAGCTCATTCACGTGTTACATTCTTAATAAGAGAACAGATGAAGTCAAGTGATGTGACATTAGAAAAAGGGAGCAAACTTTTACAATAGCAAACTTACCCTGGACACATCTTGTCACCTTTTTTTTCATGTAAAAGAGCACAATCATAGCAGAATACATGCTTGCAGGGTATCTAAAAAACAAGAAATACCTTCAAGGAAACTACATCAGCAAATTAACACAAGTTTAATATCTGCACTTATAGACTGGCTGTCGTTAAGTGATCATTTAAAACTATTGTTTAGAAATGTGCTGTACAAATGGTTGGTACAGTAAAAACCAGTATCAAACTAATAAATAATGGAAATTGCAATCTGCCACAAAAATCCAATCATTTAATTAAAAACATCACTCTTACAGTAATGTTCTCCATTCAGCTGCTGAACAGAATACATATTTGATCTTTATTTAGACATCTAGTGGTTGACTACGTATGTTCCCTGCTTTTTCTACTGAAAACTCTCAAGGTTCTGCTAAAAAGCCCCATTTAAAACATACACACTGAATGTAAAAGAGCCTGAATTACTTGATGTCACTGTGAGCTACAATCAAATATACATTACTTCTAACAATTCTAATCTGAACAACCCCATTATTAAAGATAACCAATTTTTTTAATGCCCTGAGCAAACATTCATTAATTTGGGGGAAAAGAAATTACCTATATACAAACTACAATTCAAAAACATGAGTACAGATTGATTTAGATCTGGACTCAAGTCTGAGTGATCTTGATTTACTGTATTTGCTGGTGTATAAGATGACTTTTTCACCCTGAAAAACATGCCTCCAAGGGGGGGGGGTCGTCTTATACACTGGGTGCACTTCAGTTGGGATAGACATAGCTGCCCATAGTGGCCTCCTGATGCTCGCCCACCTCATTCTACATGCCATCCAGATGAAGAAAGAAGCTCTACATTACAATTGTGTCTCCCTTTCAAACTGGTGGGGGGAAAAGAAAGGGTTTCATTTACTTATCTCTGCTCTGCCCAAAATGGAGGAAAAAGCCATGCTTCTTCCTTGCAGGGGAAGCAAGAGGCTAGGCTAGAGCAACACTTGCTGCCTCAGTGCAATTGACCTGCCCACCCACTTTACCTGCAGCACCACCACTGGTGGGTGGTGCAAGTACAGTTCTAAAAAACCAATAAAATAATTAATCTTACTGTATTTTAATTACTGAAACTCACTAGCAGTTGCTACTTTTCCCACTCTTGGCTTATACTCAGGTCAATCTATTTTCCTGGATTTCAAGGTCAAAATTAGGTACCTTGGGTTATATTCGGGTTGGCTTATATTCATGTATATATGGTAAATAAATAAGTACCACTTTGCACTTGCACTGTTTTATATTTACTGTACATGTTTGATAACATACAGCCTTGTGACAGTTTTTCTGCATGTCATAAGCATTTGAATATAAATTAACATGTTGAAATCAAATCTGACGTTCTTTTACGTTTTATTTGGTGTGTGGAAAGTGTGCGGAAGAGGGGGTGGTCTTATACGGCGAGTATATAACAAACTCTATATTTTGAGTGGAAATGTTGGGGGGTCATCTTATACACCCAGTCATCTTGTACACCGGCATATACGGTAGTCACTATTCCTTAGCTCAATTTACTACATACAATATTTGTGAGAGGGGCAAAGAAATGTATTTATGAAACAAACACATTATAATAAAATAAACTACAATTCTATACCTTTTGCGCTGATATTACATACCATCATTCTAAGAAAACATTAGCTATCCCTATCATGTAATAAAATTGTTTGATGTTGAACACCATTCAACTTACCATACGTCCATACATTTTGATGGGTAGCCCACATTTGTCACAGAAATGGACTGGGGTATCATCCTTCTCTCCAAGCAAGTTTATCTGTCAAAATGGTAATCACCATATTTTATCAACTAATTGTCACCACATACCTGCACATTTCACATGCAGATCTCTACAGAATGCCAAGGTATACTTTTATAGAAGCCATGCAAATGACTTTTTAAAAACCCTTACTATCTTTTTAATGAACTACATCAACATTACCACAACATTACCTCCTCACACTTATTTAGGGCACATCCAGATGGGCATACAGCTCACTATTTGGATAACTTATGGTTTGGTTTGGTTTGGTTTGAATCAAATTGCACCATCACATGTGTGTCAACTTAGAATGATCCATCCCAAACTGTCTTAGAACTGTCAAGCTCCTTTTTGAAACACCACTATGACTACAGGTGTGTGGGGTTTTTTGGTGCAATTTGGAGTGGTTCTAATTATCTCATTCTGTAGTCCAGCGTTTCTCAAACTTTGGTTTTTGGACTTCAATTCCCAGAATCCCAAGTCAATTCCCCATAAGCACTGATCAGTCAATGTACTGACTTAGGCTTCCGCAGAACATAGTTTGGGAAACGCTGCGTGTAGTCCATACAGCACCAAAATAATGTTGTGGGTAGTGACAACCCTGTGACGTATTTGTTGAATTGCACTGTGGTATGCAGTTACACAGTGGAAAGTGAGGAAATTATTAAAGTTTGAATTGTTTGCAAGTCCCCCGTCATGTTCAGCATGCTTCCTAGCCATATGATTACTCAGGCCAGTGACCTGAGGTAAAAAGGGAAAAGATACTACAGTATGCTCATAAATTCTTAACAGGATTTGGTATCAGGTTCATTGGGACAGGATGGTTATTCAGATTAGCTGCAATAAACCATATAAAGGTTTTTCCTTCATTACAATTGTGTGGCTGAAAAAAATAGTAGGAAAAAAAGAGTGCTCAAAATGGCTGCAGCTCCTTTAACAACAGCCAAAAGCAAACAGAAACAAGGAATTAGGGTCAGACAACCAAATTTCAGACAGGAAGAGGGGCTTTTTTGATTTGTTAGAAAATACATATGCAGACAAGTTAGCCCCCATAACAGAAACCTCCATGTCCAAAGGATTATGTGTTTATTATTATTATTCCCAATAGATTGTAACATTGAAAGGGCTGGCAGAAATCCCCCTGCTGTATTTTTACCTACTGTTTTAATTTTAAAAAATATTTTCCTACTGATCCAGCACTATTTGAGATACATTGGCAGCAGGCAAATGCTGTTTTGTTATGTCACCTATTTAACAAAGACACAAAAAGAGAAGGTTCCAATGGCCTGCTGAATGATAGCTGTGGGGGGAAGCAGGTAAGAGTTGGAAAAGGGACAAATTGGAGTGATCCAAAGACTTGTTTGGATTTTCTCATAGTATAAAAAACACTGATCAGAGTGAAGGATTGCTCAAATGAGAGATGAAACAGATTACACTAAAGATAAGAAGCTTTTAAAAACAAACCAGGCCACTCCAATGTCCCTGTCTGGATGTGCCCTTTAGTAATAGCATATTAATCAATGTTACAATGTTGTGTCCTTAGTAATCGCATGTTAGTCAATGTATAATAATGTCCCTTCTAAAGAAATATGATACAAAATTCCTACTCCAAACAATATTTTGATCTTCTTTTATAGCAGTTTTTCTGCTTTCCCAACTGGGAAACAATCTATCACCCCACTTCAAATGTGTCTTTCCTAGCATAAAATACTATGACAAAAAAAAAAAACAAAGACAAGAGTGTGTATTTTTTCGACTGGTAGATTCAAGGGGATAAATGAGCAGGCGTTCTTCTATGTATCTCATCCAGCACTGTGGAAGTTGCATATCTGATGGAGGGAATCTAAAGGGAGTTACACAGTGCAGTCACCACGAACTGTACATTATATTACAGAACAGCTAAGCGATAAAGAGAAGACAAACAGAATGGAATAATCTGTGTATGAAAAAAGAGCAGGTATAATAGTGGTGTTTTTTAAAAATAGAATACAGTATTGCATGTTTTTTCAAACTGCGTATGTCTCCCCTGAAACCCTGATATGCCCCTGGGGGGGCACACTCTAATGGCTGAAAATCAACAGCTGAAATTAGTGTGACTATAATGAGGCCAATAGGATTACTGAATTGATTACTGTACCTTGAATTCCCAGAATAGATGTCCAGGAAACCGCCTCTGATTACTAAATACATCACCACCTTTGCATTCATAGCGCTCTTCTTCGTTATAGGCAAATTCTTCTGTGGGAAAACAATTTCCACCCACCCACCCCAGATTTTAGTATAAACCAGGTGTAATAGGTCTCTTCTACAAGATTATTGAAATTCTATGAAATGAATGCATTAAAATAACAACTGTGATAAATATAGACAAAAGCATTCTTCCCTAAAATAATAACTTGCATGTTCTTTTTGGATACAATGGGCTTTTGTAAACTGAAAAATTAACATTTTTATTTATTTATTACATTTATATACCACTGACCTAGGATATTCTTTCTTTGGACAGTGTACAACAATTAAAGATTTACAAATAACCACACATTACAACCAAAACCATAAAAACCACTCACCCTTGGGTGGCCAAACCAAAATACAATAGATAAATCAACAAACTACTTTAAATGATGGTGACAATGAGATATAAAATAATGTAAGTTGTTTAATCTACTTCAAACTATTGGTAGAAGATCACTAAATGCCTCTTTAAAAAGAAGAGACTTCAATTGTTTTTTGGAAACCTCCAGAGATGGGGCCTGGAGCAATTCCACAGATAGTGAATTCCAAAATGTTGGTACCACCACTGAGAAGGCTCTTTTTTTCTGGTTAAGGCCTTTCTCCCCATTCTCCGGTTCGACACCTGGAGTCGCATCGTTTAAGAGGAGTGAGTGATGTGATCTCGCCTGTACCAGGAGGAGAGCCTTCTCCGTGTTCGCCCCGGCCCTCTGGAACCTCCTGCCCACCGAATTGCGCCTTCAGACGGAGCTCCTGCCCTTCCGAAAGGGCTTGAAAACCTGGCTGGCAGGACAGGTTTGGGGACCCGGGAACATGGGTTCCCATACCAAGTGGCTTATATAAGGACTGTCCCCTGGGTTGGTATATGGGAATTATTGGTATATATCCCTGCGTTGTTTTAACTCTGACTGTTTTAACTTTGATGTTTTAGTGTTGGTTTTATTCTTGTTTTATTCTGGCTGTAAGCCGCCCAGAGTCGGGTTCTCCCGATTGGGGCGGGGTATTAAATTTAATTAAATAAATAAATAAATAAATAATGTGGGCTGATATTCTGTGGGAGAGATGCTCCGACAGATAAGATGGTTCTAAACAGCATAGGCCGGGCCTTGAATGTCAAAAATAAAACCTTGAACCTGATATGGTAATCAACATGTGAGATTAACAATTAGTGGACTACTGTCATAAGGAATCGTCTGTCCAAGTAGGGGTTCAACTGTGCTATTTGGTGCAACTGAAAAAAGGCAGCTTTACCCAACGTCACAAATTGAGTTTCAAAGTGTCCAATGGTGTGAATTTCAACAGCAAATTGCCACTAGTTTAGATGTTATGTATGTGGCTGATACATGCCAGGAACTATTACTACCTTTCTTAACTAGTGGCAATTTGCTGTTGTGATTTGTGCCACTAAACCAATGTCAATCGGTGTAAGTAACAAGATTCTGGCCAACTGATATAATTTTTAAAATGTATTTTAAACTAGAAAAACCCCTTCTAGTGATCAAAATACTTAGAATATTTTAGAATAATTTGGAGTACAGGAGTCCCAAGGGTGTTTATGGCCCTCAAAATATTGCAAAATTGCCCACCTCAACCTTAGAGGGCAAAAGAAGACATTCTAAGCAATTCCCCCCTCCCTTTAAATCTTAATTTTACTGATGACTCATTGAGAACTACAAAGCTGTTTCTTGGGGCCACATATGACCTGCAACTGTATTTGTCCAAACTTATTTAGGTTACTAATATTTTTATTCTATGAAATAATTCCAATCATACCTCAATGAACACTCATATCATCCCCAGCAGTCATTGTGTAATATGCTGTAAAGTGTAACCCGTCAGAACATTCAACAGGCATAGCTCCTTCTACAGGACATAAGGCCATGACATCATATAACAGCAATGGTTTAGCAAAATCAGCATTATGTCAGAGCTTAATATTTTTAAAATAGAGGATATAGCACAGTGATGGCAAACTTTTTAGAGACCAAGTGTCCAAACTGCAACTCAAAGCCCACTTATTTATCACAAAGTGCAAACACAGCAACAAGGGAGGAAAAAAATGCTCCCATTGGGCTGTTGGGCAGAGGAACAGGGTGGACACTGTGCTGGGGGAGCGCTCCCATTAGGGTGCTGGACAGAGGGGCAGGGCAAACTCTGTGCTTGTATGACTGCACGGGTGCCCACAGAGAGGGCTCCGAGTGCCACCTCTAGCATGTGTGCCATAGATTCTCCCCCACTAATATAGTGCAATAAAGCCCTTAACAGTTTAGGACCATGCTATCTGAGGGAGTGCTTCTTCCTAAGAATTGTACCCAGAGCACTCAAAACTCTCAAACTATGTATTGTCATGCCTAAAGAAGTTTAAAAGGCTGTGACAAGAACAAGAATTTTATCTGCAGTGGCCCCCAATTTATGGAATGAGTTGCTTGTGGAAATTAGATCTGCTCCCACAATTATGGCATTTCAAAAACAGCTAAAAAGCTTCCTTTCCCAAATGGCATTTCCCCCTGAAGTAAAATCCTATTATTTTCAATTTAAGTTTAATTCAATTATGATTTGTTTTTGTTGATTGAGGTATATTTCGGTTGTGAATAGAAAATACAGTGGTACCTCGCTTAGAGAGCATAATGCATCCCATGTCACTGCTCTTTAAGCGAGTTTGCTCTTTAAGTGAAACATCATTGTAAATGACCAATTGTGACTTCTGGGGGGAGGATTGCAAACTCCAATGTAATTGTTAAGTGAGTTTCTGGTTGGTTTTAGTTGTTGAATCAGGCAACCATTCAGAGAAAGTTTTGCTCTTTAAGTGAGTTAGTTGTTATCAATTAGTGTAAGACTCTACATTTATTAATGCTATCTAGGTATGTATTTTACCATCTTATTTTATTTGGGTTGTTCTGTTTATATTGTTTTTTGGACAGTTTATTTCATTTTTGTAAGCTAGCCAGTGATGCTTGTACCAATTGGGATGGGGTATAAAATAAATAAAATCCTTCACACCACAAAGTATGTTTAAAAAAGAAGAGCCCTTCACACAATCTTTTGCCTATACTGGGTCTTTCACAAACAGTAGCAGTTACAAAAAACTTTTGCAATTTCCATATCATATTTTTCAAAACAATGTACCTTCTTCTCCAGGTTTTGATGGCACCCTATTCATATTTCTTACAGGACGAGGTGGTGTAGGTTTAACCTTGTTTGTCTGTTTGGAGATTAGCTTTATAGGAATGCGTCGACGAACATCAAGACCACCCAATGATCCAGAACTATTTGTCCCTTGCAAATCATTGTCTGCATGAAAAATAAACATAGATATGTCAATTTCTATTTATCCTGATGCTAGATACCATTTGATCTCCTTCAGAATGTTGAGTTACAATGACACATACATCCATAACTGTTTGCTTGTAAAAGTGCTCTTATACTCATGAAAAAGCAGTCTGCAAGGTTTCTACAGCAAAATTCTAAATAAGAAGCTCTCTTACACACTCAGCATACAACAGTAAGTTGTCCTTTTTTGTTTGATCATACCAAAAATGTGTATTCAGATATAAACTCTGTGTGGTATAAACTATAATTTTGTAGATTACTATCAATTTAGGAAGAATCATAGAAAATTTAGAATTTTTATTGTTTATTTTAAAAAAATTAGGCACCATGAGTGACAGCCTCATATATAAACAACACAAACCCATTCTCATTTCATCATAACCAAGCTTATTACTAATGAGACCTGGTCTGTAGTCTGTACTCTTTGAATCTACATATTGCTCACTTGTACTCCTTTGACAAGAGTCTATAAATCCCACCAGCCACTTATGTATACCTATGACCCATTAGTGATCCAAAAATGCTAGAAACAATTTCAGAAACACATTCATAGTCTGAACTTTCATTTGCATGTCAAAATGCTGACAAATTGCCAATAAGCAAAGCTTCAGACATTTATACAAATATCTGAAGCTATACTTACTAACAATTTGTCAATATTTCAGTATATAAAAGTCAGACATGTCTATCCCAAACAAGAGAAGCCTAACCTTACTGCACCCTTGAGGCTGTGTAATTTCCAAGTGCATGAACTGCTGCTGATATATTCAGCCACCAGAGACTATTGGCAGCTGCAAGTAACAGAAGCTACTGTACTTCTATAAGATACTTCAATACAGAAGCTCCTGGGAACAGTATTATTGTGCAATAAGCACAATATGTGCTTATTGCACATATTGATTGCAAAAATAAGGAAAAATGAAGAATTTTAAAGCACCTATGTGTATGCAATGCCAAAAACAACAAACAAAGGTCCTGTTTTTAAAAAGTGTGAATATAAACTTTATTGGGCAAATATTTCTAGACCTATTAGGAAATGAAAACCACATACTTTAAAAAGACATAATCAGCCCAGGAGCTCAAGACATGTCAGAGTTCATGCAAATAATGTTATAGCTAACAAATTTAATTTCTATCAAACCTCTTTATTAAAAAAAATCATCAAAGCAAATTATTGCACCAAAACCACAATAATCAATTAACAGTAATTAAAATTACTAGTCAAAAAGGAACTGAGCACATCCACTGCACCAGTGTTCAATACAGAACAAGACTTTCCATGAAGAATTCTAGATTTATGAAATTCTTTTTCTGTGGGGTAATTATAACAGAGAAATAACAGTCTAAAAATGAAGTTCTCTTTAAACACTGTATTTTTTTACTTTTCAACTGGGTAACTTACACGATCAGTGTTGGGGGCAAAATGCCAATTACCTGATAACTGCCCAGACAGCACTCTAAGCCAGGGGTGCCCAAACTTTTCAGGCTGTGGGCAGGTCACATGGTTCAGGGAGCCTATCACTATGCCCTGGGGGCCAAATCTGGCCCCTGACACCATTCATCCAACCCACGAAGCCCTTGTCGCTCATGCAGACGTGTTTTACTTCCATTTCCAGGAGCAACGAGGGCTTCGCAAGCTAGATGAATTGGCATCGGGGCTGGCTCCAGGCCATAGTTTGGGCACCACTGCTCTAAGCACTATGGGACAGTATATAAATGCAACAGCTATTGCTGCTATTACCATAAAAATGTGAGAGACCAATAATAAAAGCCATAATTATCAAAACAGTCTATTTGCCATGGGGAACAAAAAACTATGGAATCCGATCAATATAAAGCCATTTTAAAAAAAGCTGATCTTAGTATGGTGCCTTTAAGACACTGCAGCTAGCATAAGCCATGCATATCCATACAAAGCACTCTCCCAACACTGGAAGCATTCAAGAGAGAACTGGTCAACCATCTTGTCATATCAACTTTGATTCAGATTTCTGCATTGATCCTGATGTTAGACTCGATGGCCTAAAAGACCCCTTCCAACTCAGTGATTCTGTGATTGTATAATCTATCAAGGATGCGACAAAAATATCTTTAATCTTGTAGCTACCTACTGTACCTCAATAGGTGATTTCTAAGCTTATCATATAACCCGTAGCACAATGTTTAAAACAGCTTGCTGGAGTTTCCCAGATCCATGTCCAGCTCATCTTCATTCAATTCCAACTGTCAAGACCTATCCTGGCCAAACACAAAGGAAATCCAGGCAACGGTTTCTTTCTCCCTCTGCATGTCTCGCAGAATCATAATGAGGGCCTGGTACACAGCAATCAGTCTTCTTCTGAGTCTTCTTCTTTTGTGTCTAAGTCAGACTTTAAACTGGCAAAATAAAGTCACTTTTGGGCGACTACTGTAGTTCCTTTCACCTGACCTAGTGTGAGAAAGATTAGTTGGTACAACCAGGTTGTCATTGCCCGGGCTACGCCCGATTATGGCTCAAAAATACATCCTTTCATATTATGATGAGCTCTGGTGGCACAGTAGTTTAGCTGCTGCACTGCAGCCAAATCAGCTGAAGTTGTGAGTTTGATTCTGATGGGACTCAAGGTTGACTAAGCCAAGGTTGGTAAAATGAGTGCCCAGCACATTGAGGGCACAATGCCAATCAACATGTGAACTGTCCAGAGTGCACTAAGTGCCATGGGGCGATATGTAAGTGTAATTGCTATTGCTATGAGCTAGTTCTGGAGTTATAAATGGGACAAAGCTGTATGCTAAGGAATTTATGTCCATTTATGAACAGCATCCAGCCTGAAGTGACATAGCTGAGAACATGACAACCACCTCCTCCTTTGATTTTGAAAACTAGTCATTCCTATTCTTTCATGTCTAGGTCTGACTTTAAACTTCCTCAAGGAAGTCACCTTCTGGTGAATTCATTCTGTAGTTCCTTTCGCTTGACCTAGTGTAAGAAAGATGAGCTGGCACAACCAGGTTGCCATTGCCCAGGGTATGCCTGATTGTGGTTTCAAAAATACCACAATATTCGAGGAGGCTCTTTCTGTGGACCCCTCTCAGAAAGAGTGAAAGCGAATGAGACGCGCTGGGAGGAAACCACACCAAAGGCAGGAAGAGAGTATCTATAACAGTGGTGCCAAAACTTTTCGGGCCATGGACTGGTCACGTGATTCAGGGAGACAATCACTATGGCCTGGGGGCCAGATCTGGCCCCCGAATCCAATTAATCAGGCCCACAAAGCCATCGTCGCTCCTGGAAGCGGAAGTAAAACATGCCCATACAGGCGCGTTTTACTTCCGCTTCCAGGAGTGACGAGGGCTTTGTGGGCTGGGTGAACTGGCTTCAGGGGCCGGATCTGGCCCCCAGACGTATTTTGGGCACCTCTGATCTAAATGCAGCACCCAAAGGCCAAAGACCAGGAGGAACCCAAGGAGTGTCGACAAAACATCTCAAGCTTGGCAAAACAAGAAGGTGGGTAGGAAAGCGAAGCTGGCAGCAGTTGTGGGGGCTAATTCTGCCGTTAGGGAAGAAAGGCGCCCTATGGAAGTCGAGGCAAGGCAGACCAGAAAGACTGCCTGAGGGAGGGACACCGGTTGGAAACCGGCGCCACTGAGGCACCAACCAACCGGGCTCTCATGACAGGAGGGCTCGGAGGAGGCCGCTTCCTCTCACCCCCTCAGGCTTCGCCTCAGCGCAGGCCGTGGAGCCTCTCTCGAGGTCTCCTCAGAACTCAGCCCGACTACGCCCAAAGGAGCTGGAAACACGGACTGGTGGCATAAAACCGACTAGGCCGCAACAACATCCCGAGTGTCTCCCCCCGCCCCGCCCCGCCGCCATCTCACTTCCCGCTCCGCCTTGGTCAAAGGAGGCGGCAAGGCCCGAGCCTCTTTCTCAGGCCGCGGCTCGAGTTTGGCGACGGTTGGAAGCAGGGGAAGAAAAAAGGGCGGAGAAACGGGGAAGCGAAGGGCGCAAAAAGATGCGGCTCCCCCACCTACTCCCCGCTCACCATTGTGGTCCATGGTTCGGTGTGGAGCACTCTGGGACCGGAAGTCCCCTCCGAGCGCCGCGGGGTGTGACCCCGGAAATGAACGTTCGCAACAGCGCGACCTCAAGGGGAAGGCCGTAGAAGGAGTTAATATAGTAGAACGACAGCGCCTGTGTTCTGGAGAGGGCAATGGCGGGTGCCTTTATGGAAAAAAAACACACACCCACACATTATATACAAACGAGGGCTGGGCATGAAAGGAAAGGGAAAAAATGCCAAGACGTAGCTGTGATGGGCAGTAACAATATATCTTTTTTTTAAATGAAAAGATCGTATTGAAGACAACAATTTATGTTGTTTCTAGCTTAGCTCTTGTTTCACTTGGAAAATAAAGTTCCAAAATTATTTTATTAATTTATTTATTCGTATTTATATACTGCCCTTCTCACTGAGGCAGCTCAGGGCGGTATTATTATTATTATTATTATTATTATTATTATTATTATTATTATTATTATTATTATTATTACTACTACTACTACTACTACTACTACACTTGTATGCCGCTCTACTCAGTAAAGACTGACTCAGAGCAGCTCACAGCATTCACAAATAACAATATTACAGTGCAAACCAAAATACACTAGCATATAACAAAACAATTAAATACAGTAAATACTATATAAATCAATACACCTACAATATTATAGTGTAATCAAAATACAATAAATAAATATTATCACAGCACAGTCCTCAATATACAATAAACAATTCAACAGTGTACAATATACAATACAGGAAAGAGCAAACAAAAAGTAAACCCTATTAATTCCAAATACGGCTGTAAAGAAGGCCTACAGCCCAGGCAACATCTACACGGGGGTATACATATCATTAAACATAACAACAAAGAAATCAAAAACATTCCCTAAAAACTTCAGATCTAAAAATTATAAAAATGTATTGGAGTAAACAAAACAAAAATACAAAAAGCGTTGTGGCACCTTAAAGACTAACTATTGGATTTTGATGTTAGCTTTCGTGGATCAAGTCCACTTATAGTCCATTATCTCTCATCCAACTTACAGTGTTCCAAAATGTTTCCAATATATAAAGGTAAAGGCAAAAGTTTCCCTTGCTCGAAAGCCAGTCGTATCTGACTCTAGGGTTCAGTGCTCATCTCTGTTTCATAGCCGAAGACCCAGCGCTGTCTGCTTCTTCAAATGTTTCCATGGTCACGTGGCAGGCATGACTAGACACTGGAGCGCACAGAAAGCTGTTTACCTTCCCACCCAAGTGGTCCCTATTTATTTACTTGCAAATTCTTGCTTTCGAACTGCAAGGTTGGCAGGAACTGGGACAAGACATGAGCTCATTCTGTCCTGCAGTACTTGGGAATTGAACTGCTGACCCCCTGCCTTCCAATCAGTGTCTTAGCCACTTGAGCCACTGCAGTCCCAATATATGCAAGATATTTAAGGAGTTTGGTTTTATCATTTCCATAGACACCTTGCCCGTGAATTTCTACAGCAGAGCGAGGATTTGAATCCAGGTCTCGATACTTAGGGCTGCTTGACCAGACTGGCCATTTTGGTGTGGGCTGATGGAATATACATAGGGTCAGTTGAGTCAGAGGGGGACGGAGTGAAATGCCATTTAGTACACATCTCATGCCCAAATGGCATATTCATTTCAGGTGATCCTTGGATTCTTCCACTCTCTGTTAAATAGTTCCTCTGTTTGCCTATGGAGGAGCAGAGAAAATGAAAAAAAAATTTGTCTGCTAAATTGCTGCTTTAAATTACTTAAACATTTTGTTGTTCAGTCGCACAGTCGATTCCGACCCTCTGCGACCCCATGGACCACCGCCCGCCAGGCACTCCTGTCCTCCACCATCCTCCCCAACTCACTCAGCTCTGTGCCCATTGTCTCTACAATACCATCTAACCATCTCATCCTTGGCCGGCCCCTTTTTCTTTTGCCCTCCACCTTTCCCAGCATCAAGGCTTTCTCAAGCGAATCCTCTCTTCTCATTTGATGTCCAAAGTACCTTAGCTTCATCTTTACAATTTGACCTTCTAAGGAGCAGTCAGGGTTGATTTCTTCCAAGATTGACCTATTTGTTCTCCTCGCTGTCCAGGGGACTCTCAAAACTCTCCTCCAACACCACATCTCAAAGGCATCTATTCTTCTGCGCTCAGCTTTCCTAATGGTCCAGCTCTCACAACCATACATTGCCACAGGGAATACCATTGCTTTAACAATACGAATTTTTGTTTTCAATATGATGTCTCTACTTTTCATTATGCTCCCCAGGTTTCTCATTGCTTGCCTCCCAAGAATCAGTCGCTTTATTATTTCATGGCTGCAATCACCATCTGCAGTGAGTTCTGATCCCAAGAAAGTAAAATCTGTCACTGCTTCTACTTCTTCCCCATCTATTTTCCAGTGACTGATAGGGCCTGTTGCCATGATCTTTGTTTTCTTTATATTGAGTCTCAAGCCAGCTTTTGCACTTTCTTCTTTCAACTTAAAATTACTCAATTTTTATATAAAAAATATTTTTATTTTTGTGTAAAGCTGCAGACAGTTTCTCAATTGGCGCTACACAGAAAGGCAAAGAAAAACAAATTTTCGGTTTAATTTAAAACATCAGTCCATCAGCAACAATTTAGCAGAAGCAATATAAATTTCACTTCCCCTGCTTCTCAGCAGAGAATCAGGAGAAGTTTCTGTTTGCTGATATCCAGAAGCAGCTCATATAAGCCACGCGATGATACTGGAAACTGACAGTAGAAGGAGACTTTGACAGGTGTTTATTATTATTATTATTATTATTATTATTTATTCAATTTATATGCCGCCCTACTCGGTGCAACCGACTCAGGGCGGCTCACAAAACTCACAAATATAACATTCAACACTATAATCAATTAATAAAACATTTCAGCTCTTTTCCTAACATAATTCTCTTTTCCAGTGAGTATAATGGTCGGTTACACCAACTGTTTTAATAATCCAATGCCTCTCACTTCTGTTGCAAGGAAACCAAATAACGATATCAAAGTGAACCCTGAAGTTCGGAAAATATACAAGTTTATTTTTTTTGCAAAACTTCCGAGTGGCCCTATTGTAAAATCTACTTTTTAAGCCCCATCCACTTGTAGAGATAAAATATATTAGAGTAACAAGTAACAGTCACCTACAATACTTCCGACCCAGAATCAATCTTCTTCCACAGCAATTTCCAATGGAAATTTATTTATATTTGTATACAGAGAGAGCGCAGGAAGAAATAATGCAACCCTCTTTCTGGACCAATGAGACTTTCCATTTTTACAAGAAATTCGGGGTTGCTGTCAGTCTACCTTTTTCAGTTCCTATGGTCTTTTAGTTTTGAGGGAAGGAAATACTTCCCTTCTCCAGTTTTTCTACCCACATGGCATATTAATCCCACCTGCCCAGCAACAACCAGACCTGTGGGAGCCTGAAAAGGGAAAGAATCAGAAAGATGCGACTTCCTGTGGAAGATCCACGAGACTTTTCCATTTAAAAAGTGACCAAGGCAAGGCAAC
This sequence comes from Furcifer pardalis, assembly GCA_030440675.1. NCBI lineage: Eukaryota > Metazoa > Chordata > Lepidosauria > Squamata > Chamaeleonidae > Furcifer > Furcifer pardalis. The sequence continues at coordinate 200,982,173 of CP126892.1, forward strand.
CTCTCCCTCCCTCGGATTATCCAGTGATTATCCAGTGAGCCTAAATGCTGGAAGATTCAGATCTGATAAAAGGAAGTATACACGGTAAACAATTGAATTGGAATTTGCTACCACAAGGTGCGTGGATGTTAATTGCAGAGTTGGCCAGTTTTCAGATTTACCAGCCGTTCCCAATGTGGGGCTCACGCCCCACAGGCAGGGGACTTCAATTCCCAAAAGCCTAAGTCCAGTACAGTGGCTGGTCGCTGCTTTGCTTGGGCAATTGACTGAAGCTTCTGAGAACTGAAGCCAAAAAACCAAAGGTTGGGAAACAAAGTACACATTCAGAAAGAGGAGGAGAAAGTATGCTTCATTTATTTATTTATTTACTTATTTACTCATATTTACTATCCCGCCCCAATCGGGTAGACCCGACTCTGGGCGGCTTACACATCATAGATTAAAATCACAGGTTTTCATGTCTATCAGAAGCAATGGGCTTCTGAATAATATGGAGGAGGGCTTGAGTGAAGAAGGACTGCATTACAACTAGCCTGAGTAATTTAAACACTGGCCCACAAAGTTGTGTAATTGTGAAAAAATATTGTATGTTATTGTTTGCAGTCTATATATAACCAAGAAATAGAAGAAATTCAGTTTTATGCGCAAACATTTGTAAACTAAGGTCTGGGATATAGTCTGGCAGATGAAAAACTTATTATTTTAGTTTAGTTTTGATACTACTCTGGCGCTGTGGGATATAGCTAGCATGCCTTAAGGCAGTGGTCAGCAAACTTGGCTCTCCAGGTGCTTTTGGACTTCATTTCCCAGAAGCTCAAGTCAGTACACCTGTTGATCAGGGCTTCTGGGAACTGAAGTCCAAGAACATCTGGAGAGCCAAGTTTGCTGACCCCTGCCTTAAGGTAAAGGTTTCCCTTGCTTGAAAGCCAGTCGTATCCAACACTAGGGTTCAGTGCTCATCTCTGTTTCAAAGCCAAAAAGCCAGTGCTGTCTGCTTCTGCACCACACGGAGTGCTGTTTACCTTCCCACCGAAGTGGTCCCTATTTATCTACTTGCAATTTCTTGTTTTCAAACTGCTAGGTTGGCAGGAACTGGGACATAGACGGGAGCTCATTCCGTCCTGCAGTACTCAGGAATCGAACTGCTGACCTCCCGCCTTCCAGTCAGCATCTTAGCCACTTGAGTCTTACTTAGCTTTAATAGTCCAACCAGAAATTATTGATAAAAGGCAGGATGTTAAGAGGATAATACATCTTTGAGCTGTTTGACTAGCTCAGTGAGTTAAGTATCCAACTACAGAGTCAGAAGTTGAGAGTTCAATTTCCCATTGTGCATCCCAAAAGCGTCAATCTGTGTGCTTAAAGCAAGCTCCAGGGTGTACCCATAAGAAAGGAAGAGAAAACCACTTCTGGGTACTCTTTATCAAGAATCCCCTGAAGAACTCACCATAAGTCATGATTGATTTGACAATACACCATTATTATTAAGACAACTGTGTTTACAGCAATCAAAGTAACGTCCCAAATGTTTGTGCATATTTTGTACTCTATTGTCTAAAGAAAGATGAAAAGTTATTTATTTTAAGTTTTGTCCTATTTTATATTTTTGCAGATGTCTAATTTACACAATCGATCCAATGAAAATATGGAATACCCACTTAGAAGCCCAGTTGAATTGTTTCATTCTGGGCATATAGTGAAAATATGCGCTCCGATGGTTAGATATTCAAAGTAAGTGCCATTTCCAGATTGAACCCCATTTATCTCTGTGCATTCTCCAGGGGTCTGATAAATCTATTCAGGAAAAATAATTGTTTTAAAATTAACTTAGTTGTGATAATTGATTGAGTAAATGCCACATGGGCTTAGAACTAGTTTGCACAAGAGTTTGATAAGTCTGTGTACTGTACTTTGATCTTGCTCTGGCTAGCTATTCTCTAACTATTGCTGCTACTTCTTCAGATACCGTATCCATTCCAGATATTGGTTATCATCATGGCGATAGTCTTCCTGTTCTTAACTCCTCAGAACAGTTCTTCCGAGGTCATGCCACACCAGTGGCATAGTGTGTGTGTGGGGCCCACCCCAGGCGGCACCTTTTTGTGGTGACAAAATTTCCGGAAGGAAATCACCGCCACCCAGCACCGCATAGAGCAAGCCTGACAGGGCAGACGGCTTAGCAGCAGCAGCCAGGGGGGGTGGGTAGAAGGCAGGCAGCGGGGAGTCCCAGCCCAACCCCAATGGGGCGCCCACGGGGAACAGTAGCGTTGTTAGTCCCAGGGGCTTTCCCTTTGGGGAAGTCCGCCCTGGGCGGCTGAAACCCATGCTACGCCACTGTGCCACACCAGTCTCTCAGGTTCTTCAGCCATGAAATCCATCTACATGCAGGGCCTCTCTTCCCAGGGATCTTTCCTTGCAGAGCGAGTTGGAGTATAGCTACTATAGCCTAGAAAACTACGACACCCCTGACATTTTGCTATATTTGTATTTGCTTACATAATTTTTAAAATAATTAAGATCTTTCTACTTGTCCTTTCCACAATAAATGAGAATAGCAGAAGAGGCATTGTTAACTGACTGAAACAAATTGACAGAACTGATCATTTTTAAAGGCGCTGGAGACTTCAATCATATAGCGCTTTTCTATTGAATCTTACTGACCATTCCAAAGTTCAGACTGAAAGTAGAAAACAGCCTTGAGGCATTTGAAATACAAATGAGTTGGATCTGGCTTAAATTTCTTTGGCCTCTACCCCACTTGATCAGAAGCATAGAGGGCTGCCTCAGTTACAGTACTAGAAAACTATACAGGTTCTGAATTGATATCAGCACTTAGTATGTTTAACATTGAATACATTCAACTTATTAAAGTTACTAACACATTAGTTAAAACACTCATTTCATACTCTTTCCCCAAAGGGAAAGGCATTTATATCTTGCTTTCAAAAATATATACTGTACTTCATAGCCAAAATATAATATAAAGGCATTTGGAATATAACACTTAAAAGCCTTACTTAATACAACCAAGTGTCTTAACCAAGAGAGGACACAAGACTTCTATTGATGCAGGAGACTTTTTTTTCCTACTGAAGCTGTACTGCTGAACTGGCAAACATAGCCCATTAAGTTTCTATTTTAAATGCCACATACTGTATATGGCAAATGAGAAATATAATGAAAATATTATCCATGGGAGATTGATGATGGATTTTTTAAATTCATGAGACAGCACAATAGACCTGACTTGGGTGCAATAGGAATAAGAGTCATTATGATCTCAGTAGCTACCTGGGATCAAATAGGCTAAAAGCTCTCTGATATGTGTGTTTATTTATTTGTTGCATTTATATTGCTGCCCCTCTTGCTGAAGCTACCCCGGGTGGCTCACAACATTAAAGCTTCAAAATATAAAGCATCCCCAATACAAAAGGTTAAAACTGTAAAAACTATTTAAACCCGTTTTAAAATACCCTCCCTATAAATTTTTAGGCCCTTCCTGAAGGGCAGCAGCTCTGCCTGGAGGCACAACTCTGTCAGCAGGAAGTTCCACAGGGCCAGAGCAGATACCAAAAAGGCCCTGCTCTTCACGCCAGAGGGATGAGCCTCTCTGGCTGATGGAACCACTAGGGAGCCCCTCTGGTCTGCTCTGGTGGGACGGGCCAATGACGGTCTCTTAAGTATCCTGGCCCACTACCGTGAAGGGCTTTAAAGGTCATTACCAGTATCTTGAATTGCACCCAGAGGCACACCAGCAGCCAATGCAGCTCCCGCAGCAGGGGTGAGGCATGGTCAAATGCCTCAAATGATAAGCTCAAATGGTGCCTCTACTGTCAGGCAAAGATTCTTATGGTGCTATATTAAAGATTAAAACTTAGATTTATTCAAGATATAATTCTTTAATATAGCACCATAAGAAGCTTTGTTGTGTCACTTGCCTTTTTTTGCCAGTTAAAGGGAAAGTGCAATTCAAAACGCTTTTTAACACTTTTCCTTCTTATAAGTGTAGTGATCCTATTGCAATGCTGTTCACATAAATCTTGAAAACCTACAACACTTTGGCTGAAATCCTGTTGCGTGACACTGCAAATAACATAACTTTTAGATGTGAATTGATATACAGTACATTAAGACATTTCCATAAACATCTATTGCATGCTGTGTTCAGTAACATGTCAGTTTCTTTACTATCATCCATTTGTATCTAAAAGTTACTCTGTGTTACATCAGGATTTCACCCTTTGTTTACTAAAATGTATTTATAAAGCATTACTATGTTTTTGTCATAAATATTTCTTTACTTCCAGATTACCATTCAGAACGTTAGTCAGGAAGTACAACTGTGATTTATGCTACACGCCAATGATAATTGCAGCTGATTTTGTCAGATCTGAGAAAGCTAGACACAGTGAATTTACAACAAGCCAAGGTATTGTGCTTGTATTCTATTAGATCTTTAATGGTTATAAAAGACTAATTTCCCTTCTGTGGCAATCATATAGCTAAGCATTAAATATATTTTTAAAAACATACAAAAATAAATTTGGTGTCATGAAGGATAGAATCATATACTCATTAACTTGAGAATAAGTTCTACTAAATTCAAAGTGATTGCATTAACAAGGTTTAAATCAGATCTCAGTTGCGTGTCCAGCACTGCTGTTGTGACAGTTCAGCTCTACCAAACTCCAAGCTTAATTATGTTCATGAGTTCATACATGTTAATCATCATGGAATAAACTGGCAATGGGTGAATTTTAACTGGTGTGACCAATTGTAGCAACATCTTTTCCATAAACCACACCAACATTTGCTATCCTGTTCCTCATTCAGATGCAGCTAGGCCATGAAGTCCCTCTGTCTTATATTAGTGTTTATAGTTTTCTGAGGCAGGACCTCTGCAGGAATACAGCTGTGAAAGAATTCTTCTGGCACAGCCTTCCCACCTCCCCACTTCCTTTGTATCCTGTACTTCTTAAGTGTTCTGTAGAAATCATGGAGAGGGCTAAATGGGTGATAGGGTGAGACAGCACACTTGAGCTTCACCCGATACATCACCCCACCCTATCTGTGAGTCATTCAGACATCTATGCATTGAACTCAAAGGCATGCAGAGAAGCTAGCAAGTGTGTTAAGCTGAATACAAGTACAGAGTTCCTCTGAGCATTAATGCTAATCAGTCAAACTTCCTGATCAAAGGAGCTATGACAACACCTGGATTTTTATTTGTTAGCTGGGATGTTACTGGTTCGGACCGGTTCACCTGAACCAGTAGCACCCCATCAGGAGGGGTTGTCGGGGGTGGTGGTAAAACCCCAGGTGACTGGTTCAGTCACCTCTCCGGCCACCTCCAAAAATGTATTTCCGGGCAGCCAAAATGGCTGCCCGGAACTGTGCATGCGTCAAACCGTTTGATGCATGTGCAATTCTATTTTTTAGTGTGCATGCATCAAATAGAGTTTTGATGCATGCACACTAAAAAAACTGCATGCGTCAAACGGAGGTTTGACGCATGTGCAGACATTTAAAAAAAAAATGCTCTGCCCACGACGTCATGACGTCAGCTATACCTATGATGTCCATGACGTCATGGTGGGGTAGCGGCAATTTTGACAACCCACCACTGAATAAAAAGTTAATACCAAAATGGGCACACACACAATATACAACCAAGATCGGAATAAAACATAAAACTCAATAAAATTAAGCAATTAAGAATAAAATACCATTGTAATCCATAACTGGCTTTATTGCAAACAATTAAACAAACTGTGTGTGTGTGGGGGGGGGAACCTCAATTATTAGCACGTTTCCAAAAGCCTCCTTTAAAAAGGCTGTTTTCAGTGGTCTCTTGAAAGAAAGCAGCGATGGAGCTAGGCATAACTCTGCAGGAACATTATTCAATAAAGCAGGGCCCACCACCAGAGAATGCTTTATTTCTTGTTACAGATTTCCTAGCTTCTCTAGGGGTGGGAACTCTCAGGCTGCGTGATAGTGAGGCACAGGTATAACAGGAAGAAATTGTTGAAATAATACAGTCCAACAGATAACAAAGTCCCAAACCATGCTGGGCTTGGTAGACCAGCACCTTATACTTCTCATGGAAATGAACTGAGAATCAGTGCAAAGCAGCCAAGATTGGAAATATGTGGCTAAATTTACCTACCTCTAGAACCAATCTGGCCACTGCTTTTTAGACCTGTTGAAATTTCCATATCAAAAACTAGAGAAGCCCCACATAGAGAACACTGAATTTGCTTAATGCTTGTCACACAGAGATGTAAGAGACTTCCTAATGGTGAAGCACAGATACAAGGCTTACATATGTCTCCATGTCCCCACCATCCATTCATCACTTTCCACTGTTTCAAGCACAATAGCTCAATAGCAGTTAAGATCGCCGTAGCTAAACTATCCTATGAATTCGGTAGGAAATGTCAGGTGTGCTACTGTCTCTCCAGTTCAACCATCTATTGTAGCATGTTTATACTGCATCATCAATCTACTACATAAGATGGTAGTTAAGATTCCAGGATAACATATACAAGTAATACCTCATATAACATTAGTATCGAATAACACTAAAATCGCATAACATTAAGGAATCTGGGGGGAAGAATTGCATCAGATAACATTAAGATCCTATGGGATGCTTCAGATAACAACCGCTAAAGCCTGTGTGGTTACAATGTATCTCTATGGATCCCATAGGATTTTAACATGCATCAGATAACACTAAAAATCATATAACACCAAGACCTGTGGAACCAGGTTTTAGTGTTATATGAGGTTTTACTGTATTAAGTATTATGCTTTCTTCTGCAAAAGAAAAAAATTCTCATTCAGAATAAAGAGTATTATGACCTCTTACTTTGCTAATGTTAGTGATGAAACATTTCTATTATAGGAAAGTACATATGCATATACATTATATCATAAGGAAACAAAATCATTTGGATCCTAATATTAGGGAAGTGAGCAACATTCATAGAAGAAAAGTTTCCAATTCCTTCCTTTCTGGCAGTCAGGGACATCAACATCATCATCATCATCATTATATTGCCACCCAAATCAAACAAGCAACTCTGGGTGGCATAACAACAGTAAAAACATTACAATCATAAAATATTAAAAACACTTAATGGACCTTAAAGATTATCCTCCCCCTCACCATCAATTATTTAAAAATCATGGTTAAAATAACGACTAAAATAATAGATAGGCCTATACTATATAAGCCAGTAGGGTAGGGTCACCATGTCACCGGTGCCCCACACCTGCTTTGCTAGCTAGGTTTTTAGTTATTTCCTGAAGGGCAAAAACTCTGCCAGGAGGTGCAACTCAGTTGGTAAGAAGTTCCATAGGGCTGGTGCAGACACGGAAAATACCTTCCTCCTAGTGCTAGAGAATCAAGCCTCTCTAGCTGATGGTATCTTCAGAGAGCCTCTCTGGTCCACTCTGGTGGGACAGACAAATGTTCTTGGGGTGACGCAGTCTATTAAGTATCCTGGCCCACTATCATAAAGGGCTTTAAAGGTCAAAACCAGCACCTTGAATTGCACCCAGAGACACACCGGTAACTAGTGCAGCTTCCAGAGTAGTGGCGAAGCAGGGGTATAACGCCCACATCCCATCACCACCTGGGCAGACACATTTTGGACCAGTTGCAGCCCATGAATGATCAAGGGCAGCCCCATGTAGAGCACATTACAGTAGTCTAGTCTAGAGGTGACTAGAGCATATGTGACCATGAGCAAGGAGTCCCGGTCCAGGAGCGGGCATTACTGGCAGATCACACGGAGTTGTGCAAAAGCCCTCCTGGCCACAACTACCACCTGCTATTTGAGCAGTAGTTGCGAGTCCAGTAGGACTCCCAAGTTATGCACTGGGTCTGTCTGGGGCAAAACAGCCCCATCCAAAACCAAAGATGGTAACTCTCAAGATAACGCAGGGCCCCCGATCCATAGCCACTCAGTCTTGCCGGGATTCAGTTGTGGCCCGTTGTCCCCCATCCAGACCCTAACAGTCTCCAGACACCTAGACAGGACTTTGACTGCATCATTTGGATCACCACGGGCTGAGATCTACAGTTCAGTAGCATCAGCATATTGATGATACTTCACCCTGTGGGAACGGATGATCTACCCCAGAGGCTTCATGTAGATATTAAATAGGAGGGGCGAGAGGACTGAGCCCTGAGGCACCCCGTATTGGAGAGGAGAAGGGCTGGACGCCTCGTCCAACCCTAGTATAGAATGGGGAGGCAGGTTGTGCAGTTTAGAACAGACCATCATCTGAAAACCTTCTTCCCCCTGCAGACTTTGAAGACTTATCCAGACTTTGAGGGCTTTCCAAACTTCCACAATGGCATGTAGTTGCAAGTGAAGGAACAGTCAAGTGATTTTTCTTTTCTGAATTTCTTTAAGTTATGAATCACTGTGTTGTATGTAGATACATGCCATTTATTAGAAAACTCTATTTTGACAGGCGACCACCCTCTGATTGTTCAGTTTGCTGCTAAAGAAGCACAAGTCTTAGCAGATGCTGCCCGTATTGTCAGTCCTTTTGCAGACGGCATAGACCTAAACTGTGGCTGTCCACAGAGGTAAAATGTAAATGAATTTAAACATAATATAGATGCACATGGTAAAGTGTATATTTATTTGATTTCACCATTTAAAAGTTAACTTTCATGTGTCTCCTGGTTGGTCTATAGTTGTGAGTCTTTCAAATAATCTAGCCTCAATCCATTTCTTCTAATTTACGCAATTCCTTTATGATGTAGAATGACAATTTGTTTATTATTTGTTCAACGGACTTTTTTTTTTACCAATTTTGGGGTCTCTGCCCCCCCCCCGGCCAGGTCCAGGGAGGTGGGGAGACCCGATCCAAGCTGTTTCCAAAGTTCCCCCACCTCCCTGGAGGCTGCAGCAAGCCAAAATGTCAGGATTCAAATCCTGACGTTCTGGCTTGCTGCAGCCTCCAGGGAAACAGGGCTTTTTTTAACATTGTGTGATCAATGTATCTCACAGCATTAAAAACCAGATAACGACGAGACTTGTGGAACCAAGTCATAACGTTAACCGGGGTACTAGTGTACTTTGCCTGCAATTAATCTAGAGGACTGGAACTGATTTCCCAAAAGAATGTATGGTATTTGTTTTGAGACTGATAGTAAAGAGAAGAAGAAATGAGACTTTTGGACACAGAAAGTCATAGGTAGATGTAGTTCAAAATAAATGTTCCCTTGGTGAATTAAAAGTTGTCTCTGAATTTCCTTCAAAATGACGGATGATACAGGATAACTTTTCTGGCCCCTGTGTCCATGGATTACAGTTATATTATTATTTATCTACCTTGTCCTTTACTGTTTTCAAAACATAAGTTGAAGTGCATAGGAATGTGAGACCCGTTTACATCATCAGTTCATTGATATATTTTTTTCAAATATGTGGGATACAGTATATGCAGTGCTATATGTGCTTTGAATCCAAATTCATTATCTACAACAGGGATTCCCAAGCTTTTCAATCCAGGTGCTGGGTCACGCTCTCTCAGTCAGCTTCGAGGGCTGGACGGTCATTTTGCCCTGCCTGCACAATGGGGGTAGCCATTTTGTCCAAACAGTTTCAAAGGGGTGGACATTTTGTTTCTTGAATGACCTTGGAGGGGTAGGGGCCACATGAAATGACACTGTGGGCTGGATCTGGCCCATGGGCCTTAGTTTGAGAACCCCTGATTCAGAATAACAAATTAAATTGGTTAGAAAGTTAAGCTCAATTTGCTGATAGTTTCATTTTTATTAGTACAATACTTCCTCACAAAACACAACAAAATTAATAGGAAAATGATATGCATGACTTTCTCTCTTTTCTTTAATTAAAGATGGGCCATGGTAGAAGGTTATGGTGCTTGCTTAATAAACAAACCAGAACTGGTGCAAGAGATGGTGAGACTAGTACGAAATCAAGTGGAAACTCCTGGGTTTTCAGTGTCTATAAAGATAAGGCAAGTTCTATTACTACCTACTCAAAATATATACATTTTAATATTATATCAATATGTGTTTGTGTGGTACAACACATAAAATATTATTGATTGATATAAGTGATTCTCTTTACTTCTGCACAATGAAATGTATTGAAAAATGCAAGAATTTTGGATTATTAATTGATAATTTTTGTTGTTCAGTCGCACAGTTAATTCCAATAATAATAATGCCACATAAATGAATAGGTTTGATCATTTCCTAAATGTTTGTCCTGGCAGTTATAGCATCTTGGATTCTGCATCGTGCTAGCACAGCAGTCTGTTCTTTTTGTAAAGAAGCATTAAGTACAGTTTTCTTTCCAAATTAGGCAAATTTGGCAAAGAAATCTGGATATTGAGAAGGAGTGAAGAGATAAAATCCAAATCCTGAAAAAAAATAGTCCCTCTGAGATCCATTAGCAAGTTAGATTCAATTAACGTAATGATACAAACCCAGTAGAACTTCCTATTATTGATTGCCAAAATACACAGTTTCTTGTTGTATGGGTAATATTAAAAAATAGAAAAATAAAATTTAAAAGCTCCATAGTTACAGTATTTTTATTGCTTGGTATTTCAGGATTCATGATGACCTTAAAAAAACTGTAGACCTTTGTCAAAAAGCTGAAGCAGCTGGAATATCCTGGATCACTGTCCATGGGAGAAGTGTAGAGGAAAGACACCAGCCAGTACATTATGATGCAATTAAAATAATTAAAGAAAGTATGTCTATACCAGTAGTAGCTAATGGAGATGTAAAGTCTTTAAAAGATGTGGATGACATTAATCAAGCAACAGGAACAGATGGTAAGAACTAATTTATCTTTGGCATTAGATTTGGAATCACTGGAAAAATGATTTTGTTAGCTTCCCTACAGATTATGCCAGTTTAGTACATGCTTCTAAAAGTAGGTGCCATCAACAATGTTTTTATTAGAAATTATCAACTGTGCAACTCTTTTCATGACAATTCAGGATTAAATATGTACAGGATTATATCATACCATGACTTTTACATTATATAATACAAGAAATGAGTTTAGAAAGTAAATGACTGAATGAAGTATCTCACTCAAGACCTATGAATTCAGATCTCTCAAACTGGCATTGTATGCATGTTTGCTCAAGAGGTGCGCTCCAGAAAACAGACATAGACTTACATTATGAAACAAGTCATTACTTGCAGATTCAATAAATGAACATGTAGACTGTAATAATCAAGTCTACATGTATGTGGAAATTGTAGCAAAGATTAATCCAATACTGCATGTACTGATAAAACTAGTAACTTTTGTTTACTAGAGGTTTATATACTGTCTTATCAAGATCACCCCCTGTATCCACAGGTTAATTACCCAGTTTCAAGTACCCGCAGGTCTAAAAATATTCTGTTAAAAATCCTTGAAATACATATTTGCAAGACATAGTACCAGAGCTGGCCACTAGATCCTACTATTGTATATACAATGTAAAGTTGAGAAGGAATTGCTTGTTTCCAGGGGAATAATTTCCTGAGTGACCTGAAAGATTGACAAAGGCTAGAAGCAACAGAATGTTACATCTTTACCTTCCACATACATAAAAAAGGAAGTCAGCCAGTGAGCCATATTCACAGATTATGGTGTTTAGATTTCATCAGATGTGATCTTTTGCATTAATCATCTTCTTCCACTACTTCATTTCCTCTTAAAATACTGTACATTACTCTGTCCAATTCTATATGAGTCTCCCCAGCTATTATAATCGTCGGAGGAGGCCCTTCTCTTGTTTCTGTCACCCTCACAGGCAGGTTTATGCCTTTTCAGGCATAATTTAAGTAACTGAATAGACAGCTGAGAAAAGAATACAGTAAAACCTCGCATAAAGAGCGCCTCACTTAGAGACTAACTCACTTAAAGAGCAGAATTTTCTCCTCGCGTAACAACTAAAACCAACCAAAAACTCACTTAACAACTAAATTGGGGTTAACAATCCCCCCCCCCGCCAGAAGTCACAATTGGTCACTTACAATGGTGTTTCGCTTAAAGAGCCAACTCGCTCAAAGAGCAATCTTGTGGAACGCATCATGCTCTTTAAGTGAGGTACCACTGTATCATTGTAGGATTTTGTAAATTTTACTGCTTGCCAACATGCATTTTGGATTTTTATTCTAAAGTGTTTTTTAAATTAGTGATTTTAAAACTATTGTGTTTTTACTTGTATCTTTTTATTATGGAACTGCCTTGGAGCCCTAAACTGGGAGAAAGGTGGAAGAGAAATTGAATAAACAAAGAATAAATAATTATCATTTCTGTCTCTCACTCATTTAAATCTATTTGGTTTTAAAACATGTCTGTAAAAATATGCACAAGACAAAGCCCCAAAATAAATTATGCTGTGCTCAGATTTAACTTTTGATGTATATTTATTTTCATTTTATAGGTGTTATGGTTGCTAGAGGGTTGTTAGCCAATCCAGCTATGTTTGCAGGATATGAAGAAACACCTCTACAGTGCATTCAAGATTGGGTTGATATTGCTGTTGGACATGGAACTCCTTTTACATGTTTTCATCGTCATTTAATGTACATGTTGGAAAAAATTACTTCAAAACAAGAAAAGAAAATTTTTAATGTTTTATCAAGTACATCTGCTGCTTTAGACTACCTTAGAGATAATTATGGTGTACAGTAATTTTCTAAATGCTGCATTCATGTTAAGATTGCACTATTATTGTTGTAAAAAAATTATGTTCAGACAAATGACTAATGTATAGAAGTCTTTTTTTTTAATTGAAAGTTTTGAATTTACAGTATTGAAAGTATCTACAGCTTTAACAGTCATAATAAAGCTGTTCAAATACTGTAGTAGACACTGGCTATGCTCAGCTGTCACATGAACCTTCAAACTTGCTCTCAAATAGTAACCTTTGCCATGTGTTAGTAAAATGTCCAGATCTTTATCGTATCTAAGAACTTTAACCCTCTCTACAAGATACTAATAAAGCCCTTTCAAATAAAAAAATAATTATCTATGCGAGCGATTCTCAATGTTTTTAGGCTGTGGCTCCTGGGCAGCTGATCAGGCCAGTCATGTGGTTCCTCCCACCCAGAAGTGGAAGTAAAACACGCACAGCACATGCGCAGAATGCATTTAGCAGCATGGTGCACAGTTTTCCCCATTTCGTGGTTAAAATAGAACTCTAATTCTTTTAAACATGTGAGAAAGAAAAAGAATCCTTAACCAAAGATATTTATGAATCAAAGCTGAGTAGTCCAGTCAATACAAAAACTGGGTAGTAAAAGTTGCAGTTTATTGTCAATAAATATTTAAAATGGCTAAAAATTATTTTACCTACAATTACGTTGTCTCATTTAAATATTCCATACTGTATTTTGATTTCATGTTAATGGAATACTTATGGAACATTTACTTACCATTCCATTTACTTACATTTAGAAAACTGTTTTACTAATATTGAAAAAAATATTTCAATTTTCTGCTTTCCTCAGTAAATAATATTACAAGGGTGTCGCGGGTCTGATGAAATGGCTTCGAGGACCAGGTCTGGCCGATTGGCTGTAGGTTGAGAATGCCCGATTTATGGTTATATTAAAAATATTAATTACAGTGAAACCTCGCATAAAGAGCGCCTTGCTTAGAGAGTAACTCGCTTAAAGAACAGAATTTTCTCTGAAATGGTCACCTCACTTAACAAATAAAAACAACCAAAAACTCGCTTAACAAATAAATCGGGTTTCACAATCCCTCCCACCAGAAGTCACAATTGGTCACTTACAATGGTGTTTCACTTAAAGAGCAAACTCGCTTAAAGAGCAATCCCGTGGAATGCATTATGCTCTTTAAGCGAGGTACCACTATACTGAGGAAAGCAGAAAATTGAAAGGTGTTATTCAATATCGGTAAAGCAACAGTTTTCTAAATGTAAATAAATGGAATGGTAAGTAAATGTTCCATTCTTAAGTACTGTATTACATTAACATGAAATCAAAATACAGTATGGAATATTTAAACGAGACAACGTAATTATAGGCAAAATCATTTTTAGCCATTTTAAATATTTATTGATAATGAACTGCAACTTTTACTACCCAGTTTTTGTATTGACTGGACTACTCATCTTTGCTTCATAATTATCTTTGGTTAAGGATTCTTTTTCTTTCCTCTCACATGTTTAAAAGAATTAGAGTTCTATTTTAAGAAGTGCTAAAACAATTTTAATCCACTGTTACTTAGGGTTTGGGCACATGCATTTTCATCCGGTTTTTTTTTTTGACTCTTTGTATATGCTAGATGCTATCATTCTACAGTGAATGGAATTTAGATGGTATCAGGTTCCTCCTCCTCACTTTTGAGAGTACATAGAAAAACCAACTCTCTGTTGTACCTATTTTACACCATCATGTGTTAAGGAAAAGAGGGCATTTCTTCTTGATTTGTCACTCAATAAACAAAACCTGTATCCTTTTATTCTGGGTTAATTTGTCCAAGACAACTGCTCTACATTTTGTACTTGACAAAGGGACTTTTTCAGTTTGCTTCTTGATAAGAACATGATGCAAGCTGAAAGAATTTATATTGGCTACTCCCAAACTCGTGCCTGAAATCCTGGGATGTCACTGCCAATAGAACTTGATACTGGGCTAAATAAAACAGTTGTGTGACACTCTATGGCACACCCAGCTCTTTTCTCACTTTATCCTTCTAACAACCATGTGAGGCAGGCCAGGCTGACTGTCAGTGGCTAGCATCAGGTCAGATGGTGCGCTTCCTGGCTAACTGTGGACAGGAACTGAAGTTTCCCGAGTCCTATTTCAGCATAACCACCATGTTGCCAATGATAGACTTTCCCCATGTATATAGTATTATTTTAATCAACAGTTTCCATAGAGATAGCTGTGGTAGCCAGTTGCAGCTTGGAGCACTTTAAAGGGCAAACATGTTTTATGATTTCAAAAAGTTTGTAGATTGAAGCTCATGTCATGCGATGACATCCTGTTCTGTAAGTTACACCATTTAACACTGGTATCAGCCACAGAAGTTTTTCAGAAATAAAACATTTAGAGTTAATCTAAATACTGCAATCTATTGTTGCTAATGGCTGTGTGAAACTGTATTGTTGTGCTTGTTTGTCTGTCATCTTGCTTGACCACACCCTTCTCCCTTTGACCCGCTGAATTTGGTGTATAAAAACCATGCCTGTAAGTTTCACTTGTTGTCTGAAGTGGACTTGATCCATGAACGCTAACAATAAAAATAAAGCAGTTAAGTCTTTAAAGTGCTACAGTGTTTTTATTTTATTTTGTTTATTTTATTTTCTGATATGCCAAAACATTTTCAGTTTCCCTGTGGAAAATCCCAAGGGTCTTGTGGAATTCATTTAATTTAGGGGTGCCCAAAATGCAGGGTGGATCCTGCCCCCATTGCCAATTCATCCAGCCTGTGCCAATCCTGGAAGAAAACGCACCCACACATGCACAGAACGCTGCCATAAATGCACGCTTGACTGAGAAATGACAGCCGCGGGTACATTTACGGCAGCATTCTGCACATGCGCATTTTACTTCTGCTTCCAGTGAGAGGAACCACGTGAGTGGCCTGCTGAACCATGTTACTGACACGCAGCCCGAAAAGTTTGGGCACCCCTAGTTTAATTGTTGGGAAACTTAGTTAATGTGTGTGAAAGTTTAGGATTACTAAAGACTTTAGTGGGTGAGGCATATAATTAAGAAGGCTGTACCAGAAAGGAGAGTAGGAGGGCATGACTTTAATTGCATTGATCCAGACTTACTTGTTTGGAAAGAATTCACAAACAGCTGCTGCTGCTTCTCATATCCACATTGAAGAAATCTGCCTTGAGTCTTATCTATGATGGGTCCTGCTAGTTCAACAGCCCCAGAGTAAGTGGCCTTGAGATGTGTTCCACCCAACAAGAGAGACTTACTCTCTTGATTTTGATTTAAAGGAAGATATATGGAAACAGAAGGGTCCAGTTTAAGCATTCTGGAAGAACACAAGGTCACAGAATAACTCAGCTCAAGAGTGATAGATGGAGATGCTACGGTACAAGATTGGTATGGGGTGTAAGAAATGTATTAAGGCTGCCATTGGTTAACTTTTGGAGAAATAAAAAGCTAGAATAAAGTTCACTTTGGCTGCTAAATAGGCTCAAGGTAAAAAAAGAAGAGCATGCAGCACACTTTCTGATTATGAACTTGCACTTTCTAGATTATTAATATGAGGTGGCATCTGGGATATTTTAAATAAGTCCTCTATCGCTGGGACAATGGGCTACATGCAGACAATTTAGTGAGCAAAATTATTGAAGGAGATTTAAGATTAATATTATTACAATTGTTAATAGCCTGGAATAAATATAACTGATTTTAGATACATCTCTCTTGGCTTTCAAAGTTAAAAGCTCTACTGCAAAGTTTTATTAAGAGGCAAAATGTTATTTTAAAAAGTTATAATTGTTCATATAACAATGTTGTCACCCAAATTGGGTTTAAAAGTGTTATCACGCTGTAGTTAAGATATTCTTGCAATACATGCTGGGTTCAGCAAGATATGCCATTGCTTTGTCTATACGAATTTTTGTTTGTTTAAAACAGGGGTGCCCAAACTTTTGGGGCCGTGGGCCGATCATGTGGTTCAGGGAGCCAGTCACTAAGGCCCGGGGGCCGGGTGCGGCCCCCGACGCCAATTCATCCGGCCCGCGAAGCCCTCGTCGCTCCTGGAAGCGGAAGTAAAACGCGCCCGTATGGGCGCGTTTTACTTCCGCTTCCAGGAGCGACGAGGGCTTCGCGGGCCGGATGAATTGGCGTTGGGGGCCGCACCCGGCCCCTAGTTTGGGCACCACTGTTTTAAAACTATAGCAACCCTTAAAGTCCCTAAAAACACTGACAAAATTTTCACATCCACTTCCAGGAGCAACGTGGGCCGGACGGATGGAATTGGCACCACCAGGGGCCGTATCCGGCCCCCAGGGCGTAGTTTGGGCACCCCTGCTCTATAGGACTGACTTAAGAAGACAAAAAGAGCCCTAAAACTGAGCTGTTTGTGGCCTTCACCTGGGCCCTCAAAGAAACCCTTTCTCCGCTCTTTTGGCCGTCGGTTCCCCTTGGCGGGTGGCTCCGACCCTGCCTCGCCGGCCCGCCCTTTCGGCAGCCTGGGAAGGCCGCGGCCGCCTTCCCTTCCCCTCCCCCGGCTGCTTCCGCCACCGCCGAGCCGAGCCGTGCGTGTCCCCGCTCGGAGAAACGTTGGCGGAGGCCGGGCGGGAGCCCGTGGTGGAGGGCGGCTTCTTTCCCCCCAACAGTCGCGGGCCCTCAAATCCCTCCGCGTCCCCTTCCCCGGGTGATGAACGAGGCAGGCTGAACTAGGCAAGAGCGGGGTAAACGACAACCCCCCTTCTCCTCCGCCCAACCGAAACGGCGGCCAGAGCTTCCCTCAGAGAGGCGTGTTTGGGGCGCGAATGGCAGTCACTGAGGCGGCCATGGGGGGTTTGGAGTGGGGTGGGGGGATAATGCGTTTAACTGCGGAAACAGCCCATTGACTGGGCTTGTGTACACTGTGGTAACGGAAAGGGGTGTGTGTGTGGAGAACATGATGGTCCCGAAATCCCCCCCCCCCAATAATAATAATAATAATGGGACGGTGTAATTTCTGCGAGGTCTCTCGTTCACACGAGTTATTAACAACAACGGGGAGGGGAGGCAGCGAAGGGTAAACAAGAGTGGCGGGAGGACGGGCTGCTGTGAGACTTTGGCCGTGGGGAGGGGGAGGGAAATGTCCCTTTTTATCGGCGTTTTTGTCCAATTTAAACGGTGGTGCTCCTGTTTCGGAAAAGAAGGGTTGGTGTCATTTAAGGCAAGGCTTCTCCTCATCCCCCCCCACCAATTGTTTTGAAAATATATACTGTATAAAGTATATATAGAGCCGTATCCGACTCTAGGGGTCAGTGCTCATCTCTTTTTCAAAGCCGAAGAGCCAGCAGTTGTCTGCTTCTGCAGACATATCCGTGGTCATGTGGCAGGCATGACTAGACACCGGAGCGCATGGATATATATACAGTAATACCTCATATAACATTAGTATCGAATAACACGAAAATCGCATAACATTAAGGAATCTGGGGGGAAGAATTGCATCGGATAACATTAAGATCCTATGGGATGCTTCAGATAACAACCGCTAAAGCCTGTGTGGTTACAATGTATCTCTATGGATCCCATAGAGGATCAGATAACACTAAAAATCATATACAGTAAAACCTCAGATAACACTAAAACCTGGTTCCACAAGTCTTGGTGTTATATGATTTTTAGTGTTATCTGATGCATGTTAAAATCCTATGGGATCCATAGAGATACATTGTAACCACACAGGCTTCAGCGGTTGTTATCTGAAGCATCCCATAGGATCTTAATGTTATCTGATGCAATTCTTCCCCCCAGATGTTATGCGATTTTAGTGTTATTCGATACTAATGTTATATGAGGTATTACTGTACTGTATATGAATGAATAAATAAATAAAACCATAGTGAACTAATTCTCCTTAACTTCCCTGCAGGTCGCTGAAAGACAAGATGACTGTTCAATGGACAGCAGTAGCAGTCTTCCTGTATGCTGAAATTGTTATATTATTGTTACTCTGCATAACCATTATTTCTCCTGTGAGGTAAGAATGTGCTGTGTTTTCAGTGGCTGTTTTGTGTTTTTAATGTGTCATATACCTGAGTCGGGTTCACCTGAGTAGGACGGGATATAAATTTAAAAATTAAAATTAAATATACTGGAGCTTTCATCATATTGGAAGTTTGATGTAAGCTTGCCTTTTTGAGTATTGTAAAGAGATTTGGTTTTGTCGAGATGTGTTGTTGGCTTACTTACATATACTGTATTGATGCGTCTAGGACAGGCGTGCCCAAACTAAGGCCCAGGGGCCGGATATGGCCCTGATGGCGATTCATCTGGCCTACAAAGCCCTCATTGCTCCTTTAAGCTTAAGTATAACACACCCGTATGGGCCCATTTTACTTCCGCTTCCAGGAGCAACGAGGGCTTTGTGGGCCAGATGAATTATCATTGTGGGCTGCATCCATCCCCTGGGCAATAGTGACCGGTTCCCTGAACCATGTGAACTGCTCACGGCCTGAAAAGTTTGGGCACCCCTGGTCTAGGATAATTAAAAATAGTGTCCTGGTACCAATTGCCCACTTTATTATACGGTACAGTATTTGACTAAATCCTGTCTGGCCAGGTTATCCTGCTATGGTAGTAGAGATCATACTGCCAGCGACTAAGTTAGGTGGCGGTTAAGTAACCTGACAACCCTGAGGACTAGCAGCCTTGGGTGACAAAAGTCCACAAGGAAGGGTGATGGTCCCTAAATGGATTAAATCCCACTTGAATCCATCTTGATTTAGGGCAGAAGCTTCATCAATGATGGCCTGGAGCCAATGAGGACTTTGTGTGCCAAAAGGGCTCAGGACCAGAAAGTGACTCATGAAACTGGAGCAGTGGTACGGGTGTCATGCTGTGATGCGAGAGGCAAAGGCCACTTCCATTTATATGGCTGCCAAGACAATCTTCATGGCTGATTGGCATGATAGCCAATATTTGGAATCAGATACAGCACTTGAAAAAGAAGTTTGACAAACAGTGCTGGGAAAGACAAAAATGGAAGGGAAGGTTGCAAAGCAGCAGGAAAAGAGAAAGATGAAATATGAGATGGATTGACTTCATAAAGGAATCCACAGTCTTGATCTGCAAAATCTGAGATAGGAATGTTTAGCGATAGGACATTTTGGAGGTAACTTAATTAATAGGTGAAATGGTTGAAGTGATAGCCGTGTTAGTCTGTGCAAGCTTATCTGAGAGTAAACAAAACAGAACAGCAAAAAAAAGAAGACAAAAAATATTGTGGCATCTTAAATACTAACTCCTGTATTTAAATGTGAGCTTTCATCGACCCAGTCCAGGGTTGCCACAAGTTGGAGGCAACTTGGTAGCATATAACAACAACAGATGAAACAGTTGTGCTCATTTAAGGATCCTCTTACTCACAAGTAACACTTCGGCCTCCTTGCGATGGGATCGTGCCTGATACTGTCAAAAAATCCAAGCTTTTCCTAAAAGCTTGCCCTCTCACTCCTGACCTGGGTCTAGGTGGTAAGCAAGGTAGCTCATGAACTTAGTGTAGGTGTGGTATCGTGGCCAAATAAACACTCCAGTCCTCAGGTATTTTAAAAGTACCTGTACTGTATATTGAAATCAAAGTAAGTTATAGAAACAAAGTCCAGCAAAAGTTCAGAAAGCATCACAGCATGACACCCATACCACTGCTCCAGTTCCATGAGTCACTTTCTGGTCCTGAGCCCTTTTGGCACACAAAGTCCTCATTGGGCCCAGGCCAGCATTGATGAAGCTGTTGCCCTCCATCAAGATGGATTCAAGTGGTACATTATGGAATTGATATACAGTATTGTAAAACTGCAATACTTGAGACATACCACTACATTTGACACTCAGAATTTTAAAAATAGAAAAATTATTCAGACAAACATTATCTAACATGCTACACATACACCCTAAAGATATTGCCATCAGCGTCAACCTAGGACAGTGATGGCAAACCTTTTAGAGCCTGAGTGCCCAAACTGCAACCCAAAACCCATTTAAGTGCCAACACAGCAACAGGGGAAGGAGGAAAACACTCCCACTGGGCTGCTGGGCAGAAGGGCAGGGCAAACTCTGGGCTGGGGGAGGGAGGAAGTGCTCCCATTGGGCTGCTGGGCAGAGGGATGGGGCAAACTCTGTACTGCAGTAACTGCAGGGGTGCCCACATAGAGGGCTCCGAGTGGCACCTCTGGCACGCGTGCCATAGGTTCGCCACCACTTACCTAGGACACATCAACCCTGCTGCTTTGAGCCAATTTCTGTGATCACCTGTGCCAGAAACAAATCCAAAAAAGTGCTTTAAGGGGAATTGCTACAAAAGAACATTAGCCCCACCCACCTGGCTGAACAAAAAGCACTGAATGTCCATGAAAAATGTCCAGACTTTCTTGCATTTAGTTGTGTATCATGTATTTTACATGAGACACATTGACTTTAACCATTCCAACTCCAGCACAAGGCACAGGTTAAATTACAGTGTAGTTGAACCCTAGTTTCTTAAGATTTCTGCTGTGCAGTACATTGTAGAATTAGTAATTAATAGCTTTTTTCTTTATTCGTGTCAGATGCACCACCAGCATATAATAACATACAAAGCTAAAATTAGCACATCTAAAACAAAATAGAATTTAAAAGGACTAGATGACATCTGCCCTATATCAGGGCACATCAACAGCATTCCCTCTTGCCAACATAAGGTCCTCCTCAGTGCACATTGAGGGACATTGTGTGTATTGTATCATATGGGAGATAGTTTGTACTTCTCTGCATTCACACAGGCTGTCATCTTCAGGGAAACTAATTAATAACTGATCATCAGTAACTTCAGATGTAAGAAGGAACAATGTTAGGATATTAAAATAAGTACCCAGCATGTTGGAAGCAGTATATAAGTGTAATTGCTAATTGTTTATTGCTAAGGGCACAGATTCATTGTTTGGTTTTCTGTTCCTGTTGTGTTTTTATATAAAACGGGGAAAATGTGCTACTCCTAGTGATGTTGTACTACAGCTCACAGAAGTTCTTACTGTAGGATGATGGCAATTACAATCCAATAACATCTGCTGCAGCCTCAAAGAGGGTGGGGGAACTTCAAAATTAGCGCGCATCGGGTCTCCCGACCTCCCTAGAGCCGATGCGTGCTATTTTTGAAGTTACCCCACTCTCTTTGAGGCTGCAGCAAGCCAGAATGTCGAGATTCGAACCCTGACGTTTTGGCTTGCTGCACTGGCTGAGGACGTCGGGGAAGCCCAGAAACAGCTTGGATCGAGTATCCCCACCTCCCTGGACCTGGCAGGGGGGTCAGAGACCCCAAAATTGGTAAAAAAAAAAACCCTACCTTTTTTTAAACCAATTTTGGGGTCTCTGACCCCCCCCCCTACCGGGTCCAGGGAGGTGGGGAGACCCAATCCAAGCTGTTTCCAAAGTTCCCCCACCTCCCTGGAGGCTGCAGCAAGCCAAAATGTCAGGATTCAAATCCCGACGTTCTGGCTTCCTGCAGCCTCCAGGGAAAGAGGGCTTTTTTAAACATTGTGTGATCAATGTATCGCACAACGTTAAAAACCGGATAACGACGAGACTTGTGGAACCAACTTGGTTTGGTGGTGGTGGTGTTGGGGGGGCACTGGTAGTGGTTCCCCTCACGTTATTTTATCTTACTTTTGGCTTGTGTAATTGCCTGTATTGGCCCTTTAGGGCCATTGCTGAGCGTATCTGTCACTCATGGTGCACAGAGTGGAGTAATGTGGGAGTGAGGTGTACCTGTTTTTGCTTTTTGTTTGTTTTGTTTTGTTTTTGCAGACCTGCTTGCTCTGGTAAGGGCTGCAACTGCACTGCAGTTATTAAATTGTATTTTCAAAATGTTTTTCTCATTTTAAAATGCTGAACTAATACAGCACTCACCAAATCAGTGCCACATCTTGCCAGTTCAGCACTATTTCACTTGGTAAGGGAGAAATTTGAATGTCAGCAAAAGCAGTGGGTAAAAATGTAGTGATGATAATGGCAAGGAAGAGTGAGGGAGAAGTGGCTGCATGGGCACTTGTACACACCTTCCCATGATAGTTAAATGTTTTTGCATGAATTACAGGAGCAATTTAAACGTGAGGATACAATATAAAGTTTGCATCAACCGAAAACAAAGTTTATGGGTATGTGATTATACCCTTATAGTAGTTGAATTTGTTGTAGTCATGGAATAACAAGAGTTGGAAGGTGTTCAAGTCCAACCACCTGCTCAATGTTAGTTAAAACATTTCTGACAGATTGCTATCTAGGTTTCTCTTGTATACTTCTGGTATTGGAGAGCTCATCATTTCTTGAGGTAATTGGTTCAATTGTCATAATTCTATAACAGTTAGGAAGTTTTATCCCCTGATATTCAGCTGAAATGTGGCTTCTTTAATATGAGTCCATTATTACATATCCTGTCCTTAGGCACAGTTGAAAAGAGACCCCGCTCCTCCTCTGTATGTCAACTTTTCAAGTCTTTTAGGAGCACTATCATATCTCCCCTCAGTCGTTTTACTCGCTTTAAAAGTTGGCTTGGATAATAAAGTGAAGAAACAAAATGATAGAAATATCTTGAAGCAGTTGCTTCGAAGAAAATCTCTCTTAAAAGATCACTGTGGCGTTTAGCTGATTGGAAGATTGAAGAACAAAGTAAATAAGAAAACATGAATTGTTATTACCGTATTATTGTGAAATGGCTTACAAATTATAGCAACTTTGGGAAAGTCCTTTTTTCAGTAGCCTTGCTCAGTTCTTGCAAACTCAAGGACATGATTTTTATTGAGTCAATCCATCTTTTACGTCAGCTTCCTTTTTCCTATCACTTTCAACCTGGTGCCATTAGACGTGTTTAATAGTAAACAGATGTACTGTACTTCACTTTTAACATTATGTAAAATACTGTAAGTACTTTTACAATTTGACATGTCAAGGCGAGGGCAGAAACATCTACCAAAATATTTTTTACTGCACAGATATCTATTCTATTTGTACAGTACATCCATTTAAGACTATGTTTCCTCAATCCTTGCTCTTTTGAAATAACTTGCACTATTCATGATTTAGGACAGGAAAGCTGTCACTGTCAGAGAATTACTATACCTTATTTTCTACTTGGAAATAAGTTGTTTTGTTGTTCAGTCGCACAGTCGACTCCGACTCTCCACGACCCCATGGACCACTGTCCACCAGGCACTTCTGTCCTCCACCATCCTCCTCAACTCACTCAGCTCTGTGCCTTTTGCATCCACAATACCATCTAGCCATCTCATTTTTGGCCACCCCCTTTTTCTTTTGCCCATTGTGTTTATTGAAGTATAGTCACAAGTCAGTAGGATATTGATGTAGGCTTAAGGATTTGTTTGAAAGGTCTTGTTTTGAAGCTGTTGATAAGTTCTTATGAAAAAAGACAAGTGATAATGGGGAGAAAGTCCAGGACTACATCACTGTTCTTTGTCTTCTTGATCAGGATTCTCTTCTATTAGCAGTAGAGACTATGCATCTAAAAATGCATGTTTATTCTGAAGCAATTCCTAAAGAGTTAATTTTTATGTATTTTCAGTTAAGGTTCATAACAATTCTATATTTAAATAGACTTGCAGGGAAATTGATTGAACACAATTGGATCAAATAAATGTCACAAATAAAATGATTATTGTTAGAATATGCTAAGGTAAATTTATTAACAAGATAATCAAAGGTGTGATTTAAGGGATTTTCGTCTTTAGTATAAGGCTTTAAGAGGATCTGAAAGCAACAAATTAGTCTCATTAAACCTGGATGCTAAAGACACCTAGTCTCATTAGATGTTGGCAGAGCTGACAGGTCTGCTTTATACAAGGTATAATTGTCCTATTAGTGCCACTGTAATGCAATGTCCAAATCCTCAATGGGTGAAATCCTCTTGTGTACAGTTTTTGGAGACACAGGAATCTCCTCAGGACTTGGATCCAATAAATCTGTACTGTATTTAGGATTGTTCATATTTATTGACAACATAAGGAAATTGGATTTTAATATTAAACTCTTTTGTAATGGAAATAGCTAATAATTAACCTGATCTTATTTCACAAAGTGAAATGTTTATACATTTGTCTGTGTGCACGTTGTCTGAAATACTACAATTATGTTTTATAGGTGGCAGAAAGTTTTTAGGATTCAAGTATGGAATAAGATTACAAACTATTGGAACAAGGCTTTCCTTGCTATTATAGTTCTATTGATTGTTCTGTTTCTTGGTAAGTAGGAGATTTGTTTCTTCTACACTGGTATTAGTTTATTATAGGTTGGACATGTATTCAATATCTATTTTGGGGAATTATTTTGTTCACTGTGTATTGATTCTGCTGCTGATAACCTGAGTCAAAGTATGTTGCTGCACAACAAGTTTAAGATTTGACATGAGCCTATTGAGGCAGGAAGTAATTTAAAAAGAATCAGCAGGTGGCACCATTACTCTTTAGTTATCGCTTGGATTAGTGCATTAAAGGGAACACTTTACCTGGGTTCTGGAAATTAACTACTGTATTTGGATCAGGAAAATATTTGGGCTTACAAAAGTTTTAAATTACAATTTCCACAGTCTGTTATCCCTAGCTATGCTAGTTTGGGCTTCTGGTGATTCATTTCCAAAACATCTGGAGCAGGGGTTCCCAACCTATGGCCTGCAGGCCAAACCCAGCACACAGCACCATTTCGTGTGTCCCACGCCAACTCTGCCGTACCTGAAAGTCAAAGTGGACACATTTATGTCAGCTGTAAAAAGTGCCTGTCCATGTGTAAATTTTTATTTTTATTTATTTATTTGTTGGATTTATATAACCTCCCTTTTCGCCTAAGTGACCCAAGGTGGTTCACAAGGTCAGTTAAAACTTATACCCAATGCTAATTAAAATTAACTACAGTAATACCTCGGATAACGCTAAGACTTGGTTCCACAAGTCTTGGTGTAATCCGATTTTTAGTGTTATCCGATGCATGTTAAAATCCTATGGGATGGATCGGATAACGTTAAAGCTCCATAGAGATACATTGTAACTGCACAGGCTTTAGCAGTTGTTATCCGATCCATCCCATAGGACCTTAACGTTATTTGATCCAATTCTCTCTCCCAGATTGCTTAACGTTATGCGATTTTAGCGTTATCCGAGATAAACATTATCCGAGGTATTACTGTACTATAAAACTATCTAAAAGCATTTATAAAACCTCCACAATCCCTTTAAAAAGAAGGACACCCAGGCAGGAGTAAATAAGGACCCCGGGAGGGGCTACATAAGCCAGCAGGGCTGGGTTGTGGTACCAGTTGTACTCCACACCTGCTGGCGTAGCCATGTTTTTAAGGCCTTCCTGAAGGGAACCAACTCTGCCTGGAGGTGCAATTCAAGTGGCAGGAGGTTCCATAGGTCCGGAGCAGATACCGAGAAGGCTCCCCTCCTGGTCCCAGTGAGATGTGCCTCCCTAGCTGATGGGACCACTAGGGAGCCCCTACAGTCTGCTCTCGTAGGACGGGTCGACAACCTTCAGTTGACACGGTCTCTTAAGTATCCTGGCCCACTACCATCAAGGGCTTTAATGATCAAAACCAGCACCTTGAATTGTGCCCAGAGGCACACTGGCAACCAATGCAGCTCCCGTAGCAGTGGTGAGGCATGGGCCTAACGCCCACACCCCATCACCACCTGGGCAGCCGCATTTTGAACCAGCTGTAGCTTCCATATGGTCATCAAGGGCAGCCCCATGTAGAGTGCATTACAATAATCCAGTCTGGAGGTGACCAGTGCATGGGTGACCAAAATTAAGGAGTCCCGGTCCAGAGCAGGCGTAATTGGCGGATGACACAAAGTTGCGCAAAAGCCCTCCTGGCCACGACTGCCAGCTGCTCTTTGAGCAGTAGTTGTGAGTCCAGGAGGACCCTCAAATTACACACTGGGTCTGTCTGGGGCAAAGGTGCCCCATCCAGCACCACTGATGGTAGCTCCCAGGATAACGCAGGCCCCTGAACCCATAGCCACTCAGTCTTGCCAGGATTCAGCTGAAGCCCATTGTCCCGCATCCAGACCCTTGCAGTCTCCAGGCACCTAGATAGGACTTCAACTGCATCATTTGGGTTCCTATGGGCTAAGATATACAGTTGAGTATCGTCACCGTATTGATGATACTTCACCCCATGGGAACGGATGATCTCACCCAGTGGCTCCATGTAGATGTTAAATAGAAGAGGCGAGAGTACCGAGCCCTGTGGCACCCCATACTGGAGAGGCCTAGGGTTAGAAAACCCGCCCTCCAACTACACCGACTGGGTCTCGCCCCTCAGAAATTAGGGAAACCAGGACCACACAGTGCCCTGAGCTCCCAATCCTGGGAGTCGTTCCAGAAGGATACTATGGTTGATGGTATTGAAGGCCACTGAGAGGTCAAGGAGAGCAAGGACAGAAGGATTACCCCTGTCCTGCTCATGCCAGAGAGATTTTTAATATATTGCCCCTATCCAGATTTTCTTAAGGCTCCAAATCCTGTCTTCTAACTGATCCATCATTCATTTGTTACCACTTCCAATTGAACTTTGATGCATTTAATTTAGTATTAGTCCTGGGTATTGTATGTGTGAAATGGTCCTTGCTGTGAAATGTTTGTGTACAGTACTGAACTTGTAAAATAATAAGACATTAGAAATGGAGTGCAGCCACCGTCTATTTTTCACCCACAGATGCCGTAAGAGAAGTGAGAAAGTATTCCATCATTCATTTATCTGACAAAACTACAGCTGCAAGAAGCCCCAATGCATTTGATCACGTTCAAATGAAACTTTTTAGATCACAACGAAATCTCTATCTCTCAGGATTCTCCCTTTTTCTTTGGCTGTAAGTATAAATAAGGACAATTGGCCTCTGTTGAGTTGTCTTGAACTCATTCCATTTCAGTTATGCAAGCCTAAATGAGCAATAGGATTCTGGCCAGAGGTTGTTAGTTAATATGATGAATTAAATGAGGTGTGTTGTTGTGAAACAGGAAACAGAAATGTGACTCAAAATACTATTTTCTAGAGTGATCTCCCCCAAGGTCCTTCTCTTTCAGAAGAGACTCAGTAGAACTACTTGTTTTAAAAAATTGCTTTAAAATTTTTTGTTTTAAAATGTTTCTCTTTTGTTAAAAAAACAGATCAACATGTAGAACGCTTATAGCATGAGTCCTCAACATTTTAAAGCCGGGAGCCAGGTGACACTCCTTCATAAAGCTTTGGGCATTGGGCAGCCATTTTGCCCGCCCTCCACCACATGACACTTCCTGGTGTGGTGAAGGCGAGGGGGGAGACATGAAATGGTGCTGTTGGCCACATCTGGCCCATGAGTTGAGAATCCCTGGTCTAAAACTTCAAAAGGAAACTTCCTGCAGGAATACTTCTTGTTCCTAGCTTATAGTAATCTTCCTGAAAGTAGGAACACTACTGATACATTTTCAGAGAATTGATTCTGTATGTGTACCCTGTATGTTTATCCTAATATTTTGAACTCAAGAGCCTGTGGCAAAGGGGCTGGAGAATTCAGCAAGAACTCTTCTACAGTACTGTACTGGCATACTATAAGAAGCACCAGTACCATGAGAGGAGACCTGTCCAGTTGCTATTCAATTTCATGCCTCTGAACATATTGATGGGGCACTTCCAACCTTCCCTCCTTCCAGCAAAGCAAAGCAATCACACGTATATACTGCCCCATAGCTTAGGTTTTTGCATGCAGAGCAGCTGTCAGCTTAAGAATCAGTTAAAGAATGACAAACTTTATTTAGCAAATAATTTTTAAAACTTAAGATGGGGGGGGGGGAATCACTGGAATAATGGGACTTACATTAATATGGACAAAGAAGTTAAAACAATTTCAAATTCAAATTAGTTCTAGATTTGTATTTACATTTAATTTAGCCCTAGGGTTGTATTGATATTGCAATAAACTTTTGGCTTTTCTCCTACTCATAGTGTACTGAGACGTATGATTTCCCTTATTACTTTGTTGGCAAAAGAGATGGGAGTCCAGGCAGATCTAGAAGGGCAGGTAACAAATGCCAATGAAGTTGCCAAGAAATACTTGGAAGAGAATGAAAAACTGCACCAAGTATGTTTTATAGCCGAATTGATTTGTTTGTTTGTTTGTTTGTTTACATGTCCATTTTACCATTGGCTGAATTCCAAGGAGCTCCTTCACATGAACATGAAATGCAGAGATTAACAATGGACTTCTGATTTAGGATAGGCAACAGAACCCAGTTCTGTTAAGTTTAATGTTCAAATTGACATATACTGTATATTTTAATTAAATAAAGTTAATAACATCAAATCTAAGTACAATAATTACATCTCTTAATATGAATCTTATTTTTTCTAAATTGTTTGTGTACTTGGTCCATGTTATCCAGTTTTAAAAATAAATTTGTGGACTGCATCAGTTTGTCTAAAATAGGAGTTCTCAACCTGTTAAAGTCGGGGGCCAGGTTACACTCACTCAGATATCTTCAGGGGCTGGGCGGCCATTTTGCCCTTCCTCCACCACATGGCAGTGAGAGGTGACATCAAATGGTGCTGTAGGCCGCATTCAGCCCACAAGCTGCAGGTTGAGATTCCCTGGTCTAAAACTTCAAAACTTCCTGCAGCAGTTCTTCTCGTTCCATTTTTGCCCTTTCAATGGAAGAAGAATAAGAATCTGTATAGATAGTAGCTGAAGTCCTGTTGTTTAGTGTAGTAAATTTCACTGGATTAGGCCCATTGAATCAGTGAGGATTTTGTGAATCCAAAAATTCCATTGATTCAGATGGGTCTAGTTGCAGTTTACTTTAAGGTAACTTGCAACTAGAGTAGGCCCATTTGAATCAATTGATCTTATAAAATAATTAATTCCTCTTAAGTTTCCTTTTGAATTTTTAGACAAATCGATGCAGTCCCCTGCCTACTCTAGCGTGACTTACTTGTTTGTTTATTGCATTTATATACTGGCCATCTTGTATATCTCTCACTGTGGGCAGTGTAAAACAATTAAAACAACTTATAATGCTAATAAATAAGAATTCAGCCACTGTACCTCATAATTAAAGTATCATGTTTGGTATTTCATTAGTATAGCTTGTACATCATCTTGATAAAATTTTACTGATTCATAAACCTTGGGGGGAGTTGGATTTTTTGAGGAAGCTCCCTAGAATTTGTATTCTAGTACTCTTATTGAAAATAACGTATGAAGTGTACTTCAATGTAAGTATTTTACAGCAAACGCAATAAGCTTTTCTCAAGACAGCTCATAATTCAAAGTTTAGTAGGACAGAGGTACTGTATAATAATTTTGCGTCAGAAATTATTCTTGGTTGAAAGGATTTTTGCTGGAGAAACTGCTCAGGGGACGCCTGAATGAGGCTCCTTTCATGCCCCCCAAATCTTTTCCTACTGAAGTGGTACCTATTTAGCAACTTGAATTTTTTTGCTCTCAATCTGCTAGGTGGGCAGGAGCTGGGACAGAGACAGACACTCAATCTGTCATGCAGAACCAGGTCTCAAACTGCCAACTTGCCAGCCATCCAGCTAACAAAGCAAACTTCTTAACCACTGAGCCACTGCAGCCTCAGGGCAGAGATAACAGAGGGGTAAAATAGGCAAAGGTAATAAGGGATAAATGTGTATGTAAAGTGATATCTACTGGAATTTAGTAAACTAAACAAAGAACATTTTCTTATTGGCAGAGGCTGAAGGAGGAAAAAAACTGTGATATTGCAGATATGCCTGATGAAACCAATGAACAATTGAAGCAAGAAGTGGAAGACCTGAAAGAAGAATTAAATAAAAGCTTGAAGGGTATTTTCTTTTACATATTACTAAGCATGTGAATATACATTACAAGGAAGTATTCTTTGAACAGATATTCACAACTAAGGCAACATTCTTGATGTCTGAGTTATAGCAAGTATCTCTCAGCCTGGTCTTGTTGGTTAACTATGAGTTGCACAACTATGTAGCTAAAGTAATGGACACTTTTCCTCCAAAAGTGGGGTCATAACTGTTCAGATGTCCTTCTGCTCTTTGGTAGTAAACTGTTGAATGAGGAGCCACAACTGAGCTATGCTTTGGTAGAGAAACCTTTTACCAGAAAACAAGCAGAGAAGCAGACATTGGACCTGGTGATCAGGTGCTTGTGTGAGCATAGAGGGATAAAGTTTTGCATTATACAATGTAAAAAAAACTTTTATATTCTTGTGAGAATATCATTTGCTTTATTTTTTAAAAAGCCTGAATGATTACAGTGGTATTTTCCGTTTGACAAGGTCTTCTTTGGTAGTTTCTGTATTTGATTTGAGCTATCTTTAAAAAACACCACTAAGATGAAGGCAGAATTTTCCTGATTGTCTGTGTTCGCTCTGGATCTTGCAAGATTAGTGACACTTCTCGGTGTTTACTGGGCTCAAATGAGTGTCTGGATAATGTTACTTGTGACCTTGTCAGGATCTGACAAGTATATAAAGGGCTTTGAATATGTGTTGAGCTTTCATAGTTCTTCTATATTTTGAACAGAAACCTCTTAATTGATCTAAGACTCAAAGCCCCAACTAAAACACTTTTGTTTTATCCTAATTGACTTGGTAAATGAACCAGGGAACATTCTAGCCAATTAAAACGAATTCTATAACCATTCAATCACATGAGAGCCTAGAAATAATAACCTATTAATATTTGTGTACTATTATTTATTGGAGAAGTGCAAAGTGCTATTCTGGACCCTTAGCTACTTTGATAGGCATTGTTTGCTTGATTGACTTTCTCATAGTCTTAATAAATCCTTCAGCTGAGTGTGAATTCACTTTTCCTAGCCTGTCTGTCTTTCTTTCTCTAAGTTATGTATTGCCCATCTGGATATTCACACTTTGGGTGGTGTACAACATTTTAACACAGTATTAGAAATTACAACAATAAGCCAAACATCAAAACAAACCAATCTCCACTGGCAACTACAAAGGTAAATAAGAAATTAATAATAAAACTGAACCACTGTATCTTTTTTAAAAATGTCATCATTACTTCACATAGTAACTTTTTTCCACATGAAATACAATACTACATTCAATCTACAGGATTTTAAAATAGCATTCAATCCATGAATGGCCCTATGGGTTTTATTGCAATTATCAATTTGATTTAATCCAAAAGCCTGGTTTCCTTCTTTAAAAAAGCATATTCATGCAGAGAAATGATGCCGTTTCTCTGGAAATTATATCTAGATTTATGATTTTGTATTTAGCTCAGGAGAGTGTGATGAATTAGGACCCGGGAGACTTTGATTCAAACCCCAGCTTGGACATGGAAACTTCTCAAATATCTCCCATACATTGAAAATAATTTTAGGATTGCTGTAAGTCAAATGTGAGGGGACTGTGGTGGCGTAGTGGTTAAGACACTGAACTTGATGACTGGAAGGTCAGGAGTTCGAGACCTGAGTACTGCACGACAGATTAAGCTCCCGTCTGTGCCCCATTTCCTGCCAGCCTAGCAGTTTGAAAACAATAAATTGCATGTAGATAAATAGGTACCACTTAGGTGGGAAGGTAAACAGCGTTCTGTGTCTAGCCATGCCTGCCAAATGTCCATGGAAACGTCTATAGACACAGACAGCGCTGGCTCTTTGGCTATAAACGAAGATGAGCACCAAACCCTAGAGTCAGATACAACTGGCTTTTGAGCAAGGGCAGCCTTTACCTAAGTCAGGTGTGACTCGACAGCATGAAATAACAATTTCAGGTGTTATGATCTTAGCAAGTAAAATAACTGGAATTCACTATAGCTAGTGTCTACAGCTTATAAATAAAGCACGTATGGATGCTGAAGACAAAATTTGATGAGGTATATCATTTGAGCCAATGGACTCTACTAAAGATGGGCTCCTTGTATTTGCAGAAAAGCCAAATTACTCCAATTTCCCTTTCCAATTACAGTAATAAGAGAAAGACATCTCTAAATCATTGGTGAAGTTCACAGTTTCTTGCAGGCATTCTGGTTAAGCCAGAAGGATTCAAACAACTGTTATACTGTACTTATTCCAGTCTAATATAGACTTTTCTGCAAGTCTCAGCTGGCCAAACCTTTATCCCCTTTGCTCAGGAGAGCACTGAAATGTTCTTCTTCAATCACCATCAATGGCAGAGAGGTCGGTAGAGAGTACTTTTTGCCCAACTCCCCTCAGTTGAGCACTTTCCTAATCATCTCTTTGCTGCCGTTGAGACTCAGAACAAGTATTTTAGCACTGATGCCAGCTGGGGGTTAAAGAAACCTACTGGAAATCACTTGCTACAATCCCTAGTAAAGCAAGATTAGAGCATAGAAATAAAAATACAGTCAATGGCCAGTATGGTTGGACAAAATGCATGCAGATGCTGTTGTTTCAACAGAAGTTTGTAGCATACCTTTGCTGGCACCTGACCAGATACATATACATAAGGAAAGAAACTGAAGACTAAGAAGAAAGGGATATTATAGGAGTCCCTGAGTCAAATTTCTGCTGATCAACTGCACCTTCCTCACTTTGTCAGACTTAAAATCCTGTTTTTCATTCTCAACCATCCATTATTAAACATAGCCATCATTCATGACACTCATTTGCCCTTTTTTGATGTATTGTCACAAGGAGCAATACAGCTAGAGGTCAGCATATTTGGATGACCTCTCTCAATAGCTTAATCTTTTCCTTGAGCTCTTCCTAGTAAGGGAGGTCAAAGATTTGGCTACCTGAGGAAACTTGGAACTTGATGTATTGGGGTTTTGTAAAGCAATACCATCATTGCATATATGAATTCTTGAAATACATACTGTATTAGAAATTTTCAATTGTAGTAGTACAGTACTATATTATCAGTTTCTAGAATATACATTTTAAAAATACATCACATGTTTTGTAAGTATTTCCTCTGTATATTTCAGGTGTTCTCACGATGAGGACATTTGGAAGGGAAGGAGAGAAAAGTAAAGTTTACACAATGTTTTCTGTCTCTTATAAACAGACATGGTCTGTATACAAAATAAACATAAAAAGAACATTGTTCTTCTAGATGAACTCCTTACCACACAATTTCCCTCTACTGGCTTGAAAAGATAGGAATCAGTTTAACCTATAATGTTGCAACAATGGTTTTTGTGGTTAAAAACTGAATATAAATTTTGAAGGCTAACAGATATGAAGTAGGAAATTAATATTCCATTACGTGTTTTTTTTTCTGTAACTAATATTGCACTAAAGGACTGACATTAAGCAGATTCCTTACTTGAAATGTAAAACTTAGTTGTGAAATATAAATGTGGAAACATCTAAATTTCTTTATATATGTCAGCAAGTGTTATTACAAGTGTAATAACATAATAATACAACAGAACATTATTATTATTATTATTATTATTATTATTATTATTATTATTATTATTATTATTATTAATCATAATAATAAAACTATATGAATTAAGATATTGAATAGCTTGTTATTGGTCTTGTAGTTTGTTGTGCCAGCAGTAACGAGTCATATAAGATCTAAGTCCTTTGACTCAAACATTTAAGCCAATAATTCCAAATCATAGAAGAAGCATCTTGTATATAGTAGCATCTGTTGTGCTTTTGTGTCCCTATGTGGCCATAAATTAACCAATTCTATTCATAAATTCTTTTCCATATTTTGAAATATGCACATAGTCATACGAAGGTGTCATCATAGCCTTAGTTAGGCATTTAGTAAAAAAGCACACGAGATTTTCACTAGCTTCACTCTTTTATTACATTGTTCTCAAACGAAGAGGGCAACCTCTGTACATAGAGGTTTTTTATGTACATAATGGGCAAATATGATGGTATATTCTAGAAGCAGTTCTTATTGTAGCATTACTCTCTACAAGTGTAAAAGGATAATTGAGGGTGTAGGGCAAGGGTGCCCAAACTATGGTCCATGGTCCAGATCTGGCCCCTGATGCCAATTCATCTGGCCCGTGCTGCCCTCATCACTCCTGGAAGCGGAAGTAAAATGCACCCATATTTCTGTTTCCAGGACGATAAGGGTGGCACGTACTAGATGAACTAGCGTTGGAGGCCAGATCTGGCCCACGGGCCATAGTCTGGGCACCCATGGTGTAGGGTTAGTATAAGCCTCCCTTCACATTATTGCCTAAAGTGTATTAGATAATGCCCGGCTGGGGCTCATGACTCTTTCTGAGCTTGTGTCTTTGGGCAATGAAACTATCAAGGAAGATGGACATGCAATGGCACAGCACGTGGTTCAAGAGGAGGCAAAAAACCATTGGGGGACCATAGCATGTCACCAAGGGGAAAGTTTGTTCAATTCCTGAGTACTGCAGGACAGAATGAGCTCCCATCTTTGTCCCAGCTCCTGCCAACCTAGCAGTTTGAAAGCAAGAAATTGCAAGTAGATAAATAGGGACCACTTCGGTGGGAAGGTAAACAGCATTCCATGCGTTCCGGTGTCTAGTCATGCCTGCCACATGACCACAAAAACATCTGCAGAAGCAGACAGCGCTGGCTCTTCGGCTTTGAAACAGATGAGCACTGAACTCTAGAGTCGGATACGACTGGCTTTCGAGCAAGGGAAACCTTTACCTTTAGTGTCTTTTAGCACTGCTGCATTCTTTGAGTTTTTAATAAGATGCTTGTTTAATTCCTTCTTAATACCACAATAATTTAGTGTCCTTAGCTTTTCTTCTGTCTTTTTTTAATACTGTAAGCTGCCTTGGATCTGGTGTGGGATAAATGTATTTTAGATAGGTCGGTCGATAGATAGATAGATATTTATTTATTTACTCATATTTACTATCCCAACCCAATCAGGTAGACCTGACTCTGGGCGGCTTACAACACAAATTACAATCACAGATAGATAGATAGATAGATAGATAGATAGATAGATAGATAGATAGATAGATAGATAGATAGATAGATAGATAGATAGATAGATAGATAATGAGATTGTCATGGAGTGGAACATGAGGAAAGACAACATGTGGAATTTAGAGGTCAGATGTGTGTTGTGGAGAGAGAAATGAGCAACATATTGAGCAATGCAAGGGCTTTTACCATTGCTCTTTGATGGAAATTTTGTATTTCTAGAAGCAAGATTTTGTCACCTCTTGTTCCTCTATGATATGATAAATTATAGAAGAATATGTTGCATGTTTGTAAATGTATTCCGGGGGGGGGGGGGGGGGAACCAAGTGAAATGCTAAGTTCATTCTCTTCGCAGTATTAACCAAAATGTTGTAGCATTTTGCAATGGTTCTTGTCCTCTGGACCTAAATAGCTGCCTTCCTCCTACAATACTTAGTACTTGCTAGTACTGCCTTTTCATTATCCTTGTTTTTTAAGTAAAAAAATGACTGTTTCTACACCAGAGTAAATGCTGTTAAATGCTGAAAAGCCAAGTTATGTAATATATACTAGTATATTAAGTTATATTTAAATAATGTTTATAAAGACATTTATTTGGTAGTAAGTTTTCTAGTGGAAACCAAGTGGTAAAATTATTTCACCTAGTAATTCATCTTCAAAAATTCATTCCCAGAGGAGACTTCAAGTCATTGCTGATTTAGAATGCTAGGCTCCAAGTACTGCTTCTGAGCATAAAGAGCAATCCCATGCTGCTAGTTCAGTTATCCTACTCAAACATTTCAAACTAAAGTCCACTTCTAGAAAAAGCAAGATAGAAGTACAGTGGAACCTCATACAACAATTGGCCCATATAGGAGCGAAATCGCATAACAATTAGGTTTTGGGGAAAATGGCATCCCGCATAACAATTTCCCCTATGGAAAAAATCGTACAACAATTTTTCAATGGGAAAAACCACTTAGCAAAAACAATCGTTGTACAATGCATCCCTTAGGAAAAATCGCTATACAATGCATGCATCGTATAGCAGTTGTTTCGTACAACGAGCCCCGTGGAACAGATTAAAATTGTTGTATGAAGTACCACTGTAATTGAAATATTGTGGAATGGAATGTTGTCAGAGCAGCACTACCTTAATTCTGAGGCTTTGCACAGCAAAGAAAAGGAGACTAGGAAATTCTTATCTGAAATAGTTATTTTTATGTTCTGTGATATATTTTTCTTTTAATTTTGGAAGAAAGTAACGTATTTTAGTATTGTATATATTTAAACAACTATTTAAAGTTGTGTTAAGTCAGACATGGCTATGTGAGGTAAACATAACTTCGTTGCTGTAGAAATGGGTGTGATTTGTGTACAAGCTGCACATTTAAATAGCAGTTCTTAAATATATTGTACATGAGTGGCTTTTATAGATATTGCAGTGTTTTCTCCTCAGCCACTTCCTACCCCAAAATTACAGCTCCGAGTCAAGACTGAAGAAGACTTTTCCTATGCTGTACATTGACACTCTGCTTAGAACTCCCCCATCATATCAAGTGTATTTTTGTCAAAACACAGCAACAATGCAATGAATGTTTTTCTTTGGTCATGTACAGTTATCGCCACATATCTTCCTTATGTTTAGAGATAGGATTGTTTTTAGTTACAACCATACTGCTTTGCTAGTCCTCATAAAACAGTCAGTAGTTACTTACTAGATCAAGTTACTAAAATATGATTTTGCAATATAATATGGCACCTTCGTTAACACAAAGAAGTAGAATAAATTATGTCTTTCTTGAAGCCTTTTATTAGTTTTAGGATCAATATTCATTTTTTATGTACAGTATTCTAAAAATAGTTGGAAGATGTTCAAAATTACACATATTTTGCTCTATAGTCTTAAGAAATCGCCACAAATACTGTGTGTGTAATATTTATTGTAATAAAAACATTGCACATATGTGGGTTTGTTTTGTTTGTTTCATTGCCCCCTTTATTTTTGTACTGCTTTCTTGTAGTTTCTAAAATTACTTTTCCTTTTCACTATGATGCTGCTAATATTAGAAAGCTCCACATATGACTTGAACCTATGAAATTTTTAATATCTAAACTGACTTTCCACTTACTTCACATGTATTTCCTGCTGGTGTTCATTACTTCAAAATAGCACATACTGGCAAGGACTTTTAGGCATGTGACAGCCAATTTTTAGCTGTTTGTATAAAACTGCAATCTTAGGGAGGAAACATGTGCTATTTAATGTACAGATATTCTATATAAATGCATTTACTCATGTGTTGAATAATACTATTCCTATATTTTACAGCTCTTAAAAAGTCAACAAATGAAATGGCTACAGTTAAGAAGCGGTGTGAAGACCTTAGAAAAGAATATGATCATCTTACAAAAGAACACAAAAGAATGCAGGTAGGTGGCAGAGGCAATTAATTTACTCAAGCAGAACATCCTGAAATTAGATTAGCAGTGGTTTGTGTGTGTGTGTGTGTGTGTGTGTGTGTGTGTGTGTGTGTGTGTGTGTGTGTGTGTGTGTGTGTGTGTGTGTGTGTGTGTGTGTGTGTGTGTGTGTGTGTGTGTGTGTGTGTGTGTGTACATTGAATCCAAAAAGAACTTATCAAACAATAATCTTTACTTCTGTGTGTGTTTAGATGTATTCTTTCAAAATAATGAGAATACTTAATTCCTAAACCTTTTCAGAGCAGTTGTTGGAATAGAGCCTACATTGTATTAAATCAGAATTGAATTATTTGATGAGCATGATGTTCTTAGAACAGTAGTGTGGAGGTAGAGAAGGAAACTCAGAAAGTGCCTTTCCCCTCTTTGAAACAGGATCTTAAATTTTGCTTTATTATCTTACTTTCTCTTCCTTCTATATGTAATGTTTAGAGTGCTTTGGGAAATACAAAATTCTGTAAAGATAGCTAATCACTCTGTGTGAAATGTGAAAATTATCATTTAGAGTTCAGATTGTAGCAACAATTAATTTTCATCTTACTGTTGCATATAGAGATAGATTACTATCATGCACTTGACAATCAGCCACAGATCAGAACATTTTGATTGTCTCAGATAGAAAATCAAAATAGTAGTAGAAATATTGCCACAGAGTAATCCCAAGTGTACTGGGATGGGAGCAGACAAAGTGGCAAATGGTACAGTAAGTCTCAAATTGTCTTGTAACAGTCCATTTCACACCTAATATCATTGGGAATTTTATGGCCGTGGCCCTTTCCAGAAAAACATAATTGGAGCATCCAGAGATGATATGGCCTGGCTGGAAAAGGATACCTGTGTTGTATCTTAGTCTCTACTAGATCTAAATGCGTCCACACATATCATAAATACATTTTACAGCAGTGTTTGCAGTCCAGCCCCCTCAACTGTCTGAGGAAGCGCAATCCAGCCCCCGATGTAAAAATGTTGCCGACACCTGCATTAAGTGATTTCAGTGTTAACATCAGCATCTTAAACCTGACACAGAATGCAACATTGTTATGATTGTGGGTTGAGTGAATACTGTGTAGACATAAAAGTTATGTTCATTCTGGGGTCAATTATATGTAAAGATAACTTTATTTCTTTTCTTCTAATATGTTGGTTTTCTTTCCTTTACAGGGCAGTGCAAGTGAAAAACGTAACAAGAAAGCTTTTTAAGTGCCTACAAGAAAACTTGCTTTTAATAAATCTGCATCAGAACAAATTATCAGTTACCATCTCTTTTTTCCCCAAAACAATTTGGTTGGAAAAAATCTTTCAAAGGGCATTCATTAATGAAAATGCTGCAAATAGTTGTTATTGCCAAAAATATTTATTTAGCAATGAAAATAGTGGACAGCAGTCATGTTAAAAGCCCAATGGAATTTTTACATCTTATGATTTTTTAAAATTCAATTTGCATATCATACTCCACAAGGCACTGCAAATTTTCTTGGCATAGTCATCAAGGAGAGTAGACCTACTTCAAAGTAGGCTGCTGTTCAAGAAACACAAGTCCACACCTCTGTGTAAGTTGAACTATTTGTGTGATCCTTTGGATCCAAACTAGTAAGCGGTGTCTTAGAAGTACATTCTAAACTTGTTAATTCTACAAAGAACAGGGGGAAGTGTTTTAAACATTCATTAGAATAAGTATTCAGCTTCTATCCAGTACGCTGAAAAGTAAGAATAGAAAAATATGGGACATCTCAGGCCATCTTTTGCATATAAGATAAAAGAGGTTTTTATAAATTATATCATGCCATGACATAATGGTGCACTAACTCATCATACTTATAATTATTAACAACACAAATAAACATGGTTGCTAGCAGAACCATTACAGTGGAGTATGGTTTACTCAAATGGATTTTAAAAATTGACAATAAAACTAAGAGTTTAAGACCATTTAATGTTTAATTTCTTATGGTTCTGAGTTTTTCTTTTTGCTTGCATTAAAATGTTATTGTAGTCCAATTTCTTTT
Organism: Furcifer pardalis; assembly: GCA_030440675.1. Lineage (NCBI taxonomy): Eukaryota > Metazoa > Chordata > Lepidosauria > Squamata > Chamaeleonidae > Furcifer > Furcifer pardalis. The sequence goes on from CP126892.1 coordinate 201,022,261, forward strand.
TTGTTTACATATGTTCAAGAATATAGCTGTGATGTATGAAATTATGATTTGTGCAGTGGATAATACTTGTGAAAAAACAATTTCATACACCTTACAAAGCAGGATTGTTAGTGAATAATTATACAGCATAAACAGGGAATTCAAATACAGAAGAGGCCTTGTGCAGAAGAAAGGGCAGGACACGAGTTTTCTTGCCCTTTCCATCTCCCATTGCTACCTTATCTCATGGGGTCTCTAAACTATCCAGAATGCCTTTTCAGGGGCACAGTGAGCTGCAGTGGAAAGAATCACTCGGTAAACTTTCCTGTCGCCACCCCTTCTCTGTTGTGAAAGGAACTCTGCTGAGTACAGCCCTGACTCCAAGCCACTGTAAAGACTTGGTTTATTTAACGCTGAAACATTGACTTTCAGTTCATTTTACTTGGATTTCCATTTGTTTAAATTTAAATATATTGTTTTAAATCTGGTTTGTTATCCTTTATGTGTGAAGCAATGGATTGCAGTCAGGATTTACAAATTATTCACTGAAATAATTAAGTTGTAATTATTTGGGATAAATCTAGCTGGGTATAAAATTTGGGATCACTCATTTGTATACCATGTAAGAAAGGAACTAGTTTTTTAAAATAAATATTCACATATTTTTGAACTTGGTTTCTGAATGTTGATACCAAAAGTGCCTTGAATGTCCAGAGTTTCATGTTTCCAAATTTATTGGATGATACTACTGTTTCAGTGAATTTAAGATTTTGAATTTTCAGTTGCTTTTCAGGATGTTAGAGAAAATCAGAATATGAGTCCTTTGCTTCACTCTTGAAAACCTACCACCTAGATGCTTGCTATTTGCATAGAATGTAGCACATCAATAAACCGATATTATATGTTTTGAGTACTATACTGATCCATACATTTGTAGTAGTAAAGGCTGTTTAATCAATCAAGACTTAACAGGTAACTTTGTGTTGCATTAAGATATATAGTCATTCCTGGAGTAAATCCATTTAAAGCAATGGATTGCAGTCGGGATTTACAAATCTCATTGAGTATGCTGGGTTGGCTCCAAATCCCAGTCCCTTGTATTCTTATGAGCCATTTGATAAAACACCTCCCCTTCTAAAAACAATCTGATGTATAGATTGTAATTGTCACAGGGCATTTAGCATGCCTGTTGTAGCCTTTCCTTGTAATGGCATTACTTGATCCTTTTAAAAGTGCATCCTTGTAGAATGTCAGCAGTTTTCAGTTTCTTGAACTATTGTATCTTGCTAACATCTGGATTAACAGTAATGGTGCAGTCAGACAGTGATATAGCTCCTGTTTTGGACCACTTGTGGCTTAGTCTAGTTTGAGCTATTTTCTGGTGGCTGCATGTTATACAGAAAATCATGAACCAGTCCAACCCTGCTCCATAACTAGTGTGGACCTTTTTGGTTCAAAGACAGGGCTACCAACACTATGGAATTCATTACTTGTTGAACTGTACCAGTCCCCATCGCTGAGTATATTTTTTAAAAAGTTGAAAACACTACTCATTAAAGAGGCATTTAGAGACATCCTCCCTGTAGCCAAGCAGTAGTTTAGTTGACTTAGGTTAATGTTATGCCTCAGACTTCGCCAGTGTCTATTTGTTGTTGCTTCCTGTTATACAGGGTGTGGCAGCATAACTTCCTTTTTAAAAATGCGCGCAATTTAGTTGGTTGATGTCGTAGCGGAGCGCTAGTGGCCTCGTTCGAGAGGCGGGACTATAAAGTTTTGTCCCAACACAGTTCAGTCACCATCATGCGTTGGAATAGTGTGGAGCGTGCGTTTGCCATTGAGGCCTACTTTTCGAGCAATTGTTCAGTGATCGCAACCCAGCATACAGCCTGCTATGCTGGAAAGAGTCATGACAAATGCCAGAAATCGGTTTACTCAGTGCATTGAGAATGGGGGACGTCACCTACCTGATTTGATCTTCAAAACTGTATAAAACAAAACTTTAGGTATGCGCCTACATTATAAAAAACAAATAAAAATTTTCTGATTCATACAATGTGTTTTATTAAGTTTTGAAAACAGGAAGTTATGCTGCTGCACCCTGTACTTGTAACTATATCTGTTGTACACCATCCAGAGTGGGGAAATAACCCAGATGGAATATATAAATGTTACAAATTTTTTCCAGAGCTAGGCTAGAGCAACAGGCACAGAAGGGTCCCTTTAAAGGATATTATACCCAACAAAACAACTCATTTCAGTGTGACCCAATGAGATCCAGTTTGTTTGTCTGATAAAAGTGATCCAATGCTGATGATTTTCACCTCCCATTCTTTCTTCATTATCAAAATGTGATATAGCAGGCTGTGGAAGGAAGGAAGGCAGATTTTCAATTAAGTACGTTTTTACCCATGATATTTTGCATATGACTGTTAAAAAGCATTGGTATGTAGGTATGTTGCTTTACTGTTTTCCTCCATGATACTGTTTCTACTGTGTTCTAAGAGTTTAGAATCTACCCCTGTTGTCCTCAAATTCTTATAAATGAGCCTTCTTTTCTCCTACGTCACTATCAAAAATAAGTAGGTAGATAGTTCTGCCAAACTTCATTTCTAACTCAACACTATTTCCTGTTGAATCTGCTTGCTAATAAAAGTGATCAGGTCTTGAGAGTATCAACTGACACAAATAAAATGCTCTGCCCAACGCATAATATTCTGTATTATCAGCTGCTACTAAAAATGGGTGTGTTAGTTTAAGGGTTAAAGAGATTAACTAAACACATCCTTGGATATATAAAAAACATGAAAACTATTTATTTATAAATTAACACTGCTGTTTATTTAAAAAAATAAATGTCAGATGTGCTCTGTTAATTTTCATTGGGTGATGATGATCATAGGAATCAGGTCCTAGGTATTTTTTTTTCCTACTTAATTTAGTTTTCGTAAAAATAACTTTTATTGTCAGTGAAATCTAGCTCCATTATAGAATTCAGATTGCACAATTTACCATTAAGTTATAAATACAAGAAACAATCACCAGGTACAAGAAAATTATTGCAGTTTCTGGAACATATTTTAGGTAATTCTTTATTTTCTTTCTTTCTGCAGTGAAAAAAAATCCCAAGCCATTCTGAAATGATATCCATTTAAGGTTTCTAGGTTGTCTGGAATCAGCTTTGACCCACAGAGTGATATGACCTCCAGCATGCCCTTCCTTATCCTTCTATAGGGTGTGTATCCTGAGATGACCATACCCCACTGCTTCCCCACATTTCACCAGGTTTTTATTATGCTTAACATATTTATGTTTTCCCTAAAAACAAAGTAGTTTGACTTTCCCAGTATTTAGTTTGGAAGCTCTGGATCAGCATCAAAAAGATCTACCCAATGTCATTCTGCAGGCATGTCTGAGCCATGTGTTTTCTGCTTAACCCTTCAGATCAATTTGAATGACTATCGTATGTTTTATTATGTGGTGTTTCTACCATCTTGCCATTTGTACAAGCAAAGTATTTTCATTCTCGTGCGCTAGGGATAACTCAACCTGCACCCCTTTTGTCTGTCTCATTTTGGTTTTCCCCCTATAAAAGCTATTCTGACATTTCATAATAACTACCAGTAGTCTACCCCAGTTTTGGCCCATGTGCAACATGAATCTATGCATCCATAGTGTCCCAGTAGGTTCTCTTGGGGAATTTTGGTGGTTATTCCTTTAGAGATGGTTATGAAATAAAAGGCAGTACAACAACAGCAACGGAGAAAGTGCAAGAGACTAGCCCAAGTTTCAGCACTCCCCTCCCTGCGCACGCTATGGTAAAATCAAGCCGTTTGTAGCTAGAGTCACTACAAAAATAGGGGAAACTGGAGTCTTCAGTATGCAGAGAAGATTCTCTACTCTTGCTGTGTGGTCAAAGGTCAGGGAAAGAAAAGCAAGCAAACAAACAAATAGGAATTAAGGAGGTGGCAAGTCAGAGGCCAGAAAAAGAAATTTACCAATAGGTTAATAGCAGAGGATAATCAATCATTTTTTAAAATAAAACAATACTTAGTGCCCGTGCATGCAAGATTGTTCTTTGGCAACAAATTCCACAATGTCTTAATACATTTTACGCCGCCTTTTGTACACCAGTATCTCATCCATACATTTAGACTACTTATCTTCACTTGTCTAGATGTGTCCTACACATAGAATAAGCATTCAGGGAGAGATCAGGCTTTCTGCCTCCTGCTTAGCAACCTAAGGACAAACACCACCCTCTACCACTCTCTCTGCACCGAGACATGAAAAAGGAGGAAAATGTGCTATCCTCCCAAAATAGTTTACCCTTTTAGAAAAAGGAAGTGAGAAGGGGCAGATGTTACTGATAATCTTCCTCTTGAATTTAGTGTCCTCTAAATGTTGGTGCCATGGGGGTTACAACCAGGGCCTTTTCCAGGGGGGCAATATATATATATATTTCTGGTGGATAAAGAAGTACTGCCATACTGAGGGGATAATATATATATATATAATTAGAATCGTGGCTATGGCCCTGGTTACAACCCTGACCATAACCATTAACTCCATCCTAGTATCTGGCTGGCTAAATTATGTTTGATATCTAACCTTCCTCCACAACGGTGATTCATCATAAAGCCATTACAACAACCAGCTGTCTACATTTTGATTAATCAAATTCCCATGACCTTAGTTTCCCATCCATAAAATTATCCCCTCAGTATGGCAGTACTTCTTTATCCACCAGAAATGAATCACCTATAGCAGTGATGGCGAACCTATGGCACATGTGCCAGAGGTGGCACTCAGAACCCCCTCTGTGGGCACCCTTGTGGTTGCCCCAGCACAGACTGTTCCACCCTTCTGCCCAGCAGCCCAATGGGCGCACTTCCTCCCTCCCCCAGCACAGACTTCATCCTGCCCCTGTGTCCAGAAGCCCAATGAGAGAGCTTCCTCCCTCCCCCCAGCACAGAGTCCACCCCACCCCTCTGCACAGCAGCCCAATGGGAGCACATCCTCCCTCCCCTGTTGCTATGTTTGCATTTTGTGATAGGTGGGTTTGAGGATGCAATTTGGGCACTTGGTCTCTAGAAGGTTCGCCATCACTGACCTATAGGGTAATAATGTCTTCCTTATAGTGATTTGCTCAGAGGAGGCATCATCCTAAGATCGGGATGCCACAATCGCATCCCTGAAAACTTTCCCCATTCAATCTGTTCACTTACAAGCCCACCTCTGAACAGTGATACTTTTAAGGGCCTAAATGATTTGGGATTCAAATTATCTCAGAAACATATCTCCAGCTAAGAATCTTTCCATGATTTAATCACACGAGAGATGTATCTTCTCCAAAAATCTTAAATTACATACATTATACAAAAAAAAAAGGCAACACAAAGGTGTGCTGCTTCTAGGGATTTAGGCAGTGGTGGGCTCAAAAAAATTTTACTACCACACTGTGGGCATGGCCAGGGGGAAACCCTATGTTGCGCCCGAATTAGGACTACTTTATTTCAAAACTTGGATGGGCAGGGCCAGCCAGAATTTCTGCTACCAGTTCTGGCGAACTGGTGCAAACCTGTTGAGGCCCACCACTGGTTGGAGAGAATATCTGTTTTAGATATATTTTGAAATATAGCTTTCTTGTTGATAATTGATGGAGGGAAAAGCTAACGTAAAGGATAATTCACCACTTCTCTCTGCCGCAGAGGCTTGTAAGTGAAGGGGCTTCCAGAAGTCACAACTGCCTAAACTCATCTGTTCCCGTCTTAGGTGGAAAACCAGGACAAAGTTGCAGAACTATGTTAAGAACCTCAGAGAGATAATATCTGAATTTGGTTATTATATTGTTTCTAATTTGTCAGTAACTGCAGCAGTCTAATTATTTTGAAAAGGTCTGGTGCTTCTTGGCAGAAAAACAACAAAAACAAAGCAGTTCATGCGAGCTAGAGATATTTGCTCTTTCAAAATCAGTGGTGATTACGTTGGAGTTTCCTGGTACTTTTCCATTGGTAAAGGTAAAGGTCACCCTTGCTTGAAAGCCAGTTGTATCTGACTCTGGGGTTCAGTGCTCATCTCTGTTTAAAGCCGAAGAGCTAGCGCTGTCTGCGTCTCCAGACGTCTCCACTTACATATACATTAAATCTGATAGTACTGCGGTCCTTCCTTCCAATCAGTTCAATCACAAACATGCTTTGCTTGGGTCCAGGGCAAGACCTCTTAAGATACAATTCACTTTCACCTCCCTTCTCATCAGTTCTGTGACAGCTGTCTTAAGGCACAATCACTTACCACACTCCAGATATGTTCAAAGAATAGTTTTCTATAAAGGCATGATTATACCAATTGTTTTTATGCTGGTTTCCTTTTCTTATTGTGCCCTTCAATTACTGTAATGCTTTCTCCATGGGTCTTCCCTTGAAACTGGTATAGAAGCTTTAGTTTAGCAGGTTCAAATTCATTTCCAAGGGGAGAAAGTTCAGTCATATCTCTCTGGTTTTGGCTTGCCTGCAATGTCTGCCTATTGTTTACCATGCCAAGTTCAAGGTTTTGGCATTGACCTTTAAAAAGTTCCTTAAAAGTAGCCTGTCAGAGTGTCTCCCAAAGATGATCTACCTGTCTCACCTCACCATCACCTGTGATGACGCTATGGGTGGTCACCCTGGGAGAGGTGAGGAGAGTTTCTACCAGGAATCACACTGCCTCTGTGGTAGCACCATCACTTTGGAACAGTCTACCAGAAGAGGTATGTCAGGACCTCGTCCCTCCAGGTTTCAAGAAAGCAGTGAAAACTGTATTTTTTAAAAAAAATAAAAATTAGAGGGCTTGGAAAATGTTTCCCACCTTTTTAATCCTGTATGGTTGGGGTTTATATCTGTCACTGCCAACTTCATTTTTAGTTGTTTGAATGATTCATTTTTAGTTGTTTGGGTGATTCTTCTGGGAATCACCCAAACAATTCTGGGAGGCTCACAGAAAATAAAACCAGTCACATTTCAAAAACCAATAAAAACCCCATTAAAGCTGCCACCAAAAATTACTCCGACCCCTACAGATTAAAAGAAATTAAAAGAGGGAGAGAGTGTTCTTACTAAATCATCCAGCAGGCAGGGGTCACCCCGTTGCTGGTGCCCCACACCTGCTCTGCCAGCCAGGTTTTTAGGCCTTTCCTGAAGGACAGCAAGTACCAGAAGAGGAATGTCAGGACCTCTTCCCTCCAGGTCCTGACATACCCTTTTAAAATGTTATTCCTTGTCCAGTGAACAACTTCCTCCATCTTCTAACTTGGTTTTGCTCTTGCATAGCCTCAAAAATGTGTGTTCTGATTGAGTGCTGGCATAGGTGGTGGATGGGATGGGTTTGTGTTTGTTTTATATGGCTGCCCAGAGTAATGGTTCTCCACTAAACTGGGCAGGATAACATGCAATCAATCAGTTACGTAGGCACACACCATTGATGTTTTCACTGAATGTATCTGTCACAGACTTTACTTTCTTAGGATCAGAGATCACTGCAGATTATGATTGCAGCTATGAAATAAAAAGGCAACTGATTCTTTGGGAGACAAGCTATGAGAAACCTGGGGAATATACAGTAGTTAAAAGTAGAGACATCGCCTTGCAAACAAAAATTCGCATAGTCAAAGCAATGGTATTCCCGGTGGCAATGTATGGTTGTGAGAGTTGGACCATAAGGGAAGCTGAGCGCAGAAGAACACAGTAGATGCCTTTGAGATGTGGTGTTGGAGGAGAGTTTTGAGAGTCCCCTGGACAGCGAGGAGAACAAATAGGTCGATCTTAGAAGAAATCAACCCTGACTGCTCCTTAGAAGGTCAAACAGTAAAGATGAAGCTAAAGTACTTTGGACATCAAATGAGAAGAGAGGATTTGCTTGAGAAAGCCTTGATGGTGGGAAAGGTGGGGGGCAAAAAGGAGATGGCGAGATGGTATTGTAGATGCAATGGGCACAGAGCTGGGTGGGCTGAGGAGGATGGCGGAGGACAGGGGTGCCTGGCGGGCAGTGGGGTCCATAGGGTCACAAAGGGTGGGAATCGACTGTGCAACTGAACAACAACAAAAATCCATCCCCAACTCTATACTCATTCAGCTCTCTATCAAACTTGTGGAGGGGGGGTGTAAGGTAAGGGATGTAAGGAAGGAGAAGTTATTTCCTGGCTATGGAAGGAGGCAAGCTGTGGCACTTCAGGGTTTTTCCACCCCTCCTGGCGAAGCAAGGTGAGCCCAGAAGGGCGACCCGAGAGAGACCTGAGGCAGGGCGGTGCGAGCCAGGGAGTAGGAGGAGATGGCCAGCCAGAGAGGGAGGCTTGCCCGTCACCTGCAACCCGACCGGATGCCTCTGTTTGCCTGTAAATAAAGGGGGGGAAAGATTGACACATAAAAGCTGCGCCGGGGGTCACCCGCCTAGACCGAGAGTGGGGCTCCGGGGCCACGCACAGGTATCGGGACTCGGGGGAGGGAGGTCATGGTGGCGGCGGTTCCCGCCCTTTGCCAGGGGGACGTCTGAGGAGGGCGCTTCAGGACCCGGACAGCGCTGTCCCGGGTGGCCAGAGTGGGGCCTGAGGGGGCGGGGAGAACCGAGGTTTATGTGTGTGTGTGTGTGGAGGGGGGGGGAGAAATAAAGTAAAGGTAAAGGTCGCCTTTGCTCTAAAGCCAGTCGTATCCGACTCTATGGAGCGGTGCTCATCTCCGTTTACAATCCAAAGAGCCCGCGCTGTCTGCGTCTGCAGATGTGTCCCGTGGTCATGTGGCAGGCATGACTAGACACGGAACGCTGTTTAGCTTCCCACCGAAGGGGGAACTATCAGGGTCCGTAGCCAGGATTCTATATTGGGGGGGATTTTTTTCATGGGGGGGGCAACAATGTCACTCTCACATATATAACATTGGGACCAAGGGGTGGGTTTGGGGGGCAGGCTGTTAGCTCAGGAAGGCTTGTTGTCCCCGGGGCCCCTCCTGATACCTATGTATTGACTCACTTTTGAGCTGCTAGGCTGGCAGGAGCGGGGACCGAGACGGGAGCTCACTCCGTCGTGCAGTACTCGGGTCTCGAACTGCTGACCTTCCAGGCATCACGTTCAGCGTCTTAACCACTAAGACACTGCAATCCCGGGGTAGTATTGGTGGGGCGGCCAGGCAGGTTTGAAAGGAGGAGGGGCGGATGAAGCGGCTTCCTTAGGAGACCATGTACTGTACTTTCCAAATGTTGCTCACCTTCCTAAGGAAGAGGCCTAGCAGTGCAAACCGCAAAGACTGAGACTAGAACTGAGCCTCCGTAGTTCAAGGTGGCATCTTAAAGTCTGCAGCTGACTTCTGGGTGCCAGCGTCGCTGGCCGGCAGAAGGAGAGCTAAGGAGGATCAGTGGGTTTCCTGATTTGGCTCAAGAAGCAAGCAGTAGCTGAGCTGACTGTCCCAAGAAGTCCAGGCTGTGGGAAGAAGCTGGCACTGTGCACTATTGCCACAGGCTGAATTTGGGTGAATTCTCCAGGTGCAGGATTAGGGCAGAGGGCATGCTGTACTTGATGACCGACTTCCTTAGGAGACCATGTACTTTCCAAATGTTGTCCATCTTCATTGCTGTTGTTTTTAATTTCACCTGTAGGCAGGGCAAGGGCATGGCAGCAGGTGGTGAGGTCGATGGAGCCTTCCCAGAACTCAGCCGCTATGTGGTGGCCCGTCCCATCTATAACGAGCCAACCTTTCAAGAGGAGCATGAAAGGAAACTGGTGGTGCCCAAGACCCTCCACGAACGACTCCAGAAAACGTGCAGGTAATTGACTGATGCATAAACCACCTGTTGTTCTGAGATGGGATATTCTTCTCCAAGGATTGAGAGACCTCTCAGTCAAGTTGGGGAACGGAAGGATGTCATAGTTTAACTTTAGCACGTTTAACATTTTGTCTTTGGCAGCTGTTCAAGAAGAAAAGCCTTACAGGTAGCCAAGACTATCTTCCCTATTCTGGAGTGGTTGCCCAAATACAAAATTAAGGAATGGCTCATCAGTGATATAATTTCTGGAGTCAGTACTGGACTTGTGGGCACTTTACAAGGTAAGAGTAATTCAGGCATTTCCCTAACAATGTATTCTTACGAAGAAAATAATTAGGATATTGCTGGAGCCCCTCTGTTCTGAGTCACTGCCTCTGTGTAATCAGTGTGTTATTTTTCATCATTAACACACTTCAAAGAGATGAAATAGTCTGAGGATTACTGTATATGCAAGCTCTTCTGTAGCCATGAAAGGTTGCTGAGATTTACCTGGTTAATTCATTTTTTAAAATTCATTTAAAATCCTAACTACTTTCTGGTTGGGATCTGATTCTGTGTGTGTATCAAAGTCGAGCTGAAATGTGTGCTATCTGACAACAGAATTTCATAAATGAGAAACAAATATGGAATACAGTTGTACCTCACTTAAAGAGCATAATGCGTTCCACAGGATTGCTCTTTAAGCGAGCTTGCTCTTTAAGTGAAACATCATTGTAAGTGACCAATTGTGACTTCTGGTTGGGGGGATTGCGAACCCCGATTTATTTGTTAAGTGAATTTTTGGTTGGTTTTATTTGTGAAGAAAAGCAAACATTCAGAGACAATTCTGCTCTTTAAGCGAGTTACTCTTTAAGCGAGGTTTGACTGTATGTCCATGTAAAAAGGAAAGTGCAACTGTAATAATTAATCACATCTTTTAAGATATCATTATCATATTAGTAAATACAGTGGTTTTGTATCACTTTAGGCTTGGCATATGCTTTGCTGGTTGGTGTTCCAATTGGATATGGCCTCTACTCTGCTTTTTTCCCCATCCTGACATACTTCTTCTTGGGAACATCAAAACACATCTCAGTTGGTAAATGTGTATTTCTCATTTAAAATATTATCAGTCAACCATTTGTTTTAAAATTGTAATTTGTGTTGGGGGCTATCATCTGGAGGTATCAAATTTGCTATAGTAAGCTTTTATAGTCTAATTGTGCTTCTATCCTGTTCTATGCAGCTTTGTGCTTTATTTCTCTACAGGTAATTACTGGAATCCATAAATTATATATATGGAGCCTTCCCACCCCCACCCCCCACTAGGGTTGGAAAATAGGTTCTGTCCATGGTAGAAACTAGGGGTATGACATCTGGCCCAAAATTAAATATGAGCTTGTTAAGTTTATATGGACATCAAAATAATAGGAGGGAATTTTTATCTTAGAATAAGAACTGCAATATATTATTTATATGACTCAAACATACAGGGAGCTGAGAAAATAATGCAGAAAATACACACTTTAAGCATCAGAGGATTGTGTACATTTCCTGCATTACTTCAGACTCTAAGGCATTGTTTCCCAAACTTTGGCTTCTGGCCTTAAATTCCCAGAAACCTAAGTCAATTCCCCAAAGCACTGATCAGCCAGTGTACTGACTTAGGCTTCTGGAGATTGAGGTCCCACTGTGGGGTGTGTGTCCCACATTGGGAACCACTACTATAAGGGATCATCCAGATGAACCATTTGTCCATCTTCTCTTGGTGCTGCCTGGTAACCAACAAGTATGGGTGTTACTGAGGGGGTTTGTCCACATTCATTTTTAAAACCCCAGTTCTTTCCTCCTAAAGGAAATCAACATTTCTTTTCAAAGACCTTCTAAAATGTATCTTCTCTGCTAAGTTTTTGTTTGTTTGCTTATTTGCTCACCTGCACACATGCTGGTTTGTTTAATGACTGGACTAGAGTTTAAACCAGGGGTGCTCAAAGTATGTCCTGTGGGCCGGATCCGGCCCCGATGCCAATTCATCTGGCCCATGATGCCCTTGTTGCTCCCAAAAACGGAAATAAAATGCTCAGATGGGCACATTTTACTTCTGCTTCCGGGAGCGATGAGGGTGTCATGGGCTGGATCCAGCCCATGGGGCGTAGTGACTGGCCCCCTGAAGCACATCACTGGCCTGTGGCTTACAATGTTTGGGCACCCCTGGTTTAAACCATACGAGTAGCTAAGCCGCTGACTGGAAGGTGAGAGGTCAGCAGTTCAATTCCCGAGTACTTCAGGATGAAATGAGCTCCCGTCTCTGACCCAGCTCCTGCCAACCTAGCAGTTTTGAAAGCAAGAAATTGCATGTTGATACATAGGGACCACTTCGGTGGGAAGGTAAACAGCATTCCATGTGCTCCGGTGTTTAGTCATGCCTGCCACATGACCACAGAAATGTCTGCAGAAGCAGACAGCGCTGGCTCTTCAGCTTTGAAACAGAGATGAGCACTGAACCCTAGAGTCAGATATGACTGGCTTTACCTTACCTTCTTCTTCCTTTCCTCTTCCTTTTTTCCAATGTTAAAATTGAAAATGAGGGAATGGGAAGAAAAGTACAGTACGACTGCTTTGGAAACTGATAATTCACTTATGCCAAGTAAACACTGAAGAGTCTTTCCCCCTCCCTGTGCTTTCAATGGCTCCTGGATAAAAGGAGATAAGGAAAAGTTTTGATGTGGATTTTTTTATCATGTCAGAAGCACACATAGGTGCTTTCTGGATTGAAAGGATTTTTGCTGGAGGAACTCCGCTCAGGGGATGCCTGAATGAGGCTCCTTTCATGTCTCCAAGATCTTTTCTCACCAAAATGGTCCCTGGTTTTCTACTTGCAATTTCTTGCTTTTGAACTGCTAGGTTTAATAATAAATACATATTTATTGTCATATTCTATACTCGTATATGTAACTTACACTGCATTGGTCTATGAGTGTAATAAATGTCGTTGTTGTTGAACTGGCTATGCCAGCAGGTGTGGGGTACAATTTGTACCACAAGTTAGCCCTGCTGACATATTTACTTCTGGCCGGGTGTCCTTCTTTTCTTACGGGATTGGGGAGGTTTTAAGGATATTTTTAGATAGTTTTATAGTATTTGGTTTTAATTAGTATTGGGTATGGGTTTTAGCTGATGTTGTGAGCCGCTTAGGTGAAAAAGGAAGTTATATAAATCCAACAAATAAATAAACTGCTAGGTTGGCAGGAGCTGGGACAGAAACAGACGTTCATTCCGTCATGCAGTACAGTACTTGGGTCTTGAACTGCCAACTTGCCGACCTTCCAGATAACAAGGCGAGCTTCTTAACCACTGAGCCACTGCAGTCTCTTGATGTGGATAAAGTGATGCTAATGGTGGTGGTGGAAGCAACAGGGAACTGAGATTAATGTTTAGTTGGGGCTGTCTTTTGGCAGCTAATCCATTTCAATAACCATCCTCTTTAAAATCAGCTCCTATAAATGATTTAGGTTAACTCTTTCAAAATGATCTTCTCCAACAAATCTTACGGCTTGCTTGTTTTTATTCAAGTGGATCAGCCCGGACTGAACTTGTTGCCAGTACAAGGCAAAGCAAACAAGCTACACAACAAGGTTTTTCAAAGTATGGAAAGTCAAGGCTTTTGTCACTTTCTATTCCTGTTGGTAGCAGTTTAAACTTTCCATTGTCTGTAGAGCAGGAAAAAATACCAGTACCATCAGCACCCAGTCAGGTACCTATAGGAAAAGAAACACTTCATTTAATGAGCCCACCTGTCTGGGCGAATTCCATAATAATAATTTCATGTCAGAGATTACTCTGGGTTGAAAGGATTTTTGCTGGAGAAACTCTGCCCGGGACACCTGAATGAGGCTCATTTCATGTCACCAAGTGCAGCCCTTGGGTATCGAAACCCAACCTTCCAAGCCCCAAAACTCAGTGTCTTAACCACTAAGCCACCAGAGGAGCTTTATTGTGAATTCCATAATAACTAAGTTATTTTAAGTATAACAACTGGCTTACTATACAAGTGCTACTTTTATTCTTGTTTTGGATATTTGGTGTTGCATTAAGTACAAAGTTTAGCAAAGTTTTTGTTCTTCAATTATTTTAATAGTGTCCACTTAAAGTACATCGGGTTGGACCCAGGTTTTAGGGTTCTTCAGCAGGACTGGCAGAAAAAGATCTTATAGTTCAACTTCTCCCCATCACATCTCCTCCAAAAAACCCTCACCCAAATCCTACATAGAGGGACTCTAGTGAATACAGTAGTGTAGTGTCACAAGAAGGAGAGTCTCCTCCAAACTGAGTTGGGCACCTTCCCTGAGCAGAGCTTCTATCACCAACAGTGCCTTTGCCAGGTTTTTGAGATCCTTCCTCCTTCCATTCCTCCCTCTCCTCCTCACAGCCTATCCAATTCAAAAGGTCCCCTGACTTTCCACCAGTGATGGGATGTTACCGGTTCGGACCAGTTCGTCTGAACCGGTAGCACCCCACCAGGAGGGGTTGCTGGGGGGGGGGGTGTAAACCCCCAGGGGACTGGTTCAGTCGCCTCTCCGGCCCCCTCCAGAAAGATATTTGCTGCCCGGAACTGCGCATATGTCAAATCTCCATTTGATGCATGCATAGTTCTATTTTTTAGTGCGCATCAAATAGAGGTTTGACGCATGCACACTAAAAAAAAGAACTGAGCATACGTCAAACTGAGTTTTGATGCATGGGCAGACATTTTTATTTTTATTTGCTCTGCCCACGACATCATGACGTCATGACGTCGGCTACACCCACAATGACCATGACATCACGGTGGAGTAGCAGAAAATTTTGACAACCCACCACTGCTTTCCATGTAGGGTTTTTTTAGAACGGGAGGGATTTCATAGGTGCTGAGAATGGGGAAGTCCACTTCTACTAGCCCTGCTTCATGTGTCTAAATCTTAATTTCATTATTAAGAAATGATGTTCATTTTAAAACGATGTACAATTTCTTCTAACAGGACCCTTTCCTGTGGTCAGTTTAATGGTGGGCTCAGTAGTATTGAGCATGGCGCCTGATGAAAATTTCCGAATGGTGAGCAGTAACGCAACAGGACTCAACAAAACATTTATAGACACTGATGCCAGAGATGCACAGAGAGTGTTGATTTGCAGCACTGTGACCTTTTTGGTTGGCATTCTCCAGGTAAAATAATTGGATAAAACTGTATCGCCTTGTTTCTGTTTGTCATTGTTACTATATAACTATGGGGGACATAATGATCACTTTCCTTAGGCTTAAGCCAGTAAAAATGTGTTTGTTTGATTTAATTAATTAATTAATTAATTGGTTAGTTAAATTAATTGCTTTTTGCTACAAGAAATTGTTACTACTATTCCCCATAATCTATTAAACAATCTTGTAATTTTATTAATGATGATCCTTGGAAATGAAAACATTTGCACCTTCCCCACAGAAAGAAAGGCAGATTGATCTTTTGCTCCTGGAGTTATAATATCCTCTGTTTGGGGTTTTAATGCTTGGTTTATTTTTACAGTGGAACTATCTCATATATGATGACATTTGCCAAATATTCATTCATTCATTTATTCATCATTCATTTATTACATTTCTGTATCATCCAACTCACAAATGTTCTTGAAGTAGTTTGCCATCATAAATATTGGAAACAACTAATCAAATTGGGACCATATTGACCAAAACCAATAGGACAACTGATTTTAGTTTTCAAAAAATAAAAAAAATAAAAATGAACTGTTAGGATCTTTAAGATCCAGGAGTAAAAAAAGACAATGAAGACAACAAAGCAAGATTTAGTAGATAAGAAGAAGAATTTAATGAACATCTAACTTAATATAATAAAAATGCCAGGCAAATCTCCCTAGATTGCGAGGTGTGTTTCTGTGTGGGTGGAGAAGCTTTCTGTAGAAGGTAATTTCTCTGGTAGCTGTGACACCCAGAAAACAATTTCCAAGGGCCCCCCCCCCAATAAAATAGGAATACAGAAGGTGCCAAAAATGTACAAACATTTTAAGAGATGGTATTTATGTCTTACTTTTCAAAGTTGAATTGAATTACAGTACCAATGTGTAGTATGTCATTCTCTCAAACGAATGGATGCTGGCATCACCATGGGATAGGCAGGACGGTAAAAATAATGTTGTTCAAGGAGTGCAAGACCATTTTGAAGTGGTATTTGAAATTTGAGAACTTTCTCCCGACTTAACACCCCTTGATCCAGTGGTGGGATTCAGCAGGTTCCCACCAGTTCACTAGAACTGGTAGCAGAAAGTCTGGCTGGCCCTGCCCAGCCAAGTTTTGAAATAAAGTAGTCCTAATCCAGGTGAAACACAGGGCTTTCCCCCTGGCCATGCCCACCATACCATGCCCACAAAGTAGGTAGTAATTTTTTTTAACCCCATCACTGCCTTGATGTCTACCTATGGAGGACCTTAAAGGGTGTGGTGTACCATAGAAAGTGTAGCAGCACTTTGTGTGGCCAGTGTAGCGGCACTTTGGGAAGGATACAAGTAGACACTTTGATCAATGTTGTTCAAGCAGTAGTTTGTCATAATCAGAAGTTCTGGATGCTGATGATAACCACTTTGAGCACCTCTTATAATTTCAGAAGTCAAATGTGACTTCTATTTATCTTTTGTTATCGGTATATATTATTACAATTTTAATACTGTCTTTTCCTTTCTTAAAATGTTTATACATTTTTGGCATCCTTTGTAATGGGAATACATTATTAGATTGTCTGCAGCCATTCTCCTCTGTATTGGAGGTGGACCTACAGTCAAACCTCACATAAAGAGTGCCTCGCTTAAAGAGCAGCGCTCTTAAAGAGCAGAATTTTCTCTGAATTTGCTTAAGAAATAAAACCAACCAAAAACTCACTTAACAAATAAATCGGGGTTCACAATCCCCCCCACAATTGGTAATTTACAATGGTGTTTCACTTAAAGAGCAAACTCGCTTAAAGAGCAATCCTGTGGAACACATTATGCTCTTTAAGCGAGGTACAACTGTGCTATGATAATTGCCTGGCATGCTGTTAGGGATTCCTAAAAGCTTGAAGAATTTTCAAGGAGGATAGTAAAGCTACACTCTCTCTTTGGGTCAAAGACCTCATAGTTATCTATGACATGTAGAGCTAATTCAGAATGTATACACAAGTGCAAGATCATTATGAAACCTAATCTATGGAAATGATGGCAGCAAAAAGAAATAAAAATAATTCATCTCCACCTTGACCTTAGGTAAGGTTAGTTCTGTAGCTCAATATAGACAAATATCCGATTCAGTCCAGTTCTGAGTTATAGGGTGAACTTTGGCTATTGTGTGGGCAAGATATCGCCTACCACTATTTTGCTTACTTTCTTTGTTAATAACATTCTGAGGTATGGGTTGACTGACTATGTCTAGAGAATACTGAATACTTTTCTAAGACAGCAGCAAGTCCTGGTTGTGATATTGCCTTCTGCAGAAATCCTGCTTGCCCTCTAACAACTATAACAACTATCAGCTGCTCACAGCATCTCCTTCTTGAGCAAGGTTTTCATTTCCAGGTTTGTTGTTGTTCAGTTGCACAATTGAGTCCAACCCTTTGCAACCCCATAGACCACTGCACGTCATGCACCATTATCCTCCACCATCCTCCACAGCCCGTTCAGCTCTACACCCATTGTATCAACAATGCCATCTAGCCATCTCATCCTCTGTCTCCCCTTCTCCCTTTTATCTTCGATGTTTCCCAACATCAAAGCCTTCTCAAGTGAGTCCTCTCTTCTCATTTGGTACCCAAAGTACTTGAGTTTCATCTTCAATATTTGTCCTTCCAAGGAGCAGTCAGGATTGATTTCCTTCAGGATCGACTAATTTGATCGTCTTGCAGTCCAGGGGAATCTCAAAATTCTCCTCCAGCACCTCATTTCAAAGGCATCTATTCTTCTTCACTCAACCTCCCTTATGGTCCAGCTCTCACAACCATACATTACTACTGGGAATACCATTGCTTTAACTATGCAGACTTTTGTTTGCAGGGTGGTCTACTTTTTATTATGTTCCCTAGGTTTCTCATAGCTTGCATCCCAATAATTAATCTTCTTTTTATTTCAATGCCTGCAGTCACCATCTGCAGTGATCTTGGATCCTAAGAAGGTAAAGTCAGTCACTAGTTCCATTTCTTCCCCTTCTATTTATCAGTGCGTGATAGGGCTGGCTGCCATTATCTTGGTTTTTTTTATGTTGAGTCTCAGGGCAGCTTTTGCACTCTCTTCTTTCACCCTAATCAAGAGGCTCTTTAGGTCTTCTTCACTTTCTGCCATTAAGGTAGTGTCATCTGCATATCACAGGTTGTTGATGTTTCTCCCAGCAATTTTAATTCCAGCTTGTGATTCATCAAGCCTTGCATTGAACATTATGTACTCTGCATATACGTTGAATAAGCAGGGACAGTATACAACCTTGTCATACTCCTTTTCCTATTCTAAACCAGTCAGTTGTTCTGTATCCTGTCCTAACTGGGGAATCAACTCTAGTGGAATTTAAACTGACCTCAAAAGACAAAAAGCATGTTTATTTCATAATTGTGAGGTAGTGGGGTCTACTCCTGAGTTTAAGAAAAAATACTGTTATAATTACTTTAATAATTGTTCGGGGAATGACTTGGCTTCTTCTTTCCTTCCAGATGGTATTTGGAGTGCTTCAGATTGGTTTCATTGTGAGGTACCTTGCTGACCCACTGGTTGGGGGGTTTACAACTGCAGCTGCTTTTCAAGTGTTTGTTTCGCAACTGAAAATAGTCCTAAATGTTCCAACTGAAAACTACAATGGTGTTCTTTCCATAATATATGTAAGTCCATATGCTTATTAAATTGAGGTTGTTGGTTTTTTTGGCATAGTCTATATGACTTTTAGATATCACTTTACCTTTCAGTGCAGTGATTCCATGCAAGATGGATCTGTATAGCACAACACGAGAAAAGGGAATGTGACTGCTATCTACATTTACTTTTTCCTTCTGTTACAAATTTAAAAATAACAACACACAATTGAATTACTGACATAATGAAGTCCAGATTCCATCATTATTTGATCCATTTTGGGATTAATTAGACAAATAGAGCAGTTAATGATTATGCTTACTGAGCTGACCCAAGTATTTACAATCCATCGTGAAGACTTAGTCCCATATAATATCAAGTCTTTTGAGACGAGGGGGTAGGTTGTGGAACTTAAACCAGTCCTTATTAGTTATGCTGGTCAACACAATTTTTCTGGCATGAGGCACTCTAACGATTCTAAGGTAATTTTGAGGTGCTGATTCCGAATCTGGCATCTGATTTTTTCTAGCACATCAGGTTTTTGAGATCTCAAATATTACAATATACCTACAAACAGCAAATTTATCATCATATTTGTTGAGCTAAACAGACATACGGACCTAATAAAATATGTACAAAAAGGTAAATTGACAATACAGTAAAACACCGGATAACGCTAAAACTTGGTTCCACAAGTCTTGGTGTTATCCTATTTTTAGTGTTATCCAAACCATGTTAAAATCCTATGGGATCGATCGGATAAGGTTAAAGCTCCATAGAGATACATTGTAACTGCACAGGCTTTAGCGGTTGTTATCCGATCCATCCCATAGGACCTTAACGTTATTCGATCCAATTCTCATCCCCAAATTACTTAATGTTATGCGATTTTAGCGTTATCCGATCCAATCGTTATCTGGTGTTTTACTGTATCTTGGAAACTCAAGAGCACTTGGATGTAGAATGAGCATCAAGATTCACTATTTACATAGTCACTTGGCCAACTTTCCAGAGAACTTGGGTGACGTGAGCGAAGAGCACGGTGAACGTTTTCATCAAGACATTAAAGTAATGGAAGAACGTTACCAAGGCCGATGGAACACCAACATGATGGCAGATTACTGTTGGTCCTTGATGAGAGACATTACACACGTTGAACATCACAGAGCATCCAAGAAAAGGTCGTTCATGGCGATGTAAGGTCGATATTGTCAATTAACCTTTTTGTACATATTTTCATATCTTAACATTTCAATTCTTACATGTTAATATGCTTTCACTCTCAACATTGTGCTTCAGTTCATAATTATATATGTTTGTTCAATAAAGTATTGCATATTGGATGTTATTTTATTAGGTCCGTATGTTTGTTTAGCTCAACGAATATGATGATAAATTTGCTGTTCATAGGTATATTGCAGTATTTGAGATCTCAAAAACCTGATGTACTAGGAAAAAACGGGTGCCAGATTCAGAATTAGTACCTCAAAATTACCTTAGAATCGTTCATGCCAGAAAAATTGTGTTGACCAGTAACTAATTTTATCACTATAATTCTATAACTGACTTGCACCAACATGCAGTCAGGAATGACAATTGGGTTGGCCAATAGCATAAAAATGTGATGTGATAGAGCAAATCTGAGATCATATTTGTAATCAACAGCCTGAAATTAGTATAAAACAACTGCAAAAGCTGATGCCGGGGGGGGGGGGTTGTATTGCTTTGTTATTTATACAACATTTCTGGACCAGTACTATTCATGATGATGCTGAAGACAACAATGACGACAATGACGACAACGACAGCGGCAGCAGCAGTAGTGCCTTTCCAGGGTTTTCTATGTAGAAAGTATTGAGAAGTGGTTTGTCATTCTCCTCTTCTGGGACTGTGCAGCTTGCCCAAATCTTACACGGGCTGATTCTCTATTACACCTCCAGAAATAGAACTGCATATATACTGTATTTATTTATTCATTTTAAAATGGGGCCACAACACCTTGAATGAGATTAAGGATGCAAAGAAATGTCAGCAATACCTCTTTTTTATTATTCAAGTATTTATTGCAGCTTCTCACGTAGCGTGTAAGAACAAACAAGATCTCAATTTACATCTCCAGCAAGCATACAAGAAGTATCTGAACAAAAAGTGTCACTATCTGTCAGCTGTTGGTGACACAATGACTCAAGCAGTTCTTGTTTTCTCCAAAGTATATATGTGTCATTAGAATGATTTTGCTTACTTTTTGAAACTTCTAGCTTCAAATGTTTACTTACATGGAAGTAAATTGCTCTACATTCAACAAGACTTAACTTTCAGTTAAAATGTGCATCGTATCTGAGAATCATAGAGCTGGAAGGGGATCTCAAAGATTGAAACTGTTAGTACTACAGGAAATCCACTCCTATAACACCTGAAAAAAGAAAACCCACTGCTTTCCAAGGCAGTCTGTTTTACTTCCAAACAATCTGTGCCAACAGATTGTAATTTGAGCCCATTGGTTTGGGCTTTGAAATAATTCAAGCATAAAGAAAGACAACATCTCTGGATCCTGGGGGTGGGGAATCTTATTCAATTTCTTATAATGTCCAATACATTTCAACAATTTACTGTATTCTGTGTTCTTCTTCAAGTCCTGTTGAAAAGAAGAAAGGGGGAACAAGATAGTGATTACATTGGTGGTATCTTTGTGAGATGTTTTGCTTCACACATTTAAATAATCATGATTATTTTATTTAATATTTACAGAGGCAGTTTATTGTTGTTGTTGTTTTTGTTTCATGAGATAGTCTGTTGAGCATATTTAAACCAAAAGAAAGCTTTTCTATTTTCTCTTCCTTCTTCCACAATATAGCATTCTCAACATGTTTTGGATTAAAGTTTCCCTTATCTATGAACAATATCCACGGGAGTTATAATTCAAGAGAAATGTGAAATGTTGGAAGGCTGAACTATTTGACTGCCTTAGAAAAGTTTGTCTCTCAACTAAGAACATGTCCTGTTTTCTTTCTATCCAAAATGGAAGCATTTTACACTTATTTTTATTTTTTAGACCCTTATAGATATATTTAAGAATATTAGAATGACCAACATTGCTGATCTCATTGCTGGACTGCTGACCATTTTTGTTTGCATGGTAGTCAAGGAAATAAATGACAGATTCAAACACAAGATTCCTATTCCTATTCCAATAGAAGTGATTGTGGTAAGCCAATAGCTTTAAAAAGAATTCAAAGGGTTAAATGAGAAGACAAATGACCTTCAATATTAACACAATTTATTTCTTTTCATTCCAGACAATAGTAGCAACTGGCATTTCATATGGAGCTGATCTAGAAAAGAAATACAATGCGGGCATTGTTAAAAGTATTCCCAGTGGGTGAGTGGAGTCTGTTTATACTTTTAATTAAAGGCAATAAGTGAGTAAGGTCATATTTTTCAGTACATTTGTCTTGTTTACAAAGCAGTCCTAACTGGGCCCAGAAAGAACCTGAATGCCAGGCATGGTGCTACCTCTCAACTTATTAGCCAGCAGTGAAAAACAAAGGATAATTTTGCTGGGCATTTCAGCTTGATCAGTAAAATACTTACTCCCAATACAAATTAAAGTAATTGGGAGAAATTTGCAATGCTAACTCCAGGCTGATGTAATTGATAAGTCCGGATCAGTTACACAACAGGGCACCAGGGAAGCTAGAATCCAACAGATCCAAAGGCATGGATCTGTCACATGCCCAGTATAACCTGTTTAGAATCTTACAACAGTTACCACCAGTAGGGACAGAACTGGTAGTAGCTTACTTCTTCTTCTTCCATGTCTAGGCCAAACGTGAAGCTGCCAAAATAAAGGCACCTTTTGGTGAGTTCATTCTGCAGTTCCTTTCGCCTGACCTAGTGTGAAAAATATTAGCTGTCAACACAAGGTTGCTGTTACCAGGGTATGCCTGGTTGTGGTTTAAAAATACCACAATCTTCGAGGAGGCTCTATCTGTATACCCCATTGAAGGTTCAACAAATGGGGAAGAATTTCCATGGCAGAACCATTCCTGCCATATTGAAAATTGTTTCACCAAGTAACGTTAGGAGGTCAGCAACAGTACATTAGAATGACAACTGTAAGGTCATCTAATATTTTGTCTACATCAACATTTGTAAGTGTTGATAAAACTGTGTTCACCTACATATACACAGTCATTTATGAAGATGAAGATATGTAGTTCACTGCAATGTAAGCAGTGGGAAAGTGTAGCTTTCTCAATGACTGTATGTCCACATGACCAAAATAAGGAAAAGAAAAATAAGTGGACTGGCTCATTCAACGTTTCCCCTTAAATGTAACTATACCATGTAGGTTAAAAAGTATGTGTTAACAAATCTCAAGAGTGAATTTGGAGAATAGAGATATTAGAGATATGGTTGGAAATGGTATACACATTTTTAGGACATACGGAGAGGGGAATTTTGCATAACAATTATGTACCTTGAGTGCATAGATATACAGTGATACTTCGAGTTAAAAATGGTCCAAGTTACAAAAATTTAACGATATGAATGAAAATCAATTGAAAATAATGGCTCGAGTTACGAATTTTTCTGGAACAGATTAATTAGTTTTCAATGCATTCCTATGGGAAATTTGAGATGCAAATTTTTTATAACATGAAAAATACCTTGGAACACATTAAATTTGTAACTCAAGTTACCACTAATATTCTTCAATATATGTAAATACACTGTAGGCAACATGCCTATTATATGGCAGGTGAGGCAGAATGTTTGGAAGCCATATGACATTCTGCTACTTCTACTGCACATCGAAACAGTCAAGCATTGCCTAATGGATTTTCATGGAAATATTACTTTTTGGGAAAATAAAACCTGGTTCCCCCAAAAAAATGATCCAGAAAACTTTTTAAAAAGGGCAAACACCAGAAAATTAGTAATGCTGGTTGGAGATTCTGGAAGCTGGAAGAGGCAGGAATGTTTCCAAACTTTGGTTACAAATGATAATTGTCTTTATCTCCTACTAAAAAGGGTTTTCAATTTGAATATTCTCTACAAGGTATATTGTTCTCTATTTGTTCTTAATATATATATTGTTCTCTATTTGTTTTCAAGATTTTTGCCTCCTGTGTCTCCAGATGTTAGCATGTTTGGAGAGATGATAGCATCCTCCTTTTCCATTGCTATCGTTGGTTATGCAATAGCTGTCTCAGTAGGCAAAGTGTATGCAACCAAATATGACTATGCTATTGATGGAAATCAGGTATGTAAGACCAAAATGCTTCTGAAAAACACGAAGTGTAAGCTTAGTACCATGATGGCGAACCTTGGCACTCCAGGTGTTCTTGGACTTCAATTCCCAGAAGCCCAAACACCTTGTGAATCTACATGAATGGGTTTACTGTGATTCATCCAGCCCACGCTGCCCTCATCGCTCCCGGAAGCAGAAGTAAAACATGCCTGTACAGGCGCATTTTACTTCCGCTTCTGGGAGAGACGAGGGCAGCACGGGCTGAATGAATCACAGTAAACCCATTCATGTGGATTCACAGGGTGCTTGGGGTTCTAGGAATTGGAGTCCAAGAACATCTGGAGTGCCAAGGTTCGCCCTCACGGGTTTAGTATCAGGTACATTCAGGGTGGGATGGCAATAGGCTGTAAGCTTAGTATCCATTGAGTAAAACCTACATTATATTAATTCTCTGCCACCATATGTATGGAGTCATATAATCAGTGATGGGCAGCAACAGGTTCGCACCAGTTCGCCAGAACCGGTAGTAACTTTTCCCAGTGTCCCGGAGAACTGGTAGCGACTTTTGGGAGGAACCACCTCGGGGGCTTACCTTTTTGCCGGTTCCCCCACTGCGCATGCACGCCAAGTGCTTGGTGTGCGTGCACGCCTACAGCGCTTGCCGCGCATGCACAGCCTCCTTGCTGTCCTCCCAAGTGGGGAGGAGGAAGAGAAGCTGCTAGCCTGAAGCTCCCTATAGCCTGCTCCCCAGGGTAAGTGACTCACCTTTGGGTGTGAGGTGTGGGTGTGTATTTGAATGTGTATTTAATGTCTATTTATTTTAATGTGTATTTTTGTGTTTTATGTGTATTTAATTTGCATTTTTATATGTTTTATGTCTATTTAATGTGTATTTAATGTGTTTTATGTGTATTTTTATGTCTATTTAATTTGTATTTTTATGTGTACTTATTTTTATGGGTTTTTACGTAGGCTCCGCCCACATCATTGGCTCCACACACGATGTCATGACATTGGCCCTGCCCATGATGTCATGATGTTGGCTCCGCCCACAGTGTGGTAGTAAAATTTTTGGCTGCCCACCACTGCATATAATTGATATAGTGGGAGCCAGGGGAGTTAATTTAGTTATATGTTTCAACAGAGCAAGTAAACCATTTTAGAGTAAAGGCAGAATTAGATGTGAGACCAGTCATGTTATGTTGCCAGTAACAATAATAACCATGTGCTGAACCTTTTCCTAGTCATGTCATATTGTATTTAGTATAACTTGCCTTGTTTTGGTTTTAAAATGTTTTGTTTACACCAGCTTCTAATCCTCTAGGAGTTTATTGCCTTTGGGGTCAGCAATATGTTTTCAGGAGCTTTTTCATGTTTTGTGGCGACTACTGCTCTATCTCGCACAGCTGTTCAAGAAAGCACTGGTGGAAAAACTCAGGTAATTTACTCAGCTCCAGATTTAACATATTGTTCTAATGTGCTGCCATTCTCTAAAGCTCATTCTGTTGGAGTAATATTTTGAACAGATCATTAACTCCTTTGATCTCAGTTTCTTCATTATTTGGCATAAAATGAAAGGAATTAGGTGCTTACAAAAAGAAAAGATATCCCAGCTGTGCAGTATTACTTTTTCTTCCATGTCTAGGCCGTGAAAGACAAATTGTATTATCTGAAGGAATAACGTACATTTTTCACTTTTTAAAAATTTATTTATTTACAGTATTTATTTAAATTTGTTTATCGCCCTCCTCCCCAAAGTGACCCAGGGTGATTCCCAACACAACAGCATATTGACAACAATTTAAAACAAGTTCAAAAATTAAAAGTTTTAAAAGATTGCAATCCTAAACTACCTTTAAGAAATTAAACACCAGTGGGATTAATTTCTGAATAAACATACATAAGAGTGAAAATGTTTTGTTTTCCACTGCTACTGTCACAATACCAAACATATATGTAGTATGTATAGACGCATGCTGTTGTATATATCCATCTTTTGATGAGTTCCAATAGGCATAAATGCTTCACTCATCCATGGGTACTTTTACTTCTTTAGCCTGTGACAGACTTTTCTTTAGGGTGTACAAGTTGCCTAGGGCTACAGTACTATATACTTTCACTTTGATGTAAGTCCCAGCGAACTCAAGGTGAACTAGTTCTGAGTAGATGTTCTTAGGTTGCTAGTAATCATTCAAATTGACAGAAATTGCAACATTGCACATCAGGGGTGTACAGCATGTGGCCCTTTACATGTTTTGGAATACAATTCATCAGGTATTAAGTGCATAGGGAATGGTGAGAGATGGTGGGAGTTGCTGTCCAACAGGATGGGGGCAAATTATACATTCTTTATCCTTGTGGCACACCATTGTCCTGGTCCACGAAATCAAAATGTGTATTTGTGATACTAAACCATTATTACAACCATGTATCTGTGAGAACCTGAAAGAGAGGAAGAAAACAACTTCCCCTATGTTAAATCACAACCAAACCCAAGAGATGTTGGTGAAAATCAAAACAGTCCCTCTTCTACACTCATTAACAAGGGGAATATTTAAAAGAATGTTCACCTGGGGAAGCTTAATTTAAGTGAATGATAGCTGTCATTTCCTGTTCACTTAATAAAAGCCTGTGCAGGAGGTTGTATCTTCTAATAAAAGTGCACATCTGTCCATTCTGTTACTTTAGAATCTGCTACCTTAAGTGGTGTCTTTTCTTGCATCATGGGAGAACATCCTGACAAAATAATTATACTTTACTGCAAGAGTATTTCATATTTGAATGAAGTTAACAGAGGTTCAAGTCACACATCTTTTACTAGTAGAAATCCTGTTGTTTAGTGTAGTAAGTTGCACTTAAGTAAGCCCATAGAATCAATAGGGATATAGTGAGTCAACTCTGCTGTAAGTTCCATTGATTTAAAGAGTCTACTCTAATGGTGACTTACTACACTAAGCAACAGAATTTCAACCAGTGTATATTTACCACTGTGAATATTATTACTGTGTGTTTTTTCTCTGTTTGCACAATTGCTCCTGAGAAAGACTGAAGATGTCATCAGCAAGAAATAATTTTTAGAAATTAAATAATTCCTGTTTCTATCCCACAGCTCCCATGAAATACAACTCATCACTTAGAATCTGTGGGAGCCACAAGATAGAGCTAGGACGTGTTTAATTTCTGAAAATTGTCTCCTACTGATGGGGGCATCAACCTTCCTTGGACAGTTATGTGACCAGGATTGTAGTACATAGTCAAAGACTATAACTCTGGTGATTGGTGACTATTGACTTAAAACCTAACACAACTGCACCCTTGGAGAAGAACCCTTCCTTTGTTTGACTCATGTCTTCTATCATGCAGACAGAAGGTTACCCTTATTCCATTTCTCAATCCTTCTCCTCTCTCTACCACTTACTTTTAGTATATCACCTGATGAAGGGACATTTCCCCCCAAGGTTGTGTGTTTTATGTGCCTCTGCACACATCTTGTGACTTTTAGACTGGCCTAGAAATGCTTTACCTCAATATGGAGTTTAAAATTCTTTTTCTAATAACAGAACTGTTACTGCTTTCTTTTTTGGTCTTCATATTATAACATCAGTGATAAAGGAAAACATCATTGCAGCCAGGAAGCACATTACTGATTTCTTTTTTAACCCATAAAGCTATAAATAGTTTGGCAATAAAACTATATCTTGCCGTATGAGCATGTTTGAAATTTACAACCATCCTAACAGGTTGTGTTGCATGAGACGGGGCCTTTTTAGTAGTGGCACTCAAATATGACAGGTAGTTGATATCGTATTATTTTGTCAGGCAGTTTTTGATAAAAATCACATTTTTGAATCCACACAAAACTAGACCTATAATAAAAATATTTTGTGACACTGTCATCTGTTCAGTTGCACTCAATGTCCCAAATTCTATCCACCTCCCACAAACACTTCTTTTTTTCCCCCATCCATCTATCCATCTGTTGTCCATCCATCTAATTGAAAACTTGGACAATACTGTGCCAGCATAGCTACAGATGTTTACTATTGGGATACCTTTTGTTCTAGCCAATATTACATACTGGAGCAAAAAAATGTGTTCTACTATACAAATGAAGTATTTTGGTGGTCAGTCAGTTGGTCCTTCTTTGGGGAAATTTAAAGTTCTTCTTGTGGAGAGATACAGGAATTCAATGGGGTTAGAAAACACTCCACAATATGAGAAGTTTGCATCTTATTTTATCTTAATCTAATCTTACTTCACTTTTATTCCTCCTTGCATTTCCCAGATTGCTAAAATATTTTATCCTAGTGCATATTTCTCAGTTTTTTTTACTTATAAATTTATTGCATACTTCATTATCCCTAATGAGCAAAAAGTGATCTATAAATGTTTTAAATAATAGAAATATCAATAATTTAAAATTATGCCCCAAGCATTTGCTGTAGTGATGTTAATTTTTTTTAAAAAAAACACCACTATGTCATCCAGATGTATTTGCTTTTATGTTTTTAAGTTGGTCTTTATGCTTTTGTAAAAGCTACAATTCTTCTTAAAAATAATATAGTTTTTAAAGTAAAATGTTATGATCAATATACCAAACAAAACTCTAATTTCTTGATGATCTAACACATTTTCTTTGCAGATTGCTGGCATAATTTCAGCTGCAATTGTATTGATTGCCATTGTTGCACTGGGAAAGCTTTTAGAGCCTCTGCAAAAGGTATTACTTAACTGTATTTATTACTATTATACTAATAAGCAATGTCATGTACCCAGAGGTGTAGCATGGGGGGGGGGGAGTGGCCTGACCCGGTTGGCACTTTTTGGGGGCAGCACAAATTTCACAATAAATAGGACTTTGCCACCACCCCCGGACTTCCTAGCACCCTGCACCACTGCCAGCGTCCTGCCACCACCCCTGGGCTGGGGCACAAAAGGCCGCTACGGTGGCAGGACTTTGCCACCACCCTGGACTTCCTAGCGGCTGGGATGAAGAGGCTGATGTAGGGATGGGTGCCAGGACCCTCCACCACCACCGGTGCCCTGCCCCCGCCCCCCCGGACAGCAAATTTGGCCTACACCCCGGGCGGCTAAAACCCACACTACAGCACTGCATGTACCCAAATGTCATGTTACTACTACTGTACAGTACAGTATTTTAATTTTCTGCCTGATAAACAAAATTTATTTATTTTTCTTCCTCTTCAAGGGTGATATAAAAATCTGTGTATTCTGGATATTTTTCTTGAACAACACACTTTGTGTGTCTTTATCTCTCTTTTTAGTCTGTCTTAGCAGCTGTTGTCATTGCCAACTTGAAAGGGATGTTCATGCAGGTGTGTGATGTCCCCCGTTTATGGAGGCAAAGCAAGGCAGATGCTGTGAGTATTTCACTGCTTTGTTAAAAATGTGTGGGAGGTAATTTTCCAGTGTTTTTAGGAATTCTAAGGGTTTATATAGTTTTAAACGTTGGGGATTTTATGTATGCCGTCCAGAGTTGCATGTCAATTGGGGCGGCTATACAAACTGAATGGAATGAATGAATGAATAAATAAATAACTAAATCACCCAACTTTAAATTAAACTCTACTCCAGGAGTTCTCAACCTTTTTAAGCCAGGGGCCAGGTCTCTCTCAGACAACTTCAGGGACAAGATGGCCATTTTGCTCTTCCTCTACCACATGGCGCTTCCTGGTGTGGTGGAGGCAGTGGGGGGGAAGGGACATGAAATGGCATTGTGGGCTGCATTTGGCCCGTAGCCCGCAGGTTGAGAATCCCTGCTCTACTCTCTTGAACTTTCTCCTTTTTATTTTGTTTAATGAATAACAGAAGACTGAGAGTTTCAAGATTCCCGGGGGGGGGGGGATGTTCTTCATTGAACAAATGCAGAAGTTCATTGAGCTAGTTCAGTGTTTCCCAACCATTGGTTTTTGGACTTCAATTCCCAGAAGCCTAAGTCAATTCCCCAAAACACTGTTCAGCCAATGTACTAACTTAGGCTTCTGGGAATTGAAGTCCTTCTGTGGGGCATGGGCCCCTCCTTGGGAACCACTGAGCTAGACCCATTGGTTACAACAGCAGTTTCAATAAAATAAAATAAAATGAAGATACAAGGGAAAGGAGACACTCCGAAACCACTCCTTATGGCTTTATTATGCCACACATAAAATAATGTAATCATTTTGGCCTTTCCTATTTTTAGTTCTCACTGAACTGGTAAACTATAATATGGGATATAATCTCTTTTCTTCAGGGATGGAAAAATCACCAGAAGTCCAGGTGCTGTTTGTATCCTTCCCATGGATACAACCACTTCTGTGATCCCCCCTGCCCTGTTTTATTTAACAAAATACTAACAATAATGCAGTAACTGAAAAAGATCTTAAGGGGGCTTTTTGAGTTGACTTTTTTAAAACAATTGTTTCCAAGGGCCTTGAGCTTCCATGTCTCCTGAAGGGTGCATGCAGCCAAGAGGCTACTTGTGGCCTCACACTGCTTTAGATGGAGAACTGACATCAGTAAACACCCTGTCAAGGAAAAATAAAAGCATTCTCACTCATAGAAAGCTAGTATTTTAAGGAGGAGGCTAAATTAGAGCCCTTTCTCTTAAAATGCTAGTTTTCTATATGGATATGTCTTTATCTTATATTAGTTTTACTTTCTGAATGAAAGAGTAGGGCCATGGATTCAAGTGGGATTTAATCCACTTGGGGACCATTACCCTTCCCTGTTGACTTCGGCACCCAAGGCCATTAGTCCTCAGGGTGGTCAAGTTAGTTAAATGCCGCCTGATACTCTGCGTTGAGTAACTGGCAGTAGGGTCTACTGCTCTATTACCATAGCAAGATAACCTGGTCAGACTATTATTAATACAATAACATAATAAAATAAATATATGGTACTTTCAAAGTAGAAAAATCCCCCAAATGAGCCCAACAAGCCAACATCTTAGATGTAATAGGGGGAAACAGCACTCATTACAGGTTTGAGTACACTCCGAATTTTGGGTCACCTTTTCACCTGATTCCCTCCCCTGCAAGCTTCTTTCCTTTCCCCTCCTACTTCTGGGAATGAGTGTACTGAAAACAACAGGGGGCAAAAGGATGACAAAAGATCACCATGACAATGTGAAAATAGTTGCCTGCAATGTGTTATTTCTGGGAATGAGAAAAAGAGATGTGATTTTTTTGTGAAGTAGCTCAACAACGTGAATAATCATAAATGTCCTACTGTAATGAGCACTGTTTTCCCCATTACATCTAATTTATTATACAGTAAAACCTCATATAACACTAAAACCTGGTTCCACAAGTCTTCGTGTTATCTGATCCTCTATGGGATCCATAGAGATACATTGTAACCACACAGGCTTTCGCGGTTGTTATCTGAAGCATCCCATAGGATCTTAATGTTATCTGATGCAATTCTTCCCCCCAGATTCCTTGATGTTATGCGATTTTCGTGTTATTCGATACTAATGTTATATGAGGTATTACTGTATTATATTATATTATATTATATTATATTATATTATATTATATTATATTATATTATATTATATTATATTATATTATATTATATTATATTAATAATAGTCTGACTAGATTATCTTGCTATGGTAGTAGAGTAGAGCCAGTGGTGGGCTACAAAAACTGATTTCTACCACACTGTGGGTGTGGTATGGTGGTGGGCGTGGCCAGGGGGAAAGCCCTGCATTGCACCTGAATTAGGACTACTTTATTTCAAAACTTGGATGGGTGGGGCCAGCCAGAATTCCTGCTACTGGTTCTAGCGAACTGGTGCAAACCTACTGATGCCCACCACTGAGTAGATCATCCTGCCAGCGACTCAACATAGAGTGTCAGGCGGCATTTAACTAACCTGACCACACTGAGGACTAATAGCCTTGGGTAGTGAAGTCCACAGGGAAGGGTGATGGTCCCCAAGTGGATTAAATTCCACTTGAATCTATCTTGATGGAGGGCAGCAGCTTCATCAGTACTGACCTAGGACTGATGATGATTTTGTGTGCCCAAAGGGCTCAGGACCAGAAAGTGACTGGTGGAACTGGATCAGTGATACTGGTGCCATGCTGCAATGTAGAAGGCAGATGAAAGGTTACTGCATTGTATTCTCAGCACAGTCTTCATCGCTGATCTCCATGAAGATTGCCAATACAGTAATACCTCAGATAACGTTAAGACTTGGTTCCACAAGTCTTAACGTTATCCGATTTTTAGCCTTATCCGATATCCGTTATCCAGATAACGTTAAAATCCTATTCAGGTGGATCAGATAATGTTAACTCCATAGAGATAAGCAACAGAGGCTTCAAGGGAAAGTCAAGGAAACATGCTGGAAACTTAAAGAACTTTAAGAAATAATTGTCTAAAGGGTAAATACATTAAAAAAACATTCCAGAGCACCCTGACTTTAGGGGAACAAAGCCATACAGCATTTTAAAAAAAATTTAAAATTTTATAAAGTGCTGTTTTAAAAGATCTGAACAGAAGCTAGGAAAATGTTTTCCTTTAGAATCAGCCCCCCTACAATTGCTGTAATAAAGGAAGTTCCCTCAGGGCTTTGCAGGGTGTGAAAAGCTTAATTGCTTTGTAGGTGAAAGGTTTCAGTCTGCTTGTTTTCCATTGACAATGCATGAGGCTTGCAGAGCTACAATCTTGGGTTCAGGCTGTTTAGAATTTAAAGGGGAAACTTCATAAAGGTAATTGGGTCAAATTGTCTCTTTGCAATTATTTTTCTGCTAAGTGTTCTGGGTTACACTGGGGAAAGGGTCCTAAGCCTTTGCTTTGCTAAACTAGTCAGACTGGGTTTTGCAAGCCTTTGTTATTCAAATGTGGCAAGCTTGAGAGCAGGCAGCCCCTCCCTTTCTCCCAAGAGAAACCGGTGAGTCACAGCCGCACCTCAGGGAATTTGAGGCAAAGGTTATCTGATGGATCGGATAACGTTAACATAATGGTTAACATAATGTTATCCGATCCAAATGTTTGCCTCAAATTCCCCAACGTTATGCGATTTTAGTGTTATCCGATCCAATCGTTATCCAGTGTTTTACTGTATTCTGATTTGAACTCAGTTACAGTATGGCAGAAGAAGATGAATTATATTAATATTGTATTGATATTAATAAAAATTACTGACAATCAAATAGTATAAAAGATTAATAACACATTACCATTATGTTATGTTAAAAATTATAAGACATAAATAACACAATACAGTATTCTGTTGGTGGTAAACAGGCCAGATTACCACCAGCAGAAGAAATGGTAGCAGTAGTGATGCCACAGCGAAAGAAGGTGTAGTAGCAGAAGGCAGTGCTAGGGTTTCAGCAGCTTATTTTCCCATGCCTATAGAAGCCATTTTAATTACATGTAGACTAGCAATATGAAGTGGTACAA
Organism: Furcifer pardalis; assembly: GCA_030440675.1. Taxonomy (NCBI): domain Eukaryota; kingdom Metazoa; phylum Chordata; class Lepidosauria; order Squamata; family Chamaeleonidae; genus Furcifer; species Furcifer pardalis. The sequence continues at coordinate 201,055,525 of CP126892.1, forward strand.
ATAGGACACAAGTTTACCACTTTAGCAAGAACTAGGTTATTATACCCTGCAATGTATACTACATAATCTATCCTTCTCTTGAAATGTATTTTTCAGATGATCTGGGTTTTCACATGTATAGCATCTGTCATTTTGGGATTGGATTTGGGATTACTAGCTGGTCTGGTGTTTGCCCTGCTGACCGTTGTATTGAGAGTTCAGTTGTAAGTACAATGTAAACAAGGCGGTTTCCTGTGGTTTTAAGTAAAATAAACAAGTACAAACAAAATACTGGCACAAAGTATTATGTTTTTGCTGTTTGGCAAGCATATAGTGACATAATTGCTGAATTTTTATAGAACAGTGATGGTGAACCATTTAGAGACCGAGTGCCCAAACTGCAACCCAAAATCCATTTATTTATTGCAAAGTGCCAACATAGCAACAGGGGAGGAAAGAAACACTCCCATTGGGCTGCTGGGCAGAGGGGCGGGGTGAACTCTATGCTGGGGGGAGGGAAGAAGCACTCCCATCGGGCTGCTGGGCAGAGGGGTGGGGTGAACTCTGTGTTGGGGTGACTGCATGGGTGCCCACAAAGCACGTGTGCCATATGTTCGCCATCACTGTTATAGAAGCTGTAAAAAGAAAGGCAGAAGACCATTCTGTAACTTGTGTATATTTAGAATTATACCCATTACAAATTGGATGAGGAGCAGAAGTTTTACATTTAAAGCTGGAACATGAAAAATTAAAAATATACCATTGTATTATAGTTTAAAACTGTAAAAAAAAACAGTAAGTACAATTAGTGTTGAAGTATACAGCGTACTCTAAATACACTTGCATTCAATGCAAGTGGAGCTGCAAATATATGTTTTAGTGGCTAAACTAAGCACCACTGGTCTACACGTTGTTATGGTGACTTCCTAAACATGCAGAAATTAAATGTTTCCCTTATATTTCTGCCACAGTCTAAACATATAATTCACTTCTTATTTTAATATGAGAAGTATCATGCCTTTTTAACCATGCCAACTGTTGGATGGGTATGTTAAAAGTAGTGTTTAAGCTATCATTTATCCAATAGGTTCAAAGTTATCTCCCCTCTTTCACTGAGCTTAAGGGTGAGAAGCTGTGTCTTTAAATGTTTATACTTTCTCTGGCTCTCTCTGTGTCATGCGTGTGCATGCACACACTTTCATTTATTTGTACTGTATGTAGAAAACTAGTATAACAGAGAGAGAGAGATCCTTCTTTTGACGCAGTGTGCAAACCACTACTTGAAGTAACAAAACAGTTAACAAAAAGATTATTTGATTCTGAACTAAATGCCTTCAGGAATCACACAAGTGTGAACCTCCTCTCTTTGTATATACAGTACTGTATAACTTAGTTGATGGTCACAAAAGACAAAAGTGGAACCTTAATTCTGAAGTACACTTCACTTAAAGAGCAGAACTTTCTCTGAATGTTCGCCTTGCTTAACAAATAAAACCAACCAAAAACTTGGTTAACAACTAAATTGGGGTTAGCAATCCCCCCCCCCCCCCAAAGTCACAACTGGTCACTTTCAATGGTGTTTCGCTTAAAGAGCAAACTCGCTTAAAGAGCAATCCTGTGGAATACATTATGCTCTTTAAGCGAGGTACAACTGTACTGTACTTCAGACATTCTTTCTCTTGACTTGCTGCAAGGAAACACAATGTGCTGGACTGCAACGAATAAGGAAGTAATAATACTGATCATCTGTGCAACCAAATCAACAAGTGGCCAAATATCGCACTGCAAATCAATTAGCCCCATCTTTTTTTGTTATCCTGCTCAGATATTGGGTGATTAATAGCATTTCAGCTAATATTGACTTGTAACAAACAGTTCGGCATTAATCTAGCATATAGACATATCCTGTGATCAATTATTTATTTTACTTTTATTTCTTGACAGTCCTTCCTGGGGTAGCCTTGGTGGTATTCCTGGCACAGACCTATATAAGAACATTAAAGAATACAAAAATGTAAGATTTCTCTCTCTCTCTCTCTCTCATTCACACACACACGATTGTTTCTCTAGGGCTTTCCTTTATATTAGTTGAAGTACAGTGCAAGATAAAACATTATATAAATTGATTCCACCAGTATTTTTACAAGGGAGAGAGCAGGACAGACAGGACATATTATGCAGGATAAAATTACTGCAGGATGAAGCATTTCGTGTCACAATTTATAGTGTAATCTGTAGATGCAAACAGCCTAACACATAAAATAAGTGGTCACAATTAATCCATCCCTACGAACATACTGTATTACTAAATGAATTCTGATAGAAACATCATTCTATCTGAGGAACCCAGTGACTTTCTGCTTAGCGGCTGGCTGGTTGGGTCTAGGGGATGGATGGAAAAATAACCCCAGCCGGTTGGATAATTTGACCACCTTGCCTTGTAGCTGTAGCTCCTAGTTTTAACCTTTTAATCAGTTAATTTTAATTTTGATTTGATTTTAATTGTTATTGATGACTTGTTGTAAATCACCCCGAGTCACTTTGGTGAGGGTGTGTGTGATAAACAAGTGTGATTAAATAAATAAATAAATAAATAAAATAAAAATGCAATACTACTGGTGAATGTATATGTATAAGAAAGAATGTACTGTATCTTACTATTCTGGGATCAGGATACCCCATTAGACTAAAGGGTAATGCTAGGGCAGCAGCTTCCCCTGTTGATGTTATACTTCACATTTACCTTGATCTTGCAAGAGAATGGCAGTTTTTACACATGTAATGGGAACAGGACATGGGGAAGGGCAATCTATCAGGAAGGGATAATGTGGAAAAGATCTGCAAGCCAAATAGGGTGGCTCAACACAAATGCACTGAAAGGCACTGGTTTAGCAGTCCACCACAAATAGAATGGCAAATGTCTGTTACACTATATGCCCATTTTAACTGAATATTATTTTTACAATAGGTTGTTGAACCAGAAGGAGTGAAAATTCTCAAGTTTTCAAGTCCTATTTTTTATGCTAATATTGATGGTTTGAGGAGCAGCCTGAAATCCACTGTAAGTAGTCCATGTTAGTTCTGGATTTTTTCTGTATATATTGCGCTTTGTTCACAACAGGGAGGGAGGGAGGGAGGGAGAGAGAGAGAGAGAAAGGAAGGAAGGAAGGAAGGAAGAAGGAAGGAAAGGAAAGAAGGAAGGAAGAAAAGAAAGAATGCATACATACATACATACATACAGTACATACATACATACAACCCATGTCAGTTTCTGATTACTGCCTATATGAGAGACTGCTTAGGAATTCCACATACACTTCTCTAGATGTTATGATCAAAGAAAAAAGAATAATATAAATATTAATTTTAATATAACAATGTACTTAAGCTCATTGATTTATATAATTTCTTCTTGTAGTATATTTACAAAACACATAAATAAATATCTTTTTTTTCCCAAATCTGTTTTATACAGGTGGGATTTGATGCCATGCGGGTTTATAACAAGAGGCTTAAAGCTCTGAGAATGATACAAAAGATGATCAAGAAAGGAAAATTAAGAGCAACAAAAGTAAAGTATCAATCTTCCATCTCCATGATTTAAATGCCTGCAGCCCACCTAGTAAAGGACAGTACTCACATTCATAGATTCCGCATTTCTATTGTACAGTATATTAAAACGAAGTGCAAACCTCACCCATACCATATCCACAGATTCAGTATCTGTGGTTTCATTTATCCATTGATCCAAAAATGTTAAGTGAAAAATTCCTGAAATACATATTATACAGTATATGAATTTTCAGGGCCACTAGAACCTGCTATCTATAATGTAATGTTGAGCAGGGACAGATTGTTTCCAGGGGAATCTTTTCCTGAAAGATCAAGCAAGGCATTTACGCACCTGCCCCACCCCAATCCCTATATGACTCAGATATGAGGGCTATAATACAAGATTCATTGTTTCTGTTATTTCATGTATCCACAGATGATCTGGGTATGTATCCCCCATAGATATGGGAGTCAACCTATGTAAAAAAAATAGCCTGCCAATATTTACAACAGCTAGTAGAAAATCTAAATGAGGTCTGAGGTTTGCACATATCAGGAAAAGAGTCTATGTCAGTGATGGCGAACCTTTTAGAAACTGAGTGCCCAAACTTGAACCCCAAACCCTCTTATTTATCACAAAGTGCCAACATAGAAACAAGGGAGGAAGGAAACAATCTCATTGGGTTGCTGGGCAGAGGAGCGGGGTGAATTGCTGGGGGGAGGGAGGAAACACTCCCATTGGGCTGCTGGTCAGAGGGGCGGGGTGAACTTTGCTGGGGTAACTGCATGGGTGCCCACAGAGAGGGCTCAGAGTGTCAGCTCTGGAACGTGTGCCATAGGTTCACCATCACTGGTCTATGTTTAGAGCAGTAAATTCCCCAAAGCACTGATCAGCCAATGTACTGACTTAGGCTTCTGGAAATTGACGTCCCCCTGTGGGCCGTGGGGCTCACCTTGGGAACCACTGGTCTAGAGTAACTTATACTAGTAGTTCCTTTCTTTGTATGAAATATGGTGTTGATGGAAGTATATTATCTTATGCTATGACAAAGAGATTTTCTAATAGGTGGTGTATATTACTTTTGTGGAAGAAAAGGCAACAGACTCAGGGGAAAAATTAGATCAGGAAAGGTCTTAACAAGTGCTAGAGAACAAAATACTGAAAGAAGCAAGTCAGAAGGCCTGGAGCAGGGGTGGGCAACCTACAGCCCACAGGCCAGCCCTGGCCCACGGCGCCAAATCATCCAGCCCGTACCGCCGCCATCCCCAAAGCACACATATTTATGACAGCCGTGAATGCGCCCATGGCTGTCATAAACACATTTACGATAGCCGCAGATGTTTTACGGCAGTGTTTATGGTGGGGGAAACCACCAATTCAACTGTCTGAGGGAGTGTGACCCGGTCCTTGACTTTAAAAGGTTGGCAAGCTCTGGCCTGGAGCAACTAGCCTAGGCAGCCACATTATAGTAAAATTTCAAGATCAGCATTCTGAACACAAAATTTAACTTATTACCAAGGCTGGAAGCACATGTTCAAGGAAAATCGTATTCTCTACTCCTACTTTTTAACTCCAGCAGTATTACTCTCTCTGAGATCAGTGCATGTACAGCGAGTTCTACAAATAAAGCCTCTATTTGCATTCCAGTGACCAATGTGCTGATGAAGTCATCCAAAACCCATGATCCAATTTTCTTGTCTCCCTCCCTGTATCCATCTCTATTGCTGCCATAGAAACACTGTGTGCTATAATGGCAAGGGAGATGATCACCAGTGTCAAAGCTATTGGTTCAAGGGGGAGGAGGGGACCCTTCTACAAGTATGCTAGGGTAACAGGGATTACACAAAGGATTAGATTTCTCTCCTTTTACGCACATCATGATGGAGACTAGAATAAAGTGCGGTATTTGCCTTCCTCAAAATTTCCATACACTAGTACCTTGGATAACGTTATGACTTGGTTCCACAAGTCATGACTTTATCCGATTTTTAATGTTGTCAGATGCATGCATTGAACAATGCTAAAAAAAAAAAGCCCTGACTTCAGGGACAAACTGCATGGTTTGTTCCTGAAGTCATCGTTGCGGGTGGGGGGTGGATTGGGCTACCTAATCTACTACCCACCCACAGTGATGGATCACTGCGGGAGGGGGGTGGATTGGGTAGCCCAATCCACCACCCACCTGCAACGATCTCTGCGACTGCAGTAGGGTCGGGGGAAAGGTGCATGCCTTCCCCCAACCCTACAGCAGAGATTGCTGAGGGTGGGGGGTGATTTGGGTAGAAGTTCTACCCAAACCACCCACCACCACCCAGACCATTGCTAAAGAATCATTATCCAATGCAATTTTTTTCCAAAAAACTTGCATCGTTATACAATTCTAGCGTTATCCGATGCAATCATTATCCGAGGTATTACTGTATTTATTTTAGATTACACCCATCTCCATAATTTCTTCGAGGCCATAGAATTTAATTTTCCTTTCTGGCAACAGTGATCTTTTTTCTATTTTCTTGCAGTGTGGTGTATACTGAATACAGTATGCCTCTTACATATTGCTGTTGTGATTTTTCATATTAGATTTGAACTGACAAAATCAGGCCATGCAAAAACACATCACATGTACAAAGATATGAAAAAATAATTATTTTATCAAAATGTTTTATAATTATGGAATTCACATTTTTCATTCCTTTGTTAATATGTATTTAACTGAATATACCATATATAAATATTCTGAGCAGAATGGCATCATCAGTGATTCTGGTACGTCAAATGAAGCTTTTGAACCAGATGAGGACCCAGAAGATCCTGCAGATTTTGATATTCCAACCAGAGAAGTAGAAATTCAGGTGGACTGGAATTCAGACCTTCCAGTCAAAGTAAATGTTCCCAAAGTGCCTATCCATAGTCTTATTTTTGATTTTGGAGCTGTCGCTTTTGTGGATGTAGTTGCAGTGAGAGTAATGAAAATGGTAAGAAAAATATCTACTCAGCTTTCTAAATAAATTGATACTAGCAATTCGTATTTATGGGAATTGTTGCATCATTCTGTAACACATGCACATAAAAAGTAAATTGCCAGGGAGCAACTGAGATGGGGAGGTACAGTCATACCTCGCATAACGAATTTAATTCGTTCTGCGAGGCTGCTCGCTATGCGAGTTTTTTGCTATGCGAGTCAGACTCACATAACGAATTTTTCGCTATGTGAGTTGGACTTTTCCCTATGGAAAAACTCGCATAACGAGCTATTCAAGGGGGAAAACTCGCATAGCGAAAAATTTTCGCTATGTGAGTTTTCCGCATAGAAATGCTCGTTATTCGGGTTTTTCCATAGAGAAAAGTCCGACTCGCATAGCGAAAAATTTGTTATGCGAGTCGGACCGCTTAGCAAAAAACTTGCTTGTTACGCAAGTTTTTTGCTAAGTGAAACGCTCGTTATGCGAGGTTTGACTGTATTTTAAAATGTATACAGTAGTACCCAGCATAACGAAAAAGCTCCGTTCCATGGAGCTCTTTGTTATGCTTTTTATTTGTTATGTTATGTTTTTATGTTATGTTTTTTATGTTCTTTTCCCATTATGCAGATCCAATTGGTGATAACCAGCATAACAAAAAAAAAAGTTTGTTATACGGGAATTATGTTAAGCAGGGTATACCCCGGTTAACAAACCCCCCATATAATGAAATATGTTATTGTTACGCGGGGTATCACAATTGCCTAACGAATGCTTCATTGTACGAATTTTTCGTTATACAAAGTGTTCATTATGCGGGGTACCACTGTACTTTTGAAATTATGTTTTAAATATGTATATGTAATTTTTAATCTAAAATACTTTGTTTTAACTAATTGTTGATTTTAATTTTTTTAATATGCTGCCTTGGGCCCACACTAGAGGAAAAAGGTGGGATAACAATCAAATAGATAAAATAAATATGAATTGTGACCTATAATAAGTTAGAATGGTTGAAACATTTTTCTACAGATATTCTGAGTATAGTTATCAAACTGCAATATGTGTCTAGGCTAGTTGTGGGTTGCAATATTCTTTTAATGTCTCCAATTTACTCATTAAAAATATTATACTAATTCTTATTTTTAAAATCCCATGATAGTTTACTAAGATCTAATAAAACAATTAATAAAAACCACAACTGATAGCATAATTAGGAAAATATACAACAAAATAGCTGAATAAACATGTTCAATTGACAGAAGAAACTGGGAACTACCTAATCTAAGTACAGTACTGTACTGTATATACTTGTGTATAAGCCTAGTTTTTCAGTCCCAAAAATGAGCCCCCAAAAGGGGAAATGGATTATACTCGGGTCAATGACCGCAACGGTCCCAAGACCATGTTGTATTGAGACGTGTCAAAAATTTAATTTTACCATATTTTCATGTATTTTGATTATTCAAACTTACTAGCAGCTGCTGCATTGCCCATCCTCGGCTTATACTCTGGTCAATCTATTTTCCTGGGTTTTCAGGTCAAAATTAGGTACCTCGGCTTATATTCGGGTCAGCTTTTACTCGAGTATATATGGGTATGTGTCTGCTACGCTTGCTAAACTAACCCAAGCAGGAAATAAGACTGTCCTACAGTAATTTAGGCCCTTCAATTTAATTCAAAACACATTGGTCTATGATTAAACGAAAACTAATGATCAAAAGTTAATGGTGTCCTTTCATGGGTCTGGATCAACCACTCCCTGAACACTTTAAAACAAGCTAGGAAGGGCTCTGGAGCGGGCGTTTGTACCCTGTGATGCTGCAGCAGAGCACAGGGAAGAAGGGAGCTTTGTTGCTCCTGGATACCAAAGTATAAAAATGGGGCTTGGGCATGATTATCAGTACTATTTTTATTTAGAGCAAAGCAAAGTAATCACACTTATATACCACCCCATATGGCTTAGTGCACTCTCTTGGCGGTTCACAAGTTAATTAGCTTTTTGCCCCCAATGTGCTCGGTACTCATTTTACCAACCTGAGAAGGCTGAGTCAACCTTGAGTCCTGGTCAGGATTGAACTTCCAACCTTTAGGTTGCAGGACAGCAGTTTACCTATTGGCTCCTAGCTAAGCCACTGTCTTAATTTAATGGAACGTTACTGCATCTACTTTGGAATACAGCAAGGCACAAGTAGTGCTCCTTGAACAACATACATTTAATTCTGAAAACAAGCTATTCTGTCAAAGGTATGTCTCTTTTCTTTTCAGATTATCAAAGAGTTTGAAAGGATTGATGTGAAAGTATATGTTGCATCACATCTAGGTATGTAAAAACTGATAAAAGACTGCTTTAATACAGAGGACAGTGCAGGGGAGAATGCACACATAATTTTTGGTATGATCATTACAAATATCACCAGATTTTTTTAAAAAAAGACCAGAATGCTCCCAGATAACTTTTTTTATTCTGGAATTCTTCTTCTTCCATGTCTAGGCCAGACATGAAACTGCTAAAATAAAGACACTATCCTGCCTTATTCACAGAATGTTACAGGATTCCAAATGTCATTATCTTCCACCTGTAAACCTTTTGTGTTTTCTTGGTGTTGCTTCAGTCTAAATATATTTCTTAATTGTCTTCAAAACATTGGAATAATTTCCCAGATATAGCAGTGATTTAGTCTATAAGAACAGGTATCTTTTAAATTTTTAAAAAATATATTGACATATCATTATTTTTATTTTCAGACCACATTATCAAAACTCTTGAACATTGTGCCTTTTTTGACGACACTGTTCAAAAAGAGATGTTTTTCCTGACTGTCCATGATGCTGTACTTCACATACAGAATCTGATCGTGCATAGAGATATCCAGGATCCCATTTTTGAAAAGGTAAGGAAAAGACATCATTTTGTCTTTTTCATGTACCTATCCTATCTTCGAAGGAGTTTAATATCTCTCAGAGGTCATTTGTTCATGGAACGTGCCTTTCAGAATTCCTCTACTGCACGTCAGGCCTAAATCAATTTACATTTGGATTCAGGAATCTTTTAGAATAGCATAGGATCTGGCCTAGTGCTCTGTAGCAGGAGGAGAGATTTGCCCAAAATATCATGCCCCTATTTCTACATGTGCCATTTCACCTTAGGCAAAGTATTTTGGGTCCAAGTAATTGTAATTAAACTTCTTTTTATAGGAGAAAAACCATACAAATAGTTGTTTGGTCGTAGGAAGTAAATAGGGGGGAAAAGGTATTTAAGAGAAAGCATACCTTTCTAAAAGCACTTGGTATCTATATTTTAAACAGATTACAGAATTAAACACGTGTGCAAACGATTGCACTATGGAACACTTATTACACAGTCATAACAATTCTTAACCATTCTCTCTAGATCTCACTGATGCAGGAATCAAAGGAACCACTTGAATTAACAGAAACAAACCAGAATGAAGAGCTTGATGTTCAGGAAGAGGTATGGTTTAATATAAAACTTCAGCGTTGTTAATCTTTTTTTCACATAAAGTGAAAAGATATGCAGGGTCTTTGTTTAGCAAACAGACTGGTTTTCAGTCTTAAGGATTGTATGCTATTTCATTCTGCATACATTAATTACTTCAACAGTTTGGTATGGGAAAAATAATACTTCTCTCCTAGTACAGTACTTCAAATTTGCCCATTGGCCGGTCCTTATTGATCTTCCAGGAACTACTACAGTATGCAATGTGTGCTGTGTTAAAGCTATACAGGATTTATCCATACATCACAGGCTTAAACAGATTTAACAGGAGTCTTTTATTTAAAAAATTATAGAGCTTTCACTGAACTACATTTTCTACCATTCTTTGGGGGAAAGCATGACAGTTAACCTGTACACATTTCTTTTTGTCTTCATACTCATTCTATATTGGAATACTTTTTCCTCAGTCTATATCAGTCGCCCCAGCAGACTTTGTTCCACCCTTCTGACCAGCAGCCCAATGGGAGTACTTCCTCCCTCCCCCAGCACAGACTTCGTCCTGCCCCTGTGTCCAGAAGCCCAATGAGAGAGCTTCCTTCCTCCCTCCAGCACAGAATTCACCCCACCCCTCTACCTAGCAGCCCAATGGGAGCATTTCCTCCCTCCCCTGTTGCTATGTTGGCACTTTGTGATAAATAAGTGGGTTTGAGGATGCAATTTGGGCACTTGGTCTCTAAAAGGATTGCCATTCCTTGAATAATGCAAATTGTTACTCAGCACAGCCGAGAGGGGAGATAACAAAATATTTTGCCATTACATTTATTTATTTATTTATTTCCTTCGACTTATTATCCCGCCCAATCGGGTCAAAAACCCAACTCTGGGCGGCCTACATACACAATTTAAAAATACATAGCTAAACCACAACTCAGTATAAAACCACAAATCAATATACGATAGCCCACCCACAGTTCAGATATAAACCAATACAATAATTAAAAGTCAAGCTAAAAGAAATTAAATATTTCCAAGTTATAAAATTATGCAATTATTAAAAAACAGAACCAGGGTAGGAAGGTAAGAACAGCGGGTGGCTGACTCATCTGATAAGCCACCCAACATGAGATCCGGTATTTCCGGATCCCCAAACTTGTCCTGCCAGCCAGGTTTTAAGACCTTTCCGGAAGGGCAGGAGCTCTGTTTGTTGACGTAGATCGATAGGCAGGAGGTTCCACAGGGCTGGGGCGGTCACGGAGAAGGCCCTCCTTCTGGTGCTAGAGAGGCGAGCCTCTCTAGCTGATGGAATTGCAAGGGAGCCTCTCCGATCCGCCCTGGTGGGACGGACAGACGTTCTTGGGGTGACGCGGTCTCTGAGGTATCCTGGCCCACTACCATATAGGGCTTTAAAGGTAATGACCAGCACCTTGAATTGCACCCGGAGACATACTGGCAACCAGTGCAGCCGTCGAAGCAGTGGTGAGGCACGAGCGTAACGCCCGCACCCCATCACTACCCGAGCAGCCGCATTCTGGGCCAGCTGGAGTTTCCGAATGGTCACCAAGGGCAGCCCCATGTAGAGCGCATTACAATAATCAAGTCTGGAGGTGACCAGTGCATGTGTGACCCTGAGCAAGGAGTCCCGATCCAGGAGTGGGCGTAACTGGTATATTACACGAAGTTGTGCAAAAACCCTCCTGGCCACGCCTGCCACCTGTTCTTCGAACAGTAGTCGTGAGTCCAGGAGGACCCCCAGATTACGCACCGGATCTGTCTGGGGCAAAACTGCCCCATCCAGAACCAAAGCTGGAAGCTCCCGGGATAACACAGGGCCCCTCACCCATAGCCACTCAGTCTTGCCGGGATTCAGCTGTAGCCCGTTTTCCCCCATCCAGACCCTGACAGCCTCCAGGCACCTGGAGAGGACTTCTACTGCACCGCTTGGGTCCCCACGGGCTGAGATGTACAGTTGGGTATCATCAGCATATTGATGGTACCTTACCCCGTGGGAACGGATGATCTCACCCAGCGGCTTCATATAGATGTTAAACAGGAGAGGTGAGAGTACCGAGCCCTGAGGCACCCCATATTGGAGGAGCCTAGGGCTGGACCTCTCATTCTCCAGACATACCGTCTGGGTCCTGCCCCTCAGAAATGAGGAAAACCAGGCCAACACAGTGCCCTGGATCCCCAATCCTTGGAGCCTTCCCAAGAGAATGTTGTGATCCACGGTATCGAAGGCCGCTGAGAGATCGAGAAGAGCAAGGATGGTCGGATGGCCTCCATCCCGCTCTCTCCAGAGATCATCCACCAAAGCGACCAGTGCAGTTTCCATACCATATCCGGGCCTGAATCCTGACTGAAAAGGGTCCAGATAATCCGCTTCATCCAGAACTTCCTTTAACTGCTGTGCCATTTCTATACCGTATTTGTTTTGTTAAGTCACTGTCTTAAATATATGCTTTGAACAATAAAGTTTAAAGTGCTGTTTTAAAAATGCTTTAAAAATTATCCTACACGTATCAACAACAGGATCCTGGGCTATAAAGACATCTGTAAGAATTTTGAAAAACAAATTGCCATATAAAAACTAATTTTTCTCAATTTACTTTTAAATCTTTCTTACTAGGCTATGCGCAAACTTGCTTCTTGATGGAAGGATACTGAATTCATTTTAACTGAGAACTCTGTGACAAGCATACAACAAAATTCAAGGAATTTCACCAGAGACACTTCAGTTTGCTCCAGAAGCCATTTCTTTTATGCTACAGATGCGGTGACTCTTAATTTCTCCCACTACATATTATGTTTGATTAAAGTTATTTGATAAACCTAATGAACAATTTACTGGAGAAGTGGACTACTTCATCAGAACTGCAGAAGAGCTGGCTGGAGATGGACATGTGCACAACCATACTTCAGCCACAGTGTTATTTTCAGAGTTTATAAAGTCTTTTGTTGGATTAGAGTTCCTATAATTCCTTAGCTACCCTGCTTAGGGATTCTGGGAGCTATAATCAAAAAGTGTAATTTTTCCATGCTTTGGTTATTTCAGTTTCAATCTCTATAATACCAGGAAACAAGAAAGGAGCTAAAAAAAGAAACTGGTACGATTGGGGAAAGTGATACAAACTCTCTATCATAGCAAAGATAATGTGATTTCATGATCTCTCAGGGGGTACCTTAAGTGCTACTGCCACAAAGGCAACACTATTTATGACTAATAGTATTGCAATAATAAGTCAGTACAACCAATCAGTTCAAGTGGAAGATATATAGGCAAGTACCAAATAATTGCTCCTTGTAATTTTGAAATACAGTGGTACTTTGAGTTATGAATTTAATGTGTTCCCTGGGATGTTTCGTAACTCAAATTCGTAACTCAAAACACAGTTTCCCATAGGAATACATTGAAACCTTTTTTTCTGACCTCTAGAAAGGATTAATTGGTTTTCAATGCATTCTTATAGGAAACCGCATTTCAAGTTACAAATTTAACTCGAGGCATTATTTTCAATGGCTTTTCATTCATATTGCAAAAATTTCATAACGCGAGGTGTTTGTAACTTGAGGTACCACTGTACTGATAATGTATATGGAATGAAAATACAGTGGAACCTCATACAACAATTGCCCCGTATAGCAACAAAATCGTATAACAATTAGGTTTTTTTGGGGGGGAAATGGTGTCCCACATAACAATTTTCCCTATGGAAAAAAAAACGTACAACAATTTTTCAATGGGAAAAACCACTTGGTGAAAAAAAAATCATTGCACGATGCATCCCATAGGGAAAATCATTATACAATGCATGTATCATATAGCAATTGTTTTGTACAACAATAAGCTCTGTGGAACGGATTAAAATAGTCGTTTGAGGTACCACTGTAGATGCTAAAATCCAATAGTAAGTCACAACTAGAGTTGGCCCATTGAATCAGTGGGCATTTGGTAATGCAACAACTTTGTAAATTCCATTGATTCTGTGGGGTTACTTTAGTTACAACTTACTACTGGATTTCAGCCATCATGTCCAAGTCTTGCAATATAACCTTAAACATTGCTGCAGTAGAGGATAGGTTTTTGTAATAGAATTGATTGTACAAGATATCACCATTAACTCATGAAGTTAGGAATAAAAAACCAAGATTTAGATGTCTAACAGTACTGTTTTAAAAATATTGATGAGTTATAACAACTGGAGACCAAACAGAAATTAATAGTTGAAGTAAACAGCTTTTGTGTCAACTGTTAGTTCTAGCACCAAAACACAGAATTACTTCTGTACATGATGAAAAATGCCAGTCTTGCACTAAGTACAGGTAATGACTTATTAATATGGGGGGGGGGGAATCACTGAAATTGTTGGGTGTTTTGATGAATTCATTAATGAAGTAATCCCCACGAACCAAATTAATGGACAGGAGTGTAGTAGGTATATTTCTTGACAGCTATGCAATATGTAAACTTTTGTAAAATAAAGATGTAAAAATTAAAGTTTTATATAACGTGTTATATTATGACCTTTTAATTTTCTTCTAAAGTTTATTTTGGTAATAATTAAGCTTTAGGAGATTTGGGATTGAAGCTTGTCATATGCACATTTATCTGGAAATAATCTAGTGGGCTTAATTACGAGTTGACATGCATAGGATTGGAATGCTAAACCTATTGCCAAGTTACATATACATAGCAAATGTAATTAGTTACAATTTACATGATTTTACTTGACATAAAATCAGAACCAATTTATAGTGACCCTAATAGGGTTTTCAAGAGAAGTGAGATATTTAAGGTGTGGTTTTATCAGTTCCACACTCCATGTGAAATTCCACACCTCACGCCTCCTGACTTAGCACATATATGTCTATATCTCCAACATGCCTGTCATACAAGATAATGTATCTTTATGTATTTGAGAAATCCACTTGGCAATCTTAAAATCATTCCCAAAGACCCAGAGTAATCTCTCTCTCTCTCTTATTAAACAAACTTCTAAATAATACTGATGATGACTCAAAGATCTACATTCACCATCAAACCCAGTACAAATTAATACAGATGTTGAATTTCGATAACATTTAATCAATTTCTCACGCTCATTTTGGAATTATATGTTATTTAACCCATAAGTCCATTTCCCCCCAGTTCTCATTTTAGCCCACAAGTCAAGCAGCTTCTGATTCTGCATATGTACATGGGGCCTAAACTCTTAGGCTGTGACTACACTGGAAAGCCAAATTGTAGCATGTTGGCTTTACTGTAATTTGCAGCCTATATTACATTTGTCCATATCCTCAAGGCTGAGGCGGTTCATTACAGTCCCGGTGTTAAATCCTGCATGTCGCGCTTCATGTGTGGTGTGGGTGATGGCTCCGAGATTATAGCGTGTGGGTCACTTCATGGCAAGATGGGATCCACCGTAAACAAATTCACATCAGTGATGTTTTTCCAGCTTCAAGGGAAAAATGCATTTTCAGATACGAGTTGCAGTCGACGATTACATTTGAAATCGCAATCAGTGCTCACACATGGGTTGGAGAATGATTCAAGGCTTCACTGTTCTTATTAGATGCAATGCAAGTTGCATTCCAACCCACAGCCTCCCTCCTTTCCATCTGCCCTCTGGTGCCTCCTTTTTTGTTTCTTTTATGGGGCATAAATTTGGCAGGTAATAATAATCACAATGACATAAAAATAAGATGATAAGGTGATCTAGCACTAATCTCACACATTAATTTTTTAAATAAAAATTCTGAAGATGATTGGGGGAAAGGATTAGGAGGCATGGTGCTGAACATCTCACTGGTGCTGAACATCTCACATCAAATACCTACATCATCAAAACACCACTTACAGCAGGGGTTCTCAGCCTACAGCTCACAGCACCATTTCATGTGGCCTGCATTGCCGCTGCCGCCAGAAGCAGAAGCGTTTACAACAGCTGTAAATGCGCCCACGGCTGTCGTAAACGCATTTATGACAGCCAAGGATTTATTTTACAGCAGCGTTTACAGCGGGGTGGGTGTGTGGACACACCAGACCAGCCTGCTCGGCTGACTGAGGGGGTGTGGTCTGGCCCATGGCTTGAAAAGTTGAGAACCCTTGACTTACAGACACATCTCTAACTTTACAAGAAGCTATCACTACTAAGGACAGGGTGGGGAGCCTGTTCAAATTGTTCTGGCTTGAAAAAGCAAAAGTATCCCAGTAGCGGGGCCGGGGGGGGGAGCTGCTTTGAGAGAGAAAAAGGGCTGGGTACATTTGAATCCGCCCTTTGCATCATGCAGTTGTAAAGAAATGCTTCAAATTCACCCATTGTATAAGCAGAGCAAATCCTGGAGAATTTCATCCTGTTTTCGCAGCCTTACAAAGGTTCAGAAGCAAAATAATGCTATTAATCAATCAGCAGTTAAAAAATCAATACCAAATGAGAAATTTAACTCATAACTCGAAAAGAGATACACTTTAGGATTAATTGCTTTGAAACAAAAATAGGTGTCCTGAATAAGCCATTCCTCGGCTGGGTCTCTAGACCGGTGGTTCCTAACTATTTATTGGTCATGCCACACCTAAGCATCTCTAAAATCCTGATCCCGCCTCCCGATATATAATTATTATTCAAAAGTGAACTCCTATTCACGTGGAGGAAACCTAAAAGGCCATTCACTGTTAATAATTCCTTCTCAAATTGCCTCCCTTAAAAATCAAATTGCCCCACGTTGGGAACCATGGCTCTAGGTCAGTGATGGCGAACCTTTTAGAGACCGAGTGCTCAAATTGCAACCCAAAACCCACTTATTTATTGCAAAGTGCCAACATGGCAACAGGGGAGGGAGGCAACTCTCCCACTGGGCAGAGGGGTGGGGCAAACTCTGTGCTGGGGGGAGGGAGAAAGCGCTCCCATTGGGCTGCTGGGCAGAGTGGCATGGAAACTCTGTGCTGGGGCAACTGCACGGGTGCACACAGAGAGGGCTCCGAGTGACACCTCTGGCACGTGTGCCACAGGTTTGCCACCACTGCTCTAGACTCTCTACTTGTCTACTAGAGAGAAATACAATATACTGTAGTACTTAAGCAGTTAAAAAAATGTTCTAGTAACACATTGTCATGTTGTTTTCATGTACCCGCCACAAGCATTTGCTGCTATTTTCCATTTCCTGTCTCTCATCTCCTGCCATCCCATTGATTTGCTTCTTTTGAAATCAAGCATATTAATCCCTTTCCCAGAAAATATGAAACGCAGGGAGTGTGGCATAAAGGTAAAGGTCTCCTTGCTTGAAAGCCAGTCGTGTCCAACTCTAGGGTGCGGTGCTCCTCTCAGTTTAAAGCCAAAGAGTCTGCAGATGTTTCTGTGGCCATGTGGAACAAAGTCACCGAAGCACATGGAACGCTGTTACCTTCCCACCGAAGCAGTACCTACTCAGGGGTAAAGGTCGCCTTGCGATGAAGCCAGTCGTATCCGACTCTAGGGTTCAGTGCTCATCTTATAGCCCAAGAGCCAGCGCTGTGTGCGTCTGCAGACGTTTCCATGGACATGTGGCAGGCATGCCTCGACGCTGGAGTGCACGGAACGCTGTTTACCTTCCACCAAAGTGGTCCCTATTTATCTCCTTGCAATTTCTTGCTTTCGAAATGTTAGGTTGGCAGGAGCTGGGACAGAGACGGGAGCTCACTCCGTTGTGCAGTGCCCGGGAATCGAACTCCGACCTTCCAGTCAGCGGATTCAGCGTCTTAACCACTTGAACCACCGCAGTCCCACCAAAGACGGGAGCTCACTCCATCTAGCACCTTGTTGCCGAGGCAACGCCACTACCCTCCGAGCGCAACAGCACCGCGACCCTACCCCCAACTTCCACAGAGAACTGCAACTCCCAGCATGCAATGGGACTCAGCGTGTTGTCCAATGAAACAATACTGAAAACGAACCACAGATATAAAAACGTATAGACACGCATCTAATTATGACACAGAAAATAACTTCAAACCACTCGGAGCCCTGATATTATGGAATTGACGGCTGGGAAACGGCCGGTTTTTCATGTTTCCGGATTAGTGTTTCCCGTTTTGTTATTTTTCCTTTCCGTCCCCAACCTTCCTATAACGGGACTCGTCTGAGGCAACTCTAATTTGGTATAAGGTTATTGTGGTCTCCATGGAAACAGCAACATGTTAGAGACTGATACACAGACTACGTGTGAAGGGGATAATTGGAGGTCCTCCTCCTACCCCCCCCCCCTCCGGCCTAAATCAGAGAGGTGTTTCTTTAGAGTAAAAATTATAAATCCTTCCTATTGGAAATTACGAAGGAAAAGCCCTCAATAAACATTCATATATTATAGAGCCTTTTATTTTTAAATTCAAGGGTCAGGGTGGTGGCCAATTTTGTTGTATCTCTATGGTAACCCCTTCGTGACGGAGGAGGGAGCGACGCTATCGGTGCCCGTCGCGGGATTAGTACGTCACGGCGGAGTTGTTTGCTCTCCCCCTGTTGCCAGCATGGAAGGAAGGAAAGGCGCTCCGGGCAGTGAAAGGGCAGCCGCGGCCCCTCTGGAGCCGGCAATTGGGGAGTTACTGGGAGACGGTAAGGGAGGAGTGTGAGGGGAAGAGGGGCTGCTCTCCCTGCTCCTTGCACTGTTTGCTTGGCAGTTGTTAGCTCCATTGGGTTCAATGGGTTTTCACTTCCTGCTAAGTGTGTGGAGGTTCCTCCAGGGCTTTTCTGCTGGTGCATTTTAAACTTGTCCGCAGGACGGAGTGAGCTCCCGTCTCTGTCCCAGCTCCTGCCACCCTGACAGTTCGAAAGCAAGAAATTGCAAGTAGATACACAGGGACCACTTCGGTGGGAAGGTAAGCAGCGTTCCGTGCGCTCCGTTGTCTAGTCATGCCTGCCACGTGACCACGGAAACGTCTGCAGAAGCAGACAGCGCTGGCTCTTCGGATTTGAAACGGAGATGAGCACTGAACCCTAGAGTCGGATACGACTGGCTTTCGAGCAAGGGAGACCTTTACTTCTCGAATTTGACTGTTTGCTACGAAACATAGTTGTTTGTTGTTCTTTCTTCTTATGTGTTCAGATCAAACTTTGAACTGTCAAAATCAAGCCATTTTCTTGGCTTTGTCAGTGGCCCAACTTAGGCCTTCATCAGTGCATGTTTAAGTTAGTGACCAGCAAATGAGCCAGATTCTGTATTTCTCCACATTCACACAGCATGTTGTTGTCCACCAAGCAGCCCCCACTTGAGCATGTTGGTTTTACATTTAGACACTCCGACCCTCAGCCTATTCAGGGTCCTCCAAGTGACATAGAGAAGGTTGAGTTCCCCAGTCATATCCTCCTTTAATATTACAGTAATACCTCATATAACATTAGTATCGAATAACATTAAAATCGCATAACATTAAGGAATCTGGGGGGAAGAATTGCATCAGATAACATTAAGATCCTATGGGATGCTTCAGATAACAACCGCTAAAACCTGTGTGGTTACAATGTATCTCTATGGATCCCATAGGATTTTAACATGCATCAGATAACACTAAAAATCATATAACACCAAGACTTGTGGAACCAGGTTTTAGTGTTATATGAGGTTTTACTGTATTCCTTTCCCAACGATCTTCTTCCTCTGTTTCCTAATTTGGTTTTGTTCTTGCAAACCCACAAGAGTGTTTGTTCTTGCCATAAAGCTCTTCTTGGATCTGAGCTGGTGGACTTGAGGCTCATATCCATTTGGAGGATGCAGAGGGTCATTCTCTTGCCAACAGAGGTCTTTAAAATACTATTACATTGATGGTGAACCTATAGTACGCGTGCCAGAGGTGGCACTTGGAGCCATCTCTGTGGGCACCCATGCAGTCACCCCAGCACAGTTTGCCCAGCCCCTCTGCCTTGCAGCCCAATGGGAGCGCTTCCTCCCTCTCACAGCAGAGTTCACTCCGCCCCTCTGCCCAGCAGCCCAATGGGAATGCTTCTTCCCTCTCCCCAGCACAGAGTTCACCCCAACCCTCTGTGCAGCAGCCTCGTGAGAGCATTCCCTTCCTCCCCTGTTGCTATGTTGGCACTTTGTGATAAATAAATGTTTTTGGGTTGCAGTTTGGGCACTTGGTCTCTAAAAGTTTCGCCGTCACTCCCCTATGACCTGTCCTGAGACAGAGAAGAGATTGCAGAGGTGTTCTTTAGGATTTATTTCAGTGACCTGCTCATTAGAGGGCTTGGTAAGAAATTTTGTGGTCCCTGATGGCTTACAGAGGTCATGTGTACTTTCTTTATATCATTAGTTGTTTTAAAGCCTGACCCTGCAACATCCTGACCAGTTAAAAAAGTTGGTGGAGAATAGGTGCGAATCTGCGTGATGGACAAAGCTGCAGATAGGCTTCAAATGTTTTTTTTTTTAAAAGCCATATAGTTTATTATAGACAACAGACTATAAGAAAAACAAGCAGCCATACAAGTTACAAAGTGTAGAATTAGATATAAAATTGTCATGTATAAAAAATTAAAATAGCCACCAGTAATACTTTTACCAGAATCAGCCATTTGTCATCTCTCTCCCACTGCATGCTAGAAATGTATCCACAGTTAGTGACACCAGTCTTTTCTGTGTAATAAGAAATAAATACTCTTTAGGCTTAATTTTCTGGAAGTTTCCAATCTGTGCAGAGCAAAATCAGAAGCTTGCTTATTAGAAAAAAAATGTTTCCTTTTCTGTTTTTTTTAGAGTGTTATGCAGACTTTCTACGGGATGACTTTGATGTAAAAGCATACACCTCACAATCTATTCATCAAGCTGTTATAGCTGAACAGTTAGCAAAGCTTGCTCAAGGAATCAGTCAGCTAGATAAAGAGCTCCACTTGCAAGTAAGTGCCATACATATATATATTGTTTCCGTTATTGTTATGTGCCTTTAAGTCAGAAATAACTATTAGCAACCCTAGTAGGGGTTTCAAGGTAAGTGAGATATTTAATGAGTAACTTTACCAGTTCCATAGCCCCAGTTGCTTTCCATGGATGAGCAGAGATTGGAACCCAGGTCTTTTTGAGTTGTTTCCCATTATTCTGTGGTGGCTCAAGTGGTTAAGACACTAAACTTGACACCTGGAAGGTTGGAGTTCGATTCCCAAGTACTACATGACAGAGTGATCTCCCATCTCTGTCCCAGCTCCTGCCAGCCTAGCAGTTCAAAAGCAAGAAATTGCAAGTACCTGTAGATAAATAGGGACCACTTCGGAAGGAAGGTAAATAGCATTCCGTGCACTCTGGTGTCTAGGCATGCCTGCCACATGATCACGGAAATGTCTGGAGACGCAGACAGCGCTGGCTCTTTGGCTATAAACAGAGATGAGCACTGAACCCTAGAATTGGATATGACTAGCTTTCGAGCAAGGGCGACCTTTACCTCCATCATTATTTTCTCTGCACCACATTGGATATCCATAGCTGTATGTAAAATCTGTGAGTATCTAAATTAACGTTGTGTGCTTTGCTTGTTTGAAATTTGCCAAATAAAAGCTTAATTAGTCATTTGAGATAACTTTCAACTTGAGATAAGTTCTGTTATATTTATTCATGGATAACTAATTTGTCTCTTGCAACAAGAACTCAAAAAACCATGATACAGTAATACCTCATATAACATTAGTATCAAATAACACGAAAATTGCATAACATCAAGGAATCTGGGGGGAAGAATTGCATCAGATAACATTAAGATCCTATGGGATGCTTCAGATAACAACCGCGAAAGCCTGTGTGGTTACAATGTATCTCTATGGATCCCATAGAGGATCAGATAACACTAAAAATCATATAACACGAAGACTTGTGGAACCAGGTTTTAGTGTTATATGAGGTTTTACTGTAGCTGATTTCATGTTGATGTAATTTCAAATAGCTAGCTTGGATTTTCTTCAGTATCTGGGCTGTAAATGCATATGGTGTGCATCTAACATACCTATCTATATGCTTGAGGTGTTAGGTATTGGTACTAAAGAAACATAATGAGAAAAGTGAAAAAATATCATAGTAAGTAAAAAGTTAGGTTGAAGAATTAGAGTACAGTCCAACCTCGCATAAAGAGCGCCTCGCTTAAAGAGTAACTTGCTTAAAGAGCAGCATTTTCTCTGAATGTTCGCTTCGCTTAACAAATAAAACCAACCAAAAACTTGCTTAACAAATAAATCGGGGTTCGCAATCCCCCCCACAATTGGTCACTTACAATGGTGTTTCGCTTAAAGAGCAAACTCGCTTAAAGAGCTATCCTGTGGAACGCATTATGGTCTTTAAGCGAGATACAACTGTATCTTTTACCATCCACATAGTATGGATATTTTTATAATTGTTTTACTTCACTCACAGAAGTAGGGATAAACATCATTTTTTCTGCTTTGAAGAGAAGATTAAAGATCTGGCTTGTTATACTGCATATCTATCAATCAATCAATCAATCAAACTTTATTGTGGTCAATGGCCAGTACAGTAAAAAGGGTTTAAGTGCATGAAATACCATCAAAATGCACCCCCGTAAACACATTTATTTGAATTAAAACAGAATAGAATAAAATCAGTTTTTAAATTTATGCTACATTTGGGACAGGTATCTGGTTTAAAAAGAATAAAACAGCACATAAACCAGTTTAAAAGTTATACTTGCAGTTATAAAATAAGGATAATTATTTTAATGTACATAGTAGATACCAATTGCATTAGTGGGATATAAACAGAATTACTAGTGCAAAATTAAAATCATTATTGTTGGTTTTTAACCTGTATATTGCATATCCATGTATTTCCCCCTGAAAAAGTAAATTGCATATACAGTATATATTTGCCAAGTACATTCCACAGCCTTTTCTATCTCTTTCTGGCATATAGAGTAGGAATCGTGACCAGGATTGGAAGTCCTTATGATCATGTGAGCAATTTATAGTGCAAACCAATTATATTTGCTTTCTACTGATGAATTTAGAAAACCATTTTTCTTGCATATATGTTAATTGTTTAAATATAGGAATAGATATATAAGGCCTAGTATAAGTATTTTTAGAGTCCTAGATAAGGACCCTAGAGTCAAATACGACTGGCTTTCGAGTAAGGGAAACTCAGTTGCTTAATGTAGTGGATTGCAGTAGAGTAGAGCCATTGCAACAGTAGGGATATGGTGAGTCAACTCCGTTGTAAGTTCCATTGATTTAAATAAGCCTTCTCTAGTTATATATTATGCTAAACAACATGGTCTCATCCTTTGAATGAATGTTTTGTAGTGTTTGAATTCAGCAATATAGACTATTCAGTATTAGGTGGAACTACTTATAGGAAATGACAAAGTCTCTATTATGATTGCCAGGATCTGTTAGTCCATTAGGCAAATCTTTTTAGTCTGCTGAAAAATATCAAACTTCGGTGCTTTCTTTGTCCTTCTGCTCCAGAATGATAAGTTTTAAACTAGCCAGTATTTCTTATCACATCCAGACTGGGGTGGATAGACTCAGTTGAATTCTTACTAGCCATCTTTCCCCCACAAACAAGCCATAATGAAACAGTTTACAAAAATTCTGTTGACGTAACTATGCCTGCAGAAAGCAGATGAAATCACAGCAAGAGGTGGTTTTTGGAATGCTAACATTTCTGACTTGTATCTTGTATCCCCCTTGTAATCATTTTGATCATGTAAAAGCCATGGGAGCTGTGGGACAGGAAGAAGTCGTCTTTAATTATTGAAATCTGCAGCCATTAGGATACAGTGGCAAATTTTATTAATGAAAGATTTTGTCTTCCCATCCTACTCCTTCCAAGAGCTTCCACGTGATGAAAAGAATTTCATAGGTCCTGCTGATATAATCATCCTCCTGCAGACATAATTATGCCACCACAATTTTATCCTTTTGTTTGTGATCATGAGCGATTAATGTACAGTGTAACAAAATATTAAGGTTTAGCTAACTGGAGTCTGTCTTCCTTGCCCATACCTTCTGGCAGTGGTGAGGTTAATTAATAATGAAGGCATAAATGTTTCCAGTTTTCTCCTTATCAATGTGCTGGATAGGAGGCAGAGCTTTTGCATAAACCTAACTTCATCTACTGCTCATGTGCTAGGAGCTAAACATGCTAATGTTGTGTCAGAGATGGGTTAGCATCTGCTCATAATGAGTGAAACATTATTGGGACTTTTAAATAACGGACATCTGTAGAATTCTGTGGCCATCCATGCAGACGTAAACCATGATCTGTAGACACGTGCATCATCTACATAGCAAAGGGGGATTGTCCTTGTGTTTCTTAAATTCTTTCCTATATGGCAGATCTGCTTTGTTTTTAAACATCAATCTCAATTTTTTAGGTGGTTGCAAGACATGAAGATTTACTGGCACAAGCAACTGGCATAGAATCTTTGGAAGGTAATTTTGTTTTCTATGTTATGAAATATACCTTGTATTAAAAATGTAAATATATAGTAACATCACAAACAGTATATATTAGAACCACATCAATTCTCATATGTTGGGCCTTAAAGTAACATCAATACAGTACTACGTTCTTCAAGCTTGACAATATTCCAAAATTTTAAGTCAGATTTCATATCTACCAAGTGTATTTGTAATATGTGTGCTTATTCTTTAACACAAAATGACAAGGTTTCCATTGCTGCTTTCAGCATTTTTAACATCATTCAAGTTACTTATTTACCTATTTTATTGCATGGTCACAGACCCAGAAAATCTTTTCAGTATACTTTTGCTGACTTTTCCTAATAATGTTCTGAATAGTTCTTTCAAGTAGATCAAGTGAACATAATGTGCAATACTTTTGACGATAATAATATATTTGAACACCTATAAAATATGCTTCCAGCTTGTTTTCAGTTGAGTACATCACTAACAGCATAATAGGACAGTTGAAGCATTTTGTCAAAGTGTTCTTTCAAGTTTCTGCCTGTAGAATAAGTAATTTCCTAGCTGTATAGGGATATTTACTGCTCATTGGACATATTCAGCTAAAAATTACTCTCCCTTTTGAAATCTAGTAGAGAATCCACAGATTAAAAAAAAGCTTCAGGTGTCTCTTACTGTTTTATCATTTTTGTAATGTCCTGGAAATAATGATTGTTAACTCTGATGAAAGTAGTAGAACCATTCTTCCTTCCACAAAAGAACTGGGAAGTCAGATTTTCTGTTAATTTTCAGGGGCAGTGTAGCTGATGGATGACTCAACAGAATAATTTACCCCAGGGCAGTGTATGGGTGCCCATTTTGTATTACTCTAGACCAGTGATCAATCGCTCTCTCAAGGCACCCAAAGTGTTATTTATGCTGATGTTCTCACCCTTGCTGCTCAGTTGCACATCCTTCAGATGGCAGAACATCTTCTAATAAATGCATCAGAAGAATGTGGTGCATATTATGGTTTAAGTAACTTAAACCCAACCCCGCTAAGATTCAGATTTGTGCCTTTCAACTGAGAAAGATGAAAACTGTCTTCCCAAATAGATTATTGTTTTGCTCCCAAATATCTAGGTGTTACTTTAGATCACACATTGCCTATAAGAAACACTGCCCAAATACAAAGTGAAACATCTCCACAAGGAACTCTGTTCTTTGAATGTTACCCAGATCCAGCTGGGGCACACAACCACAAACATTAAGAATTACAGCCTTGGCGATATGCTTCTCTACCGGTGATTATGCCTGCCTGGTGTACAGTTCAGCCCATGCAGAACAGGTGGATGTAGTGCGATGGACCATAATCGGGGTTTTTGTGTGTGTCTATTGGGTCATAGAATGCACTCAAAACAACATGTAATCCCCATTCTCACTGCCTATATGGGTGACTTTAAGACATCTACTTAACCTATATTTTAAATACTGTTTTGTTAGAAGCACACTTTCCTAATTTGTTTTGCTTTAATGATTTACTATTCTTATTTCTTTCATTATGTTTGTAATGTTTTACTGTTTGCTCTGATAGCCCTGAAAAATGCAAGGATAAAATCCTTACTAAGACAAATAAATAATATAAATATGGTTCTTTGGTTGGTTAAGATCCATCTGTGTTTAGCATGACAAAAGTGTAAATTGCTGAATTGATATATTTATTGCATATTCCAGTTTCTGTAATTTCTCCCCATTATTTTTAACATTCTGTGCTTCGTGAGAAAAACAGTGCAGGTATTGCCACTGGGCCACACAGTTGCATGCTGTAATGGAAGCGTAAACAGTGCATGAAACTAGTGGTGTTTTTAATGTCATAATTTTTCACAGCTTGTAAAGTTACTTTTAAGAAGAGTTAATATAGTAACATACTAAAATAACTTGGAACTGTTCAGTTGTACATACATTTCTTCCATTGCTTAGATAAGGATGGTTTCAGTATGTCATATTTAGCTCATAAGTAGCTTTTCAGGTTCATAATTTTGTTGATGGTTCTAAGGTAATTTTTTAAACTGTCCAGCAGATGGATCCATTCGTACCATATTTTCCATACAACCTTATATGGCTTAAAAGTTGTTTGGTTTACTTGGGAAACTGTCAACATGGATATGAATCTGAGTCATTCAAAGGTTTTTATGTAGCTGAAAAGCTTTAATAGAACAGTTCTTGGTATAAACGAAATACAGATGTTTTATGCAGTTGTCTGTTTTGTTTTGTTTTATTGTATTTTCCTATTTTAGCTTAAGCCACTCTGCTTCTTTATTCAGTTTCTGCCTTGAAGTTCCCAAAGCTCCCATGGAATCCTTTTCATCACCAGGAAGCTATTGGGGGCTGAAGAACAGGAAAGAGAAGTCTTAATTCCTGAAAATTGCTACCATTGTCATGACTTAACTCGTGGGGATGATAATTTTAAAATTAAAACTTCCCTCTCCTGCTTCATAGCCTCCATTGGCTTCCCAGTGATTGAATGCATTCCATGGTAGCCTTCTGACCTTCAGGGTAGAAATAGCAGATAAGATCATTAGCCTTATGCAACATAACCTATGCAACAGGATTTAAGCCAGTATGTGTCTGAACAGATCTGATCAAGTATGGACAGTGTATAGTGCTGTGAATACTGAGAACCTGTGCTAGGTTTTTAAGAGGCTGCCTGCATAAGATGGAGCAAAATATGTCTGCAAATTTTAGGGCACTTTATGTATTCACATTGTTGGCCAACTTCAGGTCATAGATCTCTGGGCACGTCTGAAGAAGATCGTTGTTACTTTCTCAGACGATTGTAGGAATGCAAGGTGCAAATATATTACAGAAATGTCCTATGGAGTGAAAAAGGCATGGAGAGAAATTGTAAAGGTCACCCTTGCTTACAAGCCAGTCGTATCTGACTCTAGGATTCAGTGTTCGTCTCTGTTTATAGCCCAATAGCCAGCGCTGTCCATGTTTTGCAGACATTTTCGTGGCCATGTGGCAGGCATACCTAGACGCCAAAATGCACGGAACACTGCTTAACTTCCCACCAAAGGGGTCCCTATTTATCTACTTGCAATTTCTTGCTTTCTAACTCCTAGGTTGACAGGAGCTGGGACAGAGACGGGAGCTCACTCCATCCTGCAGTATTCGGGTATCGAAGTGCTAACCTACCGCTTTCCAGTCAGGGTCTTAACCACTTAACCATAAACATTAACTATGTGTTGTAGACCTCATTTGCTGTTAATTCCTGGGTAGCTACATTCCATAGAACAGTCACAACAGTGATGTTGGTGTTAAATGCAGGATGATAAACCGGTTTCCACAGATAGAAAATACTATAACTGGAGTCACTGGAAAGTGCAGTACAGTAATACCTCGGATAACGCTAAGACTTGGTTCCACAAGTCTTGGTGTTATCCGATTTTTAGTGTTATCCAATGCATGTTAAAATCCTATGGGATGGATCGGATAACGGTAAAGCTCCATAGAGATACATTGTAACCGCACAGGCTTTAGCGGTTGTTATCCGATCCATCCCATAGGACCTTAACGTTATTCGATCCAATTCTCCTTCCCAGATTACTTAGCGTTATGCGATTTTAGCATTATCTGAGGTAAACGTTATTTGAGGTATTAATGTATTCTCACAACAAAGTACATTAAAACCTTGCATAAAGAGCGCCTTACTTAAAGACTAACTCATTTAAAGAGCAGATTCTTTCCTGAATGGTTGCCTTGCTTAACAACTAAAACCAATTAAAAACTCGCTTAACAACTAAATCTGGGTTCACAATCTCCCCACCAGAAGTCACCATTGGTCACTTACAATGGTGTTTCACTTAAAGAGCAATCTCGCTTAAAGATCAATCCTGTGGAACGCAGTATGCTCTTAAAGCGAGGTACTACTGTATAGCTTTGAGAGCTATGAAACAAGGTCACGGAATTAGCCGCCCAGAGTTGGGTATACCCGATTGGGGCGGGATAGCAAATGTGAGTAAATAAATAAATAAATAATAAATAAATACATAAATAAATTAGGTGCACCAAATCCTGTTGGTATTTGTTGGCTTATAATACTGGAGTGTAGGATGGTACCTTAGTTCAGTCAGTCAAACCCAGTATTACCTACACCAAGTGGCAGTTGCTGTTTGGCATTTCAGAGACCGGAGGCTTTCCTACCCGTCATTGGAGGTGCCAGTGAAAGGAGCCTGGCCCCTTTTACTAAATATTCATGATGTGTTTTTATCACTAGACCTTTCCAAAAGGTCTCAATTGTAGCCATAAACTGTGGAGAAAAACTGTGGAATTAGAGAAACAAATGACTGGGTTTTCCGCCCTAGAGTCTCTCCTTATGCCCTCATCTTTATAATATCTTTTAATGTTGTCTGTGAGTAGATGTAAAAACTGGAAACCTTAAATTTGATTAGCTGATTTGCTGAAAATTTGCACATAAACGTTTTTCTTAGAAACTTAAATCTGTATTGGGTTGTGTTATTAAAGTTTTTGATGGTGTAATTTCTGTAAACTGAAAGAATGGCTGCATCTGCCTTCTGTCATGAATGTGAAAGAACTGCACAAAGAGCATGATGACATCCTATCTTGAGGGGGTAATTATAGAAGAAATAGTATGTAAAATGCTGTGAGAAGGCATTTCATCTGTGAAAGCTCACATTAAAGTACAGTATAGCACAGTGATGGCGAACCTGTGGCACGTGTGCCAGAGATGGCACTCGGAGCCCTCTCTGTGGGCACCCATGTATTCACCCCAGCACAGAGTTCACCCTGCCCCTCTGCCCAGCAGCTCAACGGGAGCTCTTCCTCCCTCCCCCAGTACAGAGTTCACCCCAACCCTCTGCCCAGCAGCCCAATGGAAGTGCTTCCTCCCTCCCTCCAGCACAGAGTTTTCCCCGCCCCTCTGCCCAGCAGCCCAATAGGAGTGCTTCCTCCCTCCCTCCAGCACAGAGTTTTCCCCGCCCCTCTGCCCAGCAGCCCAGTGGGAGTGTTTCCTCCCTCCCCTGTTGCTGTGTTGGCACTTTGTGATAAATAAGTGTTTTTTGGGTTGCAGTTTGGCTCCTGCCAACCTAGCGTTTCGAAAGCAAGAAATTGTAAGTAGATAAACAGGGACCACTTTGGTGGGAAGGTAAACAGCATTCCGTGCACTACGGCATTGAGGCATACCTGCCACATGTCAACGGAAACGTCTGCTACCCTGTTTCCCCGAATATAGGACCTCCTCGTATAGTAAGCCACCCCCCCATTTCCCCCCCCCCTTCGGAAATATAAGGGCCTCCCCGAAAATAAGGCACGTACCTAAATCTTGCCCTGGCAATCCACTGTATCAGCAATAAATGTGTACTGTATTCTTCTTCGTCATGGAAAAATAAGACATCCCCCGAAAATAAGACCTTGTGCATATTTTGGAGTTTTTAAAAATATAAGACAGTGTCTTATATTCGGGGAAACACGGTAACGCAGACATCATTGGCTCTTGGGCTATAAACAGAGATGAGCACTGAACCCTAGAGATGGATACAACTGGCTTTGAGCAAGGGCGACCTTTACCTTTACCTAGGGTCACTGTGGCTCTTTGTTCTCAGAAAATGGGCCAGAAGCTTCTTATTTTGGACAGAATTGTTGAATCTTTTTTGGAATTTTTTTGAAGGGGTAGGAATGCTAACTTAGTTATGTTCTTCTTATCATCTATTGTATAATTTTATTTGAATTCTATCTCCTTGATCTATAGATGACTAACTCTTGAGAAATGTGTGGGTTGACAAGTTCCCATTACGTCACCCTTGTTTCCTAAGCCTACTTAGGTACAGATATAGACCTGGACTCCTACAAACATATGATTTGGTGCATGGGTTTTAACAGATAATGTTTAAAAAAAAAGTGAGTTGTTTTGTGTACATTTATAATAAAAGATCAGTTACACATATATTGCCTATAGCACTTAGAGCAGTTACACATATATTGCCTATAGCACTTAGAGCAGGGGTTCTCAACTGTTTCATGGTGTGGTCCGGACCACGCCCCCTCAAACAGCTGAGTGGGCTGGACTGGTGGTTCCCCCTGCTATAAACATGGCCATAAAACATGCCTGCAGCTGTTGTAAATGTGTTTACGACAGCCGCTGATGCATTTTATGGCAGCGTTTACATGTTTATGACACCCGAGGGCACGTTTACAGCTGTCGTAAATGCAGCCGCTTCTGCTGGTGGTGGCGGCAGCAGCAGCAGACCACATGAAATGGTGCCCCTGACTTAGAAGACTATGCGGTTCACAAGGGTAATTAGCAGTTTTGCCCCCAGTGTGAACCACATTTAAATGAGATCATCCCAAGTACAGTACATTGAAATTTCCTGAGGGGACATTTACAAATTGTATGTATTCCTGTTTGTTCCCGTGCACCACAGTCACATTATGGGCTCTCAGCCATTCTCCACTTGAAGAGCAATTGATTTGTTTCTGGCATGTCCTGTCCTAATTCCAGCTCAGTCAACCCTCAGAACTGTCTTGTCTGCTCTTGAATACCAGGTCAGTGAAAAACAAGTCCCAATTGATTTCTGACTTGTTAGTAGAAGAACAGCCTGACCTGGCGTGTATGACGGAAACCTGGGTGGGAAAAGGGAGGAGTCGCCGTGTCCTTAATTTGCCCACCTGGGTATTCCGTGCAAAATATTCCATGGCAGAGCTGAGGGAAGGTGTGTGTGTGTCTGTCATCTATAGGAAAACCATCAGTCTCAGCAGGGTCTCTGCCACCTCCAGGCCAGGATGGGAGGCCCTTCACCTTTCAGTTGGAGCCAGGGAGAGATGGATGCTGGTCTATCGAGTTCCTCATGACCTGGTCCCTGCCCTCCGAGGCTGTCTAACTTTATCTCCTTGGGTGTTGTTGTCCCCCAAGGTATTGGTGCTGAGTGACTTCAACATTCACACAGAAGGGATGCTTGTTGGGGAAGCCTCAGAATTCACAGATACTTTGATATCCATGGGTCTCTCCCAGTGTGTCACTGGTCCCACACATGTGACAGGGCATACCCTGGATTTGACCTTTTCTGGGACTCATGGAGACAGTGATTTGGGGGTGGAGGATCTTGTTTCCTCTACCCCAGTGGTGGTGAACCTATGGCATGTATGCCAGAAGTGGCACTCAGAGCCCTCTCTGTGGGCATCCATACAGTTGTCCCAGCATAGCTTGTCCCACTAATCTGCCCAGCAGTCCAATGGGAGTGGTTCCTCCCTCCCCTCTAGCACAGAGTTTGCTCTGCTCAGAAGCCCAATGGGAGCACTTCCTCCCTCCCCAGCATAGAGTTTGCTCCACCTCACTGTCCAGCAGCCCAATGGGAGTGCTTCCTTCCTCCCCCCAGCACAGAGTTCACCCTACCCCTCTGCCCAGCAGCCCAATGGGAGCACTTCCTCCCTCTCCTGTTGCCATATTGGCGCTTTGCAATAAATAAATGGGTTTGAGGTTGCAGTTTGGGCACTCGGTCTCTAAAAGGTTTGCCATCACTGCTCTACCCTATCATGGTCAGATACCTACCTGCTGAAATTTAAGATTGTGATAACCCCCCCCCCCCCGAGTTAGGATTGATTAAATAGTCCGCCCACAAAGGCTGATGGAACCAGAAGGTTTCCAAGCTGCCTTTGGTTGGTTTCCAACTGATCTGGTTGGTGCTCCTGTTGACGCTCAGTTTGCCAGATGGTACTCGGAGGCAACCCGGGCAGTAGACATGGTCACTCCTAAGCATCTTCTCCTATGCAGAACTTTTCCATCCACATGGTACACAGAGGAACTCTGAGTGATAAAGCAACAAAGAAGAAAGCTAGAGAGCAGGTGGAGACAGGTCTCATTGGTTAAAAACCTTAGGTTGGTGAGACAGACCACTTTCATTTACTTGGGCCATGTAAGGAGGGGAAGGAAGAGCCTCTGTATTCAAGAGGTAGTTAACCAACAGGCGGAACTTTATAAAATCGTCCACAGTTTCACCACAGGTGGACAGTCTCTGGGCTCTCACTAAAACCAACAGAGTTGTGAGGAATTCGCAACACATTTTAGAACAATGGTTGAGATCAACTTGAGATGTCCAGTGAGACTTTTGGACAGGTTTTATGGGATCACTTTCAGCGTGTGTCATCTGAGGAGGTGGTCATTGGTCCACTGGACAAGGCAGTTACACAATGTAAACCCACAACCTCTCGCTTTGACCCTTGCCCATCATGGCTATTAAAATCGGCTAAAGAAATCAACCCTGACTGCTCCTTAGAAGGTCAAATAATAAAGATGAAACTAAAGTACTTTGGACATCAAATGAGAAGAGAAGATTCACTTGAGAAGGCTTTGATGCTTGGAAAGGTCAAGGGAAAAAAGAAGGGGGCGGCTCAAAATGAGATGGCTAGATGGTATTGTAGACACAATGGGCACAGAGCTGAGCGAGTTGAGGAGGATGGTGGAGGACAGAAGTGCCTGGCGGACAGTGGTCCATGGGGTCGCAAAGGGTCGGAATCGACTGTGCGACTGAACAACAACCCCATGCATCGTATAGCGTTTTTCCCTATGGTTTGCATCGTACAACAATTTTTTTTTTGCTAAGTGGTTTTTCCCATTTAAAAATTGTACGATTTTTTTCCACAGTCAAAATTGTTATGCGGGATCCCATTTTCCCCTAAAACCTAATTGTTATGTGATTTTGTTGCTATACAGGATGATTGTTTTATGAGGTTCTACTGTATTCCTTTTTTGGACAAGGTAGTTGAGAAGGTCATGGCTAACCAGCTACAGGCTTTCTTGGATGAAACCAACTGCTTGACTCCATTTCAGTTGGGCTTTAGGCCTTGCCATGGAACCAAAACTGCTCTGGTTGCACCTTCTCCGGGAAGCTGACGGGGGAAATCATCTCTCCTAGTGCTCCTGTATCTCTCGGTGGCTTTTGATACCATTGACCATGGTATCTTACTGGGATGACTGTCAGGGACTGGGGTTCGAGGCACTGTTTTACTGTGATATCCTTCCTTGGCAGTCATACCCAGAGAGTCCAGCTTGGGAGGTCATCCAGAGATCTGGAGCGTGACCTGGCCCCTGGCTTAAAAAGGTTGAGAACTCCTATTTTACAGGAATATCTCGCCATTTCCTGGTGTTTTACAGCATGGATACAGAAGCAAAATACAGTGGTACCTTGCATAATGAACGCATTGTATAGCAAAAAATTTGCACAACAAAGCATTCATTATGCAATGGCAATAGCCCACATAATACCCCCCCCCCCATTATGTGGGTTTTTTTTTTGTAACCGGGGTATGTGCACTTAATGGAAACCTCTTAACAAACTTTTTTTCGTGATGCGGGGTATCTCCCATAGGGAACCGCATAACAAAAAAACCCGTATAGCGAAGAGTTCTGTGGAATGGAGTTTTTTCATCATGCAGGGCTCTACTGTATTCCACATTCATTAACTGGAAGTTTTTGTTTTGGAAGAATTTATTGATACGCCTGGTGACTTTTGATAGCCAGGGGTAGTTGGATATGAGCCAGGACCCGCCAGTTGAAAATGTTAAGACAGGCATGGCCAAACTATGGCCCGGGGGCCAGATACAGCTCCTGAAGCCATTCCATCAGGCCCATGACACCCTTGCCAAACCAGGAAGCTTCTGCATCACTTCCTGGTTTGGCACAGAAGTGCTTGCACATGCACAGAAGCATCTGTATTCACTTCCTGGTTTGGTGCAGACGTGCTCGCGTAGGCGCAGAACTGTCTGTGCTAAACCAGGAAGTGAATATGGATGCTTTTGTGTTTGCACAGAAGCATCTGTGCCAAACCAGGAAGTAAATATGGACAAGAATGCGCAAACATGCCCTGTTCTGGGGGCTCGGCTGTTCCAGGGGTGTGGTCAGGTCCCCAGCTCAAAAAGTTTGGGCACCCCGTGTGAAGAGGTATAATGGAAAGTGTGTGAGTATAGCTGTGAGCTGATTGGTTGACTGATTCCTAGCCCGAGATGGGCTGTTTGGTATAAGAGGGATATGAGTGAGTGAGTGAGAAACCTGTTATTTTGATGAGTCAGAACTGTGAGGTTGTCAGCTGAGAGTTCAGGCATTGAGGGAGTTAGAGAGAAGTCAAGAGTCTGTGAAAGAGTCAGGAAAAGTATGTAGAGTTGTGAAGTACTTAAGAGCCATGCTGTTAGTAAGAATTGAAATACCTATTTTTGTGAAGAATCGTGAAAAGTAGTGTGTTCATATAGTCACTTATGTAAAAATAAGCATCTGTCTGTCTGCCTGTCTTTAACCTTTAAAGAAAAATATAAGTAAAGTAAAAGAGAGTTTAGCTATATGATGAGAATTTGACAGCTTGTAATATTTAGAGCTTCTTAGTCTTTTGTGTTTTTTAAATAAACTTTTTTGTTTCCAAATCTTGTTTATTATTTCCGAAAAATAATAATCCCAAGATATACCTCACATACCGCTGGACTGTGCTGAGACACATCGTCTCCGTAAGTGTCATCCAAACAACAAAGGTTCTGTGTGTTTCTCTGAACATGTTCCTGTTCTGTCTGGCTGTGGAGCCACAGGTTGGGAGTTTAGCTTCTCAGTGGACATCCTAAAATAGCTAGCCTGTGTGGCCTTGTGCAAATTGCACAGTCCCAGGTCACCCTCTACTCACCCACCTAAAGAAAGGAATGGTAAAACCACTTCTGACTCTCTTCTACCTAGAAATTCCTAAAGGGTTGGCCTAAAGCAGGAATTCTCAACCTTTTAAAGCCGGGGGGCAGGCCACGCTCCTTCAGATAGCTTTGGGGACTGGACGGCCATTTTGCCCTTCCTCCACCACATGGCACTTACTGGTGTGGTGGATGCAGTGGGGGGCACATGAAATGGCACTGCGGGCTGCATTCAGCCAACGTTGACTGTTTGCTTGGTTTAGTAAAAGAGAAGAAGTTTCTCTTATTTCTAAGTTAAATGGCAAACTCAAACATTAGCGAAAAGGTTGGGGTGGTTGGTACTTCTGTGACAAGAGACACTTAAGTAGAGGAAGGTGGGCGAGCTTCACACTTAGGTTTACCTCTGAAGAGCAATCATAAAACAAAGCAAGCGATTCTGCAAAATACAGTAAGTATCAACAGTTCCTTCTACGATAATCACATGACCTTAGCACCAAATAATTATCTTGGCTAATCATGGGCTATTTGTATCATGTGCAGTGGAACCAGGGTTAACAAATGGTTCGGTTAGCATAAAAATCGCATAACAAAAGAAAATCCATAGAAAATAGTGGCTCAGTTTACAGATTTTTTTTCAGAACAGATTAATTGGTTTTCAATGCATTCCTATGGGAAACTGTTTCAGTTAATGTATTTTGGTTTTCAGTGCATTCCTATGGGATATTGCATTTAGTGCATTCCTATGGGAAATTCAGTTAAAGTAATTTCTGCTGTAAGAAACATCCCGGAGAACGTATTAATTATGCTAATTGAGGTCCCACTGATTAGTTGGACCCTAATTCCTACTGAAATGAATATGGTTTGGCTTTGAATAATCCGATTGAGGAGAGGGTATAAATGTATTTACAACAGAGCACACTTCAAAAATTATGTAGTAATTATCATTGGCTTAATATTTTGAATTTATTTTCATTATTTTATATTCCTATTTATTTCAAATGAAATAAATGGAAGCATTTTTTACGTCAGTTTTCTGCACTGGAAATACTGATTTTGCTTTCTTTAACAATTTCTTACTCAGGTGTTCTTCAAATGATGCAGACCAGAATTAGTGCCCTGCAAAGTACAGTTGACAGGTATGTCACCTTAATGATGATGCAGGAAGTTTTAAATATTTGTATACTGTCATGATCTCTAAAATATAATTTCATTTTTCATTAGAATCAGAGGCAAAATTGTTGACCCATACAACAAAATAGTGTCTCGTACTGCACAGTTAGCAAAGCTTCAGGTAAGTTGTGTTTTATTCTCCAAAAATAAATTTGAATGGCAAAATAGTATCTCAACAAGCTGCTTATGTACTGAAATTTTTAACAAGGAATAAAAGGTGTGAGGAGGGAGAGAAAGATTTTCCTTTTGTAGAAAGGATATTATCATTGTGATAAGAGACAACTTGCTTTTAAAAAGCATTTTTATCGTATTTATTTGCACTTTCCTTTTTTAAGCTGATGCGTGAAAAAGAATTAATGGTGGCCGCAGATAACTGTGTAGTCTTTCCTCTGGCTAGATATAGTGTTGCTATGGTTACTTGTTGGAATGGGAAACACTCCTAGAATAAATAATTGAAACCGGTTGAATATATATACGGAACATTTAAACTCTTTGGATAGAGGAAATGTAAATATAAGCAGGAAGAGAGATCTCATTACAGATTTATAAGCTGGACCTTTCTGTATTGTCCATTTCATTCTACCCTTTATATTATATCTTATTTTAAGGAAGATAATTTTTGTTACTTTCTCCTGGGATTCCTAGTAACATGTTAAATCTAAAATTGAATGTGATCTATGCTAGCTACAGAAATTCCAAAATACAGTTTGCCATGAACTTTGGTAAATGAATATATAAAAGGATTCAGAATTATAAACATTATAATGTTAGGTAATAATCTTAGGACTGCTGGGCTAGAAGAGAAACTATGGCTCATTAAATTCACCCACTATTAAGGAGGCACATTGGGGAGCCGAACTCCCGATCCCTGGTTCTGCAGCCAGATACCCAAACCCACTGAGTGTATTAACCAATTTTAGCAGTGATGTATTCCAGCTATAACATTTGTACTTCAGCAATAGTTTTTTGAGGTGTTTCAGTTTCACTTATTTATTCACTGACATGTTTTGAAGCTTTGAGGACTCTGAAAAATTCTAATGTTTATTTCCCCCTAAAATTACTGCATCTTTAGCCTCTTTGAAATGTGTAATGATTAAGAGATTGTGTCAGCTGATTGGGCTGCCTCTACAATGAATTACATTAAAATTGGTTCTGTATGAAAGGAAAACATCTGCATTAACATTTTTTTTCATTAGCACAGATAGTGCTCTGAACAAGATAGGTTAACAGGAAAGATGTCTGATAATAATTTTGGGTCAGAAATTATTCTGGGTTGAAAGCTTTTTTGCAGGAGAAACTCCGCTTAGGGGACGCCCGAATGAGGCTCCTTTCATGTCCCCAAGGTCTTTTCCCATGGAAGTAGTCCCTGTTTGTCTACTTGCAATTTCTTGCTTTCGAACTTCTGGGTTGGCAGGAGCTGGGTCAGAGATGGACGCTCGAACCCGTCATGTTGATCTTCCAGCTTACAAGGCGAGCTTCTTAACCACTGAGCCACCACAGCCCCTAAATGTCTGATGTGCATATTATATAATGTAGAAAACAGTTACAAAATAGGAGGCTTTGTTACTAGGCAACTTTAGATAAAGTACCTACTGTATCTCAGCTGTCTTTGTATAATTTACACTTCCTTGTTAGGTTGCAGTTGTATAAAACAGACTCTTCTAAGCTGTTTTTCACTGTAAACATTGAAAGCCTATGCAGAATTGAGATGGTGGTCATAGGCTGAGATACAGGACAATTGAAGGTTGACAAACTTGGTCTAACTCTAAACTAATGTTTCCCAACCTTTGGTTTTTGGACTTCAATCCTCAGAAGCCTAATTCAATTCCCAAAAGCACTGTTCAGCCAATGTTCTGACTTAGGCTTCTGGGAATCGAAGTCCAAAAACCAAAGGTTGGAAAACACTGGTCTAAACAAACTACTTTACCCTTGTCTCTAGCTTTCATCTTGTCTTACCAGTCCTCTAATTTTTAAACAAATGTTCACTTATGGACTGGAATCCTTTTGTCCAGGTGAGACTGGGAGAGCTGGCATCACTTTTCAGGTGTTAAAGAGCTCCTCCCAAAGGCTTCCTAGGACAGATGTGTGCCTTAGAGAGTTTAGGAACCAGGGTAGGGGGAAGGAAACTTTTAATTTCCCCAAAATTGCTGAGGCATAGTCAGAGTTGATGACATCATCTTTGTGTAGCATTAACTTACTCAGCAAGATTTTGGCCAATTATATGTTAAGATTGTATGATTATTGTCAGGATCTCCCTTTTCTTTAATTCCATGTCCTGAAAGTAACCTTTATATTCCCTGATAGTCTATGTTAGAACTGGAAAACTTAACTCAACAGAATCTTAGCTTTCTTTAGACCAATTTTCCAGCCTTAGTTACAAATTTATCTTTAAATATATTTGAAAGTATACATTATGAGCTCAATATACGGTAATTGCAGTTACACCTGGAATAGACCTATTGGTCCCTTTAATTTCACATCAATATTGAATTCAGTATCTGTCATTGAGTTATTATGTTTTTAGATATAATTTTAAACCAGTAGAATATGATTTTTTAATAAAAAAAAATGCTATCCATTTGTGTTTATATGGATATATTTCTTAATTTAATTAAGGTGCAGTACCTGTATTTTGGACAATTCTGTGGTTCCAGCAATCACTGTGAGCCATAACATATTGTCAAAAATTATAAGGTGGGTGGGTGGGAGACACACAGATTGACTGAGATAAGTACTGTTCTTCAAAAGGGTGAGTGAATGGGAAGTTTGAGGGCCTTGGGAAACCCTCCCAACCTTCCTAAAGCATTAATTAATTAATTAATTGTATTTCTATGCCACCCTCCTCACGAATGACTCAGGGCAGCTAACAAAAATAAAAAAATCATCAATAAAACCTACAATAAAATACTCATACATCTAAGAAGAGTTAAAAGTTAAAATTTAAGGATTAAAAGAT
The DNA here is from genome assembly GCA_030440675.1 of Furcifer pardalis. Taxonomy (NCBI): domain Eukaryota; kingdom Metazoa; phylum Chordata; class Lepidosauria; order Squamata; family Chamaeleonidae; genus Furcifer; species Furcifer pardalis. Next base: position 201,094,646 of record CP126892.1, read on the forward strand.
TAAAAAAGAGAAAAGATTTAAAAAATCAGAAATTAAAAATTAAAACGATGCCATGGTAGCTTCTAGGAGGAGGGACTGCGGAGGCTCAAGTGCTTAAGACACTGAACTTGCTGACAGGAAGGTTGGAGTTCGATTCCTGGCTACTGCATGATGGAGTGAGCTCCCGTCTCTGTCCCAGCTCCTGCCAAACTAGCAGTTCAAAAGCAAGAAGTTGCAAGTAGATAAATAGGGCCTACTGTACTTTGGTGGGAAGGTAAACGGTGTTGTGTTGAGGCATGCCTGCCACATGTCCATGGAAACATCTGCAGATGCAGACAGCACTGGATCTTTGGTTATAAGCAGAAATGAACACTGAACCCTAGAGTCGGATACGACTAGCTTTCAAGCAAGGGAGACCTTTACTAGGTTCTAGGAGCAAGAATGCTTTTGTCCCTCCTTTCATTTTAGCCCGAGTGATCTCAGTTTTATATACCCAATACTAATTAAAACAAAATACTATAAAACTATCTAAAAACGTCCATAAAACCTCCCCAATCCCCTTAAAAAAGGAGGACACCCAGGCAGGAGTAAATAAGAACTCCGGGCAGGGCTAAATAAGCCAGCAGGGCTGAGTTGTGGTATCAGTTGTACCCCACACTAGTTGCCAAAGAGGGTACCAAAATTGGCTTAGGAGACCGATCTCAACACTGTCCATCCCAGTCTAGACCAGTGTTCAGCTGTTGGTTTTTGGACTTCAATTCCCAGAAGCCTAAGTCAATTCCCCAAAGGACTGATTAGCCGGTGTTTCTGGGAATTGAATAGGTTTCTGGGAATTGAAATCCTCCTGTGGGGTGTGGGCCCCATGTTGGGAACCCTTGGTCTATACCATCAATGGCGAACCTTTTAGAGACAAAGTGTCCAAACTGCAACCCAAAACCCACTTATTTATCGCAAAGTGCCAACACGATAACAGGAAAGAGAGGAAACTCTCCCATTGGGCTCCTGGGTAGAGGGGCGTTGTGAACTCTGTACTGGGGGAGGGAGTAAGTGCTTCCATTGGGGTGATGAGCAGAGGGGCGGGGGCAAACTCTGTGCTGGGGCAACCACATGGGTGCCCATAGAGGGGGCTCCGAGTGCCACTTCTGGCACATGTGCCATAGGTTCACCACCACTGGTCTAGACTGAGGAGAAAGTAAATAAGTATATCTTGTGTAGATTAATGACACTCAGTCTGGAGAATTAGTCCCCTCTCATTTTTGGCAGTGCAATATTTAGGTCAGCCTTGAAGCTGAATATGAACAACTCCAGTTAGCTTCAAGAAAATATTATAATGTTGATGTCAAGTCATGTTCCTGTTGAAATCTATAGCAATATTTTAAGTGGCTTAAAAAGAGCAGCACTGCATTCTTTACTCTAGAGTACTCTCTCACTGAGTATATATGATTAAATGTCCTTCCATCCTTGCAGGGTAGTTAGTAGTTGACAACCTTTTGTGATATGTTTTGATGATGATGTGTGCCTGCTAATATCAAACCCTGAACTGAACTGTAATATGATCAGACTGGTATTGTAAGCTGAGAAGATGTGTGCAGAGTTGCCGCAGATGGTACATAAAACTGTATAATAATGTGGCATGTTGAATATATTCTTAAGCTGTGTTTCCTATCCAGGCTGCTTGTGACTTGCTGCGAAGAATAATACGCATCCTGTATCTCAGCAAGAGACTTCAAGGACAGCTGCAGGGAGGCAGCAGAGAGATAACCAAAGCTGCTCAGAGCCTCAATGAGCTTGGTGAGCTTACTTGGTCATTGTAGTAACTTTTCATTTGCTAACGTGGAATCCTTCTATTTTATTTTCAAAAAACCTTTCATCAAGGAAAATGAACCATCCTGTTTATTATAAGAATAGCACACATAGTAAATACTTCTTTTCAACAGTATTCAGTATTGATAGAAACATCTGTGGCTGTGACTATTTTTTAGCTTTCTAGTGATGAAAAATGAAGTTTAGTCTCAAATGTTGAGTTTCATTTGTTAGGGGCTCCCCTCTGAATTCAGCAGAATTTGTTTTATGCTCCAAATGCCTTGGGTTTTTGATATGATTATACCGAGAACATTCTGTACGGCAGAGGTCCCCAACCACCGGGCCATGGACTGGTACTGGGCCATGGGCTGTCCTGAACTTGGCTGTGGTGGGGCAGGGGCGGCGGCGGGAGCCTCAATGGCAGTCTTCTGTCCTCAACGTGCATGAGCTTCAGACAGCACATAGGAAGGTGGCCAGGCCCCTCCTCCATGTTGCTTAACTATGGCAGGGCTCTGCCCCCCACCTGTGTGCAGTGTTTTATTATGCGCTCGCACCATCCAATCCCACCACCCCCACTTACCGGTCCTTGGAAAAATTGTTTAGCATGCAACTGGTCCATGGTGCAAAAAAGGTTGGGGACCCCTGCAGTATGGATCAATCTAAGCTACTTCTAATTTTGTATTGGACTTTGCTGTCTTCTTGCTTGCGACTGGAGCCTTTGGGTTTTGTTTCGGGGACTACACTGGAGGGGTCTCAGTTCATGGTTCTCAGTTCATGATTCTGGGACGCATGAAAAATTGGGTGTACATTTACAGAGCTCAAAGCCCAGGTTCAGTTGCAGAAATCATCTTGGCAATATTTAAATGTCTCCTTACGTTTTGAAACTGCGGTAATAGGGACTGGCTTGAAAAGCATTGAGGTGGCAGTGCAGAAGAAAGGATAGGGAAGCACTGCATGGGACTTTGCTGGTTAAAACAAGGGACTTGTGGTGCTCATAACTTGCTTGCAGTATGATCTTTCATGAACTATAGTCCATATCATCAGATGTACGTTGTGGTATGTAAACCCTGAAAGCTTACTGTATATTAAATTTGGTGGTTTTTAAGATTCTGCAGGACTATTTCTTCTTTAGTCTATGCGTGGACTCCTGTTGAGAACATCATTGCCCCAGTACATTAGGTAGAGGTCTGTCCAGTCCAATGTTTTCACTTCCACAGTGGACAGACAAATGTTTTTGGAAGGTTTGCTGTGATGGTATGATGATGAGGCCTGTTGCTATTGAATTTAGTGGTAGTTTAGTTTCTGTAATCAGAGTTGCACTGCTCTGAGAATGTTCTGTTTATTCTTTGAACTGGTCTACTCTTTTGTTAAGCAGGGGCGGCTGTTATATTGCCATACACTTTTAGTTACCCACAGAGGCCCAGTTCCCCATAATCAAGAAGAGGACTACACTGCTTCTGCCCCTAAACTTTGGATTATGCTGTTGTGAGCTTTCATGGACCAAGTCCACTTCATCAGACCTGATGAAGTGGACTTGGTCCACGAAAGCTCACACAGTTAAATACAGGAGTTAGTCTTTAAGGTGCCACATTTTTTGTCTTTTTTTGGTTCTGTTTTATTTACTCTCAGATGAGCCTATATCTGGCTTCCTACTAGAGCCTGTTAAATTTATAAAATACATATTTTACATTTATAAAACCTCACTCTGTCCAACTGTAAATAAAAGCAAGAGTCCATATAGTAGTAGAAAAAAGTTCATTATAGTATTGTTAGGTTTCAGAAAATAGCAGCAAGCATGCTATGTAATTAACACAGCATTGTGTAAAAATTATGCTGGTAGCTGTTCAGTGAACTGAAACTACAGTAATGCCTGTGATGTGCAGTGATTATCACATAAATAATGTTTGCTGGCTTGGCTGGTACGTATATTCTTTGAGTAGCTGAATTTTGGATATGATTGTTATAATGATCCAAGAGGATTTAGAAGCTAATTAATGTATTTGGTGTGGAATCTGAGTGTTGGGTTTAGCCTAAATAGAGGAAGACATTTCAGAAGAGGTTATGCTGAGGGAGAACCAGTGGTGGGCATGGGCCGGTTCACCCCGGTTCTGTAGAACCGGTGGTAAGAATCCTGGCTGGTCGCCGGGGGGGGGTAGTAACCCTCCTGGGAGACCACATGGGGTGCTTACCTTTTTTCGGTCGCCTCCCGGGGTGCTTACCTTTTTTCGGTCGCCTCTCCGGTTGCACAACGCATTCACACTCCAAGCACAAAATGGCTGCTTGGCTCGGTGTGCATGCATGTTAAGATATCAATTGACAGTCAGTGCCCATGTGTCAGGGGGAGGCCATGGCCCGGTGCTAGGCCAGGCACCCGCCTGTGGCCTCCGCTCGCCATGCTGAGTGGAGACCGCAGTAGGCGCCTGGCCTATCACTGGGCTGTGTGGACCCGTGCCAAGCGGCAAGGGGTGAACATGGCCAGGCGCTAGGCCAGGCACCTGCCGCGGCCTCTTCTCATTCATTAGCTCTGAGATCATGAAAGTACTTGTCAGGATATCGACAGCTTGATTAAATCTACCAAAGATCTGTCTGAGTGAATTTCTGCAGACCTCTGTGATCTGTAGTCCTCAAATTCTATATCTCATGCTGCGGAAGTTCAGTGGTTAAGAAGCTCGCCTTGTTAGCTGGAAGGCTGGCAAATCAGCAGTTCGAGACATGGGTACTGCATGATGGATTGAGCACCCATCTCTATCCCAGCTCTTGGAGACATGAAAGGAGCCTCATTTGGGCGTACCCTGAGTGGAGTTTCTTCTGCAAAAATCCTTTCAACCCCGAATAATTTCTGACACGAAATTATTATTATCAGTCTTGCTTAAGCAGAATTCCAAATCAACATGTTGCTATGTGTAGCTCTATGGTGCCATTTGCCACTGGAGAAGGATTTGTGGAAGAAAAGGTTCAGGAGATCAGTGCTGCTGAGTGTTTAGATTAAATTCTGTTTAAATGTGTACACATGCTTTCATAATACTCATTTCCATCAAATTCCCAAGTGTTTGTCTTTTTCTTTCTCCTTATTTTTTTAAAACAATGGTCATATTCATTTTTTGCCACATTGTTAGTTTTAATTTAAAAGTTAGCTTCTGGACTATGAATAAGGGATATTCTTCACATGAAAATGTTTCCTATGTATCTTAGTTACACTTGGTCTTTGCTAAGGGATAGTTTTAATTTAATTTTTTAATTTAATAATTCGATTTATAGGCCGCCCAATGAGGGGAACCCGACTCAGGGCAGCTTACAGTCATATATAAATACTAATACAAATAATAATGCAGATACACAATACAATACACAATAATACAATCAATTAAGCAGATACACAATGTAGTCAGTACAGCACAGAAACCATACCTCTCTGCCCTCGCCTCCAGACTTTCCACCAGACGGAGAGGCTACCATAGCTGTGGGACGCCAGGGCCATTCCATCGCCTGCTCCCCACCCAGCCCCAGGCCGGCTTAAAAAGACGCTGCAGGGACTGGATTCTTTCTTTTTCAGACTTCTCTTGCACTTTTCCCAGCTACCTTCAGAAGGATTTTGCTTATAAACATTGCGGGACTCAGTATATGTGATTTTTGTTTTTGCTGTTATTTTTTGTAATACTTTCTTGTAACATTTTACTGTGATATTAATACTTTTGGATTGTTACTGTGTTATTGATATATATATATATTCTGATACTGTGATGATTGTGATTATGATAATGTGGAATTTGTGATTGTAATGCTGTTACAGTACTTTTATAATATGTAAGCTGCCTAGAGTCAGGTTTACCTGAGTAGGGCAGGGTATAAATTTGAAATGAAATGAAATACAATATCAACACCACAAATACAGCCCTTAGTACAGAGAAGATATCATATTACAATAATTAATTTAACAATACAATTCAGTGACCAGTCTACCCAGCCCCAAACTAGTTCAAGGGGTGGCTGCTGCGAAAATTCCCACCGCCCGTCGCTGTGGCAGCCTTTAGAGCCCTCGATGCAGGTGGAAAGCATCCAGGGACTGGTAGCCACGGTGGCTCCTCAGCCGGCTGCAAAAGTCCTCCCGGCAATGGCGGTGGCAAGGAAGTCCCATTGCCACGGCTGTTTTTAAAGTCCCGGCTGGGGGATGGGGTCCCGGATGCCTGTGGAAAGTGTCCCCGGATGGGTAGCTGTGGCCTTCTCAGCTCCATGCAGTTCTGAATAGTGCCAGGTTGTATGCTGGCATCGCTGGCCTGTGAGTAAAAAGTGTCTTGATTAGCAAGTGTCTTTGTACTGCGATTCAGGAATCTTGGTTAAAAGAAAACTTGGAAGATGTCCAAACTGAGGTTCATGTGTCTGAGTCAAAGTGTTCTATTCCAGTGTGCTCATGACCTTCTGAATACTAAATCTAGGAAATTCAAATTCATCTATGCAGATGATGTAGCATTGGTCACTCAACACCAAAGCTTCACTGGGACTGAGTCAGTGCTTTCATCAGACTTTAAAATCTTGGACATGTACCTCTATTAGAATAGGCTCAGACCAAACCTTCAGAAAATGACTGTGCCAACTTTTCATTTGAGGAGCTGGTATAAACCAGCTGTACCATTCAGAGGAGAAAATCTGCAATACTGTAGTAACCCCAAGTACCTGGAAGTCTCCTTAGATAGGTCTTTGACCTATAAGTGCCACCTCTCCAATGTGACAGCAAAGATTAAAACCAGAAACAACACCTTGCAGAAGCTACAGCCACTTCTTGGGGTGCCAGCGCTCAAGTTCTTAGATCCACCACCCTGCCATTATCTTATTCTGTTGCTGAATACTGTTGTTCATCTTAGCTTAATAGTGCACACATAGGACTAAGAGACATACAGCTGAATCAGGCAGTGCGTATCATCACAGGCTGTATTCAACCAACAAACACCCACTGGCTTCTTGTCTTGAGTCATATTCCGCCGCCACCACTAAGAAGATCACTGACATTATTAAACCTGTGGATAAAAATAATAAACAGTCCTCTCCTCCCAATCCAAGCCAATATAACTGCCCAGTCAGCCCACCAATTAAAATGTATTTATTTTTTTATTAGTCATATTTTTATGCTGCCCTATTCGTGAAGTGACTCCAGGCAGCTAACACCAGTAAAAACACAACAATCCAATAAAATTTGTCGATAAAATCCAGACCCATACATTAAATTTAAAAGATTAAAAATTTGGAAGAGTTAAAAGACTAAAAAAAAATCAGATGAGCCTGCAGGTTGGGGTGCCCGTATGGCCAGTACTCCATATCTGGCCCGCCAGACATGTCTTTACACCCTTCCTGAAGGGCAGCAGCTCTGTTTGGAGGCACAAGTCAGTTGGCAGGAGGTTTCATAGGGCCAGGACAGACACAGAGAAGGCCCTCCTTCTGGTGCTAGTGAGATGTGCCTCTCTAGCTGATGGCACAACCGGAGAGTCTCTCCAGTCCGCTCTGGTGAGATGGACAGATGTTCTTGGGGTGACACCCTGCTTGGTGCACTGCAGTCAACCTACAGAATAACCATCTGAATATCTCAGATGCCTGGATGGAACTCTGGCAACATCTATCTCTGATTCCCCATCATCACATAATCAAGGATCCCTACAAATGGCCAGCTGGATTTTCCTTCTAAAACAGCAATGGAGGATGCTGAACAGAGCGAGGACTGGCTGTGGTAGATGCGAAGCCACTCTGTTCACATGGGAATGGAAGTCCTCTCCCCAATGTGACTGTGGAAGAAGAAGACCACACCATGGACCACATTATATTTAGGTGTCCTTTACGTGCATTTGGAGGTGCATTGGAGGACTTAAATAGTGCCACAGATTAAACCCTTCAATGGCTTTCAAATCTGGATGTGGAACTCTAGCTAGGACCTTGAGATGGACAATTTGTGCTTACTGTATATATAAGCATTAATGTAGACAACTGAAGTTCATCATACGATCAATAAATTACATGGCTAAATGTATTGCTTCAGTGCAGAAGAATTAGCTGGGGTTCAGTGAAGAGGTGTAGACAATAGAATTGTGCTTTTCTTCATATACAGTAAAACCTCATATAACACTAAAACCTGGTTCCACAAGTCTTGGTGTTATATGATTTTTAGTGTTATCTGATCCTCTATGGGATCCATAGAGATACATTGTAACCACACAGGCTTTCGCGGTTGTTATCTGAAGCATCCCATAGGATCTTAATGTTATCTGATGCAATTCTTCCCCCCAGATTCCTTGATGTTATGCGATTTTAGTGTTATTCGATACTAATGTTATATGAGGTATTACTGTATTCTGTTATTGCTGACTCAGGATTAAATGAAACCCAGAGCACTCTTAAATTTAATTACAGCCTTAATTATATCTATATTGTAGACTATGTAGTTTACAATGTTAAATAGTGATAGGCTTAATGTCCTCCCCTTCATAGCACATAAAGTTGTAATGGGTAAAGTCTCTATAGAGTCAGTTTGCTATGTAAAACAAAAGACATTGCCGTCAGATCTAGTGGCAAAATCCTGCATCACACTGCTGGCTTATCTCAAACCAAATGTTGCCCCCCCCCCCCCGCCTCTGTTTTATGTAGAAGGAAGATGTCATTTTAGTGAAAATGCCTAACATGGTCTAGTGTTAATTAAGATAAAAAAGAAAGTTTTTTTTTCTTTTTAAAATCACACCAGAGACATTGTGGCACCTTAAAGCATAATAAATATATTCCAGTGTGAACTTTTTTTGGATTACAAGCAGCTTCCTCAAATATATGGAATTTATATATTGTTATGTATATGGAGGGCATGGTAGAAAGGTGAGGACCAAATGAGATGGGAAGAAAACGCCTTCATTTTTCTTTCTTACCTGGTCTTTACCTCCTACCATGGACTCTGTGTATCTGAGGAAGTAGTTTTCTTAGTTACCTTTGGTCTTTGCTTTAGCTCACACTGAAATAAGGTGCCAAAATCCCTTTGTGATGGTTCTATTTCCCTGTATGTTATTATATGTTGATATTGTATGATGTTATTTTATTACTTTGTATCCACTGTGTATTTTTGTTACTGTATACCGTTTAATTTATTGTTTATATTGTAACTACTGTATGTATTGTTTTATGACTATGTAAACCGCCCTGAGTCGGTTTCGCCTGATTGGGCAGGATATAAATTTGAAATTAAATTAAAATTAAATTTTAAAAAATTAAATTTCATGCAGGGATTCTCAACCTGCAGCCTGTGGTCCGGATGCGGCCTGTGGCACCATTTCATGTGGCCCACCACCACCTTCACCTCACCAGGGAACGCCATGTGGTGGAGGAAGAGCAAAATGGCTGTCCGGCCCCTTAAGCTGTCTGAGGGAGTGTGACCCAGCCCCTGGCTTAAAAAGGTTGAGAACTCCTGATTTAATGCATACATTAAAGTAGACAAATATGGAGCAACTTATAGTGACCCAAAAAGAGTTTAAGATAAGTGAGATATATTAATGTAAGTGATGTTAAAGAGAAGTCTAAAAGTATTGAATGCGTAGAACTCACTGTTTTCTTGATACTCTATTTCCTAAAACACTCATTCTGTTCATGAACAGCACAAACAATAGTAAGAACTGTGAAGGACCTCTAATCAAGAAAATAATGACCTTTGACTATATATTATATATTGGCTGAAATCCTGTTTGTGCAGCTACAACCATGAAAGGCTGATTATGTCATTAGTAAGTAGGGGCCATTTTTTGAAATTAAATACTTCCTGCATCTTTCCCCTGGTTCTTATGGCTTCCAAATTATGAAAGTTTTTACATAGGGCCTATAGAAGCTGTGAGATAGAAAGAGGAAGTGTTTGTTTTCTGAAAACCACCCTCTATTGATTTCAGCAGCAGCCTTTTACAGGAGCAGTTGTATGAACAGGAGTTCAACCTTTATTGTTAATAATAAACAAAACAGTGGGAATATTTCTACATAGTTAAAACACATTGGAAAAAATCCTGTTGCATAATATAGTAAGTTGCCACTATGCTAGGCCCATTGACTCACTAGAGCTTATCTAGGAATTGACACTCCAAATCCCCATTAGCAATAGCAATTAGACTCATATACTGTCCCATAGCACTTAGTGCATTATCTTTATTAGCATTTTGCCCTCAACATGCTGGGTACTCATTTTACCAACCTCAGAAGGATGGAAGGCTGAGTCAACCTTGATCCCTGATCAGGATTGAACTCACAACCTTCTGGCTGCAGTACAGCAGTTTAACCACTGTGCCGCCAGAGCTCCCCAGTGCCGCCAGAATCCCCAGTGATTCAGCTGGATTCTATGTGGTACTTGTTATGCTAAACAGCAGGATTTTGGCCAAAGACTGACTCTTAGAACAGCACTGTAAAGTAAAGTAAAGTTAACTTCAGATTGTAGATGGTAGAGCTGAAGAGAAAAGGTTCGTGGCTTACCTATTACTTACCAGCTGAGGACATGGATGTATGGAGAGTCATTGTTATCCTGGATTGTCATTTATTCTTTCAGCTGGTGCACTTCATCTCCTTTTGTAAGTTTATGGCTGAAATCCTGTTGTAAGGAGGATCCTGTAACATTTCAAAGAGGCCTGAGTAGTGTAGCCCTGATTTTATCATGCAGATGTTGCCCAGCCAACATGTTTTATGAGCTGCTTTAATGAGAATATTGAAAGTAACAATAGGGGACTCAAAATGCCTGTTCATTTACATCTACACTAAGTAGTCTGGAGCACACTAGATCATTAAAAACCTTTTACATTTGTTCTAATGAGAGAAAAGATAGTTTCATTATTCAGCAAGATGAAGCAGCTGGCTGTAAGATGTTCGTTAATTTTCAGTGAACTGAAATGTGTAAGCCTGTTTTCATGTGAACCGAAGTGTTTAAGCCTCTGTTTAAGACTATAACACAGAAGCTTCTTTGGTTGCTCATGCAGCTCCAATGTGTGTGCTGTAGAAAAGCTGTTTAAGTATAGAAAATAATCCATCATAGAATTTAAATGCAAAGTGGCCGGTTATTATCTAATTTTCTTTCAAAAACCTATGAAAATAATTTATCACTGCTAAGTAATGATTAATTGTTCAATAACTATCTTGTGGTGTAGAGAAACTGTGACCATTTCATAGGATTAGGCTTCTAACTTTCATGGTTAAGAACAACAGTTTCAGTGCTTATCTACTGTATTCATTAGAAGAGGGTTTAATTTTATATGTGAAGAGCCTGAATTATTTTTGAAAATAAACTTTAAGCAGCTCCTGTTTGAATGTTGAGATATCTCAGTTCAAGCATTTGCCTTTTTTCTCTAAGAAAAACATCCTAGCTTTTTATGATGATGATGATGATGGTGGTGGTGGTGGTGGTGTTCGATTTATATCCCGCCCCACTCGCAAAATGCGACTCTGAGCGGCTCACAAACATGTCATTACATAATATTCATCAACATAATACCATAAAATACAATAAACACAATTTTGACATAAAAATAGCATATCGCAATTAAGTAACAAAAAATATACAATATTCAATCTGATAATATACAAAAAATCAATACAAACAATTTTTAATGGTTTAATAGGGGTACACAGAAAGTGCCTCCTCGAAGATTGCGGTATTTTTGAACTACAATCAGGCGTACCCTGGTAACAGCAACCTTGTGTTGCTGGCTAATCTTTCTCACACTAGGTCAGGTGAAAGAAACCACAGAATAAGCTCACTCAAAGGTGCCTTCATTTTGGCAGTTTCACATGTGGCCTAGACACTGAAGAAGAATGGTTTAATAACATTTGATACATAAAAACTGAGCTAGGTGGATAGCTCGTTGTGTTGCCTACCTGGCTGTGGAGTTGAATTCCTCACAGTATCTCCTGGGAGTAGAATCAGCCAATGTAGTCATGAACAAGCTGCATGTTCCCAGGACACCCCAGAAGAAGGGAATGATAAGCTATTTCTGACTACATAATATCTAGAAAATCCTGAAAAGGGTGGCTATATGTCACAGTTGAATGGAAAACTCATCACCCCTACCTACTACCATCATTATCATCTTAAAATTATACTGAGTGTAGAAGAGAGAGATTAGACAAATGTATATGTTTTCTTAGATATGACAGGTATTAAACCAATTTACACAAGACATTCCACGGCTGAAGAAACATGTTAAGCTAAGTGCAAGGATATATTCCACTGACTAGCATGAGATGAACCCTGTGTTTCTCTGTCACAGTTATTATTATGTTAAATTATTATTATGTTAAATTTATATGCCGCCCCACTCGCAAGGTGCGATTCTGGGCGGCTTACAAACATATCCTCAACATAATATAAAACCATTGAATCAACACAATATACATCAACACAATAAAAATATCATAAACACTCTAAAATAGCACATGGCACATAGCAATACAGTATCACATAGCAATTAAATAACAGTAATTAAGTAACAGTTGCTGAATTACGGTATTCATTGACCAAAAAAATCTTTGTATGGGCAATTCCATACCAGATTGGTTTGGGGTTTAGCTTTATCCTCCAGCTATTTCAGAACAGTATCTGATCTGATAATGTTTCCATGCATGACTGCTAGAAAATCCATTTTCACACTAGATAAAGTCAAAGAATTCCAAAGAAGTATTGTTATAAGCATTTCCTAAGGTGTAAATATTTATGTTTCATTCCTCCCCCCCCCCCCAACAGTTTAATATATTTGAAAGGAATATTTATGATGATGTTGAGTCAGGATACTTACATTGTATTTAAAGAGGGTTGATGCTTCATTATTTTACTTTGTTGGCAAAATAAATTGATCTTCAAAATAGAACATCTTTCAGAGTTGATGTGTGTTAATTGCGTAAGATGGTTTTTACTTTTTGGCTGGGAGATATATTATATTTACAGCAAGCTTAACGTGCTATGTTGATTTATTTCAATTGGGACTGCAGTGGCTCAAGTCACTAAGATGCTGACTGGGAGGCAGAAAGTCAGCAGTTTGAATCCTGAGTACTGTAGGACGGAATGAGCTCCCGTCTCTGTCCCAGCTCCTGCCAACCTAGCAGTTTGAAAGGAAGATAAATAGGGACCACTTCGGTGGGAAGGTAACAGCATTCCATGCGCTACGGTGTCTAGTCATGCCTGCCACATGACCGTGGAAACATCTGCAGAAGCACGCAGCGCTGGCTCTTCGGCTTAGAAACAGAGATGAGCACTGACCCCTAGAGTCGGATACGACTGGCTTTCGAGCAAGGGAAACCTTTACCTTTACCTTTATGCATATACACACAGAGAAAGCTTTCTTATGTGGCTGTTATCTCCCCTGCATTGGTGTAGTGTGTGTTTCAGCTGCCCGGGGTGTAGTCCAAATTTGCCATCACAGATGGACTTTCCCGAAGGGACTTACCCGCACCGTATCTTAATTTGCAGATGTTATTAGACAACATCAAACTCTATTCTTTCTAAGAAAGAATTAATTCTTGCTGAATATTTGTTGTGAACAATCTGAGCACAAAATAAAACACAGGTAATTACTGCAAGGCAACTGGTTAGTACAGACGGTGTTGCCAGTCACTAGAGTGAGCGAGATTACTTCATTCATTTAAAGAAAGGGGATTTCCCAGTTCTGTCACAGATTAAATAATAATAAGTTCTGTGCTAATTTTAACCACTCCGAATTGTAGGTATGACAAAAATATGAAATGAAATAGTTCAAATTTTTAGTTCAGATTACAAAATATTATTATTATTTATTGTGAAACTTTGCTGCCCCCCAAAAGTGCCACCTGGGGCGGGCTGCCCCTACTGCCCCCGCTATGCTGTGCCACTGATCCCCTCCTTATAAGAGGCTCATTTTAGCTCCTGATTTCAGAGAAGGTTATCAGCAGCTGTTTTTGAATTAGAAATATTTAAATAGTATTATTTCCTTTCTGAAATTCTGGAGGTTAGGAGAATCAGACCAAACTGCTATGCACTTGAGCATGTAAAACTGCTAATTAGTTTTTGTGTTACTCTTAAAAGAGGAGGAGTTGTTTTTCTAGGAAACCATGGCTTGAATCCCAGAGTTAGCAATGTGCCATCTTTAACTGCAAGCCATGCTGATATAGCTAGTACTGTACTGTATGACATGCTGGGATTTTAAATGCTTTAGAATCTGTTTCTGTGAACAGTTGGTTGGTTTGCTTGTTCATAGTGGGCTTCCCAAAAGGTAGTCCTATAACTATGGCTACATGAGTCACTGTCCGTGATGTAGTGGAAACTGTTACATCCATGGCAGCTTGTTCAATGAATGTTGCAGCTTAAAAGATTCATTCAATAAAACAGGTATTTTCATTCTGTATCCTTATCTAACCTGACACATTACATGCTTTAAGTGTAACCATATAAAAGAAAACCAGCTGTTTTTAACTTTGTACAAGAGAGTATACAGGAGTACTTCTGCTCATGTTATTTGATTTATCATTCCCTCTTTTTCTACCTATTCATTGAGCAGTCGGTCAGCTTTCTGTGGCCTCAACCTTTTAAAGCCAGGGGCCAGGTCACGCTCCCTCAGACAGCTTTGGGGGCCAGATAGCCATTTTGCCCTTCCTCCACCACATGACACTTCCTGGTGTGGTAGAGGCGGCGGCGGGGGGCACATGAAATTGTGCCATGGGGCGCATCCGGCCCACGGGACACAGGTTGAGAATCCCTGCCTTTGAAGATGCTCACTCTTCTTAGGCAGGGGTCCCCAACCTTTTTTGCACCACAGACCGGTTTCATGGTAAACATTTTTTCCACGAACCGGTAAATTGGGGTAGTTGGGTTTTTAATCTCTCCCATCTGCTAGCCATAGCTTGAATATGGGCAATGTGATACCTTACTGCGCACAGGCAGGGAGAGGAACCTCGCTGTACCTCAAAACAAGGAGGAGAGGCCAAACCACCTGCCAGACCACCTGCCAGCCACATCCTTCGACTCGGGCAGTGAGGCATCACACTGCACTGCAATCAATGTGCTACGCTGAGTCTGCCCGGCGAACGGTGCGAGAGCACGGGCTTCAGACACAGCAAATAGACAGGTGGCCAGGCCTCCTCTTCCATGTTGCTTAAGAATGGTGGGGCTTCCCCCCCTGTGTGCAGTGTGATACCTCACTGCCCACAGGTAGGGGTTGGAGCCCCACCATACTTAAGCAATGTGGAGGAGGCGGCCTGGCCACCTGTCTATTTGCTGTGTCTGAAGCCCATGCTCTTGCTCAGTTCGCTGGGCAGACTCAGCATAGCACGTTGAGGGCAGAAGGCTGCCATCAGGGATTCCAGTGCCACCCCCCACCCCACCCCATGGCCCAGTGTGGGCTAGCCTGTTGTCCGTGGGCCATTGGTTGTGAACCCCTGTTCTTAGGGACATTTCTTCTTAGGTTTTTCTCCTTTAAATACTGTTGGTATTACTGCAAACCTTGGGGGATTTCTGATAATATTCCCATTTATTGCAGAGATGGTGTTATTTTAATATGTAAAGACTGTCATTCAGGGAACTGCTGACGCTAACGCTTCATCTCCAGTTCATGCCCAATATTGTATCTTTGTTTTAACAAAACAACAAGGAATATTCCCACTGATAAGATGAGTGTCTTTTACCTTTGCCTTTATAGTTGCATTGTAATATATTTGCATTCTGGTGTCTTTGAAGTTTATTTGATTCTTCTTTCCCCCTGCAGTTTTTCTTTCTCGTGTGCTTTATGGTTTGCAAGTCTGTTACAGTTGGCAATTTTTAAATAATGAATGTTATGTATACTTCAGCAGCTACTCTATGAAATTACTTTCTTTGGAGATTTTTTTTATGATTACTGTGCAAATGTTGGTGTGTCATGTAGATGATAGCTTTCCAAACAAATAAGGATTATGTGTGAAGTTGAGTATACATCAATGATTTCTGTGACGGGAAAGAAACTAAACAAGGTTTGGCAGAGAGAAATGTCATGGATCATAACAAAATGTTATGAGTGCTGTCTTGTAATCTTAAGCAAGTGCAATATAGGACAAGGTAAAGGTAAGGGTCTCCCTTGCTTGAAAGCTAGTCGTATCTGATTCTAGGGTCCAGTGGTCATTTCTGTTTATAGCCATAGAGCCAGCGCTGTCTGTGTCTGCATATGTTTCCATGGACATGTGGCAGGCATTCCTCAACACCAGAGTGTACAAAATGCTGTTTACCTTCCCACCGAAGTGATCCCTATTTATCTACTTGCAGTATCTTGCTTTTGAACTGCTAGGTTGCCAGGAGCTGGGACAGAGATGGGAGCTCATTCTGTTGTGCAGTACTCGGGTCTCAAATTGCTGGCCTTCTGACCTTCCAGTCACCACGTTCAGCATCTTAAACCTCATGCATGATCAGCCTTATCCAGTAGATGTGGGCTCCAATGGGCTGGAGAGCCACCCATTGCAACAACTATATGACTAGGTGAACCAGCAAAGGAACTCAAGACTAGGGCATGTAGTATTATGGCTACAAAGCAAAGTCAGGTGGTGCTGAGCATTTGGTGGAAGCAAGACAGCAGCTCCTGATGTGATGCGCCCTTTCAAATGCCTCAGCGTGCTACCAGCCAACATCAGGTTTTGAACCATATCCTCTTATTCCATTGCGTGGAGTTTGCTTCACTCAGTGCCTTGGGAGAACCGCAACTGTTAATGTTTCTTCTTCTGTGCTTTAGATGGCTTCCAAAAAGGGCAAGGGAATATGGCCATTCAGTCTTCTTTGCCCTTCAGCTCAAACATCTGACAAGGGTCTCCCATTGGCATGTGTATCTGCTGACACAGCAAGCAGTAGGGTTAAATTGCTTGTCATAAAATATAATGTATACTTGCGTGATTCGATGCTCCCAGTTCCAGGCGTCATTTCAGTAATACTTTCACACACAATATTTAATCTTATGGATGTGAACTCTTATGACTTGTTAGTGCCAACTCTCTCTATCTCTATACAGAGTGGTGCTTGGGGTTTTGTGTTCCTTTTCCAATTCCCCTTACTGTGTTTAGAATAGTAACACGTAAAGTCCTGAGATACCATAACTATGTGACTGAGGTATTTTTTGACTATATGATGCAAACACTAGGACGTTTGCATTGTAGAACTGCCTCTTCTCTTCTGTTAAACAGTCTCCATGCTGGTTGAAGAACTGAGTAGAATCAGAACAATCTTTAGTGGAGTACACTATGAACAAGACCATCATGCAAGAAGGACAGTGATTATGCACTGACTTACAGTGTCCCCAATAGGACTTTGAAAGTACTATAAGTGAGATATTGAAGGAGAGGTTTTACCAGTTCTGTGCAGTCCTAGTTAAGTTCCATTGCTGATGGAAGATCTGAACTGAGGTCTCCTGAGTTACTAAGTCCGAGACAGTTACTCAGCTATATTACTTTTGGTGTTCCCTATCTAACTCTAGCAGCTAAAAAAATGAAGCAGTTCTTGTTTTTTAGCTTGCCAAGAACTATGCAACCATTTTGAAGGGGTAAAGTAAAAAGAGATTTATAATCCTAGTTTGTAAGAATTTTTAAATGATTAACTTTCTTTTCTTGGCATTTAGAAGAGAAAATGAGGGAGTATGCATGCACAGGATTTGTTCACATATTGTCAGACTGTAGCCTGGTATTACAGCTGAAGCAGCTTTCAATATTAAGGAAAATACTGCCTTGGGCTCCCTCAAAACTTTGCAGTTTGTCTCAGATTGGACTTTGTTTATTTATTTATTTAGATTTATATTGCTGACCACTCGCCGAGTTTCATATCCTGGGTTAATAAACTGAAATAGAAACGAGTTTTTTGGCATCATGTGCAGACCCTTTTATCCTTCTTTTGTGGCTAAAATAATCAAACGTGCAGTCTTTAATTTAATCAGTGTCCTCGGAAGAACTATTCCGAGGAGCTAGGAACAGGACGGCTGTCGCCATGATGGTAGTCAATGTTCTGAATGGACGTGGCACTTGAAGAAGAAGCCTTTAATTAATAATTGTTTATCCAGATTTGTGAAACTGTAGCAAAACATTTTTGTATTGATCCAGATGATCAAACTAAGCCTTGAATAGATAATATTTGTATCTATAATGGTTTGCTCTCACCATGAAAGAAGTAAATGGACTACTTATACACGTGGAAGGCCAATTCATTGATTTATTAAGCTGAGTTGCAATTATCTGTTTTATTTTACTGTCAAACAATACACAATTGTTTCTAGTCTGGAGTTCTGTGCATATTCAGTGTAATTTCTGTTGAACCCACTCAGATTTTCTTATGAGTAGGCATATCCAAGATAATTCTATTAGAAGAGCTAAAATAGGAAAGTGGCTTTAGATCATTTTTGATATACTGTATTATTGTCTGGTAGTAAAATACAGGATGTAGGTTACACTATCAGGTTAAAACCATCCATCATGGAAGGACTGAATTATAAATCAAAGATCAGAGTAAGATAACTAAAGAGCAATCAACTGTTTCCTTAATCTGACTGATAAGAAGAATTAGGACATGCTATCTAATATAAGCATTGTTCTCTTTCACCCTGAGTGGCTGCGTACTTGCTGAGGCAAAAGCAATGCTGAAATTAACTAATGATATTGCGGATTTAAAACATTTATTAAACATTCTTTTAAAGAGATTTTCAATCTGGAAAATAGCATTCTAGGATTGTTATTTGTACTGTGTTTTGGTCCTGCAGTATCTAACATCAGCTAGTGTAAATTAATATACAGTAAAACCTCAGATAACACTAAAACCTGGTTCCACAAGTCTTGGTGTTATATGATTTTTAGTGTTATCTGATGCATGTTAAAATCCTATGGGATCCATAGAGATACATTGTAACCACACAGGCTTTAGCGGTTGTTATCTGAAGCATCCCATAGGATCTTAATGTTATCTGATGCAATTCTTCCCCCCAGATTCCTTAATGTTATGCGATTTTAGTGTTATTCGATACTAATGTTATATGAGGTATTACTGTATCAATCTTTAAGGATTCTAAAAGTGATCTTTATAATAGTTACAAAATAAAGTTTTTAAAAATAGAAATCCTACAGCAGTATAGCATCAAAACAATTTGCAACGCTAACAATATAGCATAGATTATATGTAGTGTATCTGTGTTAAAATGAAACTTGCTTTGGACACTGGCTTGGATATGAAGAAACTCTTAGTCAAAGTACATGCCACCAAAGTTACATCAATTTTGGAAGAGGACTTCGATGAGAGAGGTCTTGCAGAGCATTTTAAAGAGGCTACTATATTCTGCACAGTTTTGTTAAAAGGGTCTGATGAGTGGAGGCACTTATTTATTTATTTATTTTTCACATTTGTATGCCGCCCTACTCACAGAGTGACTCAGGGCGGCTTAACATGGTATAGCAGAACAACATTTAAAAAGCATAACAATCCAACCAAAAGTCATAACCCCTCCATAAAAATTTAGATTAATTTTTTAAAAAAGAATTTAACAAATTAAAAGATTAAAAGATCAAGAGAGAGGGGGGAATCAAATCAACCAACAGGCTGAGGTCATTGTGTGGCCAGTACTTCATTTTTTTAAGTAACTATTGTTTGGAAAGACTATGCATGGCAAGCAATAAATATAATACAGTAAAACCTCACATAAAGAGTGCCTCGCTTGAAGAGCAGAATTTTCTCAGAATGGTCGCCTCACTTAACAACTAAAACCAACCAAAAACTTACTTAACAAATAAATCGGGGTTCGCAATCCCCCACACCAGAAGTCACAATTGGTCACTTACAATGGTGTTTCGCTTAAAGAGCAAACACTCTTAAGGAACAATCCTGTGGAGCGCATTATGCTCTTTAAGCGAGGTACCACTGTAATGAAATATTTTGCAAGACGTTCAGCTGTGTTGTTGTGGCCAGAGATATGTGTGTTTGTAGCTGGGTGGAATTTGAAGTTTGTTTACTGTCTTTCTCTCTTAAAAATAGTTTAGATTATATTGCACTAAATTTTATAGGAAGACAAGCCTAGTTTGTACTGGGCAACCTGCTAGTGATGCCTTTGTAGGAAGTAATTTCAATTGCTTTTGTCAGTCTTAATCTACATTATTATTTAAACCATCTTGTTGTTAGAAGGTTGGATAAAAATAAATGATTTAAAAATAGAAATCAGAAGATTTTAATTGTTAAGATATTTTAAAAAGCCCTGTATGATGCTGGTTTTAATTTAAATTGCATAATAGTTCAAATATCTCCACATGGGATATGGATTATCAGGCAGTAGCTGAAATCCACTTTGGCAGAGCTATGGTACCTAGAGCAGATGACATCATTAGCCACGGATTTAAACAAGAAAATAAAATTCTCCCTGAGGCTCCCATGGGGTCTCTTTATCATGGTGGACATTTTGAGGGCTGTAGAATTGGGGGACAGTCTTTAATTTCTGAACATTGCTGCTGGTGGAATGATTTTACTCACTGGGAATTTTCAAAAATTACAGACTTTCAGAAATTACAAACTCATATGGAAGCCTCGGGGCCTTTGAGAGAGAATCAGACATGTTTTATTTCTGAAAAATTGCTGCAGTTGACAACTTCATCAGCCTTATGTTATGGAACAGGATTTTAGCTACTGTGTTAATAGCATTTTTAAAATGTGTTATAAATATAGTCCAACAGTTCTTGTACTGTGACCTTAGTTCCATAGGCTTCTGTATAGATTATTTAGATTAATCTCCCCGAGGACTTTCCGTATATACTCAAATATAAGCTGACCCGAATTTAAGACGAGGTACCTAATTTTGACCTGAAAACCCATGAAAATAGATTGACCAGAGTATAAGCTGAGGGTAGAAAATGCAGCTGCTTCTAGTGAGTTTTAATAATCAAATACATGAAAGTATGGTAAATTTAATTAAATTGTTGGAACATCTTAATCCGGCATGGTCTTGGGACCATTGTGGTTGTTGACCCGAGTATAAGCTGAGTCCCCTTTTTGGGGTGAAAAAACTTGGCTTATACTCAAGTATATACGGTAATCTAGTTCTCAGTGTAGAAGATACCATGAAAATTTGTTGCGGTTCTCAAACTGCCATTCCATTCTTAGAAATATATATTTGTTAATAACAGTACACATCTATGAGAAATTACAGACCTGATTAGCCTTGTTTCCAACTTTGGTTGAAGTTATTAGCAATCACAATTACAGTAAAACCTCAGATAACGCTAAAATTTGGTTCCACAAGTCTTAGTGTTATCCGATTTTTAATGTTATCCAATGCATGCATTGGATAACATTAAAATCCTATGGGATGCATTGGATAACGTTAAAACTCCATAGAGATACATTGTAACCAGCCCAGGCTCTAGCAAACGTTATCCGATGCATCTCATAGGATTTAACGTCTTTCTATGCAATTTCCCCCCCAGATTGCTTAACGTTATGTGGTTTTAGCGTTAACTGATGCAAATGTTATCCGAGGTATTACTGTACATTTATATACTGCCCCACACCGCACTCTCTGGTGGTTCACAAAGTAATTAACATTCCAGTCGTGGAGCTTTTCCCTTCCCCAGCCCAACATGATATAATATTGAAAGCTCAATTAAAATCTCCAGGATTGTGTTCAGTAATTTCCTTGAGTAATGCTGACTCCAGTGGTGGGCATCAGCAGGTTCGCACCAGCTCGCCAGAACCAGTAGCAGAAATTCTTGCTGGCCCCTGCCCATCCAAGTTTGGAAATAAAGTAGTCCTGATTCGGGTGCAACACAGGGCTTCCCCCCGGCCATGCCCACCATACCATGCCTACAGTGTGGTAGTAAAAATTTTTTGAGCCCACCACCGGCTGACTCCTTTGTTGTGACAAGCCTAGCTTTTGGTTCCCTGCAAGTTTTGGAACTATGGTCACAGTACAAGAACTGTTGGACTATATTTATAACACATTTTAAAAACGCTATTAACACAGTAGCTAAAATCCTGTTCCAAACATAAGGCTGATGAAGTTGTCAACTGCAGCAATTTTTCAGAAATAAAACATGTCTGATTCTCTCTCAAAGGTCCCGAGGCTTCCATATGTTTGTAATTTCTGAAAGTCTGTAATTTTTGAAAATTCCCAGTGAGTAAAATCATTCCACCAGCAGCAATGTTCAGAAATTAAAGACTGTCCCCCAATTCTACAGCCCTCAAAATGTCCACCATGATAAAGAGAGGATTCAACTGATGATGACATTAACTTATTTGTCTTAGAGCAAAGAGGAGGTAGAGTAGGGAGGAGGTTTAACCCCTAACCAGCAGGGATTCTAATGCCTTGAGTGATTTCTGAGGCATTTTTAACTGCATGGAAATCTCAGTATTTTGAGGATTAACAAAGCAATGTCAGAGTTTGAGCTTGGGTTAAATTTGCGCGTCTTGTATTTCCTAAACCCACTGAGGATTCCAGAGCTCTTCTTCCACTGAGGCTAACCTACTGACAGCCAGGGTATACCAGTTCTACTTCTTGAGCTCATTAGATTACATCTTACCCAGTTGGTTCTGATTTGCAATGACCTTTTCCAGGTTTTTTTAGATGGCAAGTACAGTACAGTACTTAGAATTGATATACAGTACCTTCCTTTTTGGGTGTGCCCTAGGACACAAGCTGGCTGTTGTCCTGTAAGGCACAGTGGGGAACTGAACGTCTGATCACTGGCTGTACAGCCAGGTATATCATCTGACCGAGTTATTGAGCCTTATAGTTCACTAAAATATAATGTAGCATTTTCTGTCTCTTCATATAATGCATTACTGGGAGAATTTCAATGACACAAAGCCAGTATGATATCCATCCTAAGGTAGAAGAGGAACAGCAAGAAGAATTTCAAAAAGCAATAGATATATTGAGTCAGCTATTGTTCCAGCTGTGTTTTGTCTGTTTAAAAGGAATGGGAAATAGCATGTTTACAGGTATATAGGTCACAATGCCTTGGAATGCCAACCTTTGCAACAAAATGTGACTTTAAGGGTCTAATATGTCCCAGCCTGATCTGTAAGGGCTAAAGTAATTAACACTACCTTGCTTTTTGGATGTCTGATAAGTTGGTGTTATCTTATACTCTTCTAGATGAAAATTTCAGAGTTGCTTTGAAGTTGGCTTAAACATATGGTGATGGAAGTTGATTTGTTGTTAATTGCTTTACCTGTTCAGATTGCTACATAAAGATATAGTTCTAAACTGCTGTTTTAGTCATAAACATCATGGTAAAGATATTTCAACTGTCTGTAGGTTTGTATTAAACATTTCAGGCTTGTTTCATCCCATCTCTACTGGTATATTTTCCAAATATCCATAGTAACATTTTCTGGTGCCTTAGCTCATCAGTTGTCTGAGTTTTGTGCTTTTACATTAGCTACTTGCTCCATACATTGATTTTGCATAGTACGTAACTTGATAAACCTCTTGGATTTGATGCCTGCTTGTAGGCTGTTAGAAAATTACCAAATTACTGGAAAATCTGAAGAACGCCATCGTGTCATTGTTAGATTTGAACTATGCTCATGTCACACTGTCAGTTGTTGAAACTACTGAGGTTTTAGCACTGAAACTTAAAAGACTACTTTTGTGAGATCTGCAATTGCTCAAGGAGATGATAGTTTATAACTGACTGCTTTGCAAGACTGGCGTTACAGCTGCTTGAGAATCTAGAAAGGAGAACAGAGGTCAAGTTTGGTTTAACTGGATTAGCAAGACAAATATGGCCAGGTACTTTTGGCCTGTGACAAAGAGATGCAAGCAAAGAAACTTTTAAACAGATATTGCATGGCACGTGTGGTTGAGACCCTCTCATTCTGTGCTCAGATTACTGCATTGCATCCCAATTAAATTAAACGTGGCTGTGTGTAGGTGTTTGTTTGCAATATGTATCTGACTAAACTTAGCATTATTCCATCTCCTGTACCATGATCCACTCAATGACATCATTATGATTTTAAATTGAAGGGGAATTCTTATTCTTCTATGTTGTACAAGAAAACAGAAATGTTTGTCCTGCGAGAAAGTTTGAGCCCCCACCTCTTGACTGATCTGCAATTGAAGAGTATCATTTGAAAATCTTTAGTATAAGTTTAGAAGACTTAAGGTACTGTTCTGCATTCTGAGGTTTTTCTTTTTTCTTCAGTTAGGCAGCTGTGAAGCCCCGAGCGTCCAACTGAGAGGTGGGAATGAAATTTAGTGGCTATATCTGACCTTTTGGTGTCGCAAAAGATCGTATGAATTTAAGGTTGGGTACCTGACTTTCTTTCAAGATGAACAAAAGACCATTCCACTGAAACATCAAAGCAGAGTTTGCTATATAGAGAGCAATAGGGTGAATGGTTCCCCGATTATTAGATCTACTGCCCATTATGCTTTCAGTACCATTTCTGATACATACTTACAACAAAATTTAAAATAGCCAAGTGTAAAAGTACGTCTCATCCACCAAATCTAAAGTTGTTCCATTTGCATGTGTTGAGTTGCACTTTGTCCTATAGACAGGGGATTAGGACTTTCCTAGCTTGTTCTCACATATACAGTGACCTCATAAGGAGGAAAATTGGTAACTTACATCTTAAGAGAAGAAACGATTTCCCTTTGGCACTGATTATCTGGATCAAAAGTTGTCTTTTATCAGTTGTGAAGGTCAAGAATTCAAACTACAGTGATGATCTTGACAGCCTTAAGCATCTTGTCAGGATCAGCAGTTTACAACTAATCTAAGATGACATGACAATGTGGCATATTTTGGATCCTTGGGCCTTGGTACTGCCACAACTGTTGTCATCGTTTCCCCAGCTGGGCTATGGTGTAAGTTAGGAGGATAAAGTGCATGTGACAATTGAGTTAGACCTTTATTGGTCCCATCATTCATTCCAGCAATCTTTATGTCAGTATCCTAAAAGATAATTGTTATGCAAGATACTGATTTGAGGGGCAGAAAAATTGAATAGCCTCGAACACTTTATGGGGAGAAAATAGCTAAGTCCTATAAATCAAATGAGGAAATGCTGCACTATAGAGTAATTGTTTGCCCAATGCTCATAATAACACTTGTGGTGTTGTCCAGTGGTTATGTTTGGTGTTTTATCACACAATATGTATGGTTAAAAAAGGCTGCAAGATAGACAAATATTATAAATTATAATAGCATAATTAGAGCTTCCTTATCAGATTACTCTAAGTAAGGGATGGAAATTCCTCAATTCAACTTCAGATGCTAACTGTATAGCATGACAGATTCTTGAACCATTTTATTTGTATTCCACTAGAAGTGATAATGAACAGTGTTCTGAATTCCAGAAATTTTGTGGTGTATTAAATTAATTCTTCAAAATATACAGTGCTTTTAGGAAGCTAAACAAGAGAATGAAGCTGAATAATCCTACTGATTGTGAAATGTAGACAGACATTTTGGCAGAGCCTTAGAACATTTGCTGATTCTATACGAAAACATTGATATATGTGTATTTGAGGAATGTCTTAAAACATGCAATCATGAATACATCCACAGTGACCTTAGATAAAAAAATAAGAAATCCAAGTGATAATTTTTAAAAAATATCCTTGATATACAGTATTGTAATGTTTTACTCCTTTTACTTCAGTTTTCCTTTACAGTAAAACACCGGATAACGCTAAAACTTGGTTCCACAAGTCTTGGTGTTAGTGTTATCCTATGGGATGGATTGGATAACGTTAAAGCTCCATAGAGATACACTGTAACCGTACAGGCTTTAGCGGTTGTTATCCGATCCATCCCATAGGACCTTAACATTATTCGATCCAATTCTCCTCCCCAGATTACTTAACGTTATGCGATTTTAGCGTTATCTGATCCAATCGTTATCTGGTGTTTTACTGTACAGTATATGACTCTCCCCTGATCAGTTAGTTTTAAGAACAGCCATACTGAAAATTAAGCAAATACAGTACTGTAAACAACTCCCTCCATCAGATTAGCTTGAATTCAGAAGAAATGCTTTTGGAGGCCTTATTTTGTAACAGTGAATATTCCTGGAACACATTGGATACATACATATTGTACTAGGCTTATAACCCTAAACATTTTGGAATTCATTGACAGAAAATTGGCAATTATGTCAGGACATAAATCTCTGTATGTTATGTAACTTCCCATAAACTATTTCTATGGCAGAGGTTTTAAAGCAAATCAAATGTATATATTTTTTAAAAAAAGTACACTGCTTTAAGGCTTTTTAAAGAAAATGTTTACTTAGCTGTATAATAGAGGACAGAATATTGACAAAATATACCCATGATATTATTTTAATCTGCCATGCAACACACATGTTGACTAATGAAGTAGAATATACAGGCCTAGTCTATTTATCACATATCAAACATGTTACAATTCCCCCATTTTTTCTTTCTTTTTAAATATACTATTTTGGCAACATTTACTTCATTTTCCCTTATATTTCTGAGATTATCAGTGGATACTGAAATCTAGTCTGTGACAACCTGAGGTACTAAACATTTCTGTCTTACTTCATTGTCTTCAAACGTAATTGTCTTGCTTCTTTTAGGCTCTATCCACGAATTGTGTATTACAGCATTGTTTGGGATAGGATCAGCTTCAACAATTGAAACAACACGTTTTTTCATTTTACTTTTCAGAACCTTTTGAAATTTCTGTCTAGTGAATGCATATAGTAGAGGGTGAAAGATGGTGGTTCCATATGCCATGACTAGAAAACATAGTCTCAACTTTACCAAAAGGTCACTTGGGCCCAAACATAAAATGATAGTATTTAGAACTGTAATTGGTGTCCAACAGAGAAGAAAAGTTGAAATGATCAACAGTGACATTCTGAAGACTCTTTTCTGTCTTTCTCGTCGTTCACGATGACGTTTTACAGCCCGCCGTAGAGCAATTATCACTGATACTGAAGTCCTTACACCAAAGACAACATGTCTCCCCCCACTGCTTTGCGACACATCAGTAGTTTCATGTTGTGTGGACAAAGAAATGGTCTTTTTCTGTCTTGCCTTTTTCTTTTGTCCTGTGGAAAATCTTGTGCCTATTCGGATATTAAGGGCCTGGAGGATTTTGCTGTATGTTATTAGCATTACCATAACAGTGAAGAAAAATATTGGAATTTGGACTAAGAGATGGTAATACATGCCTAGTTCTGTGTGGTATTCATTTGCACTGACACACAAGAGTGTCTTATTTTCCCAAGTGTTTGCACTGGGGAGGCTGAAGAAATTTACTTCAATAAATGGAATTAAAAATGAGAAAAAAGAGACAATCCATATTGATGTCATGAGCATTACAGCCCTTCCCATTGTCAGAATACGGTTAGCGGGTTTTACAGAAATATCATATCTGTCCAGCGTAATGGCAAAGACGTTGATTGCAGTGGAAACGCTTGCGAAGGACACACAAGCCTCATGGAAGCAGCAGATAAGTGCAGCGTTATTCTCCAGGGAAAGCAAAAGAATAACTATAGTTAGAGGAATACATCCCATACAAATGATTACGTCAAGAACATGAAGGTTCATAGTAATAATGTTACTGACAGAGTTGATCAAGTTGGATTTCATGCAGTAAAGTACCAACACCGTGAGGTTGCTGCCGAGTCCCAATACTATCTCTAACATCAGAAATCCAGTGAGAGAAACTTGAAAGCTTAATGGATAAGACAGTGGCTGGTACATATTGGTGTTGATGTCATCAATGGCATCTCGAACTGTAATGTTAGATTCAGACTGCATGTTGGTTTCTGGAATGGAAGAGACACACATCCTTTTGATGGAAGTTTGCTTTGCCCTGAAAGATGAGAGAGAAAATATGAAGTTACTTGATTCTGGATGCTCTTAATAATTTGCAGATCTACAGAGAAGCAGGTTTTGGTTTACATTATACTTTGAGTTACACACAACAGATTTGGGATTGTATTTAGTTTATCAGAATATAAGGTTGCAAAAAAAGAAGAGAGACACTGCTCCTGTTAAAAAGTTTGTAACAGAGGCAGCTGAATGCATGCTTAATTTTGGCCTCCAAGCTTACTGAAAACTAAGGTGGATAATTTTATGTGTGGCTTGTATGGAAAAAGTAAGTGGTTATGTTTGAAAGAGACAGAATTTTACTCTCTTCTACCTATAAATATTCTCATATCCTGAAAGTTCTTTGCAGATGTAAATGGTCTGACATAAGCTTCACTTGTAGCTCAGATTTAATTGAAATATTATAGTGTTGTATTACTTTTTTTTGGTATTTAGCGTGTATTCGAATGCGTGTCTCTGTTGTGTGTGTAATATAGTGCAATTAAGTATATTATGAATTTTGTGGATCTCTACATGAAAATATGTATGTGCTCACTCCCTCAGACTTCTCTATAAAAGTTTTATAGCACTCTGTAAATGTGCTGAACTTCTTTGCTCCAGAAGAAAATGGCTTAATGTTGTTAAGTTGCCCATGTTCTGGAGGCAAGAAAATACAATCATATTCTAGTTAGAGAAGAGTGCATATTCATATAGACTGACCTGTGAATGGTTTGTGAGGTGGTATTCTGTGGAATATTCCTTAAAAAGGGCTGTTATCACTTCAATTTTGAAAATGCACAAATTAGTGGAATAACATTAATTTCAGTCTTATGATTTTTGCTTTTGCCACACCCTTAGCATTGTATTACTATGTGAAATATTTATGGCAGATGCCTTATAATATTCTGTTTCTGAAAAATGAACCATTTTCAGTCTTGTAGATCTTCAGTGTAATCTATGCGTAGTTATTAAAAAGTCCTACTGAATCATTGTTAAGTAGATATGCTGTATGTAGAATTGAAGTCTGGTTGAGAGTCTGATCTATCTACATACTTGTGCATCATTTGGAACCCTTAAAAATTAAACCCTTTGAAACATTAGAAATGAACCAACATTTTCAATTGCAAAATGCATTATTTCAGTTGGAAACTTCAATAAGAGGCTTTTTGAGATTTCAAATAACAGACAAAGAAAGATTTTTAAAATCTACAGTATAAAACACGATCGCTCACTATAATAAGCAAAGGTAGAATGGATTAGATGTCAATTTTATCTATACGTGTACAATCTCAAGTCACAACCATGTTTTAACAGCCATTTCAGATATATTATAAATTGTGTTGCTTTGTTTTAGTTAACAAGAAGCTCAGAAAGATTCAAGGTTGGTAAGCTGAAACAATACATATGGTAGCTTATTCTGCAAGAGTGAGCTATAAGAACATGCAAACTGAAATCCTACAAAAATGGAAAATTTTCCATGTGCCAACTTTTAGACAGACAGATTAAACATCAGGTCTTCACCGCACCAGTTAGATGTTCAGTTAAATAAAACCAGAAATGTCAAGATGAGAAGGCAATTAAAATGAAATGTATTACAGCGGTGTTCTGTTCTTTTGCAAATGTTAAACAGAGGTTGGGTGCATGCAGCCTCTGACCTACCTGTTTTCTGTTGCCTCAAGGGACTTTCAGCTTGCTATAGCAGCTTGTCATAAATTCATACATGGTGTCACTGACAGATTTCACCTGGCAACAGAATGATGGCTGTGATCTCTTTCCTGCCTTGCAGAGTATTTTAATGTTTTTTTGTTCCAGCACTTCAGTAGCAAATTAAAGAAGAAAATGTTTTCCTGATATGTTTCCAGAGACCAGAGTCCAATGTATATGGATTATTTTTATTTTTAAAGCCATCCGCCAATAGCAGCACTTTTGTAACTTGTTTGTCATGTCTCATCTCTTCTGTGTTGTTTGGCACCATTTTTAATAACAAAATGAAAATAAATACCAGTTAACTGGCTTCGAAATTTCGTTAGGTTTCCTGTTGTTGCAGTTGCACACTGATTTTAGTAGTATTCTTTATCCTTAGTCTGGACTCAACGGTTTGCCATATAAACAGTACAGTAGTTGTATATTGTACTCATCCATTTCCTGTGTGTTCCTTTCGAGTCATGATCTGTATTTGGTTTATGATAGTTTCCTTGAACTTCAGAAGCTGTAACAAAATGGCCCAAATAACAGTTTCTAGAGGTATTTAAATTACCATAGATCCTAATTTTGGCATTCTGGTGTTATCCAGATATTCCTTCAAGGAAGAAACTTCTTGTTGCTTCATTCACCAACCATATCCATAATTCCGGTTTTATGTTATAAATCCATTTGTAGGAGATGCTCATCATTTTGCTTTAGCAACAAGCCACTGAATAAATCCTTTGTCATTTAGCAAGTACCCATTTTTCCTTCTCCTTATACAAATGCATTATACATAATTTGGGGGGAAACTAGACTGTCATAATTATTTCCTAAATCCTTTAAAATATGTGTTATTAGGCAAGTCCACAAGCAACTCTGTTCTTTGTCTTATCAGTAACTAAACTGAATTAGGTGTAATGTACCTATAGAAAAAAGAGAGAACATATTAGAAGTAGATAATATAGGGGGAAATGAATAAAATAGCAATTAAACACACAGAATAATATAGCTTTAATGAGAAAATGTCAAAAATGTTTATTAGGAAGCATATCACATGACCAAAACTACTTAGTATTCCCAAATAAGGTACTTCTCCTCCCACCCCCTGTCTTTTCAGTTGGTTTTGTTGAGACTGGATGTATTTTTAAAAATTAAAAGCAAAGCAGATGAGAACAGTGAGGAAGAAAATGCTGCTCCAGCCCCCCCCCCCCAAATACATTAATAGATACTATGAATAGTAGATTTAATGAGAGGCTAGTTGCACACTATTGTCTTGACTGCATGTGATTATAGTGAGCCTAATTTGCACATGCTTTCCAAATACATTACATTGTGTACACTTATTTACATTACACTTATTCAGGCATACCTTCAGTAGCTAGGCATATAAGAAAGTAGCACAGTCAAGAATTAGTCATATAACACATCTCCACAAAGAAGCCACTATGATCCTTTGGGGAGTATTTGATTTTATTCCTGACATATGTAGCTGTCCAGTATTTTTAAAATGGCCTTTACAGTCCCCATTAAGAGATATTTAACTCCCTGAACTTCAAAGTAAAAGCTGTTTGGCATAAATGCAGCAATCTTGCACATTTTAGGAATTTATAGGCAAAATATCAAGGATCTTATTTTTAAAAATGTAAGCAATTGTATTTGATCACTAACACTTTATGTGACATCAAACATAAGAACAGAAAGTCAAATGAGAACTTTAGATTGAATCTATAATATTTCCTCTTTACAAAGTAATTTCTTAGATGCTGCTGATGCTCCGTACCATAATAAGGAATGTACCTTACCTCTACTGAGGCTTGAATAAATTCCCGATGCTGGTGGAGTAGTTCCAGTTTGGAGGGATTCATTGTTTTTGGTTTTTCTTTTCACTTGTTAGCAGAGTAGAGGGGGTAAAGGGTGGAAAGCATCTCTCCAAAATAATACCTTAAGGAAAATTTGTGTTTGTGCTGTGCCATTGTTTCAGGGTTTTGTTCATGCATGCAGCCCGTAGTGCTGCTCTTAGAGCCTGCTGCAGTCTCCCACTTCGCACTGTGGAATCAATAAGCATTTGCAAATGCATAATGGAAGTAATTTAACATACTGAAGGCTCCTTGTCTCCAGAGACACAACACAGGTCCAGCAATTCTGAAGAGGAGCAGCTTTTGCTGCTTAGGAAATCTTGTTCTGGGCAGCTTGTGCATCGAATGACAGCCTACCTTGTCGCTTCTCTTCACTGCAGAGAGATGCAGTGCATTGACTAATTTTGATTGGTCAGTGATGTTAGGCTTAAGCTCTGCTTCATGCATATGGGAGTGAATTTTATTTTTCTCTTTTTTAGAGGAGGATTCTTTTAAGAGGACTGCTTGTTAAAATGATTCATATATAATGCCTTGAATATATTAAGAATGTTAGTTTTATTGTTACCATTTCATGCAATATTTTTCAAGCTCATACAATATGCTCCATGTGATATACAGTAATACCTCGGATAACGTTTATCTCGGATAACGCTAAAATCACATAACTTTAAGTAATCTGGGGAGGAGAATTGGATCGAATAACGTTAAGGTCCTATGGGATGGATCGGATAACAACCGCTAAAGCCTGTGCGGTTCCAATGTATCTCTATGGAGCTTTAACGTTATCCAATGCATCCCATAGGATTTTAACATGCATCGGATAACACTAAAAATCGGATAACACCAAGACTTGTGGAACCAAGTCTTAGCGTTATCCGAGATATTACTGAGTGGTAAAGCCAAGGGGTGCAGATGTCCTGTTGGATCTTTGTTGAGCCAAGGATGTTTCATCCAGATCAAAAATAGTAAATATCTAAATATTTAAGTCTTTTCTAAGATTTAAACATCCATTAGTCTAAAATGTGTTGTAAATATCCTGATGGTAAATAGGTTGTATGCCAATGGGAACATTAAGAAATTAGGGAGTGGGGGAAACTATTTTTAGCAAATGTTTAGCTGTAGGAACTGTAGTGGTGGAATCTGCATGGATAAATGCCTTCTTATGTACATAAATGCCTTTTTAATACAATTTTGGCTACTGGAAGAACTGAAAAGTAATAATTATGGAAAAGACATCTGTAAACCGGCAGCTTTTTCCATTTTGGACAATAAACAGCCTAACTATATGATTATAAATGCAACCATTAAACCATTTGTTCATAGTTAATTTAGTCTATATGACTATCAAATTGTCATGGCCAAATTTTTATGGAATGAACAATTTCAAGACTCATGATAGTTGCAATCTGTTATTCTCATGAGACTTGCCTTTTCTTTATTTTTTATTTTTTTGGGGGGGTCATATGGCCTTATATCAGACATTGTACCAATATCTATCATTGAACAGTCAGAACTTTTATGGCTTATCACTTCCACTTATACACTTCTTTCTTTCTGCCTGTCCACATCTCACTTCAGCAAAGGAACTGACAGCCCCCCCAAAAAAAGTGACCCCCCCAAAAATGTGCAACTAGTAGTCCCTTCTGTAGTGTGCACAATATTTTGAGAGCTTTTGTAGTACAGTGGTACCTCGCTTAAAGAGCATAATGCATTCCACGGGATTGCTCTTTAAGCAAAACGCCATTGTAAGTGATCAATTGTAACTTCTGGTTGGGGGGGATTGCAAACCCTGATTTAGTTTTAAGCGAGTTTTTGATTGGTTTTAGTTGTTAAGCGAGGTGACCATTCAGAGAAAATTCTGCTCTTTAAGCGAGTTAAGCAGGTTTGTGGTGCCATGGTGTGGTTTGTGCCAAGTCTGTTGGGACTGTTACTGCTGCTATTACTGGACTTCTAATTTAATGATTTTCTTTTTCTTTATTGTAATGTTTGATGCTATTGTATTTCATTGTGTTCTAACGTGTATATGCTCTGTTGTTTTTGTTAGCTGTCCTGAGTCAAGTTGTCAAGTGGGTGGCATACAAATTAAATATGATGATGATGATGAATTACTAATTGACTGAAGTCAAGAGAATGTCATGGGGGTAAAACTAGTAGTAGAGTCTTTGACTTGATGGGGAAGTATGGATAAAACAGGACAACATATAATTAGCTATTGTATTTCACCCAGAATTGAAGAGCCCAGCCCACCTATGAATTTCTGCAACTGCTGTGCATTGTATGAGTTCCCCATCTTAGTGGTTTTAGGAACCAAATAAACAAACATTTGCTGGAGATTGAGATGGCTAGTATGTAGGAAATGAGCCACAATGGGATCAGATGATGTAAAATTCCAAAGGAACAATTTTCTCTAGCCCTTTTACTAGCAGACAAATAAATTCTGCTGTCTGCAGACTTTGGAATTACTCCAGATCTATTTCAGAAGACACTTCAATATATAGTAAAACCCTGTTTTACAGATGCCTCTTTTTACGGAAAAATCGTTTTACGAAAGTAAATTCAGAGGAAATCGCATCCCAATTAATGGGGAAGGGAATCAACTTACAGAATGGGTTTCCCCAGAGTTCCTTCCATCTGTGATACCCTAACATTGTGGCCCCCACCATTTTAGACTCTAAAATGGTGGTCGCTCCATTTTAGACTCAAACATTGCACCCCATGCCACCTGCCCCCACCACCAGAAGTCACGAGACATCACTTACCATGGTGGCGGCAGCGATCGCGGCAGTTTTGCTACTTTTCCCACAGTCCCCACTGCTTCTACTGGCACTGGCACTGGGAGTGTGTGTGTGTGTGTGTGTGTGTGTGTGTGTGTGTGTGTGTGTGTGTGTGTGTGTGTGTGTGTGTGTGTGTGTGTGTGTGTGTGTGTGTGTGTGTGTGTGTGTGTGTGTGTGTGTGTGTGTGTGGCATATCTGCTTTGTTCCGGTCTTCGTCCATGTCCCTCTGCAGTGCACTTTAGCCAGGAACACATGTCGGACAAAGGCTGCTGTGTTTTGGACTTCATCCGACACACATTCCCAGCTAAAGCACACAGCGGAGGGTCCTTGGAGAAAGACCAGAACGGAGCAGATATGCCCTCTACACTCTCCAAGTGCCAGTAGAAGTGATGGAGGCTGTGGAAAGAGTGGTGGCGGCGGCTCTCCTGATGGTTGGACAAACCGCTCAGAAAGCAGCAGCAGCATGGAAAAGGTAGGGGAATCACTTGTTGTTTATTCCCTTTGTGCTCTGTTTTCCCCCTTTTTTATCTTGCACTCCCACACCTTGATCGAAGTGCTGGATAAAAAAGTGTAATGCTCTAATAACTCCCCTTTTCTCCACCCCAGCAGCTCACCAGCTGGTGAGATGATCAGGGTGTGGGAGAAGGTTAATGGCTGGCATTTTTTGGGAGATTTTTTGGGATAATTTTTTTCTTTTCTTTTCTTATTTTTGGTCCGGTTGGGACCGTTTGGTTATTTTTCAGTGCATTCCTATGGGAAATCATATCCTGAAATTAGAGGGAACTGGTTGTGTTGCTTCTCCCCCCCCCCCATTTGTTCCTGTTGAGTTTCACAGGTGTGACCATTTTCCTTCAATTGTCAGTTTTGCCTCAGCATTTTCTCTGAAGGTATATTTCATGTTTGCTATAAGCAAGCTGAATACTTAGGACATGATTTCATTGTGATAATAATACTGTAAATCTAAGGATTTCCCTTTCCTTTGACCTTAATGTGCCTCTCATCTCTTGTAATTAACCCTTTCCCCATAATTCAGGATGGGGCATTTGCTGTCATATAGATACATGTCAGCATAGATAGAACTTTGAAAGTACTGTACAGTAAAACTTCGGATAATGCTAAAACTTCCACAAGTCTTAGTGTTATCCGATTTTTAATGTTATCCGATGCATGCATCGGATAACGTTAAAATCCTATGAGATGCATTGGATAACATTAAAACTCCATAGAGATACATTGTAACTGGTACAGGCTTTAGCGAATGTTATCTGATGCATTCCATCGGATTTAACGTTATGCGATGCAATTTTTCCCCCAGATTGTTTAACGTTATGCGATTTTAGTGTTATCTATTGCAAATGTTATCTGAGTTATTACTGTACCAGTCAGTGAGATATTTAAGTAATGGTTTTACCAGTCATATACCCCCAGTGAGCAGAATGGGGATTCAACTGAAGGCATCCTCAGTCCTAGCCTGTCACTCTGACCCCTATATCACACTGAGTATCCAATCAGCATAGTTACACTGGCATAAGCCAAATCCAAGGCCCAGAAATAATTAACTTAAACAAACGAGAAGCTTCTGATCCTTCTGTTTTGGCTCTAGGGTTCTCTTTTCCATGTAGAAGCCTTTGGGAGCCTCAGGATGTGGTAGGGTGGGAGAGTCAGAGCCTTAAATAGTCCAAAACTGCCACCAGATTCAATCGCAATTTTGAAATACTTACTTCACCCCAAGATATTTAAATCTCAATTACTGTATATCCTTCTACAGGCAACTTTTTTTCCTAAGCTAAAATGTTCCCCAATGTGAGCCTATCATCATATGATCATTTTGTTGCCTTCTGAAAGCATTGTTAATATCCTTTCTGGGGCAGATTACCAAAACTACTTAATGTTTCAACTGCAGCAATACCATAATGTATTATCGTATCGCATTTATCCATTCACAAAGATCTCTTGGCTGGATCACTGCAATTTTAGGCCTTGTCAGTGTATATGAAAAGTTAGGACAACAGATGATTGGATGAGGGGTTGCAGTGCAGTAGGTTTCACCTACTCATTTTCCACTAGAAAATGAGTAGGTGAAGAAGAAAATAAGGATAAAATCATTTACCGTGAAATTCAGCTTTATATTTCGTAAGGGAAAGTATTGGGCTGATTTTCCTGACATGCCATTTGAGATGGTAAAGCATAGCTTGTGCTCCATAATTTGGCTCTGTGGACCATGTTTTGTGTGAAATCAGAATAATGTTTAGTGAAACGTGAGCAGCAAAGCCACATAATTTCATGTTGACATTTACTTACTACAGGGCATTGTGATAAAGATGTGAATAAATATGTTGGAGAGCCCTCAGATTCAGAATTCAATGTTTTTTCTGATTCCTTTCTCACAGGCTCTTCTCTGCCACTTGAAAAATGATGGGTACACTCCAGCTTTAAACAAGTGCTGAATCCATATTAAGTTAAGGTGATGTGAACCATGGATGATGAGCAATGCTTCCAAAAGTGCACTCCACCATGGATGCATTTTATCTCTAATGCGGTGCATAAGCATAATAAAAATATCCAACATACTGTCAGGTTTTTAATACATATACTGTAAAACCTCACATAAAGAGTGCCTCGCTTAGAGACTAACTCGCTTAAAGAGCAGAATTTTCTCTGAATGGTCGCCTCGCTTAACAACTAAAACCAACCAAAAACTCGCTTAACAACTAAATCGGGGTTCACAATCCCCCCCCCTGCCAGAAGTCACAATTGGTCACTCACAATGATGTTTTGCTTAAAGAGCAAACTTGCTTAAAGAGGAACACATTATGCTTTTAAGCGAGGTACCACTGGTATATTTAAAGTGAATTATTTTTTGAAGTATTTAAGTTTTTTAAACTTTGATTCCAAATATCAATATTGTTCTCTACCTTCTAAAATCTTCTTTTTAATGTTCTGTTGCTTTCAGTAAATTATTAAACAGTGCTGTAATTGAAAACAGTCCCCGTTCCATTTAGTAGGCTTTCCAAAATGATATACTGTTTGGTGCAAGGTGGCTTTTGACCTGGTGTCAAGGGCTCTACAGAGTCTCTCAACGACTATAATTTAATTAGTGTGAGCTTTTAATGATTCTGAAACCATTTGTAATTTGTATGGGTGTTTTTAATTTAACTGTTACAAATGTAGATAATAAAAGCACAGCTGCAGTGCACTGTCACCTCTTGTGAAGCGTATGTATGTGTGTCAGTTCATATGATTAGGTTTCCCCCTTCATTATCAGGCAGTCTGGTGGTGGTAGCATTTTGTAATATGCTAAATTACACAGCAATGAATATGGGTCCTTTTAATCCTATTTGCAAAAGAACATTTTATGGAGAAGATTATAATAAGGGTTAAATGCACATGATTTTAGCCCCGGTGCAGCTAAAATTGGTCACAGGTGCCTACATTTGATTTTACTCAAAATGCCAAGAAAGCAATCACAAAGCAAAGCAGTCACACTTATGTGACTCTCTAATTAACACAAGTTAATTAGCGTTTTGCCCCCAATATGCTGAGTACTAATTTTACCGACCTTGGAAAGCTGGAAGGCTGAATCCACCTTGAGCTCTTGTTAGGATTGAACTCACAACCTTTTGGTTGCAGTAAAGCAGTTTAACACTGTGCCGCTAGGGTTCCCTGGTTCAAAAGAAGGAAGGTACAAAAATGTCACATAATGATCTAGTTCTCCCTTTACTTTTCCTGCCTAGAAGTTATCCCAAAATGCAGTAACTGTGGTATTCTTATATGTTTCTGTGCATTACTTGAACTTAATAGTAGTGTTTGGAAAATGAATTTTCTTTGTTTAAAAATAAATACCAGACTTTTAAATGAGTGTGAAGCATGCTATGCAAGATTGAGGTAATTGTGAGTTTATGTTTTTATGAATTCGTGTTGAAGAATAAGAATTAAGCGTGTGATTTGTTTCTATGTAAACTATATTGTGACAAAAAAAGAGAGAAAGCAGTGACAATGTGTTCATAAATAGGTAAAAAATTATTATTTACCACTAAAACTTTGTTTTTACTGTATTGGCTTGATGGGGATGAGTTTGGGGTATGTTTGATTAATTTTGCGTTAAAACTACCATAGTACTGTATTCAATTTTCACTAAGTAGGGTGGTATAAAAATTTAAATAATACCTAGATATAGATATAGCTATAGATCAGGGATTCTCAACCTGCAGCCCGTGGCCAGATGTAGCCCATGGCACCATTTCATGTGGACCCCCACTGCCTCCACCACACCATGTGGCGGAGGAAGGGGAAAATGGTTATCCGGCCCCTGAAGCTGTCTGAGGGAGCGTGACTCAGCCCCCATCTTAAAAGGGTTGAGTGCTGAGACGAGAGAGAGCCTTTTGTACTTTTTGACAGCTGGTTAACTTTTCTAGTGGCTACTAAGATTGACTTGTGGCTACATGTCTGGTACTAGCATGGAGCCTTTATGTTAACTAATTGACAGAAATATATAGATCTTTATTTCCCAGGCTTTCTCATCTTTTTGTCTCACCACTGATATCAAACATTTAGAACAAACAGCAAAGCACTCACTAAAAATAGACCACAGTATATCTGCTCATTGCTTTGGCCAAATGGAATAAATTTGCAGAATTAATTAATTAATTAATCTAGCTTTGATAAATTAATTTGAAGTGCTAAAAAAACTGAAGTAACATATGGCAATACTTTGAATTTGCAGATAGATTATAATAGTGTATTTTTCCATGTGCAGCTGATTTTGTTATTATTTGCATGGTTACATACAGCTGGCAGATGTTTGATTAGAATTCAAATTTTGAATTAGTTCTAATTCTAGCTTTTTAGAAGAGCAGGAATTTCAGAGTACTTGTATTCTGTTGTATCTTGTATAGACACACACCCAGTTGCACAACCAAGATGTACCATGACACCTCATCAATCAGGTGCAATTAACCACAGTAGGTTATACTTTCTAATTTACGCTAATTGATAGGGTACCAGCCAATGGAAATTGACAAATACAGTATAATGCCTTGCCAATTGTGTGAAATATTTTAATTATGTCAGAAGCCTAAACCCAACATTGCAATGGTCTTGCAGCATCAGTGCAAGGTAACTTTCCTCCTTTCCCTAATAGACCTTGTAGATTTTATGGTTTTGTGAATGATTTGAAGTTATTACAATGTAGAACTGTATTTCTACATTGTATTTCTTTTGTACAGTTATATTGTTGTGCGATTGTGTTGCCACATTGTTGCTGTTGTGTGCTGTCCTATCATAGCATAGTTTGCCTTTTTGTACTTTATTGATTGATTGTATGCTAATTGTTTTGTACACCGCCCTGAGTTGGTCGCACCAAGTAGGGTGGTATAGAAATCCAATAAATGAATGAATGAATGAATGAATGAATAAATAAATAAATAAATATGCTTGCAGAAAAATAATAGACTAGAGAGCAACATTCCTGCCTTTAATCTTAGAAGGCTGTCTAAGATAGTAGTTTTATGGATCCTTGGTTTTGGGTTGAATATTGATTTAAGCATGCAATTTGTGACCAGGTATGCTGTTTTAGGAAGATTGTCTTTAGCTATTAATTCATTTCTTTTCGTGCACCAAGATTGCATCTTGCTATATAAATCTGTTTCCTTTCTGTTTCAGCAGTACACTAATACCCCGGATAACGTTATGACTTGGTTCCACAAGTCATGACGTTATCCGGTTTTTAGCGTTGTCCGATACATTGATCGAACAACGCTAAGAAAAAAAGCCCTGACTTCAGGGACAAACCACTTTAAAGGCAGGCAGGCAAAGAAAGAGACCTCCCTGCCTTTAAAGTCAGCCCCATCCTCAGCTCTGCCACGAGAGAATCCAGCCTCCCCTGTTTACCTTGCAGCAAGTGCTGACAGTCAGCTGGAGCCTTTTTTCTGTTCCACTTCCTGTAAACAGGGAAGGGGGAAAATACAGAGATGTGATTGGTTCTCTATCTTTTTTTCTTCTTAATGCCATGTGACACTAGAGAACCAATCATATCTCTGTATTTCCCCCCTTCCCTGTTTACAGGAAGTGGAACAGAAAAAAGGCTCCAGCTGACTGTCAGCACTTGCTGCAAGGTAAACAGGGGAGGCTGGATTCTCTCGTGGCAGAGCTGAGGATGGGGCTGACTTTAAAGGCAGGGAGGTCTCTTTCTTTGCCTGCCTGCCTTTAAAGTGGTTTGTCCCTGAAGTCAGGGCTTTTTTTCTTAGCATTTTTTTCTTAGCGTACCCTTTCAAAACATCGGGCGGCGGGCGCACACGCGTCGTACGGGGTTAGTGGAGGATAGGGGAAGACCTCCGTATACTCCCCTAACCCCGTCTGACGCATGCGTGCCCGCCCGATGTTCTACCCAATCCAACTCCCCCCATGCACACGTTTGTACCAGATAACTCTAAAAATCGCATTATCCGATGCAAGATTTTTCCGAAAATCTTGTAACGTTATGCAGTTTTAGTGCTATCCGGTACAAACGTTATCCGGGGTATTACTGTACTTAAAAGTCTTTGGTTCAGCAGGCCAATCACATAGTTCCTCCCACCGGAAGCAGAAGTAAAACACTTTTGCAATCTGTTTTGCAACAGGATGAGATAGATTTGAAGCTGCCATTTTCTCTGCTTAAACCAGGGGTGCCCAAACTATGGCCCGTGGGCCAGATCTAACCCCTGATGCCAATTCATCTGGCCCATGCCACCCTCGTTGCTTCCAGGAGCGATGAGGGCAGCGTGGGCTGGATGAAATGGCACTGGGGGCCAGATACAGCCTGCGGGCCATAGTTTGGGCACCCTGGACTAAACAATTTTTGTTTGTATGAATAATGCTTTTTGAAAAATAAGCCTCTTTTCCACCAGCATAGCAACTAACACAGATATAACCAAGGAATTTTTTAAAAGAGAAACTACACAGATGGATGACTAGTGGTGGTGAAGTTCACCCTTGAGTGCCGCAGCCTTCGTAAGATTCTGTTCTCTCATTGCAGATCTGTTGTGTAGGGGGTGGAGGAGTAACTGTGCTGGAGATGAAAGAATGGCACAACTGTAGCAAGTGCTTCTAGTTAGCTTTTTAAGTCACAGGGCTCCGATTTGTGTCTTCCTCCTTTGTTTTTGACAAAAGTTTTGACTTTTCCTTTGAACTATTTCAGATTATTGTATTCCTTTCCAGGATATTACAGGTTCATTAAATTGGAAATGTATAATTAAAATGGGCATATTTAGGAAGATGGAAAGGAGAATGATCAGCCTCCAGGAGAGACAGAATAGACTATTGGAAGGAATAGCAGCTGTGCCCTGTGGCTCAGATTGAATTTGTGTTGGCAGAGCTTTGAAGTAAATCTTGCAACACATTGTACTTTAATATAGTCTGTCTTTCCAAGATGAGTTGAGGACTTAATACCATTTTCTTTTTTCCTGTCTTTTTCTTTTTTAGCATTTTGTTTTCAACAATATGATACATTGCTAAGTATCCACAGTGGACTCTAGTAAGCACACTCCTTAATCATTGCTACTAAATTACAGGTCATGTTGCTGCTGGTAAAACACTAGGAGACCATCCCTGCCTGAGGATAAGAAATAACATGAGCGCTGTTTCAGATATACAGTAATACCTCGGATAACACTAAGACTTGGTTCCACAAGTCTTTGTGTTATCAGATTTTTAGTGTTATCCAATCCATGTTAAAATCCTATGGGATGGATCGGATAACGTTAAAGCTCCATAGAGATACATTGTAACCGCACAAGCTTTAGCGGTTGTTATCCAATCCATCCCATAGGACCTTAACGTTATTTGATCCAATTCTCCTCCCCAGATTACTTAATGTTATGTGATTTTAGCGTTATCCGAGGTGTTACTGTAATTTTGAGCATACTTACAACAACCCTGGCCTCCCGCTATGCTCATGGTTCTTCCTTCTCTAGTGTGGCTGCAAGGAGGTACATTAAATCCCGTATAATGAATTTAATTCGTTCCCTGGGGCTAGTTGCTGTACGATTTTATCGCTATATGATACATGCATTGTATAACGAATTTCTCTCTGGGGTGCATTGTACAACAAATATCTCTACGGGAAAAATCATATAAAGAAAAAAATTCATTGTACAATTTTCCCCATAGAGAAATTCATTGTACGATGTATCCCATAGGGAAGCATTGCATCGTACAACAACAAAAAATGTTGTGTGATGCAACTCCCCCCCAATCCAATTCGTTATACGATTTATTCATTGCATAATGCAATTGTTATACGAGGTTCCACTGTATTTGGAAGCATTTGCTTCCAGTTTTGATTACATGTCTGTACTGAAGCAAACTGATTAGTCTGAACAGACCTGTGGTCATATTAAACAAGCAGCCTGAAACAACACTTTCTGAAGCAATCTTTTCATTCATAACCATAGTTAAGATCAACCACAATTCCGGGTAATACTCTAAACCAGTGGTTCCCAATGTGGGACCCATGCCCCACAAGGGGACTTCAATTCAATAGGGAGGTTGCATTGCGAGAGACCGTCAACCTCTTCTCACTTCTCTAGAGGACCTTTACAGCTGCCTGTGGACCAGAGGTGTTTTTTTTTTACGAGTTGTCCCTAGTCTTTAAAATGGCAGCAAAAATGATCTCCCCTCCTCAAAATTAAAAGTTCCTACTCGACAGAAATAGCTCTAGGTCTCCTCTGTTTTCCTTGTACAGCCCGGCTAGAGAAAATGGCAGCTGGAACTTAACCACACACACAAAAAGTGGGTGGATGGGATTCAAGGGGAGTTGGTAACTGGGGGGGGGGGATGGTTTCTGTAAACCGCCCTGAGTCAGTTGCACCGAGTAGGGCGGTATACAAATCGAATAAATGAATGAATGAATGAATGAATTCCCAGAAGCCTAAGTCAGTGGAGTAGTGTGGGTTTCAGCCACCCCAGGGCATAGGCCATATTTGCCACCCCCTGGGCAGGGCCCAGGACAGAGAAGTCCTATTTATTGTGAAATTTCACTGTACCCCAAAAGTGCCGCCTGGGGCGGGCTTTCCCTCCACACTACGCCACTGGCCTAAGTCAGTATATTGGCTGATCAGTACTTTGTGGAATTAACTTAGGTTTCTGGGAATTGAAGTCCAAAACCCAGAGGTTGGAAAACACTGCCAGTAAATCTGAAGAAATGGCAGATACAGTTGTACTTCGGTTAAAGAGCATAATGTGTTCCACAGGATTGCTCTTTAAGCAAGTTTGCTCTTTAAGCGAAACACCATTGTAAGTGACCAATTGTGGGGGGGATTGTGAACCCCGATTTATTTGTTAAGTGAGTTTTTGGTTGGTTTTATTTGTTAAGCGAAGCAAACATTAAAAAAAATTTCTGCTCTTTAAGCAAGTTACTCTTTAAGCGAGGCACTCTTTATGTGAGGTTTGACTGTACAGTAATACCTCAGATAACATTAGTATCGAATAACACTAAAATCGCATAACATTAAGCAATCTGGGGGGAAGAATTGCATTGGATAACATTAAGATCCTATGGGATGCATCAGATAACAACCGCTAAAGCCTGTGTGGTTACAATGTATCTCTATGGATCCCATAGGATTTTAACATGCATCGGATAACACTAAAAATCGTATAACATCAAGACTTGTGGAACCAGGTTTTAGTGTTATCTGAGGTTTTACTGTATTTTCAGTCTCCTTATGTCATGCTATAGATGGAGAGGGAAGGGAGGAATTCATGATCAAAGGGGAAGGCTTGCTTTTAGTGTCATACCTAAAGACAGCCAGGGAGAACATCCAGGCCATAAAAGAAATGAGGTTTACTTTGTTTTGCCAAAACATCTCAATGGTCCCAACCATTGCTTTTTGGACCTCAGTTCCTGGAAGCCTAAGTCAATTCCCCAAAGGACTGATCAGCCAAAGTACTGACTTAGGCATCTGGGAATTGAAGTCCACCAGTGTTCCATGGAACATAGCTTGAGAAACACTGGTAGGGCATTGGGAATGGACTCTGTAGTCCACCATAGACGTGTGCAGATGAGATTTAGTGTAGTTGTCTGGAGCTGGGGTCTGACCATGTTCTTGATCAATCTGAGCAAAAGGAGTGCATAATTGCATGACAATAGTACCAGGTTCAGTTTAACCAAACTGTTGTGACTATTGATTTAAAGTGAACAACAGAGGAATGGTGCCCTAGCTAGTGGGCTGGAGAGAGATCAATTTGAAATGATCACAAACTGTGCTTGTAATGTATGAGCACAAGAGGTAGTCAATTACAGTTGTCATGGAGATACAAATTTCTAGTCCCCTGACTGGATTGGTACCAATGTCTGTTTTAAAGCATGGGAGAAAAATCATTTCCTCTCCAAATTTATCTCATGAGCTAATTTCAGAACTCCCCTTTCTTACTGTGCTATCCTTTTTTTACCTCTGTGGAACATTAGTTACTATTGTGCCAAAATATTAGACAATTGTACAGCAGTTGTTACATCTTTAGTCTTACAATGTGCCTAAGGACTGAGTTCCAAATCATATAAAATAACGAAGTTTGTTTCCGATATATGATAATTATGTCACGTTATGTTTTTTTATTTATTTTAAATATCTGTTGATTAATTAATCAGAGATTAATTGATTAATTAAGTAGTGTCCTGTTTTTAACAAAAACGTATATTAATTGATTAAATCCCACAACTAAAGGAAATCAACCCTGACTGTTTCTTGGAAGGACAAATACTAGAGTTGAACCTCAAGTATTTGGCCACCAAATGAGAAGAGAGGACTGATGCTGGGAATGATCAAAGGCAAA
The DNA here is from genome assembly GCA_030440675.1 of Furcifer pardalis. Lineage (NCBI taxonomy): Eukaryota > Metazoa > Chordata > Lepidosauria > Squamata > Chamaeleonidae > Furcifer > Furcifer pardalis. Next base: position 201,139,340 of record CP126892.1, read on the forward strand.
AGGAGAAGGGTGAAGCAGAGGATGAAATGGCTAGATGGCATCATTGATGCAGTGGGTGTAGATCCGGGCTGACTATGGAGGATGGCAGATGATAGAGGAGCCTGCAATGCTGTGGTCCATAGGGTTGCAAAGGGTCAGACTTGACTGTGTGACTGAACATCAAATTTAGATCTACGTTGTGCCTTCCAGATCTAGACTCTTTGATATAATGCTGCATGTAGTCCTGTTGTTTTTTTTTCTCAGTCCTTTTGATACTGTGAGATTTAAGTGATGAGTATGTGAGTGCCTGACTTCCTAATATTCTTTATGTGAGCAAATTTGTCTCATGGTTGTTTATTTCATTTTGAAGGTTTTCAGGAAATGTTTTTTTTATCTACATTTTATCTCCTAAAAATACTGTGACAAAATATTTTTCTGTTTTGCTTCTTAGTCTTGCTTGTGGAAAGACAATAGCATTATGCCTTTGCAATATCTAGAACAGGAAATAAATAGTCCACCGACATATAAATGAAACCTATGTTCAGGGAAGTAAAACATAAATTTAATATTATTGGATGAAATCCAGTTTGTTTCTTTTTTTGTCAATGGAATGCATTTGTCAGCTGACTAGAGAGGGACACTATTCAAAGTAATTCTACCTCTCCGTTTGTTCCGGGATATTCTCTGGAAAGTCTCTGGAACTGATTTTGAGAGGTCCAGGCGCTGTCGGGTGTTAACAGAGTCATTGAAAAATTGGACCTTGTTTCATTCACTGGAGTAGATTTATCTCTATTGCTTTGCTTCTCTGCTCTTTTGAATTAGTTTTTAAGAGTCATTTAGGACTTTTGGAGTTCCATAAAGTATGAATGGTAGACCTAAAAGAGGCTGTCCTTTGTGTGTAAAAAGAAAGATGGTACAAGGAAAGTATGAAAATGGGAGAGGCACTTCCTGAAAGAACCCAAAACATAAGAAATATGGACATTTTCTCTGTGAATACTCTAATTTTTGTTGGTGTAGTTAAATTGGTCAGATGCTGTCCTTATGATGATGCACCCGATGAAGTAGACTTAGTCTATGAAAGCTCACATTTAAATACAGGAGTTAGTTTTTAAGGTGCCACAATGTTTTTTCTATTTTTTGCTGTTCTGTTTTGTTTACTCTCTGATAATAAATTAAAATGTTTAAACTGTTAGCTGTGTTAGTCTGTGTTTGAAGCATATCAGAGAGAAAACAAAACAAAAAAAGTCAAAAAAACCTGAATGACAAATATTGCCAGTTGTAAAAATAAAACCACATTGATTTGTATCTCTTTATTCTAACCAACCGTTCTGTCCACCTGTACCTGATGTGTATCAACTGATGCCATGAAGTCTCACTCTTATGTTTGACGAAGTGGACTTGATCCACGAAAGCTAACGTTAAAATATGGTACAGCATTTAATCTTTAAGGTGCCACAATGTGTTTTTTTGTTTACTCTTTGATATAATAAATTAAAGAATTAACAATAACAGTAATATACTATTTGTGGAGCTCAGTAACTATTAACAAAATGAGTTAATTTTTAAAATATAAAAAAAACTTTCTTAGCTTTCTTAACTGTGCTGACTTACAAAAATGTCTGTTACTTCAGCTTCAGTCCTTTACCTTCCTTCCCATTCTGATTTGTGACTATTGGCTGTACCATTAATACAGCTGTACCTCGCTTAAAGAGCATAATGTGTTCCACAGGATTGCTCTTTAAGCGAGTTTGCTCTTTAAGTGAAACACCATTGTAAGTGTTCAATTGTGACTTCTTGTGAGGGGGATTGCAACCCCCAATTTATTTGTTAAGCGAGTTTTTGGTTGGTTTTATTTATTAAGCAAAGCAAACATTCAGAGAAAATTCTGCTCTTTAAGAGAGTTACTCTTTAAGCGAAGCTCTCTTTATGCGAGGTTTGACTGTACTTTGTTGTACATTCTTCCCATGTGGTTTGGAAATGCCAGTCTAATAATGTAAGAAGACACCTCATTCCAGTAGCATTCCTGTTAGTAGGAAACATGAAGTAGAACCTTTAGAATTCTCTCTTCTTTTCAAGATCTCAGGGAAATCTTCACATCTTTGCCTTTTTATGGGAGTTAATAATTATGTGTATATAATGTGCCCAGTATTTTGTCTCAAAGAGTTCAAACCATTTTGGTGAAATAAACCATAATATCATTTTATTTTTCATTTTTGGATACATATTGCGAACAGGTTTCTAATGTTCCCAGTTGAAATTATTATTTATCCCTAAATGCTGTTTTTTTACCACCTGCTCTCCAAAACATTCACTGAATGACTGAGCTCATTAGCCTACTGTAATAGCCATCAAAACAGCAGAATTGCATTAATTAGCTATTTTAGCCTAAAATTAAACTACGGTACTTAGAGATGCTTGAGAGTCCCTGTTAAATCTCATTACTAATTTCTGTTATTTGTTAGTATTTGTGCAGAATCTTCAGATGTAATTGGAACCCTGTGATTCTGCTATTCTATTGAGTTCATGATCTGCATTTTAAATCGGTGTTTTTCTACCTTTCCTTACTTTCTTTATCTCCTCGTCCTCCTCCTGATTTTCATAAACTGTTCAGAAAAGATCCACACTTTAGTAGTACAGTAATACCTCGGATAACGTTAAGACTTGGTTCCACAAGTCTTAACGTTCTCCGATTTTTAGCCTTATCCGATGCATGCACCAGATAACGTTAAAATCCTATTCAGGTGGATCAGATAACGTTAACTCCATAGAGATAAGCAACAGAGGCTTCAAGGGAAAGTCAAAGAAACATGCTGGAAACTTAAAGAACTTTAAGAAATAATTGTCTAAAGGGTAAATACATTACAAAAATATACCAGACCACCCTAACTTTAGGGGAACAAAGCCATACAGCATTTTTATATTTTTGAAAATTTTATAACGTGCTATTTTAAAAGATCTGAACAGAAGCTAGGAAAATGTTTTCGTTAGAATCAGCCTCCTACCATGGCTTGCTTTGGGGCTTAGCTGAGGTCCATTGCCGTAATAAAGGAAGTTCCCTCAGGGCTTTGCAGGGTGTGAAAAGCTTAATTGCTTTGTAGGTGAAAGGTTTCAGTCTGCTTGTTTTCCATTGACAATGCATGAGGCTTGCGGAGCTACAATCTTGGGTTCAGGCTGTTTAGAATTTAAAGCTGTTAGCTTTTAAAACTGATTCCTGTGCTCATAGCTCCATATGGAAACTCTGCATGTTTCAAATTAGAGTCAGGACATATTGAAAGAGACCCCACCCCACCCCCCATGTCTGCTTTGCTTTGCTAAACTAGTCAGACTGGTTTTGCAAGCTTTTGTTATTCAAATCTTGCAAGCTTGAGAGCAGGCATCCCCCTCCCTTTCTCCCAAGAGAAACTGGTGAGTCACAGCCACATCTCAGGGAATTTGAGGCAAACATTAGCCTCAGAAATACTTAGATTATCTGATGGATCGGATAACGTTAACATAATGGTTAACATAATGGTTAACATAATGTTATCCGATCCAAATGTTTGCCTCAAATTCCCCAACATTATGCGATTTTAGCGTTATCCGATCCAATCGTTATCCCGTGTTTTGCTGTATTAGAAATAAAATTGATTTATTTGCATTCCAAAGAATTCTTGGACATCCTTGCAATTTATACAAAATTACTATTACAGCATTCATTGCTTTACATTTTTTCAATGAAAGAGATAACTGAAAGTAGTAATGGATGCTCAAGTAAGGCATTTCTAGTTCACCTAGTGCTCAGTCATAGTTTTTAGCCTGTATACTTTGTTCATTCTCAGGTTTTCTTACTTGTCCGTGTTATTGGCATGATGTTGCCCCAAAGTGCCGTAGCTGTTTGCACCTTTTAATACAAATCAGGCTGCAGTTATCTATCTATCCTCTGTAGTCCTACAGTTATAGATAGCTGCCACAGTATCAGACTTCAGGTGTCATAAAAGCATAGCAAATGTTAGTTATTTGTTATTACAGCATTGCATCTTTAATTACTAGGGTTGAAGAGAGATGCTTGTGGAATTTTCTCTCATATGCCAAAATTACTTGCTTGGCCTTGAGTACTGTGCTGAAATAGACTGTTTCATTCTGGATTGGTTTCTATATAAGAGCTCCTGACGTTTGGAATGCAAATACAGTAAAACCTTGGATAACGCTAAAACTTGGTTCCACGAGTCTTAGTGTTATCCTATTTTTTATGTTATCCGATGCATGCATCGGATAATGTTAAAATCCTATGGGATGTATCGGATAACTTTAAAACTCCATAGAGATACATTGTAAACTGGCACAGGGTTTAGTAAAAGTTATCTGATGCATCACATGGGATTTTAACATTACGTGATGCAATCCCCCCTCCCCCGATTGCTTAACGTTATGCGGTTTTAGCGTTATCTGATGCAAACGTTATCCGAGGTATTACTGTAGCTCCAATTTTGGTGTGAATGTGACTTACACAATGTGACATCCATCTGAAAGTTCCCTAGTGAAGGTTTTAATCAACAGTGTATTACTGTTGCTGATGGCATCATTACCATTACATATGTGGAACTGTGCAAAAGGATTTCAGCTACTGTATTTTTGAAATATTGGCCATAATAAATACAATTATTCTTTTTCTCTCTGTTTTCTTTATTCTGGGTGTTTAGTTCCTTTTCTTTTTGATTATTTTTGAGGATACTATTTTAAATCTGAAACACTAACCTTTTTTGATTTGTTTATGAAGAATAATTATAATTTTGCTTTAGAATTTAGTTACAGGTATGGGAAGATGAACAGACCCTGTCAGTGATAGGTTAGAGGTATGAGAAATTTTTCAAATCTAATGGGCAACAATATTATTAAAAATGTAATCTCATTGCATGCAAGTTGGGGGAATTTTGTGCATGACCTGGAACTGAAGCAAGGCCTCTTTAATTAGTGGTAATCTAATTCACACAAACAATTTTTGCAAGAAATGGATTGGTGCTATTTAAAGATACCATATCTTGATTTCAAGTAATGTGTGAAGCCCCCCAGTTTGCATGGACTTCTGTAGTACAAGTGCTTCTTGTTGTTGCATGGTCCTAAAGAAATCATGTAGAACAGGGATTCTCAACCTAAGACCCATGGGCCAAATCTGGCCCACAGCACCAAATCAACCAGCCTGTGCCCTCAGTCCAGCTGCCTGCAGAAGTGCCCATATTCCTGGCAGCTGTGGCCGTGTTTCCAGCAGCTGTGGAGATGTTCCTAGCAGCCGTGGATTCATCTGCAGCCACCAGAAACGCATCAGTGGGAGCCGGAAATGGGTCAGCGGGTGCCAGAAACTCCCCTGCAGCTGCTGGGAACACCTTAGTGGCTACTGGAAACAACTCCACGGGAAGCGTTCCTGGTGGCTGTGGTGGAGTTTCTTTCACGCACACCATGCAGCTCCTCCAGGGTGGTAAGCAGGAGAACAGGGTGGGGGTTATCCCACCCAGGGTGGGGGTCATCCTACCCAGAATCCGGCCATCCCACACAAGGGCCCCTCCCTTCCAGTTCGAGAGACCCCTGTCTCTTTATGGGAACTGTCAGCCCTTGTAAGCTTTATGGGAGAGCCGGTCTGCTTTAACAGAACTCTTACTATGCTCAGGCAATGGAGCAAACAAGGGAGGTCTGGTAGCTAGGCCTTGTGTGTGTGTGCAGTTCTTTGTTAAGGAAAGAGACAATCTTCAGGCAAAAACAGTTGATTTATTGTAGTAGGTTTCATAAAGGATAATCCAGAAAAGCATAAGTAAGCACAGCACCATTAGTCAGTCCAAAGACAGTCCAAAACACTCTAGGTAATCATTTTGATGAAGTAAAAAAAGGCATAGTCCCACAGGCAAAGATGTTAACCCATAGACATCCAAAAGCGAACTCCTCCTGCTTTCCCCAAGATGGGGATTCTGCAGTCAGGTGGGGTACCTTTTAACCAATCAGGGAACAGAGAAAACTTTCTCATAACATGGGAACTTGTTGACATATACACAGTCATAACACCAGAGAGCTCAGCTAGCCTAGAGATAAGGAATAGGAACACTGAACTGAAAACAAGCTGTCTCGTGACACGTAGTCTTATGAGACAGAGAGAAGAAAGGATTTTTGAGACCTAGTTTAAACCAGCTCTTCTCCAAGCTTTGAGAACGTTAGTAAAGATGTTGTTTCATGACAGGGGGTGGGATGGGATTTTTGGGAGCATGGTCAGCTCAGGGTGATCCCAGTTGTGGGGGCAGGGGGACACCAGTCCGGCCCACAAACAGTCTGAGGGGGCATGATCCAGCCCCTAGCTTAAAAGGGTTGAGAATCCCTGATGTTGAAGGAAATCTTTCTTCACTGAAAATACATAGTTTGGATGCTCACCAAAGCAAAAAACATAATCAAATCCAAGATATCTTGCATTATACCCAATGCTGAAATACCCATTCTCAATTAATGATTATTTTATTTTGTAAAAGTAACACAAGACAGGTTGGAAATGTGGAATGGGCACCATTTGCAAAAGAAAAAGGGGGCGGCCCAAAATGAGATGGCTAGATGGTGTTGTAGACACAATGGGCACAGAGCTGAGCGAGTTGAGGAGGATGGGGTTGCAAAGGGTCGGAATCGACTGTGCGACTGAACAACAGCAAGTCTTAAATTTGAGGTTTTTAGGGAATGTTTTTATGTCTTCATTGTTTTTTATGATGTGTAAACCGCCCTGAGTCACCTTGGTGAGGAGGGCGGTGGATAAATATAAATAAATAAATGAATGAATATTTTTATAAGGTTTACTCACTGACGTAAACTACTGATTGCTTTCTTTTTAACATTATTTCATTAATCATTTGTTCGAACAAACATTGCTTTAATTGCTACTTTGAACACAGGAAAGGAGGGAAAATAATGTTTTAAATAAAAAGTAAAGGGTTATATCTGGAATTGGTTGATAAATTATTTGTCTATTTATTTTCCTGGCTTCATTACATTTAAGTTGAACAACTTCCCTGATTTTATACTAGGGCTTCATGGTAGAAGGCAGACATACTGTATCAAAATTATTTTGTGTAAAGATAGAGGAAGGCAATCAAACATATTTCGTACAAATTTTGAGTATTCTTTTGAATCTCGGTAAGAAAATGATCTATTTATAAATCTTGGCATATAGACAGTCCCATTTTCGGTCTTTATTGAGTTCCTATAAAGGAACATTAGCCTTGAGCCAAGTTGAGCAACCTGATTAGTATTTTTGTTTTTCCTGCTTAAAGGTTTATTTGCAGATGACATATTGAATTCTTGTACAAGTGCAGATAAGCTTCTCTCAATCTTAATGTTTATATAAATGGTTCTAGGAAGAATGCCGCTGTAATGAAGTTGAACAAATATTTCTGCTTTGCAAGACCTTTGTTAAGCTACTTGCAACCTGCAATTTTTCATAACAGCTTTGTTGCAGTTCTTTTCTTATCATTCTCTTAGATGTTCTCCAGAAGATTTGAGTGGGAATATAGTGGGCAATGGATACTTACAGGTAATAGACCCTGCTAGGTTAGCTGGAGGAGAAAACTGTTGAAGTGGAAAATGACATGATACATACAACTCTTGTTAATGACAAGGCAGTAGTACTAAAGATTTTAGTTTTTTACAGTTTGAATACCTCAGTCTCTTGTTCCCTTCCTTTCTTCAACTGTCTTGTCTTCTACCTCCATGTTTTTTTTTAAGAGGCATATTCCTTAGGCCTGTTTTTCTTTCAGTATTCCTAATATCTAATAATAACTAAAAATTAACAAATAAATAAAAGGAAACCATGTATTGAAAAAAGCATCTTGGGAATGTGGTTGTTTAAGTAATTTGGACTGGTAGGTTAGTTTTTCCATTAGGGCAATATGCCATATTATATGCATTTTTCCACGCATGAGAAAATAATAGGGACTACAACTTCAAATACAGCAAAACCTCGCATAAAGAGTGCCTCACTTAGAGACTAACTCGCTTAAAGAGCAGAATTTTCTCTGAATGGTTGCCCTTGCTTAACTAAAAACAAGCAAAAACTCGCTTAACAACTAAATCAGGGTTTGTAATCCCCACCCCCCGCCAGAAGTAACAACTGGTCACTTACAATGGCAGCGGTGGCACTTTTTCCAAGTGGTTTGCTTAAAGAGCAACTCACTTAAAGAGCAGTCCCATGGAACACATTATGCTCTTTAAGCGAGGTACCACTATAATCCTGTTGTTCCTTGTTTCCAGGATATAAGGAACAAAGTGGGTGAGACACTAGTTATCAGTGCTTCTTAATCAAAACAGACTGTGTCATGAAATACTTGTCGAATGGGAATCACCCTTGAGCTCAAACAAGGAATCAACTCAGCATGCCTGATAACATCTTACCAATAGTACAAAATATTACAAAAAGAGACCAACCTTTGCTATACATGCATTCTTGGGTTGAGACTGCTTGCTATCTGCATCTCTTCCTGAATTGTCTTGTTTTTTGTTCATTAAGGCGTCCTGCTGAAGCACAGTCAGGCTTTGATTTGAGCTGAAATCAATAAAAGCCTGAAGCTAGCTGACATGTCTTTCTCAGCCCCACCTCCAGGATTTAACTCAGAGGATTTAGGAATATTTTCCATGCATATTTCTCCCCTTTCCTGGAGGGCTGGTGGTGGCTTAAGAAAATATCTTCTCTTTCTTTGCCATTCTTCTTCTAGTAACAACTAGTTTACTTAGCCACAGATCTTGCTATGATCTGGAGTTTGAATCTACCTTCTGTGTCAAGATACACTGCTGGTATGGTTCAAAGATCACTTAAATGTGTGTTTCTCCAAACATATATGTTTTCATACATGTGCTCTGAGAACAAACCAGGTAACAATGCAGTATAATATCTTACATGTAGAATACTTTGCTATTATGATACTATAAATTAGTTTCTGGCATGAATGTCAGTACAGTTTTACCTCGCGTAAAGAGTTGCCAGCTTTGGTTCTGGATGGGGTAGCTTTGCCCCAGTCGGACCCGGTGCGTAATCTGGGGGTCCTCCTGGACTCGCGACTACTGTTCGAAGAACAGGTGGCAGCCGTGGCCAGGAGGGCTTTTGCACAACTTCGTGTAATACCTATACCAACTGCCAGGGGAAGAAGAAGCCAGGGCAGGATAAGGACTTCATCGCCCCACCCCCTGTGCCTGTGCCAACTGCCGGGGGTGGGGGGAAGAAGCCAGGGCGGGATGGGGACCCTGCTGCCCCTCCCCCTGTGCCCACCACAACATATTGTAATGTAATGTAATGTATTGTCTGTAAGCCGCCCTGAGTCGCCACGGCGAGTGGGCGGCAATATAAATTTGAACTAATAAATAAATAAATAAATAAATAAATAAATAAATATTTATTATGCCAGTTACGCCCACTCCTAGACCGGGATGCCTTGCTCATGGTCACACATGCTTTGGTCACCTCCAGACTTGACTACTGTAATGCGTTCTACATGGGGCTGCCCCTGGTGACCATCCAGAGACTCCAGCTTGTCCAAAATGCAGCAGCAAGGGTAGTGATGGGGTGTGGGCGGTACACTCATGCCTCACCACTACTTCGGGAGCTGCATTGGTTACCAGTATGTCTCTGGGTGCAATTCAAGGTGCTGGTTATGACCTTTAAAGTCCTATATGGTAGTGAGCCAGGATGCCTAAGAGACCGCGTCACTCTAAGAACATCTGTCCGTCCCACCAGGGCGGATCAGAGAGGGTCCCTTGTTATTCCATCGGCGAGAGAGGCGCACCTCGCCTGCACTAGGAGGAGAGCCTTCTCCATGTCCGCCCCAACCCTTTGGAACCTCCTGCCCACTGAGCTGCGCCTTCAAACAGAGCTCCTGCCCTTTCGGAAGGGCTTAAAAACCTGGCTGGCAGGACAAGCATGGGGACTCAGGAATGTGGGCTCTCATGTAGGGTGGCTGATTTAATGGACAGCCACACTTTTGGGTCTGAATTATATAATCTGTGTGCATTGTGTACACTGTTTTAACTTTTTATGATTTTAAAGTTAAACATTAAGTTTTAAATACAAATAGCATTAATATAGGCTTATCCTATGTTTTAACCATGATGTAAGCCGCTCAGAGTCAGGTTTACCCGATTGGGGCGGGATAGCAAGTGCAACTAATAAATAAATAATATAAATAATAATGTGTTCCACAGGATTTCTCTTTAAGTGAGTTTGCTCTTTAAGTGAAACACCGTTGTAAGTGACCAATTGTGACTTCTGGTGGAGGGGATTGCGAACCCTGATTTATTTGTTAAGTGAGTTTTTGTTTGGTTTTATTTGTTAAGCAAAGCAAACATTCAGAGAAAATTCTGCTCTTTAAGCGAGTTACTCTTTAAGCAAGGTGCTCTTTATGCAAGGTTTGACTGTATAGGATATTTCCAGATACAGTAAAACCTCGCAAAAAGAGTGTCTTGCTTAGAGACTAACTCGCTTAAAGAGCAGAATTTTCTCTAAATGTTCTCACTCGTTTAACAACTAAAAACAACCAAAACGTGCTTAACTAAATAGAGGTTTGCAATCCCCCCCACCAGAAGTCACAATCGGTCACTTACAATGGCAGCGATGGCACTTTTTCCAAGTGTTTCACTTAAAGAGCAACTCGCTTAAAGAGCAATCTCATGGAACACATTATGCTCTTTAAGCAAGGCACCACTGTACTTATATACTCGAGTATAAGCTTAGTTTTCCAGCCCTAAAAATGAGGTCAAAAAAGTGGACTCAGCTTATATTTGGGTCACCAGGTGCGAGGGAAGAAGGTGGCAGTAGCTAATAGCCTTCACCATCCTCTTCTCCTGTTCTCTCATTGGCACATTTCAATCAGCATGGAGAAAACTCCTTTCTGCTGCCTCTTGGGGGACGTTGGTTTTCTCTGCACCTGATTGACATGGTGGTGAGGGAAGAAGTGGGATGGTGGCTAATAGCCTTTGCTGCCCGCTTCTCCCATTGTGTCTTCGGCGTGAGAGGGGCCCTGCCGCCAGGCACCCATTTTCTCTCTCCCTGCTCCAGAGAGAAAAAATGGCTGCCTGATGGTGTGGGCAGTGGGGCTCTCTCAGGTGCAGCCCGAGCAGGAAGAGGGAACTGCGAAGTTTCCACTCTCTTGTAGTGAGGCGGAGCTGGCTTCCCCTCATCCCCTGTGGCTTCACTTACACACATTGTTGTTTCTGTTCCAAGAGGCGCACCAAGCCAGACAGGAAAAGCCTCACTCGCTCACAGCAAGAGAAAGAGACTGGAGTGATGTTTCCCGCGTTCTGCCTCAGTGCTATTGCCCTGCCCACCCCCGTCCCTGGCAGTGTGAGCATTGGTTGGGTGGCGCCAATTCAAATACAGGGGGGGGGATACAGTACCGTAAACATTCAAAAACATTACCCCACAGATGTCTCATTTACGATAATTTATTTTATTTTCATGTACCGTATTTTGATTATTGAAACTCAGTAGCAACTGCTGCATTTTCCACCCCGGCTTATACTTGGGGCAATTTATTTTCCTGGTTTCTCAGGTCAAAATTAGGTACCTCAGCTTATATTCAGGTTGGCTTATACTCGAGTATATACGGTAAGAAAAACAACAGTGTTTTATTAGTCCTAGTGTTTTATTAGTCCTGAACTAGTGCTTGCCTGGAGTAAGTGATATTTACACTCTCTCCACATGACAGATAGTTCTCTGTAGGATGACTTTCCATATCTGTTGCTGCTAACAAGAACTGTAAGGGAGTGGAAATAAGGGTTGAAGCAGCCTTTGGTGCACTTGCCCTTTACAGCTACAGAGGGATTTGCTAGACAGAGAGATCTGTCAAAAAGAGAATTTGAGATAGGGCATACTTTAAAATGAAAAAAAAAAAAAAGGGGGGGAGTCAGGCACAATGTGGGCTACCAGCTTTGTAGCATATCCTCAGTATCATTGTGGAAAACAGCCAATGGGTTTCTTAATCTGCTTGCAACATGAGCCCACTCTGTACGCACTCTGGCTGGAGTCCTGTTGCTTCTTCTCCAGGTGCTGTATCCATTCCGGATATTGGCTATCTTCATGGCAATAGTCTTCCTGTTCTTAACTCCTTGTAACAGTTCTTCCATGGGCACACCACACCAGTCTCTCAGGTTCTTAAGCCACGAGGTCTGTCTACAACTACGTCCAGGGCCTCTCTTCCCAGGGATCTTTCCTTGCAGAGCGAGTTGGAGTATTCTATACTTTATGTTGTTCCTCATGATATGGCCAAGGTATTGGAGCTTTCTTTGCTTAATGGTCTTAAAGAGTTCTTGTTCTTTATCCATTTGGCACAGTACTTTTACGTTAGTCCCATGGTCAACCCAGGATATCCTTAACAGCCGCCTATAGATCTACATTTCAAAAGCTTCAATTCTTTTAGTGTTGCTTGGTGTAGTAAATTGCAGTAGATTAAGTACATTGAATTAGTTGAGATGTGGTGAGTTGATTCTTCTGTAAGTTCCACTGCTTCAGTGGGCCTACTTATTGCACATAACTATGCTAAAATAAATCACCACTAGAGTAGGCCCATTTTGATCAATAGAACTGGCATAGGAGTTGACTCACCAAAAACTCCACTGATTCAGCGGCCCACTATAGTGCAATTTGTGCCCACTTTAGTACAATTCCTGATTCCTTAATCTGACTTTCTACTGATTAGCAGCACTTCCTCCTTGCCAGGATTTAATTTAAGCCTTTTCACTCTCATCTAGCCTGTTACTGAACTCAAGCAATGTTTAAGGATCCCGACTGCTTTCATAGTGTTGGTTGACAAGGAGCAGTAGAGCTAGGTATCATCAGCATACTAGTGGCACCTTACTCCAGAGCTCTGAATGACCTCTTCCAGTGGCTTCACCTAAATGTTAAATAATATAGTGCATAAAGTGGAGCCTTGAGGGGTAGGTAAAGGTCACCATTGCTCAAAAGCCAGTTGTATCCGGCTCTAGGGTTCAGTGCTAATCAATGTTTATAACCAAATGAGCCAGTGCTATCTGCATTTGCAGACATTTCTGTGGACACGAGGCAGGCATGACTAGACACCAGAGTGCATGGAATGCTGTTTACCTCCCCACCAAAGTGGTATGTATCTATCTACTTGCAATTTCTTGCTTTCGAACTGTTAGGTTGGTAGGAGCTGGGACAGAGATGGGAGCTCACTCCATCTGGCATAACTTGGGTCTCGAACTGTTGACCTCCCAACCTTCCAGTTGTCAAGTTCAACATCTTAACCACTAAGCCACTCCAGTCCCTCCTTGTGGGATGCCATATGCCAAATCCCATGATGTTGAACAGTACTCCTTCAACACTACTTTTGACAGAATGGATTGGAACCGCTGTAATATTAGCTCCCAGTAACCAATTTGACAAGGCGATCGAAAAGGATTCTTTTCTCAGTGGTATCAAATGCCGCTGAAAGGTACAGAACTAATAATGTTTTACTCCCCCTATTCAGTTCCTGGCATAGGACATCCACCGAGGCAAACAAAGCACTTCATTCTCCTGGTCAAAAGCATGACTGAATATTTCCTTATGTTTTAGCCATCGTGATGGATGATTTGGGATAATGGAAGTTACAATCCAGCCACATTTGAAAGATCACAGGTTCTTAGCCCCTGCTGTATTAATACCCAGCTTGATAAGGCATTGCTAGCAAATTGTTTATTAATACAGAGGTCTCTAAGAGTCCTTTCTGTGTTTACTCAGTTTTCCTTATATACTCTATCCTCCTTCAGTTTCTTCCTTGATTTGAGTATTGGATTCAATTTTGATACTGATGCTTGACTGTGAGATTAGAGCAGGAAGTGTGAGGCTACTTTGAGCACAACCCGTTTTCGTCTTCTCCTCTGCCTCGCCCTCTTGTCCTGAAAGCATTATGAGATTGTAGGTATTCCATCTCTTTTGTGCCCACTGATCTCTTCTGTGTAAAAATCTAATAATGCTTGTACTGTCATAGGTCTTACTTCCCCTACACCTGATTGGGTAAAAGAGGAAGAAAAGAAGAAGATAGGTCTTACAATTTCAAAGTGTTTGTTCTATGCGTTCTCTGTTTTCTGAGAATGTAAACCTACCAGACTCAGAGACAGGTTCATTCAGCTTAGATATGTACTTTTACAAAAAAGATGGAGTTCCTTGTAAGCATGCTGTATCTAGTAACAGGCATAATACATACACAAAATTAGAAGCAGCCTGCAATTTTGAAAGGTTGCTACTGAAATGGATGTGGCAGAAAGAAATATGAGTTATATACAGTAATACCCCAGATAACGTGAGTACCGGATAGCTCTAAAACCGCATAACGTTACAAGATTTTTGGAAAAATCTTGTATCGAATAACGCAATTTTTAACGTTATCCGATACAGTCGTTCTTAGCAGCAGGGTGGCTGGAAAGCTGAACGGGGTTCTCCATTCAGCTTCCCAACCACCCTGCAGCTACGGAGGCAGGGGTGGGGAGGCTGGAAAGCTGACGGGGGGCTCCCACGTCGGCTTCCCCAGCCACCCCACAGCTGCGGAGGCAAGGGTGGGTGGCTAGGGAAGGCGACAGGGAATCCCCGTCAGCTTCCCCAGCCACCCTGCAGCTGTAGATCAGGTCCTCTGATCTCTTTGGAGCAGGCAGGGGACACGATCCATGCTGTTTCTGGGCTTCCCCGACGTCCTCAGCCAGTGCAGCAAGCCAGAATGTCGGGATTCGAACCCTGACATTCTGGCTTGCTGCAGCCTCAAAGAGGGTGGGAGAACTTTAAAAATAGCGCGCATCAGCTCTAGGGAGGTCGGGAGACCCGATGCGCACTAATTTTGAAGTTCCCCCACCCTCTTTGAGGCTGCAGCAAGCCAGAATGTCGGGATTCAAACCCTGATGTTTTGGCTTGCTGCACTGGCTGAGGACATTGGGGAAGCCCAGAAACACCTTGGATCGGGTCTCCTCACCTCCCTGGACCCGGCAGGGGGGTCAGAGACCCCAAAATTGGTTAAAAAAAAGTCCATTTTTTAAAACCAATTTTGGGGTCTCTGACCCCCCTGCTGGGTCGAGGGAGGTGGGGAGACCCGATCCAAGCTGTTTCCAAAGTTCCCCCACCTCCCTGGAGGCTGCAGCAAGCCAAAATGTCAGGATTCAAATCCTAACGTTCTGGCTTGCTGCAGCCTCCAGGGAAACAGGGCTTTTTTTAACATTGTGGGATCAATGTATCGCACAACGTTAAAAATCGGATAACGACAAGACTTGTGGAACGAAGTCATAACACTATCTGGGGTACTAGTGTACTGTGATTAGTTGTAAACGTGCAATATCTCATTGGCTCCAAACTACAAGATAAAGTGGAAAAAATCTTGAGAGCTCTTTCTCATTCCCTACGCTACGGAGAAAAAAGATTCTTAAAAAGCAAGGAAACTACCAAATGTTTTTTCTTCTTCTCTCACAGAAAATACCAAATCATGATTTAATATTGTTGGTGCTGAAGAGGCACTATCTACTCGTAGAAAGTGGCACCGTTCTAAATTTTTCACTGTCTAGTGGAGCATGCAGTATTAATATTAGAAGACACATATGCAGTGACTATTTTAAAAAATCTGTTGTAAGAAATGGTGTAGTTGTGACATGGTTCAGGAGAGAGGTCTACTCTTCAGCTTCACCAGTGTGAAGGCTATTTATCCTATCTTCTATACTGCGCTTCGGTGCCTACAGAGCAGTAAGCAATATTCAGTAATCCATTTTAACTCTACTGAGGAAGAGGAAATTATTGTCATGCTCCAAATGCTGGTTAATAATATTTTCATTTGTAATTAAAGTAGGAGATTGAGTTTGAAATATTTCTTGTAGTTTGTTGAAATTTCATTTTTATATTTATGTCAGCTTCTTTTTTATGGAGCAAAAGAAACAACTGATTTTAAAGAAATATGAGATAGATTCTTGAAGATATGTTACTGGAAGTGTTGCTAAGAAACTTCACGTATACAAGGTGTCTTTAACACTCTGCTTTAGCCCATGGTAATGTCTGAGTCTGGATCATAGATGGTCGGCTAGTAGCATAGGTACCAGGACCTAGGACAACCAACCCAAAGGCAAACCTTATCCAAGTCCAAGGTCAAAGCCAGGAGTAGATAGAGGAATAAGGTTAGCCCAGTAGAGGAGATGTAGTCCAAGTAGGGCAGGAGACAAACAAACAAGGAAGTAACCAAAGTAGAGTACCTTTAGGTTAGAGCAAGAAGTTCAATCAAGCCAGGAGTCAGACAACTAAAAAAGTGATTGAAGAAGGGTACTTTAGGGAAGGAGCATCACAAGAAGCACTGCCACATCCAATAACCTTTATTTTTATTATTTATTTATTTTTATTTATTTAGATTTATTATCCTGCCCCAATCAGGTGAACCTGAATCTAGGTGGCTTACAAAAAAGAGAAAGATTATACATAATGAGTGCAAAACAAACTAAACAATCCCACTATACCCCTACAAATTCAGAAATTAAAATCTTAAGGTTCAAAATTAATTAAAACAAATTAAACTATAAATTTACAAAATGCTAAAAAATATTTAAAAAGTTAAAAGGTTTAAATGTTTCCCAAATGCTGGTTTTTGGACTTCAATTCCCAGAAGCCTAAGTCGTTTCCCCAAAGCATTGATCAGCCAATGTACTGACTGAGGCTTCTGGGAATTGAAGTCCACTAGTGGGCTGTGTACCCCTTGTTGGGAACCTATGGTTTAAAAAGTTTAAAAGAGCGAGAAAGGGGTGGCTGTCTGATCAGATCAGCCACCCAACATGGGACCCCACATTCCTGGGGCCCCACACCTGCCCTGCCAGCCAGGTTTTTAGGCCCTTCCGAAAGGGCAGGAGCTCTGCCTGCAGAAGTAACTTAGTTGGCAGGAAGTTCCAAAGGGCCGGGGCGGACACGGAGAAGGCCCTCCTCCTGGTTCTAGAGAGATGCGCCTTTCTAGCTGGTGGAATGATAAGAGAGCCTCTCCGATCCACCCTGGTGGGACGGACAGATGTTCTTGGGGTGACGCGGTCTCTTAAGTATCCTGGTATTGCTGATGCAGCTTAGAGGGAGGGACCAGTTCTTATTTAGCTCTACCCAGATAGTTCTTAGGTTGAGCCCATCAGGATATCAGCAGCTGCAGCAGGCTGTGCATCTAATCAGAGCTGCTTTCCTATCAGTTAGAGCTCTGAAGCTGCTTCAGAACCTGGCCGGTTCTTTATTTCTTTTCTCTTTCTTTAAGAATGTTAATTGCAGACATGTGATAGTTTTAGCATAACAGTGGGACTGGTACATGTTTATGGTAATTTTAGCAACATATCAGTGGGACGGGTACATCTTTATGGAGATCATCAGAAAGATAGTGTTGCTGAAATGACAACAAACAAGAGTTTTATGGCATCTTGACGACGGAAGTTTTTAAATTCTAAGTTTTATTTGGCATATACTTACAAAGTAAAATGTATACAAGTCCCATTTGTTCATAGCTGAGATTGTCACATACAGTACTCAACAGTCATAGGACTGCACTCAGCATTCTAAGTTTCTTCTTTGTGGTCTCTCTGAATCACACATATAGATTTTCCTGCACCTCCGTGGGACTCTTTCAGTACTTTGTAGAGCTTAAATACAACAATAGTTAGGGCTGCTGTTGCTCCTAGTGAGAAACCTCCATTTCTTTTAGCTGCCACTATGAGAGCTCCTAGGAATACATTTCTAGAGCAATTTTGTCAACTTACCTTTATATTCTGTGTATCCCTGGATGGCCTCCCCTTCAAGGCTGTTGGTGGGGCCAGGATCTGCTGAGACAAATTCCAATGGCTTCAGTCTTGTTGTTGTTGTTGTTGTTGTTGTTGTTGTTGTTGTTGTTGTTGTTGTTGTTGTTGTTGTTGTTGTTGTTGTTGTTGTTGTTGTTGTTGTTGTTGTTGTTGTTGTTGTTGTTGTTGTTCAGTCGCACAGTCGATTCCGACTCTCTGTGACCCCATAGACCACTGTCCGCCTGGGACTTCTGTCCTCCACCATCCCCTCAACTCGCTCAGCTCTGTGCCCATTGCATCCACAATACCATCTAGCCATCTCATTTTTGGCCGCCACCTTCTTCTTTTGCCCTCCACCCTTCCCAGCATCAAGGCCTTCTGAAGTGAATCTTTTCTTCTCATTTGATGTCCAAAGTACTTTAGCTTCATCTTTACTACAGTAATACCTCATATAACATTAGTATCGAATAACACTAAAATCGCATAACATTAAGCAATCTGGGGGGAAGAATTGCATCGTATAACATTAAGATCCTATGGGATGCATCAGATAACAACCGCTAAAGCCTGTGTGGTTACAATGTATCTCTATGGCTCCCATAGGATTTTAACATGCATCAGATAACACTAAAAATCGTATAACATCAAGACTTGTGGAACCAGGTTTTAGTGTTATATGAGGTTTGACTGTATTTGGCCTTCTAAGGAGCAGTCAATTGGCCATTGGTATATGATCTTTTTTTATTTTTTTAAATTAAATTTTTCAAAAACAACATACAATTTTAGCTTTACAAAATTATTTTCATGGTTCTTCTCATTTATATAAAACATTCAAAATAACATAACCAACATCACCAAATAAAAATCACATACAGTATAATACTAATCCTAACAAAATACAATATAAAAAAAGAAATTATAAACTCCCATGTGCTATTTACACTGCCCTGGAGGTTAGAGGTAAACCACTTACATTCTTTTTTATTTCCAAAAGTTCATTTGTTCACATACTGGCTTCAATCCTCTGCTGTCACTCAATGAGGCCTCAACAAATGTAGTCCAGATTTTTGAGAATCTATTTTCTTGGACTATACCCTTTAATACAGGTATATGATCTTTAAATGTCTTCCTACATAGCGTAATCTGGAGATGTTTTTAAAATATGTTCAGGAATAGGGCCTGGTACAGCTCCTTGTTGTGATGCTACCACCAAGAAGACTTGTTTCCTCATTGAAACCTTAGCCAACCACAGTGTTGGCACCAGCAGTGGTGCCATTTGTGATACATACTCCCCATGGCCATTCATGTCACAAGACAAGACAACTGAGTAACAGAATGCTTGAGCTGAAAGCTATATCAAGACCATGAATGGGAGTTAGATAAAGAAGTCTTTATGGAAATTTGCAAGAGACATGGCAACTCTCAACATAGATTTATTTGCCACAGCCCAAAACAGAAAATATCAGAGGTTTTGCACCAAAGCAGGACAAGGAAAGACTCTCTAAGAAATGCATTAATGACATGTTAGTCTTTGGACCTCCTTTACCTGTTCTCTCCAAACCTCCTTTGGAGGGTGATAGTGAAACTTCTGCCTTTATTGTTGGACTCTATTGATCGACTGTATATTAATTATGTTGTACACCGCCCTGAGTTGGTCACACCAAGTAGGGCGGTATAGAGATCCAAATAAATAAATAAATAAGACTACTCCCACATGATACTTGGTGGCCATGATAGCTGTGGTTCACATCACTAAATGCAATGTTCACATCACTAAACGTAATGTTGAAAGAGACCTATCATCTTCCCAATTTACCACACCTACTCTCCCTAAAAGGAGGATTCTTACATCATTTGGCCTTAGCTAAACTGCCCATAATAGTATGAAGAATTCTCCCATCCAAAATAAGTTAAATAGCCCGCCTCTAGATTATGTTACAAGTACAAATGACAGTGATTTTCAACTTACATTCACTCAGTTAGGGAATATGACCATTTACTTTCCTTACACACAGAGCTGCGTTTCCTCCTTTACCTTAAAGAGAGTGAGTTGTCTCAATCATCTGTTAAAGTTTATTTGTTGCCCATAGTAATGAAGCAGCCACTTGCAGCACCACAGTACAGTAAAACCCTGGTTAACGTATGCACCACACAATATTAAAACCAGATGAGGTTGGGAAATTTGAGGAATTTTTTTTTTGCTCTGCACAATGTTAAGTTAACGTTGTGGAATGCAAAAGTTTTCCCCAAATTTAGGTTTAGCAATCCAGGCCCAGGGTGTGGGTGTGTTTATTCAGAAATACCCCCATCCCACCTGGATCACTAAGGGGCTTAGTGATCCAGGTGGGGGTTT
Organism: Furcifer pardalis; assembly: GCA_030440675.1. NCBI lineage: Eukaryota > Metazoa > Chordata > Lepidosauria > Squamata > Chamaeleonidae > Furcifer > Furcifer pardalis. The sequence goes on from CP126892.1 coordinate 201,159,420, forward strand.
CTGAAGAGAGGCTGTGAAAAAGTTTCTCTACCTTCTCTTCAGAAACACATGCACCTGCCTGGCTTGCTAAGGGCTTAGCAATCTAGGTGGGGTGGGGGTTTGAAGCGAGGCTGGGAAAAGGGTCCCCAGCCTCTCTTCAGAAACACCCACCCCCCGCCCAGGATCACTAAGCCCCTTAGCGATCCAGGAGGGGGTTTCTGAAGAGATTTCCTCTTTGGAAAGGGAAGCAGGATTTTTTTTTTTACATTGTGCGATAAATGTATCACACAACTTTAAAAACCGCATAACGTTAAGACTTGTGGAACCAAGTTTTAATGTTATCCAGGGTATTACTGTACTTCAAAAACCTTACTCTCAAAAAAAATTTGAGGGCTACAAAATGTCTTTTCAGATGGTCCCTATCTCTCATGCTCTAACAACTAATGAAGCCATCATTTGAGCTGATGGTTATAACCCATCACAAATTGCTCATTTATAAAACAGTGTTTCTTGTAGCTGTCACCTTTTCAAGAAGAACAAGTGACAATTTGCTCATTATTCTACCAACCTTTCCCTCTTCTCCTTCCTGAGCTCTGGAAAAAACACTGTACACACTGGATATATGTTGAGCTCTGTCCTTTTACACCTCCAGAATCAAACATTTTTGGAAGACAGTTATGAGGAGGCATAGATAGGTGAGCATATCACCCCTCAACCTCTTTCTAAATGGGTTGTCAACACAATCAAACTGTCCTATCAGTTGGTCAAAAAAAATAATTGCTGTGATTCTACATAAATGGTTACAACCTTCCATGGACTTGCTCAAGAGAATTCAAGTAAAAGACACCTGTCAATCAGCAGCCTGGTCTCAATCTTCTGTGCTCATCAAACACTTAAAACAAGACATCAAGGCAAAACTTAATGCAACCTTTGGAAGATCCATAATTTCATCAGCATTAGTGTGACATCCCACCAGCCCCAAACTGAACTTGTTAGTCACCAACAGTTTATCTGTAACTGGTTATTCTAGTGTTCATCTGTGAATTCACACCACCCAGCCATCCCTACTTTTTTTGTTGTTGTTCAGTCGCACAGTCAATTCCAACCCTCTGCAATCCTATGGACCACTGTCCGCCAGGCACTTCTGTCCTCCACCATCCTCCTCAACTCGCTCAGTTCTGTACCCATTGTCTCTACAATACCATCTAGCCATCTCATTTTTGGCTGCCCCCTTTTTCTTTTGTCCTCCACCTTTCCCAGCATCAAGGCTTTCTCAAGTGAATCCTCTCTTATTTGATGTCCAAAGTACTTTAGCTTCATCTTTACTATTTGACCTTCAAGTGACCAGTCAGGGTTGATTTCTTCCAAGATTGACCTATTTGTTCTGCTCGCTGTCCAGGGGAATCTCAAAACTCTTCTCTAGCACCACATTTCAAAGGCATCTATTCTTCTGTGCTCAGCTTTCCTAATGGTCCAGCTCTCACAACCATACATTGCCACCAGGAATACCATTGCTTTGACTATACAAATTTTTGTTTGCAATGTGATGTCTCTACTTTTCACTATGTTCCCCAGGTTTCTCATCGCTTGCCTCCCAAGAATCAGTCACCTTTTTATTTCATGGCTGCAATCACCATCTGCAGTGAGCTTTGATCCTAGGAAAGTAAAATCTGTCACTGCTTCTACTTCTTCCCCATCTATTTTCCAGGTACTGATAGGGCCTGTTGCCATTATCTTGGGTTTCTTGTTATTAAGTCTCAAGCCAGCTTTTGCACTATAATCTTTCAAGCTAATCAGGAGCTTCTTTAAGTCCTCTTCACTTTCTGCCATTATGGTGGTATCATCTGCATATCTCAAGTTGTTGATGTTTCTCCCAACAATTTTGACCCCAAATTGTGATTCCTCCATCCCTGCATTGTGCATTATATGCTCTGTGTATAAGTTGAATAAGCAGGGTGACAAAATACAGCCTTGTCTACTCTACTCTACTACCACTATGAGAGAATGTGAGAGAATGTGTCACGGGGGGGGGGGGATCCTAAATGATTTTTGTGTTCAAGCTCGGCTAGACAGTTCCAAAAGAGTCTCACATATGTGCAGGAAAACTCACATACGTAGTTCACAGAGGTTAGGAATGTCCAGGCTCCAAGGCTCGCTCCTTCCTTCCTTCCTTCCTTCCTTCCTTCCTTCCTTCCTTCCTTCCTTCCTTCCTTATAGAAAACAACGAAATTACAGTATTGTATAACTCTTTCACTAGCGATGTATAGTCTGTTGCAGTACTTTCACACCATTTTAATCTGGATCAGATTAGAATATTGCAACACATATTGACATCAAAGGCTGCTGGAAAACATGTCTTGCCATTCTTAATAATTAAGAATGAACAAAAAATAAAATAAAAAGAAGCCATATGTTGGGAAAAAATAGTTTTGGGAATGTGGTTGTTTAAGTAATTTGGACTGGTAGGTTAGTTTTTCCATTAAGGCAGAATGCCGTATTATATGTATCTTTTAAAAATCTACTGTGTGTTTGGACAATAAATGGATCCCAATGTTAATTTAATGCTGCCAATAGATCCTTTTACAAGGAGCCATCTGGGTGCTTTAACTCCTTCACACTGGGAATCCATTTGAGGGGAGAAGGCAATCTGTCTTTCATGTGATTTAGAGGAACCAGCAGCTGAATGACAGGAGCTTAATCTAGTTTGTACAATAAGAGGGGATGGATCCCCTTTTTGATGGGTTTCTTGCATCATTAAAATGTCAGGGTCTTCGTGTTTTATAATGCTCTGGTTTCACCTTTTTTTAAAATTGGGGATCCAAGTCCTTTGGTATTGAAAGATGTCAATGTCAGATATATCATTTTAAGTTAAAATAGGAAGGTTCCTTGAGCTGACCTGAGAAAAGTTGTAATAGTTGTTTTATCTGTTCACCTACCTCATGCATTGGATCCTAGTTGCTTTGAAGGCCTTTCATCAATTTCTTCCCCATAGTACAGTGATGGTGAACCTTTTAGTGACCGAGTGCCCAAAATGCAACTTCAAACCCACTTATTTATCGCAAAGTGCCAACACAGCAACAGGGGAGGAAGAAAAAGCTCCCGTTGGGCTACTGAGCAGAGGGGCGGGGTGAACTCTGTGCTGGGGGGAAGGAGGAAGTACTCCCATTGGGCTGCTGGGCAGAGGGGTGGGGCAAACTCTGTGCTCGGGTGACTGGATGGGTGCCCACAGAGTGCTAACTCTGGCACACATGCCATAGGTTCGCCACCACTGCCATAGTAGGACAGTCAGCTCCATCCACTAGGCCTCTCTATTGCAAGTAGGCTTTTGTTGTTGTTGCTAAAAATAAAGTTTCTTTTATTCATATGGATTCCTGACTCATATCTTAAACAGCTATTCTCTGTTAGAAGTTTCAGTCATTCGATTTTGTTAATTTTTGGTGTTAAGTCTCATGAGATCAAGCAAATGCTGCCATTTTTCACATCACCAAAGTGTCTTCCTGCTGTGTTTGTGACCACAAAACCTATCAGACTCCAACCATTCCCAAAGATGTCTTTCATTAACAACACTCACACACATATACATTCAGGTGCTTAAGACCAAATAAATGTTCGTAACTAGAATTGAAATTCTGTCTGCTTCTGGGTTCATCGTAAACGCATACCCTTGCATTTTTGACAGTCTGTGTGCAGCCTTCAAAAGATATTCATGGCAGATATTGACTTCTGTTTTCCCTGAAGATTCCTACTAGATATTACAAGAACAGGAGAGAGATTTTGATGCAGGATATTATTTTGGGAATGACCTGATGTCCATTATAAAATTTGCTGTCAGTCACCTGTCATGCAGTGGCAGAACTCTCCTGATTCTGTTTGGCTAGATGAGGCTGAAGAATTCTTACCCACAAGGTGTTTGTTCGCATGAGCCAGTTTAGACTACATGCTGCTACAGACTTTTACCTATCGGGGACAATGCTATGTGCATTAAGCTGTTTGAAGATGAGGTTTATGTGCATGTATATGTCCTTGTCATCCATTTAACTCGTATGTGAGCAGCTGAATGCCAGGGCACAGCTAAACAGCATTGGCTGACTCTGTGACCTGGATCACATAGTATCGTTGAAATAGCTCTTGTGAACAGAAATCAAAACGACTATAAGTCGTCCCGAATATAAGTCAAGGTACCTAATTTGGACCTCAAAAACTAGGGAAATAGATTGCTCCAAGTATAAGTCAGGGATGGAAAATGCAGCAGCTGCTAGCGAGTTTCGATAATTAAAATACATGAAAATATGGCAAAATTAATTAATTTATACATTTGTGTGGGTATGTCTTTGAGTTTTTACAGTAATGTTATTGCCTTTTTTTACTGTTTGAATTTGCACTACCATGGTTTTGGAACCCTCGGTATCGTTGACCCGAGTATAAGTCGAGTCCCCTTTTTGGATCTCATTGGTGGGTGGGTGGTTAAAAAACTAGGCTTATACTCGAGTACTGTATATACAGTAATTTGTGTCCCAGTACATGCCATGAAATTTAGTTCACAAAAGTGGAGAAACTCTTTAGAGGAGATACTAGGGTAGCATAGAGGGCTGTGCAGAAAAGTAAACCAGGAAAGTCCCACTGCATTAGCAGACTTCTACTAGTTCAATACTGAATTCAAGACTTCTCTTTTATTCCTGCTATCCCTCTATTTATTTTTATAGTAAAGGTAAAGGTCTCCCTTGCTCAAAAGCCAGTTTTGTCCTATTCTAGGGGGCTCATCTCCATTTACGGCCAAAGATCCAACACTGTCAGCATTTACAGACATTTCCGTGGTCATGTGGCAGGCATGACTAGATGCCAGAGTGCATGGAATGCTGTTACCTCTTCTGTTGAAGTGGTATATATTTATTGACTTGCAATTTCTTGACTTGGACCTGCTAGGTTGGCAGGGGCTGGGACAGATGATGGGAGCTCACTTTGTCATGCAGTACTCTGGTCTTGAACTGCTGACCTGCCGACCTTCCGGTCATCAAAATCAGTGTCTTAACTAAGCCTCTGCAGTCCCTTTTTTATATATCTAGCATCAAATTTTGAATGTTATGGTTTAAAACACCACTTATTACTTAACAGTCTGCTTCTTTTAGTTATAGAATGGCAGAAATTTAGTTCAGAAAATTTAATCAATGGTATTTTAGTTATTTGAGTCACCAATTTGAATGTACATGCAATTGAATTAAAAGCAGTATTCCTGATGCAAAAAAAATATTCTTAGTTTTAAAAAGGGCATGTATCTGTTAGCAGCTATCAGTTTAGCTTATCATCTTTGGATTCCAACATTTTTAAAAATTTTGTGTGCATGCACTCATTTGAAATTGCTATTCAGTTACCAGGCATGTATTTTAGTCATTTAAAAGAGTTCTTGATCAGTGATTGATCTGTGGCCCTAATTTATGGTATAGTAAGTAGAAATCACAGCTGAAAATTGATTTCTTTTCTCTCTTCATGAAACACACACTGTAAAGTCTGATGAAGTGGACTTGATCCACGAAAGCTAACAATAAAAATATAGCAGTTAGTCTTTAAAGTGCTACAGTGTTTTTATTTTATTTTATTTTGTTTTGTTTTATTTTCTGAGATGTAAAGTTTAAGTAATTGGTTTGGATCCATATATGCATGATCAGAAAAGAACAGCTATTAACAATGTTCAGAAATGTTTGCACATTACAGGTGGCAGTGGAAACATTTTCACAGTTTAAGTAGTGTGGATGTGAGTTGTAAAATAGCTTTTCCGTGAGTGAAAAATACCCCCACTTCTGTCCAAATACATCTTTGACTCTAACTCACTATTTCTGTACCTTAATTAAAACATTTAACTGCAGTTCCTTTTCTTCATATAAAGCTAACAAATAAATGCACAAAACATGGTGCTAAGACATTAAAACCATTATGTCTTTCTTTTTTTCAAATTTATAGAACAAGTCAATACAGTATCCTGTAAACTGCTAGCATGTTCTTTGTGTGATATTGTGCCATGAAATAATACTTAGAACAGGGCTGCCCAAACTTTTCGGGGCACGGGCTAGTCACATGGTTGAGCATGCTTGTCATATGATTCCTCCCACTGGAAGTTGAAGTAAGGCACACATGCGCATGCACATAATGCTACTGTAAATGACCAGCGACTATCGTAAACGCTTTTACAACAACCACAGGTCATTTATGGCAGTGTTATGCGCATGCATGGGCACATTATGTGCATGCACATTTTACTTCTGCTTCCGGGAGTGGTGTGGGCCAGATGATGTGGCACCATGTGCCTGATCTGGCCCACAGGCTGTAGTTTGGGCACGTCTGACCTAGAAGATTGATAAGATTGATAAGAATGTTTATAATGCATCAAAATTCTTTTCCTTTTACAGATTATCTTTCTCAAGGAATAGATCTCTCTGGAATAGAAGTAATTGAAAATGACCTACTTTTTATTGCAAGAGCTCGACTTGAGGTTGAAAACCAGGCTAAACGGTTGCTTGAGCAAGGAATAGAGACACAGGTAAAACATGATTTTCTCTCTTGGAATCAAATGAACAGGTGAATGCAAGTTACTTATGTGAAAACAGATTGCTGGGTATGGGTGGTAGAAGTTAACTTTGCCACAATCAGTCAATTATGCTTCCTTACATTACATCACAACTTGAGTACTTTACACTAGCCTCAGACTGGACAGGCTAAAATTGGTTAAAAAAAGTCCGGTTTTTTTTTTACTAATTTTGGAGTCTCTGACCCCCCTGCCGGGTCCAGGGAGGTGTGGAGACCCGATCCAAGCTGTTTCTGGGCTTCCCCGACGTCCTCAGCCAGTGCAGCAAGCCAGAATGTCAGGGTTCGAATCCTGACATTCTGACTTGCTGCACTGGCTGAGGACGTCGGGGAAGCCCAGAAACAGCTTGGATCAGGTCTCCCCACCTCCCTGGACCCGGCCGGGGGGGGGGGGGTCAGAGACCCCAAAATTGGTAAAAAAAAAATGGACTTTTTAAACCAATTTTGGGGTCTCTGGACCCCCCCCCCCAGCCGGGTCCAGGGAGGTGGGGAGACCCGATCCAAGCTGTTTCCAAAGTTCCCCCACCTCCCTGGAGGCTGCAGCAAGCCAAAATGTCAGGATTCAAATCCCGACGTTCTGGCTTGCTGCAGCCTCCAGGGAAACAGGGCTTTTTTTAACATTGTGTGATCAATGTATCGCACAACGTTAAAAACCGGATAACGACGGGACTTGTGGAACCAAGTCATAACGTTATCCAGGGTACTAATGTCCTTGCATCTTGGATTTTACTTTATTGTTTTTGGCTGTAACTATAGACCTTGGACCAATATCATTGACATATGAGAAAAGATTCCATTCTTGGATTCTGAAGTAGAATCACTAGAAGTAATAGTATCTCTTTAAGCTTACCTGTAAATTGAGGGGAAAAGTTATATTTGTCACTTCTATTCTTATAGCAATAACACTAAGCATTTGTTCAATTTTTCTTGCACCTATGGTGCTGGTACTCTATCCTGAAGTCCACAAGACACAGGACTGAAATTATTGTCAACAAAATTATGCAGGATTTTAAAGAAAAGGTTTCTTGAGGTTTTTCTTTAACACCACTACATATTTGCTTGTTTGAGTATGAATGTTAAAATTGGATTTCTTAAGCACAAAATTTCCATTTGTTCTAATACCCTAAAGGCTTCCCCTTCAAAAATCCAAACTGCAAAACAAACAAACAAACAATCTAACCCTTGTGTAAGTACTGTACGTAAATATTTGGCTATACAATAGGACGTTCAATTATTTATTCTTGTTAGTGTCCTTTTCATGAACCAAGTGTGACTTTGTTTAACAATATTTCTCTGCTTCTAATTAATACTGAAGTGCAATGGGCAAGTGATGCATGGAAAAATTAATCTGGCTTCATTTGATCAACTTAGAGCCAGGTTAGACTTGTTGTTGTTCAGTCGCACAGTCGATTCCGACCCTTTGCGATCCCATGGACTGCTGTTTGCCAGGCACTTCTGTCCTCCACCATTCCTGCTGAACTCTCTCAGCTCTGTACCCATTGTGTCTACAATACCATCTAGCCATCTCATTTTGGGCTGCCCCGTCTTCTTTTGCCCTCCACCCTTCCCAGCATCAATGCTTTCTCAAGCGAATCCTCTCTTCTCATTTGATGTCCAAAGTACTTAAGCTTCATCTTTACTATTTGACCTTCTAAGGAGCAGTCAGGGTTAATTTCTTCTAAGATTGACCTGTTTGTTCTCCTTGCTGTCCAGGGGACTCTCAAAACTCTTCTCCAACACCACATTTCAAAGGCATCTATTCTTCTTTTTTTTAAAATAATTTTTATTAAACTTTAAAATAAAAAACACAATCAAAAGATTACAAAAATACAACATAATTGTCCACATTGAAAAAGGTCACCACCACCAAAAACAACAACAACAACAAAAAAAAACATGCAATATCATGGGACAACACAACACCAGAAACAAATAAATACATTCACCCTCATCCAACCCCATACTATCCATAGCCCCAGAACAACACAACATAAGACAAAATCATCCCTCACCCAACCTTTCACCTTCTTGTCGTCTTCTCTCCCCTATCCTTCCATTGAAGAACCGCCTCCGAGGGTCAAAGAAGGGAAGGGGGATCGGAACTAGAGCGGGTTCTCATTGATGTTTAAAGGCATCAATTAAGCCTTATTATTCATAACAAAAACAGCTGCTTTCTTTCTCCTTTCCTTCAACCATTGGTTGTTTACCATTCTCTTTTTATTGCTTTTCCTTGAAGTTTTCCTAGTTAAGTTTTCCATCCTTACACATCTTTGACCTTTGCTGACAAGAGTCATTTTCCTTTTCATAACCTTCTTATAAGAATTCCCTTATACCCTTCTCCTTTTCCTTAAATTTCCCACTTCTTTTATATTCTGTACTATAAAAATTTATTTTTTCTTCAAATTTTAACTCATCAGAAAAGATATAAGTTGATCAATCAACACTTCATAACATTTTAAACATTAAATTGACTTAATACATCAAATTTTCCTATTGGCTGTATTACCCCGAACTTCTTTTCCATAACCAAGGCATATCGTTTAACAGTCCCTTTTTCTTCTCTTCCCCAATCTGTATGCTACTAATATATCTTTCTATATAAATTTCTCCCCTCTTTACTTTATTCAACCCTTTAATAAGTCTTTCCCACTATCAGTCTACATTTCCACCAGTGTTTGTATATACATATCTTTATCTTCTCCATCTTATCATTTTTATCCAGCCATTTTCAACTTTTCTCTAAATATCCAGTTTCTTAATTATCCATTCTATCTCTTCTTTTATTTCTGATTTCTTGTCAACTATGTTACCCCGGGCTTCTTTTAATTAAAAAAAAATCGTATCAATTTTCTTTCCTTAAAATTAATCCGCCCCTTCTTCTCTTTTCATCTTCCTTTAAAAAATGATAACAACTCTACATTTGCTTTCCAAAGTTCACAATCCTTTACATTGAATTTCATTTATACAAATTAATTAATAAACAAAGGCATCTATTCTTCTGCGTTCAGCTTTCCTTATGGTCCAGCTTTCACAACCATACATTGCCACAGGGAATACCATTGCTTTGACTATACGATTTTTTTGTTTGCAATGTGATGTCTCTACTTTTCACTATGCTCCCCGGTTTCTCATTGCTTGCCTCCCAATAATCAGTCGCCTTTTTATTTCATGGCTGCAATCACCATCTGCAGTGAGCTTTGATCCTAGGAAAGTAAAATCTGTCACTGCTTCTACTTCTTCCCCATCTATTTTCCAGGGACTGATAGGGCCTGTTGCCATGATCTTGGTTTTCTTTATATTGAGTCTCAAGCCAGCTTTTGCACTTTCTCCTTTCAACCTAATCAGGAGCTTTTTAAAGTCTTCTTCACTTTCTGCCATTTGGGTGGTATCATCTGCATATCTCAAATTGTTGATGTTTCTCCCAGCAATTTTGATCCCAAATTGTGATTCCTCCATCCCTGCATTCCGCATTATGTGCTCTGTGTATAAGCTGAATAAGCAGGGTGACAAAATGCAGCCTTGTCTTACTCCTTTTCCTATTCCAAACCACTCCATCATTCTGTATTCTGTCCTAACTGTTGCTTCTTGATTCATGTTAGAGTATATATCAAAATAATGAAGAAGTTAGTAATACACATGCCTGCTATGACCATCGGTTTGTTTTCAATCAATGCAAGAATAATTTGGAAGAACATTATTAGTCTTTAATTGTTTCTGGAGTGAAAGGAAGATAGTTCTGTCATGATGAAATGCCGCTGGGCTTATTCTCTGATTTCCTGATTAACACATGAGTATATGGTTTAGTACAAGGGTGCCCAAACTATGGCCTATGGGCCAGCTCTGGCCCCTGATGCCAAATCATCCGGCCCGTACTTCCCAGAAGCAGAAGGACGTACGGATGCGTTTTGTTTTTGCTTCTGGGGCATGGGCGTGTGCTGGATGAATTGGTGTTGGAGGACAGATCCTGCCTGTGGGCTATAGTTTGGGCACCCCTGGATTAAGCAGAGAAAATGGCAGCTGAAAATCTATCTCACTCTGTTCCAAAACAGATTGCAAGGTGCATTTTATTTCCACTTCTGGCGGGAGGACCCATATGATCGGCCCGCTGAACCACATGATCAGCCCGTGGGCCAAAAAGTTTGGGCATCCTGGTTGAGTAGATAATCCTCTTTACTGTGGTCCAGAGGAATGTGCACTTTGGGCCTGCGTTGCATGTGGATGAGTCGAAAGAGAAATGGAAGATACCAAGTCCTTTCCTCTAGTGGTCATTTAGACAGTGTCTTAAATTTATATAATGGCTGCATTAAAAATACAAAGAATTTTGGGATTCAAATTTAAATGAGACAGATACCAGGACTGGTGACTTTGGAAGGGAGTTTCATGCTAGCTTTACCTTTTTAAAATGACCTCACCCACCCCCGCCGCCAATTGTGCTGCTTTCTTGGTGCTCTATGTTTCATGGTACAGTAAAACCTCGGATAACGCTAAAACTTGGTTCCACAAGTCTTCGTGTTATCTGATTTTTAATGTTATCCGATGCATGCATCAGATAACGTTAAAATCCTATGGGATACATCGGATAACGTTAAAATTCCATAGAGATACATTGTAAATGGCACAGGCTTTAGCGAACATTATTGGATGCATCCCATAGGATTTAAAGTTATGCAATGCAGTTTTTTTTCAGATTGCTTCACGTTATGCGGTTTTAGCATTATCTGATGCAAACGTTATCCGAGGTATTACTTTATTTAAAGAAGGTATTCAAAGGAATGTTAGGGAAATGGAAGGTGAATTTTATGTGAAGGTATGGGAAAGTGCTGATAAGTTCTTTCTTCCCTTTACACTCAACTTATTTAGAAACCCTAGAGCAGCAATAATTTCTGTGATATGTGTAATTGTGTTTTTATATTTAATACAGCATTTGCTACTATTATAAATAATAATATGAATAATTTGCTATTAATTGTGAACAACTACAATATAACTACAGTACCTGATATTGATAAAGGTATTTGGTATTTAAAAGAAAAGAAAAAGTTGCTCTTTTTAGATGATATGTATTAGTACTTATAAAAATGTGATGTAGTAAAAGCAATTATATTTTTCTTCAGGCATTAGCTCTCGTTAATTAAGTAGATACTCGGACTCTTATACTATGGTATTAAATTCACAGGCTTTCAAATTTTTATCTTCAGACTTTTGTAATGCAGGCTGTCCCATCTTCCCTTTATTAGTCTGAAATCTTGGTTGAAGGTAAAACCACAAAATGTGTGCTTCACTTGCCTTCCCATAATTAGCAATCAATATAATTGGACAGGACTCAAACCCAATTCAGCAATATAAAAGCTGATGTGCAGCAGACTAGCTCTTGGACTGTTATCAATAAACCACTTTTGTACCTTTGTAACATTGTGGGTATTGTGCTGCTTTCCTTTTATCAAGTAATACGACTCTCCTAATTTGGACCCACTGGTAAGCCACTTATTTTCTTGCTAAGACAATAGGACATTTAATAAAGTCTGAGAAGGCTTACATTAAAGTAAAATGTGCTGCTAGAAGAAACTCAAGGAGGAAATGGTGTGCATTAATACCTATCATTACTGTACTCTTTGTTTAAAAGATGCAGAGGTCACAGCATCACATCTTTTAAAACCCTTGGTTAGGTACCATTAACTGCTTGACACTGTCAGAAGCTTTGCATTAGTTTGCTCATTAAGCAACTCTTGATACAACTTATTTGATTAACAATTCCCAAGGAGATAGGTTTAATCAAATCGCTATTTCAAATTAGACCCAAGAACATAGTGTAAATAGCCCTTACCTGGTACATTATAGCTGTATGGGAATGAGCTATGATGTTGTGTTGCAGAGCAAAACAACAGTCCACATGGCAGTTTTAAAAACAAGAGCACTCAAAATCAAAAATTGTAACTTTGAAACTGAACTTTAGATTGGCACCAAACTTGACACCAAAATTGTGCTTTGTGCCAAATTTGGGGATGTTTGGGCAAAGGGTTTTTAAGTAAAATTGTTTTACCTTTCCTATGCAAAAACAAGTGACCTTCTCTACCAGCAGATTTAAATTGTCTCTATTTATTTATTACATTTATATCCTGCCCATCTGGGAGATTTTTTCACTCTGGGCAGCTATATAAGTTATAATGACAAATCTTGCTTACAATACTTATCTTGCTTCCCCCACAGGATCGACTGCATACACCCAAAAAGCTAAACATTTATCAGAATAAAAATAAAAAGAACACAAAATGTACCAAAAACGTACCTCTATCCTGATTCTAATGGTGTTTATTTAATAAATAAATTCCATTAATTTCAGTGAGAGCTGATGGTAAGACAGTACAGTAGTACAGTAATACCCCGGATAACGTTAAGACTTGGTTCCACAAGTCTTAACGTTATGCGATTTTTAGCCTTATCCGATACATGTATCGGATAGCATTAAAGTCCTATGGAGCTGTCTCGGATAACGTCAACTCCATAGAGATACATTGTAACCGGGGGATGTTCCCCGTACCCTTTCGAAATACCGTGCGGGCAGGCACGCGGGTGTCAGATGGGGGTTGGGGAGGCTACGGGGAAGATCTCCGTAGCCTCCCCAAGCCCCATCTGACACGCGCGCACCTGCACGGTGTTTGGAAAGGGTACGTCCCCGTACCCTTTCCAAACACCATGCGGGCAGGCGCTGGGGGGGTTGGATTGGGTAGATGTTCTACCCAATCCAACCCCCCCTCCATGATTGTACCGGATAATGCTAAAAATCACATTATCCGATGCAAGATTTTTCCAAAAATCTTGCATCGTTATGCGCTTTTAGCGTTATCTGGTACAATTGTTATCCGGGGTATTACTGTACCCCATATAACGAAAAAGCTCCATTCCACAGACGTCTTTGTTATACGATTTTTTTCATCATGCAAATCATATTGGCAATACCTCACATAATGATTTTTTTTTCATTATATGGGGTAAACCCCGCATAACGGGGAAAAATTGTTCGTTATGTGGGGTATCGCCAATAGCGCCAAAACACTTCGGTATACAAATTTTTCATTATATGAAGCATTTGTTATACGGGGTACTACTGTATAATTAATGATCCCTGACCATGCTATTCTGCAAAGAGCTTTAATAATGTTGTTCATGTGCTTAACTAAATACTATAGCAGTTGTTTGTTGCTGTTATAATCTGAAATGCTTAAAATCTAATGAAAGTGAGAGGCTGAGTATCAGCATTAAAAACTAGATTAACATTGTGTAGTGGAAATCTGTTTTTTTCGAACTAAAGTTTAAAATAAACCATAAATTTCTCTGCAGTATAATCAGCTGATAGTGATATAACCTAGAATATATTTCTCTGTTTCCATAGGAACAGATGGTAGAATGTTTGAGTCTTGAAGTGTAGATAGAATGGATTTCAGTGGATCTTGCTTATCAATGCCTATAACAACATGGAACAAAATTTTTACATATTATACACATACTGTATTTATTATTGATTCAGGTTAAACCCTGCTTGGTGGTGGGGATGGGGGATGGGACTAAGCATGCCCATTTACCCATTATTATTATTATTATTTTTAAACCATACAAATGAAGACACATAATTACATAATTTAACATTAATATATATAGGAGTATATTTAGAAATTATTACAGTACAGTATTATGATTTATATAAAACTATGGCATACTTTACCATAGTGCAAAACCTATTATATGGGTGGTATTGTAGAGACAATGGGCACAGAGCTGAGCGAGTTGAGGGGGGGGTGGAGGACAGGAGTGCCCGGCGGACAGTGGTCCATGGGGTCGCAGAAGGTCGGAATCGACTGTGCGACTGAACAACAAAATAGTTTAACTGTTGGTGAGGATCTTCATGACCCTTTGCTCTTCCTTTTTTATGGTTCTTCATCTTTCAGTCCATCTTTCAACTAGAGGACTTTTCTTTCTAATGTAGGACACATATTCGTGCGAAGGACAAGAACGTGTGCAGTTGCATATCCATACTTGAAACTTTAGAAATACATCTTCCCCCTGTCTTGCTTGTTTATCAGATTCAAGCATTCACTAATTTTAATTAGCGTAGATTTGCAAAACTGTACAGGAGTTGTAGTTCAGTCGTATTTTACTTTACAGTATACTTGAATAATGCGCAATGCAGGGATGGAGGAATCAAAATTTGGGATCAAAATTGCTAGGAGAAACATCAACAATTTGAGATATGCAGATGATACCACCCTAATGGCAGAAAGTGAGGAGGACCTAAAGAAGCTCCTGATTAGGTTGAAAGAAGAAAGTGCAAAAGCTGGCTTAAGACTCAATATAAAGAAAACCAAGATAATGGCAACAGGCCCTATCAGTCGCTGGAAAATAGATGAGGAAGACGTAGAAGCAGTGACAGATTTTACCTTCTTAGGATCAAAGCTCACTGCAGATGGAGATTGCAGCCATGAAATAAAAAGGCGACTAATTATTGGGAGGCAAGCTATGAGAAACCTGGGGAACATAGTGAAAAGTAGAGACATCACATTGCAAACAAAAATTCGTATAGTCAAAGCAATGGTATTTCCGGTGGCAATGTATGGTTATGAGAGCTGGACCATTAGGAAAGCTGAGCGCAGAAGAATAGACGCCTTTGAGATGTGGTGTTGGAGGAGAGTTTTGAGAGTCCCCTGGACAGCGAGAAGAACAAATAGGTCAGTCTTAGAAGAAATCAAACCTGACTGCTCCTTAGAAGGTCAAATAGTAAAGATGAAGCTAAAGTACTTTGGACTTTCTCAAGTGAATCCTCTCTTCTCATTTGATGTCCAAAATACTTTAGCTTCATCTTTACTTAGAGAACATATTAATTAGAATATAGGTACAGTAATAGGTAAATATTCAATTAAAACTCAATTTAATTAGCAACTACCACCAAAAATTTAAACATATGCTTAAATATATGATTATATGGTGAAATTCACTTCGTTCTACAATTATAATAGTCATAAACCAATAAATTCACTAATGACCTCTTAGAGTAAGCATAAGAATCAAAGGTGATTTATTAAGCTATAAACTTCTCTTCTGGTCCTTTGTTTCTTCCAGGCCTTTCCCTAGCTTTCAGCAGTGAAGGTACAAATAAACCTAGAAATAGCACAAAAGATAGTAATGATAGTAATAAAAATTCCCTGTGGAAACAATACAAGTGTACTGATTATTCTGTGAGAAAATGTCTGTGATAAGAAAATGTAGATACTGTACTCATAAACAAGCCTATTCCTTTACTACTTTATTTGTCTCCCAAATCTGCTTATTGTGGTTCTTATTATTATTTAAAGTCAGGTTATCAGTAGAATTTGTAATCTTCAACTTATTATAAACTGCATTGTTTGCAAAGTGCAGAAGAATCAAAGAGGTTCTCATTTGATTCCTGAATGCTGTCACTCGTTAAGTCAGCTACAGTAAAACCTCGCATCAAGCAAAAACTTGGTTCCACAAGTCTTAGTGTTATCCGGTTTGTAATGTTATCCGATGCATGCAGTGCTCTCACTGGGCTGCTGGGCAGCAGGGTGGGGCTAACAATCAATGCATGCATCGGATAACGTTAAAATCCTATGGGATACATCAGATAACGTTAAAACTCCATAGAAATACATTGTAACCAACACAGGCTTTAGCGAATGTTATCCGATGCATCCCATAGGATTTAACATTACACAATGCATTTTTTTCCAGATTGCTTAACGTTACGTGGTTTTAGCTTTATCTGATGCAAACATTACCCGAGGTATTACTGTTTCTCCTTTTCTCAGGAGCTTGAGTCAGTTCCTCTGCTTCTGTCTCCTGTTCGTTGGGCATTCCTGCACTACTCCCACAAACTATGCTCCGCACTTGATGAAAAATCATTTGTTTGAAGACTCTCCTCTTTCCCTGTTATTTGTTTTAGTAACTTCACATTTTGGTGAATGAATGTTTATTAATTGATTAGTTTTATGACTTTACCAATAACATAGCAGAAGAATTAAAATCTGTGTGATTCAATGGGGTGCAATGAAATACAACAAGAATGCAATAAAATACAATAAAATTACAATAAGTACATACCTAAAACAGCAGTAAATCGACACAATATAAAGTTTAAAAAAATCCAACACAGAAGGTCAAAACCAACCCAAGTAATTGTTAAAAGCCTGTCTGAAAAAGGTGGTCTTTACCTGTAACTGGAAGGACAAGAGGGAGGTAGCCAATATATTCTCCTGTTGAAGGACATTCTGTAACATGGGAACAGCCATAGAGAAATTGGTCTCTCTTAATTTCCACCAAATCTGCCTGCAACTGCCTCCCTTGAAGATGTTAACACTGAGAAAGCTTGCATGTGGAGATGTGGTCCTTTGGATAGCCTGGGTCCAGACCATATAGGGCATTGATGACAAACCTTGGCACTCTAGGTGTTCTTGGACTTCAATTACCAGAAGCCCTGACCAGCAGGAGTGATGATCAGGGCTTCTGGGAATTGAAATCCAAGAACACCTGGAGTGCCAAGTTTCACCATCACTGGTATAGGGAGTTAGGCTGCCTGATATTTCATTTAGCTATTTTAGTTCACAGCCTATAGAGAAGAAAAAGCACATACACCTACTTCAGTCTAGCAGCTTTCACTGCCAGTGTGGTCTATAGGTTTTTAATAATAATAATAATAATAATAATAATAATAATAATAATAATAATAATAATAATAATAATAATAATAATAATAATAATAATAATAATAATAATAATAATAATAATAATAATAATAATAATAATAATTTTGCTTTATTATTTGTCAAAACTTTCTTGTTTTTATTGCATTCAAATTACAACACTTGTAATGTAACTGTTATGGCTTTACGTCTAATTCAGGACAACATCTAACTTTCAAGAGTCTTTGGAATCTGTATAGAGTACATATGGCCTCCCATGTTTGATGTCTGACCCTTGCCTTGGTCTCTCCCGTTCCTTTCAGAGCCTCCTTTTACCGGCCTGCTCTGTTGAACCCCAAGACTCTGAGTACAGGTCACCTAAATGCCGTCCTGCAATGACTTGCAGCAACCTGGGGCTTACCTGAATTGTGCAGAGCCCAGACAATATTTTGGAGAGTAATATTAAAATGTACAGTATGTGGTAGCGTGTGGCTTATGGCTTCACTCTTGTCTTCCAATAAACAGATGTCTTGAAGAAGTAAAGTGTTTATTGTTCTCAAAGCATATTGTAGAAATAACAGTTCATCTGTTGGTTCAGGATACAAGAAAGCCACCAAAACAATAACTAATCAAAAAGTACAGGTAGGGAAATACACACTCAGGCCTTCCCCCAGAAACAAAAGGAAAACTTGACTAATCTAAATAATCATGATTTAGCTTGGCTTGGAGTAAGGACTTAGGTGTTAGAATCCCACTCTCCTTTCTGAGGTGTAATGCTCAGAAACCCCAAACTCTCATTCACTCACAAACCCATGTGTCTATAGGAAAGAACATGAGCCTCGCTCTCCTAATTAGCACATGACCAATCAAATCCCAGAGATTGTAGAAACATACCTTGGTTCCCATTACAAAAGTCTGGTGTTCCCAGGCTTGGGATGTTGACGCAAGCAAACATTCCAGGCCTGGAGAAGAAGACAAAACATAGGCCTGAAACTTTGAGAAGCTTCCATGAAGCACATGTGCTTGATAAGCGAAGCAGAAAGAATATGAGGCCTTTGCACAGAGCAAAGTTAAATTCTAAGGCAGTTTAAGAACCATAGAAACTCTATGTTGAATAACTTATGACCCCTTCCATCACACCAAAGTAAAATTAATAAGAGAGATCTCACTTGTAGACTAATATACTGTGTGGATGTAATTTTGAACATTAAGTAGGTATAATTAAGGAACTTAAGAAATGTTAGTGTTACAGTGTTAAAAAGAGTACAGGAGGAGGGCAAGGATGGATGTAAGAGTAACAACTGGAGTGGGGGGAATTAATAACAGCAGGAGTAAACAGTAAATGAGAACTTTGGCTGAGGGTTTCTCTCTATTAAACAGTGCTGAGGTGGAAAAACAAGCAGTAGGCATTTTGGCAGCATGTGGAGGAAAGGTTGGTTGAAGAAAAGCCGATAAAATAGGGATCTACTTTTGAAGGCCCCAGGGCCTCGGCCAGATCCATCTCAGAGACGTCCCATCTGCTTGGCTGCCTGCCAGGTTGTTGACACAGAAAAAAAGAAGACTTTAGAAGGAATGATGGCTGAGGCTAATGGGACATGATGACATTTCTGTCACTGCAGCTGCTACGTTTTATGCTTTAGTCCCTAATTGCAATCAAAGAGTTGCTCACTAAAGCAGGGGTGACCAAACTACGGCACCAGGGGCGGATGTGACCCCTGATGCCAATTCATCCAGTCCACAAAGCCCTCGGCACTCCTGGAAGGGGAAGTAAAATGCACCCATACAGGCACGTTTTACTTCTGCTTCCAGGGGCAACGAGAGCTTCGCGGGCTAGATGAATTGGCATCAGGGGCCGCATCCACCCCCTGGGTCTTAGTGACCAGCTCCTTGAACCACGTGATTGACCCACAGCTGGAAAAGTTTGGGCACCCCTGCATAGAGAAAGAGCTCCCATACGAATTCATTTTCAGGTAGCTTTGAGCCATGGAACCCTTTATTTAAACATTGTCAAGAAGGTTTGGCAGGGAAAGGAGACAAGAACATATGCACAAAAGGGTCAGGGCCGTAGCCGGGGGGACCGGATGTGTGCGTGTGTGAAAACCCTCCTGAGCTAACAGCCTACCCACCCCACACCACCCCGTGATGCCAATGTTATATATGTAAGTGTGACATTGTCGCCCTTCCTGATTTTTTTTTGCCCCTTCTGAAACCGCCCCCCCCCCATCTAGAATCCTGGGTACAGCCCTGAAAAGGGTCATCCTTTCTCTTATTGACACATTCATGTCTCTAAATTCTTCATCTCTGCTCCCTTTCACGGTGGCCCCTAACTTCTTCGAACATTTTAGCACCTGAGGTGCTGAAAGAAGACGAAATAATGCAACACAAGCCTTTCCTCGTGAGAGAGGTTTGATTCATATCCTTGTTGATTACTTCTGGGTGAACGTTCCTATTACGGTATTATGACATTCATGTTCTGCCAGGCTTTTGATGAGCTTTAATTACTGTGCTCAGTTGAATAGCTCAGTGAGGAAATTTGATTCACCAATGTGTCTTGTAGGACAGGATCCAGCCCATGTGGTCTTGGACAACGTAAACAGCCTCTGAGAGCAGCCAGGAAAAGAAAATGATAAACTATTTCTAAGGATCGTATGCTAGAAAACTCTACCATGAGTTGGAATTGACTTGGCAGCACATGATTATTAATTACTATCCAATTCTGAAATTGTTTAGTTGTTCTGGTTAATGCTTTTTAGCATTACAGTACAGTCAAATCTCGCATAACGAGTGTTTCGCTTAGCGAAAAACTCTCATAACGAGCAAGTTTTTCGCTAAGCGGTCTGACTCGCATAATGAATTTTTCGCTATGTGAGTCGGACTTTTCCCTATGGAAAAACTTGCATAACGAGCGTTTCTATGGGGAAAACTCGCATAATGATTTTTTTTTGCTATGCGAGTTTTCCCCATAGAAACGCTTGTTATGCGAGTTTTTCCATAGGGAAAAGTCTGACTCGCATAGCGAAAAATTCGTTATGGAAGTCAGACTCACATAGCGAATTTTTCGCATAGCGAACAACCTTGCAGAACAAATTAAATTCGTTATGCGAGGTATGACAGTATAGCAATTAGATTTGTAGAAAAATAAATAAGTAAATAAAATATTTCTCTCCTCATTTTACTCTTTCTCTTCACTTGTCTGCTGTTTTTCAGTTTTTTGTTTAAGCTTCAACAACAGCTTTTTCTGTCGTGTACTGTTTTTCCTGCTTATTTTCATTTTCCAAACAATTATATATGAATTATTTTGCCTTTATCAGGCTTTATCCTAGTGCACCATTTCTGCTTTGTACAGTGCATTTTATTCCATATGAAAGATTATTTCATATTGCTTAATTCAGTTGGCACAACTTCACAAGTGTAACTGTTGATAATATCATCAGCCCATGCTGTTAGCATTTAATGTCATGTAATTCTAACCTCCTATCCCTTTCAGGTTCTCAGGTACCTATCAGAGCCTTTAATTTTGGGAAATTGTAGATGTCAGTTTTCCAGTATTAAAAGCTACTTCACATGATAAGATTTCCAAGAGTTGCGCCATTTCAGAAGGGATCTTGGGGAGCCTTGGAACCTGAAGGTGTGAATTTGATTAGATTAAATTCAATTAAAAAGCAACATTGCAGGCTGATGTCCCCATTCCCATTTGTACCAGCATAGTTATTCAACGGGATTTCAGCCATTGTAATTATAACTTTCTGTTATACTAAAAAAATAAAAATAAAAAATAGCAAGCAGTGAGCCATGCCTGGACTCAAATGGCAAGACCTCAGCTCTCATGAATATTCACTCTCTTAAGCCTCATACTTCAATTTTCCTTATTGCTTATGTTCTCTTCACAAGTCCTGGACTGAGTGATAACATAATTGAGTAAAAATGGTGTTTTGTGATCTTATAGCAGGGGTTCCCAACCTTTTTATGCTGTGGGCCTGACCATGCCCCCTGGACAGCTGAGTGGGCTGGACCACCCCACCACCCCGGAAATAGAAGTAAATGTGCTCACTTCCGCATTTAGGATGGCCACAGACGCATTTACAGCTGAGGTAACTGCATTTACACATGCACGGATGTGTTTTATGGCTGTAATAAACACATCCACTTCCGGGTGCGGCAGTGGGCCACATGAAATGGTGCCATGGGCCGGGTCTGGCCTGCGGGCCATAGGTTGGGAACCCCTATCTTTGAGCAAGTTGTGTCTTGACAGGAGGCTACATGTCTCTGAGAATGGAAGGCTTGCCATGATGCATATTGAAATCTTTGGAGAAACTGGACAATGTTGGTGAAATCAGCTTGCTGGTTTATCAAAACAAGGATAACTATTGGCACCTTAGCTCTCTGACAATAACTCAGCCAGCTCAAATTGTTCTAACCTGTTCTGGTGATTCTGTGCTGCCTTCTAAATAAGCCATCAAGAAATACCCCTTCTTTTTCACCAGTTGTCCTATCACTCATATAGGTAAAGATTGGGTTATGATCAATCTATTCACCAGAAAAAATGGAGCCATCTTATATTTATTGACTTTTAGTTGTGTGAAATTTGTTTTTCATATATTATTGTAGGTCTTAAAAATTAACACTGTAAGAATAATGTAAGTTTGAACATACGTAATTATAATTTAGTCAAGTTATATTTTCTCTATAAACTTTTTTTGTATTATAAAAATAATGTTTCAGCTTTAAACAAAGTAATGTCATACTTCAATTTAGTGCTGCTAATGGTAACAAGAAAATGGCTTCTTACATTTATTTGTCACCATATGTACTGAACGACATCAAGCTGCTGTATTTAACAACCAAATATTTTCAGTGATTAAAAGACAAAATGTGTTGGGTTCCATGAGTCACATCAGCCATCATTAATGTCCACCTCCACATAGTAACAATAATCAGCCTTGAAGCCTTGTCTGGTTAAAAAGAAAAATGGTTCCTGTTAATAATTATTATATTACATTGAACTGGTTAAAAAACTTTTAAATCTCTGAATTATATGTTGACCGGAAGAAACTAGAACTTAGCTAATCTACTACAGGGTAACTTGGCCCACGATAAGAGCCCCATAGACTTACACAATAAAACCATAAATTTATTCAGTTACTCACTAAGTCAAGGAGAAGAGTTAAACTGTTTCATGCTGCCTGTTGTTTTGTCCCACCAAACCCACACAGTCGATACAATTTCATGGTGACCTGTAGACTTTCTTCTACAGACTATGACTCAAGAAATATTTCCACATTTTTGACAGTGACCAAAACAACCACGCACAAGATGTGTTTCACTTTCTACAACACGAGGTGTCCTAAAAACATGACGAGGAACTATATACCAACCCACAGCCACCCTCCTTTTAGTACTACAGAAAGAATTCTACATGGATTCCCTCATAGGGTCGAAACAAGGAATTGGATTTCTATATCAAATGCTTTGCAGCTGCAACCATAAGCAAGAAACTCAATTTACTACAAAATCTCTTCTGGACAGAATATAATGTTACACACAGCTTCAAAAACCATCCCAACATCATCATCGAAGATGCAAACAAGGGCAGCACACTGGTTGTCATAGAACATTTGAGCTAATACAATACAGGATGCTGAAGGACAATTGTCCAATTCTAAATGTTAGCTTTTCCGAACTATAGACCCTACTGCGAGATATCAGAAGGAGTTACAAAACGTTAAGAAACATTTCCCTGAAAATATATGTGAACAAATTCTGACCAAAACACCACAATAACCTCCTCCTAAAGATACACAAACCAGGTAGACCAATTGTTTCAAGCATTAATATTGTCACTCTTGGGGTATCCAGATATATGGACTGCCTTCTCAAATCACATGCCACCTGTGCGCCTGGCTTTATAAGAGATGCCATATATTTTTATGGCAACTTTGGTATACTCAGAACCTCCCTGACAACAACATCTTAGCCACAATGGGTGTAGAGCAGGAGTTCCCAACTTGGGGGCCATGCCCCACAAGGGGACTTCAATTCACAGAAGCCTAATTCAGAAGCCTAAGTCAGTACATTGGCTGATCACTAAGTGCTATGGGGCAATATATAAGTACAGTAAAACACCAGATAATGATTGGATCGGATAACGCTAAAATCGCATAACGTTGGGGAATTTGAGGCAAACATTTGGATCGGATAACATTATGTTAACCATTATGTTAACGTTATCCGATCCATCATATAACCTTTGCCTCAAATTCCCTGAGGTGTAGCTCTGACTCACCAGTTTCTCTTGGGAGAAAGGGAGGGGCTGCCTGCTCTCAAGCTTCCCACATTTGAATAACAAAGGCTTGCAAAAAACAGTCTGACTAGTTTAGCAAAGCAAAGGTTTAGGACCCTTTCCCCAGTGTAACCCAGAACACTTTACAGAGAAATAATTGCAAAGAGACAATTTGACCCAATTACCTTTATGAAGTTTCCCCTTTAAATTCTAAACAGCCTGAAACCAAGATTGTAGCTCCGCAAGCCTCATGCATTGTCAATGGAAAACAAGCAGACTGAAACCTTTCACCTACAAAGCAATTAAGCTTTTCACACCCTGCAAAGCCCTGAGGGAACTTCCTTTATTACAGCAATAGTAGGTGGGCTGATTCTAAACGAAAACATTTTCCTAGCTTCTGTTCAGATCTTTTAAAACAGCACTTTATAAAATTTTCAAAAATTTAAAAATGCTGTATGGCTTTGTTCCCCTAAAGTCAGGGTGGTCTGGCATGTTTTTGTAATGTATTTACCCTTTAGACAATTATTTCTTAAAGTTCTTTAAGTTTCCAGCATGTTTCCTTGACTTTCCCTTGAAGCCTCTGTTGCTTATCTCTATGGAGTTAACGTTATCTGATCCACCTGTATAGGATTTTAACGTTATCTGGATAACGGATATCGGATAAGGCTAAAAATCGGAGAACGTTAAGACTTGTGGAACCAAGTCAAACCTTGTAAATGACCAAGTGTGGGGGGGATTGGGAACCCCGATTTATTTGTTAAGTGAGTTTTTGGTTGGTTTTATTTGTTAAGTGAAGCGAACATTCAGAGAAAATTCTGCTCTTTAAGCGAGTTACTCTTTAAGCGAAACGCTCTTTATGCGAGGTTTGACTGTACTTAATGGATATACACAAATGCCGCTTCACTAATTGTACACTGATGACTTATTTAAAATTAAGGATCCTTGGAAAGGAAGCCCTAGAGCAGGGGTGCCCAAAATTTTTGGGCCAAGGGCCGGTCACATGGTTCAGTGGACTGGCCATGTGGTTCAGTAGGCTGGCCACATGGTTTTTCCCACAAGAAGCGGAAATAAAACACACCTTGCAATCTGCTTTGCAACAGGATGAGATAGACTTTTAGGCTGCCATTTTCTCTGCTTAAGCCAGGGGTGCCCAAACTATGGCCTGTGGGCTGGATCCGGCCCCTGACATCAATTCATCCTTGCCACTCCTGGAAGCGGATGCATTTTACTTCCACTTCCAGAAGTGGCAAGGAGCGGCATGGGCTGGATGAATTGATGTCGGGGCTGGATCCGGCCCACAGGCCATAGTTTGGGCACCCTTGCCCTAGAGAAATTCTAGTAGGATTTTAATAGCTTTCATGTAGACATCAACCTCAGGCCGGGCTTATCTACACAGCACGTGCGTTTTCTAGAATACTGTACCACTGTGAAGCTATAACATGGATATTTTAGCATTATGCTGTATTGAAAACCCACTCATCAATACACCTACTTGTGTTCATCCTGAACACACCAAAAAATCTGTTGTTCATAGTCAAACCGTGGCATGCAATTGCATCTGTTCAAATTCAAAAGATAAGAGACTCCAAACTCAAGGACCTATAAAATGCTTTTCTCGAGCTACAGTACTCACCCAGTATGGTTAAGAAACAAATTAAGAAGGCAGAATGAATACCCAGAAGCTACCTATTCCAAGACAGGGTCAGAAGAGAGAATGGTTTACCGCTGCTAGTTATTTTCATCCCATAACTGAGACCGCTTTTGCATAGGTCATAAATACATGGTGGCATGCCTGTTTTTGCTTATAGACACCCACCCCATCTCAAGCAGCTATTGACATACAACAACTTATACAAAACCCAGATGTCAGCTCTGCCTCCACATTTACTCTGGCAGTACAATTACGGGACCCAGCAATGTCATGCACAACATCCAGGGCACCTTTACTTGTTCCTTTCCTAACATCATCTGTGTCATCTTTTGCCAACAATGCTACTCTACATACAACAAATAGGACAATCTCTATAAAAAACAATTGTGGACATAAATAAGACATCAGGAATAGCAATACACAGAAACCTGTTTCAAATAATTTCAGTCTACCTGGGCACTCTTCAGAGGATTTGAAAATTGTAGAACAACTATGAAGAGGGAGACAGCTGAGATAAAATATATGCATATGCTTGATACTCAATTCAACAGATTAAAGATTAGTCAAGGATTCGTAAGCCATTGCCAAATGTAAAATGCTACAGATTGTTGTTACCTGCTGTTATTTTTCTCAATTTAGTTTCACCCCGAACTACCCACTGCCTCTTTTCAGAACAAGGTTCTAAGAACATAGCTTCGTTGGAGAAGAACTTGATATACTAGGGCAGTGATGGTGAACCTTGGCACTCCAGATGTTTTTGAACTCCAATTCCCAGAAGTCCTGATCAGCAGGAGTGCTCACTCGGGCTTCTGGGAATTGAAGTCCAAGAACACCTGGAGTGCCAAGGCTGGCCATTACTGTACTAGAGTCTTGAAATATCACTAGATGGGAAGTGCCACATGAACTTACACAATTTGCATCTGTGTTTTGTTGGTTGGTTTGATTTCATTTGATCTGTATCCTGCCACAATTAGAGTAAGAGGTTTACAGCAACTCAAAACAAAACTCAAAGATAAACAGTCAACATGAGTACCACATTAGATAATATAGTAAATTTAACGGTCACCCTTGCTTGAAAGCCAGTCATATCCAACTCTAGGATTCAGTGCTCATCTCTGTTTCATAGCTGAAGAGCCAGCGCTGTCTGCATTTGTAGACATTACATGGTCACATGGCAGACACGACTACTGTGTTTCTCCAAAAATAAGACATACCCATAAAATAAACCGTAGCAGGATTTCTAAGCATTTGCGCAATATAAGCCATACCCCCAAAATAAGACATAGTGATAGGTGTGGCTATGCAGCTTACCAGTGTGGAGCGGTAAAGAAGGGCAGCCAGTGGCGTAATAAAAATAAGACATCCCCTAAAAATGAGCCATAGTGTGCCTTCTTGAGGAAAAATAAATGTAAGACAGTGTCTTATTTTCAGGGAAATACGGTAGACACTGGAGCGCACAATTTAAAGCAAGAAAAAACCCCAGTATAAACAGTATGAACCAGGAAAGCAATATACAAACCTAGATGCCACCCAATCCTATGTCACATTAAATTCATAAAAATGTGTGTGTGTGTTATACACTGCCTAGAGTGGGAAAATATCCCAGATGGGTGGTATATAAATGTAATTAATTAATTAAAATTAATTTAAAGTATCAAATTAAAAAAGAAGAAAAAAGGAGTCAGAGAGTCTGCAGCCTAATATTCCTGCACCCACTCACCATTGTTACTGAACTAATCTCCATTGGAAAAGAACTCAATATCAACCAGGAATTTTAGGTCATTAGTAATGGTAAAGGGTAAAGGTCACCCTTGCTTAAAAGCTAGTTGTATCCGACGCTTGGGTTATAGCCAAGGAGCCAGCGCTGTCTGTGTCTGCAGACATCTCCGTGGACATGTGGCAGGTATGCCTCAACACCGGAGTGCACGGAATGCTGTTTACCTTTCCACCGAAGTGGTCCCTATTTATCTACTTGAAATTTCTTGCTTTCGAACTGTTAGGAGCTGGGACAGAGATGGGAGCTCACTCTCTTATGTGGAACCCAGTAATCGAACTTTGAACTTCTAGTTAGTGAGTTCAGCGTCTTAAGCACTTGAACCACTGCAGTCCCTTACAACATGGGAAATCCCACACGGACTCACACAATTTGCAACCCCTGTCCAACCAATTACTGTCTCTTTATCTTGAGGCCTTTTATAAATAGCCTCCATGTAGTCCCATTCCTATGCCTAAGGAAGTGGACTTATCCACAAAAGCTCACTTTAAAGTACAGCAGCTAGTCTTTAAGATGTCACAGCACTTTTGTTATTATTATATTTTAGTTTGGTTATTTTTTCTTGTTTGATATACCTGCACAACCTAACATGACTAGCGCTTCGAAAAGTAGAAGAAAATTATGACATTGCCCGGGGAGGGGGGGGGGAGGATTTGCTATCAAAAGTGTTAATAACCAAAGCCTTATTGGTAGGTGTCAATCTTGATAGATATTAATCTTTGTGCTTCTGAAAAATCTTTATATGTCTTAGAATTGATTCATTCTAAAAGACAAGTAAATTGCCTACAGCAGCTGTTAGATGAGAAATGGGATTTTTAAAAAGGGAATTTATCATCCTTGTTTAAACACTGGAATCATATTTCTCAAATAATATAATGTAAGTCACAGAACATAAAGACTAAAGATAAAAATAGCACCTGATATTTTGGATTCTTTTCATTATTATATAATGTAAAGGTACTCTGGTTGTAGACTCACTTGAACTGTGGGGTATATACAGTCAAACCTCGCATAAAGAGCGCCTCGCTTAAAGAGTAACTTGCTTAAAGAGCAGATTTTTCTCTGAATGTTCGCTTCTCTTAACAAATAAAACCAACCTATAACTTGCTTAACAAATAAATCGGGGTTCGAAATCCCCCCCACAATTGGTCACTTACAAAGGTGTTTCACTTAAAGAGCAAACTCACTTAAAGAGCAATCCTGTGGAATGTATTATGCTCTTTAAGCAAGGTACAACTGTATAATTTGGAAACATTCTGGTTATTGAAGAAGGACACTTGTGCATCTCCCCTTCAGAGAATAGGGTACCGATTGTATTCTAAGGTACTTAGTGGTTAAGAAGCTGAGCTTGATGACTGGAAGATTGGCGGTACAGCAGTTTGAGACCTGAATACTGCACAACAGAGTGAGCTTGTGTTGTCTGTCCCAGCTCCTGCCAATCTAGCAGTCTGAATGCAAGAAATTGCACTAGATCCATAGGTTCCACTTTGGCAGGAAAGGTAGTCATGCCTGCCATATGACCAGGGAAACATCTGCAGATGCAGACAGCACTGGCTCTTTGGCTGTAAATGAAAAAAAGAGCACTGTTCCCTAGAGTCAGACACAACTGGTTTATGAGCAAGGCAGACATTTACATTTTGACACAGCACTTAAAGGACAAAGTGATGGCTCCAGTACTCATGACACAGAGCAAACCAAAACTATACCCAAATGGCAATACTGGTAGGGGCCATTCCGTACTTCTGTCCTGGCTTGGATTTGCCTTTCCCTCCACCACACCATTTTCTGGGATAGTGTCTAGTTTCTGAGAGGCCCCACAAACAATAAAGAAGTGCCATTTTTAAGAGCAAGTATTTTAGTCCTCTCAAAAGATTATACCAGTGGTTCCCAATTTGGGATATGCCCCCCCCCCCCGGGACTTAAATTCCCAGAAACCTAAGCTGATCAGTGCTTTGGGAAATTGACTTAGGCCAGTGATGGCGAACCTTTTAGAGACTGAGTGCCCAAACTGCAACCCCAAACCCACTTATTTATCGCAAAGTGCCATCACAGCAGCAGGGAGGGAAGGAAATGCTCCCATTGGGCTGCTGGGCAGAGGGGCAGGGCAAACTCTGTGCTAGGGGAGGGAGGAAGCACTCTCATTGGGCTGTTGGGCAGAGGAGCAGGGCAAACTTTGTGCTGGGGAAGGGAGGAAGCACTCTCATTGGGCTGCTGGAAAGGAGGCGGGGCAAACTCTGTGCTGGGGTGACTTCACGAGTGCCCACAGAGAGGACTCTGAGTGCCATCACTGACTTAGGCCTTTATCCATTATAGAATTAGCAGAATCCCATTCAGTATGCCTTATACATGATTCTGAACTACCAAGTTTACTTAACAGTGTCAGGTAGCATAGAGGCTACAATCCAGATCTAATTTTTGCCCGTGAGCAAAGGTTATCAAATCCCAATACCCAGCACAGACCCATCCTATGTCAGATCTACTCAGCCACGCAACCTCAATCTATATAATTTTGTAGCAGGTATAATTTCAGAATAGCAGATTTAATTAGAAGCTATTAAATGTAATACATTTTATATTTAAAGATAAAATTAAAACTAGGATTAATAATTAGACATTTTTAAAGACTTTGACTGTGTGGCATAGGCAATATTAAAAATGATGGTTGAGAACTGGATTTGGAGCTCAGTTTAAAACAGTTACAGTTACAAAATTTGGCAATAGTGATAGTGAATAATGGGATAACTTCACACATTTCTTAGGCCAGTGTACAAAACATGGATGTTCCATCTCCTTATTACTATTTAATTTAGTTACAGAATGGTTGGCAAATATAATTAGACAAAATGATAGAATAGTTGGCGTAGGTCAAAAGGATAAAATAAAAATGGATCTACTTACAGATTACACATTATTGACAATTGAGTGGTTTTTTAAGGCTATGGATAGAGTAAAACTACATCTGAAAGAGTTTGGGAAAATAACGGGATTAATTATTAATTGGAAAAATCTGAGATGATGACTAATTGCAGTATGGAGAAAAAAAAGATTAAGGAGAAATTTGATATTTAAACGACAAAGTTATTAAAGTTACTTAAATGTTTAGGGCTTGTTGTTTTTTGGAAATTTGTGTGATTAAAAAAAGAAAATTTTGACAAAATGAAACAGGAAATTAAGAACAAATTAGAACAGTATAAAAGCTCAGATTGTTGTGGTTATCTTTTAAAATTGCATTGTGCAAAATGAAAATTACACCCAGAATTAATTTTCTCATTTGAATGTTGCTAATTATGATTAAGGATGAAGAATTAAATGTTTGGCAGAATATAATTGATAAATTTTATAACTGACATTTTTAAAAGGTAGGATTAATTTTAAACATTGTGATATGCAACACAAAGACTAAAAGGTCTAGGACTTCTAAATATTATATTATATTATATTATATTATATTATATTATATTATATTATATTATATATTTTTGTTGTTATTATTCAGTCGCACAGTCGATTCCAACTTCTCTTTTATCTCTGATAATTGAATTGGATAAATTTCTGGAAAATCTTAAAGGGGAACTTGCAGAAAGTGTTAGAAAGAAAGTGAATGTTAAATTTAAGAGACTGTCTTGAGAAAATCTAAGGAAAATATTAGAGTAAACTTGGGAGGGTTAAATTAGATTAACATACTACAATTTTGGGAAAAAAGATAATGTGATTGTAGTAAGCTGACAAAATTGGAAGAAACTGTAATCCAAGTAGATGAGCAAAATGACCAAGTAGATGAGCAAGGTAGGATACCAAACAATCCAATACAAATTTTTAAAAGAAGAGAATTTAAAAGAGTTTACATTTTTTAATGAGTTAAAAGAGTTAAGGGAGAGAGGGAAATTATCGAATTAGCCAGAAGGCCAGGGTTACCGTGTTACTAGTACCCCACACTTGCCCTGCCAGCCAAGTCTTTATGCCTTTTCTGAAGGGCAGCAGCTCTGTCTGGAAGTGCAGCTCAATTGGCAGGAGGTTCCATGGGGCCAGAGCAGACACAGAGAAGGCCCTCCTTCTAGTGCTAGAGAGATGTGCCTCTCTAGCCGATGGAACAGATAGAGAACTTCTCCGGTCTGCTCTGGTGGGATGGACAGATGTTCTTGGGGTGACGCGGTCTCTTAAGTATCCTGGCCCACTACTATGTAGGGCTTTAAAGGTAATAACCAGCACCTTGAATTGCATCCGGAGGCACACTGGCAACCAGTGCAGTTCCCAAAGCAGTGGTGAGGCATGTGCATAATGTCCGCATCCCAACACCACCCGGGCAGCCGCATTCTGGACCAGCTACAGCTTCCAAATTGTCATCAAGGGCAGCCCCATGTAGAGCACATTGCAATAGTCGAGTCTGGGGGTGACCAGAGCATGCGTGACCATGTGCACGGAGTCCCGATCTAGGAGCGGGCATAACTGGCGTATAACACGAAGCTGTGCAAAAGCCCTCCTGGCCACGACTGCCATCTGCTCTTCGAGCAGTAGTCGAGAGCCCAGGAGGACCCCCAGATTACGCACCGGGTCTGTTTGGGGCAAAATAGCCCCATCTAGTACCAAAGATGGTAGCTCCCGAGATAACGCAGGACCCACAACCACTCAGTCTTGCCAGGATTCAGTTGTAGCCCATTACCCATTGTTAGAACTCTAACCACTTTCATTTCTGTAATGGTGCTATCGGGTGGTCGTAAAGACATCATCTTGTATTTCATTTTAGATTATAGCTGTTAATTAAAGGCTGAAATGTAGGGGAGGGGAAAGATTCTGCTGAAACGGTGAGGAAATCCACAGGGACGCAAGGGCCATGTGCTGTCTGGATGTGTGACAGAACTTTCTTTCTGCACAGCTCTGCCACAGAGAAGGGAAAAAAGCCTGAAATCCCACTCTGATTGCCCAAAGGGTGCTTTTATGGTTGAGAAATTTCAGAAGCTGTCCTCCCCTGCTTTGAGCAGCCCACAGTAAACCTTATTATAAAGCAACCTTGATGCAGAAGAAAGCTGTCTGCATCTTCTTGGCAGAATTCCTGGCAAAGCATGAATTGGACTCTGCTTCAGGCTGTACTATCTGCTAAGCTTCTGTGCCAGAGTCTATGAAGAGCTTTCAAGTTTTGTCTGCGTGCCATCTTGAGAGGAAAATTCTGTAAGTGATGATCTTTGAGGATTGTTGAAGCTGTCAGAAGTGTTAAAGTCTAACCTATAAGTGCCAGGCTCCTATAGATCACCAGTTAATTTTTAAATAGCTTTTGTTTTTCAAAATGTCTAGTTTTGCACAAGCTATTCAACCTGTTTTGCAAATACTGGGGTGGCCTCCCATCAAAATGACCAAAGTGAGCCAGACTGCAGTGTACTGTATTTAGATTCTTTCCAGTTTTAGTGCTGCTTGTTGAAATGAAGAATTATATTGCTCTTGTACAATTTGAACGTGAAAATAATGGAGCAAAATCAAATAAGGTGCTTCTACTGTCAGAGCTAGAGGTGCCCAGCTCCTCTAATTGAGTTTCAAGGGGTAAGAAACTCTCTAGAACGAGAGCATTTTGTATATTGCAATTCAGGCATCAGCATGACAGTGGATTTAGGCCAGAATATTTTATTTATTTGGCAGCATTAAGGAAAAATGTGTATACACCAGCTAATGAAAACAGAATCATTATGTTGAGCTTCATATTGGAATAGGTATTGATGCTTCTTCATTGGGGATAAAAGATCCAGGAAAATGCTATTTGTGTAATAATCATGTGCCATCAAGTCACTTCTGATTTATGGTGATCCTTTTTAGGATTTTATAGTTAGCGAGTATGATGTACACTCTTCCTCACTTGATTCGGGACCTCTTAGCGTTCAATCCAAGGCGGATTATTTTAAAAAATCCCCTCTAGAACTCACCCAAAACTCATGGCAAGGAATGTATGATCACCATTGTTTCTCAGCCACGCCCGGCTGACCAAAACCTGGGGCTCCTCTGTTTACAGAGACAAGCCCATTTACTTATGAGAGGTTACGGTAGCACTTAAAAAGAGGCAAAAAAGGACTTACTGTCTTTTAACCCCGTATCCCATTTCCAATGAACATGCATTGATTGAAGAAAATATTTTTATTTAAATTGGTAGCATGGTTTTTGATGAATCAGTTACAGATCTCAGCATAGAAAAATAATCTAATTAAAAATTTCATTTTAGAGAAAGGATGCTTCAGACAAGTCTTCCTCTAAATAAAAAGAATCTATCTATTCTAAGTTACCATAATTAAGATTTCCAGAGATAAGGCCTAGTTGGAAAGCCTATCTCTTTCATGTCAATGTTTCCTAGTTGACCACCATTTTTGAACTTTCTTTGTTCAAGCCACGTGCTCATGGCGAATATCCAGGGAGAAGGGGCTTGCAGCATTAGCCCAATTCCTCCCCCCTTAAAGGTTCTACATCTTTTTTGGATATGTGAAGGACTTGGGGCCTCATTTCATGACAGCGAGTATGTACTCAGAAATGGTTTACCATTCCCTTATTTTGGGGGGGGGGGGAGGAAGGGGGCATGCTGGGACTGAGCAGTTTGCCCAAGGCCGTGCATGGCTGGCTTTCCTGGGATGCAGGTGGTGGTGGTGGTGGTGGTGGTGGTGAATTGAACTCCCAACTTCTTGCTCTGCAACCAGGCACTTGACTCACTGAATTGTCCCGCCAGCTATTTGTGCAATAGTTTTTAATGTAAACATTATTTGTGCAATAGTATTTGCATTCTGAAAATATTATAAACAAAAAAGCAAATATTGTAATGTTTTTGTTGTTGTTGTTCAGTCGCACAGTTGATTCCGACCCTCTGCGACCCCATGGACCACTGTCCACCAGGCACTCCTGTCCTCCACCATCCCCCTCAACTCGCTCAGCTCTGTGCCCGTTGTGTCCACAATACCATCTAGCCATCTCATTTTTGACCGCCCCTTCTTCTTTTGCCCTTGACCTTTCCAAGCATCAAGGCTTTCTCAAGTGATGTACATTTTAATAAATATTTTTTCCTCACATTAAATTTAATTTTGCCCACCCAGAGAAGCCCGCAGCATTTTCTCCCCAGCCCCGGGAGGGTGGGGCCTGAGGTCAGCTGGGTGGCGATGTCCACCCACCCAAAGAAGGCTGTGGCTTTTTCTCCCTGGCCCCAGGGAGGTGGGGCCCGAGGTCTGCTGGGCAGCGGAGAGGAAGAAGAAGAAAAAGTAGTAGCAGCAGCAGTTTATTACACACACATTGGCCATAGTCCTGAGGGTTCCTGCACAGTACAAGTAAGCAATCACACGAGGAAACCTGCCTTGCCTTCTGTTGTCAAGAAAGCAGTTGTGTACTTGCTAATACGATAAGAAGAATGCTACACAGTTGCCATTACAAAGTTCTATTAGGATTTTGGTCATTATTTTTACTTTTTTTTCTTCCGTTTTCCATGATGTATGCAAACATTCTGTAAATACAGAGTGGATCTCTTTCAGTTGTTTTGAACCCTTTGGGTGCAAATTAGATGTGTCTATCCAAAACAAAAATCAGAGTATACACAAGGTTGAAGATGCTAACATGACTTCGATTTAGGTCCTCCCATGCTATGTAGCATATTGGACAGCAAGGGATCTCCAACGGCTTTAGTTTTGGGGAAGTACTTCAGCGTCCTCTCATGTCATTTTCAGGGTCTTTAAATCTTCCATGAAGGTTCTTCACCATGTATTTTTAGAATGTCCTCATTGTTGTTTAGCATTAGGAGCGGTCCACATTATTGCCAAATTTGGGGTCCTGTTTTTTCTCTATTTGAAAAATATGACCTGCCATTTGTTATGGAATTTGCACAAGCCGCTCCTTTGAAGCACCTCCTTATTGGTAATGTGATCAAAATAGGCACCTCTGCTGGAAGAAGTCAAGTCTCTTGTTAATACTTGCTGATGCCTTTTCAAGTTTCGCAAGCATAGATGGCTGTCGGGATCACCATGGAGGTGAACATACGGAGTTTGATTTTCAGCGATATAGATGACAGGGACTATATATTATTCATTCGCTGAAAGACA
The DNA here is from genome assembly GCA_030440675.1 of Furcifer pardalis. NCBI lineage: Eukaryota > Metazoa > Chordata > Lepidosauria > Squamata > Chamaeleonidae > Furcifer > Furcifer pardalis. The sequence goes on from CP126892.1 coordinate 201,194,419, forward strand.
GAGCTGTTGCTTTTCCAAAACAGAATTTGACGTCCACCTCTGAATCTCCATTTTGGGTGATCACACTGCCCAAGTAAGTAGACCTCTCCATTTCCTCTAGCCTCTGTGACCCAAGTATGATTCCCTGTATCCAGGTTGTGGAGTTCAGATGCATGACCTTCAATTTCTCGGTGCTTATCCTAAGGCCAGTTTTCTTTGCTTCTCCATTCATGGCAGTCATTGCCTGTTGTAGTTTCAGCTCATCTTTCTCTAGCAAAGCACGGTCATCAGCAAAATCTAGGTCACAATGGCAGTCTTGATCAGACCAAAGGATGTCTGTCAGGAGCTTCCTGCTCTTATCCTTGATTGGAACACTAGAACTGTTTCTTGTTCCAGTCAATTTGCTACCAATCTGGTAAAGAGTTTTAGCATCATTTCAGTTGGCTGCTTCTGCCATGTCAGTGCCTTTCTGTTCCAACCATTCTTTCTTATCTTTCCAGCAGATTTTCATAACCATCTGGGCAAGTTTTGCCTATCTTTGGCTCATTTTCGTTGCTTCTTCTGTATATTTAGCCTCGTTCCGTTTTATTTTTCTAACTTTTCTTTCACCAGTCAGCTTCCATGTCCTATCCTAGATCCACTGTTCCTTTAGTCTGCCTTGTTTTCTCCAAGTTATATTTTGGGCACATTCTGTGATGGTGTTCTTAAAGTCATTCCAGGGGTCTTCCACATCTGTCACATCCTCAGAGATGTCAAAATGATTTCACAGCTCTAAAGCAAAAGAGTTGGTGATTGTACAGTCCTTGAGCTTTGCTGTTGCAAATGCTTTTTTCCGCATAAATTTTCTTTGGTTTTGGAGTTTAAGCTTCTGCTCTAACGAGGTAGTGATCTAATCGAATATCTGTCCTTCTGTATGCCCTTGCGTCACACAGTGATGACCTCCATTTCTGACAATGCAAATAAAGTTAATTTCATTAAATGTGTGTGTTTGGTGATTACCATATCATCTTATAGATTCGTCAGTGTTGAAAATATGTGTTTCCAACACACAGTCCATTATGTTCACAGAAGGACCCCAGTTGCTCACGATTGCCACTAAGCAGAGCTGAAGATGCATGGGATCAAATCACATTCTCTACCCACATCGGTCACCACCCATTCAGGCATTAAAATAACTGATCAGGACTTTCAGGTCATGATCAGGATCATTATCAAAGGTGGCCTGTGGTTGATCATGAAATTCACCCTTCACTGTGTCATCTGAGCTGCCTGTAGGCTTGTACAAAGGTTGCTTTGAAATGTCCATGGGTAAAGCAGGCTGTAATTATATGGTCGCTGATCAGTTGCCATCCAATAAGTGTCTTTGTTGCTTGCTCTCCCAACACAAGGCCTGAACATAGCATGGGCTTACCATTTTTAATTTATCCACTCTCTTTCCATCTAACCTCAGTGATGTCCAAGATGTCTAGCTTATAATAATCAAAGACCCATAGGAGTTGCATAGCGCTTGCAAGTTCCATGGCCCAATTTTTGTGACGTTTTTGACCGAGAAGATAATTTTCAGCTTCAGACACCGGACTGCATTACCAGTTTGATACAGTGTTGTCATACAAGTTATACAACGCTGAAACCGAATTCTCACCTACTTGAGATTCTTCTTGCTGGTTCTGTATCAGTTGGGTTATTTTACAGAGACGGGTTGCTAGTCCAATGTCTAACTCTCCTCTTTTCTCAACTGGGTTTGGGATTGGCAATGACAGAGTTAGCACAATAATGGTCCTTGCCTCATACCCTGCTGTATCATGGAACTGGGTTGTCATGGCACATTGTTCTCTTCCAAATCTTCTATGACTGTGCACCTAAAACAATCTGTCAGAAGGAAAGATATTCTCTGACATGAACATATCAACCGTCTAACCACATATTCCCTGGACATGAAAAATGTATTACTGCTTCAAATCCTTCATTGCTGTTTTTCAAGTACAGTATGACTTGAAATCAGATAAATGCTGCCACAATACTTCTGGTAATTTAAAGACTGTGCTGGGAGAAATAGAGCTGTGTTGCTAAGGGGCAGATTTAGTATCTTCCCTACTCTGAATAGGATTCTTTTTCAGAGTTTCCACCTGGTGTTTTTTTTTATTTGCCATAACTCTCATATAAAACTGGTAGCACCTTGTAATTCCTTCTTTACCCTTGTTTTTGTAAATGCCAGATGAAAGATCCTTGCTCCTGAACCACAAAGATCTCCCCTTTCCATTCCTTAACAAGGAGAAAGGACATAACCCTCTTACTCCTGTTACCTCTATCAAACTTTTTTGTTGTTCAGTTGCACAGTCGATTCTGACCCTTTGTGACCCTATGGACCACTGTCCGCCAGGCACTTCTGTCCTCCACCATCCTCCTAAACTTGCTCAGTTCTGTGCCCATTGAGCCTGCAATACCATCTAGCCATCTCATTTTTGGCCACCCCCTTTTTCTTTTGCCCTCCACCTTCCCCAGCATCAAGGCTTTCTCAAGTGAATCCTCTCTTCTCATTTGATGTCCAAAGTACTTTAGCTTCATCTTTACTATTTGACCTTCTAAGGAGCAGCCAGGGTTGATTTCTTCTAAGACTGACCTGTTTGTTCTCCTCGCTGTCCAGGGGACTCCCAAAACTCTCCTCCAACACCACATGTCAAAGGCATCTATTCTTCTCCACTCAGCTTTCTTAATGGTTCAGCTCTCACATACATTGCCACTACATCGAACTAGCAGTTGCAAAACAGGTTATTGTTCTCCATTTCTAGATGGAGTCACTGTTCTCCATTTCTCATCTTTTTAGGTGGCAAGAAAACATCTGTATTGTTTCTCAACAGAAGAATGCTTAATATGTGGTTTTTTCCTTCTCTCTAGGGTTCGCACCAAGGAACCTGGTGAAATGCATAACACTTGCCATTCAGAGTAGACCTTTGACAATGTCGATTTCCACCCCCCAGGGAATGCTAATCAAATTTTGGGTTTATCTCCCATTTAATATAGAAATTATAACAAGAAACATGTATGAAGGGGATGCCCATGTAACCAGTGTATGTCAGTGTATGCCATAGATACCATGTAAATATTATGATTACTTGGAGAATAGTCTTAGATTACAAGAATCCTGTAAATCTGCGGTTCCCATTGTGGGGCTCATGCCACATGGGGAAGGGGGGAGTTTGATGGGGGGGGCAATTTGAGAATGTGTTAGACCAAGTTAAAGTCCTTTTCGGCTTCTTCCACGTGAATAGGAGTTCACTTTTTGAATGATAAGAATTATATGTCACGGGGTGGGGGAAATCAGGATTTTAGAGATGCATAGATGTGGCAAGGCCAAAAAAAGGTTGGGAACTACTGCTGTAAATGGAGTTTATAAAGTTATGCTTCCTAAGAAGCCTGCTTAAACATCCTTTTGCAGTGCAGCCCATTCCAAGTCACCAAAATTACAATTACAGATTAACGTTTAGATAAAAATCTGCTACTAGTACTATGTTTCCCTGCTTGATTGCAGATAAAGCTTTTATTGAAAGAGTTTCTTTTGACCTAGTCTATATTACTAATTTAACCAAAGAGAAGAAATGATCAAAGTAAACAAAATTATGTTTGTACTCAATTATTATTAAGTTCTTTATGGTTTGTTTGTTTGTTCATCTGCTCTTTCTTTCTTTCTTTCTTTCTTTCTTTCTTTCTTTCTTTCTTTCTTTCTTTCTTTCTTTCTTTCTTTCTTTCTTTCTTTCTTTCTTTCTTCACTAAGCAAAATTCTTTGATTTTGTAAAAAGAGGATACATGAAGAATATCTGCATTACTTTTTTTTCTCAATCTAAAAATAGTCTCATAAAATAAAGGGGGGGGGAATAGCAGTCCTTAAAGATGTCATTTTTAACAATAAATGTATCCATAAGTTTTTAAACACTATCTTAATTGTTCTGTGCTCAAAACCTATTTGAACTATCTTATGTCATCATTCCTATTGCCTGCGTCCCGCATGGCAGGCCTTCATAGTCAATGGCTTCAGTGACTATTCTGCTATGTTAATAGACTGTTAGAAAGATGGAGAAAATCTGATGGAGCTTTAAAACCACTGCAGCGCTTTCTAAATTATAGTAGGTGAGCAGTGGACTGCGTGTGGACAGCTTGTTCTGACACTTTTGAAATCATTTTATTCCATTCCCCTTGCCATGCTCTATTTTCAGCCTATCATATAATTTAATTAGTTTGGTCTGTTGTTGCTGCTGTTGCTGCAAGTTACCTTTTTAAAACAGAAATGGAAAATGCAAAATCAGCAACTATTGCAAGTAATATAATAGTCATGACTACAGCATTTCAAATGGCAGGGAATCATAAGCTGTTTAAAATGCAATACTGTTTGCAAACTTGTGCTGACAACAGAGCTACAGAAAGAGGAAAGGAATATGAAGGTGTTATGTGGGTATAATACTTAATAAATCTCTTACCCCTTCTCCTTTGAGTCCCTTCTCCTTTGAGTAGTAGTAATAAACAACAGAGTTGGGATTCTGTTTCAATGTATGATTAATTGACCATATTGTTTATTATAAGTTGGACTTAAATAAATCATTCTGCTTTTATCAGCCAGGGCAACAGTGCTGTGACTTCTGCACCTCTAGTCCAGTGATCCATGAGTTCAATACTGTAAATAATATTAGATGCATTGTGTCATCTTTGGAGTGCTTTTAAAAAACAGGCTCTTATACTAGGCATAGAAAAACTGAAGATAGCTCATAATTAATATACAGTAATACCTCGGATGACGATTGCTTCAGATAATGCTAAAATCGGATAACGTTGGGGAATTTGAGGCAAACATTTGCATCACACGACGTTAAGATAACGTCGTGTGATGCAATTGTTTGCCTCAAATTCCCCAATGCTGATCTCTGCCCCAGAGCCCGCAAGGCTAGAGACCAGCCCTGCAGGCTTTGGGGCAGAGATCTACTGAGGCTTAGACCCCCGGTTTGGTTGGGGGCAGATCAGGCATGCACACCTGTTCCCCACTCCAGCCAATCTAGCGCTACGGGCTCTCTGCTTTGGGGTGGAGTGGCTGGGGGTGGAAGGTACCTCCAAACAGCCTGATCTTAAAGCAGGCAGCCCAGATTGGGCTGGCTGGAGGTGCCTCCCCAAGCAAACCGGATTCCCCTATGTTCCCTTTCCTCTTCGGAAAGGGAACAGGGCTTTTTCTAAACGTTGTGCAATTAATACATCACACATATCAAATGTTGGCTTGACATCCAGGTGTCTATTCACTTTGTATCTTAAATTTGTTCACAAATTGTAATTTCAAGCTTTGAAATAGAAAGGTTGCAGGTTCAAATCTGTACCATCTTCAGTTTTTAAAAGTTGAGGAAATTCAAGTAGGAAAAGATCACTTTAACTATGTGGACTTTTTGTTGGTAGGGTGATGTCTAGGCAGTAGCCTCAGTGGTGGGCAGGAATAGGTTCGCACCCCCCCGAGAAGGGGGGGTAGCAAAATTGGGTGGCATCTGGGCAGGGGGGTAGTGAAATTGGGTGGCCACACCCACCTCCCTGCCCTGCCCCATCAGGTTTTGTCCTTGCAAGTGGTTCAAGGTTGCTCAAAAGCCAGTCATATCCAACTCTAGGGTGCAGTGCTCATCTCCATTTACAGCCACAGAGCCAGTGCTGCCTGTTTGCAGATGTATACATGACCATATGGCAGGCATGACTAGATCGCCCATGACATAGGCTCTGCCCACGATGTAGGCTCCGCCCATGATGTAGTGAAATTTTTTTCTGACCACCACTGAGTAGCCTGTATGGGCAGGGTTAAATAGTAGTACGAGCAGCTCTTTGAAAAGGATCTTTTTGGAAGTATAACTCACCACCATCGCAGCCAGTGACTGTGCTGGCTGGATAATCCTGGGGGATTTCTTAAACTCTGAGTCTGACTCAGCCTAAAATAGCTTTACCTGATATTCCAATATTCCATGAATCGTGCAGGTTGTTCCCAGGACGTTTAACTAAGATATTGTACCTAGTGCCACTCTTGGAAAGTGAGTTTGAATTCCTTTCAGTTTGTGAATTCTTTCTTAAGGATTGCAAGACTTCTGTAATACGTACTACTCTAGGGATTTTAGTATCACTACATTAAATAGCAGCAGTTCTACCTGTAGTTTGGCAAAGAAAGTACTGTGAATTAATGCTCTTCCTAATCCAGAGCATTTCCCAGATGCATAGGATGTTAAATAGAGAGAAAGTAGATGTGCAGATTCCATTATTTTCAGTATGTTAATGTATATTGAATGTTCGGCTAGGTTATCCTGATATGGTAATAAAGTAGACCATACTGCCAGCAATCAGTGCTGATTGTCAGGCGGTGTTTAACTATGGTAACCTGACAACCGTGAGGACTATCAGCCTTGGGTGGCAAAGTCCAGAGGGAAGGGTGATGGTCCCCAAGTAGATTAGACCCCACTTCAATCCATCTTGATGGAGGGCAGCAGCTTCATCAATATTGGCCTAAGGCTGATGGGGACTTTGTGTGCCAAAAGGGCTCAGGACCAGAAAGTGACTCGTGGAACTGGATCAGTAGTATGGGTGTCACGCTGCAATGCAGGCAAATGGAAGGCCACTGCATTATATTGCTCCCAGGACAATCTTCATGGCTGTTTGCCATGAGGATAGCCATTCTTCTTCTTCTTCTTCTTCTTCTTCTTCTTCTTCTTCTTCTTCTTCTTCTTCTTCTTCTTCTTCTTCTTCTTCTTCTTCTTCTTCTTCTTCTTCTTCTTCTTCTTCTTCTTCTTCTTCTTCTTCTTCTTCTTCTTCTTCTTCTTCTTCTTCTTCTTCTTCTTCTTCTTCTTCTTCTTCTTCTTCTTCTTCTTCTTCTTCTTCTTCTTCTTCTTCTTCTTCTTCTTCTTCTTCTTCTTCTTCTTCTTCTTCTTCTTCTTCTTCTTCTTCTTCTTCTTCTTCTTCTTCTTCTTCTTCTTCTTCTTCTTCTTCTTCTTCTTCTTCTTCTTCTTCTTCTTCTTCTTCTTCTTCTTCTTCTTCTTCTTCTTCTTCTTCTTCTTCTTCTTCTTCTTCTTCTTCTTCTTCTTCTTCTTCTCTTCTTCTTCTTCTTCTTCTTCTTCTTCTTCTTCTTCTTCTTCTTCTTCTTCTTCTTCTTCTTCTTCTTCTTCTTCTTCTTCTTTCTTCTTCTTCTTCTTCTTCTTCTTCTTCTTCTTCTTCTTCTTCTTCTTCTTCTTCTTCTTCTTCTTCTTCTTCTTCTTCTTCTTCTTCTCTTCTTCTTCTTCTTCTTCTTCTTCTTCTTCTTCTTCTTCTTCTTCTTCTTCTTCTTTTCTTCTTCTTCTTCTTCTTCTTCTTCTTCTTCTTCTTCTTCTTCTTCTTCTTCTTTCTTCTTCTTCTTCTTCTTCTTCTTCTTCTTCTTCTTCTTCTTCTTCTTCTTCTTCTTCTTCTTCTTCTTCTTCTTCTTCTTCTTCTTGGAGGTGGAGGTTCATTGGATGAGCTGGTGAATCATTCTCGTGGAAAAGAGTTTTTTCCTGGGTTTTCAGAGGGGTTGCCCCCCAACTTTGGGGGGCAGCTGAAATCTGAAATCCCTGTGCATCCAGGGAGACATCTCCCATCCAGCTGCACCTTCGGGTGAGGAAGATGTCAGTGGATGAAATTTCAAAGTCGCTGAATGGAGTTTCTGCCGAGCATATGGCAATGGACGCTCAGGATGGAAAACAGCCTCGGTTATGTGAGTTAAAAGGGGACCCTGCACACCCTGAAGGGGTAGATGAAGACCCTAGTTTATCAGGGGAGGGTCTTCCCTCCAGAAGTCTATTAAAAAGTCACCCCCAAACCCATTGGGAAAGGGAGGGAGGGACCGTGAAAAAGGCCCCCCCTGCTGAGGCCTTCCAGTCTGATGGATCCCCGGCCTGTAGTAGTCTGCTTACCCAGGAAACCCAAGAGGACGGAAGGGTATGGAAAGACGCTACTAAGGAGCGGATGTTTTCATTTGGGAAAACTGCTGAGGCCTTCCAGTCTGCTGCATCCCCAGCCTGTAGTAGTCTGCTTGCCCAGGACACCCGGGAGGATGGAGGGCTTTGGAAAGGCGCGGCTCAGGAAGGGATGCTTTCATCTGAGGAAGCTTTTATAGACTCATTTCAAAGTGTGGGCCCTGTAGTTTCAGCAGAGGAGCTGCCTGATCTTACTCCTTCTTTTGAAACCCCGAACGAAGCAGAAAGAAAAGAGGGCCCTTTTGGACAATATTTAAAGTGCTCCTCTACAGTAAGAGAAACAGGATCGATCCCAGACCTGAGACTGGATCTGACTGTTGTTGATGAATCCTGTGGGTCTCCCCTGTCCCTGGGACCCACAAGAAATGGTGCTGAGGCTAAGAGGGATAAATTTATGAAAATTAAAAAGAAAGCCAAGTGGACAGACTGGGCTGAATGGAAAAGAGACCGATCCCCTCTTAGTGACAGAGATGGAGAGATGAGTTCTGCATATTCCCCTCTTGTGTCGGGGGAGGAAGATGGGGAATTGCAATCTAAGGAAGGAGGGGGGAATGACTTTTATGCTGACACAGAGGAGGACTATTTCTGCTCAGATGAAGATGGCAGGAAGTCTCGCAAAAGGGGCAGGGGACAAAAAGAGCCCAAGAGGTCCAGGGAAAAAAAGATTATGGATCTTTGGACCCAACAATTAAACAAGGACTATCGTGAATTTCAAGACTGGCTGTGTGAGCCCCCTTGGGAAGAAGATGACTTGCTGAAGCTTTGGGGTTTTGTAGTTTACCGTATGGATTACAATCGCATCGACTTGAAATGTGTCCTTAGGAACTGGACCCAGAAAAAGCATTTTGACTCTTTGTCTTCTCTACAACAAGAGATTGTAGATTTCATGATGGGGAAAGATTTTGAAGACAAAGAAAGGGGACACTATGTAAAAACCTTGACTCTCAGTCTTTTGGAACGACTTTTGAGAAGAAGGAAATCAAAAGTTTGCGATGTTCTGACCCCAGATTGGTTAACAGAATCTCAACTGGTCAGGCTTTTCTCCAGACTGGAAAATTACTGGCATGGTAAAGGTAGTGGATTGGGAACAAAGGACACTGGGATGAGAGGGAACTGGGATACCTCAGCTATGCGATTTCCACTGTTGACTGTGGAGGAGATGGCAGATTGGATGAAGTGCCTGAAGGAAGCTTTGGAGGGTCGTGTCCAGAGAAAAATGGATGGCTTACAGTTGCTGGAAGCTGGAGGGTTAGGGCCTGGACTGGAGCAGTGGAAAGGACTCGCCTCAGAGAAGGAGAGCCAAAGGAGGTGGCAAGATGAGAAGTTGGGAGAGATAGCTGGATTTGATGGAAAGGGGGTCTCTTCTCTGGTTGAGCCTGTGCAAGCGGGTCAGGTGATGGAAAATGTTCAACAGAATTTGGAGGCGGGGGAGGGGTCACCCTTGCTCTTTTCAGAGGGAGATGAGGGAAGGGATGAAGGGGAACAGGAAAGTAAGGAGGGTAGGGAGATGGAATACCAAAAAGAAGGGGGTGGAGAGGGAGGAAAAGACGGAGAACCAGTTCTGGGTGAGGTTTGTCCCATGCCAAGTCCTTCCTCTCCACCGAGGAAGAAAAGGGGGAAAGACAGGAAAGGAACAGAAAGCAGACCAGCTGGCCATACTCTTGGCCATATAGATGTCACTGGAGAGGGAAGGGACAATGGAAATGAAACAGGGCAGGTAGAGGACTGTCAGGAGGGGGCTGGGGAGAAGGACAAATCAGGTACTGGTCCCCCTCTGGATTCATTTCAAATGAAAAGAACAGAGGCTAAGAGGAAAGAGGTGGATGAAACTAGACCAGACTCTGACAGACAAAAGACTGGACCTAAAAAAAAACTGACCTGGACTAGGGGGAAGAAGACTTCTGAAACAGGCCTTGAGTTGGAAGCGGGTGGAGGGACGGGAGGACTGGAACTGGAGGAAGGCTTCCCTAATGTGGGGGGTGGAGGTGTTGTACAAAGAAAGGGGAAGACCCTCCACCCACCAGGCCTAACAGATCTTTCTGTGACACATGCTAGCCTGGGCAAAGGCACGAGTCTCCACGAGGATACGCTAATCACTGAGGAAAGGGGAAGGAATGAAGGAATTCAGACGGAAGCTAGGAATTTGGCTGGGGTTAGAGGGAGGCCTCCCAGGATGAGTTACGCTTCTGTGGCTACATCTGGAGTGGGAAGATGGGGTGGTGGTTTGGGTGGGAGGAGGGAGGATTTGGGAGATGTAATACAGGACGAAGAAATGTTAGATGCTTACTACCAGAGTCTGCCAGAGGAACGGGATGAAAGGCAGAGATATGTAATAAGATTGAGGTACCGAGGGGTGGAGGAGAAGAAGGCCACAAGGGAATATGTGGAGGAAACTATCATGCTGAGGTTGTTGAACTACCCACTTTCCGATGTGTTAGCCATTATTGTGCCACCTGGGATGAGGGAGATTGATATCTGTTTTCCTAGCGAAAGGAATTACCAAAGGTTCTGGGACCGATGTAGGCTGGCCCTGGTGAATGGCGATAACCCCTTGGTTGAATATGATGTGGTGCCCCTTTTCAGGGGGGAAACAAAAGTTGTGACGGTGGCTTTTAGGACAACGGTGATCCCAGAACAAGATGTGGCTCTGTGGTTGGGCCAATACGGGAAAGTTCTGATGGCCCCCCAGAAGAAAACAGATAGTAAGGGAGTTTGGACAGGAGAATTTAGAGCTGTGGTTGCTTTGGAGAGAACTGGAATAGGGGGAACCTTTAGGCACTTACCCAAATATTTCTTTCTGGGAGTAGATCGGGGCTGTACACGATATGCTGGCCAACCCATGGCATGTTTTCAATGTGGTGCCTTTGATCATATCCGAAGGGACTGTATCACTCCCTTATGTTCCAAGTGTGGGGTGAGGGGACACTCCACTCTACGTTGCATTAAGAGGGTGACTTGTAATCTGTGTCGGGAGGTGGGGCACCCATACGCTTGGTGTCCAAGCTCCTTCTACAATATAAAGGACCCAGGGAGATTGAGTGAGGCGTTAAAGAGGGCAGAAGAAGGATTGCGAAAAGACTCTGAGCATGAAGTGGGAGGGAGATCAGCAGGGAGGAAGGAGGCAGAGGAAGGTCTGCAAAAAGACTCTGTTTCTGAGATAGGGAGGAGATTGGGAATGAGGACAGAGCCAGGAGAGGCCTTGCAGGCTGTGCGACTTTCGGAGGTATCACCTGGCTCAGAGGAGGGAAAAGAGGAATGGCAGGTGGCAGGAAGGAAAAAGCGGAATAAAAATGTCCGAATAGCAGGAAGGAGAGGATCGGAAAGGGGGAATGTGAATCTCAGTAATTCTTTTGCTGTGTTAGCTGAAGAGGAAGGCCGAGAGGAACTGATGGAGGTAGGAAATGATAGAGAGGAAGTAATAGGAGAGGGAGGGGAAAGAGAAATCAGGAAAGAGTCGGCAGGTGTAAAAAAGTATAGTAAAATTCAGGCTACACAGGAGGAAAGATCAGAGGTTGAAGGTTGGAGTAAGGGATTACGGGAGCTCACCTATGAGGAATTGAAGGTGGCAGAAGAGGATCTTTATAGGAAGAGAGAACTGGGTGTCAAAAGGATAATAGAAATAAAGGAAAGTTATAATATGGAGGAAAGGTTTATCCCTACAGAGAAAGATAGAGAAGAACTTCGAACAGTACACCAGAAAGACAGATTGTATACAATTAAGTTGCAAGTGGTGGAGGAAGAAAAGGAGAAGGCTTTGGAGGAGGGGAGGAGAGTGGTGGGAACGGAGGAGATGGAAATAATGTTTGCAGGGTCTTTGGGGGATCCCGGGGGGAATGGTGCATCAGGGTGTCAGGAGGATGGGGGAGGGAATCAGGTTCCTCCCAGTGTGTCCTCTAACACCGACCCACCTACCCACCTTACGCCGGAGGTCAGTTTGCATTCTGACTCCAGAGAAGGGATGGGAACCTCACCTAGTAGGACTACACCTCACTCTGACAGTGAGGGGGTAGAATCAGAGACAGGAGTAGAATCAGGTTCAGAATTAGATTCTGAAATGGAATCTGCGGTGAATGAATTAAAGTGATGCATTGTGGATTTTTTAATGCAACAAAATGGATAGTAAGGACCAGAGCATGGGTGCAGCTTTTTCGCTCGCTACGTGGAACGTCCACGGTTTGAGGCAGGCGAAGAGATCTAGAGAACTATTGTCTTCTTTAGCCTCTTTAAATGTGGATGTGGTGGCAGTACAGGAGACCAATTTCATCTCTGAACAAGACAGAAGCAGGGCACAAAAAGTGTGGACCTGGGGACCATCCTTGTGGTCGTATAATGAAACGGGAAGAGGAGGAGTAGGGGTGTTATTTCGACAGAGACATGATTTGAAGATCGTCAGGAAGGTGGAAGCAGCACCAGGGCATCTTCTTGTGGTGGATTTTGATTTGGAAGCATTTAGCCCTAAAGGAGTAAAACAAGCATTTTGTTGTCGCCTGTGCATATTGTATGCTCCAGTGAATGCTAAGTTAAGGAGAGAACTGTGGCAAACATTGAAGGACTATACAAGGACGGGGAGGAAAATGATAGTGATGGGTGATTTTAATAACAGAAGCCGGGTGGCTGACAGATTTGCAGTGGTTCGGACAAGGACAAAAGAAAGGTTGATAGGAGGAGAACACCCTTTAACAGCAGAAGAGAAAGAGTTAAACCAGATGTTGGCACAAGATCTCGGTTTGAGGGATGTTGGCTTGGAGAGAGAGAATGAACTGGAATATTTTCCAATATGGGAAAAGCGGGCATTTCACAAAAATTTCCCAAAAGTGGATGGGGTCTCCTATACGTTTTTTCATCCGCTGTTTGCCAGTCGCATAGACAGGGTGTGGGCCGTAGAGGAACTTTGCCCTGAGCGAGTAAAAGTGGTGCTCACCCCTTGGTCAGATCACGGACTTTTGGTGGTGCATTTGAGAAAAGGAGAAGCAGTCCCTCAAGGCAAGCCTGGCTGGAGGATGCCTGTGGTGCTGTTAAGGAACGTTTTCTGTAAGGAGGAGCTTGAAAAAGATTTGAAGACTATGTTGGCGATCAGAAAAGGGGAAACAATGGAGATAGGTTGGTGGGAAGGAGTGAAAAAAGAGCTCAGGAGACGAGCGACAGGGCTCCAAATGGGGGCAGACAGGAGGGACCTGAGAAGGTACCATGAGGCCTTGTACAGATATCTGAGGGCCCATTCTTTGATGTCTCAAGGATTTCCCGTGGAAGCCAGGAGAGTGAGGGATTTGAAACAGGAACTTAGAGAGTTTCAGCAATTGCAAAGGAAGAAGAGGATGGAAGCAGAACAGGCTAGGACCAGGGGCCCGGTGATAGAAAAAGGGGAATGGGAAAAAGACAGGATGCCAAGGGGGAAACGGGAATGCATGGCTGCGTTACGTGACCCCCAAACGGGCGAACTGAGTTCAGATCCACAAGCTATCTTGGAGGTGGTGGGACGTGCTTATGAAGATCTGTATCGAGGGAAAGTATTAAATGCGGAGGAGATGGAAGGATTCTTGAAGAAAGTAGACAAGCATAGGTACGGTGAACTTTCAGAGGAGGAAGTTCTAAACATGACTGCTCCCATCTCTCATGAGGAAGTGGCAGCTGCTGTGGCAGAAGGCAGGTCTAACTCTACTCCAGGACCCGATGGGGTGCCTTATGCGTATTACAAAGAATTTAAGGAGCCCGTGTCAGAAATCTTGGCGGCTTGTTTCAATCATGCTCTGCAGAAGGGAGAACTTGGAGATACCTTTTACAAAGGAACTCTGGTTCTGTTGCCTAAAGAAGGAGATCTGGCTAATCTGGCTAACTGGCGACCTATAACCTTAACTAATGTAGATTATAGGTTGCTGGCAAAGGTGTTGAATAGAAGGTTGACTAAGGTAATGGGAAAATTGGTGGCGAAGGGTCAAACGTCATCTGTCCCCGGGAGAAAGATGACAGAATCCCTGGGAATCATTCGGGAATTTTTTGAAGGAGCAGGACAGTTCAGGGAAGAAAGAACTCTCCTGCAGATGGACCAGTCCAAGGCCTTTGATAAGGTGGACCAAACCTATCTATGGAGGGTGCTAGAGTTGAAGGGAGTTCCGATGCAATTTGTGGCATGGCTGAAAAATCTGTACAGTCGGGTCACGGTGCAGCCACAGGTGAATGGATGGAAAGGGGCAGAGATCCCCATTCGTTCTGGGTTGCGTCAGGGCTGTCCGCTGAGTGCAGCACTGTATGTGCTGGCATTGGATCCACTTTTGACACTGATAGAACAAGACAACCGGATCGGGGGATTCCTACCTTTTAGGAGGGACCTCGATGGTAGGGAGGCAGATAGGAAAATCAAATTTGTTGCCCACGCTGATGACGTTTATGTTTTTACATCGGGAGAGCAGGAGTTGGATCCAGTGAAGGAATTATTAGAGGGTTATGGGAAGGCTTCCGGAGCTCTCATCAATGCCACAAAAAGCAGAGTGTATATTTTGGGTGGAAAGACTGGAGAACTCAGGGGAAAGACACTAAAAGAAGCTTTGAATGGGGATGGAGACAATATAGGTAGCAGGCAAAGTTCAGTCAAGATCTTGGGCATCCTGTTCACTGTTGACCCCAATGGATGGGAAGAGAATTGGAAAAGGTGGGAAGAGGGGGTGGAGAACCGACTGGAGAGGTGGAAACCCTGGAGGCTGAGTCTCTACAAGAAAGTACAGTTCTTCAAAACTTATTGTATACCGGTGGCAAATCATGTGGCGGCTGTGTATCCCCCTCCTCAGAAACTTATGGATAGGGTGATGGGAAGAGTTTTTGTTTTCTTGTGGGGAATGAAGGTTTTCCCTCTCCCTAGGGCAGTGGCGTACCGCTCGGTAAAAGAAGGTGGGTTAGGGTTGCCGGCTCTCGGACCTCTTTTCCTAGGTGCCTTTTTGGCCAATAACTTGAAACAGAAGACTAATGAGGGAGAATCCCGACTGATCGGTGTGCAAGGTGACCTATGGCAAAGCAGAGGTTGGGGGAAACAGTGGTGGGAGGAGGAACTCCGTTCTCCCAGATTGACCAGTGCTTCGAAAATGGGAATGAGGCCGTACGTTAGAGATATGGCAGAGGGAGTCAATCGTTGGGCGGTGAGGGCAAACACACTTAAGATTGCAGATACAGTGAGGGAGTCAAAACGGGTTATTTACACTGAGGCCGTAGAGGAAAGAATCGCTAGGCCATTCAGGGAGAAGTGGGCTTCTAAAACTGATCTGCCGGAATATCTGCAGCCAGGGGAGGAGGACTTGTCTGTGTTTAAAGATGGGAATATACCCCTCTGTCTGTGGGAAACAAGGTGGAGGGCATATCATCAGGTACTTAATGTAGGAGCGACCTACCCATGGAAAAAGGAAGAGGAGCAGCAGTGCAGGAGGATAAGATGCCAGAATGTTAGAGGTGGGATAACAGACCAGAAACCCCCGAGAGAAACCTGTTCGCATTTTGCAAATGAATGTCCTTCATCGCAAGAAGTTTGGGGAGCTCTGGCAAGTAAATTGGACTGGCCTTATTTAAAGGAACAGAAAGCAGAGACGATTCTATCGGGGACAGAGCCAGGAAAGGGGTGGAAGGGGCCGAGAAAGAAAGGGAAACTGGAGAACTGGAAAGTGCCCTGGTCCTTGGTTCGATTAATCAATCTGTTTGCCTTAAGCGCTCTGATGTTCCAAAGGGGACAGGAAGGGAAGACGGGAAAGGTGGCAGATCCCAAACAAACGGTGGGCAGTTTGGTGGCAAGGCTCAGAGTATATGCTGAAAGAATGATGGTGAGACAGAAGGAACCCGACAGATACAAATGGTGGCAGTGGTTGACAGAAAGAAATTTGGGAATAACTTAGAATGTTAAAAGTTAAGTTTCATGTAAATGACAGTATAATTGTAAATATCGTTGTTCTTTTGGTATTGTATATAATGTATATTTCCTTCCACAATCACTATATATGTAACTATGTTTACTGAGCTATGTAACTATATTTTTTCAAGTTTTTGAAAGTGATGACAAGTTTATGTAGTTCACCTTGACAGATGGCTCTGTAGTAAGAATTTTATCAATAAAAAATTTCCTTCTAAAAAAAAAATTTCCTTCTTCTTCTTCTTCTTCTTCTTCTTCTTCTTCTTCTTCTTCTTCTTCTTCTTCAATAAAAAATAAAGCATTATAATAGTATTTATTACAATAATGCAGTAAACAAATGCATTATCACCAGTAATTTTGTAATTTTGCAATGTCAATAAACAATCCAATATTCTAAAACAGCTAAATCATACAATTAAACTCTATGACTCACCCACCTCTCAAAACCATCAATTCAAATAGAAATGAGTTGGATGTTTGCTGAAAAGTGAGCAGAAAAGGTGCCACTGGCAGTCCTAGAGAAGAGAAGGCCTTATCCCTTGTGCTTATTTGTCAAACATCTGACAGCAAAGGGCCTCTGAAACTGACCTCCATGCTCAGGCAAGTTTTTATAGAACAAGGTAGTTACACTCTTGTTTTGAAATCAGATGTCGAGACCTTGGCATTCCAGCAATATGTCCTAGTTTTTATACTACAGAAATCAAATCAAACCCCATATATTATAGCAAGAATTGTGGTGCCACTAGGGAATTTCAAATGGGGGTGACAGCTGGCCTTATTCAATGAGTTGAAAATGTTGTTGTTATGTACAGTACTGGGTTTTCAAGTTAAGTGATGTATTTAAGGAGTGGTTTTACCAGTTTTACTCCCCCAGTTCGAAACCCAGACCACTTGTATCCTAGTCTGTCATTATATCTACTGCACAACACTGGGTATCTTTAGCTTAATTAAACAGTTGTACAGTTTAATCTTCCATCTTCAACTGGATCATAAAAACACACAAATCTCATGCTATCTGGACCTTTCTTCTGATGTATTTAGATCTATAATACAGTATCAGCATTGCCTCTGTTCACAATGTACCTTTGTTTAAGCTACTGAAATTGTCCACTTTAATACACCAAAGCTATTTCACATTTTAACATTGCTTTAACAACAATGGTGAGGCATGGTTTATATGCCTGAGTTAGTAGGTAGCTATGACTCATAAACAAAAAAGAATAGAATTAGTGACTTATAATCAGGCATCTGCAAATACTTTCCCATGCTGCTTGTTTCTTCCAGTGTTCCATCTGTAAAGCTTTATTGTCAGTATGGTTTCAAAAACTCCTTTAGTGCATTATTATTATTGTTATCATCATCATCATCATCATCATCATCATCATCATCATCATCATCATCATCATCATCATCATCATCATCATCATCATCATCATCATCATCATCTCTTTCTTCCCCTGCCTGCAAAATGTGCAACTAAATCTCTATCATCTGATTTTAAAATATTTGTGATTCTTATTTATTGCAAAACCAACTCTTTCATTAAGTGTAGCAGCTGGTTTTGTAGGGGAACATGTTGAGTAATGTCTAAATATTTATTTATTCTACATCCTATTTTCACCCATTTCTTCTCCCAGGGGTTAATCTGTATTGGCATGGCATGCTTCCTGAAAAAAATATTAAGAATGAGAGCCGTCCTGAAAAATACTGGCTCACAGGCCAGCTCAGAATCAATATTAATTTGGCAAATATTAAAAGTAAATGTTTTAAATATTAAAAGTAGATAGTATCAAAGTTACAAGCATAAAGCCTTTACTAACATTAGTAGTATCTATATATGAATAAACGAACAAGCATATTTTTCAGCTTGAAAGTAAGTTTGTATAATCTTAGTATCACGCGAAAAATCAAGTACAAGTATATCTTCAGCTGTTTATTTGGTGAAATTAGCTTTTTAAAAAACCCACATCCAAGTCACAAACAGAGGAATAAGAAGTGCTATCTTTTTTAAAGACCTGTCCAGTCCATGTTTGATTAAAGATAAAGAATTGTCAGGAGAGAAGTCGGAGACTTAGACAGCAGATACACAAGTTAGCTGATTGCTGCCTTCCCCACTCAAGTGAAATGAACTGCATTTCTGTTTAAATTATACAGTCATTTGGAATTTGGCATCTGTACATATAAATCATCATATACAATTTCATTAAAATCTTGGCTTTCTTTTGTCCTCCTTTTTGCTGCTATAGATGTGTCTATTGTTGATGTATGATTGGCAGTCTTATTCTTCTGGTAAGAATGTTAATAGTGTGAGATTAGGTCTGCACATGATTCTTTTGATTGCTCTTTTTAAGATGCTGCCAATTGCAGTCTTTTCTGTACCCTGTAACAGTTTTGAATGTTGTGCATTGCCTTTGGCACCAAGTACTATGAGTCTTTAGAATCTCCTGGACAGCAAGGAGAACAAATAGGTCAATCTTAAAAGAAATCAACCCCAACTGCCCCTTGGAAGGTCAGATAGTGATGATGAAGCTAAAGTACTTTGGACATCAAATGAGAAAAGAGGATTCACTTGAGAAGGACTTGATGGTGGGAACATTTGAGGGCAAAAGAAGAAGGGGGCAGCAGGAAATAAGAAGGCTAGATGGTATTGTGAATGCAATGGGCACAGAGTTGGGCGGGTTGAGAATGATGGTGGAGAATAGGGGTGGCTGGCATGCAATGGTCCATGGGGTCACAAAGGGTCGGAATTGACTGTGTGACTGAACAACAACTATGCAGTGATATCTTTTACAATGGTGGTCATTTCCAGCGCTGTAGTGTCTATTTCATAAGCAAGATGTCCCGGTTTTCCTCAATACAATACGTTTGGATGTTAAACAGTAACAATAGTTACAGATTCCCATGTTCTTCATTATTCTTATTAACCCTGTATCTCTTCAAGATGTGATGTAGCCTTATATTGTACCCTCCGTTCCACTGAATCTGTGTCTTCCTAGCGATTTACTTGAATATAAATGACTAGAACTTGACTTTCATTTATATTCCTACATAGTTTATTCCAACCATTTAATCAGACATCCGTTGTATTTCTCGGTCTTGTTTCGAAAACAAGCTTGCTAATTGTTAAAGCTGATTACTTCCTGATAAGATACATTGTGTTGAATTATTTTCCCCAGTCTTTGTAATTCCATTTGCGTGTTGTGCTGTTGACTGTTTGATTGTTAACAGGTTCTAAAATAATGAAATTAGTTGAGTTATGAATACATGTGCAGCATTAATAGATAACATCTGTGTACAACAGAGTCAAAACTGAGCCAGGCAAACCTTGGGGTTCTGCAAAGGAAGTATAATACAATCCGTCTTCCTTTCTTCCCTTGGGTTGATAATCTGATTTTACTTACTTTTTTTTCTTCAGTATAATTCCCTTTAGATCTATAGGTTCTCCATCTTGTTTTCTCTCTAGGCTGTTCATTAAATTCTGAATAATTGCATATTGAGGCAGAAGTGCTTTTGCTGAAATTCATGCCACATATGCAAGATTATCTTTTTGTATTCTAGATTAATGATTTTGGGAATAAGTCTTTATTCAATGATTAATGCAAATAAGACATTTGGCTCCCCAAAAATACGTTTGAATTGGTGATGTCTGTGCCTGTGCTTATTTTCACATAGTATGACTGTCAAAGGCTTACAAATCTGTCATGAAAACAACTAAGATTATTTTGCCATTTTCAAGAGAGATGGTCAGTAAGATCCGTGTTATGCCGTTGCAGGGTGCCTGGAATTATGTGGTTACCAGAGATCTTTGGGAAGGTTCCTGGAGTTATCTGATTGTGAAATAGTCCAAACTAGGCTCAGTTGCTCTCTAGTGTCTTGACCCATTTATTGAGCTGTATCAGCATTTTACTATTCTGGAAAAAAAGTGAGCTATTATTCCCCAAAGTTCCCACTGAAATAAACGTGCTAGTCTGAAAGAAGCCACAATATTTTTTTTCTTGCTTGTTTTGTTTTCAAAACAGCAGTGTTAAACTGCTGTACTGCGGCCAAAACGGTGCTCACAGTCTGAGTTCAATCTTGACGGGGATCCAGGTTGACTCAGCCTTCCATCTTTCCAGGGTTGGTAAAATCAGTACCCAGCATGTTTGGAGCAAAATGATAATTACTTTGTGAACTGCCCAGAGTGTGCAGAAAGTGCTATGAGTGTTATAGAAGTGAAATTGCTGTTGCTTGCTATTTATTCTTCCTTTTGATTTTGAGATTGTGAGGAACTAATTAGTGTGAAACAACAGCTAAAGGGATGATTTGGGATGAAGGAAATATTTCTTCCCACCTGTGGATTCTGTATGACATTGGGCTTGGGATTACAACTGTGTGACCGTCATTGTACAGGCTAGGATAGAGTCCTTGTGTCATCTCAGGCCTGGCTTGCTAGAACTCCTGACTGCAATCTGGGGTGCCAAATCTTTTCATTACCCTTTGCCTTATTTTACTGTTTGTTTAGGTTTCAGCTTTCCTTTCTCTTCTTCCTCAGTTAAGTACTTGCCTCTTTTATTACTTAGCATCCATGTTGCTGAACAAAACTGAAAATGCTTACCATATTTTTCGGACTATAAGACGCACTTCCCCCCCCCCAAAAAAAAAGGGGGGGTTGAGGTTGCGTCTTATGGTCCAAAGATGGAGCTTGGCGCAGGGGCGCCATGGCTGGGAAGCTGACCAGGGACTCCCCATCCAGCCACGCCACCACTACAGGCGCAGGAGCAGCGTGGCTGGGAATGCGAACGGGGAGCCCCTGGTCGGCTTTCCAGCCATGTCACCACTGCACTGCCATCAGCTCTTGGCTTGTGGGGAGGAATGGGTGATCAGCTGGCCCCCCACCCCAAGCCAAGCACCAATTATGTGCTGCCATCAGCGCTTGGCTTGTGGGGAGGGCAATGGGTGATCACCCGTCCCCCCCCCCCACAAGCCAGTCGCGTGCTGCCTTCGGCGCTTGGCATTTGTGTGTGTGTACTAATTTGCTCCAAAACCAGCTGTGAGTTCCCCACGTACCTTGTCTTAAAGCAGAAGTGTCTTGTTTTACTGTGTTTCTGCTGTTACAATGCCAAATTTTTCCAGCAAAATTAAAGGAATTAAAGGGATTCCAGCAGCTGGAGCACATGAGGGCCAATAAATGTCTGATAACATTACCACCACCCCCTCCCTAGTTTGGTCCATGGGCTATCAGTTACCTCCTAAGGGCTCAAGTGCCACCAGAACGTGAATTATACACTTCCTCTCATTTCATCCAACTCTTCCTCCAACTAGGGAAGCTGTGCAAAGCTAAAAAATTGTTTTGGGACTGATGAGTATTAACAGGCTAAGCCTCCCTCTATATACAAGGTAGGTACTGTGGGACAGGGAAATCTGCTGATCTGAAGGGAAGTGGAAGGTTGATTTTTAATGGTTTATCATTTGGCTGTGAATGATCAAATTTTTTAGGAGCTGGCAATATCCGTGGAAACGCAGGTGGTGTTGGTTATTGGGAGTGCCTTTTATTTACTTTGCCTAATACGCCAGCTGTGTCCCCACTTGGAACAGCTAGACTTTTGCTAAATCCATTCTTGCCAGTCTGATAAGAACCACCATTTGGAGGCCCTTCAGCATATTCCCTAAGAGTAGAGTGAGGTATGTAGAATTCCTGGAGAGGTTGAACCGGTGTTTTGATTGCTTGAATACTTGTTTGGTTGTTGGTTTGCTTTTTGCGGTTAAATTAAAAAGGCTAGCTGTACTGTTCTGAGCATTTCGAATATGAAGACTGTAAAGGAAAACCTACGTTACGCTATGGCAGATGTAAGACTAGTACCGGTAGCTCTGTGGTATTACCTTCTAAAGGCCCATCGAGTTTGAATACCAAAATGTTTTCATAGTGGGTGGGTTGGTGGTGTTTGTGCTAAAATAAATGACTTTGCTTTGCCATGCAAAACAGATCAATTCAGGTGTGTTGAGTGCTTCAAGTGAATCAATACATCAAGCTTGGGGAGCTTTGGGGCTTCCACAGATTATATGGGACCTCCCAAAAGTGCCACAAAAATGGAATTGGATGTAGCTGGAAGTCTGCTTTGGTTTTTGGAAAAATAGTATTTTTGATAAATGTTGCAGGAGGGGGTGGTTGAAACTTATTTATAAGATGATTCATTGCTCTTGAAGGCTTCCAGCAGCTGCAGTTCACCTTTGGGAGTGCAAAGGTGTAGTGTGCTTAAGAAGTCTTGAAGGTTTTTAAGTCCCTAGAGCAGGGGTGCCCAAACTATGGCCCGGGGACCAGATCCGGCCTTGACACCAATTCATCTGGCCCACGAAAACCCTTGTCACTCCCAGAACCAGAAGTAAAACGTGCCCATACGGGTGTGTTTTATTTCTGCTTCCGGGAGCAACGAGGGCTTCATGCACCAGATGAACTGGTTCAGGGGCCAGATCCAGGCTGTAGTGACCAGCCCCTTGAACCACGTGGCCAGTACCGTTGTACCTCGCTTAAAGAGTTTAATGTGTTCCACAGAATTCCTCTTTAAGCAAAACACCATTGTAAGAGACCAGTTGTGATGGGGGGGGGGATTGCGAACCCCGATTTAGTTGTTAAGCAAGTTTTTGGTTAGTTTTATTTGTTAAGCGAACATTCAGAGAAAATTCTGCTCTTTAAGCGAGTTACTCTTTAAGCGAGGTGCTCTTTATGCGAGGTTTGACTGTACTCCCTCCTGTAGCAGAGAGGATAGCATAATCTTAGCAACGCATAGGGTTTTTACTTCCTTGCCCAACTATGGTGAAAGTGGCTGGGTGGAATGGAAAACAGTAATACCTCCCCAAATCTAGGTGATAAGCTGACTGTGTTGCCTTGAAAAGATAAAACATTTATTGAACAACTGGTCTGTAAATGCAGTCTGCAGCATACAGTTTTATGTCCTTGTGTCTCCTGCTAAACTGGTGAGATGAGATGGAAATAACATATAAATGTGTTTTATAAAGTAAGTTTCCAATCCATTACCTTTTCTAAGAACTGGATCAGTTACATCCTCAGAGTCTAGATATTTTCTAGGAACTGTAATCATCTTACCTGAAAAGATTCCCGAGCTAATAAGAGGTAGATACAGTCAAACCTTGCATAATGAGTGTTTTGCTTAGCAAAAAACTCGCATAACGAGTAAGTTTTTCACTAAGTGGTCTGACTCGCATAACGAATTTTTTGCTATGCAAGTCGGACTTTTCCCTATGGAAAAACTTGCATAACGAGCATTTCTATGGGGAAAACTTGCATAACGAATTTTTTTGCTATGCAAGTTTTCCCCATAGAAATGCTCGTTATGCGAGTTTTTCCATAGGGAAAAGTCCGACTCGCATAGCTAATTTTTTGCATAGCGAGCAATATCGCAGAACGAATTACATTCGTTATGCGAGGTATGACTGTATATGAATTTGATATACATACTGTATTACAGAGAGGAAATTTAGTGCAGACATTAATGACAACTTACATAAATGTTTGTGTTGCATCTGAACTGGCCATGTGGACTGTGGTCAATTATACACTTAGTGCTGTATAATATTATAATTGTATTAAAATATATAAATCAGTAATTGAAAAATAAATCCATGGTGACAATAGTGTCAAGTGGATTTAAACTATAAATACCAATTGAAAGAGCCCACAAAGACTAAACCATACTAAGGAAGAAATTCAGTGAATGTCTCTCTAAATAAATGCATTTTTAACATCCTCCTAAAGACCTGGAAGAACATTGCCTGATGAATTTTTAATGGGAGACCATTACAGATGGAAGGCATCACCATTGAGAAGACCCTTTTTTTGGTTGCCTCTTCTTCTGGCCTCTCTGGGGGTGGCTACTTTCAATTGAGAGTTTTGAGAGTCCCCTGGACAGCAAGGAGAACTAATAGGTCAATTTTAGAAGAAATTAACCCTGACTGCTCCTTAGAAGGTCAAATAGTAAAGATGAGTCTAAAGTACTTTATGAAGAGAAGATTGAGAAAGCCTTGATGCTGGGAAAGGTGGAAGGCAAAAGAAGAAGAAGGCGGCCAAAAAATGAGATGGCGGGATGGTATTAGAGACACAATGGGTACAGAGCTGAGCGAGTTGAGGAGGATGGTGGAGGACAGAAGTGCCTGGTGTACTGTGGTCCATGGGGTTGCAAAAGGTCAGAATCGACTGTGCGACTGAACAACAAAAATCTGAGAGGATCTCAGTTGGAAGAGTCACTGTGCCATTTATCAAGGTCCCAAATCAAAGAGAGCCCTTGTCAGGATTTGCAGTAGCTATGCTAAGTCCTGCAGGACTGGACCCTCACCCTGCTGCAGCTCCAGATCAACATAGACTCTACTTGGAGACCCTGGGTGGCTTAGCTATATAAGAACTGGCCCTGCCTCCCAGAAGTTGCTCCTCAGCAAAGGAGGTTAGCAGACTTGCAATTCCTTGGCTCCTGGATCTTCTGCCTTGTTCCTGGTTTTTAGAAGATCTCCATTCTTGTTCATAATTCCTGCTTCTGAAGACTTCTTCCCAGTCCCTGGTTCTTGTGGACTGTTGCTGTGACTTGTCTGGGTCCTTGCTCCTTGAACTTTATCCTTGCCTTGTGTGGTCAGGAATCTTCTGTCCAGATATGGGCAGAGCTGGATAATCTGATTCAACTGATGGAAAGCAGCCAATATCTGTAAGCTCCAGATCAAGGATGACACTAGATTTTGTACCTTATTTCTAAGTGTAAGGGTGACATTATCCAGCTTAGGGAGGTTTCCACCCACCTGGGCAGGATTTGTCCTCACCAATAGAACCTCTGTCTTGTCAGGATTCATCTTCAGCCGTTTTGCCCCATCCTAGCTCCAGTTAGGAATGGCTCCAGGGCCTTGACAGCCTCTATTGTTGAGATGGAAAAGGAAAAATATTGCTGTGTATCATCAGGATTTTTGCTATCTAGATTTCCCCTAAATTGTGTTAGATATTTAAGTTCAACAGTGAACCATACTGGCAATTGGGGTTAAAATGGAGAAGAAGTTTAAGAGTGATCATGTCAATGGTCTGGGCCAACTCTGCATGCCATTTTTCAGCCAAGGTCCCAACAAGATCACCAACCCATTTGGCTGCAAACCTTCCCAAAGTAGACTGCAAAATAATTGGGTCTATCAACCTGTGAAGGTGGACCACCTTAATTGGTCCTCTCTCCCCATTCTCAAGGGAAAAGGGAAATTTTTGGGGGAAAGTAGAATCAGGAGGACATACGAAGAATAATCCTTTTTGAACACCTTACCTTTTACTTCCTCCCCCAATCTAGGTCACTGCAACTTTATTTAATTCCCATTGGAGTCAGTGGGGAATAATTGATCATAACTAATTTATCCAATCAGTTTCCATGGGACTCATGCTTAAACTAAAAATTTGGACTCAGCCCTAAGGTGCATTGAATATCTCAAAAAAAAAGAAGAAGAAGAAGAAGAAGAAGACATTTGTATACTGAGGTTTGGTAATAAGTGCATGTATTTTGTTAATAATATGCATATGTATTTAGGGCATTTAGTAGTCTGTTATTTAGATAAACAGATTAGTTACATACAAGTTTTCAAGCAAGGAACAGTCCTATAAGCAGATCATTTGGAACATGTTATGTAATAATGCCAAAGGAATAGTGCTGGAACAAATCAAATTGGTCATGGGATGGAGTGGATGACTCTTGGGGTCATTTCAAATTGCCAACTCTAGGTAAAGGTAAGGGCTCTTCCAAATACCACATGACCTAAAATAGGCCACTTTTTGACCCTACCCTACCCCCTCTGTGACTTTCCATGACCTTTGACCATCACCCCCACCTAAATCATGTGGTTTGAAGATAGATCGTGGCCAGCTGGATGTGAAAAGCAATGATAATTTTGGAGTCATGTGACTTCACGCCGAACCCCCTCCCCCCGTGACTTTCCATGACTTTTGGTTGACCCCCTCCCCCCTTAAAATGGTCACGTGGTATTTAAACGACCCCTAAAGGTCTCCATTGCTCAAAAGCCAGTCAGAATTGATTCTAAGGGGTGGTGTTCATCTCCATTTATAGCAAAAAAGCCAGTGGTGTCTGCATCTGCAGATATTTCTCTGGTCATGTGGCAGTCATGAATAGACACCAGAGTGTACAGAACACTGTTACCTTCCCACCGATGTGGTACCTACTTATCTACTTGCAATTTCTTGCTTTCGAACTGCTAGGTTGGGAGGACCTGGGACGGAGACAGGCGCTCACTCCACCATGGAGTACTTGGGTCTCGAACTGCTGACCTGCCGACCTTCCAGTCAAGTTCAGCGTCTTGACCACTAAGCCACCACAGTCCCTTCCCAACTCTACACTTCTGTTATTCTAAAGGCCCCTCTCATCCAGCATTCAGTTGCCATAGTGACCCGATTTCTCTGTGAAGCAAACAAAACAGACCGTTAACGCCATAGCAGTTTCCTGTTTCTATTCCCTAAGAAGGCAAGAGGGAATAGTGCCTCTTGGTACTAGTGCTAATTCATAACCAATGTTTTTAAAAGCCCTTTTTGCAGCTAACACTTACTGACACTTCTTCCATTCCCTGTTTCCTTTCGTTTCTGTCTCTAGAATCCCACTCAAGTTGGTACGGCTCTTCAGGTTTTCTATAACCTTGGAACACTGAAAGTCACAGTCACAAATGTTGTGGATGGATACTGCACATCTTTGGAGGAAAACATCAGTAACGCCTTGGATATTAAGGTTTTGACTCAACCCTCTCACACAATGGTTAGAGGTACTGTGCTTCTTTTGTCTACCTTATGTGAACAGTGCCTTCTAATCTGACATAATAGCTGCATAAATGGGACATAACATAGTTTTGCATGCTCATATTAGTCTTCATCACATTTTACTGTTTAGAAAGCTGTTTTCTTTTTATGTGATGGAACTGGAAGCTGCAAAGCAGAAAAGTCACATTGAGGTAAATGAGTTGGCCCATTTCCAGCTCATTCTCAGCTCAAATGGATTGTACTCAATATTTCTAGCATGATAGTCTCCTGCTGTCCAGGATTTCAAATCATGTCACCAGCTGGTGTAGCATTGAAACTAATGGAGCAGTTTTTCCTTAGAGCTTCTCAGAGTTAAGTCTCACTATCTAGCAACAGAGATTTTAGAAGGTGCAACAGCACCTTCCTCTTGAGGCGCTTGTATTTTGCTTTTAATTTGAGGTAAAAGGATATGCTATGTTACCGAGCCATTAGGGTAGTGGCGGCGAACCTATGGCCATTACCCCAGCACAGAGTTTGTCCCGCCCCTCTGCCCAGCACCCCAATTAGAGAACTTTCTTCCTCCCCCCAAGCACAGAATTCACCCTGCCCCTCTTTTTGGGCACTTGGCCTCTAAATGGTTCTCCATCACTGCATTAGGGAATCTCAGTTTGCATTGGAAAGCTCTATAAACACAATTCTAAATCTTAACAAGTGAAAGGCAAAGTATTTTTTGCATTTGTCTATACCAGAAGGATTTGGGGCTCTATATAAATAGAGTAAATTTTCATGCACAACATTGCTTAGGATGATGCACATTGGTGTTATCTGATTTCGTCTTCACAGTGTGCTTGGGAGATACGTTAGGTGGAAATACAGCAATAGCGATTACATTTATAAACCACCCCATAGCACTTAGAGAACTCCCTGAGTGGTTCACACAGTAAATATCATTTTGCCCCCAACATGCTGGTTTTAATTTTTCCAACCTCAGAAGGAAGGCTGATTCAACCTTGATCCCATGAAGATCAAACTAAGATTGTGAGCAGAGTTTTAGCTGCAGTACCGCTAATTAACCACCAAGCCATGAGGGATCTCCGAATAGCTCCCTATTCGGAGATCTGTAATTCCCCTATAACAATGGTTCCCAGTGTGGGGCCCATGTCTCACAGGGGGACTTTAATTCTCAGAATACTAAGTCAGCACATTGGCTGATTATTGCTTTGGGGGATTGATTTAGGCTTCTGGGATTTGAGGTCCAAAAACCAAAGGATGGGAAACACTGCCCTACAGGGAAACCAGAACAGGGTGTTTGTAAGCTGTGTTACCTAGCCCTCTGCCTTCTATGCATTGGAAAGAAAGGCTTGTGATAGGATGCTTGTTACACTCGTGAAGTCTCCTGTGCTGTTTAAAATTCCATAGCTCCTTCTACATACTTTCTTTCCTAACCAGTGATAGGTGGCAAGACAAGGTGTTGCTACTATCTCTTCAGATGAGAAATCATGTGATGGTTTGAATGCCTATATAATGCTAATAATTGTTGCAGGACCAGCCAGTGAAGTTCAGGCTCAATAGGGATTCCAGTACCATTAGTGTGCTGAACAAAGGCTTCCTTGGTTAGAGTCCCATTCTCTGCTTGTACATTAACTTTTGTTGTTGTTCAGTCGCACAGTCGATTCCGACCCTCTGCGACCCCATGGACCATTGTCCGCCAGGCACTTCTGTCCTCCACCATCCTCCTCAACTCGCTCAGTTCTGTGCCCATTGTCTCCACAATACCATCTTACCATCTCATTTTTGGCCGCCCCCTTCTTCTTTTGCCCTCCACCTTTCCCAGCATCAAGGCCTTCTCAAGCGAATCCTCTCTTCTCATCTGATGTCCTAAGTACCTTAGCTTCATCTTTACAATTTGACTTTCCAAGGAGCATTCTGGGTTGATTTCTTCTAAGATTGACCTATTTGTTCTCCTTGCTGTCCAGGGGACCCTCAAAACTCTCCTCCAACACCACATCTCAAAGGCATCTATTCTTCTGCGCTCAGCTTTCCTAATGGTCCAGCTCTCACATCCATACATTGCCACGGGGAATACCATTGCTTTGACAATACGAAATTTTGTTTTCAATATGATGTCTCTACTTTTCATTATGCTTCCCAGGTTTCTCATCGCTTGCCTCCCAAGAATCAGTTGCCTTTTTATTTCATGGCTGCAGTCCCCATCTGCAGTGAGTTTTGATCCTAAGAAAGTAAAATCTGTCACTGCTTCTACTTCTTCCCCATCTATTTTCCAGGGACTGAGAGGACCTGTTGCCATGATTTTGGTTTTCTTTATATTGAGTCTCAAGCCAGCTTTTTCACTCTCTTCTTTCAACCTAATCAGGAGCTTCTTTAGGTCCTCCTCACTTTCTGCCATTAGGGTGGTATCATCTGCATATCTCAAATTGTTGATGTTTCTCCCAGCAATTTTGATCCCAAATTGCGATTCCTCCATCCCTGCATTGCGCATTATGTGCTCTGTGTATAAGTTGAATAAGCAGGGTGACAAAATGCAACCTTGTCTTACTCCTTTTCCAAACCACTCCATCATTCCGTATTCAGTCCTAACTGTTGCTTCTTGATTCATGTACAGATTTCTCATGAGGCATATAAAGTGCTCTGGTATTCCCATTTCTTTAATTACTTGCCACATTTTGTTGTGGTCTACACAGTCAAAGGCCTTAGTGTAATCAATGAAACAGAAGTAGACTTGTTTCTGATATTCCTTTGTTTTTTCCATGATCCATCTTATGTTGGCGATGTGGTCTCTAGTTCCCCTGCCTCTTCTGAAACCCGCCTGCACTTCTGGTAATTCTCTCTCCACATGCTGCTGCAGTCTATCCTGTATTATCTTGAGCATCACCTTGCTAGCGTGTGGGATGAGCGCATTTGTTCGATAATTTGAACATTCCTTGGCATTTCCCTTTTTGGGGATTGGAACATATACTGATCTTTTCCAATCTTGTGGCCATTTTTGTGTTTTCCAAATCTGCTGGCATATAGAATGCGATAATTTGATTCCATCATCTTGCAGGGCTTTGAAAAGTTCAACTTGGATACCATCAACTCCACTGGCTTTGTTGTTTACAGTGTTTTTTAGGGCCTTTCTGACTTCACTCTCTAGAATGTCTGGCTCATGTTCAATGTTCTCATCATTGTGATTATCAGGGGTGTTGAGGTCCTTTTTTTAGAGTTCCTCTGTGTACTCTTTCCATCTTTTCTTAATCTCTTCTGCATCAGCTAACTCCTTGCCATCTTTGTCCTTTATCATGGTCATTTTTGCTTTAAACGTTCCCTTGATTTCTCCAATTTTATTGAAAAGATCTCTAGTCCTACCTTTTGTGTTGTTTTCTTCTATTTATTTGCACTTCATTCAGGTAGGTTTCCATTTCTCTCCTTGCTTTTATTTGAAATTCTGTATTCAAGTGATTGTAATTTTCCCTTTCTCCTTTGCCTTTTGCATCCCTTCTTTACTGTGCTATTTTAAGAGCCTCATCGGACAGCCACTTAGCTTTCTTACGCTTCTTTTCTTTTGGTATGGTTTTCTTTGCTGCCTCCTGCATGATGTCCCATATCTCTGTCCATAATTCTTCTGGCACTCTGTCTATCTGGTCCAAGCCATTGAATCTGTTCCACACCTCCACTGTGTATTCCTTAGGGATGTTGTCTAGGTCATATCTGTCTGGCCTAGTTGTCTTCCCATTATCACCTTTCAGATGTTTTTGCAACTCCCATGATCTGTCACAACTGACTAGGCTGGCTTGGCCCCTGGAAATTGCAGGCCAAAAGCAGCCAGAGGATCATAAGTTGCCCAGATAATGCTTTACATTATCTCAACTCTTTGCTGTTAACATAGTTTATATGTTGAGTCTCAATCATTATCAGCTACAAATGTGGATGTTAAACATGTGATGTGTCTGAAAAACATTGGCTTGTTGTTTATTCATACAACCTGTTTAGGTGGTCCTGGACGAGCAGCTATGCCAACACCAGGAAATACTGCAGCCTTCAGAGCAGCTTTATGGACTAATTTGGAAAAACTGATGGATCAAATCTGTGCAGCCTGTGGACAGGTACTTGGTCATTTATATGCCATCACCTCACTTGGCATTTTGTTGGAACCACTATGAAATCCCAACCCAACTTTTTCTTTTCTTTTCAGGTGCAACATCTGCAGAAAGTCTTGTCCAAAAAAAGAGATCCTGTTACACACGTGTGCTTCATTGATGAATTAGCAAAGGTAATACTTTCGCCACTATTATATACAGTAAAACACCAGATAACGATTGGATCGGAAAACGCTAAAATCACATAACGTTAAGTAATCTGGGGAGGAGAATTGGATCGAATAACGTTAAGGTCCTGTGGGATGGATCGGATAACAACCGCTAAAGCCTGTGCGGTTACAATGCATATATGGAGCGTTAACATTATCCGATACATCCCATAGGATTTTAACATGCATCGGATAACACTAAAAATTGGATAACACCAAGACTTGTGGAACCAAGTTTTAGCGTTATCCAATGTTTTACTGTACTATTATATACCATATATACTTTCTTCACTATTTTGCAGTCTAAATACATTTTTGCAAAAGAGCACAAAAGTCAGTGTGATGCACGAGAGCAAATATGGCATAGAGAAGTGTGTCAGACTAGGACTCAGGAGTCATTCATTCAAATTCCAACTCAGTGGTGGATACTCACTAGGGAATAGCAATGGTAAACCACTCTTCAAACATCTCACATATCTTGCGGACTCTATGGAGTCACCCTAAATCAGAAGCAACTTGATAGCGCATAACAGCAAAAGCAACTAGTAGTCTTTATTATGTCAATGAGAAAGAAAGTGGTCCATTCAGAAGTTCACTATATCTGTTGTACAACAACAACAACTGGTAGATATTACCAAAACACAAGTGTTTTGATGGGTGGTCCAAGGTTTATGAGCTTATATCCATTAGCCATGGACATAGAGTTGCATTCAATTGTTGGGTGTGTGTTTTTAATGTCACAATGTGATGGGATTTTCATGTTTACATGAAAGAAAAAAACCAAAATAGACTCTCTTTTTTCATTTTTTAGTTATTTTGTAAATTTCTGAAAGAAAGCTTCTAAAATACGTGTGATTCATATTAAAGAAATAGAGATACACAAAAGCTTCCATTTTTTCATGTTTCATTTAACTTTTCTTTCATCCTTTATATGTTTTTTTCCCACCTTTTGGATGCCACCTTGCTTTCACCCTCTGTATGATAATTTTTTTCGTCCAATAGCATCATGAGGGCTATTGCGAAGGCACAAGTGTCATCATTGCTATGCTTTCAACTGCCAGTCAGAACATCGGGGGAAGGGGAAATGGGGAATTCTGAATCTGTGGAGGACATGAAACCCAGTGATAAGGAGTCCCCTTTGGTTTCAGTTGTTCTCATGTGTAGGATTACTATGTGCTGCTGAGTTCCAGATGCCCTTCATTTTGTTCAGTTGCCAGATTGCCTGATTGCTTTACTCTGTGCTTTAGTGTAGGATCTTTAACTTTTTTCTAATTTTTTAAATTATTTGGGGCAATCCATTTTTGGCAAGAGATACCAGGTGTTTGTTTTTTGTGTTTGTATTTTCATATAGTGTATAGTATGATTTAGCCATCCATTTCTCTCCTATTGGATGTTTTCTCTTTCAAAAATAATCATATATGACTGTCTTTGCTTACTGTAGCTCCCGTGTAAATACATATTCTAATCTATTCATTTGTATTGCTTTATACAGTGGTACCTCGCTTAGAGCATAATGCGTTGGGACTGCTCTTTAAGCGAGTTTGCTCTTTTAGCAAAACACCATTGTAAGTGACCAATTGTGACTTCTGGTAGGGGGCATTGTGAACCCCGATTTAGTTGTTAAGCGAGTTTTCGGTTGGCTTTAGTTATTAAGCAAGGCGACCATTCAGAGAAACTTCTGCTCTTTAAGCGAGTTAGTCTCTAAGCGAGGTGCCCTTTCATGCGAGGTTTTACTGTATTCTTATTTAGAAGAATTTGATTCATGATTTTCCCAGGGCCTAAAAACAGTACTGACACAGTCATTTATCTCTCATAATATGTAAATTAGAAGCCTTCCGTCAACGTCTGATGTTATACAAGTGGAAGAACTAAGAAAATCAGATTCTGTGTGCTAAATTATTAATTCCCACATGTTTAAGTCATTGAGTGAAGAGGAGAGACTATATATGCAGATTCTTTGCAGTGCTAAAATTAACCCAGTAACTAAGTAACATAGAGCTTTATGTATATTTTTAAAGCCTATCTTCTTTGTATTCAAAATTTCACACAGTGAAGTTTATTTGGACCTGCAGCTTACACCATCTCAAGATTTTGGGGTTGGTAGTAGTAATATTAATAGTTCTATCCAAGAATTCCAAGAAATACTAGGCCAATTAGCTTAACATTATCCTGGATAAATTGGAGGAAAGAAAGATAAAGGACAGAATTATGATGTACAGTACATGAAGGAACATATATTAAACTTTGCCCAAAAAGAATTCAGTGTTTCCTTTGGGACAATCAAGCATTGGATAATACTTTAGCATCACATATCCAGGTTAGTTTAAGCCAGTGGTGCCCAAACTAAGGCCTAGGGGCCGGGTGCGGCCCCCAACACCATTTCATCTGGCCCACGAAGCCCTCGTCGCTCCTGGAAGCAGAAGCAAAATGTGCCCATACGGGTGCGTTTTACTTCCGCTTCCAGGAGCGACGAGGGCTTCGTGGGCTGGATGACTTGGCATCGGGGGCTGGATGCGGCCCCTGGGTCTTAGTGATCAGCTCCTTGAACCACATGATCGGCCCACGGCCCAAAAAGTTTGGGCACCCCTGGTTTAGGCCCTCCTTAATCAGTGAAATTTAAGGAGGGGTTGACTCCAGTGGCATAGTGTGGGTTTCAGCCGCCCGGGGCGGAGGCCAAATTTGCCACCCCCTGCGCCCATGATGCAGACAGTGTCAAATGTTGCCATCCCCAAAATATGCTACCTGAGCCCCCCCCCAAGCCACTGTTTTTGGGAGTGAAGGAGGGGTCAGGGTGCCCCAAAAACAAAATCCTCTTTTTTTTTTGGAGGTTGGTCTCCACCATGTCCCACACCTACTTCCAATACACCCACCTCAGGGGGCTTGTAGATGATGAAAAGCCCCTGCAAACCCACTTTAGCTGGCCTCATGGTGGACGAAGCTGCTTGCTGTGGGTGCCACCTCCTCAAAGCTCCCTTGTGTAGGCAACACCCTCACTGGGTCCGTCACTCAATGCAAGGTCTCCCTTGCCCAAAAGCAGGTTATATCTGACTCTAGGGGTCAGTGTTCATCTCCATTTACAACTAAAGAGCCAAGGCTGTCTGTGTTTGCAAACATTTCCGTGGTCATGTGGCAGGCATGACTAGACTCGAACTGTTACCTGCTCAATTTCGAGGCATTAAGCTCAGTGCCTTAACCACTAAGCCACTGCAGCCCTCAAATGGCTAGTTAGGTAAAAGCAAAGGTTGCCCTTGCTCTAAAGCCTGTTGTATTCAACTCTAGGGTTCAGTGCTCATCTCTGTTTCAAAGCCGAAGAGCCAGCACTGTCTGCTTCTGCAGATGTTTCTGAGGTCGTGTCAGGCATGACTAGACACCGGAATGCACAGAATGCCACATGATTACGAAAACATCTGCAGATGCAGACAGGCTCTTTGGCTATACTCAGTGTGAACGAGCTGTACTGATGCAGGGCTTCCTGTGTGCTGATACTTTTTGCCGCCCCCTGGTAAGTGGTGCCCAGGGCACACACCCCCTGGGGCCCCCAGCCTATGCCACTGGTTGACTCGCTATATTGCCATTGATTCAACAAGCCTAAATCTAGTGCAGTTTACTACACTGAGCATCAGGATTTTGTCCAACATGTTTTGATATACATTTTTGTAGTCCTATTCCAAAGGTCCCATAGCAAACTGCAGTTGTGGCAGGTACGAATAAAGGGCAAATACATACAGTAAAACCCCGGATAACGTTATGACTTGGTTCCACAAGTCATGATGTTATCCGATTTTTAGCGTTGTCCGATGCATGCATCGAACAACGCTAAAAAAAAACCCCTGACTTCAGGGACAAACCGCTTTAAAGGCAGGCAGGGAAAGAAAGAGACGCAATCAGGTCTCTTTCTTTTCCTCCCTGCCTTTAAAGCCAACCCCCACCCGCAGCGGTCTCTGCAACTGTAGTAGGGTCGGGGGAAAGGCACACGCCTTTCCCCCGACCCTACTGCAGTTGCAGAGACTGCTTGTGTCTCTTTCTTTCCCTCCCTGTATTTAAACTACAGGGAGGGGGGAAGAGAGACGTGATTGGGTCTCTCGCTCTTCCCTCCCTCCCTGTAGTTCAAATGCAGGGAGGGAAGAGAGAGAGAACCAATCACGTCTCTCTCTTCCCTTCCTCCCTGTAGTTTAAATACAGGGAGGGAAAGAGTGAGACACGATCGCGTTATCCAATGCAATCGTTATCCGGGGTATTACTGTATATCTCACAGTTGGATGGTAAAAAGTAGGATCTTCTATATAGTAGGATCTTCAATTGAGACTGGTGCTATTTAGAGAAAGCAGATTGATTAATTAATTTATAAACATAATTTTATATTCTGATTATGTGATGCCTTCTCTATTATGATTATACCTAAACTGTGACCTTTTGACACCAAATAAAAGATTTTAGTTTTTTATCTTAAAAAACCCCTAGTTCTTTTTTAATATTTCTCTGCTTTGCTTCTGTTATATTCAAATGTTTACGGTTTATATATTATATTTTTGCATTTTAGTTATTGTATGTGAATTGCCCACAGAGCTTGGACACTATAGAGATAGAATGGATTGATAAGTGAAATGGGATCAGTGGCTTCCTATTTAAGCGTTTGAAATAGAAAAATGAGGGGTGTTGAGAAGTTCCACATATCAGCTTCATCTACTGAAATCACATCATTTGTTGTTAAAGGTGACCCTATATTGTGTTTGTATTTGATGTAATTTCATGCTCATATGTAACCTGTTTGTAGATGATAGATAGCATTGTTACGCTGTTCAGAAGTGCTTCCTTTCACTGTGACTGTTTTAGGGGTAGCTCTTTTTAAAAATCTCTTAGTCCTCTAAAGAGATTGGGTTTTGGGAACTGCCTAACAAATAAGTGCAATGTAGAAATGCCTACATACAGTGATGGGATGTTACTGGTTCGGACCGGTTCACCCAAATTGATAGCACCCCATCAGGAGGGGTCGCCGGGGTGGTGATAAACCCCCGGGCAACCGGTTCGGTCGCCTCTCTGGCACCCCTCCAGAAATGTATTTCTGGGCAGCCAAAATGGCTGCCTGGAACTGCGCATGCGTCAAACCTCCATTTGAGGTTTGACGCATGCACACTAAAAAAAGAACTGCGCATGCATCAAACAGGTTTGACGCATGCACAGAAATTTTTTTTTTTGCTCCACCCACGACATCTTGATGTCAGCTACGCCCATGACGTAATGACGTCACAGTGGGGTAGCGGAAAATTTAACAACCCACCACTGCCTACATATCCTTCATGCCTATTGAGCTTTAGAAATGCTATAAGGGAGTGCAAGAGCAGTTAAGTCTACTGTAGGTTATAATGCATCAAATAGCTTCATAACAAAATCATAGGAACTGGAGATTTCATTGTATAAAAATAAAAAA
Organism: Furcifer pardalis; assembly: GCA_030440675.1. Taxonomy (NCBI): domain Eukaryota; kingdom Metazoa; phylum Chordata; class Lepidosauria; order Squamata; family Chamaeleonidae; genus Furcifer; species Furcifer pardalis. Next base: position 201,230,755 of record CP126892.1, read on the forward strand.
TTTCCACCTACAGTATATTGTTGCCCCCAGTTTATATAAGGTTTCTTGAGTGCAAACTTTAATTTCTGTGTCTACACTGAATTTATTTAAGAACAAAAGATGTATTTGCTAATTTTGAAGAATAATGTGCCCATTTTCATAAGAGATGGGAATATGAACCCTGCATTTTATTCTCTGTTTCCTAAGTACTGTACCTTTACTCAGGTCAATGTTATCATTGTATTCATCTCCTACAACAATTATAAATTCACCTTATATGGGCAGTCTGTCTCATTAGCTTGTGGGCAACGCAAGTCTCGTCTTTGAACAAATTGATCCAGGTATGCAGAGTCCTTTATGAATAAGGAAGGACTTGAATTTCTCTCTTTGTCTCTCTCTCTCTGTCTGTCTGTCTGTCTGTCTGTCTGTCTGTCTCTCTCTCTCTCTCTCTCTCTCTAATTATCTTAATTACATTTTTTATCTTAGGAGAATGAGCTGTAGTGAGCCTCCACTTTGTTCAGCCCCCTTTCCTCTAGTATGCTGGAAAGAGGAATTTAGAAACTCTTGCTTCTACTGTACGTATTTTACATTTACAGCTCTTTGCCACATTGTTCAAACCTGAAAAAATATGCTTAATAGTATCTGTGGATAGTAGAAACAAGACAATTTCAGAACATGGTTTACACATTCCATTTCTGCAGACATTTCCGTGGTCATGTGGCAGGCATGACTAGACACCGGAGCACATGGAATGCTGTTACCTTCCCACTGAAGTGGTCCCTATTTATCTAGCATTTTCTTACTTTCGAACTGTTAGGTTGGCAGGAGCTGGGACAAAGACGGGAGCTCATTCCGTCCTGCAGTAGTCGGGAATCGAACTGCTGACCTTCCGCCTCCCAGTCTTAGCCACTTGAGCCACTGTAGAGTGTAATTTACAGCAATATTAATGCCAAGAATTAAAGGAACTAGTGTTCCTTTAGCCATTATTTGTAACTGTCAGGATTCTGATCCATGCTGCATTTAGATGTCATACCATATCCTAGCATGAAGTGAATGATTTTAGTTGTTCCTCTGCTTCATAAGCATTCCTTATCTTCCCGTCTTTTCTTTGTGGTTGAAAGGAGTTTGAAAACCCTTGTCTTCTCATTGCATTGCCACAGCTTCTCATGATTTGTTAATGCTTTTTTTTAGATTGGCTTGTTTAAACAAATTATAGTTAAAATCAACTACAGTTTAGGATTTGTATGAAACACTGCGTATTACAATTAATGTTCCAGCTAGGATAGAAGGACAGACACAAACATAACACTTACCTAGACATGTTCATGTCATCCTAAGCTGTGACTGAGTTTGATGTCCAAAGATAGTCACTATTATGAGAAAATTGTTGACACATTTCTTCCTTGACAATATGGGAAATTGATTTGTAAAACAAATCTTCCAAAATAGCAAAAATGTTCCCTTTTCATACATATTTATTTGTGTTACTCGTATTTTCTGTTTGTTTTTTAAACTTTAAATATAGGATATATAAGAACATCATCTCACTGAATCATCAGTGCATTAATTGAAAAATAATAAAAATAAACATATGAGGTTCTTAATGGTTTTTAAACCAATGTTTTACTTTAGAAAACATTTTTTAAAAAAGTGATTTGTATTTTCTTTCCCATTTGTGAAAAAGCTCCATCTTTAAACTTCACAATGAAACACTGGAGTCCATTAAATTGTAGGCATCAATTGATCATTCCCTTTATAATGAAATATTATGCTCTGCAATCACACAAAATTAAAGATTAAAAATAATTTTGTACTTGTTATTAGTATGTAGGGGCTGCGGTGGCTCAGTGGTTAAGAAGCTTGCCTTGTTAGCTGCAAGCAGTGGTGGGATGTCAAAAAATTTACTACCCCACTGTGATGTCATCACGGTGTGGGCGGAGCTAACATCATTTAATAATAAAATAAAATAAAAATAAGCACGCGCACACACACACACACCCTTCAACCCATCCACCCACCCACAACACAAACCCATAAATAAAATAAATAAATAAAATACATTACCCACCCACCCACCCACCCAACCCAAACACCCAAAAAACACAAATCAACCAGAGCTTAAAGCTTATTCTGGCTAATCTTTCTCATACTAAATCAGATGGAAGGAACTACAGAATGAACTCACTACAAGATGGCTTCATTTTGGCACTTTTCAAATTTTCAACAGTTAAAGAAGTTAGGTACTAAGTCTTTGCCTAACCAGTTCTCTAAGATAATATGCCTTAATGTAAATGTAAAACAGCTGTACCTCCTTAAGGGTTCTCCAATTGGAACAGCAATTGGAACAGCACAGGTGTAGCTTATTGACGAGGTAACTCCAAGACTTTGCTTAAAAACCCCAAGCCAGGCCGCCAGGCCTTTTTAGGAACTGTGGTAGTACGTCAATATAGGTAAAGGTATTAAATACACATTAAAATACACACAGACACACCACATCCAAAGGTGAGTCACTTACCCTGGGGAGCAGGCTACAGGGAGCTTCAGGCTAGCAGCTTCCCTTCCTCCTCCCCGCTTGGGAGGACAGCAAGGAGGCCGTGCATATGCGTCAAGTACTCTAGGCGTGCATGCACACCAAGTGCTTGGTGCGCATGCGCAGTAGGGGAACCAGTGAAAAGGTATGCCCCGACGGTGGTTCCCTCCCAAAAGCTGCTACCGGTTCTCCAGGACACTGGGAAAAGTTACAACCGGTTCTGGCGAACTGTTGAGAACCTGTTACATCCCATCACTGGCTGGAAGGATGGCAAGTCGGCAGTTCGAGACCCAGGTACTTCATGATGGATTGAGCACCCGTCTCTGTCCAGCTCTTGGGGACATGAAAGGAGCCTCATTTGGGCATTCCCTGAGCAGAATTTCTTCCAAAAAATTCCTTTCAACCCAGAATAATTTCTGACACGACATTATTAGTAGTAGTATGTGAGCCTAGGGGAAAATATATAATATCAGGAATATAAACATAGTGATTTTATCAAGTCTGTTTCAAATCATTTCAAGCAAAAATCTAGAAGATTTGGAATCTCTGCTTCAGTACAGATTTTTTTTACTACAAAATGAATGCTTTTTCCAGTCTAGCATTTGGCAGTTGCGTTGCTATAGAAATAGGGTGTGTGGATCTTCTTTAGCCGAATCCCATGAGGACCTGTAGTACTAAATTATTAACTGTTTTGCAGTCCTCCATTATTACTTTGAAACGTTTAAAGGCTATTTCAAATGCCGTCTGTCTTCACCATGCTTTTCTAAAATCTATCTTTGGGATCATTTATTAAGAAAGCATTCAGCAGCTTTTTTTTAACCGGCAGCAAATCACTGGATGATAATGTTGTCTGCATAGCTATATATTTTAAAGGGACTTGACAGTAATATTTTATTCACCTTTTAATCAACTTGTTAACATTTTAAAAGGCAATATCATTTGAGGGAAAGCCTATCTTGCAGAAGAACGTCTGGAAAAACAATTTTATTCAAAGTGCCCTATACATGGATAGACTTACCATCTTTCAAAAGAAACACCTGGTTCTTTCTCCCATTGTCATTCTCTGCATGTAGAAAGTTACACATACAGTCATACCTCGCATAACGAATTTAATTCGTTCTGCGAGGCTGCTGGTTATGCGAGTTTTTTGCTATGCGAGTCAGACTCGCATAATGAATTTTTCGCTATGCAAGTTGGACTTTTCCCTATGGAAAAACTTGCATAATGACCGTTTCAAGGGGGAAAATTCGCATAGTGAAAACATTTCGCTATGCGAGTTTTCCCCATAGAAACACTCATTATGTGAGTTTTTCCATAGGGAAAAGTCCGACTCGCAGAGCGAAAAAATTCTGTTTGACTGTATATAGAGAGAGGTTCCAGTCTAGATCCACCATATTCCCATTAGTAAACGGGATACTCTTAATGACTAATTAGGGCAGGGGTTCACAACCTATGCCATGGAGGTCGGCCCTGTTCTGTCTGGCCCACAGCAACAACCCTGGAAGCAGACACACAGTGGCATTGTGTAGAGGCCCCCAGGGGGGTGGCCAACCCTGGGCGGCACATTTTGGGCTATGGGTGTTTTTGGACTACAATTCCCAGAAGCCCTAGCAGGAGCGGGCACCAGTGTCCACCAGAGGGCGGCAAATTTGGCTTAAGCCCTGGGCGGGTGAAATCCACACTATGTTACTGCGGCCACACATGCACAAATACACACACCGCCATTTTGTCTGACCCATAGTGTGGTCTGAGGGGGAGTTGTCTGGCCACCAAAAGAAGGCACAATATCCAACTCATTGAGGCAGCTTCCTATCATCAGACAGACCTCTTCTGTGTAATTTGCAGCCTTCTTTCTTCTGGGGGGAAAATTGCACCATCTAAGTGGTGAGAATTGCAACCAACTGGCAGCCCATTTTAGACCTAAGGTTGAAAGTATCCATCAGAACCTGGACTTCTTTTTGATACCAGTAGTTGATGCACTGTTAAAATGGGTCAGTTTCAGCAAGTATGGCCTGAAGATGTAGACAAGGTACTAAAGCAGGGGTGCCCAAACTTTTTGTGCTGGGGGCCTGACCACACCTCCAGATCAGCTGAACAGGCCTGACCTCGCCCCCAGAAGCGGACATGTTCCTGTATGCATGTCCCCATTCACTTCCTGTGGGTTTTGGACTTCAATTCCCCGAAGCCTAAGTCAGTTCCCCAAATCAGCCAATGGACTGACTTAGGCTTCTGGGAATTGAAGTCCACCAGTGGGACTTCTGGGAATTGAAGTCCACTGCTCTAGAGTCAATCCCAGATGGTTCAGCAGGAGAAGTATTGTTGTTCCCTTGGGCTCTTTTATTGGGCCCCAGAGGGACTGACTGTCTCCCCCGTGCTTTTTAACATCTATATGAAGCCACTCACAGAAATCATACTGAGATCTTAAGTTTGTGTCATCAATATGCAGATGGCACACATCTCTATCTTGCCTTTTCTTCATTTACAGGTGATACTGTCAGGTCCTTGAGAGCTGCCTAGTATTGATAATGGATTGGATAAGGACCAACAAACTGAAACTGAATCTAGATAAGATGGGGATTCTTCTGTTGGGAAGATCATTGGACTACTTAGACAAATAGCTTCCTGGCCTTGATAGGATTACATTCCCTTTAAAGATTGGGTTTGCAGTTTAGGAATCCTCTTCAACCTAGCTTTCTCCGTGAAGGCACAAATATCTGCTGCAGCCACAAGTGCATTTTATCAATTTGTTGATTCTCATCTAAGTCCCTATCAGGATAAGAAATGCCTAACAACAGTGGTTCATGCCTTAGTGACCTCTAAACTAGACTACTATAATGCTCTGTACATAAGGCTACCTGTGAAGTCAGCACAGAAACTTCATCAAGTCCAAAACGTGGATGGGTAGACACATACCTCCTGTCTTAGCATGCGTTTAGTGTCTGCCTGCCAGTTTCTGTGCTTAATTTAAGATGTTGCTCATAATCTATAAAGCCACCCCACAGCTGCGGAGGCAAGGGCGGGTGGCTAGGGAAGCCGACAGGGAGTCCCCGTCAGCTTCCCCAGCCACCCTGCAGCTGTAGATCTACAGTGGCTACTGGGCTTCCCCGACATCCCCAGCCAGTGGAGCAAGCCAAAACGTCAGAGTTCGAACCCTGACGTTTTGGCTTGCTGCACTTGCTGAGGACGTCAGGGAAGCCCAGAAACAGCTTGGATCGGGTCCTCCCACCTTCCTGGACCTGGCAGGGGGGTCAGGGACCCCAAAATTGGTAAAAAAAACAGACTTTTTAAAACCAATTTTGGGCTCCATGACCCCCCTGCCAGGTCCAGGGACATAGGAAGACCCGATCCAAGCTGTTTCTGGGCTTCCCCGATGTCCTTAGCAAGTGCAGCAAGCCAAAACGTCAGGATTCAAATCCCGATTTCTGGCTTGCTGCAGCCTCCAGGGAAACAGGGCTTTTTTTAACATTGTGTGATCAATGTATCGCAGAACGTTAAAAACCGGATAACGACGAGACTTGTGGAACCAAGTCTTATCGTTATCCGGGGTACTAGTGTACATACATACATACATACATACATACATACATACATACATACATACATACATTTTGTTCTTCAGTCGCACAGTCGATTCTGACCCTTTGCGACCCCATGGACCACTGTCCGCCAGGCACTTCTGTCCTCCACCATCCCCCTCAACTCGCTCAGCTCTGTGCCCATTGTGTCTATAATACCATCTAGCCATCTCATTTTTGGCTGCCCCCTTTTTCTTTTGCCCTCCACCCTTCCCAGCATCAAGGCTTTCTCAAGTGAATCCTCTCTTCTCATTTGATGTCCAAAGTACTTTAGCTTCATCTTTACTATTTGCCCTTCTAAGGAGCAGTCAGGGTTAATTTCTCCTAAGATTGACCCATTTGTTCTCCTTGCTGTCCAGAGGACTCCCAAAACTCTCCTCCAACACCACATCTCAAAGGCATCTATTCTTCTACATACAGTGTGCTAGGAAGCAGTATGTAGAAACAGAAAGTGGCTAAACATTGATCTCTAAATTTGGGGTCATACTCTGTGGTTGTAAATCTATGTAAATTAAAAAGCTTATCTAGCCAGATATTGAGCAGAAACTGCCATGATTTCTCAACATTAACTGTGCAAGTTGCTATCCAACAACATCTTGCTATAAATATTGTATTGCTGGGTGAGGGTAAGAGGACCAAGTAGGTTCCTAGTTTTGTCACTGCCAGCAGTTTTTGCCTCAAGAAATAATCTTATAATCCTTCAGATAGACAGCAGTAGGCTAAATTTGGAGCCATTATTGTTGATCTGAGCATCTGTGGATGCATGTGATCTAATGCATGCTGTAGATACAGTGTTTGTGGTTTAGTTGAAACCTCTAGCTTAAACTGTATTGTGCAAAAACCATCTAAACTGAATTTTATAATGCAGAAACTGTTTAGATTCTCATTCTCGTGATATTTGTTTATTTTGTGATATAGAAATACTTATCAGAATGGTGAAAGTTGTCCTGATTACTGTTGAGGTTTATATCAATTAGTCTAGAAGGTAAATATATTTCAGTGAATCAAGATTTTTGTTCTCACCAAACATGTGTATGCCTGGTAATTGAGTTCTCAAAAAATGTTGGATTTTGCATTGGATCAAAAATACAGAAAATTGCCCACTGGTTGAAAGCAATCAATTATTAGTATGCTAGAAAAACTGTTTAGTCTGATATTGTTTACACTGTGATAATATGCATGATAATACTTTGTTTTAAACTGTGATAACATGTATGATGAGAGGATACTGGCGTAGAAACCGGCAAACCAACGTCAGGAATTTTGCCAAGAGAACCCTATGGACCAAAACAAAAGGCAAAACAAATGGGGCAATTTAGATGTAACAGGATGCTTAGCACATCAGATCAGAAGAAGGGGAGGGACAGGAAAGCGGGAGGAGAAATACAGTGTTGCAAGGAACAATACTGTATAGGGACATGGAATGTAAGATCTATGAATCAAGGAAAACTGGAAGTGGTAAAAAAGGAAATGGAAAGAATAAGCATTGACATCTTGGGAATCAGCGAGTTAAAATGGACAGGGATGGGTGAATTCAGCTCTGGAAACTATCATATCTACTACTGTGGACAAGAAAACCTCAGAAAAAACGGAGTAGCCATAATTGTCAATAAAAGGGTGAGAAAAGCAGTAATGGGATATAATCTCAAAAATGATAGAATGATGTCAGTCAGAATACAAGGCAAGCCATTCAATATCACTGTAATCCAAGTATACGCACCAACCACTAGTGCAGATGAAGCCACAATTGACCAGTTCTATGAAGACTTAGAACACCTCATAGAACAGACACCAAGAAATGATGTACACATTATCATAGGAGACTGGAATGGCAAAGTAGGAAATCAAAAAGTAAATGGAATAACAGGCAAGTTTGGTCTTGGAACACAGAATGAAGCAGGCCAAAGACTGATAGAGTTATGCCAAGATAACGCACTGGTCATAGCAAACACTCTCTTCCAGCAACACAAGAGGAGACTTTACACATGGACATCACCAGATGGCCAACATCGAAACCAGATTGATTGCATACTCTGTAGTCAACGATGGAGAACTTCCATACAGTCAGCAAAAACAAGACTAGGAGCAGATTGTGGCTCAGATCACAACCTACTGATTGCAAAATTCAGGCTTAGACTAAAGAAAATAGGAAAAACAATTAGGCCAGACAGATATGACCTAGACAACATCCCTAAGGAATACACAGTGGAGGTGTGGAACAGATTTAATGGCTTGGACGAGATAGACAGAGTGCCAGAAGAATTATGGACAGAGATGCGGGACATCATGCAGGAGGCAGCAAGGAAGACCATACCAAAAGAAAAGAAGCGTAAGAAAGCGAAGTGGTTGTCCAATGAGGCTCTTAAAATAGCAGAGGACAGAAGGAATGCAAAATGCCAAGGAGGAAGGAAAAACTACAGTCACTTGAATACAGAATTTCAAAGAAAAGCAAGGAGAGATAAGGAAACCTACCTGAACGAACAGTGCAAAGAAATAGAGGGAAACAATATCAGGGGTAGGACTAGAGATCTTTTCAAAAAAAAAAAATGGGGAACTCAAGGGAACATTTAAAGCAAAAATGACCATGATAAAAGACAAAGATGGCAAGGAGTTAGCAGATGCAGAAGAGATTAAGAAAAGATGGAAAGAGTACAAAGAGGAACTCTACAAAAAGGACCTCAACACCCCTGATAATCACAATGATGAGAACATTGAACATGAGCCAGACATTCTAGAGAGTGAAGTCAGAAAGGCCCTAAAAAACACTCCAAACAACAATGCCAGTGGAGTTGATGGTATTCAGGTTGAACTTTTCAAAGACCTAAGAGATGATGGAATCAAATTGTTGCATTCTATATGCCAGCAGATTTGGAAAACACAACAATGGCCACAGGATTGGAAAAGATCTGTATACGTTCCACTCCCCAAAAAGGGTAATGCCAAAGAATATTCAAATTATCGAACAATTGCGCTCATCCCTCACGCTAGCAAGGTGATGCTCAAGATAATACAAGATAGACTGCAGCAGCATGTGGAGAGAGAATTACCAGAAGTGCAAGCGGGTTTCAGAAGAGGCAGGGGAACTAGAGACCACATTGCCAACATAAGATGGATCATGGAAAAACCAAAGGAATATCAGAAACAAGTCTACTTCTGTTTCATTGATTACACTAAGGCCTTTGACTGTGTAGACCACAACAAAATGTGGCAAGTAATTAAAGAGATGGAAATACCGGAACACCTTATAGGCCTCATGAGAAATCTGTACATGAATCAAGAAACAACAGTTAGGACAGAAAATGGAATGACCGAGTGGTTTGGAATAGGAAAAGGAGTAAAACAAGGATGCATTTTGTCACCCTGCTTATTCAACTTATACACAGAACACATAATGTGCAATGCAGGGATGGAGGAATCACAATTTGGGATCAAAATTGCTGGGAGAAACATCAACAATTTGAGATATGCAGATGATACTACCCTAATGGCAGAAAGTGAAGAAGACTTTAAAAAGCTCCTGATTAGGTTGAAAGGAGAAAGTGCAAAAGCTGGCTTGAGACTCAATATAAAGAAAACCAAGATAATGGCAACAGGTCCTATCAGTCCCTGGAAAATAGAGGGGGGAGAAGTAGAAGCAGTGACAGATTTTACTTTCTTAGGATCAAAGCTCACTGCAGATGGTGATTGCAGCCATGAAATAAAAAGGCGACTAATTCTTGGGAGGCAAGCAATGAGAAACCTGGGGAGCATAATGAAAGTAGAGACATCAAATTGCAAACAAAGATTAGCATAGTCAAAGCAATGGTATTCCCTGTGGCAATGTATGGTTGTGAGAGCTGGACCATTAGGAAAGCTGAGTGCAGAAGAATAGACGCCTTTGAGATGTGGTGTTGGAGGAGAGTTTTGAGAGTCCCCTGGACAGCGAGGAGAACAAATAGGTCAATCTTAGAAGAAATCAACCCTGACTGCTCCTTAGAATGTCAAATAATAAAGATGAAGCTAAAGTACTTTGGACATCAAATGAGAAGAGAGGATTCACTTGAGAAAGCCTTGATGCTTGGAAGGGTCGAGGGCAAGAGAAGAAGGGGACGGCCCAAGATGAGATGGCTAGATGGTATTGTAGAGACAATAGGTACAGAGCTGAGCGAGTTGAGGGGGATGGTGGAGGACAGGAGTGCCTGGTGGACAGTGGTCCATGGGGTCGCAGAGGGTCGGAATCGACTGTGCGACTGAACAACAACAAAAGAAAAACTTACAAATGTTCTAGGAAAAGCCAACAATAGGAATGTACAAATGGTGAGCTATTACAACTAAAGATGTTTACACAGAAGATCAAATCCATAATTATTACAGTCTATGAAATCATGGCCATGTATAGTGAAGCACATTCGTCTGTAATAAGTCAGATAGAAATTTGATCTGTACACAACAGAAAGATTAAAAAATCCAAAAGCCCATATCTTGTTGGTATTGTTATGCTGGTTGTAACATAAACAGCATAACATTTAGAGGCAAACTGCCTTGAGTTAATAGACATTATCTATTACATGCTAAGCTGTGTAATTCAACATGCAACTGGCAATGTCTATGATGATTTCTTAACTTGAGGCTATTTGCCTCCCCAAAATTAATGCCATTTTCATAGTAGTGCAAGAGGATTTGGGCCAACGAGAAATAAGGAAAAAAGAAAATTCATAAAGAAAATTCTTTCTTTTAGTCTTCATGAAATCACATCTTAGGTCTTTCCCCATGTCTGCATAATGGCCTTGGAATGCTCAGGAGCTGTAATAATAAAGATTTAGGCTCACAAGGGGCTTCCATCCCAACTACGCATGTGTGTGAACCTAATGGTTCTACCCAGTTTCCTTTATACTGCTGCTGTGAAAACCTCTCTTGTCATCTTGTCTCCTGTTCTTGTAAATCTTAAAAGAAAAAAACATGTTAGTGTTCTCCTGTTGCTGCCATTTTATGGCCACTGTGGGCATATTCAAGTGCTGTGTCTCCTGTTTTAACAAAATCCCTCTCTTAGACCAGGGGTCCTCAAAGATTTTAAGCCAGGGGCTAGTTCATGGTCCCTCAGCATGTTGAGGGGTTGCCAGCAGCGGCAGCAGCAGTGGAGGAAGCAGTGGCAGAAGAGGTGAAGGCCGGCTCATGGTCCCTTAGACTGTTGAGGGAATGTCGCTCCCCTCCTCTGCTTGGCTTGGCGTGTCCCTGCCAATGTTCCATAGCAGGCAGTTCACGGTCCCACAGACTGTTGAGGGGCCGCAGCTGCAGCGAGGTTGCGGGCTGGATTATTTGATGCCATGGGCCAGATTTATTTATTTATTTATTTAGATTTATATCGCCGCCCATGGCGACTCAGGGTGGCTTACAATCAGCAAAACAACACAGCACAAAAAATTAATACATTTTTCTAAATCAATAATAGATTTATCTCTCCCCTCCGGCTATTGGTGGGTGCCCGGAGTATCTTGGAAAGTTGTGAGAATCATATAACCATGGTTCAAACGTAGCTCCCCCTGGGCCTCTGTGATGTCAAATGGCAGTTGGGATCTTGGTTGCCACCTCCTTCCTGTTCTTGCCCCAGGTGTGGGGGGGAGGTGGCATGATGTTTCACTGACCTACCCCCTGGGCTTCTGCAATGTAAATGGCAGTTGGGATCTTGGTCACCACCTCCTTCCTGCTCTTGCCTTGGGGGGTGGGGGGGTGGCATGATGTTTCATCTGATGTTTCAGATCCGGCCCATGGGCCGTAGTTTGACAACCCCTGTCTTAGACAGACACTCCAAGTGTTTTATCTGTTTGGGAGAAAGCTGCCAGACTCATTATTGTATTCATTGGAAACATTTTACAAAATTAGCTTTGAACTATAGGCAGCCCAGCCTTCATTTACACCTTTGGGAGGAATCTCTACAGGCCTCAGGTTCAAACCTGGCTAGGATACCATCTCTCAAATCAGGAGATACTTAGAGGGCTATGTCAGCTAAGGGTACAGACATTCCTGCTCATAGGTCATGTCATCTTCTCTTCTATATCCCTGCAACCCCAGCATATAGTAAGATAGTTTATTTTTTTCCACCTAATATGTGATTTCACACAGACCACAACAAAGGAGAACTGGTTATGTACCATAGCTGTAGTCTCCTTTGAGCAGTCATCTGGGAAATCACACAACTCCCATCCTCCACTCTGCCACAACCGTCACTTGATTTGACAGCAGCGGGTGGGAGGGGAACTGGGAAGAGAACCATTTGGTGCGTCCACATGTGCAGTGGGTAGTGGGGGGCCCTTGTTGGCCTGTCATCTTTATAATTACAGTACTGGCACATTCTGAAGTCATTCACACAGGCGTGGAAGAGACCTGATATCTGGATTCATGGGTGACCATTTTAAAAGCTACCATAAATAACCTGTCTTAAAGGGTAAATATATTCCCAAGTGTAATTCTGTTCATACTAATTTCACACTAAGTTTAGTAGCTTTTACATGCACTGAAGGCACTCAAACCATAATAATTGGGCATGTGACTTGGTAAAGGGAAGCAGAAGCCTTGCCTGTGTGGCCATCAAAATGAGCCAAGTAGAATGTTGTAGGAAGAGTGAGTTACATGAGAAAGTATGTAAGACCATACACTTGTTGGTATTATAAGGCACATCCCTGCACTTGAAAATGTCGATAGGCTGGGTCAGAGAGATGTGAGATAGCAGAATTCAGCATAAAGGGTACTTCAAATAGTTGATGGCATTAAAAGCTTAAAGACTTAATTGGACATAACAGGGATAAGTGAACTGTGCCGTTCCTGTATTGATTTTTAAGAGTAGGAACCTGACCAAAAGGATTATCAGAGTGCAGAGAAGATAAGCGACCGCAGGCCATTACTCAACATGTCAGTGGTTTCTATTATAGACGATTTTTGTAATCTTTGTCGTTTGATTTTAGATACACTTCTACAGAATGAGGGTTCTTTCCCCATCATTCATACCTACATTTTGATTTATGTAATTTTACCTTTTTTTTTGGGGGGGGGGGGGGTTGTACAGTATTATGAATTCTCCTTTGGCTTTGAGGCTTAATGGCCTAATTTATTAAATGTCTTAAATTTGTCGTTAATTCAAGGATGTGTGTCAGAAAAGCTGCAGGAAATACACTGTAGACTGTACAACTAAAGTGCATCATTCACCTTTCTAGTCCCTAAACATTTGTTGAATGTTGATCCAAAATGATACCACTCCTCTCCTTTCTAATTGTGATGTGGGAAAAAACATGCCCAGACCCAGGGGTGAGGGAGGCAAAGAATTATGGGGACTTTGCTGCATTGGCAGCAGAGCCAGCTAGAAGAGTACATCTTGGGGACAAGGCAGGATTGTTTGGTCATTCATTGGGCTTTACCTGTATTCGGTTCAGTGTGGGAGGAAGAAAAAGGTGGGTGGGTAGGTACATAGGTATTCCTTTTCTGAGCAGTAGTGGTGCAGACCAAGCTTTTTTGTTTGTGGAATTTGTGGTACATGTTGAATCCTGGTTTTCTATTCTGTTTCTCCCCCTCCCCCAAGTTGAGGTTTGGGAGGAGATTAAGCCAAGGACAATCATTTGTGGTTGCTTTGTTCAAAGTAGATAGAGCTTTAACTAGTTCTGTGCTTGGATGCTACTTGCCTTGGAAGGTCCTCATAAGCCTACTAATTAAGACTCAACAACTGCCTTATTGGTTCATATCTAAGCCACTTGTTTCCTGTTTTTCTTGTCTTTTCTCAACCCAGGCCTCCAAAACTATAGGCAGAAGTTAAGAGTTTTGAAAAAAAAAGTATTGAAAGATTAAAATCTAAGACTATATGACACATTTGGGAATCCATAACATTTATTGAAATCATGTAAGCACACAGCATTGTAGATGGAATCCTTACCTAATTCTCTTAGAAATAGATACAGATTCCAGCACAAGTGGGCAATAACATACTTAGAACCAAGTGTATTATTTTCCAATGAGTTTTCTCTGTAATTCATTTCACAAGCTGCAACTTGAGTGTAGTACATACCATATATACTCGTGTATAAGCCAAGTTTTTTAGCCCCAAAAATGAGCCCCAAAAAGGCTTATACTCGGGTCAATGACTACGAGGGTCCCAAGACTGCACCATATTGAGATATGCCAACAGTTTAATTAATTTTACCATATTTTCATGTATTTTTATTATTGAAACTCACTAGCAGCTGCTGCATTTCCCACCCTTGGCTTATATTCGGGTCAATCTATTTTCCTGGGTTTCGGGTCAAAATTAGGTACCTCGGCTTATATTTGGGTCGGCTTATACTCGAGTATATACGTTATAACAACAACGAACTGGTTGTGTTACCAAGTAATTAGGCAGAATTATTTCTATAGATAAGCAGCTAAATATTGTTTAGCCTACAGTGTTCAAATATTTTGGGAAAAGACAAATGGCTTAGGGAAATGAGAGAATTGTCCCAATTGCACATCTGAGTTGTAATTCAAATGTTTCTCCTTTCCTATTTTTTTTTCCTCCCAGGATGACCAGTCAGATATTTTGTACACATTTTGGACAGCAGTTACTCGGACTCTTGCCTCCCAGTTTCAAAAAGCAACTGACTGTAAGTGTTCAGCTCAGCATTAACCGATTATAATGTCTTCTGTAGTTAATTTTGTAAGACTCCCCATCAATACCTTAGCTGAGGGGTGTCCAAACTTTTCAGGCTGTGGGTGGGTCATGTGGTTCAGTAGCACGGTCACATGGTTCAGCGGGCAGGTCAGGTGGTTCCTCCACTAGAAGTGGAAGTAAAACGCACCCGCATGCGCAAAACACTGTTGTAAGTGCATCAGCCATGGATGCATTTACGGCAGCATTATGCACATGCATGGGCGTGTTTTACTTCCACTTCCAGGAATGGTCAGTGCAGCGCAGGCTGGATGAACTGGTGTCGTGGGCCAGATCCAGCCCACGGACTGTAGTTTGGGCACTCCTTGCCGTAGTTAGGAAGAAATGGCTGCTTTCCTTCTACAGCCATCCATCTTTCAAGCAAACAGAGCACTTACGGCTGCTGGGATGGTGATGCTTTTGTCACAATTCCCTTCAAGGGTTTAGGCAGTGGTGGACAGCCAAAATGTTTACTACCACACTGTGGGTGGAGCCAACATCATGGGCGGAACCAACATGACATTTTTTAATAATTTAAAACAATTTTTTAAGAAAATGAGAGAAGAAAACAGCCAAAATGCTTCAATAGTTTTTATTTCTAGACACTTCTTTAAAAGGCTGAGCCATCCATTGCCTGATGTTGTTGTTGTTGATGATGATGATGATGATGATAATAATAATTTCATGTCAGAAATTATTCTAGGTTGAAAGGATTTTTGCGGAAGAAACTCCACTCAGGGAATGCCCAAATGAGGCTCCTTTCATGTCCCCAGGAGCTGGGACAGAGACAGGTGCTCAATCCATCATGCAGTACTTGGATCTCGAACTGCTGACTTGCCAGCCTTTCAGCTAACAAGGCGAGCTTCTTAACCACTGAGCCACCACAGCCCCTCTACCGCTGCCAGATTAAAACCCCTCTTCACAGTCAGGCTGCTTGACCGTCCAAAACCCAAGGAGAGGAGGCAGTAGTGATAGGGAAGATAAAATCCTAAACCTGGGCAGGGTCTTGATGGGTCTAGTTTCATTTGGTTGTGGTGTCGGCTGGGTCAGGATGGGGATCTAATGAAAAAGGTAGAGAAAGAATAGGATAAAATGTGACTAATAAATAAAGCAATGACCTAGGGAAATACAGTACATATTTTTAGCATTGTTGCTATGATGATCTGCAGCTTTGTTAGTCACACAACCTCAGAGGATGACTGTGGATGTTTTTCAGACCAGAAGGAAGTAAATGCCATAAATCTAGTCATTCGCCTTCAAATGTATTGTATTGGGATTTTACTTTCGTGCACTGTATATGTATCACCTGCACAAGCATCTTTGTGGTTTCCTCTGTCTAGTTCTCTTTAAAAGCTTGGAGATAATTTTGTATACAAACAGTTGTTATGTGGTTGCTTAGTAACCAGGCAATCAAGCGATTGAGCGACTTCCTGATAGCACATGCACATTTTGCACAGTTACTAAGAATCTTATTATAATACTGACAACTTGTGAGTCTTGTTATAAAAAGGATCTTGGTTTCCTTCATCTTGGAAATACTGGTGATACAGAGTGCCACACTGTGGCAGTGAAATCTGCACTGAATCCTTCTAGCGGGCTAAGGCAAGGAAAATCATTGAGGACTCTAGACCAATGGTTCCCAACATGGGGCCCACTCCCCAGAAGTTCCCAGAAGCCTAAGTCAGTACATTGGCTGATCAGTCCTTTGGGAAGTTGACTTAGGCTTTTGGGAACTGAAGTCCAAAAACCAAAGGTTGGTGAAACACTGAGACTATTTGTTTCATTTTTCTCTTCATTATCTCCCACAGTTAACATATAAGAATTGTTGCATCTTTTGTGTTCTGAAATGCTCCTTCAAACGGTCCCAAAATAAAACCAGGTAAAAATGCATAGGAATATCTTGCATAATACAAAAGACTTTTCCTGTATCTTGTGATGTGTTCTCTCTATATTGTGGATTCTAATATTAGACACATCATGGATTTCCTCAATTTACTCCTTCACCTCTGTCCATGTTGGAGCTGAGGAAAGTGCTTCAGTTTCCTCTATACCCTGGTTTCTCAACCTTAGGCCTCCAGGTGTTCTTGGACTTCAGTTCCCAGAAGCCCAAGTCAGCACACCTGCTGATCAAGGTTGAGAAACCCTGCTCTAACGTTGAACCCTGGTGCGAGGTACTTTTCAGATAAGCCCTGCTCTCAGTGCTGCACGACTTGAAGTACAGTAATACCTCAGATAACGCTAAAACTTGGTTCCACAAGTCTTGGTGTTATCCGATTTTTAGTGTTATCTGATCCATGTTAAAATCCTATGGGATGGATCGGATAACGTTAAAGCTCTATAGAGATACATCGTAACCGCACAGGCTTTAGCAGTTGTTATCCGATCCATCCCATAGGACCTTAATGTTATTCGATCCAATTCTCCTCCCCAGATTACTTAACGTTATGCGATTTTAGTGTTATCCGAGGTAAACGTTATCCAAGGTATTACTGTACAGGTGCATTTCCATACTCTGTAGATTTTAAATAGTGACAATTGTTGTTATCACATAAACTGATACAATATTTTGCAAACAATGTATAATGTATATCTTCTTTTTTGCAGCTTCCATGTTTTTGAAGCAAGCTTTTGAAGGAGAATATCCTAAATTACTGAGACTTTATAATGATTTGTGGAAGCGTCTACAACAATACAGTGAAAATATTCAAAGAAATTTTATTGCAAATGGAAATGCAGAACACTTCACAGAACTACAGCAGATAGAAGATGAAACACAGGATATATTCATGCAAAAAAAGCAGGATTATGAGTATGTGTTCTACATAAAATTAGGGAATATAAACTCTCTCTGTCTCTCTCTGTCTGTCTGTCTCTCTCTCATTGATTGATTGATTGTTTTCTATACTGCCCATCTAGCGTAAATGCTAGTCTGGGTGGTTTACTCAATGAAGAACATAGAAACAATACAAAAATAATTTACTTACTCTTGCAACAAAGCACTTTGTTCCATTGTTTTAAAGCAGACATTCACAACCTACAGCCTGTGGACTGGATGTGGCCCATGGAGTCATTTCATGTGGCCCTCCACCCTTGTTCCAACCGCCCCCACCGCTACCACAAGTGACAAAAGCACAGGAAAAGTGCAGAAAATATGTTGAAAACGTTCAAAAACACACCCAAAAATGCACTAGAACTCACCGAAAGGACGCAAGAATATTTATTTATTTATATTTGTTTATCGCCCTCCTCCCCGAAGGGACCCAGGGCGATTCACAACACATAAGCATATGCACGAGAACTCATGCGGAACCATGTGACTGGCCCGCTCAGCCATCTGAGAGGAAGTGATCTGGCCCACAAGCTGAAAACGTTGAGAAAGCCTGTTTTAAAGATATAAAATCTGTTATTCGACTCTACAAACTGGGGCATTTTCTACAGCATGAAATCATGCCGTTTGTATAGGACTTGCTGTGCAACAAGCCCATTACATTTAGTTCACTACCATGTCCTAGAAACCATGTATTCCTTTGAATGGAAGTAGATTAATACTGAACATGTGTTTGAACTTCTACCTGACTGGCTTGTGACATACTTTGTATATGCAGCTTTGAATTGGCATACATTTTCCGACATGCCCTTTTTATTCCAGGACATCTCAAACTCTTTCATAGTAAGTCCTTCCAAAGAAAAATGCAAATTATAGAATTTTAATTCTGTTTTCCTAGTAGAGGTGACCAGTAACTCCATTTAGAATGGATGAATTAATTTCTTAGTGCTACATGTGTCTCTACAGGTTAGGGCAAGGAGAGGCAGGCATTTAACCTCTAGATGTTTTGAAGTGGAATCTCTATAATCCATGATGTTTGGCATGATTGTCTAGATGCTGATAGCGATTATGCTGCATATAACTGGAGTCTTCTAGGTTGCCCACTTTTGGGTTAGGCCCATTGTAAGTAGGCCTGTTCATTTAGGGCATGTGTGTGTATTACACTCTGGATTTTGCTTTACGGGGCATTGTGTAACATATAAAGAAATTATTCTTCAATTATTTGCCATGCCTTAAAATTGATAATGGTAATAGAAAAGGTTCTGATAGGACTGATAAATTCTGCAAGAGTTTGAAGGATGCCCACTCTATTATGGAAGATTGATAAATGTTAGAGTTTAGTCTAGAACCAGCAGGGTTGGCATATTATTTTATTGTTTGAATAAAGGAAACTTTTTTGGTTTAAACAATTTCCTTTACTCCTCAGTCCAGAAATGGCCCTGAAGGACTCTTTGCAACCATATGAAGCTGCCTACTTGTCAAAGTCATTATCTCGTCTCTTTGATCCCATCAACCTTGTCTTCCCCCCCGGGGGTCGCAATCCTCCTTCAAGCGATGAGCTTGACAGCATTATCAAAACCATTGCAAGGTAAGTGCTTATACTAAAAATAAACCGCTGTACCTGATGGGTAAAGTATCTTTCTCCCTGTTCCTGTGTTATAATTTTCAAGTTGGAAGTTCCTTACTTATTACTAAATAATTGATGCTTAATTAATACCAAAAACAATAATGAAAATGAATCAGGTCTCATCGCCTATGTTTGATTGTGCAAAGTGAGAGAAGCCTTCGCTAAGCTGCAGTCAGATAGAGCTGTAGATGTGTGACTTCACACCAGGCTGTATCGAACACCTTGTAAACAAAAGACAGACAGAGTGTAGCCTGTAGGGTACATTTAGCTCCAAATGCAACCCCTTAGCTGTCTCACACGTACACATTTAATATTTAAAAAATATTGCTTCCAAAAGTTCCCTTGCTTGCTCTGAAGACACGGGAGGCAAGTTAGCAATAGCAATTACACACGTATATACCACCCCAAGGGACTGCAGTGGCTCACGTGGCTTAAGATGCTGATTGGAAGGTGGCAGGTTAGCAGTTCGATACCCGAATACTACAGGACGGAATAAGCTCCCATCTTTGTCCTAGCTCCTGCCAACCTAGCAGTTCGAAAGCAAGAAATTGCAAGTAGATAAATAGGGACCACTTTGGTGGGAAGGTAAACAGTGTTCCGTGCACTCCGCTGTCTAGTCATGCCTGCCACATGACCACGGAAACGTCTGCAGAAGCAGACAGCGCTGGCTCTTTGGCTTTGAAACAGAGATGAGCACTGAACCTTAGGGTCAGATACGACTGGCTTTCAAGCAAGGGTGATCTTTATCTTACCTTACCACCTCATAACACTTAGTGCACTCTCTAGGTGGTTCTCCTCCTCCTGGCTAGATATGAAACTGCCAAAATGAAGGCACCTTTTGTTGAGTTCATTCTACGGTTTCTTTTGCCTGACCTAGTGTGAGAAAGATTAACTGTCAACACAAGGTTGCTGTGACCGGGGTATGCCCGATTGTGGTTCAGAACTACCACAATCTTTGATGAGGCTCTTTATAGAAAGGTAGAGCATGGGAGCAGGTATCGCTCTCTAAAATGTTGAGGTAGGTGACTGTGGCCCTCAAATGTTTGTAAGTCGCTCACCGACTCCTGAACTGCACTGCCAAATGTACTGTTGTGGTAGTGGCGGTCCTTCCTGTTTCCACAGTGTCCTTTAAAAGATAACATGGGAGGCCTATGTGTCTTATTATTGTGCTGAATTGTGCTTCCAAGAATCTTCTGGAAGTTTGATTTGGCTAGAAAATAAGGTACTCACACTCCTCTTATTTTGTTAGAGAAATTGTACTGTTTTCTTTCTTTCTTATACTGTGTCCCATTTGACGTTGACTTGTGGGTCTCCAAAAAGGCTGAGGAAACCCTATACGTGGTCTGCATTTTGCCCACTCCTGCGCTGCGCTGTTGCTTATGCAGAGCGTGAATGACACTTAGCTTTCCAAAAAACTACAGAGCTGAAAACCATTATGGCTAGTGTAATTTGTGCTAAAAACTATGTATTAAAGTTTATTTCCACCCTTCTCCATTCACTGAACTGTCAGGAATAACATTAGAAGCGAAATATAATTATTAAAAATTAATTGCCATTTTTTTTTATTTCTAGTGAACTGAATGTGGCCTCTGTAGATCTAAACCTAAGCTTGGCCGTCTCAAAAAATGTGGCAAAAACCATACAGCTTTACGGTGTGAAATCTGAGCAGCTTGTAAGTCATTCTCCATTGTTCAGTGATTTTCTTTCATGGTTTAAAAGGTGTTTCTCTTTCCTGAAAAAAATAATCATACTAGATGAACAGTTTGGCTAATACAAGCTATGAGTAAAGTTACAATTGGAATTACAGTAAAACACCAGATAACGCTAAAACTTGGTTCCACAAGTCTTGGTTTATCCGATTTTTAGTGTTATCCGATCCATGTTAAAATTCTATGGGATGGATCAGATAACATTAAAGCTCCATAGAGATACATTGTAACCGCACAGGCTTTAGCGGTTGTTATCCAATCCACCCCATAGGACCTTAACGTTATTCGATCCGATTATCCTCCCCAGATTACTTAACGTTATGCGATTTTAGCGTTATCCGATCCAATCGTTATCCGGTGTTTTACTGTATTTGGGTAGAAATCAGTCAAGGAATTTACCTGGTAGTAACATAATCAGGAATGATCACTTTTTTAGTTAGCAATTGGGCGACAGCTTGGTTTCCATGCATCAGCCATTACACTAATGGTGTTACATTAATGTCATTAAAGTTATTCCCAAAAATCTTTGAACAAAACCCTGGAAAATGTACTGCACTGAGCTCTAAAATCAAACCAAAAACCAGAAGAAACTGCAGGAATAGTTTTACATGGGAGCCCATGAACGAGCCTGGGTCTTAACAGAATAAGGTGCTTTTGTGTTGGCCCGGTTTGCCATTTTCAAAAGCAGGTGGAAAGTGATTATTTCAGATCTGTGGCAGGAACGACCTGCTCCACATCAGCTAGTTAGTGTTGGAAACAAAGAAAGGGGATAAAATAATGGGGGTGGGAGGAGGCAGGAAGAGAAAGGAAAAGAGAGAGAC
Source organism: Furcifer pardalis (assembly GCA_030440675.1). Taxonomy (NCBI): domain Eukaryota; kingdom Metazoa; phylum Chordata; class Lepidosauria; order Squamata; family Chamaeleonidae; genus Furcifer; species Furcifer pardalis. The sequence goes on from CP126892.1 coordinate 201,252,470, forward strand.
AAATTAGTGGGGAAAAGATAGGAGATCATTTCACATCTGGCTTTTTAACTCAACCCAACTCTAACCTCAACAAAGTACCCCAGAGATAACCACAATGTGGCCATTAACTGGTAATGTAGCCGAATAGCCAACAATAGAGCTGGCTACCAATGTTCATGGTGAATCGTCCCAAATAGCCATGGCCCATTGGATGTCCAGAAATACCTATGTTTCTGGTATGTGTACTTATGTATCTGTGTGTGTCTATCCTGGAATATTATTGTTTGGAGATGGTGACCCATGGAAGGAACTCTTTAGCACCTGTGTAGTCGGGTTTCAACAGATGCATCATTGCAATATATGGGTGCCTGTGGTGGCTCAGTGGTTAAGAAGCTTTCCTTGTTAGCTGGAAGGCTGACAAGTTGGCAGTTCGAGACCCCAGTACTGCATGACGGATTGAGCATCTGTCTCTGTACCAGCTGTTGGGGACATGAAAGGAGCCTCATTTGGGCATTCCCTGAGCAGAATTTCTTCCACAAAAATCCTTTCAACACAGAATAATTTCTGAAATGAAATTATTACCGTAGTATTATTGTTGTTGCTGCTGCTGCTGTTGTTGTTGTTACAACAATATGTCTTTCACTCATCAAAGAGAGCACAAGACTTGACCATGAAAGATTTTAATAGCAAATACTGTACTCCAATGGCTTGAAATGAATCTGAGGTCGTCTCTGTAGTTTTTCAGATGGATGCAAAAATGCATAATATTTTAAAGTACTGGTCAGGAAATAGCTGTCAGCAAATGGTAGAACCAGACATTGTGACTCTGCTTGCTGAGGCCTGAGAGTCAAGTTGCATGTTTCATGTGCGATCCAGTGTTCGGAGTGAGACAGAAGGTAACATAGAAAGAAATAAGATTTCAAGGTAGCAGCTAGTTTCAAAACAAAACATAGTTTTGGCTTTGATTAGTTGATTCAAAGGTATTCTTCTTAAGGGTTAGTTGTGAGGACATAGGAAGATTTCACAACTCTTCTGGTTCTTAGTTGCCAGACATTCATCACTGGAAGATGAAGCTGAGCACAGTGTTTTCTGTGGGAGGTCTGAGAGCCTTCAGCTGTACAACTGTTATGTCCCTGGGCATCAGGAACACAGCAGACTTTAGACACATTACTGTTTGTTCCTATAAAACAATACAGCAATGCCCTTTGCACCCTACATATTGCAGGAAAGGTTTTGGGAACTTACTCCCTTAATTATGAAGAATATTGCCTATAACTGAAAGACTCGAAGCAACTGCAGCTGGAAACTTTCTTAACATTTATTTCGACATGTCAAAACAAGACCAAATTCCCCAGAACTCTTTTAGGTTCCAGAGGTTATGTGTTTGAAGAACAACTTATTCTTGGTCAGCGTTGTAAATATTGTATAAGATGTGTAGAACAAAAATTCTATATGTAATTACAGTGCCTACTAAAGGGCTGTGGTGGTTCAGTGGTTAAGAAGCTCTCCTTGTTAGCTGGAAGGCTGGCAAGTCAGCAGTTCGAGACCCGGATACTGCATGACAGATTGAGCACCCGTCTCTGTCCCAGCTCTTGGGGACATGAAAGGAGCCTCATTTGCGTGTTCCCTGATTGGTGTTTCTTCCACAAAAATCCTTTCAACCCAGAATAATTTCTGACACAAAATCATCATCATCATCATCATCATCGTGCCTACTGAGGAATAATATGAATGAATGAATGAATTTTTATTAATTGATTAGTCTTATGACCTTATCAGTAACAAAGCAGAATTAAAATCTGTACAATACAATGGAGTGCAATAACATACAATAAAAATACAATATGTACATACCTGAGCTATTTTTAAAAGGAATGTAAACTGGTGATGGTGCCTTAATACATGCATATCTGTAGTCAGATAAGTGAATCTCCCTTGCAAGATACCCCAATTTGATTGATATATTGGATTCTTTTAGCTGATGCCTTAATTATAAACTTGGCAGTTCTACATACAATCTGCATGTTAGAACCCAGAAGGAGATAGGACAGTTTGTGATTAGATTCCCAAAAAGTTGTTTTTTCCAATAGGGATGCAAGGTATTTAAATCTAATATCAGTGTACAGTCAAACCTCGCATAAAGAGCGCCTCGCTTAAAGAGTAACTCACTTAAAGATCAGAATTTTCTCTGAATGTTTGCTTCGCTTAACAAATAAAATCAACCAAAAACTTGCTTAACAAAGAAATCGGGGTTCACAATCCCCCCCAAGTCACAATTGGTCACTTACAATGGTGTTTCGCTTAAAGAGCAAACTCGCTTAAAGAGCAATCCTGTGGAAGACATTATGCTCTTTTAGTGAGGTACAACTGTATAACTGGCAATCGAATAAAATATGAGATATATTTTCAACATTTGGAGAACCACATATGCATGTTCTTTCATGACTTTAGGAACATTGTTGTTATTTTGTAAGTCCTCTTCATTGGTTGAAGGAGGTTGAGCATCAAATGGATTTTTTGTATCTTAATTGCGATGTACTATGTTAGTTTTAAATGGTATTTTACTATGTACTGCATACTGTATTTTATGATTTTATTATGTTGATGTATATTATGTGATGACATGGTTGTGAGCCGCCCAGAGTCGCATTTTGCGAGTGGGGCGGCATATAAATTGAACATAATAATAATAATAATAATAATAATAATAATAATAATAATAATAATAATAATAATAATAATAATAATAATAATAATAATAATAATAATAATAATAATAATAATAATGAGCCAGGCTTGACCAGCTGATCACTCAGAGGCTTGTGTTTTTAAAACTTCTGGGAAGGGGGAAAGAGAGAAATGTGATTGGTTCTCTAGAGAACCAATCACCTTTCTCTCTTTCCCCCTCCCTGATTTTTCGATACAGGAAGTGAAAGCAAAATCTCAAGCCTCGTGCACCGGCTATACTGGCTCAGTCCGAGCGTGCAGTTCAAGATTAGGTAAGCAGGGCTGGGCTGGATTCTCTGTGGCCGAGCAGGCAGTGGGGGTGGGGGTGGGGAGTCTCCAAACTGCTGGGGGTGGGGGTGGGGAAGGAGGAAAGTGGCAGGGAGAGGAGCTTTGCCTCCTTTACTTCTTTATGACGATGGATCGGATAACGCTAAAATGAACGTTATCCAATGCAAATTCCCCCCCCAAAAAATTGTCGTCGTTATGCGGTTTTAGCGTTATCCGGTGCAATCGTTATCCGGGGTATTACTGTATATGCCTTGTTTTAATAGTCCAGTTTGATTTCTCACCCACCTCCTTATGTTACTCATAATTTATACTCTGGTTTATCTTCAGATTTATTTTACAGTACAGTAATACCCCGGATAACGATTGTACCTGATAGTGCTAAAACCGCATAACGTTGCAAGATTTTCGGGAAAATCTTGCATCGGATAACGCGATTTTTAGCGTTATCCGGTACAATTATGTGCGTGGGGGGGAGTTGGATTGGGTAGAACATCTACCCAATCCAACCCCCTCCCCAGCGCCCGCCTGCCTTTCCCCCGACGCTACTGCAGGGTTCCCTCTGCTTACCTTCCTTTCCTTCTCCAACTCCCAGCTGATTGCAAAAGGCTTGGTTTTTTTAAACTGCAGGGAAGGGGGGGAAGAGAAAGGAGTTTCTTTCCACGCGTTCTTGCTTAACATCCTGAATTGAAAAAAATACAGAGATGTGATTGGTTCTCTAGATCAGCTGATCTAGAGAACCAATCACATCTCTGTATTTTTTTCAATTCAGGAAGTTAAGCAAGACCAGCTTCCCCCCCTTCCCTGCAGTTTAAAAAAACCAAGCCTTTTGCAATCAGCTGGGAGTCGGAGAAGGAAAGGAAGGTAAGCAGAGGGAACCCTGCAGTAGCGTCGGAATGGCACTTTCCCCGATCCTACTGCAGTCGCATAGGGGTGGCTTTAAAGGTAGGGAGGTCTCTTTCTTTCCCTGCCTGCCTTTAAAGCGGTTTGTCCCTGAAGTCAGGGCTTTACTTTTAGCGTTGTTGGATGCATGTATCAGACAACGCTAAAAACCAGATAACGTCATGACTTGTGGAACCAAGTCATAACGTTATCTGGGGTATTACTGTATTTGTTTTATTTTATTTATTCAATTTCTATCACCGCCCCCTCGCCGAAGCAACTCCAGGTGGCTTACAATGAACCATAAAAAACACTCAAGTATAAAAACATCCCTTCAGCAGTTAAAATAATAAAAACATTTAACATTTAAAAGCCATTAAAATGCCCTCCCAACATTAACAATAGGTTAAAACTAAAACCCGAACAGCCTTTCATATAAGCCGGGGGGAGGGCTGCCCCACCAGCAGCACCCCACACCTGCGGGACCAAGCAGGTTTTAAGGCCTTTCCTAAAGGTCAATAGCTCTGCTTGGAGGCATAGTTTCGTCGGCAGGAGGTTCCACAGGGCTGGAGCAGATACCGAAAAGGCCCTCCTTCTAGTGCTAGTGAGACAATCCTCTCTATTTATTATTAGTTCAAATTTATATTGCCGCACACTCGCCGTAGTGACTCAGGGCGGCTTACAAACAATACATTACATTACAGGCCAATGGAACCATTAGGGAGCCCCTTTTAATGATATCAAAATTATCATTAAAAGGAAAACAAATCAGCCAGAAAGGCATAAATAAATAAAAAGTTAAAAAAACACACACAGTCATCAGATGCAGTTGGCTTCAGTAAGCAGCTTCAGCCCAAAGGCTATCTGGGTAACAATGTCTTTGCCGAATGGCAGAACGAACAACAAGGATGGATCTTGCCTCGTCTCCCTTGGCAGGGAGCCATAGAGTATCTGGGCGCCCGCCAAATAGCCTGTCTCTTGAATGCAAGTCCAAGTGGGGGGTTGAGCGGAAGGAAGGGTCTTCTTCCAGGAGTATCAAAAGCCAAACACATTTAGGTGAGAAAATGCTGTAGAAGTGCCACTTGGCTGCCGTCTCTTGCAGGAGCGACAAATTAGCTGTCTCTTTTAAGAATTATTCCACTTTATATCTAATGGTGCAGGTTTGTAAATAAAAAGTTGATTCCTGCTTCACTTTCAGTTCCACCTCTCTGAAATGCACACCTGACTTTTCATTATATTTAGAGCCACGTATTCCTTTGCATTGTGGAAAGAATGCACACAGAACTGCTCTTCTTGTTTTGTCTGAGCTAATCATTATTGTGGGAGAACCAGTAGATTGCAATCAGTACATACGTTTTCAAATTAAAATATTAATGCTTGCTTTGCTTGTTATTTATGTATCCTAATATATTATTTTCTTTGAGCTCAGCTGCTCATTGATCTGCTTTTAATTAAGCCTGTCACTTATTCTGAGTGTTTACTCTTAATTAAGAACTCTGCCTCGCTTGTGGCTTAGAAACTTGTCAGAAATTAATTGTGTCAACAGTATGCTGCCTGTTGATGGAGCTTGGTAATAGCTCTTTGGTATTTTTCAGTACTGCTGCCTCAAATCTACATTGTGTTGAGTCCTCTAGACTTTACCAGAATAACTCTAATTTCTCCTTTTTAAAGTAAATCATATTACAGTAAAACCTTGCATAAAGAGCTTCTCGCTTAGAGAGTAACTCACTTAAAGAGCAGTTTTCTCTGAATGGTCGCCTCACTTAACAAATAAAACCAACCAAAAACTCGCTTAACAACTGTATCGGGGTCGCAATCCTCCTCACCAGAAGTCACAATTGGTCACTTACAATGGTGTTTCACTTAAATAACAAACTCAGTTAAAGAGCAATCCTGTGGAACGCATTATGCTATTTAAGCGAGGTACCACTGTATTATATGGAGGCTCTGTTCCTGTACTTGGTTACCTGGGAGTAAAACACATTGAACTCAGATTGGATTTAGATCTGAGTAGACACAAATGTGGTTGCTTTTACATTTGTTTTAAATTGACCTTGTTTTATCAGAAGACTTAGGAACACCATGCTGTGGATCTTTCTTTCTTTCTTTCTAGCTAGCTAGTCAGCTTTCTTAGATACTTCTTGCAAGTCGGAAGCCAGTGAGTTAGTTATATGTGAAGATAACGGTTGCCATGACAAAAGGAAAATGATGAAGTGTTACCTCCAAGCTACTTAGTCTCTCCTAATTTGTCATGGTGTTGCTAGTAGAAACAAGGTTGGTTCTGTCCTTTCCCACTGCCCCTGCTTGACATGACTCCTGACTTTGTCACGTGCCTGTTGTGTTAAGCAATTAGAAGGATGAGCTGTACCACATTTGTGCACCATATTTATTTAATAATGTTTAATCTTTCTTTACGCCATGCTCTCTTCAGTACTTCGAATAGATAATCACCTTTTAAAACAGTGATGAAACATTGACAATTATTATGACAGCTATATTGTCATTGCTGTCATTATCATCACCATCCAAACAAAGAGACTTGCATCACAACTCTTTACCTATAAGGTTGCCAGATTTTCAAAGATGTTTTCAGAGGTGCAGTCTTGTTTCTTTAAAAGCTGAATGTCACTAATAAGAGCTTGGACTCCCACCTCACTTCTCCATCAGTTTCTTCCCACTCCTCCTCCTGTCCTGCTTGCGGTATATTTTATGTACGCCGCCCAGAGTCGCACGTTGATTGGGGTGGCTATACAAATTGAATAAATAAATAAATAAATATTTTCCCCTAGTGAAGAGAGCCTCCAAGAAGAAGACATGGGAGGCTGAGGCTTCCCGAAGCCCACTCCAACATTGGTTGATTGTATTATTATTATTGATTTTATTTATTTATTTATTTATTTATTTATTTGATCGTACTTATAGTCTGTAAGCCACCCTGAGTCGCCATGGCGAGTGGGCGGCAATATAAATAAATAAATAAATAGATAAATACCAGGAACTGGAGCCAGTGATTATATTGTTTATTGTCTATTCTGTACTGGGTATTGTTTATGGATGGTATTCTGATTATATTGTGTTTATATTTATTTTATTGTACTATATTTTATGATACGGTGATATTGTATTATTGAACTGTTACATTGTATTTTATTGTATGTTGTAAGCCGCCCTGAGTTGGTTTTCACCAAGTAGGGCGGCATATAAATTGAAATGAATGAATGAATGAATGAATTCTCAGTACCAGTGACACTATCAGAATGCGGCCGTCCCATCCAAGGGCCCCTCCCTTCCAGTTCCAGATACCCAGTCTCTTTACGGGAACTGTAGCCCTTGTTAGCTCTATGGGAGAGCTGGTCTGTATTAACAGAACTCTTACTATGCTCAGGCAATGAAGCAAATTGGGGATGTTTAGGGTAGCCAGCCATTGTGTGTGTGTGGTGTCAACTTCTATTAAGGAAAGAGATGATCTTCAAGCGAAAGCAGTTGCTTTATTGGTCAGGTTTCTTAAAGGATAATCCAGAAAAGCGTAAATAAGTTCAGTAACAATAGTCAGTCCAAACACAATCCAATCACTCTAGGTGATCATTTTGAAGAAGCAAAAAGGAATAGTCCCCCAGGCAAAGATCTTAACCCCTAGACATCCAAAAGCAAACTCCCTCTGCTCTCTCCAAGATGGAGATTCTGCAGTCAGGTGGGGTACCTTCTAACCAATCAGGGTATGCTCCTATTGAAACAGAAAGTTTCTCAAAACATGGGAACGTGTGGAGACAGTGTCTCTGTGGTAGCCACAATAAGGCTAACTACAGATAAGAAATAGGAACACTGATCTGAAAACAAGCTGTCTCATGACACATGGAGACAGAGAGGAAAGGATTTTTGAGGCCTACTGGAACTAGGTCCCCTCCATGCCTTGGGAACATTAGAAAAGAGATACTGTCTCATGACAGACACTTTTAACGAAAGGGTGCCCATCTCTAGGCAAACTTGTAACAGTCCTGCTTATGGATGATCTTTGGGTTTTATTGAGTTTCTGGAAGATAGGAATGGCTCAGAGCAGTTTCAGAAGAAAATCTCAACATGTCCACTCTAAGGGATGCTACCCAAAGGATTTTGTTGGCTAGCGGTGCTTCCAGTGATGGAGCATAGAGATAAACATTAATGTCTAATGCTTGTAATTAGAAATTCCTTTTTCTTTGCTTTTAGATTAAAGTGGAGTTGTTTTTGGGAAAGAAAGGTGTTAATTTGTTTCTACCAATTGATGAAAGTGCAGATTTTCCTTCTCTCTTAATTTTATGGGCAAGTTTCCTAATAAAAAATTATTTTCGACATTATTTTCATCTTGCATAGATTTCTTCTGCCAAACCATGATAATTTTAATTTACTTAACCACTTGGTTATTGCTTTAACTTCATTCTTTAGTTTATCAAAATTTAGTTTTCAAAGGTCATTAACATCATCATCATCATCATTATTATGTTCACATATGTTGCCCACTCAATTATGCGACTCAGGACGGCTAACAAAAATGCCAATCATAACAGCAAATAAATCACAGAACAGCAAATAAATCACAATATAAATTACCATCTGAAATGTAAATGCCTAAGTATTTCAAACTATCTTTAATTTTATAGACTTTGGTTATCTTTTTCTGATTTAGTGTTATTACATGTGTTAGCCTCTGTTTTCCCCCAATTGATCCTCAACTCCGTGATATTTTCAAAAAATTTTCAAATGTTTCTGAACTTTTTAAATATTGTTTTGGGGATCCTTTATCACTAGTAGAGTATCGTCTGCGTACATGCTGATTTTCTTTTTCTCCAATCCTCTAATAACTACGTCCCCCCTAATTATAGTTTTATAGTCTCCCACCCCAAATCTGCAATCAAGGCAGACAAAACATGAACGTGAGCATTCTTATGAGCACATGCTAAGATTTCTCATGTGGATATGTGGTTCATTCCTTCTGTGACTGTATGACCTCAGAACGGGTGAAATATCATTATCACTTGTTTGCAAATGTATTTATAGCATGAAAGAAGCAGACACAGTGGGGAGAATCTGAGCTTAGACAAGCTTTTTCCCCCCCAAAGCTATAGTTCCCAGAATGTTTCGGTTGGCATGAACAGTGGTTGTACTAGTTGGGGGGATTCTTGAAGCTGTATTTCAAACGAGTAACTTTTCAAGCCCAGGTGATAATATTTTAATGGGGTTAAGCTTCAGGGGTGTCACCATGCTGTTGAAGGGAGATGCTCTCACTTCGGATGTAAGAGTCAAAAAGGATAAGAAGCAGTAGCGTCGTGTGGATTTCAGCCACCCAGGGCTTAAGCCAAATTTGCCACACCCTGGTGGATGCTGGCACTCGCTCCTGCTAGGGCTCCTGGTAATTGTAGTCCAAGAACATCCATAGCCCAAAAAGGGCTGCCAGCTGCAGGCCACCCCCTGGGGCCCCCTGCACTACACCACTGATAAGAAGGGGTGCTTTATACGTAGAAGCAGAGTTGACTTGAACAGTAAATAATGTGTGTTTGTACTCTAGCATCTTTCACACTTTGCAAGTTGCTTGCCGTTACTTGGCAATTGGTCATCTAGAAGGAACAATGAATTCTGAGGTCATTTTTCAAATATGGCAAGACTGAAAATTCATCATTGCAGGGATAATATGTAACGACTCCTTGCCTGCAAAGCTGCCCATTTTGTCTCTTAATGAGAACGAGGAGCCAGCCATAGGGTACCAATTTCAGCAGACCTATTTAATCAAAAAATTGTTTCATAACACTGGAAAAAGTACAAGCAATTTTACAACGATTTCTTTGAGATTAGAGCAGAAGGCACTAAATATGTAATCCAATTTTTCTTTGTCAATGAAGGATTGTTCCCCAAATTGCTCTACTTTTTTTTTAACATTTCTCCTTCATTTGAGTTATGTCTGCAGTTAGATCACAGTGTGTGAGTGTTAATAGAAGTACTGTATGTTCTTTTACTTTGATGCTATTTCTGTTAAGCATCAGATGTGGGTGGACTGAAATACACTTGCATGCCCACCTGCTGCACATAGATAAAATGTGTTGTACTGGGAACATGGAAATTCATTTGTCTAGAAATGTGGACAGCATTCCTTTAGTGTCTAAGAAACCCTTACTGATTTTTTTTTCTAAAAATAAAAAAAATACAGTTATCTAATCATCTTCCTTTTTATTCAGCCTGGTTACTCTCCTTTCCTATTATCTTATCTCTAGCTAGTCTCTGTCCTTCTACAACAGATAAATATCTGCCATAATCATTTCTTAAGTGGACATAAAATGAATTCTTTCTGCAGAGTTTCGTTTCCTATGGTCATTTCTAAACTTTTCCACCAAGAAACCAACTGAACATGGCTATTGATTTATGTAAACCTTCAATGGAAAGAAACATCCGTACAGCCTACTTCCTCCACTACAGGTAGCCACTATTGGCAAAGAGCTTCTTGCAGTTCTTTGACAGTTGTTGTACCTACAAAAGTCATCCACTGATTTGGTAGTTCCAATAATAGCACAATAGGCAAGCCCTTATTTCTGTAAATAATTGGCATGGGCTACTGAAGGCAAATGGATGTGCAGGAGAAGTGATGGCTTCTCTTGCAGTAGGCAGGAGGAGAGAGAAGCAGCAGTTTAAGTGGGATGGCCAGCCTACAGGAAAGAGGCATGACAGAAGTCAGAAGAAAGCAGAAGTAGCTGCCATAGTGGTATGGATGACGTAGAAAAGAAGAGTGCTGTTTAACATACACTATAGCAGGGGTGTCCAAACTTTCCAGGGTGTGGGCCAGTCACGTGGTTCAGGGAGCCGGTCACTATGACCCATGGCCTGGATCTGGCCCCCAATGCCAATTCATCTGGCCCATGAAGCCCACATTGCTCTTGTAAGCGGAAGTAAAACGTATGGGCGCATTTTACTTCCACTTCTGGGAGCAACGAGGCAGCTGGATGAATTGGCGTCAGGGGGCCATAGTGGGCCATAGTGACGGCCCCTTGCACTATAGTGAGACATAGACAGCGTTGAGAAGGGAAGGAGCAGACACAGAAAAGAAAAGGCACAAGCCCTGAGGACTGAGCTATTTCTCTCATTCAGTCTCACTTATGTTTACTCTCCGTTCTGATAGCTTTGAAATTAGCTTTATCCATATGGTGTTGTAGTGTTTTTGAAGTTGGACATACAGTAAAACCTCGGATAACGCTGAGACTTGGTTCCACAAGTCTTGGTGTTATCCGATTTTTATTGTTATCCGATCCATGTTAAAATCCTATGGGATGGATCGGATAACGTTAAAGCTCCATAGAGATACATTGGAACCGCACAGGCTTTAGCGGTTGTTATCCGATACATCCCATAGGACCTTAACGTTATTCGATCCAATTCTCCTTCCCAGATTACTTAACGTTATGTGATTTTAGCGTTATCCAAGGTAAACATTATCCGAGGTATCACTGTACTATTTGTCTAACAGAATGAAGTGAGTTATTTTTGCTTTCTATAATGGGATCATGGCAAAAGAGATTAAAGCAAGTTTGGGACATGCTTTATAGCCAGCCAAGTCTGTTATTATGTCTGTGAGCACAAAATTACAGTCTTTAAAAGGATAGATACACTTATGTTGATCCATAAGAGAACAGATAAATGGCTCATTCTTTCTCAAATCTGCGATCCTCACCCCCCTTTTCACCAGTGATGACTTTATGCACTGCTTTAATGGCTGAAATCCTGTTGCTTGGCATAATATGTTGCAACTAAAACCGGCCCATTTGGATCAATTAAACTTACAGAGGAGCGGACTAACCAAATTGCCTGTGATTCAGTGGGGCTCCTCTTGTATGACTAATTACACTAAGCAACAGGATTTCAGCCATTATATTCCAGAACCCTGCTTTTATGTTAATGATGAACTTCATATTTTATGTGGAGAGGTTCCATCCACTTAAGGCTAAATATTGATATTCATTGTATGTAAACAGGGCCCTGTCAGTTTTATTACTGCTGCATCAGTTTGCATCTTGTCTAGAGTAATCATATTTGGAAAGGCTGTAGCCTGTCGGACCTCACAGTGCATAGACCAATGAATCCCAACATGTGACACAGGCCCCACGGGGGCTTCAATTCTCAGTACATTTGCTGATCAGTGCTTGGGGGATTGACTTAGGCTTCTGGGAATTGAAGTCCAAAAACCAAAGTTTGGGAAATACCGGTGTAAAGCGGTGTCTTTTCCCCCATACAGGATCCTCCTGCAGGGAAATATACAGTGGTACCTCGAGTTACAAATGGTTCGAGTTACAAAATTTTTACAATGCGAATGAAAATCAATTGAAAATAATGGCTCGAGTTACAAATTTTTCCGGAACCGATTAATTGGTTTTCAATGCATTCCTATGGGAAACCATGTTTCAAGGTGTGAATTTTGGTTTTAAATGCATTCTTATGGGAAATTTGAGTTACAAATTTTTCATAACATGAAAAATGCCTTGGAAAACATTAAATTTGTAATTCAAGGTACCACTTTACACTAGCTGATAGTCTAATGAGTACAAATTCCACACTCTCTTGAAGTCAGGGAGACTTTGTACATTGCAATTACTGTGAGAATGTCAGTGTGACACTGATGTTTCTCTGATGTCAGATGTCATCATCACAAGAGTAGGGTGTGAAAAACATTATGGCCTACACCCATCATTTGCCCATTAGTGTAATGGAATTGTCTTTCAGCTCCTTCCCTTTCTGTCCACCCACCCACAGTTTTCTGCACTACCCAAAATTAGTTTTAAAGAGTTTCATAGCCTCCAGAACCAATTTCCTAGATGTTCTGAGAAGGTGGTTTCCCCCACCCTGCCAAAATATGAGACAGAGTTGTTCTATCACTGTTGCCATCTTATTGGATCCTGCAGTCTACTTGTGCTTACCGTTAACAACCCCATTGTATTACTAATAGCCTTACAGTGTGGCTTGGAGTCCAAAGTAAGTGAGACATTCACAGAAAGAGAATCTTTTCAGCTTAACTCGGGAAAAATCTGCCTTATTTAGAATGATATCTGCCAACTCTCTGCATAGATATTTTTGAAGGTATATTTGGTTGAAGTGGAAGGCGACAGTGTGAATTTCCATGCATATGCTTTTTTATCTAAGCATATCCAATTGCTTCAGGAAATACTACCACTGCTTAAACTGAATTATGATCTTCACTCCAATCCTATAGATCAGGGGTGGCCAACCGGTCTATCGCGATCGACCGGTCGATCGCGACTATTTGTCCAGTCGATTGTGGCAAGGCAAAACTCGCTCCCCCCCCCCAGCTCGCCGCTGCCACCGAAAGAAATTTTTTTAAAAATCGGAGCAAAAATGGCTCCAATTGACTGCGCATGCACAGAAACTCAATCTGACGCATTGCACATGCGTCAGATTGAGTTTCTGCGCATGCGCAGTCAATTGGAGCCATTTTTGCTCCGATTTAAAAAAAAATGTTTTAGAGCTTTCAGGGCGGCAGTGGCGGCGGCACCAGCCCTCAGAGGAGGGCACCTCCCTCAGGGCACGTTGAGGCCTGCCTGGGCTGTCCGCTGCCGACAAGCCCCCATGCCCTGGGGACACCCGGCAGGGCGCACCGCTGCCGCCTGCAGCTGCCTCCTCCGCCGGGCGCCTGTGGCCTCCTCCTCCTCCTTGGGCCAGTGCCTTTTTGGCCCGGCTGTGGCGCCCGGCAGAGGAGGAGGCTGCAGGCGGCGGCGGTGCGCCCCGCCGGGCGTCCCCTGGGCATGGGGGCTTGTCTGCAGCGGACGGCCCAGGGAGGCTCGGCGGCCGCAGCCGGAGCCACCGCCAGAGCCACTGCTGCCCGCCGCCCGTGGCCGCAGCCGGAGCCAGGCCAAAAAGGCACCGGCCCAAGGAGGAGGCCATAGGGCTGCAGGCAGCGACAGCTCCGGCGGCTGTGGACGGCGGCTGCAGGTGATGGCTCCTGTGGCCGCGGCCTTCGGAGGAGGAGGAGGCCGCAGTCGGGGGCGGCGCACCTTGCCGGGTGGCCCCGGGCCATGGGGGTTCGTCGTCCCAAGGAAGGTAATCAAGTGAGGGGTTTTTATTTGGGGTGGGTGGGTAATTTATTTGTGTTTTGGGTGGGTGGTTGTATTTTTATTTAATTTTTATTTTATTTATTTCTGACATGGCACTTTTTACTGAACTATGCTGTTTCATTTAAAAATTCCAGAGGTATGTGATTGGTAGATCGCACAGGGTTTCATCAGTAAACAGTAGATCTTGGGTCTAATTAAGTTGGCCACCCCTGCTATAGATTGTGCATTAGAAACACTGTTCCATATATGAGGGAGGCACAGTTTAATTTCACTGTTATCAATGGCTCATTTGGGGCAAATTTATTTGGTATTGTTCCCCCTATTATTAAATCTAATTTTTGTACCACTAGAATGAGTGTTCAGAGAGCTCCAAATTCTTTACATTTTTTGACTAAAGTAGACATTTCAAAAAATTTGTGACAATATAGTCATAATGGAATTGGGAAACATGATATAAGATACACAAGTAAGTTACCTTATTGTTTGGTATTTTTTTAAAAAATCAAGGCAATATGTTAAATTTTATGAGGTTTAAAGATGAATCATTATTGAAGTTTTATTCTAGCACCAAAATTTGTTTGACAGTTTGGAAATATGAATTGGCAAATAGCAATAACAATCCTTAAAGTGACACTTTCAGAGACACTTCAGTTAAGGGCTCATTCAAAAACCACACGACCATTTTAGGGGGGGGGGAGTCAACCAAAAGTCATGGAAAGTCATGGGGGCTCGGGGGTTTGGTGTGAAGTCACGTGACTCCAAAATTATCATTTGCTGGCCATAGATCTATCTTCAAACCACATAATTGGGGGGGGGGGGGAACGGTCAAAGGTAATGGAAAGTCACCTTTGGTGTGGGGTCAAAAAGTGGCCTATTTTAGGTCATGTGGTATTTGAAAGAGCCCTAAGGCACAGAGGAGCAATGGATCCAGCCATTTGGTGCCAAAACCATTACCCTGGGCCCTTCCACTTGTTTGAGGGGGATAGAACTGTGCTTACTGAACCATGTACTGTGTTTAATTTAAGATGTGGCATGTTAAAGAGATTGCACGTGTATTATTTTAATATTTGATCTGTGCTGTTAATTTTAAGTGCCATATTAAAGAAATTAATGACTTAATTTAGAAATTGTGAACATGAAGAGTTGTAAATAGAAGTGTGCAGATGCATATTTTTAGATTACAGCTACCAGAAGTCTCCAGGCAACATGGATATTTGTAGTCCAAAATCCCTCAAGTCTTTACACATCCAGTTCCACCATGAAGCATTCTTTTCTGCAGTGGAACAAGGCTGGTCTAGTGTAGACAAACTCTTCCAATTCACTCCTGCCAGTCAGTTTTTGGATTGCTTTCCTCTGATTGATAGCAGATTCCCCCAGTTCCATAAATGCAGTGTATGTAAACAAAACAAAATCCTATACAGTGGTACCTCACTTAAAGAGCATAATGGATTGCTCTTTAAGCAAGTTTGCTTTTTAAGCAAAACACCATTGTAAGTGACCAATTGTGACTTCTGGCAGGGGGGATTGTGAACCCCGATTTAGTTGTTAAGTGAGTTTTTGGTTGGTTTTAGTTGTTCAGCGAGGTGGCCATTCAGAAGAAATTCTGCTCTTTAAGTGAGTTAGCCTGTAAGCGAGGCGCTCTTTATGCGAGGTTTTACTGTACTGGCAAGTCCCACACAAAAGGCCATGGTCTTGTGCTTCCTTGTTTAATGATGTAACTTTTTGTTGTAATGTAGTCAGTAAATAGGGACTGTGTTGGCTTAGTGGTTAAGACACTGAACTTGGCGACTGGAAGGTCAGCAGGTCAGCAGTTCAAGATCTGAGTACTGTAGGACAGAGTGAGCTCCTACCAAACTAGCAGTTTGAAAGCAAGAAATTGCAAGTAGATAAATAGGTACCATTTCGGTAGGAAGGTAAAAACGTTCCATGCACTCCAGTGTCTATTCATACCTGCCACATTGCCACAGAAACGTCTGCAGACGCAGACAGCGCTGGCTCTTTGGCTATAAACAGAGATGAGCACTGAACCCTAGATTTGGATACAATTGGCTTTCAAGCTTGGGCATCCTTTACCTTTACCTTTACCAGTCAGTTCATATCAATATACAGTGGTACCTCGCTTAAAGAGCATAATGCGTTCCACGAGATTGCTCTTTAAGTGAGTTTGCTCTTTCAGCGAAACACCATTGTAAGTGACCAATTGTGACTTCTAGTGGGGTGGGGGGGATTGGGAACCACAATTTAGTTGTTAAGCAAGGTTTTGGTTGGTTTTAGTTGTTAAGCAAGGTGACCAGAGAAAATTCTGCTTTTTAAGTGAGTTAGTCTCTAAGCGAGGTGCTCTTTATGCGAAGTTTTACTGTATCTCCCTTCCTTTGACTATTTAGCTGAAGCTCGGAAGAGTCAATTGGGGCACCCTGAGTTCTATCCAGTTTATAGTGACCCATTTCCCTTGTTTTCTACTTACCCAGAGCAACTAAACCAGCACAGTGGGCTGCTCAGCCTCCTCAGGTTGGCATCTGTGGTGATTTGCATCATTGTGGGCTGTTTTAAGGAAACCTTCTTGAGTAATGCAAGGGACCTTTAAGCAAAATGCTCATAATGATGTAGTTGGCCATGGAAGTAGGAAGCACCACAGGTCTTGAAGGTGGAAAGGTAGCCATGGAGATCCAAACACAGGACAGTTGAGTTTAGGAAGCTTAACAAGATCCATTTGGACCAAATGATGGTGAGACGGCACCAAACAGACAGCCTTCTGAATTTTGGACCTCCCGAAGTCTTTCCCAGTGCCTCCTGGTGTTCCAGTCTCTAAGATGGAGACAGATGGCTCTTTCCCCTCTTCACAAGAAATCTTAGCCTGGAAAGACAGATGAGAGGTTGCTGCCCATTTAGAAGTCCCTGTGCTCATAAGCTTGATCAAACTAGACCAGGGGTTCTCAAACTATGGCCTGTGGGCCGGACCCAGCCTGCAGCACCATTTCATGTGGCCCATGTCACCACCACTGCCAGAAGTGGACATGTTTACAACAGCCACAAATGCACCCACGGCTGTCATAAATGCGTTCATGACAGCCATGGGCATGTTTTATGGAACCATTTACAGTGGGAGAACCATCAGTCTGGCCTGCTCAGCTGTCTGAGGGGTGTGTGGTCTGGCCTGCAGCTTGAAAATGTTGAGAACCCCTGGACTAGATGGTTGTGTAAAAAGATAGGTGGGTATTATGAGGTTTCTTAGGTGTGTGATGATAGGTATCAAAATCTTCATGAATACTCTGGGTGAAGCTGAAAGTCTATACTGGTAATGAAAGCCTCCCTATGTGAACGTTAGGAACTGTTTGTGAAAAGGGTGAATCAGTATGTCCAGATCAGATGCTGGAAAGTGATTGCACTCCCAAGAACATCCTGATGGTCTTGTAAGATTCAGAAAGGCACTAGAGATGCACTATATTACAGGTTGTTGATGTGAACCATATGATACCCATTCTTATTCTACAAACTCCCTCAGGAAGGTGACTGGCCAGTTTTATATTAAACCATAAAAGAGCTTTACAGACCAGTCTTATTGCAGGGGTAGGAGCAGTTTTAGCTGTTATGAAGCAAGTACGTGATTTATGTTGCCAACGTCAAAGTAAGAAATGTAGGACAGAGTTATATGTGTGTGCACATACATGCAAACAAACCTATCGTCAGTGGTCCAAAGTTGAAGTTGTAAAATTTGTCATTCTCCATTATAGGGATCGGCAAGCTGAGATAGTGTGATGGTTTAAAGGCAATCTGATTTATTTCATTGTGAGCTTTCGGAGAGAGTAGGCTGCCAAAATTAGAGGTCAGTATGTTCAAGGAAGAGGCGCTAGCACAAGGCGATGTAGTATAAAATCCTTCTTGGTTCTGTGACTGTGGAGTGCTTTTCCTAGAGTTGTTTGCCTAGTTAATACCTTAGTGGTTTACAGGTTGGGAGTTCAATTCTCTACAGGGGCTGGACTCGATGACCCGTGTGGCCTTTTCCAGCTCTGAGATGAAGAAAGGAAAAAGAAAGACAGGCTGTGCAACCAATCCACAAGCAGTATAAGACCAGGAAAGGAAAGGAGAGCTGGCCAGATCTGGAGGAGAGGAAATGCTTATACAGTCCCATTTTTGAAATCATATAACAGGGGTGCCCAAACGTTTTGGGTCACGGGCCAGTCACGTAGTTCAGCGGAAGTAAAACGTGCCTTACAGTCTGTTTTGCAACAGGATGAGATAGATTTTTAAGCTGCCATTTTATCTGCTTAAACCAGGGTGCCCAAACTACAGCCCGTGGGCTAGATCCGTGGCCCGATGACAATTCAGCCGCCCTTGTCGCTCCCAGAAGCGGAAGTAAAATGTGCCTGTATGGGAGTGATGAGGGTGGTGCAGGCCAGATGAATTGGCACCGGGGGGGTGGACCTGGGCCACAAGTCATAGTTTGGGCACCCCTGTCATATAACATAATAGGATATTGGCCTTTGAATAATAGGAAAATAATGGAAGATGTTCTATTGAATATCAGGCTTTGGCAATTAGAGAGATGGGCTTTGTAATCCTTAACACTACCAACTGCCTAATGAGCTTAGTGGAAAAATGAACATCCAAATATGCCTTAAAACAGGTTAAGGATAGCAGTTGTCTCTGGAAATTATAGCATCATCTTTATGTCTAAGCAAATATTCCTCTCCTGCATCTGGCAGAGATCCTTAGGCTTCTACTGCATTAATACGCCATCTACATCACAGAATGCTATGCTCAGTTCAAGTATATATTCTCTCCTGAAGCAATGTGAAGAGTGGGCGGTGGAATCAATAAAGTATTACTGGAGATGAAATACCTGTGGAGGTGATTTTGTGTCTAAATAAGATCAGTTCTGTCAGACTGTAATTCCCACCAAGGAAAAAGGTTTATGTCAGTAGGCCTTGACAACCCTCTCGGAAACAAGATTGTGTTTGAGAAACTGAGAGAGAGCTTGAGAAAGCATTTTCTCTCTCTCTCTCTCACACACACACACACACACACACACAGTGAATACAGAGTACAGTACTGTGAAATGATTTGCTTTCAGATATATACCGCTATGCATATATTTGATGAGGCATCAACAGGAACGACTTTATTTAATAAATACTAGCTTCACTTTTTTAAAATCTTCAATTATTGCAATGCTGTCGGTTTTTTGTCTATGATGCACAAGCCAGTTGGAAAGATTCCCCAGGCTAGTATTGGTTCAGACCATTTCTGAGTTGTGTGAGTGCAGCCTTAAGGCTACCTCTCAGCTGAGTTTCCAGTTGACTGGGTCCCTTCAAGCAATCCCAGTGCTGGGAAATATCCTCTCACCCTTGGTGGCTTCACTCCCTTGTTGTGATGGATGGCTTCTTACTTTCACTTGACATCCCTATAAAAGAGACCTTGCATACCTAGTGTCCGATATCCATCTGCATGATTCTGTATATACAGTGTCCTCCAGAGAAAGTCCTTTGGTTCTGGAACATGTTTCTCTCTGAGTGGTTTTCAGGATGCTGCAGGGTTCATTCTCATTCAAGCACTACTTGCTTTGCTTTTTTCAATAGACAAGCAGGGGGTTGTCTAGCCCAGTGATGGCGAAACTTTTAGAGACTGAGTGCCCAAAATGCAAACAAAAACCCACTTATTTCTCTCAAAATGCCAACACAGCAGCAGGGGAGGAAGGGAACACTCCCATTGGGCTGCTGGGTAGAGGGGCTGGGTGAACTCTGTGCTGGGGGACGGAGGAAGTGCTCTCATTGGGCTGCTAGGAAGAGGGGTGGGGAAAACTCGGTGCTGGGGGAAGGAGGAAGTTTTCCTATTGGGCTGCTGGCCAGAGGGGTGGGAAAAACTGTACTATGGTGACTGCACGGGTGCCCACAGAGAGGGCTCTGAGTGCCACTTCTGGCACGCATGCCATAGGTTCACTACCACTGGTCTAGCCTGACCCTACTCACCCCCATCTTCATTTGCCATAAGTACAAGGCTGTTTTTCTGAAGATGAGAGGTTCCATTCCCATATAAGATCTCCCTGTGAACTCTGGAAAATCAATGTTCTTGATCACATGGATGTGGACATACACTCTCTGCCCTTGGAAAAGAATGGACATGTTGCCATCTGCGCAAGGAAAGTGATGGAGGACAAGGGTGGATGCCCCTGTTTCCCTGGAACAAAACCTGAATGTCGTACCCCATTCCTTGGCTATTCACATGAGTGTGTAGTCATACTTATTCCTCTTGGAAATCATCCCAATGAAGAGTGTGTGAGCTGAGGAGCAGCCCTAATGATCAGAAGAGAAGATGCCAACAATAAGAACAACTAATAAAGATATACCATATATACTCGAGTATAAATCGGGGTTTTTAGCCGCCAAAATGAGTTTCAAAAATGGGACTCAACTTATACTCAGGTCAATGTAAACACTCAAAAACATACCCACACAAATGTCTAAATTAATTAATTTTACCGTATTTTTCATGTATTTTAATTATCGAAACTCACTAGCAGCTGCTGCATTTTCCACCCCCAACTTATACTCCGGTCAATCTATTTTCCTAGTTTTAGAGGTCCAAATTAGGTACCTCGACTTATATTTGGGGTGACATATTTGAGTATATATGGTATATTATTACAGGATTGTTGTTGTTGTTGTTGTTGTTAGAGTTAAAATAACACCTACTTTTCCATATATTCTCTCATTCCATATTAAGTGACATAAGTATACGCATGTGGGATAGTGTACCTGAAAACAACAAAATATGTGTTCTGTGTATTGCAGCTGTCTACACAAGGAGAGGCTAGCCAGGTGATTGGCCCATTAACAGAAGGACAACGAAGAAACGTGGCTGTAGTGAACTCCCTGTTCAGACTATATCAATCAGTGCTAAAAGTAAGTACCAAGAATGCTTATGTACTTGCTTAAAAAAAAAATAATGTATAAATATCTCTGAAATGCGTTCAGTGAATATTGGAATGGAATCTAATTTTCAAATCTGTTTTTTGCTTCTTTTCTTTTCGGCTGTATACACTTTTTCTTTTTTGGCTGTGATTAGTTGAAACACTTTGATTGACTTGTTGTTGTTCAGTCGCACCGTTGACTCCAACCGCAGCGCACCAGGCTCCCCTATCATCTGCCATCCTCCAATACTCCACCCAGATCTACACCCACTGCATCAACTATGTTGTCTAACCATCTCATCCTCTGCTGCCCCCTTCTCCTTTTGCCTTCAATCTTTCCTAGCACCAGGGGCTTCTCCAGCGAGTCCTCTCTTCTCATTTGGTGGCCAAAGTACTTGAGTTTCAGCTTCAGTAATTGTCCTTTCAAGGAGCAGTGAGGGTTGATTTCCTTCAGGATAGGCTGATTTGATCTCCTTGCTGTCCAGGGGACTCTCAAGAGTCTTCTCCAGCACCACAATTCAAAAGCGTCTTTTCTTCTGCATTCACCCATCCTTAAGGTCCACCTCTCACAGCCATACATTACTACTGGGAAGGCCATCACTTTAACTATGTGGACTTTCGTTGGCAGGGTGGTGTCTCTACTTTTTACTATGCTGCCTAGGTTTGCCATAGGTTGCCTCCCAAGGAGTAAACATCTTTTGGCTGCAGTCATCGTCTTCAGTGATTGTCTACCTTTTCTTATTCCCCCAATTTTGGTGCATAGTTGTACCTTTCCCTCTTGATATATTCACTCTTGCACTCTTTGGTAGATCAGAAAATGGTGTTGGATAGGGTATGTATTTGTGAATGTACATGTCTAAAGTAGAGGTTGCTGTGTATTTTGTGTAAATGTTAGAGAGAATCACTTAGAGCAGGGATGCTCAAACTTTTCAGACCATAGCCCAGTCATGTGGTTCAGCGGGCCGGTCACGTGGTTCCTCCCACCAGAAATGGAAGTAAAACGCAGCTTGCAATCTGTTTTGCAATAGGATGCTTAAACCAGGGTTGCCAAAACGATGGCCCACGGGCTGGATCCAGTCCCCAACGCCAATTCATCTGGCCTACACCACCCTCGTCATTCCCGTAAGTGTAAGTAAAACACATCCCTATGGATGTTACTTCCACTTCTGGGAGTGATAAGGGTGGCATGGCCCAGAAGAATTTGCATTGGGGGCCAGATCTGGCCTACGGGTCTCAGTTTGGGCATCCCTGACTTAGGGCTTCAGCTGAATAATAATATGGGCTAGAACCCAAAGAGCTCCTGTAGGTAAACCTGCAGATTTAGAATGCTCTGTGGCATTTCTGTTCTTCCTGCCTTTAAACAACAGACCCTCAGGGCATACTTTAAATTACAGTAACACCCCGCATAACATGTGCACCACACAATGTTAAAACCGCACAACGTTAAGAAATTTGAAGAACAAGTTGCACTGCACAACATTAAGTTAACATTGTGTGATACAGTAATACCTTGGATAACGTTTACCTCGGATAACGCTAAAATCGCATAACGTTAAGTAATCTGGGGGGAATTAGATCGAATAACGTTAAGGTCCTATGGGATGGATTGGATAACAACCACTAAAGCCTGTGCGGTTACAATGTATCTCTATGGAGCTTTAACGTTATCCGATCCATCCCATAGGATTTTAACATGGATCGGATAACACTAAAAATCGGATAACACCAAGACTTGTGGAACCAAGTTTTAGCATTATCCGAGGTTTTACTGTACAGTAATACCTCGGATAACACTAAGATTTGGTTCCACAAGTGTTGGTGTTATCCGATTTTTAGTGTTATCCGATCCATGTTAAAATCCTATGGGATGGATCGGATAATGTTAAAGCTCCATAGAGATACATTGTAACCGCATAGGCTTTAGCGGTTGTTATCCAATCCATCCCATAGGACCTTAACGTTATTCGATCAAATTCTCCTCCCCAGATTACTTAACATTATGCGATTTTAGCGTTATCCGAGGTAAACGTTATCCGAGGTATTACTGTACATCACTTTTAATGCCTGATTGATAGTTAATGCCCTTAACTACCAGTAGAGGGAGCCATAATCTTGGTTTTTGAATACAGTATCTCTATGGAGTTTGAAGTTGAGTGATACATCCCATACGGTTTAACGTTGTACGATGCATGTATTGCACAATATTAATAATCATACAACATTAAGGATCGTAAGCAGAATCAACTCACAGTGACCTTCATAGGACTTTCTGCCTCTCTCTCTGAGTTTCCATGGCCAAAATAAGGATTCAAACCCAAGGCTCCTGAGTCTTAATCTGTCACTGCATCGATAACACAACACTAGGCATTGTTGTGGCATTAAGAATTCTGTATACTGGATTATTCACAGATATAAACACTGTAGAATATAAAGCAGTTGTTTGCATTTTGGGGAGAGGAGTTGGTGAAAAGAAAAATGCTAACATAACATTTGATGAAAGAAATGGCTAACCTTCTGAATATGAATGCGTCGAAACAGTTCCAGAGGAACAGATGGGTTTTTGTGTCTCAAGATGTCGGTTCTACTCTTTTAAAAATGTTGGCAACAGGAGGAGAAGCTGTAGATATATTTTCAGGGTGGAAATGTTAGGATCTGCATTGAAAATCATGGAAGTCCATGTTAATCAATACAGTTAACTGTGATTTGGGTGCCATTAAATGCTGAAATGCACTGTATAATTTTAATCATGAAATTAGTTAGAGTTAATCTGTTTAGAAAATGTATGGATTTGATTATAGGGCAGAAAAGGTACAGATTCTGGACTACCATCATTTCCTGCAGGAGAACTTATAATCTAGGACCGTAATGGCGAACCTTGGCACTCCAGATGTTTTTGGACTTCAATTCCTATATGGGCACATTTTACTTCCGCTTCCGGGAGCAACGAGGGCGGCACTGGCCGGATGAATCGCAGCAAACCCATTCGTGTGGATTCACGGGAGCTTGGGAATTGAAGTCCAAGAACATCTGGAGTGCCAAGGTTCGCCATCACAGATCTATGAGGAAGGAAGAATTTCACAGCTAGCACAGCTCACACTTATATTTGCTACTGAATTAGGTCTGGCTTGAGAGCGAGGGCGGCAAAGGCCAACCCTTTGCTGGTGTCTAGTGCATGGCCGGGAAAATGTCTGTTGTTGCCAGAATGTAAACATAGGTTTGAGTAGATATCAAACCTCCCTGTTTGATTACATATTGCTTTGCATATTTTTTTTAGGTAACGTCCAGCCAAAGTGCCTTTCCAGCCGCTTCAGAAGAAATTATTAACACAGCTTTGAAGGTAATGGAATATTATAAAGTATCAGGCACAGATTTTGCAAGCCAGTGTTCTATTTGAACTCAAAGATAAACTCCAGTCAGTAGCTTCTCCTGTTTAGGTAGTTGTTTAATTTTCTGTCCTGTTTCAAAAAATATATGCAATATATATTGGGTGAGGCTGAGCAAGTTGTGCCAACTTTTCTCAACTTGGGCTTTCTGAGTATATTGTATTGCAGATCCATTGGATTCCAGTTGCCTTCACCTGCAAGCCAACATAGACTGCAGGTGGTCATGGTACACCTGGAGGGCATCAGGTTGGAAAGGCTGAGTACTTTACTCGGACTTTTTCTGAGTATTTTACTCTGCCTTGTTCTGTCTGAGAAGAAACAGTGTCTCTCTAGCACAGGGATTCTCAACCTGCAGCCCACAGTCCGGATGCGGCCTGCATCATCATTTCATGTGCCTCCCCCCCACCTCCACCACACCAGGAAGTGCCATGTGGTGGAGGAAGGGCAAAATGGCCATCCGGTCCCGAAAGCAGACTGAAGGGAACGTGACCCAGCCCCTGGCTTAAAAAGGTTGAGAACTGCTCTAGCTGCTGCTCCCTGATTTATTTGACACCTTTTTGTTCTTTTAAAGACATTTAAGAGTATTAAGATGCATTTAACTTACTCCTAGCCAATCGGCTTAATCTGACACAAAAACGAACGAACCTTAATTTGAGTAACTTGTGCTATGTGCTATTCATAGTAGACCCATTGCAATAAATGAGATTTGTTAGTCAACACTAACCAACATTAGATTTATACCCTTGAGTCTTAATAATATACTTTATATACTCGAGTATAAGCCTAGTTTTTCAGTCCTAAAAATGAGGTCAAAAAAGTGGACTCGGCATATGCTCAGGTCACTGAGTGCAATGGAAAAAGAAGGTGGCAGGTAATAGCCTTCATCACCCACTTCTCCCATCCTGTTGTCGGCACATCTCAATAGGCATGGAGAAAACTCCTTTCTGATGCATCTTATTTTCATGTACCCTATTTTGATTATTGAAACTCACTAAGCAGTTGCTGCATTTGCCACCCTTGGCTTATATTTGGGTCAATTTTTTTCCTGGTTTCTCAGGTCAGAATTAGGTACCTTGGCTTATATTTGAGTCGGCTTATACTCAAGTATATACGATACTGTTCATCATAATATAGTAGTGGCATCTGTTGATTTGACCTTTCTTTTAAGACACAAACACTCAAAGGCAAGCAGTTTTAAGGATGACGTGGAGGTCATTTTAAAACAGCATTTGGAAATACACATATTATAGTGCACACTTAACAGTCACAGTGAGCTGGATCCTGAACAGCTTTCACAGAAGCAGTCCTTCCATTCACAGAAGCCATTTGATCTAGCAAGTGCTCCCCCTGTTACAGAAATCAATTGCCCTGTATAGCAATGAAATCTCATAACAATTAGGTTTTGGGGGGGAAATGGCATCCCGCGTAACAATGTTCCCTATGGGGAAAAAATCGTACAACAATTTTTCAATGGGAAAAACCACTTAGCAAAAAAGATCGTATGATGCATTACATAGGGAAAATCGCTATACAATACATGTATCGTATAGCAATTGTTTTGTACAACAATGAGACCCGTGGAACGGATTAAAATCGTTGTATGAGGTACCACTATAGTAGTATTTTACTTGTTAAAGAGTGTATAAAATTCATAAAGAAATGCAACAATAAAGAAGTCCCATTTACTTACCTGTTTTGAAAATGACTATGGTATCTTTCAGTTAAACCTAATTGTTTTTTCTCCCCATGGAATAATTGGGAGGGAAAGCTACAAGCTGGTTGAGAAACCAAGAATCAGTTAGTTCATTTAAATTGTTTGAAGTGGCAAAAATAACTTCTACATTATAGTCAGCATTTCTGGGTAATTTCAAGAGCTGAAAAGGAAACAGCTGCTTGTAACAGACAATATTGTGTGTTGGGGGGGGGGGGGGGAATAGGCCAAATCCTGTTGAAATAGCCAAAGGTGCCATGAAATCTCCACACGATTCAGATTTAGTGGGATGCCTATTGCATGGCTGGTTGTGCCACCAGATGTGCAACAGAATCACGACCAAATTGTGCAGACTGCCTGTGTGATTGACATGGCATGTGCAGCTATCTCAGCAGGCTTCGGCCCTAGTATTTCATGTATGTCATAATGCTTTTGCACCACATCATAAAACAGAACTGTTCAGAATTAATCGGGCCATCAAACATTTAATAATGTACTAATTCACTTTTGGAATTCATTGAGCATTTATGCATTCCCCCCCCCCCTATTGTCTTGTTTCCTGCCCTCATTGTTTTTCATCCTTTGATTTATTTCTTCTAGACTGTCCATGAGTTAATGGGAAATGCCGTCCAACCTTTACTGAACTCAGTTGAAGATTCAGTAGAGGCAATCATCATCACAATGCATCAGGAAGACTTTTCCGGGTAATCCAACCAATACTTCAGTGTTGTGTTAGACACACAGCCACACAACACCAGTAATGTCAGTGGATTTCAGCCACCGGGGGCTTAAGCCAATTTTTTCGCCCCCTGGTGGACGTCGGGGCCCACTTCCACTAGGGCTTCTGGGAATTGTAGTCCAAGAAAACCCATAGTCCAAAAAGTGCCGCCGGGGGCTGGGCGCCCCCGGCCCCCCTATGCGACGCCACTGCACAACACACACATTGTGACAACTTTGCCATATAAAAAGCAGAGATTCCATTGCTCCAGTGTCCTTCCAGTAGAAGCACTTGCCTCACCCATCCATTTATACACTAGCCGGTCACTGAAAAAGAAGAGCAATCATTCTTGCTCTTGAAATGTATGCTGTTCTAATTATTTGTCCGCCTAAAAAGTGACACTGGACTACTCGTGCAGTATTTTCCAATAAGAATTTAAAATGTGACAGTTCTGATTATTGTCATAATATTTTAATTAGAAATATTCAGGAAAGGCTGTTTAAATGTCTCGTGTCTGTTCCACTTTATAAGACATTGTGAAAAGACATGGTGTAGCCTCCTTCAAGCCCACCCTAGTCGTCCTTCTACCCTAGGCTGGTTTTAAAATAAACAAGATCCCGGATGTTGAATGATAGAGGAAAGACCCAGCCTATGCTGTATGGGGCTACATTTCTCTTGAAAACTCAGATCTGCAGCTTGGTTATACTCCTGGATCCTTCCCTGAGCTGGGATCCACAAGGATGGCCAGGACTGCATTCATACATTTGTGCCTGTTCCTTGAGAGCTGGGATTATCTCCCTCTTGGATTAATGCAACAAAAACTCTGCATGGGGCTGCCTTTGAAGATGCTTCAGAACTTCAGCTTGTTCAAAATACACAGTAGCCACAATGCTGACTGGATCCTGTTATAGTAACTCTGTGCTTGGGAAGGGAGGAAGTGCTCCCATTGGGCTGCTGGTCAGAGGGGTGGGGCGAACTCTGTGCTGGGGGAGGGAGGAAGTGCTCCCATTGGGCTGCTGGTCAGAGGGGTGGGGCGAACTCTGTGCTGGGGGAGGGAGGAAGTGCTCCCATTGGGCTGCTGGTCAGAGGGGTGGGGCGAACTCTGTGCTGGGGGAGGGAGGAAGTGCTCCCATTGGGCTGCTGGTCAGAGGGGTGGGGCGAACTCTGTGCTGGGGGAGGAAGGAAGTGCTCCCATTGGGCTGCTGGTCAAAGGGGCAGGGCGAACTCTGTGTTGGGCTGACTGCACAGATGCCCACAGAGAGGGCTCCGAGTGCCACCTCTGGCACGCGTGCCATAGGTTCGCCCAGGTTCACCATCACTGGACTAGACCTTACTGCCAATGACTCAACACTGATTGTTAGGCGACAGTTAACTAACCTGACAATCCTGAGGACTAATGGCCTTGGGTGCTGAAGTCCTCAGGGAAGGGTGTTGGTCCCCAAATGGATTAAATTCCACTTGGATCCATCTTGATGAAGGGCAGCAGCTTCATCAGCACTGGCCTAGGGCTGAGGAGGACTTTGTGTGCCAAAAGGGCTCAGGACTTGGAAGTGATGCGAGGAACTGGATCAATGGCACAGGTGTCACACTACAAAGTGGAGGGCAAATAAAAAGCCACTCCATTATATTGTTCCTGGGACAACCTTCGTAGCTGATCACCATGATGATAGCTAATATTTGGAATTGGATATGGCACAAGAAGAAGGAGATGGTGACTTGTAAAGTCTATATAGCTTGGGCCCAGGCTATCTGAAGTACCATCTCCCAATCTGAGACATTTTGGCTCTTTAGAGAACCTTCTACTGTAGATCCCGTTGCCCTCGTAGTTGCATTCGATGGGAGCATAAGGGAGGGCGATCTCTCTGGCTGCTCCCAGACTATAGTATGCTTTTCCTGAGGAGATTAGGTTGTTACCCCCACCACCACCACTTCCCTCTTGTCATTTTGGCAACAGTTAAACCTGCCTGCAGGCTTTTAATAATTAAATTAGTCAAAATTGAGGCTCCCCTGAATGCTGTATCCATGTTCATTTTAAGTGCATTTTTCAAAAGCTTTTGAATGTTTAAGACAGCATTTGATTGATTTTTAACTTTATAATTTATTGTGGCATTATTCCAACTTGTTTTAATTATTTTTGGATTGCCTTGGGTCCCTTCATCGGCAAGAAAGCAAGGATCAAAGTAAAACAAACAAAGGAATAAATAGAAGGACCCAAAGAGTTACAGTAGGAGGAAAATCAGTTAACAAGGCAGGGTGTTTGGCTCCTTAGTGTCACGTTTCCAGATAATGATGAGGAACCTTTTTTTTGGAGGGGGAGGGGAATCATGTGCATCTTTTGCTGTTGGCTTTTGTGTTTGAAAAATTCGTCAGCCCAACGAGTCATTTTAATGCCAGTGAAAGCAAACATTGCAGAGTTTTCTGTCTCTGTGCTTTGGCCCTAAGCGTGCATCTTACATCTCTAAGGAAACCCAGTGGGAAACATTGCCTTTTGACAAATGATGTAGCTTCATTAAATGCAACTGAGATGCCCATAGGATCTCAGACCTTTCCAAAATGGTGTCATGGGTCATAAAACACACAGGCACACCTCAGAGCTATTGCTCAGACTTTGCATGTAGGCTGCTGATGCAGTGAAACTGTGAGGTGTGTGTGTATATATATATGTATCCCATTGGAGTGGATTCACAGAGACTTGAGCTTCTGGGAATTGAAGTCCAAGAACAGCTGGAGTGCCAAAGTTCGCCATCACGGGTATATAGTATACTTGACTTGACGTCTGATCCCTTTGACTGTTTATAGCTGAGACTGGTTCTAACCAGCTTGCAGGGAAATGTGCAGCATTAGAACAATGTAAGCAGCTACACCAAAAGGTTTTGCAGCCGGCCCGGACTGTTAACACCATCAATATGGAGGCCATTGTGATGTGATCTGCTGAAAGAGAATTAAACCATAACATCTGGATTATTTATATTTAGGGGCTGGATTTTGAGATTTAGTTTTTCCAGCAGACAGAGATCCTCTACAGGGGAAGCGGAGGTGGACAGGACCTGCCAGTTGAAGAGCAAGTCTTTTGTCATGTGGGAACTGCAGTAATTGAGGAAAAGTCACTTCAGTTACTTCTCGGGGGAGCACCTCATTTTTTGAGGCTAAGAGAAGACTATAATTCAAGCTGATGTTGCAGGTGTCTTTGACAGGAGTGGGATAGAAATGCAAAGTCACAAACACTGTGAAGTTGAACAAGTTTAACACACACATGCTTCTTCTTTTTCCCCTCCTCCTTCCTCTGGTAGGTCTCTCCCCACTTCAGGAAAGCCCGATGTCCCCTGTTCTCTGTACATGAAGGAGCTACAAGGCTTCATAGCAAGAGTGATGAACGATTACTTCAGGCACTTTGAGTGTTATGACTTTGTCTACGAAAGCACAGAAGCCATTGCTCGGAGAGCAATCGAGATCTTTATTCGCAATGCCAGCCTGCTAAGGCCCCTTGGTGAGGGCGGGAAAATGCGGCTTGCTGCTGACTTTGCACAGGTAGGCGAAAGAGGAGCGGACCAAATTTTGTTGTTTGACACACAACAACTATCCAGTTTGCTTCAGTTATCTTATGCCAGTGGTGACGAACCTTTTAGAGACCAAGTGCTCAAACTCAACAGGCTGCTAAGGGGTGGGGTGAACTCTGTGCTGGGGGGAGGGAGGAAGTGTTCCCATTGGGCTGCTGGGCAAAAGGGCGGGGCAACTCTGTGCTGGCACGAGGGAGGAAGAACTCCAGTTGGGCTGCTTGGCAGGGAAGAGGGCGAACTCTGTGGTGGGGCGACAGCACATGTGCCCACAGAGAGGGCTCTGAGTGCCCCCTCTGGCACACATGCCATAGGTTCGCCACCACTGTCCTGTGCTTTCTTCATTACCTAAACTGCTATACTGTATCTACAAAAGGCAGAGCCGTATTTTTTTCAAAGCCCTACAAGATGATGGAATCAAATTACTACATTCTATATGCCAGCAAATTTGGAAAACAAAACAATGGCCACAGGATTGGAAAAGATCAGTACTGTATACGTTCCACTCCCCAAAAAGGGTAATGCCAAAGAATGTTCAAATTATCGAACAATTGCGCTCATCCCTCACGCTAGCAAGGTGATGCTCAAGATAATACAGGATAGACTGCAACAGCATGTGGAGAGAGAATTACCAGAAGTGCAGGCGGGTTTCAGAAGAGGCAGGGGGACTAGAGACCACATCGCCAACATAAGATGGATCATGGAAAAAACAAAGGAATATCAGAAACAAGTCGACTTCTGTTTCATTGATTACACTAAGGCCTTTGACTGTGTCGACCACAACAAAATGTGGCAAGTAATTAGAGAGATGGGAACACCTTATAGGCCTCATGAGAAATCTGTACATGAATCAAGAAGCAACAGTTAGGACAGAAAATGGAATGACGGAGTGGTTTGGAATAGGAAAAGGAGGAAGACAAGGCTGCATTTTGTCACCCTGCTTATTCAACTTATACACAGAACACATAATGTGCAATGCAGGGATGGAGGAATCACAATTTGGGATCAAAATTGCTGGAAGAAACATCAACAATTTGAGATATGCAGATGATACCACTCTAATGGCAGAAATTGAGGAGGACCTAAAGAAGCTCCTGATTAGGTTGAAAGAAGAAAGTGCAAAAGCTGGCTTGAGACTTAATATAAAGAAAACCAAGATAATGGCAACAGGCCTTATCAGTCCCTGGAAAATAGGTGGGGAAGAAGTAGAAGCAGTGACATATTTTACTTTCCTAGGATCAAAGCTCACTGCAGATGGTGATTGCAGCCATGAAATAAAGAGGCGACTGATTCTTGGGAGGCAAGCGATGAGAAACCTGGAGAGCATAGTGAAAAGTAGAGACATCAAATTGCAAACAAAGACTAGCATAGTCAAATCAGTGGTATTCCCTGTGGCAATGTATGGATGTGAGAGCTGGACCATTAGGAAAGCTAAGCGCAGAAGAATAGATGCCTTTAAGATGTGGTGTTGGAGGAGAGTTTTGAGAGTCCCCTGGACAGCGAGGAGAACAAATAGGTCAATCTTAGAAGAAATCAACCCTGACTGCTCCTTAGAAGGTCAAATAATAAAGATGAACCTTAAGTATTTTGGACATCAAATGAGAAGAGATGATTCACTTGAGAAGGCCTTGATGCTTGGAAAGGTCGAGGACAAAAGAAGAAGGGGGCGGCCCAAAATGAGATGGCTAGATGGTACTGTAGAGACAATGGGCACAGAGCTGAGCGAGTTGAGGGGGATGGCGGACAGTGGTCCATGGGGTCGCCGAGGGTCGGAATCGACTATGCGACTGAACAACCAAAAAGTAGACAAAGCAGTATTTCAGCTGCCTTTTTTGGAGTGTGAACGCAGAATGCCTGGAGGTTTTTGAAAAGGTGCCCCTCTATTTGGCTTCTTTATTATTTATTTATTTATTTATTTATTTAGATTTATTATCCCGCCCCAATCAGGCGAACCAGACTCTAGGCGGCTTACAGAAAAGGGGAAAGACTATACACAATAAATGCAAAACAATTAAACAATCCCCCTACAAATTAAGAAATTAAAACCTTAAGGTTCAAAATCACTTAAAAAATCAATTAAAAAAATAAACTATAAATCTACAAAAATCTAAAAGATTACAGTTATGATGGCATTTGGAGACTTTAAATGCTCCCATAGGAAACTCTATAACATGCCTGTTGTGGCCAGTCTGCACAGTTACTTGGGTTTGTTACTTTATGGACCCACATTTCCCCTAACTTGCCAGCCAACTTGACCGAAGTCCTGGAAATGATGAAATGTAACCATGAGGCAGACCCATTTCTGTGTAAGCCCCTATGCTCTGCTATGTTCTAGTCAATTGTCTGTAGGGCAATTTTTTATATACCATATATACTCAACTATAAGTCGTCCTGAATATAAGTCGAGGTACCTAATTTGGACCTCTAAAACTAGGGAAATAGATTGACCCGAGTATAGGTCAGGGGTGGAAAATGCAGCAGTCGCTAGTAAGTTTCAATAATTAAATACATGAAAATATGGTAAAATTAATTAATTTAGATGTTTGTGTGGTTATGTTTTTGAGTTTTTACGGTAATGTTAGTGCTTTTTTTTAACTGATCAGTAAAACACTCGGATAACGCTAAAACTTGGTTCCACAAGTCTTGGTGTTATCTGATTATTAATGTTATCCAACCCATGTTAAAATCCTATGGGATGGATCGGATAACATTAAAGCTCCATAGAGCTACATTGTAACCGCACAGGCTTTAGCGGTTTTTATCCGATCCATCCCATAGGACCTTAACGTTATTCAATCCAATTCTCCTCCCCAGATTACTTAATGTTATGCGATTTTAGCGTTATCCAATCCAATCGTTATCCTGTGTTTTACTGTATGTTTGAATTTACACCGTCATGGTTTTAGGAAGCTTGGGATTATTGACCTGAGTATGTCGAGTCCCCTTTTTGGATCTCATTTTAGGGCTGAGAAACTATACTTACACTCGAGTATATACAGTATTACAAAAAACAGAATTCCGGAAGCATTTTGTTTTATAGACAAAACTTTTTTATCCTTTTTTGATCTGTCCAGGGACATCTCTACATTATTCTATCTGTCTTTTATCTAAAAATGTAATGACACATCTTATCTCTCTCTCTGAAGGGTATGCTCTCCCCCTGCAGTGTTTACTTCAGCTCTTGCATGCTCAGTAGAATGACAATTAGTTCTCTGCACTCTTACACCTTGAAAGGGCAATTTTAACTAAAGTTATGAACAGCTCATTTTGAATATTCATTCTTTCCCTCCCTCGCTTCTTTGCCTTTTTATGTTATTTTGTTTTGTCGATGGTGTTATATGCCATCCAGTTTTTTCTGACTTACAGTGGCCCTTATAGTCTTTTCAAGGCACTGTGTTTGGAAACAAAAACAGGATGGAAAATATGTTTGAATCCTGACATTCTGGCTTGCTGCAGCCTCAAAGAGGGTGGGGGAACTTCAAAATTAGTGCGCATCGGGTCTCCCAACCTCCCTAGAGCCGATGTGCACTCAGCCAGTGCAGCAAGCCAAAACGTCAGGGTTCGAATCCCGATATTCTGGCTTGCTGCACTGGCTGAGGATGTCGGGAAAGCCCAGAAACAGCTTGGATTGGGTCTCACCACCTCCCTGGACCCGGTGGGGGGGTCAGAGACCCCAAAATTGGTTTAAAAAACCGGACTTTTTTTTACCAATGTTAGGGTCTCTGACACACACACCCCCCCGGCCGGGTCCAGGGAGGTGGGGAGACCCGATCCAAGCTGTTTACAAAGTTCCCCCACCTCCCTGGAGGCTGCAGCAAGCCAAAATGTCAGGATTCAAATCCCGACGTTCTGGCTTGCTGCAGCCTTCAGGGAAACAGGGCTTTTTTTAACATTGTGTGATCAATGTATCACACAACGTTAAAAACCGGATAACGACGAGACTTGTGGAATCAAGTCATAACGTTATCCGGGGTACTAGTGTACCTTGGTGTATATTCGGGTCAGCTTATATTCGAGTATATACAGGTATTTTGTTTTTTTTTAATTCTTATACTTATTTATGTTATTTGTTATTAAAACTGAAAAATCCAAACCTATCTTTCCATTACAAAACCCAAAGTGTTCTGCTAACATTTTAGGATTTGTAAAGTGTTCCACGATAGAATAAATTTGGGAAACGCTAATTGAAAATTGGAAATACTCAAAAGAACCCAGTTATTAGAATATCCAAACTCCAATATATTAATACAATTCAGAGCCTAAATTTACAAATCAGAAAAGGAAAGATTTAGCTGTTTCCCCAAGAACCACAAACACTGGTTTATACAGGAAAGAGGTTTGGTAGAGGTGGGGGCTTTTTAGGGAAGTTTCAAATACCATGTGACCATTTTAGGAGGGGAGGGGTCGACTAAACGTCCCAGAAAGTCACGGGGGGGAGGGGTTTGGCGTGAAGTCACCTGAATAAAAAATGTTAACCCCCCCCCCCAGCCATATGGAAGTCGGCAGGTGTCCTCAGGCTCCGGGTGGGACTGTCCTCTGCCACTCGAGGTGTCGTGGCTTTTAACCCTCCCAGCCAGGTGGAAGTCCGGGGGGGGGGGGTGTCGGGCGGCAGACATCCTCAGGCTCTGAGTCAGCTGTGCTTCTTCCGTTTCTCTTCAAATCAAGGAAAACGGGAAAACCACGTGATGGGGGGTTGGTCAAAAGTCACAGAAAGTCACAGGGTGTGTGTCAAAAATTGGCCTATTTTAGGTCACGTGGTATTTGAAAGGCCCCTTTCTAGCTACCTCCTTCTTCTTCAAGAGGCAAACAGCAGGAGAAGGAAATACTTTGGGTTGACAGCAATGGAAATCCTCTTTGCCTCACCTTTCCTGGTGTACAATCCACTAGTGGCTGTCCTACCATAGGTTGTGAGGGCAGAGTTGCACACACACAAGAGTTAAAATTCCTCCTGGTCATGCAGATAGAAAAGTGTGTGGGAATTACATGCGACCATAAAACTACAGGTGTCTTTTAGAGAGCTGGATTTGACAAATACCTGAGAAGTGAAAATAATCACTTGTGCCCAATACATGATTCAAGTTTTGCTTTGGACTGCTGGCCTTGAAAAGATTTTCAGAGTCAGTGAGGTACACTTAGATGTCATTTTCCTGACATTTACACATACCAAAAGGTATCAGCTAAGAACTATTACCTCTATGAACTACTCATTATGAAGAACTTTATTTCTGTGTAAGAAAGCCAAGTGCATGAAAATTACAATAATTTGGAGTATTTTGGGCTATGCTAGCTTGGGAGTCATATTTTGCTGTTTTCATGCCCTGTAGCTCTGTATGAGCAAGAGGTTGAAATATGAATATGATGGAAACAGATGGAGGAAAAACCAAAGGGTTTTTAAAATATCTGCCACAAAAGTATGCTCTCAAGAAAAATAAACTCTCAAATTACAATAGTTCTGAGTTTAGTGAAAGAAAAAGTACAGATGAACTTGCAAAAATAATCTGTCTTTGTGTCTAATCCAGTGTTTCCCAACCATTGGTTTTTGGACTTCAATTACCAGAAGCCTAAGTCAATTCCCCACAGCACTGATCAGCCAATGTACTGGCTTAGCCATCTGGGAATTGAAGTCCCCTGGTAGGGCATAGGCCCCACATTGGGAAACACTGGTCTAATCCAGTGGTTCCCAATTAATGGTACACGTACCCCCAGGGGTACGCGAGATTGCATCAAGGGGTACACGCAGCAATCTCTTAACTAAAATATTAAATCCTTAAAAAACAATGATGCAATAACAATTGCCCAAAAATTATTCAATTTAATTAAACGATCAGTAGGTAAGTCAATCGTATGCATCAAGCGCTTTCTCCCGCTGTGGCGGTTTTTCCCGCGCCTCCCGCGTCTCGCATCACCCGATTGCGTCCGCCCCCGTTCCTGCCTATTTGCTCGTCATTGTCAAGCAGTCAGTTTGGTTTATGTCACGTGAGTGTGTCGCTGTGCTCGTTGTGTTGTTTTAATTGTGAATTAATAAATATCTGTCGCACCGTGTCGCGTAGATCAGCCTTATATACCTACCTCGGTAAACGGTAAGATAATGTTTTAAAACTGTGTTTAAATTTGCACTTTCACTATAAACTGCAATACAATGTAATGATGTTTAGAAAATAAAAATAATATTCAAGCTGCATCAGCTGTAAGCATGTTCGCGGATTCTGTTTTCTAGATTTTAAGTTACATTAATACTATTTTCATTGTAAATTTCAATACAAAGCAATAATGTTTAATTTGTTTTCTACTATGTACCTACTTCGAATACAGAAGGACAAATTCAATTTTTTGCCTGTTCGCAGCTTCTGGTTCCCCCCCCCCCCGGTTTTCTAAGCTTTTTAATTACTTACATTACAAAAATACAAAAGCTGAGTTAATAAGTCCCCTTGTTTTTTAGATGGAACAGTGGCTGCTAAGGCGCCGAAAGGTTGAGGAGGAGGAGGTATCAGAAAATACTGAACAGTCGCCTGCTAATGATGTGTCACACTCTACTAGTACTGAGGCGCTTTCTTTAAACATGAATATGAACGCCCTGCAAGCCTCTTTTCGAGTTAGTTATTTAATTGCCAAGCAAGCAAAACCGCATACAATTGGGGAAAACCTTATACTGCCTACAGCAAAAGAGATAGTGAAATGTATGTTTGGAGAAAAAATGGCCCGAAAACTTGATGTTATTCCTATGTCAAATAACACTGTCTCTCGTCGTATTGCAGACATGTCAGATAATCTGAAAAACCACCAAATTCAACGCATTTTACAAAGCGATTACTTTGCCATACAACTTGATGAATCCACAGACATATCAAACTTGGCTCAACTTTTAACATATGTTCGTTATGTTCATTCCAAAAAGTTTCATGAAGAGTTCCTATTTTGTCGTGCCCTTCCGATTCATACTACCGGGGAGGACATATTTCACATGGTCGACGGTTTTATAAAAGAAAACAAATTGGATTGGTTGAAATGCATAGGAATATGCACTGATGGTGCCAGAGCAATGACTGGTCGTTTTTCAAGACTTGTGAAGCAAATACAAGATGTAGCCCCAGAAGCAAAATTGGACCCATTGTGGTATTCATCGAGAGGCACTTGCTTGTAAAAAAAAAAATTCCAGCCTGCTTAGATAGTACTCTTAAAAATGCTGTGAAAATTGTCAATTTAATCAAGGCCCGTGCCACAAACTCAAGAATTTTTACAGACATTTGTAAAGAGCTTGGCAGCGAGCATGAGACCCTGTTGTTACATACTGAAGTGCGTTGGCTGTCCAGAGGAAGAGTTGTTTCAAGAATATTTGAGTTGAGACATGAAATTGAGTTATTTTTGACCGAGCAGGGACATGCAGAGTACAAACAGATGCTGATTGATCCTTTGTGGCTACAAAAATTGGCTTACTTGTCAGATATTTTTTACAAAACTGAATGAGTTAAATTTGGGGCTTCAAGGCCAGGATACAACCATATTCACTATGCAGGAGAAGGTTGAGTCAACAATCAAAATAATGTCTCTCTGGACATCTTTGATTGACAGATGTAAATATGATCAATTTCCGAATTTAAAACTTTTTTTGGAAACTACTTCTTCATCAGTGAATGAAGATGTAAAATCAGCCATAAAATGCCACTTGCAAAATTTGTTGACCGCATTACGCACT
The DNA here is from genome assembly GCA_030440675.1 of Furcifer pardalis. NCBI lineage: Eukaryota > Metazoa > Chordata > Lepidosauria > Squamata > Chamaeleonidae > Furcifer > Furcifer pardalis. Next base: position 201,290,388 of record CP126892.1, read on the forward strand.
TATTTCCCAGAAATATCGTCGCAATGGAACTGGGTAAACAACCCCTTTGGAAACTGTCCTACCGATCACCTATCCATCTCTGATCAAGAGGAATTAATAGACATCTCATGCAACAGTAGATTCAAAAGTTGTTTTGCAGAGCAATCACTGGTTAATTTTTGGGCTGGTCTTAAAGATGTTTATCGTGTCAGCGAAGTAGCAATAAAACATTTACTGCCATTTTGCACGACGTACCTTTGCGAGAGCGGATTTTCCGCAATGACAAACTTAAAACTAAACATCGTCACAGACTTCAACTCGAAAATGACTTGAGATTGAAGCTGATCAAAATGCAACCAGATTTTTCAGAGTTGTGCAAAGAAAAACGTGCACATTTGCCACATTAATGAAACATGTGTTCTCTGTCATTAGAATGTCTTTTGATGATAATAAATATAAAATACATCTGATTTCATTTTTTATTTAACGTTCCTGCAATAAGGGGTATGCAAGTTTGAGGTCTTTCTTGAAGTGGTATGTAGAAAAAACTAATTGGGAACCACTGGTCTAAACTATCAATTAAATAGCAGCAATACCATACAACAAACAATAAACAAATATCTGATGTCATCTGAGGGCAAACAGGTTCAAATCTAAATAACTAACTTTTTGGCAAAAGTAAAAATATTCTTAAAATATCTCTTGAAGAGGAAGGCTTTGAGCTTTTTCTTTAAAATGTCAAAGGAAGAATGGGGCCTAATTAAGTTGGTATTGTCAAAGCATAAATGATTGACCCAGGGCACTGAGATAAATTATATTTTGCTCTGGGGTGAATTAAAATAGACAGTCTGACATACGTTTTGACCTGTGAATAGATGAATAATTTTTAGTCTGCTCGGACATCCTGCTACGGTAATGGAGTAGACCATACAGAATGCCGAGTGTCAGGCGGTGGTTAACTAACCTAACCAAACTCCCTGAGGGGCCAACGGCTATGGGCAGATGAGCCCCTTTAGGTGTGGTTGATGATCCCCCTCAGTGGAGGAAATGCCACTGGAAACCATCATATTGGGCCCAACGGCAAAGTGAGCGGAGGAGGAACTCTGATTCCCAACGGTCAAGGAGGCGGAAGAGGCCATGCCAAGTGGACTGACTGTGAAGGTGCACCATGTCCATATCCTCAAGGCTGCGGTGGTCCATTGCAGTCCCGGTGTTACATCCTGCACGTCGCACTTCATGTATGCCGTGGGTGATGGCTCCGAGATCATAGTGTGTGGCTCACTTCATGGCAAGATGGGATCCACCTTAAACAAATTCACGCCAGTGACATTTTTCCTGCTTCAGGAAAAAAATTGCATTCTCAGATACGAGTTGCACAAGATGAATAATTGATGGCCTCTTTGGGCGCTTTGTTTCTCAGCAAATGTTCATTTGGGCAGTAAAAGTTAGGCTACTGCAGTTTTCATTGCTGAGCATTAGATGTAGTTAACCTTAAGTCTCCTTGACTTTGCTCTACGGTAGCACTGTAATGCAGCCTCTCCCCACTTGTTGGCTGGTAGATGTTCAGAAATTAAGTTCAGAGTGTTTTATATTGACCTAAATGGGTCTCATGTGGAGCATGCAAAAGGGAAAACCTTTCACGCTCAGCTGTTTGCATGTCTGCCCCTGTATGAGCTGGAACCAGTGATGGAATGTTACCGGTTCAGACTGGTTTGCCCGAACCGGTAGCACCCCATCAGGAGGGGTTGCTGGGGTAGTGGTAAAACCCCGGATGACCGGTTCAGCCACCTCTCCGCCCCCCTCCAAAAATGTTTTTCCGGGCAGCCAAAATGGCTGCCGGAAACTGCGCATGCATCAAATCTCCGTTTGACGCATGCACAGTTCTATTTTTTAGTGTGCATGTGTCAAATAGAGATTTGATGCATGCGCACTAAAAAATAGAACTGTGCATGCATCAAACAGAGGTTTGATGCATGCACAGACATTTTTTAAATTTTTTTCCTCCGCCCACAACATAAATTCATGACGTTGGCTATGCCTACGTCGTCGATGACATCACAGTGGGGTAGCGAAGATTTCGACAACCCACCACTGGCTGGAACCCCAGTCTCTATGCATATAGACCTTGCTTGGGCAAAAGTCTCTACCCTAGGAGTCAATCCTTAGCAGTATTTTGTTTCCCCATAATGGGAGAATACAGCATGTGTTAAGATAAGAGTTGTTGTTCTTTAAGGTCACCTAGCATTGACGTCTAGGGTACAGACTTCTGCCCAAGCAAGGCCTGTTTCTTCTTGTCCTTATGACGAGTACTGGCTGTACTAGTAAACTGAATCTTAGAGGGTCATGTGTGTTTGTAGAGCTATTTGAGTGAAAGACTTTGGTGCCGAGATGAATGTGTGCAACTTGCTTCTGCAGTCTTGGAGCAAAGCAGTCGGCTGTCATATCAAATACCTTTGCCTTTCCTTGTGAAATAACATTGCCATCTACTGTATGGCGTTTGTACAGTAGGGGCTTTGAGAAAAATCTAACTGCATCCCTGCTGACGTCAACTGTCCCTCTCTTGTTATCTTCTAGATCAGGGTTCTCCAAACTTAGGGTTTTGGACTTCAGTTCCCAGAATCCTCAGCCAGTACATTGGCTGATCATTGTTTTGGGGAATTGACTTAGGCTTCTGGGAATTGAAGTCCAAAAACCAAAGGTTGGGAAACACGGTTCTAGATACTGTAATAAATTAAGCCATAGTTTCATAAAATTATGGAGTCAAGGAAGGACGGTGGGTATCGGGAGTCTTTCCAAATTTCCTTCCTGCCCAAGAGTAGAGATGCTGTTAAGTTCAGATCATTCTCTTTGGACCCTGGTGGCAAACCTATGGCATGTGTGTCAGAAGTGGCATGCAGAGTCCTTTCTTCTGGCACGTGGTCCATTGAGGGGAAGCCCTGCCCTGTCCACCCAGTGTCGCTTTCCCCACTATCCCTCTCGCTCCACCAAAGGGGAGGCAAGAGGGGAGGCTAAAATCCCTACAGGGAGGCTGCGGTTGGGTGAGGTAAGGTGGGGAGCACTCATGGGGGGAGGCCTCATGGGGGTTGGGGAGCATCCATAGGGGAGGGGCAGGTACACATGTGGTGTCGCCGGCACCTCAACTGACACACATGCACGCACACCCACGTGACTTTGCCAGAAGCATGCCGACGACATCACATGGGTGTTTTGGCACTCAGTCTCTAAAAGGTTTGCCATCACTGCCCTAGGAGGATAGTGACAGTCCAGTCTTCCTCTTTTTCTGAAACAATTATAGAACAAAGCTGGCAAAGAACAAAAGGGTTCATAGTTCTCTTTTAAGCTAAATACAGCCAACCAACCACTATATCAACATAACAGCTTATTAGAAAGTTGATTGTCCTTGGAGAATGAGTACATGCCATTTATTAGCTGAAACAGATACCCTTGGCTGTCACTTCAGAATGTTCCAAAGAGACTCATCGACATACATTCTAATCTAACCCCATGAGCCAGATGTTCTGCTGGGATTCTGATTGCCAGCTGGCGATGTTCAGTAGCTGAAGCTCTGTTCTTCTCCTTGTACAGATGGAGTTAGCGGTGGCTCCCCTCTGCCGGCGAGTGTCTGATCTGGGGAAGTCCTATAAACTCTTAAGATCATTTAGGTAAGCGATGTTTACAACAGCAGGCAGCCTGATTTACATTTTTTTTTTTCATTAAATGAAGTTGCCAATTTGTTTGTTTGTGAATTTAATTAAATCCTTCTGGCGGCATCACACGTAAAGTACCAACAAATTGGTGTGTTTTTTGCTCTTTAACGCCTCATTCAGAGTGTCTACAAGTTGGAGAATTTTGTCATGCAAATGTCAGCTAAATTGTACCTATTTGCTGTTGTTTTCAATCTCAGTTTGCATAGAGTAATGAGATGTGAAATCACACTGGGTTTTCCTCTCTGAAAAACAGAATTTAAGATGCAGTGTTGTGTGTGGTTTAATTAAAGAGTAACTCGCTTAAAGAGCAGAATTTTCTCTGAATGTTCGCTTTGCTTAACAAATAAAACCAACCAAAAACACGCTTAACAAATAAATCAGGGTTTGCAATCCCCCCATAATTGGTCATTTTCAATGGTGTTTCGTTTAAGAGCAAACTCGCTTAAAGAGCAATCCTGTGGAACGCATTATGCTCTTTAAGCAAGGTACAACTGTAATCTGTTACTCAAATGATCATCAGTAATGGAGTGTGTGAAGAATTGTCAAGCGGAGCATCAAACAACTGTATAGGAAGCGACTTTGTTTTTCAGGTGCTGTGCTTTTTCTATTGGCACAGCTTTCTGCTTATACCAGGGGTGCCCAAACTTTGGCCCATGGGCTGGATCTGGGCCCCGATGCCAATTCATCTGGCCTGTGACGCCCTTGCCGATCCTGGAAGTGGAAGTAAAATGTGCCCATACAGGCGTGTTTTACTTCCGCTTCCGGGAGCGGCAAGGGCGTTGCAGGCCGGATGAATTGGCGTCGGGGGCCGGATCCAACCCATGGGCCATAGTTTGGGCACCCCTGGTTTACATATTGCCTTATCAATGGATGGTAGGGTGGCCATGTATTCTATTTTGGAAAGAACATACAGTAATACCTTGGATAACGTTTGCATCAGATAACGCTAAAACCGCATAACGGTAAGCAATCTGAAAAAAAAAGGCATTACATAACGTTAAATCCTATGAGGTGCATCAGAAAACGTTTGCTAAAGCCCGTGCCGGTTACAGTGTATCTCCACGGAGTTTTAACGTTATCCGATGCGTCCCATAGGATTTTAACGTTATCTGATGCATGCATTGGATAACATTACAAATCGAATAACAGTAAGGCTTGTGGAACCAAGTTTTAGCGTTATCCGAGGCTTTACTGTACCGTACTTTTATGAGTCTGCTTTGAAGGCTTTCCAGACCAAGTCTGATTTGAAAATGCAGAACCATGTAAAGAGAGAGAAGGGGCCTTGCATCAAGAGTTAGCATCGGGGCAACAGGCTGAGCAAGCCCATGGAATGTCTGGAGGCAGTGAAATGCACCTTATTTTTATTAATTTGCTGTAATTATTTCTCAAATTGCCTCCTCCTATGTCTAGGCCAGACATAAAACTGCCATAACGAAGGCACCTTTTGGTGAGTTCGTTCTGCCGTTCCTTTCGTCTGACGTAGCGTGAAGAAGATTAACCAGCAGCACAAGGTTGCAGTTACCAGGGTATGCCCAATTGGGGTTCAGAAATGCCAGTCTTGGAGGAGGCTCATATTATGCCCATTTGTCCACAGGTGGATCCCTTAACCAATGCCTGTTATTCTGTCTCATGTGAAAACATAAAAGTCCTGGATATGAAACTGTAGTCATTGCAAGAGACAGGCACAGACCCCACCTCTGAGGATGTGTGGCATTTTGTTGTTCAGTCGCACAGTCGATTCCGACCCTTTGTGACCCCATGGACCACTGCCTGCCAGGCACCCACCATCCTCCTCAGCCTGCCCAGCTCTGCCCATTGCGTCAACGCCATCTAGCCATCTCATACTCTGCCATCCCCTTCTTCTCTTGCCCTCAACCTAGTCTCTTAGTGGCATGGTCTCCTTTAAAATAAATGTGTAGTGTAGGTACACAATGTTTCTTGTGCCTTGGCCATGCACAGAGACAGACATGATGCTAGTAGATGATCCAAGAGTCTGGTTTCCTTTTCTTTGAGCAATTATCATCTAACAGGTGCTTTCCCCTCCATTCAGACCAATGCTGTTCCAGACTAGTGAGCATATTGCCAGCAGCCCAGCTGTGGGGGACATCATTCCATACAGTACCGTTATTCAGTTCTTATTTACCAGAGCCCCGCCGGAATTAAAATCTCCATTCCAGGTAATGAGCACGTACATCTTTTGTGCCGAAAAGCTTCACAAGGTCAACAAAAAGTGGCTTACCTCTAACTGCCATAACCAGTGGTATAACAAGGTGCAGCTGGATTTGTTGGGTTTTGGTTTTGGAAGCCAAGAAGCCTGTGCCACTTCCCCCATCTGCCCAGTGTCTGACAGTAGAGCCGAAGTCAGGTTTCCAAGCAGAAGCTGACCACCCTCTCTATTTTAAGAACTACTTGAGAAGGGGTCAAAATGACAGTCGCATGTTGATTGGGGTGGCTATACAAATTGAATAAACAAATAAATAAATAAGTCAAAATGCAGCCTCCCAGATGTTGTTGAGGTGCATCTCCCAAGCGTTGGTCACCATTGGCTCAAAAAGTGCAAAACTGACAGGAACTGAAGTCTAGCAACATGGGGGGGGGGGGGGAGGCCACATTTGGCCCAGATCTGTGCTCAAGATATGTTTCTCCGTTGTTAAGACTGGCTTGGAAATGTCAGTGCTGCCCACTTAATTTATATTTAAAACCCCTTTTTAAGCACTGTATGTGAACTACTACTGATAACATACTAGAGGTGCTAGAGATTTCATGAAGATTTCCTAAAAATCTTATACCAATCAGATCTAGTGGTATGTTTTGTATAGCACGTGAAAATGTCAGGGATATGTTTAAAGCCTATGCAGTAATACCTCAGATGTTTACCTCAGGAAACGTTAAGATCGCATAACGTTAAGTAATCGGGGGGGGGGGGGAGAGAATTGCATCGAATAACGTTAAGGTCCTATGGGATGGATCGGATAACAACCGCTAAAGCCTGTGCGGTTACAATGTATCTCTATGGAGCTTTAACGTTATCCGATGCATCCCATAGGATTTTAACATGCATTGGATAACACTAAAAATTGGATAACACCAAGACTTGTGGAACCAAGTTTTAGCGTTATCCGAGGTTTTACTGTACAAAACTTCTAGAAGCAATAAATGGATTTTTGTATTTTTGTCCTTGAAAGAGAGCAGAGTGGACCATTGCGCGCTATTCCCGATGGCTTGATGACCATCCGTCTGAGAAAGACAGGCTCGTTTTAATAAGGTAGTTATCATTTTATTTTTCCTTTGGTCCAATTTTTCTCTGTTTGGAAAACCAGTCCTTCTTCTCTGCCTGTGCATTGAGCTACTTCTGATATTTTGAACAAAAATGGTTGTAAAAGTTATGACACTGCAGATAGTGGTAACTACATTTCTTTTAGGGAAGGGATGCCCAAACTACAGCCTGGGGGCCAGATCCAGCCCCCAAATGCCAATTCATCCGGCCCACAAAGCCCTCGTTGCTCCTGGAAGTGGAAGTAAAATGCGCCTGTACAGGCGCATTTTACTTCCGCTTCCGGAAGCGACGCGGGCAGCGCGGACCGGATGAATCGCAGTGATCCCATTCGTGTGGATTAACAGGGGGCTTGGGCTTCTGGGAATTGAAGTCCAAGAACATTGGAGTGCCAAGGTTCGCTATCATGGGCCTATGACTAAAGAATGTAAATGCTCACTTGTCTAGCTCTTCCTAATGAAGAGGAAGCCACATTATTTTATCCCTGCAGGAAGAGGCAGTATGTAGTTACGGCTTCTCAAGGAGAAAAGAGATTTTTTCCCCTCCCAAAACTAGAAGCAAATTTGCCCAAACGCCAAATATCGTTCCATTCCTTGGGCACATAATATGTCAGATACGTCAAGCAAGAACAGTGCTGGCCAATTCTATTACACAAGGACTCACAATCACTGCTGAAAAGTTGGGCTATATAAACTAAAGTGAACAAGTTATCTTCCAGTGATTTCCATTGTTACTTGATCATGGAGGAGGGGAAATATGAGATGGATCCTTATTGTTTGGACCACCAGCACAATTCAAACTCATGCCTGTAGCTTCAGTCTGCTACCACAATGTAATAATTTTTTGTCACATACTGTACTCAATTATAATTAGTTACCATATATACTCGAGTATACTCAAGTTGGGGTTTTTAGCCCCCAAAATTAGGTCCAAAAATGGGACTTGGCTTATACCCAGGGTCAACGTAAACACTCAAAAACATACCCACAAATGTCTAAATTAATTAATTTTACCATATTTTCATGCATTTTAATTATTGGAACTCACTAGCAGCTGCTGCATTTTCCACCCCGACTTATACTCGGGTCAATCTATTTTCCTAGCTTTGGAGGTCCAAATTAGGTACCTCGACTTCAGTGATGGGATGTCCCCGGTTCCAGACGGATCTCTGGAACCGGTAAGACTAATCCCGGAGAGTTCTCCGGGAGGGGAGTCCACTTTTGAGGCGTCCGGTTCCGGACGCCTCACCGAAAGAATTTTTTTTTTTAAATCTGAGCTAAAATGGCTCCAATTGACTGCGCATGCGCAGAAACTCAATTTGACGCATTGCGCATGCTTCAAATTGAGTTTCTGGACATGCGCACTAAATTGGAGCCAAATGGCTCCAATTTAAAAAAAAAAAATCTTCTGAAGCTGGATGGGAGGTTCCCCGTCCATTCATTTATCTCCCCCCTCCCAGCCTCCAGCTCTACAGCCCACTAGGGCCAACTTTACAGAAGAAACTGAATTTCACATTTCAGCAAAAATGCAGCCCTCGGAGAAGGGAAGGGTCAGGGTGGGAACCACCAGCCTCGCAAGGGGGAGACAAGGCCACCCTGCCCCGCAGAAACAGGGAGGACAAACGGGTGGCAGGGCGGGCGAGACGACCTCGTCGCTCTGCCGGAGGCTGAATGGCGGGAGTGGCAGACAAGAGGAGGGTCTCCCCCCCCAATTCGACACCGACCGGGAAGGCTTCCAGACGGCCGAGCTGCCCCCCACACATACCCCGGCTCTCACCTCGTCCTCCCTCTCGCTGCGGAAACACAAGCAGACTGGCTCCGGCAGCAGCGGCGGCAGCCCTAAGAGAAGGGCACCTCCCCTAGCCGGCTACCTGGCTCCCACAGGCACGTTGGTGCCTGGCCGCGCCGTCCGCCCGCGCCGCGCCACGCCGTCCGCCCGCGCCGCGCCGTCCTAGGGTCTTGGGCCCAACAAACCCCCATGCCCTGGGTAAACCCGGCGGGGCTCGCCACCGCCGCATCCTCTTCTGTCGGGCGCCTGGAGCTTCCTCGGGCCGTTGCCTTTTCGGCCCGGCTCTGGCTGCGGCCACGGAAGGTAAGTGAGGCTTTTATATTTTGGGTGGGTGGGTGGGTGATTTAATTGTGTTTTGGGTGGGTGGTTGTACTTTTATTTAATTTTTATTTTATTTATTTCTTTATTTTATTTCTTTAAGTTAATTACGGGTCTGTGTGCGTGTTTATTATTATTATTATTTTTGGCCTTGCCCACAACGTCATGATGTCATGACGTTGGCTCCGCCCATGATGTCATGACGTCATGACATTGGCCACGCCCATGACGTCCGTGACGTCATGGCGTGGTAGTAGAATTTTTGACATCCCATCACTGCTCGACTTGTATTTGAGATGACTTATAGTCGAGTATATATGGTAATATAGAACATGAGTGGAGGTTCACACTCAAAATAGGTTCCTATCCAGTCTGCTCTAATGGTCAATTTTATGACCAAATACTATGCCTTTGTCTATAACATATAAGCAGAAAATTGACACGGTTGGGACTCAGGCAGTATCTCCAACATCTCCGTATCCACTTTCCATGAGATCTTTGCATTTTTAGCTCCAAAATCAGATTTGGAAGCACCTTCCCAGGTTAAAAACCCCCGGAAAGGCTGACTTCTCAACCGTACCCCAGAGGTCTTCACATTCTCCTGTTTCATTACATAGCTAGGCTTCTCGTTTCCTCCACTGAGTTCAAGGTGGCAAATGATCTTTCTCTCCATTTTATTCTCACAATTTTGTGAGATAATTCAAGCTGAAAGAAGAGTGGCTCGGGAGTCTAAAACGTGGATATTCAAAGTGCCCATCTAAATAAACAGTAAGCCTCAGGTGTTCTGGTCAGAAACATGCATTATAATTTGTTTTATTTATAGGTCACCTTTCTCCTGATGCTCAGTTATGGGCACCACTGCAGACATTTGTTGCCTCAGTTGATTGACAGGCATCTTTACCATTCTGAAACACATTCTTTCATCAAATACAGTAAAACCCCGGGTTACGACGGAGGTCCGTTCCAACAGCCTCCATTGCAACCTGGAAAAAATTGTAACCTAAAACATCCATAGGGATGAATTGAAATTTTTTTTAATGGTCCTGATTGGATCATTGTAAACCATAACAAATACATTAAAGTTTGTAAACCGGGACGGCATTGCTGTAGGATTGGCTGTTGTAAACTGGAGCAAATTTAAACCGAGGCGGTTGCAACCCAGGGTCTTACTGTACTTTGTTGTGGGGGGGAAATCACAAAACTCTCTTTAGCTACAGGGCAACACTGCCTCAGATTTATTTCTCAAGTTTAAAAAATGTTTGACTCACCAGTTGGTGGCATTTAAGGCATGGGCACCCAAACTCCGGCCCATGGGCCAGATCGGGCCCCTGACACCAATTCATCTGGCCCATACCACCCGTCACTCCTGTAGGGGTGTGTTTTACTTCCGCTTCCAGGTGCGACAAGGGCAGCGTGGGCCAGATGAATTGGTACCAGGGGCCAGGTCCAACCCATGGGCTGGATTTTGGGCACCCCTGATTTAAGGCAACAGATATGTGTGTATAAAATGTCAATGCTGGATGTCTTTGTTCCAGTAAACAGGGCAATGGTAATACAGTAAAACACCGGATAACGCTAAAACTTGGTTCCACAAGTCTTGGTGTTATCCGATTTTTAGTGTTATCTGATCCATGTTAAAATCCTATGGGATGAATCGGATAACGTTAAAGCTCCAGAGATACATTGTAACCACACAGGCTTTAGCGGTTGTTATCTGATCCATCCCATAGGACCTGAACGTTATTCGATCCAATTCTCCTCCCGATTACTTAACGTTATGCGATTTTAGCGTTATCCGATCCAATCGTTATCCGGTGTTTTACTGTATTGGTATATTTTAAAGGGTTTTTTAATTGTTTTATATTGGTTTTAACTTGTGTACACTGCCCAGAGACCATTGGAGAGGGTGGTATATAAATCTATTAAATTGAAAAAACAGATGGTCATTTCTAAGCTGTTGGTTATTACACACTCATTCCACAATAGATACCATACAAATATACCAATGACTTTTTTGTGTTGCTCTTAAACAGAGGTGCATTGGAGGCTTATGTTCAGTCAGTAAGAAGCCGAGAAGGAAAAGAATTTGCTCCCGTCTATCCCATAATGGTACAACTGATGCAGAAAGCACTACCTACTCTTCAGTAAAATGTTTCATAGAAGATCCTGGACATCTCATGCCAATCAACATAGACACACACAAGTAATGATCAAACCAATGTACAAATGCTCTTAAAATCCACCACGTGCTCTTTACTTGAATCAAATATTGTCTGCATTCGCCAGCTTTTCCTATATAAAACTTTTTAGTGACATTCTAACAGTACTGTTTGAATACAAAAGTCAAATAGTTTGTATTGAAAACTTTCGTCTGCATTTGATAACAAAAAAAAGTCTAAACAACAATTTTCATGTCAGCAAGACCTAAACAGACTTTACACTTATGGACTGTATATGCAATTATACATTTGTTTCCTTGCAACAATTCTAACTTGAAAGCAACTTGTATCGTTTTTCATATGATTTCAGTGTACATATAATAAAGAAGTACTACAATGTTTTCATCTTAAATTGACTCTGTTGTATTACAAACTGGAGATATTACACATTCTTCCTTTTCAGGTATCTTCTCTTACACAATCCGATAGATAAATGCTATTTAGTTACAAGTTTAATTTGATATCTGGTGTTTTACATGCATAAAATACACAACACTATGTTTTACAGTTTTATTTGAAATAATACATGGATACAATGTGCAAAATCATAAGAGCAACATCACGAAGACAGACGTCAGGTGCTGAAGTTTATTGTTGTGATTCATAAACTGAAAAGACAGTTTTACTTTAGTAACGTTAAAAGCTAGGTTGTAAATATTCACAGCGAAAATAGCCCTATTTTCTAACATATCTGCTCTGCTGTTCGCGAGGATGGAGGGAAAGAAGTAAAGTGCAAATGTTGCGCCCACTTTTAAGTGCAAAGTTTGTCCCCCATCATAAAAGATGTCTTATGGCAAATAAAATCTTTAAAATATGCAGCATAGGAGACCCCCAAAAAAACCCCTTTAAAAATAGAATGGTGACGCCACAAAAGCACCATTTGGGGGGGATCCTGCTCTGCTACCAATACATCTAATCCAGAGTAGTCCCAGCAGTTCTACAAGCTTTCTTATTTTTACTGGGAAAAGATCACATATCTAGTAAGTTATGTGACACCCTCCCAAACGGACAACAGTCTTGCTACAGGTAATATACATTATGCTAGCTGCTCTGACACGCATTTTGGTAACTTGTTGGCACTGGGCAGACGCGAAGTTCCTACGTTTTGTCAGAAATCCTCATCTCCTAGGTTTGTAGTTAATTACATATTTTGTGCAATACATATTAATCAGCAATAGGAATCAATGTAAAACAGATGTTACATGTTTTCAAATAACCCTTTTTGTGCATTTTTTTTTTAAAAAAATTAACATTTATACAAATCTCCTCTTCCTCCTCCTATTCTTTAGCACCACAGGATATCCATTTTCAAGCCTATTACACCCGACACACACATATATGTAAGTCTGGAAGAAAAATAAGGCAATTTGGTGTTTAGATGTTGATAGTTTTTAGCTTGCGTAATGCTCGACTGTAGTACAAGGATCCTAATGACTCAATGCTGCCGGTATTTTATGGTCATGGCTTCACGACAAATCATGAAACAATCAAGTCTTCGTCCACCAGCAAGTATTTATAGAAGAATTCCAATTCAATGTTTACTGTGAACCCTGTAAATAAAAAGCAAATACTCAACACCAACTGAAAGGAAGGGCTACGCTTTCGTACATGGAATTGTACTGCTATAGTTGGGGCTGTTTCTTATCTCCACAAAAGCTACTTGTGCTTTGTTGTAATTACCTATTTACACAAACCTTTTTTTGAATTCCCTTACTTTGATGGAAGGTAATCTTTGGGTTTAACCAAGACTTTGCTCTTCTGCATTCCAGAACTTTAAAGCAACCAGCTCAAAATAGGAGTGTTTCCTCACAATATGGAGAAGCATTCTTGCTCTCCCAGGTCAGGCAGCCAGAACATGCTACATATGACATTGTAGCTCAGTGAGAACTTACTGTATATACTAGAGTATAAGTTGACCCGAATATAAGCCGAGGTACCCAATTTTGACCTGAAAACCCAGGAAAATAGATTGACCTGAGTATAAGCCGAAGGTGGGAAATGTAGCTGCTTGCTAGTGAGTTTCAATAATCAAAATACATGAAAATATGGTAAAATTAATTAAATTGTTGGCACATCTCAATCCAGCATGGTCTTGGGATCCTCATGGTCATTGACCCGAGTATAAGCCGAGTCTCCTTTTTTGGGCTATTTTGGGGCTAAAAACGGCTTATACTCAAGTATATATACAGTATTTGAAATTTCAGGAATTTGACTTGTAACTAGTGCTTTGATATGTTTATAGTACTACTCATTACTAAGAAATTTTATCTTTCCATTTCCAGATTCCATGGCATAAGGATTTGGTGATGGTTTCAATGGACTGAGACTAAATATATATATTAGACATACCCAGTGATTAGTGTAGGAAAACCTTAACTAATACAAGCTTCTTACATGCCAAGGCAAACGTTCAGGCTACCTCTGGGACTAGGCATATTACTTTGTTCTGTTTGACAACTAGTCTTCTGAACCCGAGCATGGTAATCTGGGAACCCGAGCATTTGAAATCTGGTTTCACAAGACAGGAAAAGGTCACATCAATAATTTCTTTGCAGAATTACCATGCTTTTACCTTAAAGTTATGGAGGTGAATTCAAAGCTATGAGATCACTTCAAATCTATGCCAGAGTTTTCCAATTGTTATGCTGCATTTTACTTTGTAGTATCCCAAAATAGAATACAGTAAAACGCCAGATAACGATTGGATCGGATAATGCTAAAATTGCATAATGTTAAGCAATCTGGGGAGGAGAATTGGATCGAATAACATTAAGGTCCTATGGGATGGATCGGATAACAACCGCTAAAGCCTGTGCAGTTACAATGTATTTCTATGGAGCTTTAACGTTATCCGATTCATCCCATAGGATTTTAACATGGATCGGGTAACACTAAAAATCGGATAACACCAAGACTTGTGGAACCAAGTTTTAGCGTTATCCGGTGTTTTACTGTAGCTCATACATCAAACCAGATTCCTAGTTAACATCCCAAAATCCATATTTTTTTAGTATCCTGTGGCCTATTTCTAGTCCCTTATGGGTTAGGAGGAAAGCAAATCAAATGAAATGTTTAATTGCTTAAAATTTTGGCATGGATTTTGACCAAATTGGACAGTGCTGCTTTGGAGGAGCTCAAAAGGCCTATAGTAGTCGTGTCAGTACAGTAAAACCTCATATAACACTAAAACCTGGTTCCACAAGTCTTCGTGTTATATGATTTTTCGTGTTATCTGATCCTCTATGGGATCCATAGAGATACATTGTAACCACACAGGCTTTCGCGGTTGTTATCTGAAGCATCCCATAGGATCTTAATGTTATCTGATGCAATTCTTCCCCCCAGATTCCTTGATGTTATGCGATTTTTGTGTTATTCGATACTAATGTTATATGAGGTATTACTGTATCACCATTTTGGATGTGCTACAAAAATGCAGTTTACTCTAAAATCTTGGGTTCATAGTTAACAGAACTTAGAGGATATCTGTAACATTTTTTTTACCTAAGAGACACCCTAATCCTTAATGATACGAGTGAAATAAAGACAACAGAATGTACCATGATACAGCACCACTAAGTCAGTTCTGAATTATTGTAGCACAGAAAGTGAGAATTCACAAGTGGATTTTCTTACTGCCTGCTCAAAAAGCTAATTGTAGGAGACTCCAGCTGGTCCAGAATGCGGCGGCACGGGCAGTGGTGGGGTGTGGGCGTTATGCTCATGCTTCGCCGCTGCTCCGGGAGCTGCACTGGTTGCCAGTATGTCTCCGGGTGCAATTCAAGGTGCTGGTTATTACCTTTAAAGCCCTATATGGTAGTGGGCCAAGATACCTAAGAGACCGCGTCACCCCAAGAACATCTGTCTGGCCCACCAGGGCGGATCGGAGAGGCTCCCTTGTTATTCCCTCGGCGAGAAAGGCGCACCTCGCCTGTACTAGGAGGAGAGCCTTCTCCGTGTCCGCCCCGGCCCTCTGGAACCTCCTGCCCACCGAACTGCGCCTTCAGACGGAGCTCCTGCCCTTCCGAAAGGGTTTAAAAACCTGGCTGGCAGGACAGGTTTGGGGACCCGGGAACATGGGTTCCCATACCAAATGGCTCATATAAGGACTGCCCCCCTGGGTTGGATTCTGGGAACATTGGAATATAGCCCTGTGTTGTTTTTAACTTCTGATGGTTTTAACTCTGACGTTTTAGTGTTGGGTTTTATTTTTGTTTTTATTTTGGATGTAAGCCGCCCAGAGTCGGGTTCTCCCGATTGGGGCGGGGTATTAAATTTAATAAATAATAATAATAATAATATTACTACATTCTTGCCCCATCTCTGATGTCAATAGGTTCTGTAACAACGGAAACCAAAGCCCAACCAGCTTTGCCAAGATTGACCCTTTCAGTACTTCAGTCCTATGCGCAAGCATCAGGACATTGCTTTAAAGTAAGAGTGTAACAACAAAAAAGAAGCTGGCCCAATGCCTATAGAAAAAGAGACACTTTGCTTCTAAATATGAGCCCCGGGTTCACAGCAGTGATCCTTCCACCAATTTTGAAAAATTATTCCCTACTGCCAAAGAATATACCAATATATCACAAGGTATTGTAAAAATAATGACCAGAGGAAAACATACTGAATTTGTTCGTTTCCGTTTCCAGCAGTCAGGATTTAAACGTTTCTGTTCTTCAGCTAAAGCCTTAGCTTCTAATGTGTATATCCGTCTTTCTTCATTTTTCATTTTCTTCCACCTGTCGCCAAGTATCACACTTATGGCTCTACAGAAGAAATATTTAGAAAACATTCAGTGGAAATAATCCAATGAAATGCTAACATTTTTCAATCCCTTGTTTCTTTTCCGTATGACAGCAGAAGGCAAAAATTAGGTATGAACATTAATGATACCGCACCCTTCTAAAGTCTTCCTTCTTCATCAGACTCTCCTGAGAATATAATGCAGCGGCCTTCCATTTGCCTTCTGCATCGCAGTGTGACACCCGTACCAATGATCCACTTCCACGAGTCACTTTCTGGTCCTGAACCCTTTTGGCATGCAAAGTCCTCCTAAGCCCCAAGGTCAGTGTTGATGAAGCTGCTGCCCTCCATCAAGATGGATTCAAGTGGGATTTAATCCACTTGGGGTCCATCACCCTTCCCTGTAGACTTCGCCACCCAAGGCCGTTGGTCCTCAGGGTTGTCAGGTTAGTTAACCGCCGGTTGACACTCGGTGTTGAGTCACTGGCAATAGGGTCTACTCTATTACCATAGCAAGATAACCTGGCCAGACTGGTAAAGACTTCTAAAATCCAGTTATTTTAAATGGTTCCATGACACTCTGATAACAGTCATTATGAAATTCTTGTTTTTTACTGTTAACTTATTTTTAAGCACATCAACAAAAACTGAAGTGCTATTTTAGTGCAATCATGGGAAATGTTAAAATGCTTCATATGAATAATGTTACAATCAAACATTTCATCTTTCATCACTATACCTTAATATGCTTTTTACATTGAAAAACTAAGTGCACCTAATACCTATTATGACTGCAATATAAAACAAGCTATAGAATTTGTGAATAAGGCAATTAGCTTTAAAAGGCACTCTGCTGAAATGTGTTCCCCTTCAGTAATAAGGATGTGCAAAGTACACTATATTTATCCTGATGGCACGCTCTGACATAGACCAAATTAATAAGTTGTTCTAAGTTCACTTTGGTCAGAGGTTGTGAATTTTGGAAGAATATGTGTATGTGTGTGTCCTGACCACTATTAGGGCAGCCAGTTAAGCATTCATAATACTATATGCTAGTTATGTTCTTATAGCTGCTGTTGAAGTCTACACTTAATAGATTTGTTTGCCAAATGTATAACTGCCAAAGAAATAAGATGCCACAGCATTAAGCCTAAAAGCATTAGACATTAGGTTCAGCCTAGCCACTTCTGGTTGAATAGCTACAATTTTAGCTGTTGTCTAGGGGTGGGGTCCATAAAGTGAATGGGCATTGTTTCGTTAATTATTTGCTAACATCTCTCCATGTATCTCCAGAGAGGAAATGCCAGCCGAAATACAGACTATTTCAGTGGCGGAAGATTTCAGGCAGCCAATAATAATCTTGGATGATTCATTACAAGCTACATACACTTGGTTTGGTATGTGCTGATTTATAACATACAATACTAGCATATTCTCTTGTTCTGTGGTTCCATACCCCAAACTGGCCCATCCAGTTTCCTAAGTACTGTATATTATTTCTGGTAGATAATTTCTGTTTGGCATTTAGACAATGTTTTTTGTAGGTCGGGCTTTGATCCAGAGTGACACCCAAATACTTTGGGATAGGGCGATATTCCAAAATCTTGCGTTTCAAGCCAACTCCAAACTTCCTCTCTGTTCTTAAAATGGAAGGTACAGACCAGTGTTTTGAAAGTGTTTGTTTTCACCTGGTTGTTTTTATAACTGGAGAGATTAGTGGGTGCTTAGTGTACTCAAAGGCTTTGCCCTGGACTGTCGAGGCAAGATCACCAGCATAAATGAAGCTCATGACACTCGTCATAACTGAATCATTTGTGTAAATGTTAAAAAGTAATGGGTGCCAGGATTTATCTAGCAAAACCGTGCCTCATAATTTATGGAATTAACACCAATTTCCTGGATGATCCAAACTGGGAAATCATATTTTAAGCACTCATGACACACCAAGAGCACCACTCACAGTTGGTGTATAAGGCCTTTAAGGGAAATGTTTCTACAGTTTGGACAGGGGCATCACATCTGACCCGTGCAGCAAAGACATATGTAGGTTTGCCTCTGAATCATTTTCAAAAGTATACAGCGCCTAATCCTACAAGCTTCTCGTGAACATAGCAAGAAATATTTTTAAATCGTAATTTACAATCCCGACAAAACACAGAATGCAATCTAGAAATGAATTCCTGACCATGTAAAATGGGACTGGCCAACGTTTTTGCGCTGTGGGCCAGAGCATGCCCACAGACAGCTGAGCAGGCTGGACCATACACCCAGAAGCGAACACATTTACAGCTGTCATAAATGCACCCACTTCCACATTTACAACAGCCACAGGCGCATTTGCACATACACGAGCGTGTTTTATGGTCGATGTAAACATGCCCACTTCCACATGCAGCGGAGGTGGCAACGGGCCAGATAGAATGGCGTTGTGGGCCGGGTCTGGCTCACAGGCTATAGGTTGGGAACTTGATGTAAAACATGGATCTAAATTGGAAGCTCTAATATAAAATTACCTGTTATCTTTTCCTGGATACATCTGAGTATATTCTACTCTGTATTTTTTGGCAAAAAGCATGAAGGCATTCATTGGTCGTTTGCATTTGCTGGGAGAGTTGGCACTCACAGTACTTGCAGTCCCTGAGCTGTGGCTTTTGCCAGCTTTACTGTACAAAGAACTGGGTGAAATCTGTGATGAGTGAGCAGGTCCACAATTTGTACTGCATTCTGATTTCTCAAAGTCTTGGCTTCCAGACCCTCCACAAGATAAAGAAGCACGACGTTGACGAGCCATACTGCTTAACACGTAGACGGCAGAGGAATCCATTGGTGTAAAGTCGTAACTGAAATAGGGAAACCACTTTAGTACATAAACTACAGGCTTTGCTTTCCAAGGATGGATTTTCTCTCAAATTATACATAGGCTGAAGCCAAGCTTTTGTCCTAGCAGGCCTCACTAAAATGAGGGGAAATTGTCAGTTGCAAACAGAGCTTGAAAGTAACAATTGGAAACAACAAGTTCCTTTTGGTATTAACAACTGTCAAATGCAGTTCCTTTCATAACAGACAATGACAATTACTGGCCAGGATATGGTCAACTTCTATATCCAGTTAACAGCACTTGAGCAAACCTCACAGTAGCAATTCTGCTGTAATTTCCAGGAGCCCAGTGCCACAGAACTATGGTGGTGCAATGAAAGCTACGGTCATGCAAATATAATGCATATATTATATTACACATGGACATAGAACACAATAACATCCAGAAGTGTGGGCAGCAGACAAAGAGAAATTGAATGCACTCATTTTCTTCCCAAAGAACATTCTAAGCATTGATCATAAGCAGGAGTCAGCAAACATGTGACTCCAGATGTGCTTGGACTTCAATTCTCAGAAGCCCTGTTCAACAGGTGTACTGACTTGTGCTTCTGGTAATTGAAACCCAAGAACACCTGGAGAGCCAAGTTTGCTTAAAAAAATTTAAAATTACATACACAATAAACACAAACAAAATCAAAATAAGATAACAAAAACATAAAAAAGGCATAAAAGAAAATTGGCAAGTACAAGTTCATCAAGCATCCTGCCAATGCTTGATAATGCTGTCTCTGTAGCGTAACAAAAACAAAATTGACTGCACTCGTTATTTTCCTGATTCTCTTCAATTATTATTTTTTCTTTCAGATGCCAGTACCATGAGTGGTAGGACACTATTTTTAGGGTTTCCCCCTCTTCTGAAATCCAATCAGTATTATCTGCCACATATGGGCAGCTAAAAGTGGTTATCAGTATCCATATCATTGGTGGAAGCAAAATGTCCCTCATGGCAACGTGGCATGTCACAATTTATTTGTAAGGTTTAAAGTTAAAAGTGTAATGGCTCAGCCAGACTATGTCAGACTAGGTCAGGCGAAAGGAACTCCAGAATGAACTCACCAAAAGGTGCCTTCATTTTGGCAGTTTCACCTCTGGCCTAGACATGGAAGAATATGTTACTTACTCAGTTTAGAATTAGTAATCTTCCACCCCCTAGTGGAAAAAAACTGGTAATTCTATGATTTTATATTGAGAGGTATTGCTGATCTTTCTGTGATACAGTAAAACACCGGATAACAATTGGATCGGATAACGCTAAAATCACATAACGTTAAGTAATCTGGGGAGGAGAATTGGATCGAATAACGTTAAGGTCCTATGGGATGTATCGGATAACAACCGCTAAAGCCTGTGCGGTTACAATGTATCTCTATTGAGCTTTAACGTTATCCGATCCATCCCATAGGATTTTAACATGCATTGGATAACACTAAAAATCGGATAACACCAAGACTTGTGGAACCAAGTTTTAGCGTTATCCAAGGTTTTACTGTAGTCAAAAATAATATCTAATATTTAAAAGTTATTATCACCATTCAATTGCTTTTTAAAAATTCTAATAGCTTAATATGATTTTTGTTTGGGATTTTTTTAAGTTGATGAAACCAGAGGCAGAGAAAAGACATTACTATTTTGTGTATTTTATAAACTAAAGCTGGAAACTCAATCAATAAGAAACTTAGGGAATGCGAGGAGGGAATAAATAATTTTATGTTCACCATCTTCTATGAATTACCTTTTGAATGTATCAAAAACACCTGAATCATCAAAATTAATTGCATCGGGGTGACCAGGAGGTAGACATATATCTCCAATATTCATTTCACAACATGGAATACCATGCTGAACCACAGTCAGGCTCGGATAGAAAGATGACCAACCTGAATGAAAATAATAATGATATATAACCTGAGTGTTTTACAGTTGGATAGGAAACACACAACAAACCTTTCATCTTCTTGGAAGTAATACTTCATATGAACAACAAGAAAGAAAATCCAGTTTTTTTTCAAATACATGACAGAGCTGTTTGTATTAACTTTTTGAAAAACTATTAAAACCTCTTGAAAATATCTTTATCCTGTGTCCCTGGTGGCTAACGTTGGCACGCCAAGTGTTCTTGGACTTCAATTACCAGAAGCCCAAGTCAGCACTCCTGCTGATCAGGGCTTCTGGAAATTGAAGTTCCAGAAACAGCTGGAGTGCCAAGGTTAGCCATCACTGAATGTATGTTGACAATGGTAGTCAGCCAGGATATCTAAGAGACCGCATCACCCCAAGAACATCTGTCCGTCCAACCAGAGCGGACTGGAGGGGCTCCCTAATTGTACCATCTGCTAGAGGGGCTCATCTCTCTAGCACAAGAAGGAGGGCCTTCTCTGTGTCCACACCGGCCCTATGGAATCTCCTGCCAACAGAATTATGGCTTCAGACGGAATTGCTGCCCTTTAGGAAAGAACTGAAAACCTGGCTGGCAGGGCAGGTGTGGGACACCAATGGAGGGGTGACCCCCACCTGCTGGCTTATATAACTAAGATTTCTCTCTCTCTTTTAATGGATGGGGTGTGTGGGTAAATTATTACGATTTGTAAATGGGTTTTTCAGGGGTTTTTAGTTAGTTTTGATGCTGCTTTTAATTGTTGTTAGCCGCTCAGAGTCATTGCCAAGTTGGGTGGCAATATAAATTTGAAGAATAAATAAATAAATAAATAAATAACAAAGGAAACAAAGAATACTGTAGCACCACAGCTCAAATTAAAACAAAACTGTCAGTCTTTCCAAGTTCTTATCAAACCACAGCAAGAAGGGTGACACAGCTTAGGCAGTTGTAGCGGCCAGATGTCTATGTTCTGATAAAGGTTTTGCAGCAGTCCTAGCAAGCTACAAGAGGAACCAGGTTTTCTGGCATGAAGACACACACTGACCTGCCACAATCGTCTCTTTGGGAAAGCATATTTGGGAAAAGTATGTTTTCAACTATTTATTAACTTCTTTTTCCCGTTTTCTCTTTAATAGAAACTGTTTTATTCCATGACAACACTGTTGTAAAGCAACTGTAAAGACTAGTATTAAAATCATTTTACAAGATAATGGCCAAAATCCTCTCCTGTAGCTGTATAAACGGCATAACTTTAGAAGGCAAATGCTTCCAAATTAAGTTCCACAGACATTATCGGTTGCATGCTGAGGCGTGCAATTCAGTACACAACTTACAATGTTTATGATGGTGCTTTTGTAACTTGAAGCAATTCACCTCCAAGTGTTACATCATTTATGCTATCCAACATCACTAGATAAGAAAAAGCTGGATCTGCTGCTTTTTTAAAATTGGAAATGTTTTTTTAAAATCCATTTTAACTTGGAAACAAGTGATTTTATGTCAAAACCAACAAGCTGGTTCCAGTATTTCCTCTTCAGATGGATAGGCTCCTTTCCATCACAGAATGGAGGATCCTGCTAAGGCAAGGAAGGAATAGGATTTTGTGCCAATTCCCCCTTCCTCCAGCAATACCGTGCCAACACCCCCCACAGTGTTCTGGGAGGCCCCCAAAGCAGCTTTTAAGGGGCAGAGGTTTGTAGGAAGAGGACCTGGCAAAAAACAAAACAAACGCATTGCCATGCTTCTTCTAGCACATTCCACTTACAAGACCTCTGACCCCCAACTCATAAAACTACAAATACTTGGATGGGTGCCTTCCTCTTGCAATGAGTCAGCAGTTGACTTGAACTTTGGGAAGCAGAAATAAAATGTCAAATGATCACTTTGGGAGAGACAAACAAAAAAGAAGTATGGATTATTTATGTCATTAAGAGAATGAGGTTGCTTTAAATTGCTGAAATAAAAAGTGGAGCATTGCTCACAGGATATTACTTGTTATGATGGCGAAAATAATAACTCTAAAACTTCTTACCTTTATTTTTCACATAGAAAGGATGGTCTAGTCTACACTCTACAGTGAGCAAGTCCTCTCCCACTGTGCCAGGATCAAACGTCAACTTTAGCACTGACTCGCCAAAGGAAATGCTTTCTTCATGTGATATCAACTTTAAACCATCAGAACCATATTCCTGTACAAACAGATAAGCTTTAGTTTTGGAAGGAACAAATGAATCTGTGGATACTGCAGGCACTCTTTTCCTAATACAGTAAAACACTGGATAACAATTGGATCGGATAACGCTAAAATCTCATAACGTTAAGTAATCTGGGGAGGAGAATTGGATCGAATAACGTTAAGGTCCTATGGGATGGATCGGATAACAACCGCTAAAGCCTGTGCGGTTACAATGTATCTCTATGGAGCTTTAACGTTATCCGATCCATCCCATAGGATTTTAACATGGATCGGAGAACACTAAAATTCGAATAACACCAAGACTTGTGGAACCAAGTTTTAGCGTTAGCCGGTGTTTTACTGTACAATTAAAAGCAATTTCTTCGAGGGAAAATAGAATTTCAGACTTTAGCCACCACGGTTTAAAAAAGAGGCCCACAGGGGTGATAAAACCATCTCAGCTTACTGTCATTCACTAGCTTTTTCTACTCCATGTAGCATTGAGCACAAGGAGCAGGAATTAACATGAACTATATTGTCTACATATGAAGCAGCACTTCAACACATGGAAATTTCCCTTTGGAAGTACAACCATGTAATTTATCGCCTGGTTATCTCAGTGAAGTTACAACTGCTCCCCGATGAACAATTGAGTAGCAATCCAGGTCTTGCCTATCTTTTCCTTCCTCCTCACAGTTTTTGTTACCCCTGTAAAATTATGCAAATTTTCATCCAGGGCATTATAGCACATCACATGCAAATGTTTTCTGTTCATCTCTGCTTAAAACATATGACAATTAGGAAGTAAAGTGATGCAAATAACCTGCAAAGTATAACTTTTATGTCTTTCATCACAAACAATGTGAGAAAGACAAAACTTATTTTCAAATATCAAACTCAAATTCATTTATACCGTAACAACCCCATACATGGGAAATTAAGCTCCGAGTAGCATAAAACATGACATAAAGCAGGGGTGCCCAAACTACGGACCGGGGGCCAGATGCGACCCCCGATGCCAATTCATCTGGCCCACGAAGCCCTCATCACTCTTGGAAGCGGAAGTAAAATATGCCCCTATAGGGGCTGCATCCGGCCCCCGGGCCATAGTGACCAGCTCTCTAAGCCACATGACCAGCCCGCGACCTAAAAAGTTTGGGCACCCCTGACATAAAGCAGCACATGACATACAAGACTCAATATTCACTACTTGAAAATGATTGGTATACACAAATGTGGAATTTAGCCTTAAATGAAAAACTTACTTGGGAAATTAATTGCAGGAAAGGGAAAGTCAATAACAATAAATTCTGGAGGATCTGGGAACCTTTTGTTAATTATACTTTAAAAGAAAAAAAGGGCATACCCCCTGCAAAAGATCATAACGACTTTTGGAAAATGTGAAAGGTATAGAACCCCCCGGACTTTTGTATATAGCACAAGGGTGTTTTCTTTTTCTTTTTTTCTTTTTCTTTCTTTTCTCCTTTTTTTTTATAATGATGTAATAGAAATGAATGGGAAGAAGATTATGTACTAAGAAAAGAAGAGAATGCAATAGTAATGTGTATAAAATATGTTACACGATTGTTACAAGCTTTTATATTTTTATAATGTCTTTATTTGCATTTTTGTCTTCCTTTTGTATTTTTCTTTTATATACCTAATAAAAATATTTTTAAAAAAAATAAAAAAAAATAAAATAATTCAGTATCACTTTTAACTACAGTACTTAAAACTTACTTTGCTGGTACTCGTTGAGTCCTCAATTTCATTTTTACAATGTGTTGATAGAGCAAAATCTTCAACGTCCATCCATTTTTTACCACGTCCTTTGTGAAAGCATAAACGTGTTCCTATTGTTATTTTTTTTTAAAAAAGGAGACATTTAGATTCATCAAAAGGGCAAATCTGTTATTAAACCCTGCTAATATAGTGTCTGGTATTTTACCTTTAAGGAAACAGTGCCAAACAGTTGGAGGCCAAGAATGGCACCACCCGAGATCATCATCGTCTGACAGTGATGACATACAGAAAATGCCAGACTCTGATTCACTGTTTGTCTATTGAGAAAACAAGAACACATCACAGTGTTTAAACACATCTTTTCAAGACTAATGTTTATTCACATGATTCCTTTAAACAGCCCAGTCTGATATTTTACTTAACCATTTCTTACATGATGTCTTTCCCCACTTTATGTATTTATTTCAATGTATTGCTTTATCATTTTTTTAACTTCTGTCCCAAGAACAAATGTTTTACAAGCCATTTCATGTTTAAGCACAAGACTTTAATCCTCTGGTGCAGTATTCTTCTTCCATTCATAATTGAAAAATACACAGCCCTCTTTTGTTCCATCAAATGACACTTGAAACATAAACATAGCAAATGTAAATTGTCAGACAGTGGTTCTCAAAATATAACAAGAATGATATTAAGAAGGCACAGAGGGCTTAAAAAGAAACCTCAAGCATCCACACACACACACCAAGACCTCATATAGTGTTTTGATTTAGGTAAAGGTCGCCTTTGTTTGAAAACCAGTCGTATCCAACTCTAGGGTTCAGTGCTCATCTGTTTATAGCCAAAGAGCCAGCACTATCTGTGTCTGCAGATGTTTCCATGGGCATGTGGCAGGCATGCCTCAACACCAGAGCGCATGGAACCCTGTTAACCTTCCGACCAAAGTGGTCCCTATTTATCTACTTGCAATTCCTTGCTTTCGAACTGCTAAGTTGGCAGGAGCTGGGACAGAGATGGGAGCTCACTCCGTTATGAACTACCTGGGAATCAAACTCCAACTTTCTAGTCAGCAAGTTCAGCAGAAACAAATACTGTACATAAACCTAAGTTCATGAATGGACTGGCAGTATTGGGAAAATTCCACTATTGTGTAGCTTCCTTTTTTCTGTTGCAGCAAAAAAGAGGGGGAGGGGGAGGGGCAGAGAAAAGTTTCCATGTATGTTTTTTATAAGGCTTCCTTTTACAATTCTTCTACTTCCAGTTATTCCAAACATAAAATAGTGAGCATAATAAACTGGATTTTCTTTGCTGGCTTTTTACCTCTCCTTGATTATGAATCTCTTTTAACTATATTCAATGCTTGAGGGAAATAGTCTACAGAATTTCAGGGATTATCCACCAAGGTTTAAAACAAGACAACCACATGGACTGTTATACTACAGTAACAGGCAAGAAATTTAAATAAGCAGCTTAAAAACTTACCCTTTCATGTCTGATTGGTGATTCACCAATATCATGCTTAGAATAACCAGAATCACTCTGAGAGGATTCTGGTGGTGGACGTGCATAGGAATGTAAACTTTTGCTTGTAGCTATTAGGTGAACAGGAGATGATCTTTAAAAAATAAAATAAAAAAACCAAATGTTACAAATATAAATTGGAAAAAACTGGCCCATCAAAAATTCTAAGCAACGCTATAGATCTAATCCTATCCTAGGAATTCAATTATCAGAAATGCTTGTACTCAAATGATGCTAACCCCAAAGCAAGTTAAGTGCTTTTCTGAGAAAAACATGTAGCACACCTTCCACCCCCACCCACCCTGATCCCAAAACGGACAGCCCAGGAAGGGTATCCGCTTTGAGATCAGGGTGCCTGGAAGGTCCTTCCACCCCACCCCTGATCCCAAAACAGACAGCCCAAGTAGGCTCTCCGCTTTAGGATTAGGGAGGCTGGAGGCTCCCCCCCCCCGACCTGAAAACAGATAGCGGGAAAGCATTTCATCATACAGGTACTAAAATCATTGTACGATGCAAAAAAAAAATATCAAAATGTCATCGTTGTACGATTTAGTCGCTGTGCGATGCAATCGTTGTACAGGGTTTTACTGTACCAGGAAAAATTACTTCAAGGACTAGGCTGACCCACCAAATCCCTGCAGATTCAGTGGGCCTAACTATGCTTTCCAACAGGATTTTGGCCAATATGAACAATGCTGCAAGTTCTATGGTGAGAAGAACTATTTATCATACCTATTATAAAAAGAGCACTGCATTAGAGGACTCTGTGGACTAGTAGCTATGTTAGCCAATTCTGTCAACCAGTTCACTCCATCCTCACACATATAAGCACTTTTTGAGCTATTGCTTGAGGTATGCTGGCTCCACAAAGGCCTTGAATATTCCTGATGTGAGACACCAGCACTGAGCTGGAAAAGGGCAGGTGGAGTAGAATCACTGTGAACGGCCTGCAATTCAGGAAGATCATCTGCAAATAAATGCATAAAGTCACATTTCAGATTATCCCAACAAATCAAATCAGCACAATTGAAGACCTGTAGGCCGATTATTTCCCCTCAGACTATTTATGTCCCTTAACAATCCAAACACCTGTTTTTGTCATTGTTTCCTAACTCTAAGGCAGGGGTGGCCAAACATGGTGCCCCAAGTGTTCTCGGACTTCAATTCTCAGAAGCCTTGATCAACAAGTGTGCTGATTTGGACTTCTGGGAATTGAAGTCCAAGAACAACTGGGGCACCAAGGTTGGCTACCCTTGCTCTAAGGCAGTGATGACCAACCTTGGCACTCTAGATGTTCTTGATCAGCAGGTGTTGACTTGGGCTTCTGGGAATTGAAGTCCAAGAACACCTGGAGTGCCAAGTTTGGCCATCACTGCTCTAAGGTCTCAATCCTTACACTAATATTGTATAAGCCACAATGGCAAATGTTATTAACCCTAAGGGATTCCATACTTTTTCTTAACTATCTCATTATTTCTCCTATTAATGGAAAAATCTGTAGTCATTTGGAATATCAACCTCCATTCATGTGAACTGGATTTCGGGAGAAAAAGCTGAAGGATATAACATGCAGGGCCACAAGATGTTCCAAACTGTTTTAACTCAGTGGCTAAAATCCTGTTGTTCAGAGTAGTAAATTACATTAGAGTAGACCTACTAACTCAATAGAGATTTGGTGAATCAATTCAATGAGTTCAATTGATTTAAACAGGCCTGCTCTAATTGCAACTTTTAAGTCACAGTTAAAGTAGGCCCATTTGAATTAATGGTATTTACAGAAGAGTGGAGTTAACACAACCCCATTGAGTCAATATGCTTACTCGAGTGCAACTTACTATGTTAAGTCACAGAATTTTAGCCACTGTAAGTAACACTCAAATATTTCCATTAGACCACCATCTGTAATATGAAATTCATCTGAAGAAACCTGATAGTTCCTATAAACCAGTGGTTCCCAACCTTTTTTTGGCCATGCTCCACCTAAGCATCTCTAAAACCCTGATGCTCCCCCCATGACATATAATTCTTATTACTTAAAAAGTGAACTCCTATTCGTGTGGAGGAAGCCTAAACGGCCATTCTCTGTTAAAAATTCATTCTTGAATTGCCCCCCTTAAAAATCAAATTTCCCCCTGTGGGGAGTGTGCCCCACAATGGGAGCCATAGCTATAAACCCTTCTGTACAGAGGCAGAACACATGCTTGAATTGTCTAACTTTGATAAATATTCAAATGGACAAGATCTCTATGGCATAAAATTTCGCCAAGAATTCATAAACGTTGACGATGGTGGTTCTATACATCAACAGGCAAGGATTATTTCTTCACCTTTTCTGGACAACTTAATTACTAATAGCATGATGTATAAATAATTCTGGATAGTTTTCATTATTTGTAGAGCACACTGTTCTCACAATATGGTCCATAACTAATTGATTAAAGCAGGCATCTCATCAATATTATTATCTTTAAAGCCCTACATGGTAGTGGGCCAGGATACTTAAGAGACCGTGTCACCCTGAGAACATCTGTCCGTCCCACTAGAGTGGACCGGAGAGGCTCTCTGGTCATACCTTCAGCTGGAGAAGCTTATCTCTCTAGCACGAGAAGGAAGGCCTTTCTGTGTTTGCTCCGGCCCTATGGAACCTCCTGCCAACGGAGTTACGTCTCCAGACGGAGTTGCTGCCCTTTAGGAAAGGAGTGAAGACCTGGCTGGCGGGGCATGTGTGGGGAGTGGGCCAGACGGCCAACTCGGTCGCCTGGCTCTTTTATTCCACCTTTCTCCTTGGTGTTTTTAACTTGAATTTTAATTTTTATGTATGTGTTTTAATTGTTTTTAGTTGTAAAGCCGCCCTGAGTCTTCGGAGGAGGGCGGGGTACATATGAAATAAAATAAATAAATAAATAAATAAAAATATGAACCTTGATGTGAAAATTTCTCAAACAATTTAGCTATGGCTTTCATTGTCTGGAACTCATAATATAAGCAGTCTAAATAAATCCATCTGACTACAACTTTTAAAAGCTGGCAAAGTGTTTTGTCATATTTTCTAACACTTTGAAAACAGTTTACCGGTACTTCAGAAATGTGGAAACTAAATATTACTAAAGAAGCAGAAAATATCCTCCAATCCTAGCTATGGCCAGGTTTCTATGTTTGTACTATAATTATATTGTCTGCACCCTTCTAAGTGACAATACAGAGTTTGAAAAATTGGATGCAATCCAAGGAATTATAAAACTAAATCTGTGTGATGACTAGTCTTTGACTACAAACTGAAGAGAAGCCTCATTCGGGCATCCCCTAAGCGGAGTTTCTCCAGCAAAAATCCTTTCAACCCAGAATAATATCTGACACGAAATTATTATTATAACTGAAGAGAACTTTCAATCTATTTATTTGGCACTTAGATAGATTATATATCAATCAAAAATTGAAGTAATCCAGAATAATTTGTTTGTACAAATCTAAGATGTTCTCTAGACCCCAAACAAATCTTCAGGAAAAATATGTTCCATTTTTCCAAATGCTATATAACACAGGTTCACAACCTACAGCCCATGGCACCATTTCATGTGGCCTGCCGCCACCGCCCACAAAAGTGGAAGCAGGCTCATTTATGACAACCATAAGACCCGCCCATGCATGCACAAATATGGTTACGTCAGCTGCAAATGCGCCCGCAGCTGTCACAAATGTGGAAGCGGGTGCATTTATTTCTGCTTCTGGAGGTGTGGTCCACCCCGCTCAGCTGTCCGCGGGACATGGTCAGGCCCATGGTGTAAAAAGGTTGGGAACCCCTGTTATATACCATAGAACAATCCACTGGGTTTTACAGTAACTGTCCCAATTGGATCCAAATACATCCATCTAATTTCAAAAAAAGTAAACAGTATTTACCTAGCTCCATGTGCTCATCACAAGATGCATACCCAGGAGAGGATGGTAGATTCTCATTACACTTTAGCAATTCTAATGATTCATCCATCCCTGAAGTTCTCTTGTCCATCACTAAGAGAAGTTTCTGTACTGCGTTAGACATTTGATTTGTCTTCACTTCCCAAACCATGGTAGGTTGCTTCAAATGATCCGGCTTAAAGGGGGGGAAAAACCATAATGCACAAATACACTTAGCTACAGTAACAACTGCTTTACCCTAGACTCCAAAATCTATCATCAGCTCATCAGAAAAGAATCTTCCAAATTGAAATGTCTTTTGAATTTCAAATGTTTTCATTGCATTAAAGACATACAGTAATACCTCGGATAACGCTAAAACTTGGTTCCACAAGTCTTGGTGTTATCCAATTTTTAGTGTTATCCAATCCATGTTAAAATCCTATGGGATGGATCAGATAACGTTAAAGCTCCATAGAGATACATTGTAATCACACAGGCTTTAGTGGTTGTTCTCCGATCCATCCCATAGTACCTTAACATTATTAAATCCAATTCTCCTCCCCAGATTACTTAACGTTATGCAATTTAGCATTATCCGAGGTAAACGTTATCCAAGGTATTACTGTACACAGATTCACAACTCATCAAAAGCAACTTCTCAGTATGACATGTTTCTAATGTCATTAATTTATTTAAATATACACTTAATTTCTTTAACAATAAACATTTCATAGTAAAATAAATGTTTTAACTTCAACATCTCCCAATTTTTTATTCTACAACACATTCTGACATAAAGCTGACAAATAGTAACAATTCAATTCACAAGTTTTCTGACAAATGGTAACAATTCAATTCACTAGGTTTCTCCTTAACTGTGAACTAAATCATTATTATTTTCGGCATTCCTAGAACTTATCAAAAGATCACTAGAGTGTGACACAACAGTGAAATAATTTACAAATAAAGTCAAAAGATCACTAATCAATTTGCATCAAAAAATAAACACTTTCCCATATTTTTGTTACTGCATACTATGAAATACAAAAGCCATAAATTCCAAATGAAAAATAGACAAAAGTCTAAATCCAACTGCTATTCACAACCACAAAATACCCACTGAATCACTGACTGACACCCAGTTGCTTAGCATAGTAAGTCACAACTAAACAAGACCTGCTGAGTCAACCCATTAAATTCCTACATCAAATCACTACTCTAGTACAGTGGTTCCCAATTAGTTTTTTCTACGTACCACTTCAAGAAAGACCTCAAACTTGCGTACCCCTTATTGCAGGAACGTTAAATATCGCGTACCCCTTATTGCAGGAACGTTAAATTAAAAATGAAATCAGGTGTATTTTATATTTATTATCATCAAAAGACATTCTAATGACAGAGAACACATGTTTCATTAATGTGACAAATGTGCACGTTGACAATGATTACCAAATAAGCGGGAACGGGGGCGGCCGCGATCGGGTGACGCGAGACGCAGGAGGCGCGGGAAAAACTGCCACCGCGGGAGAAAGCGCTTGATGCATACGATTGACTTACCTACTGATCATTTAATTAAATTGAATAATTTGTTGGCAATTGTTATTGCATTATTGTTTTTTAAGGATTTAATATTTTAGTTAAGAGATTGCTGCGTGTACCCCTTGATGCAATCTCGCGTACCCCTGGGGGTACCACTAATTGGGAACCACTGCTCTAGTAAGTGCAATTTACTATGCTGAGCAAACAGGATTTCAGCCAGTGCAATTTACAATAGTGTTGATTTAATAAGTCTCATCCATTCAGTAGTTCTCTAAATTGGAACTAACAATCCTAAATATTGAAAAACTGGTAGTGATTAACATCTGAACATTACCTGATTTTAAACATGATGCAATTTAACATTTGTTCAACACTTTCAGGCCTATAAGGGGTGTTTACCAAGTTTAACAAGGAGATCTATTATACACTTAAAATATATTTCCCCGTTGCATCTGGTGTACAACATAACAAAATATACTTTTGGCCACGATCACAATTCAGTGCTGGCATAGGGAAAGTGACATCCATAGGCTACAATCTGTCTCCAGTGTGTTGTGTGGGTTCCCAGAACACAAACCACTTTTGAAAAAAGAACTAATTGTAGTATTTGTTGTTTTTCACTGCTGGAACTCTCCAAGAACAAGGATTATGCTATTAAATGGGATGTGAGGATCCCAAACACCCAATTTTACCTAAAAACTCAGAAGTAGAATTCCAGAACCTAGAAGCAGCTTTTCCAAAGTTTTAACATTTTAGAAGCCTGGTGTTACCCTTTGGTGGGTTCTCTATCTAAAAATATTCTGTAAAATGTCTGAACTTGGCCACCTTGGTCCAAAAATTAGAGTAGCCTGGTGAGAAAGAGACATGTACCATCCCTTTAGTATTCTTAAATTTTCAGAGGACATGAGACATTTTAAGCATCTACTGTCCTTAAAATGAAGAGAAAACACATGGATAAGACTTATTAATTGTACCAAATCAAGAAAGTTTGTCACCTAAAAAAGAGGCATAATCATTGTCTTACATTTAATCTCTTATTTTTTGATATGAAGGTTTAGCTTTGTAATCACAAAAGTTCTTTTTATAAGAGGAAATTTACAATTTTGAAATATTAATTTGACTCTATGATCCTAGACAATAACCAGAAATTCCATCTATAGGAAGAGGTGACAATATAAAATAAACACAGCATTTTCATAGACAGAGATGAGTGTTGGCCGGTTATGCAATGTTAAACATACCCAGACAATTCAATTTCCCACTATTTTAAAAGCCAAAAAGGTTTGACTATTGTATAAACAAATCCTGGATTATTTTTAACAGGTGCAAATATTTCCTACTATGATCATATTATTTCAGGTGAAACTGACCAGAGATAATAAGGCTCTAGCACTATAACATGTGCACAGAAAACAAACCAAAATATCATATGCTGCTTGTTTATCTGACCAAACAGTGGGTTCTAAATAATTGTAACACAGATGCTGTGCCTGAATGAGCTCAGCAGTTCAATACTGAGTAACCAATCAGAAAATTAAAAACAAAAGCAACGTATAAGGATATACAAAATATACCTAAGAATAGTTTTGCACTCTTTGTCAAAGGTACCTGTTGTTATTCAGTCATTAAGATCAAACAAAAAACAGGTTCTGCAACTTGCCAAAAGTCAGTTGTGCCAGCTTTTACTGCTCAAAGCCTCTGACATCACCATATCTCCCTCCACATTCCTATCCAAGCAATTTATGAGCATTCAGAAAACTGACTGTTTAAAGAAAAAACAGTAACAGTACTGTTGTTGCCTAATACTTATCTAGACCATATGCAAATGAGATAATTAAGAAGGTGGGGTGCTCGAAAGAAGCATGGGGGAAACACAAGAATTGTGTGCAAAGGTAACATGAAGTGTCAATCACAGTACATGAGCAGGAGGAAATTAGACTCACCTACCAGAGAAAAAGAAGTGCCATCTAGGTACAGGATTTTTGGATTTTCTAGGTTGTAAATATCATCATTTTCCATTCTGGACGGTCTACCTATTTTGAAAGCACCCAAGAAACACCTCTATGTGACGTATCTGAGAAAAAGGTCTACATTGGAGGGCTTTGAGGCTCAGCCAGGCCAAGATGTCCGTAAGCTTCCTGCTCAGAAAGCAAGCTCCCAACAAGCACCAGAGCATGTGTGCATGGAGCCTTGCCTAACTAAGTTTCAAAGCCTTCCAATTTAGGCCTTTTCAGAAACATCACATAGAGGTGTTCCTCTGGTGCCTGCAAGTTAGGCAGAACTCCCTGAATGGAAAATAATGGTATCTGTGATCCTGAAAATCCCATCCCTACTACCAATTCCCTAAAAACCTTTGAACTATTTATTCAATATTAAGAAAAAGTTGTATGGCACCTTTCAAAATAGAAAATTGCACTTGATACCTACCTAGCTACCTAGGACAAAGGCTACTCTGGGCAGTTCAAAACATAAAACCTTGGATTACACTAAATACTGTAAATTAATCAAGACAAAACAGAAAAAACAAAGAACAAAATAACAGAAGAGCAATAACCGCATACAACAAAATGCAGCTTAAGAAGCATTGAGTAATTCTCTCCGAAGGCTTCTCTAAATAACAAGATTTTAATTTGTTTTGCAAAGGAAGGGATAGACTTCCTGTGGAAACTTATTCTATAATGAGGGACCTACCACTGAGAAGGCCTAATTTCTTGTTGTTGTTGTTTTAAATTTCTAAGCCTCTCTTGGGATAGGCACTCTTAACTGCGAAGACTCAACAGATCCAGTGTGGTGGACAGATATCCATGGATGGAGGTTCCCAAACTGCAGAGGCTTTAATATATTAAAATCAAAACTTTGGACCTGATGCGATAGCTGACAGGTAACAAATGCAAGACAGCCAGAGACAGGGAGGTGTGAGAGACTCTATTCACATCCATAATCAATCTGGCTGCCATGCTCAGAACCTGCTGAAGTCCCTGCAGTAGTCTCATGGGAAGCTCCATGTAGAGACCATTGCAACAATCAACCCTTGAGTGCATGGACCAAAATTGTTGGGGGCCTGCCACCACAGCTATTTGATGTTCAAGCTATAGTACTGGGTCTCTAGCAGCACCTCCAAGTTGCAAACCTGATTCTTAACAAGAAAAACAACTCCATCCAATGCGGGAGTGATTCCCAACAAACAGGCAGATGTTGCACTTAACATGATCTCTGACTTGTCTGGATTCATTTTTAATCTGTTCACACTCGTTCAGTACAAGACAGCATCCATTGCAGCTTTAAATGAGACAGAGCTGCATCAGCCTACTGGTGGCATGTCAGCCCAAATCTCCTGATGACCTCACCCAGTTACCTCATATAGACGTTAAACTACATTTGGGAGATAATCAATCCCTGTGAAACCCCATAGTTTAAGGGTCCAAGAAGCCATCTTAAGCTGCATCCTCTGAGGCTGGCCAGCAAGGAAAGACTATAGCCAGCTTGATCAGGAAGATACTGCAGTCAATGGTATCAAAGGCTGCTGAGAGATCAAGAACCAAAAGGGAGATCTCTCCCCAATTGGCCTCTCTTAATAAGTCATCTTCAGGGCGATCAATGTTGTTCCAGTACCACATCATGGTCTAAATCTGGACTGGAAAGGATCAAGGGCATCAATCCAAAAATGTCAGCAACCCCAATCTCTATCAGCTTGTCCATGAATAGATTATTGGCAATAGGACAATAGCTGTTTATACTGTACACAGCCAAACTAGGTGTTTCAAGGGAGGGCCAAATCAAAGTCTTCTTCAGCAATGAAGGAAGACTGTTCCTCCAAGGAGACATTAATGATGCAACTGACCCATTCAACAACAGCTGGTTTGGCAGCTTTTAGAAGCCAAGCTGGACACAGTTCAAGAGAAGAGGAGGTAGCTCCACCGTGTGAAAGTGCCTTGTCAATCTCTAAAGGTATAACAAGACTAAAATGATCCAGTTTAACAGGGCAAGTCGCAGCACCAGCCATCTCAATCCGACTAACTGCTGCAAAGGAGGAGTCCAGGTCCCAATGGATGGTCAGGCTCTCATTTCTAAAATGGGTTGTGAGGAGGGAACATGATTTTTTGTCTGATACACAAGGACAGTGAGGTAATGCAGGATACCATAGAACTCTGTGTGGCGATTCAAGGCCTCGCTAATCTGCTTTATGCTATATTGACTCATTCTTCTTGAAGTACTGGAAGCTAACTATTTCCTGGATATCTGTCTAACCTTAAATATCTAGTTGTGGAGCCAGTAGTTAGAAGTTCAAATCTCCACTGAGCTTGCAAGGAGAACAGCAAGACTGCACAGTGTTGAGCAAGCTGCAGTCCCAGAGTGTCCCAGAAAAGGAGAATGACAAACCACTTCTTAAATCCCCTATAGAAAAGCCTGGTAAGAGTTGCTGTAGATTGGAATCAATTTGATGGCATAATCACTTAACAAGTAAACACTAGGATGTGATAAGTAACTCTTGGCACAGATTAACATGTTCAATGATGACAAGCCTTTGTCTGGTTATGACAGAAGGAGGAGGAAAGAAACATTCTTTCATATAAACTCTATGGTAAGGGATTGTAATTAGATGGAATAGAAAGAATAGAAAATTAGAAAAACTAGTTATACAGCAATGCAGACATACCTAAATAGATGAGCAAGTTCACATAGTGAGATACAAGCCTGGCAAAGATATCATGGTGGAAGGACTGAATTTTCCTACCATAAGCCACCAACGCTCCATTTTCAGTTATACAGTTGACTTCCTGAGAAAACTAATTCTTTAAAGGTCTTCCAGAAACCATTTACACCAACATCCTCCACAAATATGAATGTTGGGGTAGCCCTCAAACTGGCACTTCCTACCTCTCTACAATTACTCCAACTTACCTCAGAAAGCAAGTTAACACCAGACTAATGGCACTGCCATGGGTATTTACAGGGCCCAACATCTTCATGCCCAACTTGAAGCACCTGTCCCTTCTCTGACCAATCATAACTATAAGATTGGTTAAGAAGTTCGCCTTGTTAGCTGGAAGGCTGGCAAGTTGGCAGACTGAGACCCAGGTACTGCATGATGGATTGAGCACCAGTCTCTGTCCCAGCTCTTGGGGACATGAAACGAGCCTCATTTGGGTGTTCCCTAAGCTGAGTTTCTTCAGCAAAAAAATCTTATCGACTATAATAATAATAATAATAATAATAATAATAATAATAATAATAATAATAATAATAATAATAATAATAATAATTATTATTATTATTATTATTATTATTATTATTATTATTATTATTATTATTCTCCTGGGCAAATGCATACTTGAAAATGCACCTTTTTGATGCCAGATACAGAACCTGTACATGACACACTTTCTGATTAGGGGTTTAAAAGCACCCTTTATTACTACCTTGCAAGCACCAAAGTGACATAGGTCATGGTACAAAGAAAAAGGTTCTTTTACAATTATAATTTCTGAAATGGTAGCTGTGTTAGTCTGTGCAAGAATATCAGGGAGTAAATAACAACAAAACAAAAAGACAAAAAAACCCTGTGGCACCTTAAAGGATAACTGCTGTATTTAAATGTTAGCTTTCGTGGCTAAAGTCCACGGCGTCAGACTTAAGACTGAGACTTCATGGCAGTGGTGCCCAAACTAAGGCCTGGGGGCCGGGTGCGGCCCCCCAATGTCAATTCATCTGGCCCGCGAAGCCCTCGTCGCTCCTGGAAGCAGAAGTAAAATGTGCCTGTATGGGTGCGTTTTACTTCCGCTTCCAGGAGCGATGAGGACTTCGTGGGCTGGATGAATTGGCATGGGTGGGCCCCCCCCCCACACCCAGGCCTTAGTGACCAACTCCCTGAACCATGCGATCAGCCCACAGCCCAAAAATATATATATATATATGCTCCGAATACCAATCAGGCAGAATTTTTAGAAAAATTAAGAACAATTTTAAGTAAAGAGGGAACGAGGAATATGATTATTGGAGGTGACTTTAATTTGTTAAGCTCTGAGATTGACACTACAAGTATTAAGAAGAGAAGTAATAAATATGTCTTAAGTGATTGGGTAAAATTAATGAATATAAAAGATGTATGGAGGGAACTTAAAGGACAGGAAAGAGATTATACGTATTACTCTCAAGTTTACGATATGTATTCAAGGATTGATTATATATTTGTAACGCAAGGGTTATTGAAAAATATAGAGGATATTAAAATAGGGACATTTAGAGAATCAGATCATGCCAAGATAAGTATAGATATAAAATTGGATGAAGGTGATAAGAAAAGATATGTTTGGAGTTACGACCCAAGACTATACAAGGAGGATAGTATGAAAAAACAAATTATGGAGAAATGGGATGAATATTGGATATGGAATGATAATAATGAGGTTAGCTCAGGAGGGGTATGGGACACCATGAAAGCGGTATTCAGAGGAGAATCAATAAATTTAAGTAGTTGGAAAAAGAAACGGAACATTAATAGAACTCAGGAATTGGAAACACAATTAAAACAACTTCACCGGGAATATATAAAGGGTAAAGATCAGAGGGTATTACATCAGATACAGAAAGTAAAGAAAGAATTGGAAGCCCAGGACATGGAAAGAGTAAAAAAAGATTTGATATTTCTAAAAAGAGAATACTTTGAGTATAGTAACAGAAATTCTAAGTTATTAGCAAAAGCAGCGAGGGAAAAAAAGAATAAAGGTCAGGTAGAAGTATTGGTAGATGGGAAGGGGAGGAGATGTAACAAAAGGAAAGAGAAAGCAGAAATAATAGAGGCCTTTTATAAAGAACTATACTCAAAGAAGCAGGTAGATTTGAACAAATTGGAGGATTATTTTAAAAAGTATAACATATCAATAATAACAGAAGAGCATAGAAATAGGATGGAGGAACAAATATCTGTAAAAGAAATTGAGGATGTAATTAACAAATTAAAATTGAATAAAGCACCAGGAGAAGATGGGCTTCCTGCTGAATTTTATAAGGATTTTAAGCCCTGGATTGTTCCGAGATTATATAAATTGTTTAATGAGATTTTAGAGGGAGAGGCAACACCGGAATCTTGGAATAGATCTATTATTGCATTGATCCCTAAGCCGGGTAAAGATTTGCAGAAGATAGAATCGTATAGGCCGATATCCCTGATTAATCAAGATGCTAAAAATTTTTCTATAATAATGGTGACTAGGCTAAATAGTTTCATAGCCAAATACATAAGAGATGATCAAGCAGGCTTTGTAAAGGGCAGGTATATGTCAGATCTTACAAGGAGAGTAGTGGATTTATTGGATATAGCTGAAAAGCAAAAGGATAAAGTAGGTTTTTTAGCTTTGGATATTTTTAAAGCATTTGATTCTTTGCAATGGGCAACAATACATGAGGTAATTAAATTGTATGGATTTGGAGACAAATTTCAAAAAGTCATTAAGAATTTATATAAACAGGGGATAGCGACAGTGAAATTTAATGATAGCTATACAGGAGAAATAAAATTGGAGGCTGGAACTCGGCAGGGGTGCCCTTTGTCGCCCACATTGTTTGTATTGGCTATGGAACTATTGGCGAATCTAATACGGCAAGATAAAGAATTACTTGGAATAGAAGGGAATAAAATAAGCTTATACGCTGACGATACACTAATTACAATTAAACATCCAGTACAAGCGATACCAAAGATTAATACACACTTGAAAAATTTCGAGCAAATGACAGGTTTAAGGGTGAACTGGGATAAATCCGAGATGATTTTAGTTAATGGGAGTAAGAAGGACGAAGAAGAAATAAAGCAAAAACTTAATATTCAAATTCCGAATAAATTAAGATATCTAGGGGTAATACTTGCTAGAAAAATTGGGGAACTTAAGGAACTGAATTATGGAAAACAATTGAAAGAGATAGACAAAAAAATATTACAGTACAACAAGTTGAATTTATCGTGGTTTGGCAGAGTTGCAATGTGTAAAATGATGTTGTTACCTAAATTAAATTTTTTATTTGATGCTCTGCCAATAAAACACACTGATAAAGAATTGGAAAAATATCAAAATACTATAAATAGATTTTGCAATGGGAAACGAAGAGCTAGAATATCTAAGTTTTTGTGGTATGTATCGCAAAAAGAAGGGGGACTGGGTATTCCGAATGTTAGCAAGTATTATAGAGCCTTTCAATTACGAAACGTTTTTAAATTACTAATTAGAGAAGAAACAATATGGGGAAAATTAGAATCAAAAGAGTTTTCGAGGAAAGGGAAGGCATTTTTTTTATGTGGGGATAAGGATAAAAAAATGAGAATTCAGGGTAAGATGATAGGAGCAACAATAGAGGAATGGAACAAAGCAAGAAAGGATCTTATTCCAGGGATCTCAATGGTTACAGAATTAGAGGATTTTAATAATTTTCCGATGAAAATAGATGGTAGGATCAGGGATGTCTTAGTAGAAAATGGGGTCTCTATGTTGAAAGATTGGATCAAAAATTGTAGGGATCTAGAGAAGAGAAAGGAGCTATATCGGCAATTGGAGTTGGATTGGTTCAAAATCCTTCAGATGAACAATTGGAACAAGAGATTTTTTTTGGAATTGGGATCAGACAGGGAGCTTACAGAATTTGAAAAATTGCTGGTCAAATTAAGAAAAGGAGATATAGGAATAAAAGGGATAGTTAGTAAAATATATAAAATATTAAATAAAGGGGGGAAGGCTCAACAAATATTGAAAGATAGCTGGGAACAGGAATTGAACACAAAAATTACTGAGAAAACATGGGGGAAAATGTGGAGAAGACGTATCATGAGATCTATGTCGGTAAGAGTGAAGGAACACAATTATAAACTAATCTGGAGATGGTATAGAACCCCAGTAAAACTGCATTTAATGTATGAAACTGTGAGTGAGAAATGTTGGAGATGTAAAAAAGTTAGAGGTACATATGAGCATATGTGGTGGTCTTGCGATGTTTTGAAGAAATTCTGGGGAGAGATTGAAGATGAAATTAAGAATATATTGGAATTGCAGGTTAAACTGGGGTCAAACACAGTTTTGTTAACTGAGGTGGATAAATATGAGATGAGTGAGGATAACAACGAACTGATGGCGATAATGTTATCGGCGGCCAGACAATGTATAGCGAGAAACTGGAAAAATAATGAAAATTTACAAAGAGGGGATTGGTACAAGGAAATGTGGGATTTGGCACTCAATGAAAAGCTCACCTGGGAGATAAATTTTAACAAGGGCAAAGTAACTGGCAATAAGTTTTGGAGGATTTGGAAACCTTTCGTTGAATATGTAATAGATAAGAATAAAGGCATATTCCCGGCATCTGAGCAAAATGATTTTTGGAAGAATTAAGGAAACATTAATCTCCGGACAATGTATATATCACGAGGGTGTTTCTAAAGTAAAGAATGATAGTAGTGTTAGAGAATAAAATATATTAGTCTTGAGGTGATAGGGTGAGACAAAAAAAAAGAAAAAATATTAATAAAAAAAAAAAGAAAAAAAAAGAAAATGCACCTTTTTGATGCCAGATACAGAACCTGTACATGACACACTTTCTGATTAGGGGTTTAAAAGCACCCTTTATTACTACCTTGCAAGCACCAAAGTGACATAGGTCATGGTACAAAGAAAAAGGTTCTTTTACAATTATAATTTCTGAAATGGTAGCTGTGTTAGTCTGTGCAAGAATATCAGGGAGTAAATAACAACAAAACAAAAAGACAAAAAAAACCCTGTGGCACCTTAAAGGATAACTGCTGTATTTAAATGTTAGCTTTCGTGGCTAAAGTCCACGGCGTCAGACTTAAGACTGAGACTTCATGGCAGTGGTGCCCAAACTAAGGCCTGGGGGCCGGGTGCGGCCCCCCAATGTCAATTCATCCGGCCCGCGAAGCCCTCGTCGCTCCTGGAAGCAGAAGTAAAATGTGCCTGTATGGGTGCGTTTTACTTCCGCTTCCAGGAGCGATGAGGACTTCGTGGGCTGGATAAATTGGCATGGGGGGGCACACCCAGGCCTTAGTGACCAGCTCCCTGAACCATGCGATCAGCCCACCGCCCAAAAAGTTTGGGCACCCCTGCTTCATGGCATTCATTTACTGGCCGATGTCCAAGAGTGAACTCTCATTCTTCTGTCTTGACGACTTGGAGCGAACATTAAAAGGCAAGCGACAGCAGTGAAGACTTTAAGGTGCCACAACGTTTTGTCTTTTTGTTTGGTTTAGTGTTATAAAAACACCCTGGCCTAAACAGAGAGGCGAAGCACCCCCCACCTAAGCTACATGTCGTTACGTAAGGGAAGGAAGGAAGGGCGGGCGCGGGCGGGCCTGCTTTCGCCACAGCCTTCCTGTCATTTGGCAAACTTTTCTATCGGGTCCCTTCTCTACCCAAGCGCGAGAGCGGGCCGGGCTCTCAAACCACACAAGGACGCGCAAAGCGCGTGGAAAAAAAGAGCCCCGCCTCTGCCCAGTTTCTGTCACGCGCTCCCAGGGAGGGAGGGGGGGAGAGAGAGAAGGCGGTTGGAGTCACGCGCAAGCAGCACGAGCGCGCAACGGGCGCCTTTTAAACGAAACGCGGAAGCA
The DNA here is from genome assembly GCA_030440675.1 of Furcifer pardalis. Lineage (NCBI taxonomy): Eukaryota > Metazoa > Chordata > Lepidosauria > Squamata > Chamaeleonidae > Furcifer > Furcifer pardalis. The sequence continues at coordinate 201,332,654 of CP126892.1, forward strand.
GGACAGGAGGGAGGGGGTTGTTGCGCGCGCCAAAACTCGCTCCGCTCTGGACATTCTTTTCTCCCCCCCCCACCATTTTTTTTAACGGTCACGTGCCCAGCACCTGGAAGAGGCCCTTGTTTATAAACTCCCCCCCTTTTTTTCAGGGCTTACGGCGCATGCGCCTCAAGGCCCATTCATTCAAAAGTGCGTAATAACAGGAGAAGGCGAACGGGGGGGGGAGGGGGACTCGCCGCCTCCCCCCCCCCCAAAAAAAAAAAAAAAGCGAAGGAGAGAGACGTTTGGCGCTCGAGACTTGCTCCGTTCACCTCAGGGGTTTTATTCCAGAGCCAGCAAGAAGGGTTTGTGAGGAGGGAGGCGCAAGAGAAGGAAACCAGAGGGGGGTTTTTTTTTTTACACTGCGACGAAAGAAGCTGAAGTGAAACTTTTTTGTCCGAGTGAAATTTTTTGAAACGGTCGCCTGTGTTTCAAGCATATCAGACAGTAAACAAGACAGAAGAAAATGACCCCCCAAAAAAAGGCAAGCGTTGTGGCACTTTAAAAGAACGAATGGCTGTATTTCATTGGGTGCTTTCGTGGATCGAGTCCACTTCGTGAGGCAGAAGACGAGCCGAGACTTCGTGGCATCATCGACCAACTACGAAAAATAAATTGACGCCACATGAAGGCTCGCTCTTTATGTCTGGCGAAGTAGATCTTGATCCACAAAAGCTCACATTTAAACGCAGCTGTTAAGTCTTTAAGGTGCCACAACGTCTTTTTGTGTTGTTTACTCTAATGATCTCCCGACTGGATTTCCGTGTCCCTGATGACGACGTGTTTTATTTTGTACTTTTGCCATCATCACCACCACCACAATCATCATAACCCGCGAGCCCTTCTTAATCTTACCACCGCTCCCCCCCCCCCCGGCTTTCTCTTCAATCTTTCTCGGGTCCGTAAGACAACAAGGACAAAACAGCTAAACCTAACCTTCCGTCCTTCTCATGACGGTCCCTGGACAGGACTAAAACCAACCTAAAGGGAGACATTTCCCAATTGCCGCTGTCTTCCAGCCTACCTAACTCTGACGCTTCGTCGAAAACTTTCGAAGTACTTACCAAACCCGTCGCCATTACAAGCCTCCCGTCAGCTTCCCCCTCCCTTGGTCTTTCCGTCTTTGGTGAAAGCCACACCCACTGCCTCTTAAAGTTGGCTTTTTAGTGGCTAAACCAGATGCCCGTCACGCCACTCTTTCCTCTCATTGGAGAATCTAAATGCCTGTCTCATTTTATCCCCAGAAAACAGACTTGTTTTGATGTCTTCCGTACATTCAATTGGCTAGAGCTAAGCCAATCGGGTTCAGCGAATCGTTATAAAATGCCGTTGTCCCGCCTCTGTGGTGGTGAAGGATTGTGGGAGCTGTAGTTTTTATTTGCCTCGACACTAGCTCAAGACAGAGTTAATGAACAACAGTTCCCAGAAGTCTCTTGGTCGTTGGTAAACAAGACTCTTAGGGACACGTGTACTGTATTTGCAACTCTCTGCGACTTGTGGCCCAAGGAAGGGGCTGCAGTGGCTCAGTGGTTAAGTAGCTCGCCTTGTCAGCTGGACGACTGGCAAGTCGGCAGTTCGAGATCCGGGTACTGCATGACGGTTTGAGCGCCCGTCTCTGTCCCAGCTCCTCCAACCTACCTAGCAGTTCGAAAGCAAGAAATTGCAAGTAGATAAATAGGTACCACTTTGGTGGACTCCATTGTCTAGTCATGCCTGCCACACGACAACGGAAACGTCTGCAGAAGACAATGCTGGCTCTTAGGCTTTGAAAGAAAGATGAGCACTGAACCCTAGAGTCGGATACAACTGGCTTTCGAGCAAGGGAAACCTTTAACTTTACCTTGGTGGGAAAAGATCTCAGGGACATGAAAGGCGCCTCATTTGGGCTTCTCCTGCGAAGTTCCTCCAGCAAAAATCCTTTCAACCCAGAATAATTTCTGACACAAAATTATTATTGACTCCCAAGGCAAACAGAGAATCATAGAGTACAGTATATGTTTCTAAGTTTGAGGGAAAGGAAGACGTAGTGATGGGGAAATGATGCAACTCTGACATTGTTATAACAGAAACACAGGCCAATAATGGATAGTAGTGATAGGGCGCAGAGTCCACCTGCAAGATTCAGAGACTGCCATCATTCCAACAACTTCATCCAGAAATAAACCTACAATTCTATAGGTTCCAACTTTTGGAAAAGCTCTCTGTGAACAGAATGACACTTTTACCACTTGCATTGTAACTCTTGGGACCTCCCACAATGGTCAACCATCTCCTCAATGCTCTTTAACATTTGCATGAAACAGCTGGCGAACGTCATTCAGAGATTTGGAGCTAGCTGTCACCTTTACACTGATGACATGAAGCTGTTTTTCCTTTGCTCATATGAAAGTGATGCTGTACAAGTCCTTGAACACTGCCCGGCATCAATAATGGGCTGGACATGGGCCAATAAACCCAAACTGAATCCAAAGAAAATGAAGGATCCTATTGCTAGGAGGCTCAGTTAACTGATTAGAAGGAAACTTAACTGGCCTTAGTAGTTGCACTCCCCCTGAAAAACTGAGTGTACAGCTTGGGGATACTCCTATACTCAGCACTTTTTATTATTTATTATTTATTGAGGCTCAAATATCGGTCATAGCAAAGGCAGCATTTGATCAACTCCAGTTGATTGCCCATGTGTGCCATTACTTCTGTAACAAATGCCTGTAGCAATGGTTCATGCATTGGTAGTCTCAAAAAATAATATACTGTACTAGCTATGTAGGATGACTGAAAACAGTGTGGAAACATCAGCAGGTTCAAAATGTGGCAGTCAGACCGATTTCTGGGACTAGAAAATCCAATCCTATATGCCCATTTTTCCCATGTCTTATCATCCTCCTGTCAGTTCCCATGCTCAGTTTAAAATGCTGATTGTTATGACCTAGGGACTGTAGTGGCTCAAGTGCCTAAGACGCTGACTGGGAGGCGGAAGGTCAGCAGTTCAAAACCTGAGTACTGCATGATGGGATGAACACCCATCTCTGTCCCAGCTCCTGCCAACCTATCAGGTTCAAAAGCAAGAAATTGCAAGTAGATAAATAGGGACCACTTCGTTGGGAAGGTAAACAGCATTCTGTGCACTTCAGTGTCTAGGCATGCCTGCCACATCTCCACAGAAATGTCTGCGAGCGCAGACAGCGCTGGTTCTTCAGCTATCCTGAAGCTGGTTCTTCACAGAATCCTTCTGGGAAGGCTCCAAGGATTGGGGATCCAGGGCACTGTGTGGTCCTGGTTTTCCTCATTTCTGAGGGGCCAGACCCAGTCGGTGTGGCTGGAGGACGAGGTATCCAGCCCTAGGCTGCTCCAATACAGGGTGCCTCAGGGCTCGGTACTCTCGCCTCTCCTACTTAACATCTACATGAAACCGCTGGGTGAGATCATCCGTTCCCACGGGGTGAGGTATCATCAATATGCGGATGATACCCAGCTATACATCTCGGCCCGTTGTGATCCAAGCGATGCAGTGGAAGTCCTTTCCAGGTGCCTGGAGGCTGTCAGGGTCTGGATGGGGGACAATGGGCTTCAGCTGAACCCTGTCAAGACTGAATGGCTGTGGGTCGGGGGTCCTGGGCCATTGTGGGAGCTACCATCTTTGGTTCTGGATGGGGCAGTTTTGGCCCAAACAGACCTGGTGCGTAATCTGGGGGTCCTCTTGGACTCACGACTACTGCTCAAAGAGCAGGTGGCAGTCGTGGCCAGGAGGGCTTTTACACAACTTCGTGCAATACGCCAGTTACTCCTAGATTGGGACTCCTTGCTCATGATCACACACGCTCTGGTCACCTCCAGACTAGATTATTGTAATGCGCTCTACATGGAGCTGCCCTTGATGACCTTCCGGAGGCTTCAACTGGTCCAGAATGCGGCTGGTGATGGGGTGTGGGCGGTATGCACATGCCTCGCCTCTGCTTCAGGAGCTGCACTGGTTGCCGATTTGCCTCCGGGTGCAATTCAAGGTGCTGGTTATCACCTTTAAAGCCCTATATGGTAGTGGGCCAGGATACTTAAGAGACCGCATCACCCCAAAAACATCTGTCCGTCCCACCAGAGCGGACCAGAGGGGCTCTCTAGTTGTTCCATTGGTCAGAGAGGCACATATAGAACCTTCTACCAACTGAGCTACGTCTTCAGATGGACTTGCTGTCTTTTAGGAAGAACTTAAAAACATGGCTGGCGGGACAGGTGTGGGGTCCTGGCAGTACCATGACCCCAGCTCGCTGGCTTGTTTGAGCTCCCCCTGGTCTTTTAATCTTTTATCTTTAAGTTGTTTTTAACTTTTTAATTATTATTGGGATCTGTTGATTTTTATAAATTTAAAAAACTTTTTAAATTTTATAATTGTAATTTTGAAGTTTTTAACAATAGGGTTGGGTTGGGTTGTATTATGCTTTTATGATGTTGTAAACCGCCCTGGGTCACCCCAGAGAGAAGGGCGTTATAAAAATGTAAATAAATAAATAAATAAAATATAAACAGAGATGAGTACTGAACCTTAGAGTTGGATATGACTGGCTTTTGAGCAAGGGCTTTTCCTTTACTAGTTATTATCTATAAAGCCCCTAACAGTTCAGGACCCTCAATACCTGTTGGAACATCAGCCAACTGTTTCACTTGATCCTCTCAGTTCCTGTCCCTAAAAGTGATTACATCAAAGGAGGCACAAAAAAGGTCCACAGTCTTTGAAATAAAGTATGAACAGAGATACACCAGGCTCCTTTGATTCTTGGTGAAAACACATTATTATTCAAAGCTGCCTTCAATAACTGATTTTCCCTGATGCTGTTAATTTTAATGTTAATTTTATTTTCTCTTTCTGAACAAATTTTTAGACCTACACTGTTAGATTTTGTTGAATATATTTTGTGAGGTTTTGTGGGCATTAAGTTTTAATTTGTAAATTGCCCAGAGTACTGCTTACACTAATTGAGCAGTATAGAAATGAAATAAATAAAAAATCTCTGGTCTCAACCACTAACAGTTTAGACTTGTAATTTTCCGAGTCAAATGTTTTTTTCCATATGGAACACAAAAATACTCATTCTTGACAATGGTCCTCCCATCAATTCACATCTAGTTCAAAAGCATTCTCCCTCGTAAAAGTCCAACTTATTGCCTAGTTGCTTTTCAAGTTATGTCCTAATTACAGGAACTTTATCATAACTGTGGAAAGCCAATTACTAGCACCAGTATGCACACAATTGATTATTACTGGAAAAAACCTACAGTAATCTAAATTCTCTCACCTTAAAATCCTAATTCAGATAAAGTACACTAAACATTAAAAATGTAATCGAAACCTATTCTAAACTAAGGCAAGAAAATTAATAGCACAAGTATAGGAGAGAATATTGGCTTAGCAAATATTCTCCATATTTCTAGCTCAACAGTTGTCTCAACATCATGGGAATTGTTTGGTGCTATGAACACATCTTTTGAGAAAAGCAGTTGTAGAAATAAAACTATTTTCTAGACAGAGATATCTCATGCATTTAATTATACCTTTGGAAATTTTCTCCAAAAAGAATGTGACTATTTTACTGGTTAATCTTTTAAAACTGGCACTTCCTTCTTCTTTACTTCCTCTTTTACTCCTTCGGGTGTCAAAGGACAAGCTGATACTGATGTGTTAAATTCAGAACTTTAGATGGAGGTTTTGCATCTTTAAAAAAGGGGTCAGACCTTTGTAAGCCAGATCTCTTTAAAATTATCCCTTTAATGTTAGTTGGCTGGGTAGCTCGTGGTGTAGGTGTCTAGCTCAATTCCCCACTGTACAATCTGCAAGTAGAGCCAGCCTGCATTGCCTTGGGCAAGCTGCACAGGGCATCCCCAGAAGAAGAGAACTGTAAACCTGAGTCCTTGGATGAGGGCAGGATATAGGTGTGATTAATAAATAAACAAACTACTTATGTGTATCTTCTACTTAGAAAAACCTGGAAAGAATTGCTACAGGTTGGAATCTATTCGATAGCATGCAATTATTAGTAATATGTTATTTTAACTAGGTGGACGCTGATTGGAAGGTGGGAGGTCAGCAGTTCAATTCCCGAGTACTGTGGGACGGAATGAGCTACTGTCTTTGTCCCAGCTCCTGCCAACCTAGCAGTTTGAAAGCAAGAAATTGCAAGTAGATAAATAGGGACCCCTTCTGTGGGAAGGTAAACATCGTTCTGTGCACTCTGGTGTTGTCATGCCTGCCACATGACCATAGAAACATCTGCAGAAGCAGACAGCACTGGCTGTTTGGCTTTGAAACAGAGATGAGCACTGAACCCTAGAGTCGGATACGACTGGCTTTCGAGCAAGGGAAACCTTTACCTAAATGTCTGTTTATACAGAAACATTCTTAAGCAAGAGCGCCCCATTCCTATTCATTCTCTATCAGCTTCTCAGATGATAAGAGATCTGCAAGCCAAAAAACATTTCAATTACTACACTATATATGTGTGTCATAAAATTCAACATATCAATGGAAAATCACCAAGCCATTCCAATGTAACTGCAGTTATTCAACAAGGCTTATTGTCCAAAGAGGTTTTTAAATTGTTGGACAAGAAAGAAAGCAATAAAATAAAATTCTAAACAAAAATAATTAAAACTGCTAAATCAAATCACTGGTCTTCAATGACGATGTCAATAGCCACTTCCAGACTGTTTTGTCAGAGAGCATCCAAAGAAGTATGATAAATTATAAGAACAGAATAAATTCATTTTTTGATGCTTGCAGCCAAGACAGTAGTAAGTTATATCCAATGTAGATGTGTGTTTCCTAAAAACAAAACAAAAATGTAAACACACTGATGAGACTATAATCAGAAAAAGTTTTGGAATTGTTTGGTGAAAACGTAGTAGGAACAATAGAAACTGGAAGGGGGGGAGAGACAGTGACAGGAAACTATCAATTGTGTCCATCAGAGGGAGTTCTAGTGTCTTATTCATATATGAGTACAATAATGCAATAATCCCTGGGTGTTATCTGAATGAACACACTTCACAGAAACCAGTCTACAATCTTACTCTAATTCAAAACCTACAGCCTGCAAATTTGTGAAAAGCTTTAGCTGACTTAGCAAAACAATCTACTGACTCATGACAAATGCCCTCTATTCAAAATTATTTATTAATTTTGTACAGTTAAAATCTTCACAACTTGTGTAGGTACCGTAAAAAAGAAGCATCAGTAAAAAGATGAAACATTAACATTCAAGAAAAGGTGTGGTTCAGTTATCCTACAGAATGGAGTTAGGGTAGAGGATAAATCCTTGTTTTATTTTAAATTCTGCTCTACCCAAAAGTTGCAGGACAACATCTTACAATGTTTTTTTGAACAAAATACAAAAACCACAAAAACACACACATACAAACCGACACCAAAATAATAATTCCTAAACCCCATTTAGTTTAGATAAAGTAGTTAAAACCCAACCATCAGAAACAGAAAGGTGTGATGTTGTTGAAGATGTTCTGGTTTAGGCTTCAGCTTATTAATTCTTCTGAGGAGAAATGACACAATAGTTGACATTGTGTCTGAATATACAAAACTGCTGAATCAACCTATTGATCCACATAGTTCAATGGCCAAAATTCTGTTGCACAGTCAAACAAACAAAAAATGCAATGTCTTAACTAGCAACAGCAAACTGCTGCTAATTAACAAGTTTCCACTTAGATTTCTGGTCATATTATCAAGATAAATGAGAGCAGACAATAAAAAATCCAAGCAAGGACGCATCAATTGGTGGTAATTTGCTGTTGTGGGTTATGCCACTGTCCTTTCACAATCATATATACACAAAAGGATTTTGGTCAACGTGGCCTAGTCTGGCAGTGGTTCTAAACATTTTAGGCAGACATTCATTCTAGCACTGCTTCCTATGATCATTGCTGAAGGCTGATTCTCGGCATGCAAAACATGTGCTCTGTTCCCGAGCCAGAGTTTAGACATGTTCTACCCCCCCCCTCGCACCAGAAAATCCCACCCAGAATTCCCCAACCAGCAAATCTGCCAGACTAGCCACAACAATGTGGTCTAAAAAGCATTTTCCTCCTAATTCTATGCTGGGCTATAGTTCTTCCACCTTCTCCATTGATTTTTTTAAAAGCGACTCGCCATTTTCATAATTACCTAACCAGTTGTGTTCTCTATTTAGCATTTATATATGCCAATGGTTATTAAAGTCATAGAATTTCAATGAAACCTGCACAAGTCAGTCATCATCTACCCTTGACTTCAAAGGGTAAAGACATTAAAGCAGATCCTCCCCCATTATGTTCAATAAATGGTATTAAAGTGGACCTGGCATAGACAGTAGTACAACATGATTCTACATCTCCACCCCACAATGCATACTGTTATTTTCAAAAGGAAACATTCCTTGTTTTGTACTTATGATAATTTGTAGGAAGTGAAACAACAACAAGATATTTTCCAAGATTTTTCTGCTGATGTGACATTTTTTTCACCATACAACTGTAATATGTCCCTTGACACAGGAAATGTTGCCTTTCCCTATTAATGTTTTCTACGATGCACATATATTTGACTGTAGCTTTTTTTTCCTTCTGGAACAGCAGAATTTTAAACCAGGTGTCTCTGGTTGATAATTAATATTGGTACACTTACACTGGCTGCCATCTGTGAAGAACCGGATACTGTGAAATGCACTGGCAAACCATAGGAGAGTGATGGCGAACCTTTTAGAGACCAAGTGGCCAAACTGCAACCCAAAACCCACTTATTTATCACAAAGTGCCGAAACAGCAACAGGGGAAGAAGGAACGCTCCCACTGGGCTACTGGGTAGAGGGGTGGGGCGAACCCTGTGCTGAGGGTAGGGAGGAAGCTCTTCCATTGGGCTGCTGGGCAGAGGGATGGGGTTAACTCTATGCTGGGGGAGAGGAAGTGCTCCCATTGGGCTGCTGGGCAGAGGGGTGGGGCAAACTCTGTGCTGGGGTGACTGCACGGATGCCCACAGAGAGGGCTCCGAGTACCACCTCTGGCACGCGTGCCATAGGTTCGCCACCACTGCCATATGAAGTCTCTTCCTCTGTTCATGCCTTTACAAAGCCACAGTGCTTGTGCAACTTGTAGTGGCACCTACACTCCAAAACAGCACTGAGCCAGACTCCTCCACACTCCTTGCTAAACACACATTTTGACCTCAGTACAAACGTATCTGCAACCAAGCAGACACAAGTCCATCAAAATTGCACTTGAGAAGGTCTCCCAGTGTGTGTAACCAACACTGTCAACTCTGAAATAAGAGGGAAGTGGGAGAGAAGAGACAGGTAAAGTACAGTGCATATTTCTGCAGCCTAACTGGTACTATAGCTATGTATAGCTGATTATTCGCCATGCATACAGCACAAGAGTGTTGTTCACAGGCTGTGGTTGCAGAGACCGCTTCCTCACAAAGAAGTTTAGATCAGTTCTATTTATTAAATTGATTTATACATCATCCCCCCCCCCCCGCAAAAAAAAAAAAAACAGCATTCAAAGTGGCAACAGAGTAAAACAATACAAAAGATCTGTAAGTATAAATAACCTATTTCCTCCTACACATTGCTTTCCCATTTACCATATAATCATATCTTGCTAATAGAAAGGGCTAAGAACAGATTCTTACAGTACAATTCTTAAAACTTCTTCACCATTAGGAAGCAACAATGAACTGAACAAGTTAACATTCACCAGGAGTGTGTATTCGAGTATTGCATCTCTAATATTCATAACAATCAGTGGTACAATTCTACAGAAAAATAAATGGTACATAATTCACTGGTAGTGGTCTACAGAAAGTTGAATCCAGACTGCCAAATAACTAGAGTTTATGCAGGTAAATTTAAACATAACATTACAACAGACTTTAATTTTGGTTTTGATTGGAAGTCATTGCCATGTATTTAAATCATAGTATAGTATAGCAAGCAAAGGAACACAAAATATTTAACCATGCTCAAACAATATGGGCCAGGATTCAAAGAATTAGTGTAGCTGAGGGTTTAATTACTTTTTTACTCTGAATGAAACCTCACTCTGGGCATGTCACAATGGTTTGGGATATCTCTTTTTTCTAAGGGCACTCCAAAGAATTTTTTTCCAAGCAAAATAACACTTAAAGGAACATAAATTCAGAAGTTCTCTTCAGGTGGAGTCTATGAAGTTTGCTGCCTCCTTACCAGAATACATAATACTATCTATTAGTTCAAATTAAAGAACAAAAGTAATTTTATCAGAAATATTGCATTAAAATGTTGATGTCATTTATATCACAGTGCATGATATAAATAATATAATATTAGTAACACTGATTTAGAATAGGCTTCTACTAAACTTTGTATTGCTCACTAACTGTGAGAACTATTAACATACTGTATTAACATACTGTATATATGCCTTGCAGAGCTAAAATCTCCCTTAGGCCAGGATGGAAGAAACAACTTTATGTCATGTTTGTTGAAAAAACCAGAATTTTATGTTGAAGAAAGTGTGAAAGAGCAGTGGTTAAACTGCTGTACTGCAGCCAAAATGTTGTGAGTTTGATCCTGTCTGGGATTAAAGTTGACTCAGCCTTCCATCCTTCCGAAATTGGTAAAATGAGTACCCAGCATGTTGGGGGTGAAATGGTAATTAACTTGTGAACCGCCCAGAGGGTGCACTAAGCACTATGGGGTGGTATAGAAGTGTAATTGCTATTGATCTTTAAAAGACCACTGCATGTTCTGTCACTTGCACCAACAACATGTTTCTCCAGAATAAACAATGCTCACTTTAAGCTTGCAGGTTGAATCGGAAGTTCAGTCAAACAGCGGCAGACAAATTGCTCCAGTTCGACTGGTGCTGCCCTAACTCAGATGCACCCGTCTGAGGGGTTCATCTTGCTACTGGGATGACACTGGAAGAAGCACATGTCATCTCCACATCTCCCCAAGCCACTGCGGCAGTAGCAAAGGCTGCAAGTGCTTCTTTGCCACTGCCTCCTCCTCTTCTTCCTTGAGTTGCGGATGTGGTAAGGCAGCAAAGGCACCAAGTGCTCGGGTGGCACTCCTTTTCTATCTCACACTAGCTAGGCCTCATCTTGAGTACCATGTCCAGTTATGGACAACACGCTTTAGGAAGGATGCTCACAAACTTGAAAAAGAACAGAAGAGGGCAGCAAGGATGATCTGAGGACTGGAAACCAAACCGTGCAAGGAATGACCGAAAGAACGAGGCATGGCCTTGAGAAAAGAAGACGGAGAGGGGATATGATAGCACTCTTCAAATTCTTGAAAGATCGTCATAACAAGGAAGGTCAGGATCTGTTCTCAATCAACCTAGAGTGCAGTACATTGAATAATGCATTCAGGTTACAGGCAGCTAGGTATAAACTGAATACGAGAAAAAAACATCTTAACTGTTAGAGCAGTACAACAATGGAACCAACATTTTGTAGATGTGTATTATGTGAAGACATGTTGTAAGCTGCCCAGAGTCGCACTTTGCGAGTGGGGCAGCATATAAGTTGAACATAATAATAATAATAATAATAATAATAATAATAATAATAATAATAATAATAATAATAATAATAATAATAATAATAATAATAATAATAACAACAACAACTGCCTTGAGAGGTGATGAGTGCTTGAATGCTGGAAGCACTCAAAGAGAAAACTGGACAACCATCTGTCAGATCTCTTTGATTTAGATTCCTACATCGAGCAAGAGGTTAGACTCAAAGGCATCACAGGCCCTTTCCAACTCAATTACTCCACGATCCTATGATTATCTCTCCCTATTTTTCTCCTCTTCTCCCCCCATACATACACACCATACTTTTCAATATTTTGTTGTTTTCCCTCTCTAGCACTCCCTCTTTTTTTTTCCATTACAGGCACTTCTCCTTCTGCTCTTTCCCACTCTTCCTTTTTTTTTTTTTTGGCAGATACTCCTAACCCCATCTTTACATGAAAAAACCCCTTTGAACTCTTTCGTGCAAGAACAAAAGAAGAAGCTCTCAAGAGGAGAAGCAAAAAGCACCAGAAAGATTTGCATACTTGGAATTAACCTATTGTAGAAGAGGAGCAAATCTCAATGATGGTGTAGTTACATGCTCAGATGAATCGGCTGCTTATTCTGGGGACAAGGCCAGTGATTGCCCTCTGTCTCAATAAACCAGGGGTGTCCAAACTATGGCTCGGGGCCCAGCCAATTCATCTGCCCCGCGAAGCCCTCGTCACTCCTGGAACCGGAAGTAAAATGAGCGACAAGGGCTTTGCGGGCCAGTTGAATTGGCATCGGGGGGGGGGGGGGACGGACCCAGCCCCTGGGCCATAGTTAAGACTCCCTGAACCACATGACTTGCCCATGGCCCAAAAGGTTTTGGGCACCACTGCAATAAACCTTTGAATTTCAACAGCTTTACTGCAGGAGTAGAGGACAACACATCCCTGGTCTGCCTGTGCACCCACAGGCTCTTCTTGCAGCCCCCAACCCTCCCCAGTACCCCTTTTTTTTAACCAGCAAAAAGAGTGAATGCCAGTTTCTAGAAGCCTCCAGAAATGGTGATTCAACTTTCAAATAGTCATAGGGAACTTACATTTAGACATTTTTCAAAAGTGAAACCTCCACTCTGTGTGGGCTCTAAGAAAAATGGCTTCAAGGCCTGCCAAAGGGGCTACTGCATGAACTCCTAAAATCTTTCTGGCTCACAGAAAAAGAGAAAACTTCTGTGTTAGTTAAATCTAGCTGGGGAGACATGGCAAAAATAGACCTGGCTTTAGATGCAAGAGCCGAAGGTACCATTTGCATTCCTTGAGCTAAACTCAGATAGAGGGAAACCATGGGGAAACGTGATAAGAGGAGAAACATTAGACATTTTAAACAAAAGAACAGAAAAACTATATGGAATATGTATCTCCTCCCCAATTCCAAGCCATTTCTGTTTAACTGATTTATAGAGCAGTATATGAAGGTGTATGGGACTGCAGTGGCTCAAGTGGCTAAGATGCTGACTGGGAGGCGGAAGGTTAGCAGTTCGATTCCCGAGTACTGCAGGATGGAATGAGCTCCCATCTTTGTCCCAGCTCCTGCCAACCTAGCAGTTTGAAAGCAAGAAATTGCAAGTAGGGACCACTTTGGTGGGAAGGTAAACAGTGTTCCGTGAGCTCTGGTGTCTAGTCATGCCTGCTACATGACCACGGAAACGTCTGCAGAAGCAGATAGTGCTGGCTCTTCGGCTTTGAAACGGAGATGAGTGCTGAACCCTAGAGTCAGATACGACTGGCTTTTGAGCAAGGGAAACCTTTACCTTTACATGAAGGTGTAATCCAACTAAATAATCCCAGATTACATCAGCATTAAATCTGCTCTGAATTAGAGCTAATCAGAAATTAGAAACAGATTAGAATTTACTGTCTAAATCCAGCTGCTAGTCGTACCTAGAAAAGTCCCACTGAATCAATGGGATTTACACAACTGTTGATGCCCCACTTAGCAAATGATTCAAGAGCGCGATCCTAATTGGGACCAACAACATGATTTAGGCCAGATCTATGCAAATTATATAGAAGGAGAACATAAGGATAATCTAAGCAAAGTTATTCTTCCTCAAATCAAAATTAACTTTTTTTCATTCTTCTGAACATTGGATATCTCTGACAGAAGTCTGAGTAATCATAACAATAAATACATAGTAATTGCCATAACAAAAAAAGCATATTTATAAACATACAAACCCTCCACACTTTGTAAGATGCTACAGTATCTTTTACACAGGTGTAAATGGAACATGATGTCTTATTAAAAATAGTATATTTTAAGAACAAACATTTAACAAGATAAAAAACTGTTTAGGTCATAAAAGGTACAAAGAATACAAGGCCAGGTTTTGTTGTTTGGAAGGTCTTTTAAAATACAACTTTTATAAAGGCCACCTTAAATAATACTGATTCAAAGAGCAGGAAACAAAATGTATACTGTGCAACTTTCTATGTCACAGACTTGTGCACAATGGCTATTCTAATGCTCTCAAATAGAACATATTTATATAACGTGGTCAAATCCTGATTTCATTCTGTCACATGCAAATATTCCATGGATTTCAACTGAAGCTGCCCATTGTTGCCACCTTTTGGTAATTTACAGAAAGCACAAACCACCTATTTATCAATTATTTAATCAAATATGGTACAAATCATGCTTCTCCCAATAAATATGGGAACTTCAGGAGAGAGGGCCAGGGACTCTGGGACCAAAAACAGAAGATATGCCCATATGCACATACTGTTTTGAATGTTGTCATGGACTTTATTAAACAAAATGTTTATTATAGAAGACATGGCAATTTTAAAGAGGTGCTAATTGCTAATGACACTAACCCTGCCTGTAATACTGTAAATTCCCACTGAAATTAAAAGACTGATAGGGTTTATTTTCAGGACTGTTAATCTGAAAACTGGTGGCCTAACTGTCTTTTATAGCAGAGCCAATACCATGATTTCTCTACTCTACTTACTATAACGTCTGAACTACTGTATACAAAAAGGCAAATAAAAATTGGGGGTGAGGGTGGGGAATTAAACCCAACCCTTTGTAAAATCACAGAAAAATGCTTAGCATCTACAGGAAGATAGACACATTTTCAGTGGACTAACCACTACTGTGCTATTTCTCATAAACAGATCTTGTGATTTCATACGTCACTTCATGCACTGGAATCAGAAATGTCCATGTTTGTTCCAAATAGAGCAACTAGCTGTTCTTCATAGTTTGCAATGTTCCTTTTCATAATTTCCATACAAGGTCCCAAAAGCCTTTCAAATGCCTGTACATCCATAACTTTTTTTGAGAGAAAGAAAGAAGAAGAAGAGGGGGGGATATATATTAAGTTTTTGAGTGAGAAGAAATCCAACATTTAATTTTCTAAATTCTAAATAATAATACAAAGACAATTAAGACTATTAACCTTCATTTAATCAGCACAACTAAACAGAATCTAAAATAGTCATGAATGAACTTCTTTCAGTCTTGTGGGAGTTAACACCTCTTCCTACTGTAGGCTTTATGTTCCTCAAAATTTTCAGTAAAGACCAGGAAGCTGCTCAAGTAAAAGATTATCAATGTTTCTGCACTGCAAGTCTTTGCCATTGGCTGTTCTGACTATGGCCGATGGAAGTGCAAGTCAGAAACCATCTGAGAGTATGCCATTGCCTGCGCTCTAGACCATCATGTGAAGCTATGAAATCAAGAATTAAAATTGAGGTACCATAGGTCAGTGATGGTGAACCTTGACATTCTAGATGTTCTTGAACTTCAATTCCCAGAAGCCCTAATAAGCAGGAGTGCCTACCTTTCATCTAATAATGCAAACATTTCTAAACAATTAATAGCAAAGAATCCCAGTAAAATTGGAGGTCCTACTATTTACACTGCTTTATCTAATGTTAATCTCATGTCATTTTTAAATAAAAGAGAAAAGCCTAATTATTAATCCTATTATTTTCAATCTCCTTTCTTTTGCTTTTGTCTTGGTTTATTTATTTATTTATTTAGTTAGTTAAATTTAATATCCCGCCCTAATCAGGTGAACTCGACTCTGGGCGGCTTACAAACATCGGTGTTAAAAAACACAAATCGACAATAGAGAATCCTATAAGTGTAAAACAAACTGAGTAATCCCCTCATACCCAGGCATATTACAATTTAGTTTAAAATTAACTTAAAAATTCCAACTGTAATCTACAGAATACTAAAAATAATTTAAGACTTTACGACTTTAAAAGTTAAAAAGATTAAAACAGCGAGAAGCAAGAAGGGTGGCTGTCTGATCAGATCAGCCACCCAACATGGGATCCCACATTCCTGGATCCCCAAACTTGCCCTGCCAGCCACGTTTTTAGGCCCTTCTGGAAGGGCAGGAGCTCTGTCTGTAGACGTAACTCAGTTGGCAGGAGGTTCCAAAGGGCCAGGGCGGACATGGAGAAGGCCCTCATTCTGGTGCTAGAGAGATGTGCCTCTCTAGTCGATGGAATTATAAGAGAGCCTCTCCGATCCGCCCTGGTGGGACGGACCGATGTTCTTGGGGTGACGCGGTCTCTTAAGTATCCTGGCCCACTACCATATAGGGCTTTAAAGGTAATAACCAGCCCCTTGAATTGCACCCGGAGACATACTGGCAACCAGTGCAGCTGCTGAAGCAGAGGTGAGGCACGAGCATAACGCCCGCACCCCATCACCACCCGAGCCGCCGCATTCTGGACCAGCTGCAGTCTCCGAATGGTCATCAAGGGCAGTCCCATGTAGAGCGCATTACAATAATCAAGCCTGGAGGTGACCAAAGCATGTGTGATCATGAGCAAGGCGTCTCGATCTAGGAGTGGGCGTAACTGGCGTATTACACGAAGTTGTGCAAAAGCCCTCCTGGCCACGGCTGCCACCTGCTCTTCGAACAGTAGTCGTGAGTCCAGGAGGACCCCCAAATTACGCACAGGGTCTGTTTGGGGCAGGACTGCCCCATCTAGAACCAAAGCTGGCAACTCTCGCAATGGCGCAGGACCCCTTACCCATAGCCACTCAGTCTTGCCGGGATCGGTTAGCAAATTATATGAATTACATAAAAAAAACACAAACTCAAAACATTTAATTTTAACTGCAGAACCATTATCTGAAACCACACGTCTCAAAGCTTGCACGCAATCAAACGATAAACTCTTCTTCTTCAAGTGCCATATCTGATTCAGAATATTGGCTATCATCATGTAAATCAGCCATGAAGATTGTCTTGGGAACAATATACTGCAGTGTCCTTCCATTTGACTTCCACATCACAGTGTGACACACCCCCCCCCCCCCGGTACCACTGATCCAATTCCGTGAGTCACCTTTTGGTCCTGAGCCCTTTTGGAACACAAAGTTCTTATCAGCCCCAGGCCAGTATTGATGAAACTGCTGCCCTCCGTCAAGATGGATTCAAGTGGGATTTAATCCACTTGGGGACCATCACTCTTCCCTGTGGACTTCAGAACCCAAGGCCACTAGTCCTCAGGGCTATCAGGTTAGTTAAGTGCAAGTATGACGATCAGCATGGAGTCACTGGCAGTACTCTATTATCATAGCAGGATAACATGGCTAGACATTTAAAATATAAGCATGTAAAATAAATTTAACAGTTCTGATGATTTCTGGGAAATGGGATAGATCCAAGTTCTAGTTCCAAGTAGAACAGAACTACTGAAATCAGTCAGACTGACTTAACTGATGATTGACATTCTATTCCCTTTCAAATTAGATTCAGCCTCAAGAAATAGATCCACACATGTACACAAGATCACTTTCGACCCACTATTTAGAGAAAATAAAGCACTACTGATTTCTCCATATCATCAATAAACTAATTCCTACTATATTACAAGGTGTCACATCAATGGGCACAAATGCTGACTAAACTGAATGCCAGCAAGTAGAAACTGAACTATTACCTACATCATAAAACAAAGTAAGTACTAAAAGAGAATAGCTTTCTATTACCTAAGCACTTGACTGTGCCGGACGCAAATGCTGAGGCAGCTCGCGGTTTATTGGTTACGAGAGCAAGTTCACCAAAATACTGCCCTCTAGTATACCGGGCAATTTCAACTGCTTCATTTTCATCTCCATCTTGTTTACCCTAGGAGTTACAGAAGAAAAAAAGAAAACATCCAGGTATTTACCATGGCAAGCTAATATTCCATATATTGTGACAAACAAAATGCTATTCAATTTGCATAACATGGTCCTTACTGACCATGTTAAGAGTGTAAACGTTCAACGTTTCTCAGCATTTGCATTAATAGATTTTGTACCTTTCTTTTCATCGTGATTTTCACCTCTCCAGATTCAACAATATAGAAACAGTCAGCCATGTCTCCCTATCAGAAAACAAAGCACAAACAAGAGTTACAGAAACAGGAATAAAAGTGGTTGTTTTAGAAGCTCTGTTAATAATAATAAAAAGGCCAAGTGAACAATTTAAAAGGGACAAAACTGATCACTGGAACTATTCTGTGCTTTTAAATTACACTTAAACCTTGCATAAAGAGTGCCTCGCTTAGAGACTAACTTGTTAAAGATCAGAATTTTCTCTGAATGGTCGCTTCACTTAACAACTCACTTACAATGGTATTTCACTTGAAGAGCAAACTTGCTTAAAGAGCAATACTGTGGAACTGTATTGAAGTTACCCTTTCCTTCCCATTTATACAACTGAGCAGCTCCCACATCTTTATAACTAAAACATAAGTAATTAACAGTTGCTAGCTCTGTTCTCATGCAGTGTTTTGAATATATAGAGTGTATTTTAGTTATTACTTCCTCTGGTTAATCTTCAAATATCATTTTAGGGGAAAGAAGGAAGTAGGAACTATCAGCGTCTGAAAGAGCAGAGGGGAAATAGCAGCTTGACAGAGTTTCAGCTGCCTGAAACTAATCCGGAAGGTTTCTTTTTCACAGGGTTCGCTTTGAAAATTGCTGGACATAAACCATGAACAAACAGAAACATTCACTCAGGTGCTATAAAATGTTAAACAGGCACAAAAATGAAATGCAGCCGTCTCTTCTCTGTGTATTTGTTTGCTAACTATTCTCAACAGTTCATGCCAAGAAAAAGATAAGTTTACTTTTTCCATCCTGTTCAGAACAAAGAAAGAGTGATTTTCCAAGGGCAGTTAAGTGATGACATGGAGCACCTGTTGCAGTTAGAAAAATTGTAGCCCGATTCAGACACAACATTAAATGGGGGATCTGGAATGGGTACCCATTCCCCAAATGTTGTTAGGCTGAAAATTCCAGGAGTCCTAAGACACCTCTGCCAAAGGCATATAACGATGGAATTACAGTATTTTTTGGACCATAAGATTCACTTTTTTCTCCCCAAAAAGAAGGGGGGGGGGATGAGGGTGCATCTTATGGTCTGAAGGTTCAGAATATGTTTGTTTAGCTCAACGAATATGCTGAGTCCGTATGTTTGTTTAGCTCAACGAATATGATGATAAATTTGCTGTTCATAGGTATATTGCAATATTTGAGATCTCAAAAACCTGATGTGCTAGAAAAAAAACGGATGCCAGAGTCAGAATCAGCACCTCAAAATTACCTTAGAATCGTTTATGCCAGAAAAATTGTATTGACCAGTCACTAATTTTATCACTATAATTCTATAACTGACTTGCACCAACATGCAGGTAGGAATGATAATTGGGTTGGCCAATAGCATAAAAATGTGAGGTGACAGAGCAAATCTGAGATCATATTTGTAATCAGCAGCCTGAAATTAGTATAAAACAACTGCAAAAGCTGATGCCAGGGGGGGGAATTTTTTTGTATAGCTGTGTATGATGATAAATTTGCTGTTCATAGGTATATTGCAATATTTGAGATCTCAAAAACCTGATGTGCTAGACAAAAACGGATGCCAGATTCGGAATCAGCACCTCAAAATTACTTTAGAATCGTTAGAGTACCTCATATCAGAAAAATTGTGTTGACTAGTTAAACTACTAAAGTGAGCCTTGTAACTTTTTGGAGAAGCAAAGAGCCTACTAAAAGCCTGATTCTTGAGCAACTATTGACATACACTAAGACATGGAAGGAGGCCTTATTTTCTCCATCAAAATAGAAAATAAAAATCAGAGCATAAAACTAAAAAAAGTTAGAAATTATATGGGGAAGCAAAATTGGAGGTCTGTGTATGTTTCAATTTACACAGGGAATGACTAAAATTGCTGCTTTGTACATGCAATGTCTTCTAGGAAAAGATAATTTTAAGTAAAATCTGTGTTTAAAACAGAACCACAGCAAACCAGGCCCATGGGATATCCATCAAATACATTAATACAATAAAGCAGCTTCTTTAACAACTTTTAAAAGAAATTATTTAATCTTTGGCATTAAATATACCTTATATTAAACCTTCCAGAATTTCAATTTTCAAAGGATACAGTAATACCTCAGATAACGTTTACCTCCAATAACACTAAAATCGCATAATGTTAAGTAATCTGGGGAGGAGAATTGGATCGAATAACGTTAAGGTACTATGGGATGTATCGGATAACAACCGCTAAAGCCTATGTGGTTTCAATGTATCTCTATGGAGCTTTAACGTTATCCGATCCATCCCATAGGATTTTAACATGCATCGGATAACACTAAAAATCGGATAACACCAAGACTTGTGGAACCAAGTCTTAGCGTTATCTGAAGTATTATTGTACTTCAATACAAATAAACTACACCATTTTTGAACTCTACAGGGTGACCCAAAAGTCACCATATATTGACAAAATTGCATAATATGAGATACAGTATCTTGGAAAGTAAGTATGTTACAGATATAGCAACAGCAATTACACTTATATACTGCCCCATAACACTTAGCGGTTTACAAGTACAGTAATACCCCGGATAACGCTAGTCCCGGATAGCACTAAAACCGCATAACATTACAAGATTTTCGGAAAAATCTTGTATCGAATAACGCGATTTTTAGCGTTATCCGATACAGTCGTTCTTAGCAGCAGGGTGGCTAGAAAGCTGAACCGGGTTCTCCGTTCAGCTTCCCAACCACCCTGCAGCTACGGAGGCAGGGGTGGGGAGGCTGGAAAGCTGACGGGGCGCAAGGGCGGGTGGCTAGGGAAGCCGACAGGGAGTCCCCGTCAGCTTCCCCAGCCACCCTGCAGCTGTAGATCGGGTCCTCTGATCTCTCTGGAGCAGGCAGGGGACCCGATCCAAGCTGTTTCTGGGCTTCCCCAACATCCTCAGCCAGTGCAGCAAGCCAGAATGTCAGAGTTCAAATCCCGACATTCTGGCTTGCTGCACTGGATGAGGACGTCGGGGAAGCCCAGAAACAGCTTGGATCGGGTCTCCCCACCTCCCTGGACCCGGCGGGGGGGGGGGGTCAGAGACCCCAAAATTGGTAAAAAAAAAACGGACTTTTTTTTACCAATTTTGGGGTCTCTGACCCCCACACACACCGGGTCCAGGGAGGTGGCGGAGACCCGATCCAAGCTATTTCTGGGCTTCCCCAACGTCCTCAGCCAGTGCAGCAAGCCAAAATATCAGGATTCAAACCCTGACGTTTTGGTTTGTTGCAGCCACAAAGAGGGTGGGGGAACTTCAAAATATGTCCTCAGCCAGTGCAGCAAGCCAGAATGTCGGGATTCGAACCCTGATGTTTTGGCTTGCTGCACTGGCTGAGGACGTCGGGGAAGCCCAGAAACAGCTTGGATTGAGTCTTCCTACCTCCCTGGACCCAGCGGGGGGGGGGGAGGTCAGAGACCCCAAAATTGGTAAAAAAAAAAGATGGGTTCTTTTACCAATTTTGGGGTCTCTGACCCTCCCCCCCCCCTCGGGCGGGTCCAGGGAGGTGTGGGGACCCGATCCAAGCTGTTTCTGGGCTTCTCCAACGTCCTCAGCCAATGCAGCAAGCCAAAACGTCAGGGTTCGAATCCCGACATTCTGGCTTGCTGCAGCCTCCAGGAAAACAGGGCTTTTTTTAACATTGTGTGATCAATGCATTGCACAACGTTAAAAACCGGATAATGATGAGACTTGTGGAACCAAGTCTCAACGTTATCCGGGGTACTAGTGTAGTTAGCATTTTGCCCCCAATATGCTTGGTACTCATTTGATCAACCTTGGAAGGGTGGAAGGGTGAGTCAACCTTGATCCCCACCAGGATATAATGTTCACAGAAGCTGGTAATTGCTTAGGGAGTAAAGCACATCAGAAAGTTACGGTGAGAGTTTTCACACCACCCTTCCTAGTAAATTAGTTTGCTTTATTTTGTGACAGGCCAACACAAGGTAAAAATAGGCTTCATCCGCAAGCAAAATTATTCTACTTGATCATGTCTCTTAATATTAATTAGTCTTCACCTTCTAATGAAGTGCTATCGGTACTATATAATTTGACCTTTAATCTGAGAAACTATTCTACTGAGTGGTCTATTTGGATGATTTTATGAATAAAAGGCATACATATAAAATAACCTAATAATTCACACCCAAGCAAAACACAAAACGCATACCTGAGCAATGATTTGTTCTCCTTCTTTGTATATTTTGGTGTCTATCACATCCACCACTTTCAACCGCTCAGAAACCTTTAAAAAAGGGAGATGATTTATTTCGATGTATCCTTCAACGTTCCATATGGAATGACTAAAAGAGGCTTGAAACACTAGTATCTTCCCACTCTTTGCAGTTATCCCATCCCTTGAAATAACCCATTGCTGAACCTGTTTTTTTCAACTGCTACGCTTTGATTATAAAAGACTTTGGGGCGGGGGGGGGGGGAGAGACAGTGCCTGCAAAGGCCATTCTCTCACAGGACCCTCTTGAGGCATCCACATGCAAACTAAACCATCAGTGTTTAGCTTTCCTAATTTCCACAAAAAGGCTGGAGGCAGGAATCCATACCAAGGCAACAATGTTTTCAAAGGAGAGACCTCCCTACCAATGGTGGGCAGCCAAAAAAAATTACTACCACACTGTGGGTAGAACCAACATTGTGGGCAGAAACAATGTCATGACATCTTGGGCAGAGCCAACATCATGATGTCACTGGTGGAGCCAATGACGTGGGCGGAGCCAGCGTAAAAAAACCCATAAAAATAAGAACACATAAAAGAAATAAGAACACATAAAAATACAAATTAAATAGACATAAAAATACACATAAAAACACATAAAATACACATTAAAATAAATACACATCAAATAAACATAAAACACATAAAAATACACATTAAAAATAAATACACATTAAAAACACATTAAAATACACCCACCCACCCCACACCCAAAGGTGAGTCACTTACCCTGGGGAGCAGGCTACAGGGAGCTTCAGGCTAGCAGCTTCTCTTCCTCCTCCCCGCTTGGGAGGACAGCAAGGAGGCCGCGCATGCGCGCCAAGCACTGTAGGTGTGTGCATGCACTCCAAGTGCTTGGCGCACATGTGCAGTGGGGGAACCGGTGAAAAGGTAAGCCCCTGAGGTGGTTCCCCCCAAAAGCCACTACCAGTTCTCCGGGACACCGGGAAAAGTTACTACCGGTTCTGGCTAACTGGTACGAACCTGTTGCTGCCCATCACTGCTCCCCACCCAGAACCATTGCCAGCAATATAGTGTTTCTCTTCTATTCAGGAAATTCCACCCCATTCGGTAGCAGGTAAAATGTGGCCACAGTCCAAGAGTCATTTCTTTCTCCAGAGCTTGAGACATATTATTCAGAACCACATTTGCAAAAAGAAAAAAAGTCACTATTTTTCAACAAAAGTAGGATTGAAGAATTTGTGGTCTTCCAGACATTGTTGAACCAAACCTTACTCCATCCTTCACCAACTGTTGTATTGATTAAGGTTAAATGGGAGCTGCGTACAAGCAATATTACATCTGCTACAAATTGCTCACACCTAACCTAAAAGGGACTGCAGTGGCTCAAATCGCTAAGACACTAACTGGGAGGCGGAAGGTCAGCATTTCGATTCCCAAGTATTGCAGGACGGAATGAGCTCCCATCTTTGTCCCAGCTCCTGCCAACCTAGCAGTTTGAAAGCAAGAAATTGCAAGTAGATAACTAGGGACCACTTTGGTGGGAAGGTAACAGCGTTCTGTGCACTCCACTGTCTAGTAATGCCTGCCACATGACCATGGAAACATCTGCAGACAGCGCTGGCTCTTCAGATTTGAAACAGAGATGAGCACTGACCCCTAAAGTTGGATACAACTGGCTTTCGAGCAAGGAAAACCTTTACCTTTACCTTTAACCTAAAAGGAAAGAAAACAACTATGTTAAAATTACTGAAACTGTACTAATAAACATACTTACATCTAAAGACTTAAGGAAGGGCAATGATTCAATAAAACTTTCATACATTTTTCTCTTTTTGGCATTGTTTTTTACTATAATCCTTCGAAATGTTACTCTGTCCTGTTAAAATGAAAAAAATAAAATCATATTAAAATGCATAAAGAGTCTGTTAAAATATTCTTCTTTCACATTTGATTTATTCTTGTAATATGACATCTGCTATGCAGCATCAAAAAAGAAACAGAATATTCATGCTTTAGAGGTGTTGCTTTATTAATTGCCTGTTTATGAAAATTAATAGATTACTCAGTTATGACTCCTAATATTAATCAATTCAAAAGTCTTTAATGAGATTGCAATACAACCTTTGATCCACCCATTACAGGCTTCTGCAGCCAGAACTAATTGATGCAATTTTCCTCGGAACAATAATTCTGTGCCGTCAATTCTGACTTATGGTAATGATTTTAGGGTCTTCTAGTGGCTCAAGTGGCTAAGACACTGACTGGAAGGCGGGAGGTCAGCAGTTCGATTCCCGAGTACTGCAACACGGAATGAGTTCCCGTCTTTGTCCCAGCTCCTGCCAACCTAGCAGTTCGAAAGTAAGAAATTGCAAGTAGATAAATAGGGACCACCGGTGGGAAGGTAAACAGTGTTCTGTGCACTCCAGATTCTAGTCATGCCTGCCACATGACTACGGAAACATCTGCAGAAGCAAACAGTGCTGGCTCTTCGACTTTGAAACAGAGATGAGCACTGAACCCTAGAGTCGGATACGACTGGAATTCGAGCAAGGGAAACCTGTAACTTTACCTAGGTAGACAGTACTCAGAAGTGGTTTACCATTCCCTTCATCTGGGGCCACCCTTGCCGAACAGTACACAGGCTAGCTCTTCTGAGATGCACAGTGGGGAACTGAATTTTCAGTCTTGGTTCCATAGCTTACTCACTAAATTACCCACCCAGTTATTGTTCTCATCCTAAGGACAATTTCAAAAAACTCGCTTATTTTAGCATCAGTTAGAGTGCATAAAGTAACTTCACTCTGTGTCAGGCTTTCATAATAGATATTTCATATACAGTAGTGTAAACATCACTTCAATATATCAGGACAGGGCTAGTTATAAAGGTTTGGAACTTACCAAACCCCACACAGCACCAGGAGAGGTAGCAATGATAGTAGCTGCTCTGGGAGTATTGTACATTAAAGCCAGTTCACCAAAGCTCCCACGGTTGTCGTACGCGCCAACACATCTTCCAACACCATCACATTTTACATAGATATCATATGTCCCTCTGTAAAACATACAAGCAGCATGATGTCTGGGTATATTGGCCTTTCAAGTACGCAATATCTAGACCAGGGATCTGCAAACTTGGCTCTCCAGATGTTCTTGGACTTCAATTCCCAGAAGTCCTGATCAGCAGGCATACTGACTTGGGCTTCTGGTAATTGAAGTCCAAGAACACCTGGAGAGCCAAGTTTGCAGATCCCTGATCTAGACAATTATAACAAGATTACTTATATATCACTTCCATCAAAAGTGCATTCCATAACAACCATTTTTTTTCTTTAAAACAAACATACACCAAAACTTAACATTTACCCCTTTGGCCATGTGTATACTCTTAACATTCCTCTTAAGAATGCCCTCACTGTTTCCACTATGTTCTGTAACTACAGAAGAGATTCTGACTTGTACAAGATCCTTAGCATTCATAAAAGAGATTTAAAGGCAGCTTATGTCTAACATTCACCATGTCCAATATGCAGATGATACCACCCTAATGGCAGAAAGTGAGGAGGACTTAAAAAAGCTCCTGATTAGGTTGAAAGAAGAAAGTGCAAAAGCTGGCCTGAGACTCAATATAAAGAAAACCAAGATCATGGCCACAGGCCCTATCAGTCCCTGGAAAATAGATGGGGAAGAAGTAGAAGCAGTGACAGATTTTACTTTCTTAGGATCAAAGCTCACTGCAGATGGTGATTGCAGCCATGAAATAAAAAGGCGACTGATTCTTGGGAGGCAAGCGGTAAGAAACCTGGGGAACATAGTGAAAAGTAGAGACATCACATTGCAAACAAAAATTTGTATAGTCAAAGCAATGGTATTTCCAGTGGCAATGTATGGTTGTGAGAGCTGGACCATTAGGAAAGCTGAGCGCAGAAGAATAGATGCCTTTGAGATGTGGTGTTGGAGGAGAGTTTTGAGAGTCCCCTGGACAGCGAGGAGAACAAATAGTTCAATCTTAGAAGAAATTAACCCTGACTGCTCCTTAGAAGGTCAAATAGCAAAGATGAAGCTAAAGTACTTTGGACATCAAATGAGAAGAGAGGATTTGCTTGAGAAAACCTTGATGCTGGGAAGGGTAGAGGACAAAAGAAGAAGGGGGTGGCCAAAAATGAGATGGCTAGATGGTATTGTAGACACAATGGGCACAAAGCTGAGCGAGTTGAGTAGGATGGTGGAGGACAGAGGTGCCTGGCGGACAGTGGTCCATGGGGTCACAAAGGGTCAGAATCGACTGTGTGACTGAACAACAAATCACTGTACTATAGTAATGAAAGACTGGCTTGTCAATCTATCTCGCTCACAGTTAAGAAAAGCAAAGAGATCCTGGTCTGCTGTCTACAGCTATCTGCTTCACAGTGTAAACAGAAGTACAGTAATACCTCGGATAACGTTTACCTCGGATAACGCTGAAATCACATAACGTTAAGTAATCTGGGGAGGAGAATTGGACCGAATAACGTTAAGGTCCTATGGGATGGATCGGATAACAACCGCTAAAGCCTGTGCGGTTACAATGTATCTCCATGGAGTTTTAACGTTATCCGATCAATCCCATAGGATTTTAACATGCATCGGATAACACTAAAAATCGGATAACACCAAGACTTGTGGAACCAAGTCTTAACGTTATCCGAGGTATTACTGTACAGACGAGATAAACTGTAGCATCCCACTCATGGAAGGCCAAGATCATCCATAGTATCGCATTTCCAATTACTACATACAGATGTGAAAGCTGGCCAGTGAAGAAAGCTGACAGGAAAAAATCTGTTCATTAGAAACATGGTGCTGGAGTAGAACTTTCCAAAAAACCATGGACTGCCAGAGAGACGAACAAGTGGGACCTTGAGCAAATCAAGCCTAAACAGTCTCTAGAATTGTGTTTCCCAACGTGGGGCACATGCCCTACAAGGGGACTTCAATTCCCAAAAACCTAAGTCAGTACATTGGCTAATCGATGCTTTGGGCAATTGACTTAGGATTCTGGGAATTGAGGTCCAAAAACCAAAGGTTGGAAAACACTGCTCTAGAACCAAACATAATGAAACGGAGGCTGTCATACTTTGGACAACCCATTACAAATTTCAGAATTCAGTGATCATAGTTTTACCTTAGCTTACTGTATGGTTGTGAGAGCTGGACCATTAGGAAAGCTGAGCACAGAAGAATAGATGCCTTTGAAATGTGGTATTGGAAAAGAGCTTTGAGTCCCCTGGACAGCAAGGAGAACAAATAGGCCGATTCTAGAAGAAATCAACCCTGACTGCTCCTTAGAAGGTCAAATAGTAAAGATGAAGCTAAAGTTCTTTGGACAACAAATGAGAAGAAGAGGATTCACTTGAGAAAGTCTTGATGCTGGGAAAGGTAGAGGGCAAAAGCAGAAGGGGGTGGCCAAAAATGAGATGGCTAGATGGTATTGTAGATGCAATGGGCACAAAGCTGGGCAGGCTGAGGAAGATGGTGGAGGACAGATGTGCCTGGCGGGCAATGGTCCATGGGGTTGCAAACAATTGGAAATGACTGTGCAACTGAATGACAAAACTGTATGTGGACCTTATATTGTTTACATTGAAGTATTTTAAAAGTTCCAAATTGTTTTAAAATAGTATTTAAGCTGTTTTTACTGACAGTAGCCACTCTATCTCCAGATGATGTGATGGAAATATTTTAATTAATAGAATCAAATAGGTAATTTGTAAACACAACTTCATCTTGCAATAGCCAGTGAGGACGTTTCTAATAGTCTACCTCCCATATTCACTACTGAGAATACATTTTTGGCAAGCATACATACTACAAATGTCTACAGACCTAAGTCTTAATTAATGATATTGGAGGAATTCCAGAGAAAAAGCAGCAAAGTTCCACCAGTGTCCAAACACAATCTAGAATATATACTATTGATGCTACTGGCCAAAATACTGCTAATTATGCCTGCCAATATAGCTCCATCAGCATAATTGTCAGCAGCAAATTTCCACAAGCTAAGAAATCTGCATAGGCAATTCCTATCACACACCAGTTGCGTGAGTGGGCAACAGAAAATGCATACAATGACATCTTGAGACAATTTGTTACACTGATATGATTCATTCCAGCATCAACATGCAATGGAATATTGGTCAATGAGCCTTAAATGAATAACACACTTAATTCTGGGATTGGACCCACTACTTTTTCCATATAGAATACTTACTTTCTATTTGATAAAGTCAATTCTCTCCAAAACAATATTCCAACTCCACTCCCTCCACTTCATTTCTACTATAGTATAAATAACCTACCGATCAATTACATAGAAGTTGTCACCGTCATCACCTTGATCAATAACATGTTCCCCTCCTTCTACCAGTTTTTCAAACATGGCATCTAATACTTGAGACATCTGTTCCTGTAAACAAAAAAATAATAACAGCAAATGTTTAACTGCTACTGTTAAATGCAAGCTGATGAGCATGATCCATTGTTTGTCAGTTTCAAAGGAGTGCTAACTATAATATAAAGTAAAACACCGGATAAGGATTGGATCGGATAACGCTAAAATCACATAACGTTAAGTAATCTGGGGAGGAGAATTGGATCAAATAACGTTAAGGTCCTATGGGATGGATCGGATAACAACCACTAAAACCTGTGTGGTTACAATGTATCTCTATGGAGCTTTAACGTTATCCGATCCATCCCATAGGATTTTAACATGGATCGGATAACACTAAAAATCGGATAACACCAAGACTTGTGGAACCAAGTCTTAGCGTTATCCGGTATTTTACTGTACTGTAATGTCTTGAGAAGCAAAAATCATTATTACCCTGAGTTAACATTTTTTCAACAAACCTGGTTAAAGTCAAAATGCATTAGCCCAATGCTAAGATGGGCTAAGATCCAACTGTACATGTTTAAATCCATCACCAGCAATAAACTCTAGACTTCTGCTCAGCCTCTAGTAGCAGCCCTCTATATTCCTAAAACCTATTCCAGAAAGTTGCAGCACAAGATTTTGGGACTACACAAGGTAAAAGGTGCTGAGGTCCTCAACCATTTTGAGCTTTATAAGCTAATACCAAAACCTTGAATCTAACATGGAAGTGGACAGGTAACCAGTGAAGGTAAACTAGAATCAGAGAGATATGATTAAACCTGCCAAAACCAAAAATTAATCTGGACCTGCTGGAGTTTCTGTCAGATTCAAGCAAAATTCCACATCAAAAGCATTACAGTAGTAAATTCTTGAGACTACCTCGCATAGACCTATGTTGTTAGGTGCCTACTGTCCAGATTAGGGTGCAGATGGGTGATTCACTGAAGATGGAAAAAGATGGAGCAGATCATCATAGCTGCCTAATGCTCCAGAGATGGTGATGGGAGCAAAATATTCCCACCTGATCTTTAAGTGGAAATACAAGTCCATTTTGGAGTACCTGCAGACAAGCAGGTAGGTGAACCACCAAACAACAAGATCTCCATCTTGTCTGGATTCAATTTCAACCTGTTTACCTTCATCCAACCCAATACCACAGCCAAGCAAAGTTCAGGGGGCTCTCTTAGCACCACAAATTTTGACTCACAGAAGGCTCTGAAAATTTCCCTGAAGCAGCAATCAGCTTCAGTACAAGCTGCTGAGGGGAAAGGATCAAGCAAGAGGCTGCTCGGAGCAGCCTAGAAAAAGCACAGTTACTGCCTCTGTCACCACCCCTGCTGACATCAGGTGGGGGGAGGGGTCCATGGTGTAGCCTGGGTGCTCACCGTGGGCCACATTAATTATATGCAGGGGGTCAATTAGGCCAATGGGTCAGAGTTTGGGCACCCCTGCACTAGATCATACATATTTTCAAAATACTTTGTTGTCCAGGGTCTAAAACTGCAAAATGATGCTTACTATCAAATTTTCTCTTGAATATTATTATCTCATTATCACTGTATTAAAAATAGTCTTACCGGATCCAGGTTCTTAAACAAGAGAATATCTTTGCAAGCTTCTTGCAGTCTGTTTCTTTGACCATCTGTTTTGGGATGAATAATCTGGAAGTAATCATTACAATTTATCAGTTCTCCATCTTCCCGTAAGGCTAGTCTTAAAAAGTGATCGTACAAAGGATGATCGAAATTAAAGGACTGCTATATGCTGTCATCATAATAGCTGAAAACTTCAAATTCTTACATCTCTCATTTAATTTGCAAGCCATAGTCAAGAAAGACAAAATTAAAAAATACATAAAATACAAACATGCATGTTTTATTTTATAGAAACATGTAATATAGTTTATAAATTATACACATCACATACTAAAAGATATTTGTAGAAGATATTCTTAAATTAATCTTCTAAGAATAGAAATATTTATATTCCTTCCTAAATTCACATACCCTTGATTCAGTGTCATCTTCTTCTTCATCAGGATTGTAAGCTTCTGCACACACTAAAAGTAACAAAAATTAGAGTTAACTCTCAAATGACAATACATTTTCAGCATTTCTCTTTCAGATGAATATTTTCTTGTGAAAATTAAGTTAATTAATTTTGTTATGCTTTCTATTATTTAATCACTTTGAACACCCTGATACAAAAGCTGCATGTACATGTTTGAAAAAAGAAAATCAAACCTAGAACCAGAAAAAATACTCTGAGGAAATACAGACTAACACGGCTACTATTCCAAAAAATACCCACACAAATGTCTAAATTAATTTATTTTACCGTATTTTCATGTATTTTAATTATTGAAACTCACTAGCAGCTGCTGCATTTTCCACCCTGACTTATACTTGAATCAATCTATTTTCCTAGTTTTAGACGTCCAAATCAGGTACCTCGACTTATATTCAGGACGACTTATAGTCAAATATATACGGTAAATGGATTCTTCCCCCCCCCCCGGTGTCAAATATTTAGGTGCCAGTTCCACTGTTCCCTACTGAGACATAGTGGTGGAGAGGCAGCTTGAACCTTATTTTCTTTATTATTGCAGTTCTAGGAATGGGCCTTGAAATAGGACCAAGCCTGGCCTCCTGGGACAAACGAAGCCTTAATGCATGGATCCACAACAGCCAATTTTATTATATGGCTGAGCCCTGAATCATATCCATCTAAACCAGTGGTGCCCAAACTTTTTTTCCTGCGGGCCAATCCCACCCCTGACACGCAGCAGCGGGGGCCAGAGGCGGGCTGCCCCCACTGCTGACAGTTTTGATGTCAGCAGTGGTGGCGACAGAGGCAGCGACTGCTCTGAGCAGCCCCTCACTCGATCCTTTCCCACCTGTGCTGAAGCCAATCGCTGCCTCGGGGGAATTTTCGGAGCCTCCTGCAAGTCAAAATTCGCGGTGCTAAGAGAGACCCTTGGTGCGCTCAGGATGACATCATTCTGAGTGCACCAGGGGGCTCTCTTAGCACCACGAATTTTGACTTGCAGGAGGCTCCGAAAATTCCCCCGAGGCAGCGATTGGCTTCAGCACAGGTTGTTGAGGGGAAAGGATCGAGTAAGAGGCTGCTCAGAGCAGCCGGGAAGAAGCGCAGTCGCTGCCTCCATCAGGTGGGGGGGCGGTCTGCAGTGAAGCCCGGGTGCTCACCGTGGGCAGCATTAATTATATGCAGGGGATCAATTAGGCCCGTGGGCCGGAGTTTGGGCACCCCTGATCTAAACATTGGACTCATGCATCTGTACCCCTCTGGCTTCTTACCTCTAATGTTAAGCGTTAGAGGCAGACATTTGCTCACTGATGACATGAAGTACTCTGTTCTTAATCAGCCCATGTTGCCAGGGCCTAATCCCGACACTAAAAGAAAATCTAGCACTAGGCTCAAGGCTTCCAGGCAGGAGTCATGGCATAAATACAATATCATGAATGCTCCAAATTCTAACTGGACTGCATTGCCTTTATCATTAACATATGAGATCCTGGCTACTGCCATCCACTCAGTTTGCCTACTCTTATTTACATATCTAAAATACTGAAAAATAGACAAAAACTCCCAATCTTTCTGACTCCTGTCTAAACCATCTCTCACTATTAGAAACAGGATGCCATAAATATTCCATGAACAGAACAAAACAAAATGGTCCCAAACTGCAACATTAAACCACTGAGAAAGCTTTTAGCATTTCTGGAGTCTCTAACCTCCAGTGGTACCTTCTGTCTGCCTACTAAAAGCTTTGAAAGTAACTAGGACCATTTGTGCAAATGGCACTTAAATCTATTTGTTTCTCCTCTGTTAGTTATTCAGATTAAAAACTAACATTGTTGAAGTGTGCTCCATGTTCCAAAGGAAAATGTATTCTCTGGTGTACAAGACATAGCCCGTTCCAGTAGAATGCTGTTTACTTTCTGGAAGAACACCTTCCGCCCATTAATTGTTAAGATTATGGCTAAGCAAAGCCAGACACATACTGCTCCAAGTGGGTCTTCAGCCATGCACTGTATTTTGCTTTCTTAAGAAACAGAACGCTTTGTAGTCCAAACACCACCATGTGCATTCTAATTTGTTGCTTATAATTCACTTCCTATCATCTCACTTTACTAACTTGCTGCACTCACTAATATAACTGCCACAAATTCCTACAGTGATCATCTTCCACTGAAAAGTACTGAAAGTTTGAAACGTTAATCTATTCTTAGCATAAGCATTATTGTCACAAACACTGTAAACAGGTTTTATCTGCTTCAGCGACAGTACCAGTTTCTTATATAGCATATTTCTAAAGTTCCGCTAGATTGATCCATGGGGACTGTGGTGGCTTAGGAGTTAAGACACGGAATTTGATGACGGGAAGGTCAGCAGTTTGAGACCCGAGTGCTGCACGACAGAGTGAGCACCTGTCTCTGTCCCAGCTCCTGCCAACCAAGCAGTTTGAAAGCAAGAAATTGTAAGTAGATAAATAGGTACCACTTCAGAGGAAGGTAAACAGTGTCCTGTCCTCCCCGGTGTCTAGTCATGCCTGACACATGACCAAGAACAGTCTACAGACGCAGACAGCATTGGTCCTTTGGCTGTAAATTGAGAAGAGAGCCATACCCTAGAGTTGGATACGACTGGCTTTCGAGCAAGGGTGACATTTACCTTTAGATTGATCCGTAATAGAAGGCATTCCTTCCCTCCCCCTCTTAACTCCTTACACACTCAAAACAAAAACAGAAATTCAATGTATTATTGTGTTACCACCACACTTGAAAAAAAAAGAAAATGCAATTCAGATCTCTGCCAAGAAATGATTCAGTGACTGAAATCTTGTTGTTCAGCTACATAACTGGTATAGCTTTTAGAAGTAATTGACATAAGTTAAGAAGTCTCTGCAGATTTTTCCTGTTGTATATTAAGTTACCCCAACTCAGTGATCAACAGATTAGGTTTTATAATTTGCTCTAAAAATTACACAATTAGCATCACCGCACAACAGTGGGTGTGGTATGGTGGGCATGGCCAGGGGAAAGCCCCGCGTTGCATCCGAATTAGGACTACAGTACTTTATTTCAAAACTTGGATGGGCGGGGCCAGTCAGAATTTCTGCTACCGATTTTGGCGAACTGGTGCGAACCTGCTGATGTCCACCACTGGTTTCAGCAAGTGGGCCAAGCTGGGTTAAAATGTTTTCTGATTTCAAAGAAGTAAGGAGGAGGGTATGTGTTCACATGCATCTTTCCTTCTCCTTTCTGTTCATTTTATATTACTAGAAACTAACTCCATCACAAAGTGTTTCTGCAGCAACTCAAAATGACAGCAGGATTTTTAAATTAGGCCAGTCAAATAGTTTTAGAAAAGTGGGTTACAGGAGCACAAAATCAATTTGTGTGGCAAAATAAAAGATGGCAAAAATGATTTTAGTAGTCACATGAAACCATCAGACTAAACTTTGCCCACTTCATTCTAGAAGCACCTTCTAGATTTAGGCGATGTTTGTACTTGTTGCGGTAGTCATTTTGTCTTCCCTTTGAAAGATGCTTGACGATGCATATTACAGTCAAACCTCGCATAACGAGCATTTCGCTTAACGAAAAACTCGCATAACGAGCAAGTTTTTCGCTAAGCGGTCTGACTCGCATAACAAATTTTTCACTATGTGAGTCAGACTTTTCCCTATGGAAAAGCTCGTATAACGAGCGTTTCTATGGGGAAAACTTGGATAGCGAAAAATTTGTTATGTGAGTCTGACTTGCATAGCGAATTTTTCGCATAGCGAGCAGCCTCGCAGAACGAATTAAATTTGTTATGCGAGGTATGACTGTATATAATAATTTCATGTCAGAAATTATTCTGGGTTGAAAGAATTTTTGCTAGAGAAATTTTGCTGAGGGGGTGCCTGAATGAGGCTCCTTTCATGTCCCCAAGAGCTGGGACAGATATGGGCACTCAATCCATCATGCAGCACCTCAGTCTCGAACTGCTGACTTGCCGGCCTTCCAGCTAACAAGGTGAGCTTCTTAACTACTAAGCCACAGCAGCCCCTAAGATGCCTCTTGAACAGCCACATTTTACTTTTTACCTCCTCCCTCCCCAAATTTTTTACTTAGAAATAGTAATAAAAGTTAATGTCAGACTTTAAACAATGAACTGCTGTGTGATAGACCAGAAACACATTTTAAATGAAACATTTTACTTGATTACAGTAAAACCCTGTTTTGTGGGGAAAGTCCCTTCTATAGCTTTTTCCTTAACTCAATTTTTTATGGAAAACGATGCATTCCCATAAGAACGCATTGAAAAAAAATGTGTGTCGTCCCCCCAATAATAAAAATACTTTTTTAAAAAACACTTTAACTCCTCTCCAGACCACACTACTGCCACCCACAGGGCCCAAAATGGCTACGGGTAGTCTTTTATAGCCCACGAGGTGAAATGCCCTTTATTTTGCAGTGTGGTTTTGTTTTATTGCACTGCTGTACTGTATTGTTGTATTTATTGTACTGTACTATATGACTTTTGATTTTGTTACATTACTTTTGATTGTCCTATATGTGTGGCTTCTGTGAACCGCCCTGAGTCAGTTGTACCGAGTAGGGCGGTATACAAATTGAATAAATGAAATGAAATGAAATGAATGAAATGAAATTGTGTTCTGTAAAACAAGGCTTTTCTGTACAATGGGACACATTTCCAGCTTTTAAAAAACCCTTCTGTAAAACGGGGTTTTCTGTAAAATGAGGCTTCTGTACAATGGGGATTTACTGTATAGTAATACCTCAGATAACGCTAAGACTTGGTTCCACAAGTCTTGGTGTTATCCGATTTTTAGTGTTATCCAATCCATGTTAAAATCCTATGGGATGGATCGGATAACGTTAAAGCTCCATAGAGATACACTGTAATCGCACAGGCTTTAGTGGTTATTATCCGATCCATCCCATAGGACCTTAACGTTATTCGATCCAATTCTCCTCCCCAGATTACTTAACGTTATGCGATTTTAGCATTATCCGAGGTAAACATTATCCAAGGTATTACTGTATTTGAAAAGACCAATCAAACACTGTAGGTTGAATCAACATAATTCAGTCTTGATAATTATTTGCACAAAAGTTGAACAGAACTTTCATGTTTTTCTGTGCACTGCATCTGCATACTTACCCAGAACTGTCATCCTTTGCTTACATTTCTCATTTGGTAGCTGACTACTCATTTCATAACATGAGTGTTCAGCCAATAAATGTTCTACACCGAAGGAGAAATACATTGTGTCTGAATATCAGTAAATTAAGAACATTTATATTTTTTGTAAATGAGATTCTTGCTACAAAAATTCTACATTTCTGTTTATTTAGTGGTCCCTCTTGGAGCACTGGATAAAGCTGCTGTACTGCAGTCAAAACTGCTGAAGTTGTAAGTTAGATCCTAATGGGGACAAGATTAACTCAGCCTTTCATCCTTCTGAGGTTGGTAAAATCAGTAACCAGCATCTTGGAGGCAAGATGCTCAATACCTTGTGAACCCTCCAAAGAGTGCACTAAACACTAAGAGGTGGTATAGAAGTGTAATTGCTATTCCTATTTAAATCCTTTGGCATATTCACAATTATCTGTTTTATGTCTGGAATTCCTAAATATATTTGAGCTTATGGAGGGAAGACAGCAGCAGCTGTGCCGCCAAGGCTGCAAAACCCACCTCCCCCAACACCAGACGCTCCCCGGCCGGCCACCGACCTGGAGGGAAGGCAGCGGCAGCTGGTGGGCTACAAAACATGCCGCCGCTATTGCCGCCACCAGATGCCCCCTCAGCCTGGAGGGAAGAGGACACGGGTGGTGGGGTTGAGTTAGCAACGTTTTTTGTATTTTTTTGAAGCTTTGTGTTGGAATGGGTTGATGCTTTACAATGGTTTGACACTTTAAGTGAATTAATTAGCATATTTTTAGTTTGTTGACATATTCCTTTACATAGCAACGTGTACACAATGTATGCAATTAGATGAACATAAGTAGAGCCATCTCGGAATTATGAAACCCTCTCTAGTTAAAAGTTGTTTACAGCTAGCTTGCTGAGGAACACACCCAAAAGGGTCTTATCTGAAGTAAGCAGACATGTTTACCACTGAACATGTTAGAACGTATGTGACAAGCAAAGAGAACAGGGTAAATGTATGTCATAGAATGTGCTAGTTGAATATATAACATCAAGATAAAGTGTGAAACGCCTACCATCCCATGGGGCCCCCTCTGGACTGAAGAACATGTGTGCAAACCTTCATGAAGGGTATAAAAGGCTGGCTAAATCATTTATGCAGGTCCTTGGATCTAAATATGGATCGGAGACCATGCATGCATGATGATATACCACAATCATGTGTTATTGATTTATGTTATGCTATGATTGAAAAACTTAGATAAAATTCTCTTTTTCCATTTCAAAACCTCTCTGGCTGATTTATTTACCTAAAAGCTATTCGTCTTTTTGAGAGTTTAAGTGACAGATGGGTGGGTGGGATATCTGTTGAAATGCTTCTGAAATGCATCTGAGATGTTTCTGTGATTGTTATTTTGTAATTGCAACTGTCATATTGTGATATTGTGTTTCCTTGTAAGCCGCCCAGACTCACTCTGCAAGTGGGGAGGCATACAAATTGAAAATTGAATTGAATTGAATTCTTCCTTGGATCTGTGGTTTAGCAAGGTAATTAGAAGCAACCAAGGTCCCTAAGAAGAGACTGATAATTAAATCAGTTTAATTTTGTATGTGTTGTTGACAGGTAGTTAAGGTATTTCTAAAAAGTTCAAAAAGGTAGCACGCCTACTCAGAATACAATAATGTCCACAATAGATAAATACAATGATACCTCATATAACATTAGTATCGAATAACACGAAAATCGCATAACATCAAGGAATCTGGGGGGAAGAATTGCATCAGATAACATTAAGATCCTATGGGATGCTTCAGATAACAACCGCGAAAGCCTGTGTGGTTACAATGTATCTCTATGGATCCCATAGAGGATCAGATAACACTAAAAATCATATAACACGATGACTTGTGGAACCAGGTTTTAGTGTTATATGAGGTTTTACTGTACTAATAATTTTCTAATACCAATGGCATTTTACTAAAAGGGAAAAGTCATAGAGTGGATTAAGCCTATTAAAGAACTGTCTGAAGATAACAGATTTCTAAAATATCAGATACAGTGTGTCTATATTGGCCTGAAAATACAGAATTCCAAAATACAATACTGCTTTAAAAAATAACGCCAGGAATATTAAAGCTAAATAGGAATATTCTTTGTTCTATATTTACACACACACACACACACACACACACACACACACACACACACACACACACACACACACACACACACACACACACACACACACACACACACACACACACCGGATAACACTAAAACTTGGTTCCACAAGTCTTGGTGTTATCCGATTTTTAGTGTTATCTAATCCATGTTAAAATCCTATGGGATGGATCGGATAATATTAAAGCTCCATAGAGATACATTGTAACCGCACAGGCTTTAGCGGTTATTATCCGATCCATCCCATAGGACCTTAACGTTATTCGATCCAATTCTCCTCCCCAGATTACTTAATGTTATGCGATTTTAGCGTTATCCGATCCAATCGTTATCTGGTGTTTTACTTGTATATATATATCATCTCTCCATGCATAAACATACAGATATACTTAAGACAAAATTTAGAGGGCATTTTTGTTACACAGAAGTGGCACTTGTGTTGTTGCAGTAAAAAGTGAAGTGATTTTAACAAACCAGACATAAAAGCATAAACAGACAGGTTACTGACCTCTTCAAAACCAGCTACAAATATTCATTCATTCATTTTGTTTATAGTGCATCTCACCTTCTTCTATAGAACGCAGGGCTAAATAAGCTCAGTCAGTTTGCAAGCCAAATATAAGCCCCGGATGCACAGAGCCCAGAAATGGCAATTTTAATTCATCTGCAGGGGAGAAACTAAATAGCAATTCTCCAGAAAGCTGTTTGGGTTTTGGGGCAGCCTTAGGAAACCACCCCAAAGCCCCTAATGTAAAATCCTTTTTCTCAAAGGTGGGTCTTTTGGTGCTCTTGGAGGCTGTAAAAATGCCCTGAGGATGCATATGTGCCCTGCAGCCTCCACTTTGTTCAATCCTGCATTATAGACCCCCCCAAGGCAGCTAATATTTTGACTAAAGCTCAACGTCTCCTGCTCTTGAATAGACCTAGTTATCTGCTACCTTCTGGCTGGATGACTGGTACTGCAGGCTACAGAAAGATGTTAATTAATTAAAACTTAACTTATTTTTTTTAAAAATAAATAATTCCAAGATACACACCTGCAGGTTCTCTCACAACACATGCCAAATTTCAAATGTCTAGGCTGTATTTCACATTTCCGAAGCTACTGCAGACAGACACACAGCTATATTATTTTTATAGGTTTTTAAATTTTATTTATTTATATTCACATTTATATGCCGCCCCCTCGATTGCTCGACTCTGGGCGGCTCACATAACAGGTAAACATCACAAAATCATCCAGATCATAAATACAACATTATAAAGAAAGAAAACGTCATAAAAACATTCCAAAAAAAAAACCCATTCATTTAAAAAGTCCATATGTTCAATTCAACAGTCCATACCGACAAAGCAACCATCTCCGCACAAACTGTGCCATGCCCCAGGTGGGGCCTGGAGGACGAGTGACAGCGGCCCCTGTGGGACTGTGGTGGCTTAATGATTAAGATGAGCTTGACAATCAAAAGGTTAGCAGGTAAGCAGTTCAAGACCTGAGTGAGCTCCCGTCTCTGTCCCAGCTACTGCCAACCTAGCAGTTCGAAAGCAAGAAATTGCAAGTAGATAAATAGGTACCACTTCGGTGGGAAAGTAAACAGCATTCTGTGCACTCCAGTATTTATTCATGACCACAGAAACATCTGCAGACGACAGCACTGGCTCTTTGGTTATAAACAGACATGAGCACTGAACCTTAGAGTCAGATATGACTGGCTTTCGAGGATAGGAAACCTAAAGATTGCTTGCATCAACAAGGGTTGGACCGGATGATCCTTGGTATTCCTTCCAGTTCTACTGTTCTATGATTATATGTTAAATTATAGTTAAGCACAACATTCTAGAGATCTCATGCATCCAGCTACTGAAAATAATACAATTGGCTTTTTTATTCTTGTTTGTTCTTTAATTATCTTGAATGCATACAAGGAAACAATAAAAAATATCACAAAAAATTAAAACAAATTAACAACACAGAAACAGATAAACATGTAAAAACCAACATCAGCCCATTCGCTTCTGGGTCTGAAATAGCTGGCTAGGCAAATAAAATGTTTGACTCGAAAAAGACAATATAATTGGTGCCACAAAAGCTTTCCTGGGGTTGCATCAGAGGCGTAGCTACCGCCGTATCTGCCGTATCAATTATACGGGGGCCACGGGCCACGGGGGCCCCCAACGTGCGTAAGCAAAACAAATCTTTACCCTTCCTAAGGGCCCCCAAACAAATTTTTATACGGGGCCCCGCCAAGGCACGCTACTCTTCTGGGTTGCATTCCATAAAAGGGCAAAATGACTTTCTAGTCCCTGGGCAATGAGTTCAGATAAAGTAAACATATGGGGAGAATATAAAGATGTGATTCATCATCAGATCAACAAAGGCACTGGCAAGCATAAATCTAGAGCTGGAGGTCTCAACCTTTTAAAGCCAGGGGCCTGGTTACACTCCCTCAGACAGCTCCGGGGGCCGGACGGCCATTTTGCCCTTTCTCCACTACACGGCACTTCCTAGTGTGGTGTAAGCAGTGGGGGGGGGGCATATGAAATGGTGCCATGGGCCGCATCCGGCCCACAGGATGCAGGTTGAGAATCCCTGATCTAGAGTGCGAACACAGTGGGGGTGAAATTCCTTTATCAGCCATGATTTTGGATTTAAGTAAAATTAAAAAAAAAACTATTGATTGAAATAAAAATATAGATCTTATAAAATAAATTAGTTAATGTAACAACAGTAAAGCTATATTGCAAGAACAAGTGGAAGATTACTTTAGAAGCTAATAAAGATGGGAATAAATGGCTTTTTTAAGGTCACAAGAAAGATAATATTATTCATACTGTAAATCTTATTGAGAAAGAAAAATGAAGGTAATTTCAAAGCCCAATAAATAACGCATGAGCTCACCGTCACAAATTGACTACTAACATGGAGAAAGCAATACACTCAGTAAGACTATCATCATTTGTACATTATTAAATGCAGAAGAAAAATACATGTTCTTATTATATGGTGATTATTTTAAGATTCCCTCCTCTTCCGCAGAACATTTAAATGCAGAGTATTTTTGGCCATATTCCACATACATATGCTGCAATGTCAGTTGCTTAGTTTTATGATACTAAAGCAGATTTTGAAACATATCTTGGACTGAATATGAACAGCATGTGTAATACTACACATTCTTAATTTAAAATAAGCACCATTGAAAACATGGGTGCATACATATACCTAGGAGGCCAAAGAAATGCTATGAGTGAGTCAAAACAGACAGGAAGGCTTATTTACCACAGTAAAGGTACAATTATACAACATTTTCACATATCTTTTATTCTCTTCTTAGCTAGAGATTGAGTGACAGCAACTAAATGTACCAATCAGCAAACTACAGGTGGCTGTTTAAACCAATTAGCAAGTTCCTCTTCAAAAGTTACTTAACCTTTTTCCAGTCTTTGAGCACTCAAGGCAATGACAAGATTTCATTGCAATGGAAAGTTGTAGTGTGATCAGCAGGTCATTTAGGTAACATATGTTTACCACATAATAGGTCCTTGCCAAACCAGTTTCAGACAGCCTACAAGCTTGCTTACTAACTAAAAGGTCACATACCTATAGAAGGAGCGTTCAGGACAAGCAAAGAAATACAGACATCTTAATAATTAAAGAGCATTAACTAATATTAATATTTTTTCAACAAGTTGATTGCTCAATGTATCAGGAGCGTCATTAAGCAGTTTAATTATTCAGTGAGATTAAACAGCAATGCAGTAATTTATTTAACTTCTCAGCTACCCTAGTCTATGGCACATCTAGAAAATGCTTAAAAATGGGGCAGATGCATGTTTTACACAAAAATGAAAACATTTTATCAATATAATAAAAAAGGTCGTTCAACTTCCTTTAGGGTAAAAAAGAATGTATAAAATTGAGAGAAAGACAGACGGCTCAGCAAGAAGTATTCCTCTTTATGTCTGTATAGTAATACTGCACTTATCTTTGAACACAGACCTTAATGTGAACAAGTTTATTCTTAACATTTTTGAAACTTTAGTAATTTAGTACAGTATTTGGCTTAGTAAACAAATGTATCAGTTAATAAAAACTGACACAATTCATACCCGGGGCGGGGGGGGAATCCTTTGCACCAGACAGGTTTGATTCGAGCTTCTGATTACTCCAAAATCTAATAAAACCTAGAAGCAATTTTGTATTTGTATTTTGGATTTGTAAGCCGCTCTATTCGCCAAAGAGACTAAAATAAAATAAAATAAAACATTTATTTTTGTACTTCTGAAAGTGGCAGAGAATTATACATGTTGCAAATTGTACCTTATGCAAAACCACAATAAAAAGAAAATGACCAGCCTTTACAGTATTAAGTTTCAAGAATTCAAAATACAACCATACACAAATTAAACATACAGTAATACCTCATATAACATTAGTATCGAATAACACTAAAATCGCATAACATCAAGGAATCTGGGGGGAAGAATTGCATCAGATAACATTAAGATCCTATGGGATGCTTCAGATAACAACCGCGAAAGCCTGTGTGGTTACAATGTATCTCTATGGATCCCATAGGATTTTAACATGCATCAGATAACACTAAAAATCGTATAACACCAAGACTTGTGGAACCAGGTTTTAGTGTTATATGAGGTTTTACTGTATCTAAGATACCTAGGTCATGCCGAATGGTCTCTTTTAAAGTCCCAGTAATTTCACTAATGAACCTTGCTTTAAAAGAAATTAAGTCTTGAACACCATAAACGCAGGTGAAATAGCCCAAAAACTAAAATATGAAAATGTAACTACAGCACAGACCACTGTTGGCCTTTGGTTTAGATCTGGAAGGGCCAAGTGCAGTCTATATACTACATGCAGCCCCAGGGGCAGTACCCTCCTTAAATTTCTCAGAACTCCTACAGCCCCACAAAAACTGTTTTTTGCTCATAAAATCTCCTTGGACATTCTAACAGGCACGAGGGAATTTTAATCACATTTTTACCCCCCCCCTTCCCCCAAGTTGCTTTAGCCTGAAGGTGGAGCTTTACCTAGAACCAAAGTTCTGAAAAAAGATCTCTCCAAGGGCTAGACCAGTTCAAGAGCAGCCTAAAACATGGCAAACTTGCTTCACAGGGCTACCTTAATCTGTGAGGGACTTTTACAGTTTTAAAAAAGAATTAAGTATTATTGTCAGAGGAAGTGTAGAAACAGGTGTACTTCTCTAGGGCTGGGGCCACGCATGGTGTCCACCCACAATATTACCATATGTGCTGGTCTGGTGTATAAGACACACTTCCCCCCCTTAAAAATACTGTACACTGGAAAAACGGAGTGTGTCTTGTAACATATATAGCGGCTTATACCCAGTGATGGGCAGCAGCCAGTTTGCACCAGTTTGCCGGAACCGGTAGCAGCTTTTCCCAGCGTCCCGGAGAACCGGTAGCAGGTGTTTTTTTTTTTTTTTTGGGGGGGACCACCTTGGGGGCTTACCTTTTCCCCCACTGCGCATGCACGCCTACAGTGCTTGGTGCGCCTACAGCGCTCTGCCTGCCGAGCAAAGCAGACATTTGCTGCTTGGAGTGTGGCAGCGTAGAGCGTTGGGCGGCCACACACAGCCACAGAGGAACCGGTGGCTGCTGCTGAGACCCTTGGCAGCCTCCTTGCTGTCCTCCCAAACAGGGAGGAGGAAGAGCAGCTGCTAGCCTGAAGCTCCCTACAGCCTGCTCCCTAGGATGACTCGCCTTTGGGTGTGGGGTAGGTGGGTATATTTTAATGTGTATTTATTTTTAATGTGTGTTTTTATGTGTTTTATGTTTATTTAATGTGTATTTTATGTGTTTTTATGTCTATTTAATTGATTTATTTATGTAGGTAAAATAGCCAAAAATGATCAAAATGTCCTATATCACCATCTTGAAAGCAATAACTTAAATGAAGAGGAAGCATATACCTTTATTTCTATTTTAAGGTTAAAATAATTACTTTTAAAACTAATGCTGAAGACATGAACAAATTAAGGGGGAATACAATAATTATTAACAAAACATTTCTAGGCCATGTGCCATTTCTTTTTACAATTTCAGCAAACAGCATATGTTTTCTACAATAAAAACTACTGATGGTCTTGCATTCAAGCATAATGAAGATATAAACACTGTTGGTGTCTTAAAGTACTTATCATATCTAGAGAAGGCAGATGTTTTGCACATTCCCTCCTTCTCTGTACACTCTTTGAACTGAATCAGAATTGTATAAAATAGTAGATGATATGCTTCTTAAAGCTCCCATCTTTTTCCACTGGAGATGTTCCCAA
Organism: Furcifer pardalis; assembly: GCA_030440675.1. Classification (NCBI taxonomy): domain Eukaryota; kingdom Metazoa; phylum Chordata; class Lepidosauria; order Squamata; family Chamaeleonidae; genus Furcifer; species Furcifer pardalis. The sequence goes on from CP126892.1 coordinate 201,376,903, forward strand.
TCCAAACTGCCTGTTTAGTTGCTAATTTGATACAGTGTTGAGGCTTACTTGGAAGGAATTAAACGGAGATAGAAAAACATGTCACCATACTAACCAAGAATTCATATCTGAAACAGACTGCATCTTCTCGGAAGATGGAAAATGGTTTCTTTTAATACTATCTGCTTTGTGAAGACAATATTTTCCATACTTGCCACAATATCTTTAGGCAGCTAATGATGGAGTTCTGTTTCTATACAGAATACACTGTACATAATTAAAAATATGTGCCCAAGTCACCTTAATGAGCTTCCTGTTATTATCTTCAGTGGTTTAAAAACATTAATATTGTTCATACAGTATCTCCCTAATTTTGGCAACAACATAGAATCAAATCATAATTTCAAACTACAGGTACATAGGGACATCCAATATAACACAACTACCAATATAAACTTATAGCAGTGATGGTGAACCTTTTAAAGACAGAGTGCCCAAACTGCAATCCAAAACTCACTTATTTATCGCAAAGTGCCAATACAACAACAGGGGAGGAAGGAAACACTCTCATTGGACTGCTGGGCAGAGGGGCAGGGGTGAACTTTGTGTTGGGGGGAGAGGGAAAGTGCTCCCATTGGGCTACTGGGCAGTGGGGTGGGTGAACTCTATGCTGGGGGAGGGAGGAAGCACTCCCATTGGGCTGCTGGGCAAAGGGGCAGGGCAAACTCTGTGCTGGGCTGACTGCACGGGTGCCCACAGAGCGGGCTCCAAGTGCCATTTCTGGCACACGTGCCATAGGTTCGCCACCACTGACTTACAGGAAACCCAGAAGCAAAAAAAACCCCAAACCCTTGTCTTCCTCTTTACAATACATTAATGGTTAAAAATAACACTGGGGAATAAAAAAAAATTCTTGGTGCCTAAAATTTTTCAACTGATTTTGGGCATTTTGGGGTGGCTGATTCCGAAAATGCCATCCATTTTGTTCTAGCAGCTATAGTTCATGAGTTATTGATGATGTCATTAAACATTGCTCTTATGACTACACTTGTATTTGCCTACACTTGTATTTTGAAGCCCCGCCCCAATTTTTTTCAAACAAATTTTTTTTTTGCCTCTAGGTGCATGAAGGCTCCCAGAGGAGGGAAGGGTGGTGGAAAAATCTTTTGGGGGTGGGACAATATTTGGATGGGCAAAAAAAAAAAAAAAAAAAGGTTGGTGGGCAGATTTTTTTTTGGGGGGGGGGGGGCGGTGGCAAAATTTCACTCCGCCCTGGGTGGCTTACACCCTTGCTACACCTCTGGTTATATATGCAACCAGTATGGTTAGATTGGCCTAATGTGAATAAGCCATATCTAAAAAACTAGATCTGATGGGGCATAACTGAAAGCATTTTTGGAATCAGTGACCCAAATACAGTAATACCCCGGATAACGATTGTACCGTATAGCGCTAAAACCGCATAACGTTACAAGATTTTTGGAAAAATCTTGTATCGATTTTTAGCGTTATCCGGAACAATTGTGGGGGGGAGGGGTTGGAATGGGTAGAACATCTACCCAATCCAACCCCCCCCCCGGGCCCACCTGCACGATGTTTGGAAAGGGTATGGGCCCCCATATCCTTTCCAAACATCGTGCAGGCGCGCACCTGTTAAACGCGGCTTGGGGAGCATACGGAGAAAATCTCTGTATGCTCCCCAAACCGCGTTTGACACGCGTGCGCCAACGCGCCCAATGTTTGGAAAGGGTATGGTATGGGTATGGAAAGGGTATTTCTGAGCAACAGCAAGAAGAAATTGGCTGAAATCTGTTGCTTAGCATAGGAAATTACATTAGAATAGGCCCACTGAATCAATGTGGATTTTGTGAGTCAACTCCTCCATGAATTCCACTGATTTCCAATCAGTTTGCTCCAGTTGCAACTTACTATATAAAGGTTGCAACTAGAGTAAGCTTATGTGAATCAATGGAACTTATGTAGGAGTCCCACTGATTCAACCATCCGATCTAGAGAGATTTACTACAAAATACAATAGGATTTGGGCCAATATGCCTCTCCTGGGAAGGGAGGGGATTAACATCTCAGTGCACATTCACACGTCTAATTCATGACAGTATAAACCCAGGAGCCCAAGCAATTCGTTTACTACTCCCTTTTTACTTTTCTCCCTGAATTCATAGTTGGAAATCTTAACCATTTGAAAGGAAAATCTTGTAATTTTTGGATACGATCTAAAACAGTGTTTCCCAATGCGTGGCCCAGACCACACAGGGAGACTTCAATTCCCAGAAGCTTAAGTCAGTACCTTGGCTAATCAGTGCTTTCAGGAATTGACTTAGACTTCTGGGAATTGAAGTCCAAAAACCAAAGGTTGGGAACACGTTGGTCCAAAATATAATGATGCAACACACAAGAGATTTTTTTTTATTGTTTCCATGCCAAGCAGATCCTCCCATTGGCCCCAAACATTCTAACCCTGCAACATTTTCAAAGTGCTTGGGGAGGTACAGCTGGCAAAAAGCACCACTAGAAAGGAGGCATTTTGGGTGAAAGATAAAAGACTTGCAAAGAACCGAGCTGGGTGGAACTGTGCCATCACAGCTGCTGTAATCCATTGTGGCTATGAAGAATTTAAAACAAAAAATGTTAATAAGCACAGCATGGTGGCTGGAAAATCTGCTAAATAATTAACAGTGCACATTACTGTCAGCAGGTGCTTCTACAATTAACCTCTGTCTACTTAATTGGCAGCTCTGCCAATAAAAAAACAAATCTTCCTTTAACATGTCTGTAACCCAGATAACGGACAAGCAAGAGAAAAAGATCACAAATACAATATCCAGGGCTGGCATCTTAGGGTAGAAAGAAACCCCAACTAACCATTTCCACAGCCATTCTAATTTTGTGTACAGGTATTTTTTGTTGTTCAGTCGCACAGTCGATCACGACCCTTTGCGACCCCATGGACCACTGTCCGCCAGGCACTTCTGTCCTCCACCATCCTCCTCAACTCGCTCAGCTCTGTGCCCATTGTGTCTACAATACCATCTAGCCATCTCATTTTTGGCCGCCCCCTTCTTCTTTTGCCCTCCACCCTTCCCAGCATCAAGGCTTTCTCAAGCAAATCCTCTCTTCTCATTTGATGTCCAAAGTACTTTAGCTTCATCTTTACTATTTGACCTTCTAAGGAGCAGTCAGGGTTAATTTCTTCTAAGATTGACCTATTTGTTCTCCTCGCTGACCAGGGGACTTTCAAAACTCTCCTCCAACACCACATTTCAAAGCCATCTATTTTTCTGCGCTCAGCTTTCCTAATGGTCCAGCTCACACAACCATACATTGCCACCAGAAATAGCATTGCTTTGACTATATGAATTTTTGTTTGCAATGTGATGTCTCTACTTTTCACTATGCTCCCCAGGTTTCTCATCGCTTGCCTCCCAAGAATCAGTCGCCTTTTTATTTCATGGCTGCAATCTCCATTTGCAGTGAGCTTTGATCCTAAAAAAGTAAAATCTGTCACTGCTTCTACTTCTTCCCCATCTATTTTCCAGGGACTGATAGGGCCTGTTGCCATGATCTTGGTTTTCTTGATGTTGAGTCTCAAGCCATCTTTTGCACTTTCTTCTGGAAGTCTGGTTTCTCTGTCCCATTACACTGCATCACAAAAAAAAATATATTGTCTGCTACTTGGTCTAATCCATGTGTCCTATACTAAATCAAGTGTGCTGAATCCAAATTTGAAGTCCTATTCTGCCTAGGATGTCAGGATCTAGTAGCGTAGCATGGGATTCAGCTGCCTGGGGCATAACCCAAATTTACCACCCCCTGGCAGGGGCCTAGGACGCTGGTGCCCGCTCCTGCTAGGGCTTCTGGGAATTGTAGTCCAAGAACACCCATACGCCCAAAAAGTGCTGCATGGGGTGGGCCGCCCCCTTGGGCTCCCATGCTACACTACTGTCAGGATCTTAGGTTAGCAAATCTCAAAATCTTGGTTAGGTTCTTGCATTGATCACGCAAGGTATATTTGCCACAAATGTGGCAAAAATGGTCTGGTTTATTAACACAGCTGTGCCTACTTACCTTTAGATCAAAACAGACTCACTATGGCCTAGCTGCACTATCCAATAAGATGGTTTCATGCTAGAGACAAGCCCTTGGTCCATCTTGCCTTATATACTTATTTCTGACGTCAGCTCACTGACTTGCCCAGACATACCTGGCCAATTCTGGAACATGCATGCCATCAGGGGATGTGGTTCAGTTGAAATGGCAACAGGCACAGTGGCAGCTGCAACTGTTATGATGTTCCCATGTAAAAATACATTACCCAATTACTGACCATTTGAACAGCTATAGCACGGCTTAAAATCTGTACACGATAGGCAAATTCTGAGTTCAGATTTGACATCAGCACACTCACATGTGTTATTCCCAGTAGCAAAACCGTTACTGTGTAGCGTTACGAAACCTGATCTTATATCTCACCTTCAGCTTTGATCAAAAATCAGCTTCACTGCAGTTTATAAAGCTTTATTATTAGCAGTTAAGATCAGTGGTGGGATGTCAAAAATTTTACTACCCCACCATAATGTCATCACAGTGTAGGCGGAGCTAAAATCATGACATCATGAGTGAGGCCAAAGAAAAAATAAAATAATAAAATAAAGTAAAAATAAGTACATACACACACACCCCTCAACCCACCCACCCACCCACAACACAAACCTGTAAATAAATTCAATAAATTAAATAAAAATTACATTAAAATACACCCATCCACCCACCCACCCACCCCAAACATAAATCAATCCACCCACCCACCCCAAACACAAACCCGTCACTCACCTGTTAGTATAAGTGCCTGGGCACCACCATGTTGCAAGATGGATATGGTCATCATACCGGTTATCTAGGATAATATGCCTTAATGTAAATGTAAAACAGCTGTACCTCCTTAAGGGTTCTCCAATTGGAACAGCAATTGGAACAGCACAGGTGTAGCTTATTGATGAGGTAACTCGAAGACTTTGCTTAAAAACCCCAAGCCAGGCTGCCAGGCCTACCGGCCACCAGGCCTTTTTAGGAACTTTCGTAGTATGTCAATATAGGTAAAGGTAGTAAATACACATTAAAATACATGCAGACACACCACATCCAAAGGTGAGTCACTTACCCTGGGGAGCAGGCTACAGGGAGCTTCAGGCTAGCAGCTGCTCTTCCTCCTCCCCGCTTGGGAGGACAGCAAGGAGGTTGTGCATATGCACCAAGCACTGTAGGCGTGCATGCACACCAAGTGATTGGCGCACCTACGCAGTAGGGGAACCAGTGAAAAGGTAAGCCCCGAAGGTGGTTCCCCCCAAAAGCTGCTACCGGTTCTCCGGGACACTGGGAAACGTTACTGCCAGTTCTGGCGAACTGGTGAGAACCTGTTGCATCCCATCACTGGTTTAGACTATCCAAAAAATCATTTTTTAAGATTAAAAAATGACTTACTACACAGAATAAAACATTTTCCAAACAGATATGCATTTGTGGAATTGTTTTATGCCACTGAATTTAACAACCGTTCTTAATCTTCTGCTATTTTAATGTTATTTAATCATGTTGGTTTTTTATTTGTTGCTGTAATAGTTTATCACTATATTGCTCCCTTACCATTTTTATCAGCTTACTTTGGGAAGGTGAACACTCTAAAAAAGTGTCATAAAAATATGCTCAATTAAACAAATAAAATTTGCTGTGAAGTGCTAATTAGGTTGAAAAAGCTCTGTAGGCATTGCTGATGGATTCAGAAGAGTTTTTGCTACTTTACAGAATTAATTAACAAGAGTATTAAACTTTCATCCTTCTCAGTGAATTGTCACATTGGGCCCTGAAAAATAAAGTGGACCCTTGAGAAAAACTCTGGCTTTTCTCCAGTTACATGATCAGTATGCAACTAACTAGAGAAGAAAACTTCTGTGCCTGAATGCTCAAGAGAAAAGGTGCTTGTTTTAGTAAGATTTTAACTAATTGTACATACTGAGGTACAGATCTCTATAAAACATACGTATGTGTGGGGGGTCCACAATGAGCAACTAAACACTCTTAACACTACTCATAGAAAGCTGTTCTATGTCTTGCCTCTAATTACAAGATGCAGGTTATCTCCCCCCCCCCTCCAGTATCCATAGGAGATACATTCTAAAATCTTCCACAGATGCCTGAATCCACAGAAAATAGCAAACTCTGTATTTTAGCACATACATACAGTGGAACCTCATACAACAATCACTCCATATAGCAACAAAATCACATAACAATTAGGTTTTGGGGGGAAATGGCATCCCGCATAACAATTTTCCATATGGAAAAAATTGTACAGTAATACATCGGATAACATTTGCATTGGATAACAATAAAACCGCATAATGTTAAGCAATTGGGAGGATTGCATCGCATAACATTAAATCCTATGGGATGCATCAGATAAAGTTCGCTATAATGTTCACTAAAGCCTGTGCCGGTTACAATGTATCTCTATGGAGTTTTAATGTAAGCCGATGCATCCCATAAGATTTTAACGTTATCCGATACATGCATCGGATAACATTAAAAATCAGATAACACTAAGACTTGTGGAACCAAGTTTTAGCATTAACCGAGGTTTTACTGTACAACAATTTTTCAATGGAGAAAACCACCTAGCAAAAAAAAAATCGTTGTACGATGCATCCCATAGGGAAAATTGCTATACGATGCATGCATTGTATAGCAATTGTTTTGTACAACGATGAGCCCCATGGAACAGATTAAAATCGTTGTATGAGGTACCACTGTATATTGAATCATACAAGTGGGGGTGGAAATGCCTCTGACAATCTTTATGTGTGTTCATAAAAAGGCTCCCCTGCAAACACGGTTTATTAAACACTCTTCCTTTTCAACATTACCTTGTTTATAGTGGCCTCTAGTGCCAAGTTCTAATAATGTGCCTAGGAAATACCTAAATATTAGGTATATCAGGGATTTTATTCTGAATTTTTTGTTTTGCCCATGCTTAGGTAAAACCACGGATACTGAATCTGTTGATACACTTGATAATCTGTGCACAACTGCACAATCTTTTGCCACACCACAACTATTTTGATTTTGCTCTTTCTTCTAAGAAAAAAAGGATAACACAGTAAGCCGTTAGAAAAAAAGTCAACAAAAGTCAATATGCAACAGAAGATAATATGATCACCATTAAATAAAACAGTAACAAATAAAAATATTTCAGTAATAGATACAACAGAACATGCAGATCCATAACTGACCTGATGCCCGTCTGGTGAACCGATTTATCACTGGAGCTAAAAGAAGAAGAAAGAAACAGATTTTATTAGAGATGTCTCATAAAATAAAACAAGTACAGAACACAAACTTTATGTACACAGTAAAAATTATAGATATAATTTTTAATTTACTGCAATTAGTATAACTTATGTTTAAAACACTCTGCAGAATCATAAGGGTACTATGATAGGTAGGTTTCCCTTGTTCAAAAGCCAGTCGTATCCGACTCATGGGTTCAGTGCTCATCTGTTTCAGAGCCAAAAAACCTGCGCTGTCTGCTTCTGCAGACATTTCCGTGGTCATGTGGCAGGCATGACTAGACACCAGAGCACGCTGTTGACCTTCCCACCAAAGTGGTCCCCATTTATCTACTTGCAATTTCTTGCTTTCGAACTGCTAGACTGGCAGGAGCTGGGAGAAAGATGGGAACTCATTCTGTCCTGCAGTATTCGGTAATCGAAGTGCTGACCTCCCGCCTTCCAGTCAGCGTCTTAGCCCCTTGAACCACTGGATATGATTAATATATACCATAGTACAATTATATTATCATAAAAAACATTTCTCAAAACATTGCATCATTATCAAATTCAAAGAATTATAGACTTTTAGCCAAAGGTTCTGAAGGTTAGCTCCTTCTTATACTGCCACTCTGATCTAATTTCTCTTTGCCCATCTCTCTTACAATCTCTAGTCTACACAGTTGTCTTCTGGGCCATCTCCATATTTTAAAAAATTCCTTTAATTCTATTAAGCTTACAATTTGTATGGGTATGCACTTTTAACTCAGGAGCTTACACAGCTGTTTATTTCCTAACACGGATTGAGTAATAAACCACAGAATCTCAGCCTGGGAATAGTCACATACCATGTTATAGTATATGTAATCTAGGGCTGTGACTGAGGACATAGATAGCTGAAGGAGCACTGCAGCTTTCTGTCTATCCAAATGGACCTCAGCTTTAATAACTGAGAAGAGCGAACTTTTATCTGCAAGACTGATCCAGAACCTACTAATCTGAGGCACGTTAGCACCTACTTCCCCCACAGTTAGAAATGTATTTAGAAATGTTGACAGGAAGTAGGACCCATATCGTTAATAACTTCATAAATAAAATTAGATCTAGGGAGCAATAAACCCTGGACAGTACAAAAAGAAAGCCTTCCTATCTAAAATATGATTGTTGGCTTTATGTAGCCAGGAACTCTTGACATTTACTTTGCATATACTGTACACTGTTTGAGGTCCTGTTGCTTAGCATAATAAGTCACAACTGGAGTAAGCCCAACAAATAAATGGCAATTTAGAGAGTCAAATATGTTCCCCCACATGTTCCACTAATTCAATAGGCCTATTCTAATGGCAACTTGCTGTACTACAATAAGCAACAGGATTTCAGCATCCGAACCACCAATCTACTTCCAAAAATAACTTCTTGTAAGATTTATCTTAAATGATACCATATTGATTTCACCACTGTTATCCATAGCTAATGATGGTTAATGCCCAAAGCCTTAACTCATACTCTATTACAATTAAGGATGGAAATAAATATTCACACTGTTCAGATACTCAGTACTACTAAGATGTAGAAGAGCGATGGCAATGTAGATAAATTAACTATTTCTATTGTGGTTCTCTCAATCCCATGCTTCACTTAACAGTTTAAGACTGCTGAATTTCCCCTTCTTTTTGAAAATTCCCGTTTCAAATTTCACAAATATGCATAATAAATATTTCCAATTGCTATGAGCAAATTAAAGCAAAATACTGTTATTTGCTGAATCCTTCCATTACATTCTACCGCAGTATCAAAAATCCTCTTCCTGCTTTGTCTCTTAATATCCCTTCTGCACTCTCCATTGACAAGAAACCACAAACATAGAACTGTGTGCTTTGCTAATAGTCCTTCTCTTTATGTACAGTATATCACATTTGTTTATTTTGAAATATATAGGTAAAGGTCACCCTTGCTCTAAAGCAAGTCATATGTGACTCTAGGGCCACGATGGTGAACTTTGGCACTCTAGCTGTTCTTGGACTTCAATTCCCAGAAGCCCCCATGAATCCACACGAATGGGCTTACTACGATTCATCCGTCCCACGCTGCCCTCAACGCTCCCGGAAGTGGAGTAAAATACGCCCATACGCGAGAGTGACGACGGCGGTGTGTGCCAGATGAATCACAGTAAGCCCATTTGTGTGGACAGTATACCTCTAGATGTGATTTGACTAGCGCCAATAGAGGACTAGTATCTCATGGGTTTTGGAGACTATGTCTCTTAATACAGCCTAAAATAGCATTTGTTTTTTGTTTCTTTGCAGATACATATTTTTGTTGACTCATATTCAGATTGCGGTCTACAATAATTCCAAGATCCTTCTCACTCATAGAATGATTGAGCCAAATATTCCCCTTCCTATAAATGTGTGTTTTCCCTTAAGTGTAGAACTTTGCACTTATCCCCTTTAAATGTTGTTCTGTTGTATTCAGCCCAGTGTTCAAGCCTATCAAGATATTTTTAATTATGTTCCTGCTTTCCAAAATATTAGCTATTGCACCCAATTTTGTGTTATCTGCAAATTTGATAAGTTGCTACACTCCCTCGTTAATGAAAATACTGAAGAGCACTGGACTCAGGACTGAACCTTGTGGTATCTTATTACTCACTCCCAGTTTGAGAAGAAGCCATCAGTAAGCATTCCCCGAGTATGTTTTTCCTCTTCTGTGTCTAGGCCAGACTGCCAAAATGAAGGCACCTTTTGATTGAACCACAGTATACACTTGTTGTAACCTGACATTATCAAATTTAGGTCTTACTACACTTGAGAGTAACTACTTCACTAAAAAAGTGATTACAGATTGCCCCCCATATCTGCGGGAGATATGTTCCAAGATCTTCTGTGGTTACCCAAAACTGCAGATAATCATGAACCCCATATTTAACACAAGTATCTTAGTCACAGAAGTGGAGGGTTTCAAATACTGTACCTCTGTCATTCTACATGAGGGCTACCAAAATGTCTATCACCTTTCCTTGTAAATATTTCACTGCAGATGCTTAATGGTTAAGATGCTGAACTTGATGACTGGAAGGTCGGCAGTTAGAGACCTGAGTGCTGCACAATGGAATGAGCTCCCGTCTCTGACCCAGCTACTGCCAATCCAGTAGTTTGAAAGCAAGAAATTGCAAATAGATAAATAGGTACCACTTTGGTAGGAAAACAACACTATTCCATGTCTAGTCATGGCTGCTATATGTCCATGGAAATGTCTGAAGATGCAGACAGCACTGGCTCTTTCGCTATTAACGGAGATGAGCACTGAACCCTATAGTCAGATACGACTGGCTTTCAAGCAAGGGCAACCTTTATCTTTCATATACCTGTATATATATTCTGTATTTCAGGGACTTAATTCAGAATGCATTTCTCTTCTTGCAGCACAGGGATCAAAGTCTTTATTTCTTAACTTTAATAATTTCTGCACAATCTGCATTTAGTTGTATCCACATTACTGGGGGGAAAGCCCTCCCATACATTCCATCCAATTTATAAAGAACCACAGGTAGAGTATTAGGGACAGGAATATAGGTTGTGGATAAAATCCATATACCCTATCTCACTCTTGCAGGCATTCTTGGAGCACATACATCGGGTGCCCAAATTTTTTAAGTTGTGGGCCAGTCACATGGTTCAGGGGGCTGGTCACTATGACTTGGGGGCCAGATCTGGCACCCGACACCAATTCATCCAGCCTGTGAAGCCCTCATCACTCCAGGAAATGGAAGTAAAATGCGCCCATATGAGCCGGATGAGCTTCATGGGCTGGATGAATTGGTGTCAGGAGCCAAATCCGGCCCCCAGGCTGTAGTTTAGGCACCCCGACATACATGATGATTTCTAGTAGAGGTATTAATCTTACTCATATGATCAGCTATGAATATGATCAAATATGGTCTGGGCCAAGTAAGCATATGGAGCAATACACTCATTACTCTTTAAAAGGGCTGTCTGTATGCAACAGAATTGCTTTTTTAAAAGGTAATACCGTACAGTAATACCTTGGACAACGTTTGCACCAGATAACGCTAAAACCGCATAACATTAAGCAATGGGGGGGGAGGAATTGCATCGCGTAACATTGAAATCCTATGGGATGTATCGCATAATGTTTGCTGAAGCCTGTGCCAGTTACAATGTATCTCTATGGAGTTTTAACATTATGCGATTCATCCCATAGGATTTTAACATTATGCGATGCATGTATCGCATAACATTAAAAATCGGATAACACTAAGACTCATGGAACTAAGTTTTAGCATTATCCAGGGTTCTACCACCGGTATACGTGAATTATCAGATTTGTTAACCATTAAAATGGTATCCCAAGGAACAGCCTTTTCCCATTCCTGATTTCCTTTCACTTTTATGCAGCAAAAGATCATTAAATTAAAATGACTGAAATAGCATTAGTAAAACAAAATACCTCTCAGCAAACAGATGATTTAAGCGACAATAAAAATAACAGAAATGTAAAAAAGATTAACAATCTGCCAAGATTTCTTGAGACATTTGAAGGTTTTCTTTTCCATAAGGAAACACACAGATTCAACCCAACGCATTTACTGACAGTCTGCTTGACAGCACAACTCATTGAAAATCAGAAGTGTTTTGGTCCACAGGGAGATGCTTCTTGATCTGTATGTAGTAAAGAATCACAAGCACAAAGACAGAGCTGGCAACAAGGGAGCGTGCATGGCAAACAAAGTGTCATCTACAGTCACATCTTGGCTTTTCAAACAGGTCCATTCCCAACACCATGAAAAATAAAATCTAGTACTAGCACTATACTAACAGGCAAACCTGAAATAAATTGTAGCCTTTAACATTTACCAGACTTCAAACTAGCCTGAGATATTCAGAATACAATGCAACCAGCTCAAAAAAAGTGGGAAAATAGCCTTATTCTGTCTCTCTTGCCTCTGAGCTGGCAACCATGGTTTGAAAAAAGAAAGCCTAAAGCTTGTGGTGCACATTTCACTATGGAATTCCTGCTTGCTGATTGCAATACAGTAAAACCTCATATAACACTAAAACCTGGTTCCACAAGTCTTGTGTTATATGATTTTTAGTGTTATCTGATCCTCTATGGGATCCATAGAGATACATTGTAACCACACAGGCTTTCGCGGTTGTTATCTGAAGCATCCCATAGGATCTTAATGTTATCTGATGCAATTCTTCCCCCCAGATTCCTTGATGTTATGCGATTTTCGTGTTATTCGATACTAATGTTATATGAGGTATTACTGTATTAAACTTGCAAAGAACTCCCCGCTGTACAATTAAAGAGAAAGAAAACAAGTTCTCACATTCAGAATCGTTTGCTCGCTTGCTATATCACCAATTTAGTGAAAAGCCACTACCCTGGGCAGTATAAACTGTGGATGAACCTATATGCATTCAATTCTTTAGTCATTGTGCTATAAAAATAGGTGCAGTACGCTGGATAAGCTCTAGAAACCTCTGCAATTTTGTTGAAAATGAAAAGTCTTTAAACTGTTTACTGGTGATCCTAAAAATACAGTAAAACCACGATTTCCGAATGCCCCTACTTACGAATAATTCGACTTACAAATTGATTCTGCACTGAAATCTATGCCTTGAGTTACAAACATACCCTGGTTTATGAATTAATTCTTTTTCCTCTGTGTTGCCTCCAGTGAAGCAAAAAATGCTACATAATCTGATTCTGATTCCCCAGAATGCATTGTGCACATGGAGCCATTCTGAGCCCTGTAAGTGACAGTAGCGTGTTTGGAGTGATTTCTTTGTCTAGAGTTTCAGCGCCAAAATGGCTGCCGGTTGCTGTTTCTTGCTGGATTTTTCTGAGTTTTCTGTCCATTTTCAAAGCTTCTTTAAGGTAAGGAACAGCATTTTTGCTTATGCATGCTTTCCGTTCAGTGATGCTGTTGTTTTTGGGTGGTTTGATTGATTTTCGGAGGGGGTGGGGCTTTTTCTTTATCCCTATGGGATGCCCTGAGTTACAAACAAATTCGACTTACGAACAAGGCCATGGAACTGATTTTATTCATAACTCAAGGTTTTACTGTAATACTACACCAGATAACAGACTGGATCACTCAGAACTAGTGAGCCCATGTAATCAATTTTGTTTAAACTTAGGATTTACCCGATGATTATTTTTTGTAAATAGATCAATGGGCATCATCCTACATACCAGGGATTCTCAACCTGTGGTCCGTGAGTCAGATGCAGCCAACAGCACCATTTCATGTGGCCCACCGCCTCCACCACACCATGAAGTGCCATGTGGTGGAGGAAGGGCAAAACTGTAGTCCAGCCCCTGAAGCTGTTTGAGGGAGTGTTACCCGGCCCCTAGCTTAAAAAGGTTGTGCATTCCTGCTATACACCAACAAACTTATTTTAATGTACTGTAATACAAGGCCTCCTCTTGCTTCGACTTTTTATACATTATCATTAAATGTCCTTTTGAAAATGACAAATAGAAACATTTGTCACATTGGCAAATACGTTTCATCTCCAATACCTTTCACTTTCTAGCTCATATTCCTCTGCTTCCTCTCTTACAATGCTATATAATAAGCACACTTAAGGATGTAGTAACTAGAGAACTTCTCTTACAAAATTCAATTTCCAAAGCTGTACTAAAAATGAGTTATTTTCTCTAGATCGGGAGTGGGCAATCTCTCTCTCTTTTCCCTTCCACCAACTTGATGTGCAGGACAAAGGACAGCAGAAGAATGAGTAGAGGCAGCAGGGAAAAAAATTGCCTCTCCCACAGAAGTGAACAGAAAAGGCCATGTGGAGTACAGTATCCAGTACCTGGACAGATTGTTTTTGAGGTGACAACTACCTGAGGTTGACCACCTGATTCTGAGACTTACAGTAAAAAAAAAAGCACCCTTCCTGACCTCTCTGCATGCCACAAGAGCTGCAGAATGTATAAGAGATTCAGAAATCAAGTGACAAGACCTCTTATATTCAAGTGCAAGCAGAAATGGGACAAACACGGGGGGGGGGGGATCAGATCTGCTGGGCAGCAGGCTGTGCAAACAAAGGATGCAGAAGTTCATGGTTCATTAACTAGATAGGTGAGACAATTTTAGTGTATAACAAGTCATTCTGCTTATGATTTCTGTAGTTGACTTTCAATCTGCTTGAATGATACCGAAGAATAACAATAAAGCATAAGCAGAGATGAAGCAGCAAGAATTTCTGTTTTAAGACACTTGGTAATTAGAACATAAAACGGGATTTTTCAGGCACGTGTTCCTCCACCCTTTCAGAGAGAAAGAGCTATGCTATTGTTTCGTTGCTAGGGAGACCGATTTGCGTCATCAAAAGTATCTGCACCTATGAATATGCCATGTTTTTCTTGAGGTCTATGCACCCAAGCTGCATCTAAATGAAGGGGGTCAGGAATTCAGAATTTTCTTCACCCAGTGTGTCTTCCAGGAAAGAAAATAAAAGCTTATCAAATCTAATTATGCCAAGAATTTATCTAAAAGCTATAGAATGCCTCAGAACACAGCCAGTTTGTACGTCTAAGAAGAAACCGAGAGTAAAAATGAGTATACTTGTATCTATGAAAGTCTTCACTCTTTCAGGGCATCTTCTACTCTACTGTACCACCCTAGCAGTACAGTTGTATCTCGCTTAAAGAGCATAATGCGTTCCACAGAATTGCTCTTTAAGCGAGTTTGCTCTTTAACTGAAACGCCATTGTAAGTGACCAATTGTAGGGGGGATTGCGAACCATGATTTATTTGTTAAGCAAGTTTTTGGTTGGTTTTAGTTGTTAAGCGAAGCAAACATTCAGAGAAAATTCTGCTCTTTAAGCGAGTTACTCTTTAAGCAAGGCACTCTTTATGCGAGGTTTGACTGTGATAATTCTTCTTCAAGGCTAGATGTGAAACTGCCAAAACGAAGACACCTTTTGGAGAGTTCATTCTGCAGTTCCTTTCGCATAACCTAGTGTGAGAAAGATTAGCTGGCAACACAAGGTGGCCGTTATTAGGATACACCTGGTTGTGGTTCAAGAATACCACAATCTTCAAGGCTCTTTCTGTGTACCCCAGCAGTAAGAACAATAATACGGGATCAACAATAGCAAGGTTTCTTTTTGATGTCTCTAATGCCTAATAATTTGGCAGAATGGGCTCTAATTGTTCTGATGACATTGCCTGTTCTGGCTGATTATTTTATTTTATTTTTTGTTCAGTCAGAAATACAAGCAGACCAAACATATATGGGTTGGAATGACAGAGGCAGCAAAAGAGATGTAAGTGCCCTTCGGTGCAGGATTTCCAATGCAAAATTTCTCTTGGCAGAATAGAACTGGAGGTGCCAAAGTCAATGTTCCAATCAACTTAATGAAAAAAATATTTTAAAAAGCAATTTGTTGTGGAGTTTTCACCCATTTCCTTTTAACTTGCATCACTACTGCAGTCAAACCTCGCATAAAGACCACCTTGCTTAGAGAGTAACTCACTTAAAGAGCAGAATTTTCTCTGAATGGTCACTTCGCTTAACAAATAAAACCAATCAAAAACTCATTTAACAAATAAATCGGGGTTTGCCATCCCCCCCAGCCAGAAGTCACAATTGGTCACTTACAATGGTGTGTCACTTAAAGAGCAAACTCACTTAAAGAGCAATCCCATAGAACGCATTATGCTCTTTAAGCGAGGTACAACTGTACTTGATAACTTTTCACTGATCTGCTAAATGCCTGGTCAGTAAAAGAAAATACCAGCAACTATACAGGATTTGATAAGCATGCTGACCTGGCCTGTTTTACAGAGCCCTGGTCTAATATAACTCAGGGAGTCAATTCTCCCAGCTCTGACCACTTGGGTTTTCTATGCTGCAGCAGGCCAAATTTGGGGGGGCAGAATAGTAATCTCCCTTCCTGTGTTAGCTGAGCTGGTCTCATAGGTGGTGCTGGAGTTAACTCAGCTTCTTGCAGTAGGAGACTTTCATATCCATGCTGAAGCCTGAATGGTCCTCCTTGATAACCACAGGTCTGTCTCACATAATGTCTGGCCTCACACAGCTGGGTATACTCTGGACACGTTTCTTTTCGCATTGAGAAGGATGGGGTTGATCTGGGCATGGAGTGCCTTTCTGTAGTTTTGTCATGACTAGAACACTACCTGACATAGTGCTGGAACTCATAGTCTCCAAAGGGGCATAGGGCTTATTTAAGCTGGTCTGCCTCAGGAGGTTGATGGATCAAAGTAGTTTTCTCACAGCTCTCAGGAAGTTTCCAGTTCCCTTGACAGGTGGTCCTGCTGAAGCCCTGGTCAACCACTGGAATGAGGAAATGAGCAAGGCTGTGGACATAATCACTCCTAAGCATTCTCTCCCATGGACTGGAGCCAAACCAGCCCCCTAGTTTACTAGGAAACTCATGGTGATAAAACAAATGGAACAGAAACTAGAACAGGGATTCCCAAACTACAACCTGTGGGCCAGCTCTGGCCCACAAAACCATTCCATCTGGCCCATCACCGCCTCTGCCGCACCTGGAAGTGGAAGCGGGCACATTTATGTCAGTCGTAAAATGCACCCACACATGTGAAAACATGCCCGCAGCTGTCATAAACGTGGAAATGGGCACATTTATGAAAGCCATAAATTTGCCTGCTTCCATGGGGCGTAGTCCAGCCCACTCAGCTGTCCGGGACGTGGTCATGCCCATGACATTAAAAAGGTTGGCTACACCTAGACTAGAATGACAACTGAAGGCAAATCCCAACAAACCAAGGTTAGAGCTCACTGTAAGGGGTGTTCCATGGCAGTGGCAGGAGTGGAGAAAACTGTTTGTTATCACTGTATCCACTTAAGATTCCTCCACTAAAAGCAGTTTCAAGTGATTGATAGCCTATTATGTCTTGCCCCCAAAAGAATGTGGATTGCTAAATACCCTGCTGTACAATACATGCACAAAACTTTGCAAACGAAATTGCTTTGATCTGCTCTGACTTCACGTGCTATAATTAACACAAATCCTGTAGCTGCAATTATGGCAGGCACTTGCTTGCCTTCTGTTAATGGATTTGTTCCAATATGTGCAACCCAAAGACGTAGGAAGAATCCTTGCAGTGAACCTCACCAAATATGGGCTGCCCTTCCTGGCTTACAGGATTGGGAAAATGGATAAGGAGAGCAGTGAATGCAGTGGTGCAGTGGTTAAATTGCTTGTACTGCAAACAAAACATTGTGAGTTTGATCCTGACCAGGATACATGTTGACTCAGCCTTTCATCTTTCTAAGGTCTGTAAAATGAGTGCCCAGCATGTTGGGGGCAAAATGCTAATTAACTTGTGAACTGCCCAGAGTATGCACTAAGCACTATGATATATAAGTGTGAGTGATTTCTGATTGCTTTGCTTTCTCTGACTCAAGGCATAATTCCCTCTTGCCTAAAAGAGGCAGGTGCAAGGCCTCTTTTGAAAGGGAAAAAATCCGTGGACAGTGTTTGGCTAGTCTCCAATGTTCCTTTTTTGACAGGATGCTGGAGCATGTGCTAGCCTTTCAGCTCCAAGGGTTTCTGGATGAAATGGACTATTTAGATATACAGTTGTACCTCGCTTAAAGAGCATAATGCGTTCCACAGAATTGCTCTTTGAGCGAGTTTGCCCTTTAAGTGAAACAGCATTGTAAGTGACCAATTGTGACTTCTGGCAGGGGGGGATTGCAAACCCTGATTTATTTGTTAAGCGAGTTTTTGATTGGTTTTGTTAAGCAAAGCAAACTAACAGAGAAAATTCTGCTCTTTAATCGAGTTACTCTTTAAGCGAGGTGCTCTTTATGCAAGGTTTGACTGTAGTTTAATCTGGATTCAGCCTTAGTTACAGGGCTGAGACTGATTTGGTCAATTTGGTGGACATCCCCCACTGGGAACTGTACAAGAATATGTCCCTGTTGGTTCTCCTAGATGTCTCAGGAGCCTTCACTACCATCAATTGTGATAACATTCTGGGATGAGTCAAGTCTTGAAGTGGTTCTGGTCTTTCCTGGACAGACAATAAACTTAAAAGGTTGGGCTAGCTAGGAGAATTCTGTGGTTTGTTTTGTCTCTCATGCTATTTAACATCTACATGAGACCACTGGGAGAGATTGTCTGTGGTTCTGGGTTTTGATGTTATCAGTATACTCATGACACTCTCTCTTTACACTGCTCCTGAAAACCTAAGTTCGAAGTTTGGGTCTACTCCTGGATTCACCCCTGAATTTTGATACCCAGGTTTCAGGAGCAGCCGGGGTGGATTTGTTCAGTTAAAGCTAGTATTCCAGCTGTGTCTAATACTGACTTGGCTACAGTGACACACAGTTTGGTTACATTTGCTTGGAACTGTAACATGCTTTATGAGGGGCTACCTTTGAAAATGGTTCAGAACTTCAGCTTGTTCAAAATGCAGCTGCTAGACTACTGACTACTAGTGAAGGCCAGTTATAGACAGCATTTAACTCTTTTGCTACAATTGCTGCACTGGTTGCCAGTTAATTTCTGGACCCAATTCAAAGTACTGGTTGTGACCTATAAAGCCCTAGGCTGATTTGGTCCAGGCAATCTAAAACGGGGTGCTCAAACTACAGCCTGTGGACCGGATCTGGCCCGCAGTGCCAATTAATCCAACTTGACCACTTCTGGGTGGGAGAAACCACATGACCAGCACGCTCGACCATGTGACCGGCATGCTCGAGCACATGACTGGCCAGCAGCCCAAAAAATTTGGGCACCCAGATCTAAAAGGACTGTATTTTCCCACACAATCCTCCCTGGTCTCAGAGATTGTCAGGCAAGCACATGACTTAATCTTCCTATGTAAAGTGGCCTTTGATTTGTGAATGTGCTGTCAAGAGCTACCATCCCAGCGCATTTTCAGTTACTGCTTCCCAGTCTATAGAATTCACTCCCACATAAAGTTAATATGCCCCTCCCTTCCATACAGTCCTTTCTCTGCCAGGTAAAAAATCTTCCTATGTAAATTGGCCTTTGATTTGTGAATGTGTTGTCAAGAGTGAAGTTTTTAGGGGGGAGAGCTGGGTAAAGGTCTTCTATTTTTATCAGCTGTTTTAAATGTGTGTTGTTGTTTTGTTTTACACTAGTTGTGTTTTTATTACTTTTACAAGTTTAATTATATTTTAATATTAATACTCTAATTTATTATGATTTTAAATATACTGTACACTTTTTTATCTGTTGTAAAGATAAACTGCCCTTAGCCCCTTCATTGAATGAAATGCAGGCTGTAAATAAAGTCGGTAAATTTAAAAATTATTAAATAATAACATGATAGTTGCCAGATTTCTTTTCATCAGGTAAAAACACTCTTCTCCCACTCACTTTTTTTACCTTTGTAACTGCAGCTTTATTTTGAAATGTAGCTTGCTTATTTATGTCTCATCTAATGCCCAGAATATCAAGTGAGATAAGCATTTCAAACTAGATGGTATTACGGGCATTCTGAACTTTGCAGTAATTCAAAAGCATAAACTAAACCTGCAATACCCAAATCCATTTAGCTTACAGTAAGCAATAGTGAACACAGTGGGACTGGCTTCTGAATTTTTGTTGTTCAGTCGCACAGTCGATTCCGACCCTCTGCGACCCCATGGACCACTGTCCACCAGGCACTCCTGTCCTCCACAATCCCCCTCAACTCGCTCAGCTCTGTGCCCATTGTCTCTACAATACCGTCTAGCCATCTCATCTTGGGCCGTCCCCTTCCAAGCATCAAGGCTTTCTCAAGTGAATCCTCTCTTCTCATTTGATGTCCAAAGTACTTTAGCTTCATCTTTATTATTTGACCTTCTAAGGAGCAGTCAAGGTTGATTTCTTCTAAGATTGACCTATTTGTTCTCCTCGCTGTCCAGGGGACTCTCAAAACTCTCCTCCAACACCACATCTCAAAGGCATCTATTCTTCTGTGTTCAGCTTTCCTAATGGTCCAGCTCTCACAACCATACTTTGCCTCAGGGAATACCATTGCTTTGACTATGCTAATCTTTGTTTGCAATGTGATGTCTCTACTTTTCACTATGCTCTCCAGGTTTCTCATTGCTTGCCTCCCAAGAATCAGTCGCCTTTTTATTTCATTGCTGCAATCTCCATTTGCAGTGAGCTTTGATCCTAGGAAAGTAAAATCTGTCACTGCTTCTACTTCTTCCTCATCTATTTTCCAGGGACTGATAGGGCCTGTTGCCATGATCTTGGTTTTCTTGATATTGGGTCTCAAGCCAGCTTTTTCACTTTCTTCTTTCAACCTAATCAGGAGCTTCTTTAGGTCCTCCTCACTTTCCGCCATTAGGGTGGTATCATCTGCATATCTCAAATTGTTGATGTTTCTTCCAGCAATTTTGATCCCAAATTGTGATTCCTCCATCGCTGCATTGCGCATTATGTGTTCTGTGTATAAGTTGAATAAGCAGGGTGACAAAATGCAGCCTTGTCTTACTCCTTTTCCTATTCCAAACCACTCTGTCATTCCATTTTCTGTCCTAACTGTTGCCTCTTGATACATGTACAGATTTCTCATGAGGCCTATAAGGTGTTCCGGTATTCCCATCTCTTTAATTACTTGCCCCATTTTGTTGCGGTTGACACAGTCAAAAGCCTTAGTGTAATCAATGAAATAGAAGTAGACTTGTTTCTGATATTCCTTTGTTTTTTCCATGATCCATCTTATGTTGGCGATGTGGTCTCTAGTCCCCTGCCTCTTCTGAAACCTGCCTGCACTTCTGGTAATTCTCTCTCCACATACTGTTGCAGTCTATCCTGTATTATCTTGAGCATCACCTTGCTAGCATGAGGGATGAGCGCAATTGTTCGATAATTTGAACATTCTTTGGCATTACCCTTTTTGGGGAGTGGAGCGTATACAGATCTTTTCCAATCCTGTGGCCATTGTTGTGTTTTCCAAATCTGCTGGCATATAGAATGCAATAATTTGATTCCATCATTTTGCAGGGCTTTGAAAAGTTCAACTTGGATACCATCAACACCATTGGCTTTGTTGTTTGCAGTGTTTTTTAGGGCCTTTCTGACTTCACTCTCTAGAATGTCTGGCTCATGTCCAATGTTCTCATCATTGTGATTATCAGGGGTGTTGAGGTCCTTTTTGTAGAGTTCCTCTGTGTACTCTTTCCATCTTTTCTTAATCTCTTCTGCATCTGCTAACTCCTTGCCATCTTTGTCTTTTATCATGGTCATTTTTGCTTTAAATGTTCCCTTGAGTTCCCCAATTTTTTTGAAAAGAGCTCTAGTCCTACCCCTGATATTGTTTTCCTCTATTTCTTTGCACTGTTCATTCAGGTAGGTTTCCTTATCTCTTCTTGCTTTTCTTTGAAATTCTGTATTCAAGTGACTGTATTTTTTCCTTTCTCCTTGGCATTTTGCATTCCTTCTGTCCTCTGCTATTTTAAGAGCCTCATTGGACAACCACTTCGCTTTCTTACGCTTCTTTTCTTTTGGTATGGTCCAAGCCATTAAATCTGTTCCACACCTCCACTGTGTATTCCCAAGGAATGTTGTCTAGGTCATATCTGTCTGGCCTAATTGTTTTTCCTATTTTCTTTAGTCTAAGCCTGAATTTTGTGATCAGTAGGTTGTGATCTGAGCCACAATCTGCTCCTGGTCTTGTTTTTGCTGACTGTATGGAAGTTCTCCATCATTGACTGCAGAGTATGTAATCAATCTGGTTTCGATGTTGGCCATCTGGTGATGTCCATGTGTAAAGTCTCCTCTTGTGTTGCTGGAAGAGAGTGTTTGCTATGACCAGTGCATTATCTTGGCAGAATTCTATCAGTCTTTGGCCTGCTTCATTCTGTGTTCCAAGACCAAACTTGCCTGTTATTCCATTTACTTTTTGATTTCCTACTTTGGCATTCCAGTCTCCTATGATAATGTGTACATCATTTCTTGGTGTCTGTTCTATGAGGTGTTCTAAGTTTTCATAGAACTGGTCAATTGTGGCTTCATCTGCACTAGTGGTTGGTGCGTATACTTGGATTACAGTGATATTGAACAGCTTGCCTTGTTTTCTGACTGACATCATTCTATCATTTTTGAGATTATATCCCATTACTGCATTTCTCACCCTTTTATTGACAATTATGGCTACTCCGTTTTTTCTGAGGTTTTCTTGTCCACAGTAGTAGATATGATGGTTTCCAGAGCTGAATTCACCCATCCCTGACCATTTTAACTCGCTGATTCCCAAGATGTCAATGCTTATTCTTTCCATTTCCTTTTTTACCACTTCCAGTTTTCCTTGATTCATAGATCTTACATTTCATGTCCCTATACAGTATTGTTCCTTGCAACACTGTATTTCTCCTCCCCCTTTCCTGTCCCTCCCCTTCTTCTGATCTGATGTGCTAAGCATCCTATTACATCTAAATTGCCCCATTTGTTTTGGCTTTTGTTTTGGTCCATAGGGTTCTCTTGGCAAAATTCCTGACGTTGGTTTGCCGGTTTCTACGCCAGTATCCTCTCATCATACATGTTATCACAGTTTAAAACAAAGTATTATCATGCATATTATCACAGTGTAAACAATATCAGACTAAAAATAGCTAATTAGCATTGATTATATGAAGTTATAAGTCAGTAGTTTCTAAGTATCTTTGTTATGAAGTCTGAATATCTGAATAGATATACTGTATTAGGATTGTGCTATTAATCTTCTTCAACAATTACCTTTATTGTGGACCTTGCCGCCCCTACCCCTGTGCCCACCCCAACATATTGTAATGTAATGTCTGTAAGCCGCCCTGAGTCGCCACGGTGAGTGGGCGGCAATATAAATTTGAACTAATAAATAAATAAATAATAATAAATAATAATAATTGTACATTACATGATATTCCTATCAATTCTAGTTCTTTCCTCCCAGAAGGATGACTTCAGTAATTTTTGTATTGTAGTCATTTTACATAAAACATTTTCAGCATACTCATTTATAGCTTCCTGCAGTCTCTTCTAAAAAAGAAATTTTCTAGATTCAAGTGAGATGTAATGCTTTTTAAAAAAGTAGGAAGACGAGCATTATCCTTTCCCAAACATTTTGCTTTTATACCATGTATTTCTACACTTAATTCCAAAAGAATTCTGAAATATTTTTAAGGTAACACCAGAAGAGGAATGGTCAGATACAAGTTCCAGTAACGAAGATGTCAATTCACAAACTATCACAATACTAACAGCTGAGGAAAGTTATCTGAGTACTTTAAAATCACCAAAATTAGCATAACTAAAGTACATCTTGTACTTGATTTTGCTTTGCTTCTCTGAAAACTACCAGGCCGAAAGTGCTGTAGAATAACTCTGTAAAAAGAGTTTATCACAAATTGTTCTCAGAACAAATTCTGAACTCAGACTGGGGTGCCCATGTATGGAGTATTCTGCTGGAGAACAGATAAGTGGAAGCTGTGGTAGGAGAGGAATCTCTCATCTTTTAAAAAATGCTTAACATTTTGCTCCCATATTTACTCCCATGGAGTGAAAATGAAGCAGGGGGAAGTCTGTGCTAAACCAAGAGACCACTGCTAAGACCATTCTACTATCATCCTTTTCTAGCACCTGCTAAGCCAAAACCAGCACCTCCTTCTACTGCTGAAGAAGTGTTCAAGGCAGTGGTAGCTACCTGGAGCAACCTCAGAACAAAACCACAAAAATTGGAAGTGATGTTTAGTCTAGTGTCAGGGCGACTGGGGGGATGGGATGGAGCGTCATGAAACGCACAACACTCTGATCCAGCAGAGAACACAAACTCTTCCCCGAACTCACGTTCAAGGAGCCTTTTTATTGTTACAATTACCGGTATATAAGGAAATGCTTACATAGAAAATCACTGATTGGCTATTTAGGCTCAGTACATTGGCCGTGATTGGGTCATGTTAGGGTGGGCTTCTACCTGATTGGTTAATACATTGTATGCATGCCTCATATAGCATTCATTCTTATGACTTAACTGTGTAACAAACAACTCCCATCCACGTATGCAAGCTCGTGACCTGGGACAGTAACAAACAACCCAAAAGCAGGAGACCTTTGAACTGGATCAGGGATGGGTGCTGGCTAACTTACTGGGGTACAAGGGTTAACCTGTAGGGGCACCACACCAGGAGCCTTTGGGCATCACTGTAATATGGGCTCCCCCATCAGTTTCCCACAATCTAGTCGTGGGTAGGTCTGGGGTTTGAAAGGAGGGGAGGAAATGAATTTCTTGAAATAGCTTCTTGAGTTCCAGCAAAGATGAGTTGAAAGTGTACCTTATTTTAATGTTGCCTAATAAGTAGGCAAGCATTGCAATCAACTAGCCTGATGATACAAACTTAATGCCAACCATCAGCCATCGGTTAACTAACCTGACAAACCAGAGGATTAATGGCCTTGAGTGCTAAAGTCCACAGGGAAAGGTGATGGTCCCGAAGTAGATTAAATCCCACTTGAATCCATCTTGATGAAGGGCAGCAACTTCATCAATACTGGCCTGGGGCTTTTTTTTATACAGTAATACCTCGGATAATGTTTACCTTGGATAAAGCTAAAATCGCATAACGTTAAGTAATCTGGGGAGGACAATTGGATCAAATAACGTTAAGGTCCTATGGGATGGATTGGATAACAACCGCTAAAGCCTGTGCAGTTACAATGTATCTCTATGGAGCTTTAACGTTATCCTATCCATCCCATAGGATTTTAACATGCATCGGATAACACTAAAAATCGGATAACACCAAGACTTGTGGAACCAAGTCTTAGCGTTATCCAAGGTATTACTGTACACATCATA
Source organism: Furcifer pardalis (assembly GCA_030440675.1). Taxonomy (NCBI): domain Eukaryota; kingdom Metazoa; phylum Chordata; class Lepidosauria; order Squamata; family Chamaeleonidae; genus Furcifer; species Furcifer pardalis. Next base: position 201,402,058 of record CP126892.1, read on the forward strand.
TGCACCACCAGCATATAATAACATACAAAGCTAAAATTAACACATTTAAAAACAAAATAAAATTAAAAGGGGCTAGATGACATCTGCCTAGCAAGTTTGCTGGCGTGACAGTTTCCCTTTAAAAGCCTTCAAACTCCTGTTCGTCATCTGATATTAAAAGTTGTTATCCGATCCATCCCATAGGACCTTAGCATTATTCAATGCAATTCTCCTCCCCAGATTGCTTAACGTTATGCGATTTAAGCGTTATCTGAGGTAAACGTTATCCGAGGTAAATGTTATTATTACTGTATTTTATTTAACTGAAGTGCACCCGGTGTACAAGACACCCCCCCCCACTTGGAGGCATGTTTTTCAGGGGTAAAAAGTCATCTTATACACCAGCATATACGGTAGTATAAAAGCTAAAAACAATAATACTGCGTTCCAAGTTTATGAAAAGCCATTCAGTGAACATAGACACAGTGAAAGTGACTGTAGCTAGCCAAGCTTTTTGCCTCATCTCCCAATATCCTTATTTCAATGGGGATCATACTGTCCACAGATAAACACTTCTTAATCCCACTGATCTTAATGTGAGAGTTGCTTAACTCTCCCTCTGTAATTAATGAGATTTTAGAAATACCGTTAAATCATCATTACAGAAATGGATAATGACCTAGAAACCTGCATAAGGTATTTGGAGGTTTGCATTTACACTGGAGTAATATAATTTGGATTCAAGTTGAATACTCAGAAAAAAATCAAAATGATTCTAAAAAGTATCAAACCACAAGACAGACAGAAGAATGCTTCTGTGGCATCAGAAGAATCTGAGGATTCAACCAGATGAAACATTTTTCCTCCTTGCTTTGTACCAGTTCATGATACCTGGTGCCTAAAAAATACTAATGCAAGCCAGAATTCCTATCTACACGTATCCTTAAAAGCCTACTTCTCTTCATAAAATTGCCTGAAAATATTTCAAAAAATTCAAAGAAATACTATAAAAATGTTCTTCCCTGATGCAGTTTTGGTTTGTTGTTGTTTTAGTAAATTAGCACTAAATTGGAACCATCTGATGGAATTTCTTGGCAGTGGATATCCATTGCTAATCCAGTTTGGAAATCAACTACTGTATCTTTAAAACCAACTGCTTTAGAAATATTGAGGAAGCCCTGTAGAAATTGCTTTCCCTGCCAGGTTTTGGGCGTTTTTTTTTTAAATTTTTTTTTACCGTATTTGCCGACGTATAAGACAACTGGGCATATAAGACGACCCCCCCCAACATTTCCACTAAAATATACTCGCCATATAAGACTATTCCCTCTTCCACACACCTTCCACACACCAAATAAAATGTAAAAGAACATCAGATTTGATTTCAACATGTTAATTTATATTCAAATGCTTATGACGTGCAGAAAAACTGTCACAAGGCTGTATGTTATCAAACATGTACAGTAAACATAAAACAGTGCAAGTGCAAAGTGGTACTTATTTATCTACCATATATACATGAATATAAGCCGACCCGAATATAACCCAAGGTACCTAATTTTGACCTTGAAATCCAGGAAAATAGATTGACCTGAGTATAAGCCAAGAGTGGGAAATGTAGCAACTGCTAGTGAGTTTCAGTAATTAAAATACAGTAATATTAATTATTTTATTGATTTTTTATAACTGTACTTGCACCACCCACCAGTGGTGGCGCTGCAGGTAAAGTGGGTGGGCAGGTCAATTGCACTGAGGCAGGAAGTGTTGCTCTAGCTTAGCCTCTTGCTTCCCCTGCAAGGAAGAAGCATGGCTTTTTCCTCCATCTTGGGCAGAGCAGAGACAAGGGCAGAAGGTACCAGTAAGTGAAACCCTTTCTTTTCCCCCACCAGTTTGAAAGGGAGACACAATTGTAATGTAGAGCTTTTCTTCATCTGGATAGCATGTAGGTGGGCGAGCTTCAGGAGGCCACTATGGGCAGCTATGTCTATCCCAACTGAAGTGCACCCAGAGTATAAGATGACACCCCCCCCCCACTTGGAGGCATGTTTTTCAGGGTGAAAAAGTTGTCTTATACACCAGTAAATATGGTAATCAGATTAGCATTTATTCGATCGCTTCCAGTGTAAACTCTGTCCTTGGTACAAAAGGAAACAAACAAAAACCCTATGAAATATATTTTTGAAGAACTGGAAAACCAATTTAAGCCTTGCATTGTGTAGATAGGAGGAGGAATACCAATATCCTTAGAGCACCATCTAGCTAGCATAGTACATACAAGAAAAACAACAGTATATTTGGATGAGCCTTAAGATCTTTACCCAAGATATTTCTTACATTAAAAAAACTTGAGCTTTAAAATATGCTTTGTTTCAGAACTGAACCTCTAACTGCACTACCAAATATGTTAGGGTTCACTCTACTTACAAAACCTGTGAATTCAAATTATTGCAGGATCTACCTATTTGGTATCATGGGGTAAGACTTTCCTGAAGATACTTGGACAATTAGGCATGGCAAAACAATCTTGTTACTGTTTTGAAATGAACTAAAAATATAATCTTACATATTTTGTTACAATATTTTTATATTGCCATTAAGTAAAAACTGTTATACCATTACGACTAAGCCTTGTGAAAATCCTTCAAGTCACAGAGCAAAATGTACCTGAGCTTAACTGCATTCATAGCCAACATTTAATTCACTGCCTCACATTGTTCCTGATCAGCTATCATAAACATTCATGCAATTAAAGCACAGCAATTCATGTTGAAAGCTTTCAGAATAAAATAGCTTGCTTTATAATTCCTTCATACTTAGGCTACCTAACCGTCTGTGACCAACCATCAATATTTTTCCTGTGGTAACTTCTGAAAGAACCATAATAATTACTCCCTGGGTCACAACCTTGGGAATTGAGTATGAGCCAGTTTTGATTTACCAGCAACCCAAGGCCTGGCACTTCCATGAAAGAGGGGCTAAACATGAGAGATAGACCAGTCTGCATTTATAAGGTCTCTACAGTGAGTTTCTGATACCTGAAAAATGGGGTTTAACTTTAAAAGCCCATACAGGCATGTTTTACTTCTGCTTCCAGGGGCAACAAGGGTGGCGTGGGACGGATGAATTGGTGTCAGGAGCCAGATATGGCCCACAGGCTGTAGTTTTGAGCACCCCTGGTTTAAGCAGGGAAAATGGCAGCCTATCTATCTATCTCATCCTGTTGCAAAACAGATTGCACGGCACATTTTACTTCTGCTTCCGGTGGGAGGAACCACGTGACTGGCCTGCTGAACCATGTGACTGGCCCATGGCCTGAAAAGTTTGGGCACCCCTGCTATAGATCCAATAAGCACACATCTCAAGACTGCATTTTTAGAGGGGGGGAAATATACCCATGGAAACCAGCTTTAGTCTTACTTGGACTTGGAGTACAGCTAATGAAATTGCAGGTGATTAGTCATTCCTAAATTATAGGCTATTAAATTAAGTTGGTCTACTCTGAATAGGCCTAAATTTGGACCCACCTTTATGACCTCAGTTTAACTCTATTTTTACGCAATAATTCAGGGATAGCAACTAATAGTCTGCATTAGGATGCACATCCTTTTCAAAAAAGACATCTAGCCTTCTCCATGAGACCGGTAGGAGCACTCAAATGGACAGAAATGTACATCCCATAAAGAGGGGGTTGCTGGCCAAACCACTTAGCTCAAACTTTTTTCAGAAGACCAAACTACACTTTATGTTTAGTTTGATCGCTTGTATTGCCATCAACAAATTTCTTGTACTAAACACGACATTTTGCTTACTAGTCAATTTCTAAAACATGGGATATAGACATATTGTATATGCGCCCGCTCAAGAAAGAAAACACAAAGAAAACTGTTTGTTCCTTTTTTGCAGAAGCAAAAAAAATTTTTGGCATGCTGTCGATTCAATTCTGACTTATGGTGACCCTTTCTAGGGTTTCCTATATAGAGGATACTCAGAAGTGGTTTACCGTTCCCTTCTTCTGGGAGTACTCAGGGACTGTGCAGCTTGCTCATGGCTATATAAGATGACGACAAAGATGACGATCATGATAAACCAAACAATGAGTGAGATTCCATGGGCCAGGTCTACTTCCTCAAGCCATGTTTCAATACTGTGTGCAGAAAAATTATAAATGAGAGTGGCAAACATGACAGGTGCTGTGAGTTAGAAAAAATGCACCTTTCATTGGATGTGTGGTTTTCAAACTATGCCACAAGTAGCTTTTGTATGGATAACATGTTCTGCTGTTGTGTTTATGTATGCCATAATTGCACTTCTGATACAAATTTAGAAGTCTGAATATTTGTCTCTACCTGAGTTTATCTTGCATATATACACTAAAAAGAAAAAAGTAACTGCACAGTCGTAATAAAATGTAATTTCAGGGGACCACTTCCGAAACTAAAGATGTAGTTTCTTTCAAAGTCCACACAATGTAAATTCTGGAAAACCTAGCTTCAGTTTCTTTGCCTCTCATGAACACAATCTGCATGTGATACTGAAAGTTACTATATTTATCTTAATAAGATGAAAGAGGAAATGTGGCATGAAGGTGCAGAGGTAAGAGCTCAGTATAACCTATTCTCATCCATATCCACGTGTTTGAGGAATGGGTGGATAGAACTGACTCTGGGGGATTACCCAAATACAGTATAAAGAATAAAGATGCATAAGAAATTTAAGAATAGCATATTTAGAGAATAAAGCATAGAATTACCCAATAAGAAAGCGGCAGGCATTTAAATACTCTGAAGGTTAGTAAGATCTAGTTTTGGGAAGTTTCAGTTTATATACCGGTAAACAAAAATATTATAAAAGAGGATAATTATAAACTATTGTTAAAATCAGGCACTTATTTGAAAAAAGTAGGAATAGTCAAAACAAGGTTTCTGTATAGAACCTTGGATACAATGGAGGCTGAATTAACATCTTATAGTCATATGTAACTACAGTAAAACCTCATATAACACTAAAACCTGGTTCCACAAGTCTTGGTGTTATATGATTTTTAGTGTTATCTGATGCATGTTAAAATCCTATGGGATCCATAGAGATACATTGTAACCACACAGGCTTTAGCGGTTGTTATCTGAAGCATCCCATAGGATCTTAATGTTATCTGATGCAATTCTTCCCCCCAGATTCCTTAATGTTATGCGATTTTAGTGTTATTCGATATGAATGTTATATGAGGTATTACTGTACAGTATTTGTATACATTCATTAAGACTCCATAAAACAAACCTGTGCTCTATGCACAAATATTAGCACTCTGTAATACACACCACCCACAAATCTAGAAGCTTTACAACACAATCCTGTACAGTACTAAGAAAAAAAATTAACTGAAACATATTCCTAGAGGCGTACAAATTACAACTGTTACACAAATCCAACAGACATCCAGTTTCCATAATACATTTTTTAAAGAAAATGAGGTTTTTAAAACAGTTTCATCTGCATTCCTGATGTCCTAAACAATTAACTTCTTCAATGTTTTTTTTTTAAAAAAATTGGTAATGTTATCATCTACAGAAAAGCAAATGAATTAAACAAATTATAATAAAATGTTATTTTAAAAACCGGTTTGAAACACAAAGAGATGGTTTACAATGGCGGTTCTCTAAAATCAGGTCACTTTAAATATTAATTCAGTGCCACCCACTTGGTCCCTCATGCCCGTTGAGAAAAAGAAATTAACATAAATAAGGTAAAATCCACCATCACAAATACAACATGACAGGGCTTCACTTACCAACAGTTAAATCAAGTGACTTCTTAAGGTTACTACAAGACTCAAATTTGATTGCCATAGTGGTCAGGATCATAGAATTCTAATCCACTGCCATTCTTTGGCTTTCTCCTTCTCCCTCTCATCATCCTCTCTCAGCTTCCAAGCACACCTCTACTTCCAGGGCTGTGCTTTGGCCGTTCCCTCCCCTCCCCCTTACCTTCACAGATGATATAACTCACTTCAGGGGAGCTCAAGGATGTTGTGCACAGCCCTGCTAATCAAGACCTTGGAGAAACAATATCCCAGACAGTGGCCTTGCCTTACTAGACAAATAAAGTTTTGAGCTTTCTGACATTTGTTTAGTTCTACATGTTTCAAAGGCACAATTTAAATCAGGCATGTCATTAACCTCCCTGGATGCAGACAACATGAACTTCCCATAGAACACATCCTGTTTTGTTTCCTTCTCCAAAAGCCATTAGAGTGCTCTTTAATGTTAGGTGAGAAGCAAACATCTGGCCAGAATCCTGTTGATACTGAGCAGAAAAAACCACCTACAACATAAGCTCCATATGCTACCTTGGCGGATGTCCCTTTTGAACTCAACATAGCTCAGGTTGAGCAAGTGGATGCACATCTAGTTGTGTGCTTGTAGAACAAGTTAGATATAAAATCTGCTTGCTGGTTGCTATTATCTTCTTCTTCCTCTTCTTTCTTTTTCTGCCTCTAGGCCAATGTGAAACTGCCAAAATGAAACCACCTTTCGGTGAAGTCATTCCGCAGTTCCTTACGCCTGACCTAGTGTGAGAAAGATTAGCCAGCACAACTGATTGTGGTTCAAAAATACCACAATCGTCGAGGGGGCTTTTTCTGTGTATCCCAGTTGCTCTTATGAAAATTTTGTTTCACAATAGGATTTTGGTTTCTGATACCAGCCACTACAATGCATCCCTCCAAAACAGATGTTTTGTCTCACACCACTTTGATGGATGCTACCTCTCAAAACCTCAAAGGCTTTCAGTTTGGTATTCTTTAAGGCATAAGAATAGGGGGCACACATTCCATTTGTGTGATAATTAGAGGTATGTTGTGGGAAAGGGTTTACTACCGTAAACTGAAAAGGATCCCTGTTTAACAAGTTGATTGTATAATGCAGAAATACAGAAACTATATACAATAGCACCCCGCATAATGAAAAAACTCCATTCCATGGAGCTCTTTGCTATGCGGCTTTTTTTATTATGCAGGGGGGAAATGTTCGTTAACTGGGGTTACCATTAAGCAGGTATACCCCAGTTACAAAAAAAACTATAACGGGGAAAAAATTTCGTTATGTGGGGTATTGCCTTTACATAATGAAGGCTTCGTTATGCGAATTGTTCGCTATGCGATCCATTCGTTATGTGAGGTACCACTGTATATCTAATTTTACATCCTGACTAAATATAAAGTGTTTTCAATTGGGGGATTGGAAAATTAGATGCACAGGAAGAGACTTTCTGAAGAATTAAACTCTTATAAATATACCTATAACGGAATTAAGTTCCTCTCAAGTTAATTGGACTTACTTCTGATTATACATGAACAATGCTGCACTGTTAATGTGGTTTATATATTACATACAAACATATACTTCAACATATATCAGATGCTTGAAAAGAATAATTAAAATATAGACTTTCATTAGGACTATGTGTTTTTTAATTTGTATTTATTCTAGTCACCCAATTTGACATGTGTCATTTTCTCACTTTAGTAAAGGTAAAGGTCACCCTTGCTCAAAAGCCAGTCGTTAATTGCTATTAAAAATAAAAACACAACAAAATTACAGAAAAACATCAAAATGGAAAATTTTGCACACCACATCACTAGTTCTTGCAACTGTATCTTTTAAGAGTGGTTCTATAGTCGTTTCATAAAATGAAAAGTAATACAGTACTCTGATCTGGACTGCAATGTTTCAAATTAAAAGGCAGTGTCCCATTATTCTGAGTACTATTCCAATCAAGTAAAAGCTTTCTTCATATATTAAGCCAGCATCTCAGGAAGAAAATGTTGGGATAGCTCTCTCTGAAAAATTTGTTTCACATAGTATGAATCAGTCCAGTCCAAAATCCTACCATCTTGTTCTAACATATGCAGATTGGATCTTAACTCCAATCTCAGCGAGTTGCAGATTGAGGAGTAGAATCTCGAGTTGGTGGAGGAGATAATATCTCTGCTGGCAGCAGGTAACAAATGCCCTTTGAATACAATACCATTTTTAAGAGAAACACTTAATCAAGGAAAAAGTTTCCAACTCAGCCTGCTATCTACTGTACTATTTCTTCATTTACAAGAAATGGTGCTGTTTTCTTAAAGAATGGAAACCTCCAGTATCAAGTGGTCTAGTCCCCTTTACCACATTTTCCTGTGTGGATAACCGTGAATACATTAGTTATCTCTGTTTCAGTCCAGAATATACAATGACTCATGAGAAGCTACAGAAAATCCAATTAACCCATTTCTTCACTCATTAATTTATATCAGATTGTTAAGATTCATTATCTTGCTGCTAACACACAATTTATTGCTGTGTTATGTATTTTTAGGTACCGTATATACTCGAGTATAACCTGACCCGAATATAAGCAGAGGTACCTAGTTTTGACCTGAAAACCTAGGAAAATAGATTGACCCGAGTATAAACCAAGGATGGGAAATGCAGCAGCTGCTAGTGAGTTTCAATAATCAAAATACATGAAAATATGGTGAAATTAATTAAATTTCTGGCACGTCTCAATCTGCCATGGTCTTGGGACCCTTGTGGTCACTGCCCCGAGTATAAGCTGTTTCCCCTTTCGGGGGCTCATTTTTGGGACTGAAAAACTAGGCTTATACTCAAGTATATACAGTATATAATGAAATATGTTCCACACTGTCACTTGAAATATAAAACAAGAATGCAATAAATGTGTACATTAATCACAAAGTCTGGATTGTCCTCAGGTTCCTGTTGGACACAAGAGAGCAAATCTCAGACTGTCACAATGCAATTTTTCACCATGAAACAGCCACACTACTGTTCCAGAACATGGGAACCACATGGTTCCTATAACTACAACTGAATAGGGAATTTTGGTTGTAGATTAATGTCACCAAACAAAACATTGCTGGATAAATAACAACACTGGCATAGGTCAAATGTGTATGCATTATTCTACAAACAATTTAAGCCTCTGCAATTCTTGGTCAGATACCTTCCTGCCCCCAACAATTTATTCTTTAAAGTTTTTTTATCAGCATGCTGTGTACCTTTGCATGCTCACTTTCCTTTTAAAGCTCAAGCTTCCTTTTAGGACACATCAAACTTTTGCAAAATTATTGAATAATTTGTTATATGTGAGTACTTGTACATTCAGTTTCTGTCATACAAAAATTTATGAACAGTTACACAAAAAAATGGGGTATCTAAGAAAATGTTCGTCTAAATATACCGAGCAACATTCTGAATAGATTTTTCCTAGATTTCCCATTTCTCTATATTTCTACAATCTCAAAATTGAAGGAAACTAAGGCTATATATACAGAGGGATGCTGAGTTCTCACTTCTGTACAAAACATCTCCACCGAATTCTGAAATCTTACTTGTCTCCCAAATAGTAAGCTATATTTGTGAAGGCCCTTCTCCATCTCCAAACTGAGTAAAATATGAAGTCAGCATTTGAGAAACAAAACCCAACAGCGGAGGTTGGGATTGCTCCTTCCAATATTATCTGCCCCCAGATGTTTGGAAAGGGGACAAAAAGGAGAAAACTCAACCACCCCACAACTTCTTTCCTTTGCTGCTTTGCTAAGGATGATCATCTAATGCTCCCTTCCTTCCTGAGGGAACAGGGACAAGAAAACAAGTTCTTTGGCCATTCCAAACATGCATGGTTGGATGAAATGAAGAAAAAACTGAAATGTTGGGCTATTTTCTAGATTCCAAGAACTGTCTGCTCAGGCCAATATGAGAGGAACAAAGTCAACTCTTCCAGTTTCCAGGATACCTCTAATCATCACAATACGGTTACTAGGGCAGTAGCAGTAATGGTCAACATCATGACCTGCATTGTCCGAAGCAGTCATAGCAGCAATTTCACCGAACTCCTTACAGTTGTACCACATGTTTATCAAGGCACAGTGCTAACAGTTTCATTCATAAGGATTAAAACAAAACATTTGTGAATGGAAGCCAGGTTTTCCTACACAACCCACAAGGCAGCCCATGTGCTTGTGCTTATGGCTTCTTCAGCCTGTTTCTGCCCTTTCAATGAGCAGACATCAGTAAGACGAAGTCTGTCACTGCACAGCTATAAGCACCATTATCTGCTTTAATATGTACAGATCAAGCTGCTTTCTCCAGACATAGAATGCAAGGGCTTAGGAGGACAAAGGGACACAAGCAGATTCAAGACTCAGAATGAGAAACATTTACTCCACTGGTAGTATGTATTCTTAATGACAACTGACCACCTTCACAGGAGGGTTTGATCATCAGTTGTGAGTTCGATCCTGAGGGTGGGGACAGGTTGACCCAGCCGCCCAATCTTCCAAGGTCGTAAAATGAGTACCCAGCATGTTCGGGGCAAAAATGCTAATTACCTTGTGAACCACCCAGAGAGTGCACTAATCACTACAGGTTCGTGTATATAAAAGCAAAGCAATTACATTTATATACCACCTGACAGTGCTTAGTGCACTCTCTGGGCGGTTGACAAGTTAATTAGCATGTTCCCTTCCAACATGCTCGGTACTCCTCAGACGGGTGGAAGGTTGAGTCAACCTTGATCCCCGGCAGGATCATGACTTTCGGCTGCAGTATCCTCAAGGTCTTCAAATTAAGACACACTGGGTAGTTCAAGGCAACATCTAGGGCTTCTGTGACTTGAAAGGAAAGCTTTTCTTGACAGGGGAGGATCCCTGCCAGGAAAAGGTTCAGACCAGGGTTGCCCAAACTTTTCGGGCCACGGGCTGGTCATGTAGTTTGGGGGGTGCCGGTCACTATGGCCCACGGGCCGGATCCTGCACTCGATGCCAATTCATCCAGCCAGCGAAGCTCTCGTCGCTCCCAGAAGCCGAAGTAAAACGCCCCCGTAGGTGGCCCCGATGGATTGGCTTCAGGTGCAGGATCCTGCCCGTGGGCTGTAGTTTGAGCATCCTTCTTCTTCATTGCTTTCTTTTTTGGAGCCCCACAAGGGGGGAGGCGATGGCCACTCATCCGAAGGAGGGAGAAGGGTTGGCCTGTCTTCTACTCACCTGGCCCTGCCTCCCCCACCCTACCCCACCCCCAGGCTGGATCCTGACCCAGGTAAGGGTTTCCCATACCGGGGAATTCTTCCGGCTCGCCGTCCTCCTCGCCCTCAGAGTCGGTCTGCATGGGCTCCTCGGCGAAGTTGACCCCTCGGCTCTCGGAGAGGGCCCGGCCGAGCTGCAGGCGGCGGGGCGAGGCGGCCTTGAACCGGCCCCCGCCGCCACGGCTCCCTTCCTCCCCTTGCCCATCGCCGCCGCCGCCGCCCTGCTCGCCTCCCTTTCCCGCGTCAAAGGCCTCCGCCTTGAGGCGCCCGAAGTACTGGAGGGCGAACTCCAGCAGGTCCCCCGGCTGGCTCCGCAGCACCTCCACGGTGAAGCCTTGCAGCAGCTCCGTCAGCCCCTCCGGGACCGAGATGCTCATGCCGGGGGGTGCGGGGGGGCAAGAGACGAGGGGGAGGGGGAGGAGAGAGCCCAGCGGGGTCCCGAGCTTCCCGCTGGCTTCCCCCCCGCCGCGGGTTGTCCAGGTTTGTCAAGGAAGGCGGCGGGCAGCTGCAACGGCGGCGACTATCCCCACCCCCCGCCCCACCCCCGGGGTGTCCCCCCGCTCCGCGCTGCACCACCACCACCAGCAGCCGAGGCGAAGGCAGAGACGCCAGTCCCGCGGCCGCCTGCAGCCTCCTTTTCCCGCCCCCCAGCGCGGAGGGGAAACCTCGCGCGCATGTGACCCGCTTGAAACCATGGCAACCTTCCGCCGCGGCTGCAACGTTTGCAGTTTATATGCAGCCACCCAGGCGAGGAGGGGAGGCGAGGAGGGCCTCTCTGAGGGAAACGGGCGGGAAAAAAAGGAGCCCTCGCCCGGGCACGCCAACCACTCGCAGGGCTCGAAGATGAAGCCCCGACTGCAGCAGCAGCAACGGACCAAGCACACTTCTATACCGCCCCATTTAGTGCAGGAGTGCCCAGACTACGGGCTGGATCCGGCCCCGAGGCCAATTCATCCAGCCCTCAAAGCCCTCGTTACTCCAGGAAGCAGAAGTAAAATACACCCGTACGGGCACGTCTTACTTCCGCTTCCGGGAGCAATGAGGGCTTCGGGAGCCGGATCTAGGCCATAGTGACCAGCCCCCTCAACTATGTGACCAGCACCCCTGCGTTAGTGCACTCTGGGCGGTTAACAAGTGAATTAGCATTTCAACATGCTGAGTATTCATTATACTGACCTTGGAAAGCTGAGTCAACCTTGAGCCCTGGGCAGGATTTATTATTTATTTATTATTTCGATTTATATGCCGCCCTACTTGGTGAAAACCAACTCAGGGTGGCTTCAACATAAAATCGAATACAATATAACAGATCAACAATACAAAATCACAGCATCCCAAAATACAGTGCAACAACATAAATATAAACACAATATAATCAAAATACAGTCCATAAACAATATACAATACCGAATGGACAATAAACAATATATTCACAATACAATTCATATCTAATACAAAGAAAATAACCATATAGTAATCGATTCAGTAATGTATAATACAAAACAGCATCCCGCTGCCCATACACATCCCCCCCAACACACTTGCCATCCAGTCCCGGTACGGCTGCAGCGAACACCCACCCCCTATCCCCAGGTAGTCTGGGCGCTGGCAGGGCAAAGTCACCTTTGGGTTGCTGTGCAGTGGTTTAACCACTGCACTACCAGGCCACATGTACCCTAAGTCGATAGGTATCTCTCCATCTGTGCCTATTTTGTTGTTATGTGCTGCCACATCCAGCTTTTGTGGATCAAGTCCACTGGCTCTTGGTCTATAAACAGAGATGAGCACTGAACCCTACAGTTGGTAATGACTGGCTTTCGAGTAAGGGCAACCATTACCTAATAACAGAGGATCCCTGATTGGGATTCAAATTTGACGTCAGGTTTTGTCCCTGCAAGTGGTTCAAGGTCTCCCTTGCTCAAAAGCCAGTCGTATCTGACTCTAGGGTACAGTGCTCATCTCCATTTATTGCCAAGGAGCCAGTCCTGTCTGTGTCTGCAGACGTTTCCATGGCCATGTGGCAGGCATGACTAGATCACCCACCCAGTCACATGGCCATCCCCAGCAAGTCACATGCCCACAGAGCTAGCCCTGCCCGCAGTGTGGTAGTAAAAAAAAAAATTATGCCCATCACTGCCGCAAACACTAGGTTGTGGTGACCTATACAGGTAAATAGTCAGACAGATGGATGGATGATCTAGTTAGATCTGTTGACACTAGGCAGGATATTGGGAAGCAGCTGTCTCCCTCAAAGCTTTCTCAAACAATAGGCTGCAACTGAAGACCTAGGAGCAGGGTAACATATTTTTCCAATAATGGTCAGTTTACAACCCTTCTCATCTCTTCATAATGCCTCAGAAACTACTTGGCTCCTACCTTGTGAACAGCCCAGAGAGTGCATGAGGCGCTCTGCGGTGGTATATGTGTAATTGCTACTGCTGCTGTTAAAGGGAAGGCCGTCACTTCCGAGCGGATAGCTAAGAAGAAGGAGGGAAGCCTTTGCTCCCACAGGAGACGATTGTCAGGCAAAGGATGCCACGGGTTGTGGGGCAGCCATGCAAGGTGCCCACAGGGCAAGGAGCAGCTCTGTGAGACATAAAATCATTGTTATGAAACGCACACACCCCGCTGCACCCACTCTCCTACATTCCCTCCCTCTTTCCTTGACAAAGGCTGAAGCTCCTAAATACAAGGAGCTGCTCAGCATTTTTCTGTAGGGTGGATATTTGGTATGAATAGACCATTCTGGTCAAGGAGGCTGAATTGGTATGGCAGTAGATCCTAGCCAGAGACTGGGGCCATAATTATTATTATTATTTTTGGGGGGGACCCCTTGGGGAGGGATGGCCTGTCCTAGGGCTCAGCCAATTCTTCCAAAGTCCGTACAGAAACTGGAACAGTGTGCATCCTTCTTCACCCCTAAAGCTGACAGAGCTAAACTGCTGAAGCAAATAGTGGACTCTGTATTCAGAGCCCTTTGTGATTATTATTCTAGATGGACCTTCATGATTATTATTCTAGGCAAGCACCAAAATATAATTTTATACATAATAATACAGTATACAACAGGACCCATGGGGTACACAGAAAGAGCCTCCTCGGAGATTGTGGTATTCTTGAACCACAATTGGGCGTACCCTGGGTAACAGCAACCTTGTTGTGCCTACTAATCTTTCTCACACTAGGTCAGGCGGAAGGAAGGAATTCACCAAGAGGTGGCGTCATTTTGGCAGGTTAAAGTCTGATCTAGAGTCTAGACACGAAAGCAGCAGCAGCAGCAGGAGTCATTTGATGAACTGTATTTGAGGAGAGCGCAGGTTTGAGAGAGATTGCATAAGACTCCTAAGTAGCTTTCAAAGACAGATGATGCGCACACTGAAGCCTCAACATTGAGATAAACATGCTTTTAGGCCCCCACAAGTACTCAATAATTGACCAGAACAGATGGAGACACAGAAGACACAAAAGATACTCAATTCTTGGGGTGCTATTAGGACCAACGCTTTCTCAGATGCTGTGCATACACTCCCAGTTCAATAGGGTTTCAGTACTTCCAATGAAATTAGATTTCAACTTTACCTTGTTGAAACCACTCTGCTTCCATCCTAGACAAAAATAATAATAATTTTCTGTTGTATATACTGAGCTGGATAGGTTTAGGCATCTGGCTGCACTGGGAGTTTGATTCCCCACCGTGCCTTTCAGGAAACGAGCTAGTCTGAGTAGCCATAGGCAAGCTGCCAAGTCCCAGGGTACCTACAGAAGAAGGGAATGGTAAACCATGTCTCGGAACTCTCTATGTAGAAAACTTGGAAAGAGTCGCCTTAAGTCAGAATTGACTTGACAACACACAATTGCAGTACTGTATTATTATTTATATACATCCCGATGGTCAAATAGGTTCTCCCTCTTGAGATCTGACCCCCATAATACCCTCAAGTGGCCACGTCTATATCTCTCCGTCCGAAGAATTTGACACCAGCTCGAATTGACTACCATTGATGGCCCTCCACAAAATGCATCTCCCAATGAATTATTAGGAATTGAATTCGGACTTTTATCCCGAAGATTTCCCCAACCCTTGACCGTTCCCTCGCTTTGGGGGTTGTGTGTCTGTGATCCGCCCTGAGTCGCCTGTGCGAGTAGGGCGGAATATAAATTTGATTAAATAAATAAATTCAGATAGCGTCTTTTTAAAAAAATTTGTTTTAAGATAACACAAGGTACATCAATATGTCAACCAAATCACTTTGTCAACTTCTAGAGAAGTAGCTGTGCTATTTGGTTGCATGATTTAAAATGGCTTGAAAGATCTTTGAGCATAACATTTCTTGCATTTGAATCCATTTAATCAGATGCATAAGGTCTTATCATCTGCTAGCATAGTCTGTGTGAAAGAGGCATATTTTCCCCCAGATATAAATTCTATCAAGACCATCCTTGCCAATTGTTTCAACCAGTTCATCTGCAAAAAGCTCATTTGTATATAATGATGGGAGATATACTATCTTGGTGTAAATATTTTCTGGCATGCACTCATCACATTTCTTTTTTAAAAAATATTTTTATTGACTTTTATTAAATCATAACACCATCGTGGTAGACAAATAAAACAAACAATAAACATACCATATTATTCCATTCTATTACATTAGGCTTCACTTAATTATACTGGTTGCCAGTATGCCTCCAGGTGCAATTCAAGGTGCTGGTTATCACCTTTAAAGCCCTACATGGTAGTGGACCAGGATACTTAAGAGACCGCCTCACCCCAAGAACATCTGTCTGTCCCACCAGAGTGGACCGGAGAGGCTCTCTAATTGTTCCATCTGCCAGAGAGGTGCATCTCTCTGGCACTAGAAGGAGACTCTTCTCTGTCTGCTCCAGCCCTATGGAACTTCCTGCCAACCAAGCTACATCTCCAGATGGAGTTGCTGTCGTTTAGGAAGATCTTAAAAACATGGCTGGCGGGACAAGTATGGGGTCCTGACGGTACAATGACCCCGGCTTGCTGGATAGTTTGAGCTCCATCTCTCCCTTAGTTTTTTAGTCTTTTAATCTTTAAGAGTTAGCTTTTAATTTTTGATTGTTTACTGTATCTTTTAAATTTTTAATAATTGTAAATTTGAAGTTCTGGGTAATGTCTTTGGTTTTTATGATGTTGTAAACCACCCTGGGTTGCCCCAGTGAGGAGGGCGGTATACAAATTCAAATAAATGGTTATAATAAAATTCAATTTTTCAGTTTCAAAATAATCTTAGTTTTATAACATATTCTATGTAATTACCCAATGTTGTATCACTTTTTCTTATACTATTACTAAAATAATCACCTTTATGCTATTTACAATGTCCAGAATTCACCACTTATTTATTAGATTATCTTATCTTTCCCAAAAACTCAATGTGTCAGGTACTGGTTTGCCACCTTTATTATTCTTCAGCGTGTATTCCACAAAAGATTTTCCAAATGCCCCACATTTCATCAAGGGCATATGACTTTCTTTTTTCATCCAAGCACTTCGAGCTGGCATGCCCATGTGGACTGTTTTTAGTGCTGACATACAACGGAATAGACATGCTAAGGAAATTGTTCCGGTGATGCAATATGAATTCTTCCTAGGATCAGCTTTCAAAATTAGAAGGAAGCTTTTTGTGTTGAGAGATCAAGGCCAACTTCTCACATGTCTTGCACCAGCTGCGTCCACAGGTTCTCTATGTGTTCTCTCTTAATAACATCACGTGGTTGAAATGTCGACATCTATCTCCGAATACATAACAATGCAAACTAAGAAGCATGTGCAAACATACATTGGACAAGAGTGCAAAAATGAATCAACTCAGGGATATTCCAAACAATTCCAGGATAACTACAGGTACAGCAAGGAGCTGCTTTTCACCCTAGGGCAGAACACAACTACAATGGATCCTTCACATCCTATTCAACTTTCATAGGATGGGGAAGATGTCCCGCAGTTTGAAATGAAGAAAGGCCAATTGATAGCAGTACCGAAGGCTAAACTGATGACATTAAAGAGTGTGAGAGATAAACTCCCCAGCAAGATTCAAGATTTCTAAACCGCCCAGGTGCTAGAGTGCTTATATTGAACCACATGGCATATATGTCTTTGCAGGCACTCCACCAGCTGTTTTTCAGAAATGTCAAAAGAAACTTTACTTAAATATTATTGCAATACTAGGATTGAGAGTATGATTATGGAAGTACAGTATGACTGTTGTATGGATTTTGAGCGCGCAGGCCACAAAGGACATTATGCATTCTCCCAGGACACAGTAATTTGTATTTTCCAATCTTTCACAGGAATGTCTTATGGACATCTAAAAACATACAGAAAGCATCACAGACCCACAGATGGTGTGAGTCATAATGTCTCTTATAGGGTACAGGATGTATTAGTCGTAATTTCCGTTGCCTTTATTCAGGTAAAGAGTACCTAACAGGATTCTAGGCCCCATGATATTCACTATATATTTATAGATATGGATCTTCCATTCAACTGACCATGAATGTTTATCATGCAGTACTTAGTGGATAGTGGTAAATATGATCTTTTAAAGTCTGAATCAATCCTTGTTATATTACCAAGAATCTACCTAGAGTCTAAAATACATAAGATGTCCCAGACTTGAACAAATGTTACACTTAAATATTTTTGCAACACAAAAAACATGTTCCATTGAATGCCAACATTTAGTAATTTATTCAGTGTGATTTATTTCTAGTCTTGCTTTGTTTTGGCAGGTGGATTTTGGCACTTTCAAACTTCCCACAGACATTCATATCTCTGGTCACAGTGCCCCGTCAGAAGCTTTCTATTATTCCAGTAGGACAGAAAAAGCTTCAGAAGAGAAGGTTAATTCCTGTTGCAAAGGAAGATAAAAGGCGCTTCCACATTAGTTTTCTATTGTGCAGTGACCATTTCTCCTTAATGAGATTTTACAAGAAGTTCATATGGCATCTTGTGTTTTCCACTTCTTCTGTTTTTTCTCCCTACTCCTGCAAAAATCTATTAGGAGGAAAAGTCATAAGAGTTCATTTTTGACAGGCAGCACTAGAAGCTGCCTGGATGCACCAAGAGAGGGATAAAAAACATCCAAAAGTGCCACTTGCTGTCATCTAGCATTGTGTTCTGGCTTGGTTGCTACCACATTAGTACTTGTCATGTACAAAGACCACTATATCCTTCTCATACCTTCTGCCATCCCAGCTGTCACTTATCCTATATTTCTAAATCTCATTTTTCCTGCCTGAATGCAGAACTGTTTATTTTTCCAAGATGAAATATATTTTGCTTGTCTTGAAAATGTAATGAGCATCCCACTCTATGCCCTCATCGAAATCATATCCTGTACCACTTCAGTTGTCAATTCTTTCCAACGTGATGAAGAATCTTTGGGGAACACACTTTGGATGGAGCCCAAAACCCTCAAAGAGACAAGCCATCAATATAACTCGTGGCACCCAATTCTGTACATTAAGTATGTATTATATGAGGCACTTTATTTTGCTTGATGGCAATCCATTTCACCAAGCTGGTCTGCTTGCAGAATGAGTGCAAAACACAACTCAGAATGTTAATTTGAGGCCACACCCTCACCTCCATTCTGTAGCACTTCCTGTCTCTGAGCTGGAGACAAACGCAAACTACGTTTATGATACTTTAAAATGTTACAATTTTATGACAAAAATTAAATGAAATGTTTACATCCTATAGCAAGCTACATTTAGAATATTTTACAGTTTTTCTCATTTCCCCCCTACTTTGGTTACTAGCAAATAATGAGGTGAGATTATCAACTAAAATTTCTGTCAGAATATTCCATTCTGTTGACAGAATCATGACAACAATTTTGACTGTGTTCATTTCTGGTGGGGTGAGGGAGTGTCTGGGTCTAGTTTTGAGGATGTGCTCTCTCCTTAGAGAAATTTCAAACTGGCAGTTAGGTAAAAGGTGGAGAAATGCCACTGGAAGCCATCATACTGGGCTCAATGGCAAAATGAGTGGAGGAGGAACCATTTCACTATTCTGATTCCCAACGGTCATGGAGGCGGAAGAGGTTGGCTGTGAACATGGACTAGCTGTAAAGGTGCACCTTGATAATATCCTCAAGGCTCTGGCAGTCCATTGCAGTCCCGGTGTTAAATCCTGCATGTCTCATTTCATATGTGCGGCAGGAGATGGCTCTGAGATCATAGTGTGTGGGTCACTGCATGGCAAACTCGGATCCACCTTAAACAAATTCACACCAGTGGCATTTTTCCTGCTTGCATCAGAGGTTGAAGGCAGTCTAGAACCAGCTGACCTCCAAGACCAGGCTTCCCAGTGCCCTGAGGCGGGGCGGCGGAGTATGCTTGGATCAAGTTGCAACCAATGACGACAACAGATGTCATCCAAACAGCAACCAAACAGTATCTCATCTGTTTTGTGGTATTGATACTAATTATTTATGATATTTACATGTTGTGTTTATGAACTTGTAACTTTATTTGTGTTGTGAACCGCCCTGAGTCGGTCCAGCCAAGTAGGGCGGTATAAAAATCGAAATAATAATAATAATAATAATAATAATAATAATAATAATAATAATAATAATAATTATTATTATTATTATTATTATTATTATTATTATTATTATTATTATTATTATTATTATTATTATTATTATTATTATTATTATTATTATTATTATTATTATTATTGGTGAGTGTAAGATATTATATATCACTTTATACAATTATTTGAAAACATGCACTGAACTGTAGTTAAGAACAGCCTTTTAAATTTCAATGACATAGCTCATACCAACACCAAATTGTCTATTTTATAATCATTATGTATTAAGACATATTTGTCTTCATTATCACAAATTTTGTAGACATGTGTAAGGACTTTGACTACACAAATACTTTACAGTCAAGCAACTATATATAGATGTTCCCTGAATAAATTCCTTTCCTAAACATCTCCTTAATAAAATTTCTTTTTAAAAGTGAATATTATAAAGAGTTATATGTGCACTTAAAACCTAGGAAATGCTTCTAGTGGTTCTGATTTCCCCAATTTTTCACATGGGAGAAGATGAGGCTGGGAAAAAAGCATCCAGACTAAGATTATTTTGTGACCAAAGAAGTCCTGAATGAAACTCTACCTATGAGTAACTTAAGCAAAATAAAAAATTAAATGTAGCATAAATATATAACACAAATGAAAGCCATAATTTACCTAAGCAGCAGATATTTCAGGAGAAAATAAAAATGAATTCTGTGCTTCTGTATATCCAAGACACTGCTTATGTACTTTTCAAAATAAAAAATTACATTTCCAAGGTACCTGAAAATAGTTCCCACTTTAGTTACAAATTTCAAAAGAAACAAAGTATAAAATAAAGAAGTATAAATTAGATCTTTACTCAGGTTTACTTTGAAAGTAACACAAACGTACACAAACGTACATAAAATAGTAAGCATTACTCTTATTCTTTATTCAAATAACAAACAAAATTCACACTATTAGTAATGTTGTTAAAATTGTATAGTCATAGAATTAGTTACAAATTCTCATTATCTTGCCAGTGAAGAAGTTAATATACACAATACCCTAAATATATTCTCTCTTTAGTTCCTGTTTAAAGAATATGACATATTAAATAAAAGGTGCCATTTAAAAAAATAAATACTGTTTTAAGATACAGTACTAAAATACAGTAAGACCCCAACTTACATATGACTTGAGTTACATAAAATTCGACTTACACAATGATTTTTGCACTAAAACCATGTCCCAATTTACATAACACAATTTCCTATGGGTTTCCTTCGAGTTCAGTAAAAATTAATTGTTCCTATGGGTTTGCTTCAAGATAAATAAAAAACCAATTTACATAAAAGCCTATGGAACAGACTTTTTACATAAGTAGTTTTGCTCAGTGGTGGGCTACAAAAAAAAAAATTACTACCACACTGTGGCCGTGGTATGGTGGGCATGGCCAGGGGGGAAGCCTTGTGTTGCACCCGAATTAGGACTACTTTATTTCAACAATTGGATGGGTGGGGCCAACCAGAATTTCTGCTACCTGGTGCGAACCTGCTGATGCCCAACACTGATTTTGCTGTAGTCAAAGCCCAAAACTCAGCTACTAAGATTTTCTTGATTAGGGTCACAGTCCACAGAAGCAACTTATCAGATCCAAATGTCATTCATACCTTAGCACTTTTATTTCTGAAACACAAACTCTCAAACTTAATGGCAGAGTACTTTTGAAACCCAAGAGAATCTAAAAAGAGTGTTCGAAAGAACAAAGGGGAACCTGTTTTTCATTGAACATGCACAAGCTCTTGGACATGCCCACTATAGTTTTGAAGACTGTGGCACTGGTGCATATTTTAAAAGTAAAAAAGGTATTTAAAAAAATATAATACAGAGGAAATAGATAATAGTCAAGAATTTCAAAATTTGGTAAAAATAAAAGCTTTATAGTAGTATAGTAAAGGTAAACGTTGCCCTTGCTCAAAAGCCAGTTGTATCCGACTCTAGGGTTCAGTGCTCATCTTTTTTATAGCCAAAGAGCCAGTACTGTCTGTGTCTGTACATGTTTCCATGGACATGTGGCAGGCATGCCTCAACACCAGAGTACACGGAACACTGTTACCTTCCCACCGAAGTGGTACCTATTTATCTACTTGCAATTTCTTGCTTTCAAACTACTAGGTTGGCAGGAGCTGGGACAGAGACGGGAGCTCACTCTGTCATGCAGTACCCGGGAATCAAACTCAGACCTTCCAGTCAGTGAGTTCAGTGTCTTAACTACTTGAGCCACTGCAGTCCTCTTATAGTCCCTACTGTAAAAGTTTTAAAAACCGAGCAATATTTCACTGTGTTTCCCTTACAACATAAATATAACACCTACCAAGCAATGAAAAAGATGGTTCTTTTTTTAAAATAGAAGAAATTTTGAAACCTTTCAATCAAAGACAAAACTACCTATAAAAGTTAAGCAGAGGATACTTTTACAGTTTCCACAAATAATACAATATTGGACAAGGAATAGTATGCCACATACAATGGTTGCTATTCACATCCTGCCATAAGTCATGTATAATCAGGCTATCTAGTGACTTCAGTGGCTCAAGTGGTTAAGACGCTGACTGGGAGGCAGAAGGTCAGCAGTTCAATTCCCGAGTACTGCACAATGGAATGAGCTCCCGTCTTTGTCCCAGCTCCTGCCAACCTAGCAATTCGAAAGCAAGAAACTGCAAGAAGATAAACAGGGACCACTTTGGTGGGAAGGTAACAGCATTCTGTGTGCTCAGGTGTCCAGTCATGCCTGCCACATGACTACGGAAACATCTGCAGAAGCAGACAGCGCTGGCTCTTTGGCTCTGAAACAGAGATGAGCACTGAACCCTAGAGTCGGATATGACTGGCTTTCAAGCAAGGGAAACCTTTACCTTTACCAAGTGACTCCATATTACCCTCAGGTAATTTTTTTTCCCCAGACACAAATTAGATCTTAGTTTGCTCCACCATCTTCAAAGGAATCAAGAGAGTACGCAGCAGTGCTTTTAGTTACCAGAGAAATTGGTTCATTCGTTTCACTTTGTGTGTAATATTTAGCTCAGCAAAATGTACAATTTGCTAATATAGTTTACATGGCTATAACGTGTCCTTTATTACCTTTCTATCCTTCAATAATGCTAATGAGAAGTCTTTTGAAAACAGAGGAAATATGATAAAAGTACAATTAAGGGAACAATTTAATTCCAAAGGCCTTAAAATAATTGAATGGTTGAAAAAGAAAAACATTGCTTTAAAAATTATTCTGAATGCTCCATGGTTTCCAGAAGATCTTGCTGTCTCTATGTTATTTACAACACTTAATGAACAAACCAGGAAAAAGTATTACTTTTCCCTTTTGGTGCTGTCATTTAATCTCTACCATTAGCATACTTCAGTCTATTTAACACTTGTGGCAGAAAGAAAGAACAGAGTCCGCCTCAACAAGGGTTTTGCCTATGTTAAATTATTATGGTTTGGTATTAACAACCCCCAAATCAGATTTTTGTAAGAACAACTGCAGTTCGAGGAAGAAGGGGAAATCTCTGAAAGCTTTCTAGCTGATTGTGAGCCATGAAAAGGAACAGAAGATTCACTGCTCATTATGACTGAATCCTATTTGTGTAAATTTCACTGGACAAGGCTGATGATGTCATCCATCAGGGAATGTCTTTTTTAAAAAAAAATCTAAACATTTCCCCTTCTTGCCCGAAAGGGTCCTGAGCAATCCTTTTCATTATCAAGGACTTGCATGGGTTGAGGGATAGCAGTGGAAGTCTTTAATTATAAAAAATCACCACTTTTGGAATGGGTTGATTTTCAGTATTTAAAGATTTACGCCACAGAACTTATACAAACAGGATTTCAGCCTAGCTGTACATGTTATCATCACTAGGCTGAATGTTTCTCTACTCCTTGTTTGATTCCAAGCACAAGATGTAGAAACCAATTGAACTGCACGGTCCAACCTTTATCCCTACAAACTTCAATTTGATCTAGGAAATACTTTTTAGCGTCTTCTTCATTCTTGCCCACAGTCAGTGCATCACGAATATATTCAATATCTTCTTTGCTTGTGAGTTGAGGCATTCCAGTCATGAGCATCATAGAAAACAGGATGATGAGAAGGTTTGTGTGATTTCGAAGAGCAAGGTAAGCCCTCACACAAATCTCCTAAACACAGAAAATGGTCTCATTAGAGTGACAGCAGATCATAAAGTCACAGAACCTGAAATTCACTTAATTCTTAATTGTGATAGATTTTCTGTTTCTTTTCCAGTGTCTTCTCTCAAGAGAAGTGCTTTTCTACTCTAGCGGCACTATAACGCAATAGCATTGTGAGGAACAGAAACAAGAAAAGCAGCAAACCAGAATGATGCAAACAGTTCTGTTGGACTCAGTTTAGTCACAAAGAGATTTAGAAATGAATATTTTGTGCATATAAATGTATACTATACATTGACTGGATGCTTCAAAAAACTGCACATCTATTTAACTTCCAACATGGAACTATTTCTAGACCTGATTAACTGGTGAAAAACTTTGGGGCTTTAAGAGGGTTAAGAAGCATTTTTGAGGGATATTTGGTTCATGCACACTACCAGCCAAGCTCTTCTGGCCTAGCTGTTGTTTTGTACAAGGGCAATCATATATTGTAGGGGAAGATAATTAAGAATAAGCAAGCAGCCTATCAAAGCTGCTAGTCTGCTATTGAGGATTTTAAAAAGTCTTTTAAAAAGCAATTGAAGACTATGCTTTTGAGGTCTTTGTAAATGAGGAGGTCTTTGTAAATGTTTCACCTATCTTTGGCTTTTAGACTGGGGCTCAGCTTATACTTTCCCAGTTCAGTGGCTTAAGACATGGGCCTGCTATATTTTCACCCATTTTTATGGTCTGTTTTACTGTCTGTTTTACTGTAGCTCATTTTTATTATAATTTTATGGTGAGTACTTTTAAAATGTCTGTTTGTTGTATGGGGAATTTTATGCTGTTAGCCACCTCATTTAGGGATTCATTATCTCTAGAGAGGCGGGGTATAAGTGCGACTATAATAATAATAATAATAATAATAATAATAATAATAATAATAATAATAATAATAATAATAATAATAATAATAATAATAATAACAACAACAACAACAACAACAACAACAGTTATTGTTATTATTGTTATTTTCATGAAGGAATTCCTGATAACCCTGTATGATGCTTCAGGCAGTATAAGGCAACTTCCATAGTTATAACCTCTCAGTATACAGTCAAACCTCGCATAAAGAGCGCCTCGCTTAAAGAGTAACTCGCTTAAAGAGCAGAATTTTTTCTGAATCTTCACTTTGCTTAACAAATAAAACCAACTGAAAACTTGCTTAACAAATAAATCAGGGTTCACAATCCCCCCCCCCAAGTCACAATTGGTCACTTACAATGGTGTTTAACTTAAAGAGCAAACTCGCTTAAAGAGCAGTCTTGTGGAACACATTATCCTCTTTAAGCGAGGTATAAAGCTTTATAACTAACATCTCTTCAATTTGCTTATTTTTATGATACAGTTACATTATAACACCCTGACTCATAGCCATTTTGTGCATAAAACAGCCTTACAGTAATAACCGGGAACTTGGCCATCCTGTTTTCTGGAGCTGGATGGTTCTGCGCCATGAGTGAAATTTATTTTTTAATTACTACCCATTACACCATGAAGGTTCAAAATTAAGGTTCTTGCAAAATTCTGGGTTCGGTACGATCTTAATTTGATAGCCATAAACCAACAAGCATGACAAGCTTTTGATTTCTTCAGAACTCTAAATAAAAGAAAGATGGTATAAAATATATCAAGAATCATGTTTCTGTACCTGAAAATTTTGGAAACGTGGACTTGTTTTCTTTCCAGAGGTTCCCATGACATACAGAAAATCTGGCGTCAATACAAAAGGAACTCTTTCTTTATTAATTCCTAGGAAGCTTTTGTAATTTCCAAGAATGTGGCCAAAGTCAATATGAAATAAGTTACCTTCAGAAGAAGAAATCAATATTATGTTCTGTGATAATTAAAAAAGCCCTTTTTCAGATGCAAAACAGCTGCAATTCTCTACAATATTTTTGACTTGGTTATATAATTTGCAGAAATTGGTATACCATTGAACCAATTGCCTCTTTACTTTTCCCCTAGAACTAGCTCTCTAGTTTTGACAAAATTAGTTTTTCTGTAACTATGTGACTACACTTTACAGTTTCATCCTCTTCTTGTTTTTATGGAACTAGGAAAAACTGAAGAGAGATACAACATTCTGAGACTAGTGGTGAATAGATACTGATAGTGGTTTCAACATTCTATAAACAAATGTACACTTTTATCTCTATTTCTGTAAGGATGACTGGGGGGGGGGGAATGACTGAAGAATTTTTAGCTTCAACTTGGGGGGAAATAGTTGTGGAAAACACCCTAATTTAACTTGTGGTACCCTGTTTTTAAAAAGGTTTCTTCCTCTTTTTCTTAAATAAAATTTAGGATAAAAAAGGAGACATACAACCTGTCTTAACTGTGATATGATGGGCAACACCAAAAGCTCAAGCAGCCGACACTCTTGTTGGTGGTAAGAGCTATGCCAGTGATGGTGAACCTTGGCTCTCCAGGTGTTCTTGAACTTCAATTACCAGAAGCCCAAGTCAGCACTCCTGCTGATCAGGGCTTCTGGGAATTGAAGTTCCAGAATACCTGGAGTGCCAAGGTTCACCATTACTGAGCTACACTATTGTGTTGGAAAACTGAACTCACTCATGTCTAAAAACATGCTGTGTCCAAAAACTACCTTCACACAACTATCATGTAACATTAATGATAATTTTCTCCCAAGTTGTTTTTCCATCTTCTACCCATTCATCAACAGTTTTTTTTCTATTGGGTAGGGTATCAGTTCACAGTTCTTTACCATGTTCAAAATAGCAGCATTTATGTAGAATTCTTGAGACATGATTAACACATACATGTAAAAAGAATATTAGTTTAGGCCAGGGGTGCCCAAATTTTTCAGGCCGTGGGCCGATCACGTGATTCAGGGAGCCAGTCACTAAGGCCTAGGGGCCGGATGTGACACCCAATGCCAATTCATCTGGCCTGTGAAGCCCTCATCACTCCTGGAAGCGGAAGTAAAACATGCCTGTATAGGGGTGTTTTACTTCTGCTTCCAGGAGCAATGAGGGCTTCGCAGGCCAGATGAATTGGTGTTGGGGGCCGCATCCGGCCCCCGGGCCTTAGTTTGGGCACCTGTGGTTTAGGACAACATCTGGCTTAAACTGAAACAGCACCATCCTTATTCATACTCACCTGCTTCTGTAATCATAATGTTGTCGTTATGCCTGTCACCTATTCCAAGGACAAAGGTTGCCACACAGTAACCAGCACAAGAATACACAAATCTTTCCACTGCTGCCTGAAACTAAGATAAAAAGCTGTAAGGACATGTTTTTTTTTAAAGGTGATCACTTTAGTACCAAATGTCACTGAGAAAAGAATACCCTCTTTTCACGACTGTTAATCAATGATGAGTTACATAAAACTTTGTGTTGTTTTTTATATTATATATTTTTTTAATTCAGCAGTGTGTTAGGGTTTCAGGTTTTAAAAATATAAATCAGGAGATGAATTTTTTAAAATTGTAATCTCCATTCATTTTGGTTTTCTCTCATGCCTCCAGATTTTTTTTTTACAAAGTCTTATATAAAAGGCAATTTATCATGTGGGAGTAGCCAGTTTAATGAGCTTATGCACATATAGATGAGACATGTATAAAGAGTGTCTGTTTTATATATGGGGTTCTAACTGGAAGGTCTCTAGTTTCTAGTATCTTCCCGACATAATATGCTTGACATTCATGTCTGTTTATTATTCTGGTCATTTTACAAATAATAATAATTTCGTGTCAGAAATTATTCTGAGTTGAAAGGATTTTTTTTTTTTTGGAGAAACTCCGCTCAAGATACTCAATGATTAAACAGGATGGAAACATCAATAAAACAAGCAAAAGAAAATACCAAGCTTTTATCAAATAAAAAATTATGTTTAAAATACCAAGATACTTTTTTAAAAAAGGCACACAAATCAGGAATGAGGTTGACTCAGCTTCCTATCCTCCCAAGGTTGGCAAAATGAGTACCCAGCATGTTGGGGGCAAAATGATAATTAACTTGTGAAACACCCAGAGAATGGACTAATCACTATAGAAATGATTGCTTTGCTTTAAAGGTAACAAAGTCTGCAGCAAATGTTTGTTTTCCTGATACTACTTCCATACAATGAAGGACAGGGTACTTCCATCGGAAATGCACCCTGTGGACACTTTCTAACTGGGCTGTGGCTTCTTCTCTGGAGCACAGTTTCTAATCCGAGGATGGGAACAGAAGGAAAGTGTTGTTTCCTTAGACATTGGACAAAGAATTGGATTCTTTCCCTTCTTTTGTCTTTGGACAACCCTATCTCTGGTCCCAGCATTGCCCAACTCTGTCCACAGCACCACCTTCTGTTGCCAAGGGGAGGCAACTAGCAATTTTAAAAAGATTCTTGGCAGTGATATATCACCTACTTAATAGAAGAGAAGAAAATAAAGGATAAGGCTCCTATTAGACATTTCAACAGATCACATAAGAGCTTGTGTTAGTGAAGAATTGTTGTTGTGATGATTTCACACACACCATGATGACGCAGAACCTCAGCTAAAACTATTATATTGTAGAAAAAAAGGAAGAAGACTCACCTTTTCTTCAATTATGCACTTCTCTTTTAACCATTGGTTTAGTATTTCATCCTTAAATGCTCCAGTGTTTCCAACTGTGCTCTGCTGGATTTTGGCAATTGTTGTAGCATCTTTTACAATTTCAATCATTCCTATGCAGAAAAAGTTGGCAATATATATAATTGTTCTGTCTTAACAAATCAACAAGGCAGATCAGGGTTGAGTCGTAAAGTTTTCAACGCACCTTTATTCATGTCATGAGCAAAATACAGTATATACCAATTTTATCTGTGCAGCGGTAATATACATACTGATGGTAGAAAATAATGGAGCCACTAGCTAGGGAGAAACCTTAATTTTTTCACCAGAAATGAAACTGATCCTCTGGCAATCAAATGGCACTACAGATATTTCTGACATATTCAAGCACAATATATTAGATGTTGTCAGATTTATTGTAAAATTTGTGTCTCTTTCCTGGATATGATTTCTTTGTAGGGCATAATTGAAGAACATTTGGTTGTCTGAATGTTTTGGATGGCAACAAGTGCAATCAATTACAATTAGCATGCTGTATAAGGTTGATGGGAAATGCTGGCTAAAACATCTGGATAGCTCAAGGCTCCCTTTCTTCTATGTAGAATATTCATTTGTTCAACATGGCCAACAGGAGAAGGTTAAACTGGTGTCCAGCTCACTGATCAGTAAAGGGCTGAAGATATTCAGAAATGTAAACAATACCAACAAAAGTTGATATTTTTCGTAAAATATTTTTTACGTTTCTTTCAGGCATAATCCTGTCTGAAATACATTTGTCCCAGACAATGCTAAAACCGGATAACGTTGGGGAATTTGAGGCAAACATTTTGCACCGCACATTAAGATAATGTGTAATGCAAATGTTTGCCTCAAATCCCCCAATGTTGATCTCTGCCCCAAAGCCCGCAGGGCTGGAGACCAGCCCTGCAGGCTTTGGGGCAGAGCTCTCTGCTCAGAGCAGCGGTTTGGTTGGGGGGTTGCCTGTTCTCCCCCCAACCAAACCGGCAGTCTGAGCATGCAATCGCTGGCTGGGTTGGGGAAGAGAACTGACACATGTGCACATTCTCTCCCCAACACAGCCAATGGTAGCAGCACGCGATTGCTGGCTGGGTTGGGGAGAGAACGTGCATGCACAATGGTTCTCTCCCTGACCCAGCTGGCAATCGCACACTGCTACCACTGGTTGGGTTGGGGAGAGAACCAGCACTCATGCATGCCTCCCCAACCCAACCAGCACTTGGCTCGATCCACCTGCCTCTTTGGAAAGGGCAACGGGGATTCCACGCATGGAATCCCCACTGCCCTTTCCAAATAGGCAGGTGGATCGCCCCCTGTTCCCTTTCCTCTTCAGAAAGGGAACAGGGCTTTTTTTAACGTTGTGTGATCAATGCATCGCACAATGTTAAAAACCGGATAGCGCTAAGACTTGTGGAACCAAGTCTTAGCGTTATCCAGCGTATTAGTGTACCATCAAAACAAATAATTTCAACATTTCCTACTATAGTGACATTCTTAATCCTGATACTGTTACAAGCATTACCTATTTTATTTCCTGTAGAAATGCAGCCATACGGCAATAAACATAAATCCAAGGATTCTTCTTCCCAAATTGATTCCATTATTCGAAGTATCTAGTTAAAACAAGACAAACAGGTATGAGATTATAATTATTTATGGCCCAAATACTGCCTATTTTTGTCATAAGCATAATGGTACACTGCAAATTCAGTTCATCCTTCCCCACTGTTTGTGCAAAAAGCATTCAGTATCCCCTTGCAGAAGTGCAAATCTTGTTTTGAAAGGTTGTGGTCTGGGTCATATGGACACAAGCTGGAGAAAATACTATATCCAAAGAGACATTAGAGCAGTGGTTCTCAACTTTTTTAATGTGTCCACTTCTGGCAGTGACAATGGTGCCATGGGCCAGGGTCCACCCACGGGCTATAGGTTGAGAACCCCTGCATTAGACACTGCAATTTCCAAGAGGATTCTACCCATATTTTTCTTTTTAACAAACTGTATCAGTTTTGTAGAATAAGATGGAAAAGCACACCCAATAAAAACCTTTTCAATCAGAATTCAGAACATAAAGCTAAATGTGAAATTGATAGAGAACATCACCCCCATATCTATTCCCATACTATCTTAATCCTTCAATATGAGACATACGTGTTTCAGGAGAGATACTAGAATGAACTGTGCAAAATTAACCATCCACACTATGTTATGCCTTTTTGTGGAAAACTGCAATGAAGAGAGGGATGGAATATGCCATCTTAGAGAAGACTGGCAGCAACAACATTCAAGAAAGGGACCAAAAAACAGGTATCCACAAAAAGAGCAGATGGTGGGCTCCTGTCACTGACTGGCTAAGCATAGGGAACAAAAGGATCTGAAGGAGGTGATATAAACAGGATTACACAGCAACTGCAACTAGAAGGATTCCTGCCTGTTCTCCGACTTGATTAGTGATAGACTAGATATAGACTTAAGACAGGGACATGCACTCTCAGTACAAGACTCAACAATGGCCCTAATCGAAGAGTAAAATAAGTCCTTTATTTCCAGGATCTAAAGCCTGAAATCACCATGGTTAGGTCTTCAAATTTTAGCAAGGGCAAGCAGCTCCCCAACATGCATAATCAACATACAGTATAACTGTTTGCAGAAGTGGTTATCCAAAACACAACAATGAAAAATAATGTTACTTATAAGAATCCCATCCATTAGGCCATCAGCATGACAAAAGGAAGACAGGCAATCTAAAGCAGTTGCTTCCACATCATGTTTACAAAATATTGTTCAGTGTGAACCAACAAGAGTGGTTTCCAAAGGATTGACTTAGTTTTCGATAGCTCACCATGGAGAAAATACCTGTAAAATAAGCATGTCCTGCCGCAAGTCATCTCCATGTTTGAAGATGATGCCAATGGTTTCATTGGATACTGATGTAGGATCCGCACATTTGAATTCTAGCCAAAGTGGTTTTTTCTTGGATGCCATTACTTTACATTTTTCTATCTGCAAGACATACATTCATATATATTTTTTCTATGTCAGAACTTACAATCTCGCAAATGAAAACACGTGTCTTTTTAAAGTAAACTGAAAGGCAAGAAACTATCTTTAAAATTAATCAGCATTAATCCTCCAATCGGTTTTCTTTCCTGAGAAAACATGACACCAGGTTTGATGATCATCTCTAGTAACTACAGTGGCTGAACCTTTAGGTCACATTTCCCTACTGCTCTGGACTATTTCCTCTGCTTTGCACCTTTATCTTTTCAGGTGGTACTTCAGTTCCAATCCTGTCCTAACACAGATTTCAAATTCTTCATTTTTTTAATGAGCTGTGTTGGAGTTCATTTATTCCCATTGAGCAAAAGAAAAGTGGGGAAAATGCCAAATATTGTAGCACTTTAAAGATGAACATTTTATTGCCAGTGTGAGCTTTTCTGGCTCAAATTCCACCACTTCAGACACAAGAAGTGCCAATTACTATGTCCTCTATATTTATACACATCCCCGTGACTAGGCAAGGATACAAATAATAGACAAAGTGACAATAGTTCATTAACTCGGGAATGAGAATGTCATATTGTTAATTACTTCAGTGAACAAGCTGCGGCCAGGGAAATGTACATAAGTCTCACAGGAACGATGAGAGGTATTTCTGGAGCATTAGAAACTGTCAAGACAAATTTTTTCTTCCCATAAAATAACTACAGAAAACTGGATTATTGATATATGTAGTGTACTGATAAGACCTGGTTTCTTATTGGTGTTGTTTTGGATTATCAAGTCACTGATTTATGAGAATTCCACAAATTAAAGGTAAAAGTTCTCCCTTGCTCAAAAGCCAGTTGTGTCAGACTCTAGGCCGGGGGTGGGGCTCATCTCAGTTTACAGACAAAGACCCAGCATTGCTTGCGTCTACAGACATTTCCATGGTCGTGTGGCAGGCATGACTATAGACATTGAAGAGCATGGAACGCTATTACCTTTCCCGTCAAAGCAGGAATTTATCTACTTGCAATTTATCGCTTTTGAACTGCTAGGGTTGGCAGGAGCTGGGACAGACAGCAGACACTCACTCTGTCACGCCGCACTCGAGTCTCAAACTGGTGACCTGCCAACCATAAAATTCAGGGTCTTACCCACTAAGCCACTGCGGCCCCATCTTTCATGAATTAGTGTCCTCCAAACAGTCCTATCATCAATGGGCCCTCTTGGCTCTTTCAAACTCAAGCCTGTGGTCCCTTCTATTGAGTCAACCTCTTATTTTGTCCTCTTTTCCTGTTGCATTTAACATTTCCCAGCATTAATGCTAGGATCTCTGTTGAGTACCTTAGAAACTGGATACAGTAAAACACCAGATAACGCTAAAACGTGGTTCCACAAGTCTTGATGTTATCTGATTTTTAGTGTTATCCGATCCATGTTAAAATCCTATGGGATGGATCAGATAACGTTAAAGCTCCATAGAGATACATTGTAACCGCACAGGCTTTAGCGTTGTTATAAGATTCATCCCATAGGACCTTAACATTATTCGATCCAATTCTCCTCCCCAGATTACTTAACATTATGCGATTTTAGCGTTATCTGATCCAATCATTATCCTGTGTTTTACTGTACATAAATCTGCACAGTCTGTCCCTAAAGGCCTAAATAGGCTTCTTAATACTGTATATATAACCCAGATTTCTGTAATATCTTGTAAGTACAAAACAGTTGTTTCCTTTGACAGATGTATAACCTGTGTCCATCACCCTGGCCAGGACCTGCACACTGAAGTTCTTTGTAAACACAAGATTGTCCCATTCCACACCTGGCCCCCAGGCCTTAGTGACCAGCTCCCTGAACCACATGATAAGAGAATGTAAAGCTTGTAATAGGCGGAAGAAGAGGCTACAGGCTCATGATCCAAGAGTAGCAGTGAAGTCTTAACACATCTTGAGATCTGACAAAATGTTGTATCCGGTAGTGGGCTCCAAAAATTGTTACTACCTACTCTGTGGGTGTGGTATGGTGGGCATGGCCAGGGGGAAAGCTCTGCATTGCACCCGAATTAGGACTACAGTACTTTATTTCAAAATTTAGATGGCCAGGGCCAGCCAGAATTTCTGCTACCAGTTCCGGTGAACTGGTGCGAACCTGCTGATGCCCACCACTGTTTGTATCCTACTGATTTCACAAATTATAAAACTTATGATGGGTTTACAATGACCAGAAATACTTTGGTAAACATAATTTTTTTGTAACAAACGTGGTTAAATTTATGTCTATGCTACTAAGAGTCATGATTTCTTAAGAGAGGAAATCTACTTTGCTCCAATTCCTCCAACTCTATAGTACAAAGCGATATTTTCACTCTGAAGTGGGAATAACTCTGCTGCTATTTAGAGTTCGCAAAAGATCTCTTTGGACTAAATTCCCAGGATCCCTCAATTAGCAGATCCACTTTTGTAAGCCCTCTGCTGCTGCTTCCGTGTCTAGGCCAGAAGTGAAGCTGCCAAAATGAAGCCACCTTTTGGTCAGATCATTCTGCAGTTCCCTCCACCTGATCCAGTGTGAAAAAGATTAGCCAGCAACACAAGGTTTCGGTTAACACGGTACGCCCGATTGTGGTTCAAAAATACCACAATCTTTGAGGAGGCTCTTTCTGTGAACCCTAGCCCTGTGCTATATAAGTACCATTTTCTTTAGTTTATTTTTAAACCACCCTTGTTTGAGAGCTGCCAACTATTTTATACAGTCAACGGAGTTTAAATAAAACTCAAGCTATTCCATGAAGTATTTGATCAATGAGAAATGCTAATTAATTATGTGCATATCAGCCCTGTTCAAGTTTTCTTAAGTATGTCTTCTCAAAACACAAGGGGGGGAGCAATCAGGTTCTATGTTCTGGCACTACTCTGGTTTTTCCAAAAAGCAATCGGTTTCAGGTTCTTTCAATTGCACAAGATTTTGCCCACATCCTGCACCCGTCCCCAGACATTGGGATCCTATGGATAAAAGAGGGTTTCTTCTTCTGACTTAAAGCAACAAAATGGGGAAAGCAATGTGGTCTGTGTACATAATCCAACAGTAAAGATAGGTGATACCTCTATTATACCATTTAAATTCACAAATATCTACTGTCTTTCAGTCTGCATGGGCTTTCATGAGGCTGTGCTCCACTTTTATATGGATGGTGCATAAAAAATGCAGGAATTTGTATCTAAGGCAGCTTTCAAAATAAAGGCTCAAAGTCAGGCCAGGACTTGTGAATGTTCATGTGAGCAAAGTGACAGTAATTGTGGCTAAATCATTCCTTCTGTATGTGTCAAGTAAAAAGGCTTAACAATGCAGTTTGAGAGATTCTTTAGGAAGAAGGCAAAACAGAAAACACCAAATACAGTGGGACTTGCAAAACTGTTTTACAGCCATGTCAACACTCCCTGGCAAAAGCAATCCAGGTTAGGTTTTTAACAACCATCCATTCTTTGCAGGTTATAGCAGGGACTCAAACAAGCTGGTTCATACCCATCCAGTGGTGGGTATCAAAAAAATTTCCTACCACACTGTGGGTGTGGCCATGTAACTGGGTGGGCATGGCCTATTGGCCATGTGACTGCTCTTCGCTATAGAGCTATGAAAATAGAAAGCTCCTCTATTTTCATAGCTCTATAGCAAAAAGCCCCCTCCAAAGCCATTTCCCCCTTCCTCCAAGGCTTTCTCTGGGCTCCGTTTCACCCCAAAGTACCTCCCCAATCACTCCGGAGTGGCTGGGAATGAGCTTTGGGGTGAAATGGAGCCCAGGAAAAGACTTTGATGAAGGGGGAAATGGAGCCAGCCCCCTTCAAAGCATCTTCTAAGAGGAGGGGGAGGTGGGCGGGGTGGGGAGGTGGCCAGGGCCAGCCGTTTTTGCTACCGGTACAGGCATACTGGTGCAGACCTGTTGATGCCCACCACTGCACCCGTCCCTGCAGTACTCTTGCTGAAACGAGAATCAACTTTTCATAGTTCCTAAGCATTCTCCTTTTTAAAAAATTGACAGCTGATTTGTGTTAAGATGTTTTGTACTACTGCATAACTCAGAATTGACCAGAACATATCTTCTGTTTGTCAGCATTCCAATTTTGTGTCTAGTCCAGTTGGCAAGCAACCACCCAACTTCACTAATTAAAAAGGAGTAATATTTACCACAAGTGCTCCTGCTTTCAATCCAGGGTCATATGGAACTCTGAAGCATTCAGGAAACCTGCTGTCTTGTAGTTTCTCAAGCTTTTGTTTGAGCTGTGTGATAACTGAAGATTAACAAGAATAACAAAGTTCAAAAGTTAGAAATGATTAGCTTAGAATAAGTTGACAGCAGTGTGAGAGAGGGAATATCTGCTTTCATGGTTTGCATTGATCTCACTTTCTCATCTTATATACAGTACAGTGGTACCTCATACAACAATTTTAATCCGTTCCATGGGGCTTGTTGTTGTACGAAACAATTGCTATACGATACATGCATTGTATAGCAATTTTCTCTATGGGATGCATCGTAGAACAAATTTTTTTTGCTAAGTGGTTTTTTCCATTGAAATTTTTTTGTACCTTTTTTTTCATAGGGAAAACTGTTGTGCAGGACACCATTTTCCCCAAAGCCTAATTGTTATGCGATTTCATTGCTATAAAGGGCAACTGTTGTATGAGGTTCCACTGTACAGTAATACCCCGGATAACGTGAGTACCGGATAGCGCTAAAACCGCATAACGTTACAAGATTTTCGGAAAAATCTTGTATCGAATAACGCAATTTTTAGCGTTATCCGATACAGTCGTTCTTAGCAGCAGGGTGGCTGGAAAGCTGAACGGGGTTCTCCGTTCAGCTTCCCAGCCACCCTGCAGCTACGGAGGCAGGGGTGGGGAGGCTGGAAAGCTGACAGGGGGGGGTCCCCCGTCGGCTTCCCCAGCCACCCCACAGCTGCGGAGGCAAGGGCGGGTGGCTAGGGAAGCTGACAGGGAGTCCCCGTCAGCTTCCCCAGCCACCCTGCAGCTGTAGATCGGGTACTCTGATCTCTCTGGAGCAGGCAGGGGACATGATCCAAGCTGTTTCTGGGCTTCCCCGACGTCCTCAGCCATTGCAGCAAGCCAGAATGTTGGGATTCAAACCATGACATTCTGGCTTGCTGCAATGGCTGAGGACATCGGGGAAGCCCAGAAACAGCTTGGATCGGGTCTCCCCACCTCCCTAGACCCGGCGGGAGGGGGGTCAGAGACCCCAAAATTGGTAAAAAAAAACATCCAATTACCAATTAATTTAAAAATTTTCATCATGCGAGTCTGACCAGTTAACGAAAAACCCAATCGTTAAGCGAGGTTTGACAGTACATGCAAAAGGTCCATTTTTATCCAACCTGGTCTATCAGAAACTTTTGAAATGTAAACCTGTTCTGAAGGCTGCTATAGTAACTTCTCAAAACATCATCTGACTTGAAAAACTAATCAGATGCTTCTGTTACACCTTAAAATTAGGAGTTTTCACATTAAAATGTTGTTAACCATTTACTTTTTACTGCTATCCTGCTTTTAATTTAAAAACCAGCACAGCAGCTTCAAAACAGTGTTATAATCAACTATAGTCAATCAAATGAAATTTTAAGCACTATTATAGATACAGGCACTATTATAGATACGGTCAAACCTCGCATAAAGAGCGCCTCACTTAAAGAGTAACTTGCTTAAAGAGCAGAATTATCTCTGAATTTTCGCTTCGCTTAAAAAAAACCAACCAAAAACTCGCTTAACAAATAAATCGGGGTTTGCAATCCCCCCACAAATCATCATTTACAATGGTGTTTCACTTAAAGAGCAAACTTGCTTAAAGAGCAATCCTGTGGAACACATTATGCTCTTCAAGCGAAGTACAACTGTACAATATTTTAAAGGCACAGACCATAAACATAAAGAACAGATCAACTAAACCTTTGAATACTGTCTAAAAACAGAAAGCATAGCAACCCAAAGAACATCTACTGGGAGAGTATTTTATTATCTAGGCACTATACCAAAAGGTCCTGATTTGTACCAACCTAGCATAGAATGGGAAGGAAACGAGGAAACTTCGTGCTGATCTCAAGGTATGGTTCTTAAGTTGCAGCTCCTAATACTGTCCATTCTGGAAAGATTCTAAATCAACTGGAGATATTTGATGTTTAGGATGCTACCACATGTTTGCATGTCTTGCCCAAGGCATGCTCAACACTGGACAGTACTTTTTTTTTTTTTGCATTACCTTAAACTAGGTTTGATTTCACTACCATCACCACTTCCAGAGTCCAGGCATCACAGCTTGTCTTAGTGAAGCATTATCTTCCTCAAAACACAGAAGAAGAGTACTTACCTTGAGGAGTGACATCATACTTGTCAGCAGAAAGGGACTTTATCTCCAATGTCACTTTTTGTAGCAGCTCAATTACTTGAACTTGCTTCAGAAAGTCTTGTAGCATTGCTTTCCCACAACCTCTCAGATAAGCTTCTAGAATCACAGCAAATCTCTGCTGATAGTGCATAGACTGTGCAATCTCACTTCTCAAAAACCAAAACAAAAAATGGCCAATTCTTTTGTTCTAAAAGGATAAAAGGTGGGAGGGGGGCACAAAAATAAGATAAATCATGCTTCCATAAACACATTTGACAGGGGCAATACTGGGAAATTTTAATCTTATTTAATTGTTTCAAAAACTTACCCTTAAGCCTCGTTTTAGAAGAAATCGGGCTAATGCACTGTCATGATAGGGTTCAAATTTCACAGCCTGGAGGGGAAAAAATTAAAAAAAGAAACATAGAGTTGAGCCTTCTTATAATCTGAGACTTCTATATTATCTGCAAGTTAAAAAGTCCCAACGAAAAACAACTGAAAAAAGCAAAGAGAGCCCAAAACAGACAGGTTATCCTCTTATTCAAGCATTTTTGTGCAACTTAGAAAATATTCTTTACACAACCTGCTCAATCTAAACCTGTTCTGATGTTTTGAAGTTGATATTCTGAGGATACTTGGAAACTGTGGAAAGCAACAAAACCAATATACCCGAGTCATGAGAACAGGAATGGTGGTGGTGGTGGTGTAAACGCCTCCATCTAACTTTCAGGTGTGCTCAGGAAAACATTCCCCTGGACATAATTCATTCCTTCTTAACAGTACATTGAAGGGAACTGTCTCTAGTGGCCAGCTCTGGTAATGTGGCTTGGAAATACATATACTGTACAGTAAAACCTCGGATAACGTTAAAACCTGGTTCCACAAGTCTTGGTGTTATATGATTTTTAGTGTTATCCGATGCATGTTAAAATCCTATGGGATCCATAGAGATACATTGTAACCACACAGGCTTTAGCGGTTGTTATCTGATGCATCCCATAGGATCTTAATGTTATCCGATGCAATTCTCTCCCCCAGATTGCTGAATGTTATGCGATTTTAGTGTTATTCGATACTAATGTTATATGAGGTATTACTGTACAGTACTGTACAGTACATTATGTATTTTAGGGATTTTTCACTGAATATTTTGGACCCCTTCTGCCTCTAACCTAGTGTTTCCCAACCGTTGGTACTTGGACTTCAATTCGTAGAAGCCTAAGTCAGTAAACTGGCTGATCAGTGATTTGGGGAATTGAAGTCAAAAAGCCAAAGGTTGAAAAACACTGCTCTAACCAATCAACTTAACCACACAGCCCGCCCCTCCACCACACCCTGGGAAGTGTGTCACATTTGTTGCCCCTCCTGAAAAAATATTCACCCCTCCAAATCTAGAATCCTGGCTACGGACCTGCAACCACAGTTGCTGCAATCCTATTCCATACTACACCCTACATAACTTCCACAACAGACTGCCACTAGTAAAGAGGTCAGTGCTTTCTTTTATTGTTTTGTGTGAAATCACACAACTGCTGTGTGAGAAGAGATTTGCTGTGGGTATTGATGTTACTGTATTTGTTTTCTGTTTGTTCACTGCCCAAAGTGGGATAACACCCAGATGGGTGATGTAGAAATTCAACAAATAAATAAGTAAGTAAGTCTCAATTTCTTAACAGAGAGCATAGATAACAGCTTTCTGGCCTTCATCAATACAAATACTGTAAAGCAAAACTGAAAATATAAAGTCTAACATAAAACAGCAGCAAAAATGAACCAAAGCAACCATGAACTTAACTGGCCAGGGAAATGGAACCATTTAAACTCAACAAATAAAACTCAACAAAAATAACCAAAGCTGATAATATAAAGCAAACATTTCTCAGAGCTTAATTTTATAACAATCATAGGGATCATTTTGTCCTTGATCATTTTGAGAAGGCAAGCTCTAGAGTAAGGTCTCAAAAAACAATAGTTTAAAAATAATTAGGCAGGTTTTTACTGCAGAAAATGTTCCATTTCAATTATTGTGTAGATCTGCACAGGTTAAGGTCACTATTCTGTACTCAGAGCTGGGGTGGGTGGTTTTCTGAGCAACTTTCAATGGCAGGCTACCAGATACACTGACGGTACTGTAGTATTTATTTATTTATTTATTCATATTTCTCCACCACCCTTCTCACCGAAGTGACTCAGGGCGGTTTACAAGTAATAAAACAACAACAAACAAACAAACATGACAATAAAACAGAAACACTACCTAAAACCTATAAAACTGTTAAAATTGAAATTTAAATCTAAAAAGATTAAAAACACACCAAATGCTACATCTTACTAATTAAAAAAGTAGAGGGAGGGGCTCAAAGCATTCAGTGAGCTGGGGTCATTATACCTCCTGCACCCCACACCTGCCCCGCCAGCCATGTTTTTAGATTATTTCTAAAGGGCAGTAGCTCCATCTGGAGATGTAGCTCAGTTGGGAGGAGGTTCCATAGGGCAGGAGCGGACACAGAGAAGGCCCTCCTTCTAGTGCCAGAGAGATGCACCTCTCTAGCCAATGGAACAACCAGAGCGCCTCTCCAGTCTACTCTGGTGGGACGGGCAGATGTTCTTGGAGGCAGTCTCTTAAGTATCCTGGCCCATTACCATGTAGGGCTTTAAAGGTAATAATCAGTACCTTGAATTGGACCTGGATACATACTGGCAACCAGTGCAACTCCCGAAGTAGCGGTGAGGCATGTACATACCGCCCACACCCCATCACCACCTGGGCAGCCGCATTCTGGACCAGTTGAAGCCTCCGAATGGTCGTCAAGAGCAGCCCCATGTAGAGCACATTAAAGTAATAAAGTCTGGAGGTGACCAGAGTGTGTGTGATCATGAGCTGATCCTAACCTGGATTCTACCTGACAGCATAGGTAATTGTAGCAACATCAGACTATAGAAGTAACTTGCTAAAATTTAAAATATATATATATATTATGTCTTTTGCTACTAATGAAAATATGGTTAACTTAAATTTTGACTGCACATTAGTGATGGTTAATAATTAAAAAAACATTTAAAAATTGCAAGTTGTAATCCTGTGTATTTTACTAAAAAAGAAAGTCATTGCACCAAAATTACTTTAGTAAAGTGTAAAGCAGGAGTTCTCAACTTTTTAAAACCAGAGGCCAGGTCACGCTCCCTCAGACAGCTTCAGTGGCCAGACAGCCATTTTGCCCTTCCTCTACCACATGGCACTTCCTGGTGTGGTGGATGTGGTGGTGGTGGGGCACATGAAAGGGTGCTGTGGGCCACCTCCCGCCACAGGTTGAGAATCCCGGGTGTAAAGGAAAGGGCCGGTTGAAATATCTCCTCTGTGCAAAATGAGTAACATGGACTGTGAGCAACTGCAAAACAGGACTTTACTTTAAAAGCAGCACTTTGAATTTTTTTAGGTTTAAAAATCTCTCTCTGCATTATTCAGAAGTATCACCACAAAGAGTTGTACAGTAGGTCTGTGTTATGCCATTATCTTACTACTCTTATGGGTTTTTAATAACTATGTTCAACGTTGATATTTGCTACTTAGATGTGTTTTGCAACCAGAGGTCAGTGACCTGTAGCATTCAGAATATTTAAAACCATCTTACTAAAAGGTACTCATCTTCGTTACTTTTGGAATGCTGAAGAGCATAGAGTTGCTTTTTTAAAACCACAGCATCTGTCTTTGAAGAGCCTTGAAAAAATAAGTGCAACTAATTACTTCTAAAAAATAAATTTTCAAACCCTAGGCAAGACTGTATCTGCTCAACATGTACCACAGTTGATGTACCAGGCTATCAGTAAGAAATGTTTTGCATCATCAACTTTCCCTAGGTAGAAAGCCCAAAAACAGACAGCATTGCCAAGTCATTAGTTTAACCATTCACTATCTGGAAGGAAAACAGTGAACAGGCAATATGCTGTAATTATGAAAAGGTATATCACATGAGATTCAATAACAAATTCTAAGATAAAGCTATATATCTGCAAGTTTTTCAAAAAACATAATTTTATCTATTCACTGGCCACTCATTAAACACACAGTATCCTTCTTTCAATAAATATAAGTAGCAGTAGCAGGGTATTATACACAGCAGCTGGGGGTATCTGCTGGTAATCAGAGAGCTATTATAAATTCCAAAATCCAATTAAAACTAGAGTTTTGTTCTAAAGGAACAGAACAAGTAACCATTTGCAAAGTGCCCAGGAAGCTTTTGAATGCATTGAACATTTCCTTCTGTGTTTCAGGACATGTTCTTCCATTTATAGCTTCAAATTCCATAATTCTGTTTTATCTAACTGCGAAATGTTTTTGTTTTAGTGTTGTTTGTGCCAAAATGCACACCTAACAACAACAAATTTTTTTTATCCCGATCCATTTATTCTGAAGCCATTTCAGAGAAAGCTGTTAGAATATTGGCACATATTACTTCAAGAGCTTAGCTGGATTAAACCAATAAGAACAGCCTTTCACAAAACATATAAGTAATACTATTAT
The DNA here is from genome assembly GCA_030440675.1 of Furcifer pardalis. Taxonomy (NCBI): domain Eukaryota; kingdom Metazoa; phylum Chordata; class Lepidosauria; order Squamata; family Chamaeleonidae; genus Furcifer; species Furcifer pardalis. Next base: position 201,444,386 of record CP126892.1, read on the forward strand.
ACTGGAAAGAAGCAAAAATCAACCACATACCTAAACAAAGATCTTGTTACTTTATTTTTTTCAAATTAAAATACTGTACTCTACTCCACCTTTCTGTATTGGCACACGACTCTAAATTACTCTGTACCTAGAAAACTCAAGGAAGGGTCACCAGAACTCAGAATCTACTTGACAGCACATAATTAGTAATTAATTTATGTATGTATTTATTTAGCTTACTGTATAGCAATTAATTTCTGTAAAAACAAAACACTCTCATGTGGCAAAGAGATACTGTATACTAAATTTAAAACTAAATGAAAATGAACAATACGTTAAAGCTACAAATAATGAACAAAACAGAAGCAATGGACAGCAATCAAAATCAGGTTGATGAAAGTGCAACTTGAAAATAACATATTCTGAAAAGGTAACGTGGGCCGCACTAACTTCTTCTGGCACAGTTTCACAACAGAAAAGTCCCCAGTCTCTTGTATACACACACAGAAACACTGTTTTCAGATGGCAGAGGAATATGGAGATAGGCTATAGTACACAACATCAAATATTATACACAGATTGATTTGATGAAGGCAATTATTAAGATGTTGAATCTCAGGCACTAGGTACTTGGAGATTTAAAGGTGAGTACTAATGATATTCTGGATGAACTGTGGAGTTTTAAAAGCCAGTTACTGGCAATTTAAGAAATCAATGCAATATGGAATTACTGTACATACTTCAGTTTGCCAGTCCCTAAACCAATCTGAACCACAGCCTTTCCAGACTCTCTTAATACGAGCAGACACACAAAACACATTATGGCTAACTAACCTTACTAATTATGGTTGTGTCCCTGTTTTTAAGGAACATAGCCAAACAATTTGATGAACTATTTTTTCTTTTATATCAGAAAACAAACTAAAATAAACAAAATAAAAAACAAAAAACACTTTAAAGACTAACTGCTATACAGTTGTATCTCGCTTAAAGAGCATAATGCGCTCCACAGGATTGCTCTTTAAGCGAGTTTGCTCTTTAAGTGAAACACCATTGTAAATGACCAATTGTGGGGGGGGGGGATTGCAAACCCCGATTTATTTGTTAAGTGAGTTTTTGTTTGGTTTTATTTGTTAAGCGAAGCGAACATTCAGAGAAAATTCTGCTCTTTAAGCAAGTTATTCTTTAAGCGAGAAGCTCTTTATGCGAGGTTTGACTGTATTTTTATTGTTAGCTTTCGTGGATCAAGTTCACTTCTTCAGACAAGAAGTGAAACTTACAAGCATGGTTATGTTTCTCTTTTAGAAAATGTGTTAAATGCTTCAAAAATGTGGATTTACTCAAAATGCTAAGTACTATATAATATAAAGATTTTATACAAGATAGTCTACTGCTGGTTCAACAATGTCTGAAGAATGGTGAGGACATCATGAGAAGAGTTTTCTGGGTTGTTGTTTTTTGTAATTAAGGGTCTTCTTCTCTTCCACAGCTTTTCTGACTTGCGAATGAAAGAGATTACAGTATTCTCACATCAGAATTGCTGCAGGAGAGAAGGCGGAAGCACCCAACTACCAAAACATTTCTCCTAGTTGGTGATGTGATAACCCTTCTCCTAGCCTATGAATGTCAACAGGATTTCAGGTAACAATCCTTATGTATAATATTGACTTCTACAACTCTCAAATCTCACATGCATTTCTGCGCTTAGGGAATGCAACTCTCTTCCTAAGGGAAGTGTATAGGGTTTTTGGCACAGATATCACCCTACAATGACTGCAAGGCAAAGAATACAGCAGTTTGCAGACCCCTCTCTGCTGCAAAATGCATTTTCAATTTTGCTTGTCCAAATCTAAAGTTATATATATTTGGTGCTACTTGCACCAAAAGGGTGGGATGTAAATATAAGTAAGCAAGCAAGCAAGCAAAAGTTAAGTATTATTTATACACACACACACTCCAGGTCCAGTGGTGGGCTGCTGCTGGTTCGGACCGGTTCGCCTGAACCGGTAGCGGAAATCCGAAGGGGTTTGCGGGGGGGTAGTAAACCCCTGGGCGACCAGTTCAGTCGCCTCTCTGGCCGCCTTTCAGATTCTTTTTCCGGGGAGCCAAGAACATCTGGAGTGCCAAGGTTCACCATCACGGTTCTAGGGTGAGGCTATCTACACTGCTAAAACAGTAGAACCCTGCATAATGAAAAAAGTCTGTTTTGCGAGGCACTACATTATACAAATTTTTTCATTATACGAAACATGCCTTGTAAAACGAAAATCCCTATGGGATGCATTGTACAAAGAAAATCTCTATGGGGAAAAACCGTACAATGAAAATTTTTCTTTGTATGATGCATCCCATAGGGATTTTCATTGTATGATTTTTTTTCCCATAGAGATGCATTGCTTTGTATACTGAAAAAATTCGTTATACAGGGTATAGGGGTTAGCACAAATCCTCTTTGTTGTACAAATTTTTAGTTATGTGAGGCGTTCATTATAAGGGGTTCCACTGTATTAAAAAAAAGCTAATGTAAAACCATAATGTAAAAAAATGTTGAATGTAAAAAAAGGAATAGCAACTGCTGCTCTGCAGCGTAAATAAGGGTGGGGGTGACAGGAAGAATTATGTCAGAAGCATGGCACTTGCCAAATTCAGGGGATTTCACACTCTTTTTTAAATGACACATGAATGCTGCAAGACCCACGTGACTCCAGATCCTGAGAAACCAAGACTTCATTTTCTCACTGCAAATGCCATTCTTTATCGTCCTAAAATTTGCAATCCATAGTATCAAAGAAATACCCTCTCCCAAACTGTGACTGCAGACAAATCAACATGAATCATTTTTTGAAGTTGGCAAGGCATTAAAAGATTGCTTTCCTCAACTGCAGTTAGGCAACGCAACACACTGTCATGTCTTGAAACAGACTCCATTTTAAAACATGGTAAATTATACACCATTAAGATACAGTCAAACCTCGCATAAAGAGCGCCTTGCTTAAAGAGTAACTTGCTTAAAGAGCAGAATTTTCTATAAATGTTTGCTTCACTTAACAAATAAAAACCAACCCAAAACTTGCTTAACAAATAAATCCGGGTTCACAATCCACCACCACCACCATAAGTCACAATTGGTCACTTACAATGGTGTTTCGCTTAAAAAGCAAACACGCTTAAAGAGCAATCATGTGGAACACATTATGCTCTTTGTGCAAGGTACAACTGTACTTTCATAATAGATGCCATATTACCGGGGGGGGGGGGGAATTCACAGCTCCACATATGCTAATCTTCCTCTATTGCAGGGGTACCCAAACAACAGCCCAGGGGTCAGACTCAGCCTCCGATACCAATTCTTTTAGCCTGTGAAGCCCCCATGCAAGCGCGTTTTACTTCTGCTTCGAGGAGCTATGAGGGCTTCGTGGGCCAGATAAATTGGTGTTGGGAGCGGGGTCAGCCCCCAGGCCGTAGTCTGGGCTCCCTAAACCTCATGACTGGCCCACGGCCCAAAAAGTTTGGGCACCCCTGTTCTATTGCTTTGCTTCTCCAAGAGCTATAGGCAAAACAGCCTTCTGCTCATCTATTCAATAAACCACATCTTTGCTTCAAAAAATATTTCTTCCTTATGTGTTGTCATTCCCCCCCAGCAGGATTGTGAAGAAATAATTTCACTTACTTGAAAGTAATCTTGTTATTAATTACTGCAAGACTCTGAATTTATTAATGCCATGTAGGTAGGTATTTTATTAATGTTTTATTATTTTTAAAAAATTAATGTTTATTAATGTTTATCATTTATTTTTATTTTGTTCCGATTGATGTTTTTTATACTACTGTATTGTGGGCTGTTCTTGTATTGCTGTAAGCCGCCCAGAGTGGTGCTTGCACCAATTGGGGTGGGGTATTAATTAATAAACACACAAACCTACTTATTAAATGTTACCCTTCCTTCCTGTACTCCAAAATGGATAACAATAGAATCAAATAAAGCAAACAAAATAAAAACAAACTTAATTAATAATTAAACACTTATTAATTTCCGTACACACACACACACACACACACACACACACCTCTCTACACCTATAAATAACCCCCCCCCTCTCCATCACCACCACCCACACCTATAAATAAACCCACCCACCCCAAAATGTTTTGGCAGGCTCAGAGGACTTAGCTTCCATAAAAGATGGCAAAATTTCACCCTTGTCCTCTATTTCATATTCCCTACTGACATTTCATTTTATCATATTGATAGGTTTTTATTGATGGATTGTGTTAACTGTTGTTTTAATGTTGTGTTAGCCACCCTGGATCACTTGTGAGAAGGGTGGCATATAAATATGATTAAATAAACAAACAAACAAACAAACAGAACTGGTTCCCACATCCAGTAGTGAAAACAAAGATGCCCTATTCAGGCTTTTTAAAAGGAAATTTAAAAACAGGAGCAGGGAGAGAATTCTACTTCTGCCCATTGTCTGACCTTTTTGAAGAGTCTCCCAAAGCAATGGCACTTTTACTATATATTGAACCTCACAATCTGAGCAAGAACCCTGATTTTTCGGGATTCCCAGTTGTATGTAGACTTCCTATGTAGCAAAAGCTTTGTTCCATAGATAGCTCCCTTCCCAATGGATACCGTGCCGCAATGCTAGAATCTCCTCCTATTCACATTTTCTAGCTAACCTTTTACTGAACATCTCAACAGATCTACAGAGATATGTGTGCCAGATCACTGTGTGTGCCAAAGTATTGCTGATATGACTATCATGGCATATTATTACATTTTTGTAATCTAATATAAACACCAAGACTTCTATCTTCAATTCTTTAAAATTACACAATCACTGGGATGTCTTAGTATATATAGTAAGTCACAACTAGAGCAGACCCATTGAATCAGTGGGGATTTAGTGAGTTACCTCTTCCATAGATTCCACTAATTCAATGGGCCTACTCTAGTTGCTACTACCTTAAGCAACCAGAATTCATCTGATGATCTTCTGAAATTTATACCCATGTTACCTGAACAAGTTGCAAGAGATAATGAAGAACTTCATCATCGTCTAAAACCTCCAGTTTTTGCACTGCCATTGCTCTCACATTTTCATCTGAAAAGTTACAGTCTAGAAGTTGCATTGGTAAGCCAACATCCAAAGTGCCGAGGTCCCAAGCATCTCTTTTAGCTAATAACTGGTATGTTTCTGCTACAGTTTCTTGCTGTCCCCATTTCACTGAGCTAAGCAGCTTAGGATATGCCTTTGGATGCTTTATACTTTCATATCTGAAATGCCACAACAATTCTTTGTCTTCAGGGGTAAGTGGGTTAAGCAGGTCAGTAGCTATGATTTCTTCAAGCTGTTTACGCAGCTGGTTGGGCATTTCAGCTCTGACCCTGTCCCCTTGTAGATCAGAGGCTATCTTGTGTTTAGGCAAAGCAACAGGGTGGCAGTATTTGTCCAAAACAATTGAGATAGCCATTGAATGTTCTTTATCTGGATTGGTGGCTGAGGTGAGCTTATCAGCATTGATGCTTCCATGTTCTTCCCCTTTGCCCGAAATCTTCCACATATGCAGCACGTAGTCACCAGTCCGCAGGAGGGAGCGGTGGTCTATCAGCAAAATATTGACATAATAGAGAAGTTGAGTTTTGCATTTAGAGTCAGAACTGGGAGAATCGGGCAACTGCAGGTTTGCCTTTGTGGATAATGTTGGTGCTTTTCCACAGTATATCTGTAGGGTCAATAATGCCCCTTTTGGCAAATCTTTAATCTTGATGTCAAACTCAAGCCAAACATTCCACAGAACTTCTTCAGTAAATGGCTTAGCTGTTGTTCTTTGCTGTGAAAGGAGCTGTTGTCCGTGTTGGATATTAGCTTCCACAAATACAGTAAGGTCTGTGTTTCTTGGTAGCACAGGAATATCCATGCCAATTATCTTAACTCTAAATCTCCTGTTGCAGTCCCACAATGATATTGCAAACACTCTCTCGTGATCCTTTCCATCAATTGTCAGCTGTTCGTGATATCCTGAAACTCCAGTGCAATCATCCACTAATGGCCACTCCTCTTTCTGCACTTCATCTTCTTTTGGGTCTGGTGGATCATCTAATACCAAATGAATTTCGTCCCCATTTTTAAGGCACTGTCTTATCCAGTGGAAGTTTCTAACAGGCATATCTCCTACAATATATTCATCTCTGCCACTTACTCGAAGGACAAAATCTAGTTCGCTGTGATCTTCAGGAATGTTCATCAAAGACTTCTTTTTTGCCATTTTTGCAAAAAAGCTCTGAAGAATTAGATCTGGAGTGTCATCAATTCCTACTTTAATCTTCTGACTTGTTGTACCTCTGTGGATATTTATGAAAATATGATTATTGACAATTCTCCCAAGTATATACTCTGGAAGAGGTTTGGATGTAGTCCAGGGGTGCATTGAATATAATTTTGGATCTCTGCAGGATACTTCAATTGTTCGTGGAGTAACTAACCTACGGCGAGCAAATTCCAGCTCATCATCATGTACATTACTTACATCAGTGACATCATAGCCAATCAAATAATTGAGTTGCTTTTGAAATTCTTGAATTTCCTTTGTGGGCTTTTGCTTTTGGACCACATGAATTTTGCCCACCTTCTTTTGTAACACTTTCCAATACAACATGCAGTCAAGTGTCTGTATTATCTGATGTTTGTCATAAATTTCATACCACTGGCCCTTTTTTTGGTACTGAAGAACAAACTGATCTGGAGTGAACGTATGATAATAATCTGAGTTCTGATTCCTTTCTATTGCTCGCATCCAAACCTGTGCTTTCATCTGCTCTACCGTACAATTGCTGGGTATATCTATTAACATGTTGCCTGTGGGTAGGACAAACTCAATGGATATCAGTTCTGTTGAAGAAAAACTGCTCGCTGTACAGTGTGGTTTCATCCTCCTCCTCCTCCGTTTGTTGTCATCTCTCATAACAACAGGCGGTTCACCACTCTCCAACTCCATGCCACAGATCTATAAAAACACAGGATAGGATAAGGTCATATATATTTTCCGCACATCAGAGTATTTTGTACAAATTTCATTAAATACAACCATCAAAATAATACTCTCATACTCCCGCACTCGCGAGCCGCGTCCCCACGCCGGGTTTCAAAGGTCTGTTGTGGCGAGCAGCGGCCGCCGCTTTTTGGAGCCTGCTTGTGGCCAGGGTGAGGCCTGATATTGTTGGATCATGTGTTGTTATATTGTATTATTATTTATTGAGATTATACTATGTATATGTAATTGTAATTGTACTTTTTGTAACTTTGTTTTGCAGTGTGGTTTTTGTTCTATTGCACTGCTGTATTATATTGTTATATTTATTGTAGTATACTGCTTTTGATTATGTTGTATGTGTGAATTTTGTGAACCGCCCTGAGTCGGTTTTACTGAGTAGGGCAGTATATAAATTGAATTATTATTATTATTATTATTATTATTATTATTATTATTATTATTATTATTATTATTATTATTATTATTATTATTATTATTATTATTATTATTATTAAGAAGAAGAAGAAGAAGAAGAAGAAGTAGCCAGCAAAAATTGAGCATTCTAATTGACACTGGCTTCCTTCTATTAAAGTCAGTGAGCTGAACCTAATTATTAGTCCCAACCAGAATGGAACCACTTATTCAGTGGACTTACTTTAGCTGGCATTAAAGCCTGGAACTGGCCCAATGATATTTAAAATAGTTTTGGGAAATACAAATCACAATCCAGCCAATATGTCTCAGAAATCTATACAGGCATTCATTATAGCTTCTGTTTATTTCCTTTTTAGAGTGAAAGCAATAAAAGAAACATAGAAAAGCCTTCGTTTATATAAATCACAATAAGTGCTGAACATTTTGGCTATGAAACAGAGATGAGCACTGAACGCTAGAATCAGATACGACTGGCTTTCGAGCAAGGGTGACCTTTACCTTTGCCTAAACCTAAGATCTGATTCTTTGAACTGACATCTCAAGAGAAAAGATTCTTAGTTTAGTGACTGCTTTCTGTTTTATTACACCTGTAACACTCACATCTTTCAGCAATTTAGAAGCATGTACAGTACAGTAAAACCTCGCATAAAGAGTGCCTCGCTTAGAGAGTAATTCGCTTAAAGAGCAGAATTTTCTCTGAATGGTCGCCTCGCTTAACAACTAAAAACAACCTAAAACTCGCTTAACAACTAAATCGGGGTTCACAATCCCCCTCCCCAGTCAGAGTCACAGTTGGTCACTTACAATAGTGTTTTGCTTAAAGAGCAAACTTGCTTAAAGAGCAATCCCGTGGAATGCATTGTGCTCTTCAAGCAAGGTACCACTGTACTTCAAGTATTGATCCCTTCTCTCAACCAGATATTGGGCAGGTCAAGTCCTTCTTAACTTCAGTAATAAGATATCATGAGGCATCTGCAAAATATTTAATTTTTAAATTCAACGTTTTTTACTGCTATCATGATCACTTTCTGTTCTGAGTGTTCTCTTTCTTTCTAATAAACATTTCAAATTCTACAATAGTCACAGGTCATGAGGATGATGCCACAAACCATTAATTTAATGAGCTGCTATGTTACTAAGATATTGACACAAAGTCTGATCTACAGCACAGACTTTGTTTAGGTTTCCAAAATTTTGATAGAGGCTCCTGAAATATGGATACTGACCTGTAGGAATCTGAATAAATTTTCAGCACTACTTAATGGATGCTAAAATGGTAAAAATTCAAATCTTGTAATCCCATGGCACCACTCTAAAAATTAAGCTGGCATCCTTTTTAAATGTTATTTGAAAATCTGAGACATATTTTTATCTATTAACGTCATATAATATGCATTTCCAATTATTAGTTTGTTTAATGCCTTTACTTACTGTATTCACTGGTTCCATTAATAAGCTAAGGTCAACATAGCATAGAACAGAATTTCTACTTTAGTGGTCCCTTAAAAGATAATGCTAAAGGTAAAGGTTTCCCTTGCTTGAAAGCCAGTCGTATCCGACTCTAGGGTTCAGTGCTCATCTGTTTCAAAGCCAAAGAGCGAGCATTGTCTGTTTCTGCAGAAGTTTCCATGGTCATGTGGCAGGCATGACTAGGTACTGGAGTGCATGGAATGCTGTTTACCTTCCTACCAAAGTGGTCCCTGTTTATCTACTTGCAATTTCTTGCTTTCAAACTGCTAAGTTGACAGGAGCTGGGACAAAGACGGGAGCTCATTCCGTCCTGCAGTACTCGAGAATCGAACTGCTGACCTCCTGCCTTCCAGTCAGCGTCTTAGCTACTTGAGCCACTGCAGTTCTCAAAAATTGCAGCTCTCAAAAGCAGCACTTTTTAAAACACACACAAAACATTAAATGTAAAAATCTTGCCTTTAGAGAACCCCTCACCCATCTTTTTTTCCACAGAAAACTTTAAAACAATTTAAATACAACAAGGCACCACCACAGTGATATATTACATCAAACAGTATTTTCACTGTTCCAAGCATGACATAAAAGTAAAAAGAAGATACAACATCAGCTATGGATTACCTGGGTACAAAGCAGAAACTGAGCTGCTACGGAGGTCTCATTAGTACAGCTTCTTTCTTTCACACTTGCTTCTTAAACTGACAACCATTCACAAAATGAACATGTTTTCATGTGAGCTATTCTGTTCTTCTTGTTTGCTTTCATAAGCAGATGCAAAGGAAATGCTCTAGTAACCAGGAAGGAAGCTTTAACCCACTTGGCTATAACCAAGATGGGTTGCTGTTTCTTTTTTTTTAGTCAATGCTTTTTCCTGTTACAGCAGTCAAATATATACTTATTGTGATGGTAACCAGAAAAAAAAGAGGAAGATGTTTTTGAAACATACAAGTAGTGACATGTGGTAAATAGTGCTCAAGAGAAAAAAATTAGATAAGAATTTATTTAGTTTTTAATGTGAAAATTGTACTATAGGAAACTTAGTTTAGGGCAGGGGTGCCCAAACTACAGTCTGGGGGCCAGATCCGTCTCCCGACACGAATTCATCTGGCCCACGAAGTCCTCGTCACTCCTGGAGCTACGAGGGCTTTGTAGGCTGGATGAATTGGCTTGGGGCTGGATCTGGCCCCCAGGCCATAGCGACCGGCTCCCTGAACCACATGACCGGCCCACGGCCCAAAAAGTTTGGACACATTACTCATTACTAATTGTTCGATGCTTTGACAATTGTGTGGTGGATCACAGAGCACTTAGAACAAGGAATGGAACAGAATCCTGAGATAAATGTAACTTTTATCTCACTATTAGCCAATATCCACTTCTGGCCCATCACCTTAATTTGATGAATCAAGAGTGGTTATTTTTGCATAAGTGGTATTTCATAGCAGAGGCAAAAGGCCTGGCAGTTGTTTCTCTAGTGGTTCTTGCTGGTGTTTCAGCTTCTCTTTCCTTTAAGGCTCAGATAAACCATGGAGAAAATCTGTCAAAGTACTCTCATTAGCAGTGGAATTGTAAAACTCAGTCCTTACTGACAGCAGCATTACTATACAAGACTGAGCAACCAGGTTGTTAAGTTGCACTTGTTTTCACCTCTGCGCCATGCCATTGGTACAGCGTAATCATAAAGATAATCAGATAACATTTAATAAAAATAAGGACCAGCCTCATGTTTCCTGCATTGTGGGACACTCTTTGGCAAGGTGTGTTGATTTTGCTCTCCTTAGGTTTAACCTAACCTCTTCTGGTTTAATATTTAGACAGAGCTTGTGAAGTGTGCATTAAATTTTTCCTCAATTATAGCCTTCATAGACTCTAGCAATGTTTCCCAACCTTTGTTTTTTGGACTTCAATTCCCAGAAGCCTAAGTCAATTCCCCAAAGCACTGATCAGCCAATGTACTGACTTAGGCTTCTGGGAACTGAAGTCCCCTGTAGTGCGTGGGCCCCACATTGGAAACCACTGAAGGGAATTGTATCCATGAAGTGGGTAGGCTTGGTGCTGCAATGTCTTCTTTTGTTTGGTCTTGACTGCTACCTTTTTATGTACTGTATTTCCAGAGGGGCAATACCAACTAAATAATCCCACTTTTTCAATGGGGGTAGATTTCAGGCAGACATTAATAATCCTGCATAATTCATTAAGAGCTGCATCCACTTGTTTAGCAAGTGCTGATTTATACCATATGGCACTAGTATATTCTGCTGGGTAGCTCAGAGACAAAACTGTTGTTCTTATCATTTGTGGGTGTGCACTCCAGACTGAACCAGCCAGTTTCCTTTGGTTTTGATGGCAACTTTGTTTGGTGTTTAAACAACATTTAAATGCTTCCTCTCTGCTTCTCTGTTCTTTAAGTGGAAAACACAAACTTATGTTTTACAGGTTTGGTTTCAGCTGGTTGTTTTCATAATACTGTACTGTATAAGGAAAGATCTTCCAAAGCAGAAGTTAGCGGGTGCTTAATAGACTCAGTCCTCCTGGACTGTCAAGGAAAGATCATTAGTATAGATGAAACTCTATGGATGGGAATTTCAGTTAATTTTTTTTACATATATAAAAAGGATTAGTGCCAGAATGCTATCATGTGGGAGACCATTCCTTTGATTTCGCCAGTAATTACCCTGAAACTCAACAATGAATCTTCTATTTTGAATTTTAACAGCAACCATTTATGTTAGTCCTTAGTAAGGAGTTAGACCTTTTTCAGCAGCAGTTGATGGAGGACAGTGTCATTTGCTGCTGTAAATTGATAAATGTTGTTTCAGTTATTGTATGTGTTTGAAAACCATCTTCTATCTACAGTACTAGGTAAATTTAAGATCTGAGCCAAGTCTAAAGCCTGCCTGTTCTGGAACTAGAAGAGTTTCAATTTTAGAGGATGGAAAACTTAATATTATTTGTTCAAACACTTCGTATAAATGCCATAGTAAGAAGGTTGAGCTGTGGCTTTTAAGATGTGATGGGTTTTTAACCTGGTTTCAGTATAGCAATTCCTTTTGTCTTCCAAATCCATATTTTTGGGATTTGTTTCCCCAAACAAGTTATTAAATAGCTGAAGGAATCATTCCTTTGTATATTGCCCAAAATATTTAATTTGTTCAATCTGCATATCAAGTCCCACCACTTTGCTATGTCTGCATCTTCTTATGGCTTCCTCTAGTTTCACCAATATGAAAGCAGCAGAATTGATTCCATTAGATCCGCTCTGAATATTATTTTTGTAAATTTTATTTTTATAATGCATTGATTGGTCTTTTCTGCCAGGAGCAGTTGGTGTGGTCCTGTATTTGGTTTGGGTTTACATTAGCACACAATGTCCTTTTGTTTGGATCATTGTTCAGTCTTTTTAGTAGTCTCCAAGCTTTATGGCTGCTTCTTGCCTTATCAAGCTCTACTATAGTGTCAATCCGAAGAGTTCTTTTTATTTCTGCAATAGTCAAGATCAAATTTCGCCCAGTTTTTGTTTTATGTTTACTTTGGAATGTGAAATATAATCAAAATATTGGCTATTTATTTCCAGAGTGAGACTTAAGATGATGTTGTTCCAGCATTCTCTTGAGAACAGTCCAAAATGGAAGGTACAAATAAATCATAGTTCACAGCTGAGGACCAATCTGAAGCACAGCTGTCTAAGATTATTGTAAACTTTTCTCATTTGACTTTCTTGAAATTATACTTCCTATGGAATAGTATGGATTGATATCAGATGGTTGAATAGGTATGGCACAGAATAGGTCTGTGCTAAGTGTTTTGATTGCATCACCTATGCTCTTAATGCACTGTTGAGCTATAGGCTCATAAACAAAAATTAGATCTAAATTGCATCCTCTCTGCTATCTGCCATTTTTAAATTAACTGGGTAGTTTAGGATCATATATAAACTAGACTAAATGGGATTTTATAACAACCTCGCCATTTACATTATCAACTTTATAGTCCCAAATGTTACTATGGATATGCAAATTTCCAACTAGAAAGCAATTGTTTTGGTTTTCCATATGAGACAGCTTCCTAAAGCATAATGGTATTTCAGGTGATTTATAAATTGATGTTACTATAAATGCAGCCAGTTTGATCATCAACATTTCTATGCAGTCCACTACAGTGGTACCTCGCTTAAAGAGCATAATGCGTTCCATGGGATTGCTCTTTAAGCGACTTTGCTCTTTAAGCAAAACACCATTGTAAGTGACCAATTGTGACTTCTGGCGAGGGGGACTGCAACCCCTTTTTTAGTTGTTAAGTGAGTTTTTGGTTGGTTTTAGTTGTTAAGAGAGGCGCCCATTCAGAGAAAATTCTGCTCTTTAAGAGAGTAAGTCTCTAAGAGAGGAGCTCTTTATGCGAGATTTTACTGTATATTCATTTAGAGACTTATACCTATTCTTTCACAAAAATGACACTTCCATATTATTTGTGGGGTCTCTCAGCACTTCACACAAGCAGCCAAAAATGTTATTTTTTCTGTTTGTAAAAATATGTAATTATTTTTTAAATATAAAGAACAAATATTCAGAAACTCATTCATTTAACAGTAAACAAAATTACTGTTTTTGTGGCTGACGAAGATCTTACTTGGTGTTAGAAGAGCTTTAGTACCTATTCCACCCCTCTTGTCACTGAACAATTGTTCGGAAATTTAAGAGGGAAAAAACTCTTAAAAATGCTATGTGCCATCAAGTCACTTCTGATGTCTGCTGATTATATGAGTGCACGATCTCCAAAATGTCTTATGACAAACAAACCCTGTGTTAGTTTGTCTTCTCTTTCTCTGGCCCCCTTACTAGCCATACCGTATTGTCTTTTCCAGTATGTTTTGCATAAGTCTTGCAAAACTAACAGCTGTGGCTTCCTTTATTGAGTCAAAACATCTCATTTTAAGTCTTCTTCTTATCTTGCTTCCCTACTCCATTTTCCCCAGCAATATTCTTTTCTGCTCTGTTCTGTATTTTCATTACATGCCCACACCAGTTTTTCTGCCTTTCTGGTTGTGTATGGTACCCATAAGGATCTCTTCCAGAACCATATTGCACATGATTTATTTTTCCTCTCTGCATTTCTTCTTTCTTTTTCATAGTATGGATGATTTTGAACTTGGTCTCTGGTGACAATTTTTGTTAACTCTTAGTTCTCCTCTTTTTTAAGTCCCAAAAGAGAAAGAAGTCGATCATATACTGTACTGTATATTGAAACACGCACACAACATGTAGAGCTTTTGATCATATATTTTTTCTTCCACAGATTACCTAACCAAAGGAAACGCTTTAGAATTGGAACAGAGCTTTCTAGTCTGCATTCTATGGAGTGGATGTGGCAACATTAGATTGCCTAAGAAGTTAAAGGGTGTGTCTGTTTCTCTATTGTATGTGTTGCACTTACATCTTTGCTTCACTATTTCATTAAGTCCAAAGCAGCCTTTCAAAATATTTTGGAACAGAGGGACTATAGTCACATCCCAACTGCCCTTGCTTTTGTCCTTTCCTAGTAACCATAGTACAGATCATGTGCTCATCTTCTGGGATCCTCCACGCTGGGTAATTTTATGTGAGAAAGTTTCTGTTGGAGTTTATTTCCAGAAGCTTACTTCTTTTTCCAACAGTTAACCACTCCTCAACCAAATACAAATCAAATGTCATGGCTATTTTTTGACAAATGTGAATACTGTAGTAAAAGAGGTTATTCTGTAGAGACTATCCTGACTGCTGCCATTGGTGTTACTGACATTCAGACTGCCCTTGGCATCCTCTTTCCTCTTAGCAATGTGTATACGAGATAGTGCAGCATGTGTTTTAATTTGTGGATACAGAAGTACAATATTATCAGATTCAATTAGGTGAAAGTAGAGACATCACCTTCCCAACAAAAGTCCGACCAGCTAAAATGATGGTCTTCCCAGTAGTAATGTATGGCTGTGAGTGCTAGACCATATGGCTGGGGGAGCACAGAAAAATAGATGCCTTAGGACTTTGGTGCTGGAGAAGACTTTTGAGAGTCCCTTGGACTGCAAGGAGATCAAATCAGTCAATCTTGAAGGAAATCAACCCTGACTGCTGAAGCTCAAGTACTTTGGCCACTAAATGAGTAGAGAGACTGGAGAAGGTCCTGATTCTAAGAAAGATTGAAGGGAAAATAAGAAGGGGTGGCAGAAGATGAGATGGCAGATGACAGAGGAGCCTGGAGTGCTGTGGTCCATGGGGTCGCAAAAGGTTGGACTCAACTATGTGACTGAACAACAAAGTTGGACAGCATTGAAGAAAGCAAACATTGCTGCCCTCCAATCTTTGTTCAGTTCAAAATATGGTTCCTATTTAGGAAACAAACAAACTACTGGTAGATGTCTAGTTTCAGAGAAAGAAGTATATTAGTGCCAAGAAAAGCTAGATTTTGCAGGTACTGTACATGAGACAAGCCCTTTTCTATAAAATGCCCCATCCATGGAATTCCTTCTAGAAACCACTCAAGCTGCACCAACCCTGGAAGCATTCAGTTGTAGAAACGGTAAGAAATATGCTGCTTCATCTGAGTGTTTTATGGATTATAATATTATTCTCCCTTGATTTTTAGTAATGTTTTAAAAGTACAGTACATTGTGCTATTGTGATTTAATTTCTGCCACTGCTCTTTTAATTTGTAAATTTGTCTTGGGGAGGGCTGCAAAGCAACCTGCAATTACTTAAAACAAATTAAATGTTTATTGCTTTATTAAGTTCCACTGAAATTGGTGGGGCAAGCACTAGTCTGGAACATAAATACTGTATATGGAACATTTACTGTTTTCTCGACTGCATCCATGGTTTTTATAAGCAAGTGATAGATTAGGAAACTAATTTCCCCAATTTTTCAACAAGCTGTTTATCCCTTCAAAAACCTATGGGGCTCAAAATGGTACTTTTTTTGGATTGCAGCTCCTACAGTCAGGGATGATAGAACCTGTAGTTTAGAAAAATTAACTTTACCCCCAGTTTTTTCTTTATATCTCTTACTAGTTCCCACTTCAGCCTGCCCTTAAAAACTGCCACATAAAAATAAGGCCTGTATCTTTAAACAAATCTAGAGGATATTTCACTCACTTCAAGATAATTAGGAACAGCTAGGATCAATTTTTATTTTGCCTGAGGAAAGAACAAGAAAATCATTATTACTTCCTTTTGGCTTGCCATACTTTCATGGCCCACTGTTGATAAGCCACCTGTTCCTTCTCTCATTATTTATTTTAAAGAGTTGTATCTTTTAAACTAGTACAGGGGTTCTCAACCTACAGCTCGCATCACCAAATAATCCAACCCATGGCCTTACTCCAGCTGCCACTTCTGCTGCCTCAATCCTTGTCTCCTCCGCTTGGCTTGGCATGTCCCTCACAGTGCTCTGTAGCAGGACAGATGTTGTAAGGCTTATAACATCTGCCCTGCTACATAGCGCCATTAGGGACATGCCAAGCCAAGTGGAGAAGACAAGGATTGAGGCAGTGGCAGCAGAAGCAGAAGCTGTAGTGAGGTCATGGGTCAGATGATTTGGTGCGATGCAGCGCCTCCAGGCCAGTAAGCAGGGAAGAAGCATGGGAGAGAGTAGGGGGTGGCTCAGGGTGGTCGCCAGGGGCAGCAGTGTGATTGGAGTAGTGGGTGGCTCGGGGGTGGCCCCGCTGCCACTGCTGGTGGTGGTGGTGAGTGCTCAGGGAGTGGGGGGGGGCTCAGGGTGGTCCCGCTGCTGGTGTCAGGGGGGGCTCAGGGTGGTCCCGCTGCCAGCGCCAGTGGTGGTGACGAGTGGTGAGGGCTCAGGGTGGTCCTGGAGCCGGTGGGGAGTGGTGGGTTGCTCAGGGTGGTCCCACTGCTGGTGCCGGTGAGGAGTGGTGGGGACTCTGGATGGTCCCACTGCTGGAGCTAGTATGGGGGGGAGTGGAGGCTCAGGGTGGTCCCACTGCCAGTGCCAGTGGTGGTGGAGAGTCAGGGTGGTCCTGGTGCCAGTGGTGGGGGCTTAGGGTGGTCCCACCGCCACCTGGGACCACCCTGAACCCACCCACCCACACCACTGCCTTAGGCGGAGACGGCACATATCCGGCTCACCAACAGTCTGAGGGGGCATGATCCGACCTCTGGATTTAAAAAGTTGAGGAGTCTTGCACTAGTAGAACAGTATTCAGTGTTGGCTTAAAACTCTAGCTAAACACAGTTTAAAAAAAAAAACAAATTAAAGACAAACATGCAACAACATGCAACAACAGCTAATATATTGTTTTTTCTGTTATTGTATACTTTGTATCTTTGTTTGCTGCCCAGAGTCGCTTGGCGAGTGGGGCGGCATACAAGTCGAATAATAATAATAATAATAATAATAATAATAATAATAATAATAATAATAATAATAATAATAATAATAATAATAATAATAATAATAATAATAATAATAATAATAATACAAAAACAGCTTTAAGCAAAACAGACTAATTAATCTATGGATGGCATTTTACTACCACCAAAATAAGACAAACTGCTTAATCTCTCTAAGAGTATTAGAAAGGAATCAAAACAAAGGCAAAAAAACCTCTCACATTGTGGGACTCATGAACTGCTATATTTTAATGTGAGCTTTTGTGGATGAAGTCTCCTTACTTGGAATTGATCCATGAAAGCTCACATATAATCAGTAGTTAGCAGTAGTGTTTACCACA
The DNA here is from genome assembly GCA_030440675.1 of Furcifer pardalis. NCBI lineage: Eukaryota > Metazoa > Chordata > Lepidosauria > Squamata > Chamaeleonidae > Furcifer > Furcifer pardalis. The sequence continues at coordinate 201,462,021 of CP126892.1, forward strand.
ATGCTTTTGCCTTCTTTTTGTTCTTGTTTCTTTGTCTAATATGCTTGCACAGGCTAACATGATACTACTTCAAAAATACCTCTACGAGGAATATATGACACTACACATTTTTGGACTGCTATTCCTATCATCCTGTGATTCTGGACAAAGCTGATGGAAACTGCTATCTATCAATATCTAGAAATATAAATATTCTACATCTCTGCTGTAGTTATTAGAAGCAGCTGGCACAAGACTTTAACTGCAGATGTCAAAAGGCGAGCGAGTTTTACATGCAGAAGATGGGGCACAAGCAGATTTTGGAAGCAAAGTACCAGTAGTTACTTTTTTAAAGGATGCAATCAAATTAGGTTTGAAAAATAACACAAGTAGGAATACCAACAATGTGGAACAGTGTATGTAACATGTAGCATTTGTACTATTTAACCGTCTTTTAATGGCATTTTGAATTTAATTTTTCAAATAATATACCATTCTCTTATGAGCTCAAGGAATATGACTAGGTCTTTCCAATTCACACATCTCACCCACCCCTCTCTGCCTATATTCCTGACTGAGACCTTCTTGCATAAACACATACTGTATCCTGAAATAGCCTTTGCTACTTATAGGTTTGGGGGGGTAGGGGGAGGCTGTTATGAGAAAAAAACAGTTAAGAACTATGACCAACAATGACATCTGGATCAGAAATAAAATCCTGTATTTTAAGTACATCAGTTACCTAGTAAAAATCTGGTCCGCACAAATCACTCTTTGCTGCACTCTCCTGCACTGAAACTCATCGCTTCCACCTCACATGCACCTAACAGTGCCCTTAGTTTTTATATGGAATAAAGTGGATTCTTTAAATTACAACATATGACAAACCACGAGGGAATGCAGGCTTTTTTGTCACACAAAAATCCTGACTGCCATTTAGCCGGCAGGATGTTGCAAACTGAGAGGAGAAGACTAAACAGGCTGGGGCCGGCACTTCCATTTCTTATGGGGCCGCCCTTTAGGCCAGGGGTGCCCAAACTACGGTCTGTGGGCCAGATCTGGCCCTCAACACCAATTCATCCAGCCCACGCTGCCCTCATTGTTCCCGGAAATGGAAGTAAAACGTACCCGGACGGGCACATTTTACTCCCGCTTCCAGGAACAATGAGGGTGGCATCGGCTGGATGAATTGGCACTGGGGGCCACATCTGGCCCACAGGCTGTAGTCTGGACCTCCCTGGTTTAAGCAGAGAAAATGGCAGCTTAAAATCTCTCTCATCCTGTTGCAAAACAGATTGCAAGGCGTGTTTTACTGCCGCTTGTGGCGGGAGGAATCACGTGACCGGCCCGCTGAACCACGTGACCGGCCCGCTGAACTACGTCACCGGCCCTTGGCCTGAAAAGTTTGGGCACCCAAACTTTAGGCAATACACACACTGTGTTGTGCTTCTCGGTGTCAGCCATAGGGCGCTCCCAGACCCAGAGGTCTCTCTTCTTGTGGGAAAAGGAGACCGTCCCCAAACGTTCAGCGGCCTCCCGCCTTGAGGGCGTCCAGGTGAGGGAGGCACACCTGGCCCGCCTAAGAAGAATCCTCGGGGCTGCTTCGCCCCAAACAGGGTTTTTGAGGCAGGAAAGGGAAGCAGCCCCGGCTTCCCCAACCAGAGCGCGACGGCGCGAAATGGAGAAGCCCTCCTCCTCCCCGTGCCTCCGTGCACATTCCTCTATTTACTTACAGTGGCGGCGGCGGCTCTTCCTGCTTATTACAGGTGGTGCTGACCTGCGCCCTGCCGTCGAAGTGTTTATTTACACGGCCCACCCGTCCCGGTTGGCCGAGAGGAGGCGCCAGAGAGGCCGCACAGCCAGGGCCGGCTGACCCCGGGCGGCGCCCCTCCCGCCTCCCAGCCACCTCCCCCGGCTCCAGCCTCGTTACTTCCTCCGGTGGGGCAGTTGAGCACCTTCCCCGGCCGCCCCGGGCTGGCAAAGGCTCCGCAAGCACGGAGGGGAATCCCCCCCTCCCCGGGGAAAGTCTGGCCCAGCACGGAAGGCGCTTCCTCTGGAGATCAAAAACAACCCGTCATGATGGGAGTTCAGTTCCCGAGCTGGGCAACAGGTTTTTTTTGCTTCCTCTTTCGTGTTCCCATCAAAACCCGGACTGCCAAAATGAAGCCACTTTCTTCGCCTTGGCGTTTTTGGTTGTTCAGTCGCACAGTCGATTCCAACCCTTTGCAACCCCACATGGACCACCACAAGTCCTCATCGGTGCGTGCCTCTGTCTGGCAGCAATCGGCAGACCAGGCGATGAGCCGGATTCTATATTATTATTATTATGATGATGATGATGATATTTCGACTTATATGCCGCCCCACTCGCAGAGCGACTCTGGGCGGCTTACAGAAGAAAAAGTTACAATTACACAGCAATTACAGATATCACATAGTAAATTACAATATCCGATATATAATATATATATCTCCACTAACAGTTACAATTACACACATTAGATTAATATATATTTCTCTAATAACAGTTACAATTACAAAACATTAGATTAAAACATTCTAAGAAATAATCAAAGATACTGTAATATAAGTCATTACAGCATCAAAATTCACTAAACAACAATATCAAACAACAATCAAATTTATAATACCAGTTCAGTTTACACATACAAAAGCAGAAACTTAACAAAAAACAACTACTAAATCCCGCAATTATTATTATTATTATTATTATTATTATTATTATTATTATTATTATTATTATTATTATTATTATTAATAATAATAATAATAATAATAATAATAATAATAATAATAATAATAATAATAATAATAATAATAATAATAATTCAATTTATATGCCGCCCTACTCGGTGCAACCAACTCAGGGCGGCTCACAAAACTCACAAATATAACATTCAACACTATAATCAACAATATGTTACGTAATCGCAATATATCACAGTAAATTTGAAATTAAATATAATAGAAAATACAATACAACAAAACAGAAAAATAAAAACAAACACATCAATATTATCAGTGTATCTCATAGAAACAATTACAAACAATAACTTCCCTCCGGGCAGGTAATTACAATTACAAAGCAGCAGAATAGCAACAAATATATTGATATCATCTGTACATATCATAAAACAAATTGTAATGCAAAACAATCACTTCCCTCTGAACAGACAGATATAGTCACTTCCCTCCAAATAGACAGTTGTTCTGTATCTCCGCATTCACACCGTGTGCTGGTGTCCACCGGCAGCCCCCACTTGAGCATGTTGGTCTTACATTTAGGGCAGGGGTGCCCAAACTACGGCCCGGCCCCCAGCGCCAGTTCATCCGGCCCACGAAGCCCTTGTCACTCCTGGAAGCGGAAGTGTGTTTTACTTCCACTTCCAAGAGCAACAACGGCTTTGTAGGCCGGATGAATTGGTGTTGGGGGCCGGATCCGGCCCTGAGCCATAGTGACCAGCCCCCTGAACCATGTGACTGACCCATGGCCCAAAATGTTTGGGCACCCCTGATTTAGGCACTACAATCCTCAGCCTGTTCAGGGTCCTTCAAGTGACATAGAGGAGGCTGAGATCCTCAGCTATATCCTCCTTCAATTGTTCCTTGTTCAGTGAGCTCCTTTCTCCATCTTCTAATGCTCAAATATCCACATATAGCTCTGTTTAACTAGGCTTTGTCAAGAATAGGCATCTTAAATCTCTTGTTTCTTTTTTGAATTGCCATGCAACTGGATATACAGTACTACTACCGTAAGTAGTTTCAGTGTCTCCAGAGAGATGAGCCAAGCCTGTATTACCTTGGGTGAGCTGCACAGTCCCAGGATACCCCTAGAAGACAGGAATGGTAAACACTTCTATGTATTCTGTGTCTTAAAAACTCTGCAAAAGGTACCACAAATTGGAATCACCTTGATAGGTAAAGTTCACCCTTACTTGAAAACCAGTTGTGTCTGACTAGGGTTCGGTGCTCATCTCCAGTTACAGGGAAAGAGCCAGTGTTATCTGCAGATGTTTCTGTGGTCATGTGGCAGGCATGACTGGACGCCGGAGCACACGGAACACTGTTACCTTCCCATCAAAGCGGTCCCTATTTATCTACTTCCAATTTCTTGCTTTCGAACTGCTGGGTTGGCAGGAGCTGGGACAGACGGGAGCTCACTCTGTCATACAGTACTTGGATCTTGAACTGCTGACCTGCCGACATTCCAGTCATCAAGTTCAGTGTCTTAATCACTAAGCCACTGCAGCCCCTATGTCCTTGATAGCATGCAATTATTACTGTCTGAGCATCATTAATTCAGACAATTCTTTGGTTTTGTCCCCTTTGGGACTCAGTAATCCTGCCTAAAAATCTTGGTTTAACAAAAGATACATTGCATACGAGCAAACTCGTGCTTAGCTTATACGAAATGTAGTTGTTTGTTTCAGGCTTTAATTTTAAATGAAGAATGGGAGATCTTTTACAATATGAAAGCCAAATCCAACTTCAGTGTACAGTAGTTTTTTGTGAGTTGTATCTAGGGCCAGTGGGGAAATGTTGGCTCAGAAAGGACCTGTACGTTTGACCATAGCCAAATCTGCCAGTTATGTCTTCCTTCCAAACCCATTTTGGGCCAGTTTCATTCTGTTTGGAGCCACAAAGTTGCATTTGCAGATGTTGTCGAAAGACTGTTGCAGTAGAACCAGTGCAAAAAGAGTGTGATTGATTGTTGCTGTTCACAAGGCCACATACTCACATGAGTGTGTGTCTTATTTACACTTGGGCTGTAGACTAAAACATTAAGCATTTGTGGCATATAACAGCACGTAACCAACATTGATCTTTGACATGTGCTAAGTGGAATTTTGACATTTTGGAAGGTTTTCTATAAACCTTCATCCTTTCCCTTTTATCAATACAAACATCATAAAATCACCCCAAATCTCTTGAAAAGGATTAATTTTCATCAAACCTATTTTTAACTTTAACCTCATCCATCAATTTTTATTAATTGCTGTATTCCAACAGTCTTTATACCATTCTGTTATTTGAAAATCATAATCCACCTTCCAATTTTAATCTTGCCCCCACTAAATTACTAATTAGGATTTTCTAGGTGGAGAATACGTATTCAGACGCGATTTCTTCTATGGACACCTTGGAGCTGTGCAGCTTGCCATGACTACACAAGCTGGCTCTTCAGCAAGAAAGCACAATGGGAATTGAATTCTCAACCTCTGGTTCCATTGCCAGATAACTAGCTCACTGAGTTATGCAGCCAGCTAATACCTATTGGACCACTAAATATCACAAACCTTTGAGTCCTGTAGGGTCCTTCATCATGCTGGGCATTACAGAGCTAGGGAAGGTGCATCAGACACATTAATGTTCCTAAAATCATACCCAGATGTGTGGGTTAATCTCCATTGTTTAAAACCAGCCCCAAAATGGGAGCTAATCAAGTTTTAACATTTATTTTTTGATTGTGTATAAAAAACATGACGTTTTTAAAATAGAATTGGACAGGCAATCATACAAACAAGAGGAGGGAAATGTGCATTGTAACAAAAGTATGAGAGTTCCAGAATGGTGCAGGTCTTAACATTGGCTTGTTAAGCATTGTTAATAGGTTTAGGCAGGGGAAAGTACTTGTTTTTATGTTGATCAGCTAGTAGTTAACAATATTATAGCACAGACAACCAGATTAATACATGTAAGGTGGAGAAAAGCATCCACATTCTATAAATGTTTGTTCACTAAAGCTGTATTTCATGCTTCTGAAGAACTGATCTGGAGCTCATAAAAGCTTAGCAAAATTAAACTTGCTATCTTTAAGATGCCACTAGATTCTGTTGTTTGTGCTGCAACAGACTATAGACTAGCTAGAGTACCCCATAGAAAATGTCTGGGATAGAGATAATTTTTAGTGCTCTCTTGATCAACTATTCTTGATGAGACTGAAGTGCACAGGGGCTTTTGTCATTTTTAGTAGGGATTGCTCAGACCACCCCCTAACCTAATCTATGCATGTGATCTCTCTTCAAAGTACCATGCCAATTGTTTTGCAATCCCAGTTCTTCTAAAACTGTAAGGAGTTTAATATTTCTATTTTGCTTAGAGTGTTGCATTAGCTAACATTGACATTTTGCATTGGAATACTCATACATTTTATTAGACTCTTAAGCACAATAAATACAAGTCCAATAATGCTACCTAAACACACAACAACTATTCAGACTAATGAAAATGAAGACTCTGATTTGGTACTCAGATAAAGCAATTTTAATCACAATTAGTCATGCAAACAGGCAATCAGTTTTGCTAATATAAACGAGAGGAACCAAAGTCAAGATGCATTTATTTGGCCTGCATTTCATTTGTGAAAATAATTACATGAAGCTTGTGGTCATGAACTTATGCAGGAAGACTGAATCATAAGGCAGTTGGCAGAATGTTTTTAATTATGACAAACGTTCTATCCATATAGTGTTTATTTTATCTGTCAGACTCTTCTTTTAAAAAACCCATTTTGAATCTGCTAGCAACTTAACATTGATTATGTTTGCCATAATGCAGAAGGATTGCCAAATTTGGTTTTCTGAAAATACTTTTGATAGTTGAAATTTCAGAACAAGCTATCAGTCCCTGTTAACAAACAGGATAACCTTCTTGCTAGGTAGAGAAACAGTTCAAAAATGCAGTGACAGGTAACAACAGTAAGTGCTTGATTTCCATTTTTTTTTTTGCTTCTTTTATATGTTCACCTTATGCTGATACATCTATGGCAGAGTTAATATAACAAAACTTTTCTGAAAACCAATGCCAGATCTTAGAAAAGATTTTTGAAATGTGCAATAAATTGAAAAAGAGAAACTTCAGATCTTGAATTACATGCATTAAATGGTTGATTACATTTGTTTATTTGTTGGTTTTGGTTAAACCCTCGCTTGTAAGACAGTTGTATCCAACGCTAGAGATGGTGCTCTTCGTTTACTGCCAGAGAACAAGCGCTCAGATCTTTCCATGGTCATGTAGCAAGCATGACTAAATGCCAGAATGCATGGAACACTGTTAGCATTTTAAACCAACCATTACTTTTAATTGATTGAAATAAGTCAACTACTGCTGCAGCAGTGAAAGCATTTTCACCTTGTTACAAATGTAAAAGTTTGAACCATAAATACAAATTTGCCAGGGACACTGATACCCAGATCTCTTCAGCAGAGAACAGATGCAGGTTACCTATAGAGGGCAAAACCAACTTTAATGAAATAGTCATTGTGAGTCATGCTGACTAGATTGATTTTGCATAAACTTATTGGTGATATGCCTTCAAGTAAGAATCAACTTACTGTGATTCTAGAGCATTCAAGATAACATGAGATATCTAAGGAAGGGTTTTTTAATCAATCCCACACACAAACCTCATGAATTTCCATGGTTGAGAGATTATGCAAATCCAAATCTCCTGAGTCCTCACTCATCATTCTTCTATTGCACCTCGCTGGGTACCAACATTTTTTGCAATCTGTTGCTTTTGAATTTTATCAACTACTGTACTGTATTATCTCTACTGTTTACATTATTTTTTCTCCACAAAGGGGCAGTTTTCTAGATGCTGTTAGACTTCAACCGGCCTCTACGCAGCAGTGAGGGAACATATCGTGCATCTAATCCGGGGGTACTTAACCTATGGCCCGAGGGCCGGCCCCAGCCCATGACACCATATTCTGTGGCCCATGTCACCGCCGCCGCCACTGGAAGCAGACATGTTTACAACAGCTGCAGGCGCATTTTATGGCAGCATTTATGGCAGGGGGAACTGCCAGTCCGGCCCACTCAGCTGTCTGAGAGGGTATGGTCTGGCCCACAGCTTTAAAAGATTGAGAACCCCCTGAACTAATCAATGTAGATTCTGCTCCCCGAAATCAGCTATAGTCTTTAACGTACTACAAAATTATGTGTTATTTTTGCTGATAAGAGTGAACAGTAGCATATGGTAAACTTTTAGTGTAAAAAATCCTGACAAATCAGAAATGGAAAAAAAAATTCAAGAGCTGGGAGAATAATTGACTAAGATGACTGTGAAGAAGCTGGAGTGAAACCAGTTTGTAGATTCTGCAGGGAAATGTGTAGGTATCACCATAGTATATTAAGTTAGAAGTAAAGGTTTCCCTTGCTCGAAAGCCAGTTGTATCTGACTCTAGGGTTCAGTGCTCATCTCTGTTTCAAAGCCAAAGAGCCAACCCTGTCTGCTTCTACAGATGTTTCCGTGGTCATCTGGCAGGCATGACTAGACACCGGAGCATACAGAACACTGTTACCTTCCCACTTAAGTGGTCCCTATTTATCTACTTGCAATTTCTTGCTTTTGAACTGCTAGTTTGGCAGGAGGCCATAGTATATATAACTACAGTACAATATTTGTTGCATACAAACACAACACATTGGGTCTGATTTTTTCCCTGTTTGATCTTAATTTCTCTGTTACTTAGCCACATTAAATTATCCTTTTAAATTATCTTTATGCATTTAGGTTTAATCATTTCTGTGTGAGTATCATAAAGACACCTGACTCATCAAAATCTCAATTATATAAACAAAATATTAAGCAAATATTATTCATAGTAGAAGCCACCAACCAGGAAAGGAAAAAAGGTGCTTTGCAAGCAAAAAATCCCAGATGAATTTGATTAAGCATTTGCATCATACAAGCAGCCAAAAAAACCCCTTCAAATTCACCCATGTTATAAGTGGAGCAAATCCCCAGGTATAATGTCAGGCAGTAACAAGGTGAAATATATCTGTCAATTTTAAAGGTTCAACAATAATTTTGTTTTGTTGTTGCTGAAACAGATTTATATGGCCACCTTTCTGAAACCTGGGTTAGTAAAGGTAAAGGTTTCCTTTGTTCAAAAGCCAGTTGTATCTGACTCTAGGGTTCAGTGTTCATCTCTGTTTCAAAGCCGAAGAGCCAGTGCTGTCTGCTTCTGCAGATATTTCTATGGTCATGTGGCAGGCATGGTTAGACACCGAAGCACATGGAACACTGTTACCTTCCCACCGAAGTGGTACCTATTTATCTACATGCAATTTCTTGCTTTTGAACTGCTAAGTTGGCAGGAGCTGGGACAAAGACAGGAGCTCATTCTGTCCTGCAGTTCGGGAATCGAACTGCTGACCTTCCGCCTCCCAGTCAGCGTCTTAGCCACTTGAATTTTTTGGAATAGTAGCCGTGTTAGTCTGTGGTTCAGGCATATCAGAAAACAAAACAAAATAAATAAAATGAAAAGCACTGTAGCACTTCAAAGACTAACTGCTATATTTTTATTGTTAGCTTTCGTGGATCAAGTCCACTTCTTCAGACCTAGCTCATTTTTGGGGCTAAAAAATTCGGCTTATACTCTAATATATATGGTAATTAGGCTCAGTGGACCTAATATGAATAATCTTTGAGGGTTATACAGTTGTACCTCACTTAAAGAGCATAGTGTATTCCACAGGATTGCTCTTTAAGTGAGTTTGCTCTTGAAGGGAAACACCATTGTAAGTGACCAACTGTGACTTCTGGTGTAGGAGACTGCAAACCCCGATTTTTTTGTTAAGCGCGTTTTTGGTTGGTTTTATTTGTTAAGCGAAGCGAACATTCAGAGAAAATACTGCTCTTTAAGCAAGTTACTCTTTAAGCAAGGTGCTCTTTATGCGAGGTTTGACTGTACTACTAGCCACCGCAGCTATAAGAAATTCATTTCAGGTGAGATTTAAGCCAATGTCTTTTGTGTGTTGATGAGTACATTTATATTTTTATGTTCAAAGAACAACATTAGATAGTGACATCTGCTGGTCAGGCAGAAAATTTTCCCAACCAACTTAAATCATTTGAATTTAGACTTGAGGTCTAAAAGATGTACTGTATAGGATGGTACTGTATTTTCATACCATTAAGCTAAAGTACTTTGGACATCAAATGAGAAGAGAAGTTTCACTTGAAAAAGCCTTGATGCTGGGAAAGATGGAGGGCAAAAGAAGAAGGGGCGGCCAAAAATGAGATGGCTAGATGGTATTGTAGACACAATGGGCACAAAACTGAGCGAGTTGAGGAGGATGGTGGAGGACAGAAGTGCCTGGCGGACAGTGGTCCATAGGGTCGCAAAGGAATCGACTGTGTGACTGAACAACAACAACAAATGGAATCTCTGATTAACATTATAACTGTCTCTAGAATTACATTCATGTCTTGTTGTCTAATTACAAGACTTTGTGGAGCATGGGCATGATACAGTTCAAACAGTAAAGAATAAATTGTTGGCATATTAGTAATTAATTTTTTTGAATAGTAGCCATGTTAGTCTGTGGTTCAGGCATATTAGTAAAAAACGAATCAGAAAATTAGTAATTAATGTTACCGTATATACTATATACTAAAGTATAAGTCGTTTTTTTAGCCCCCAAAATGAGGTCCAAAAATGGGACTTGACTTACATTCGGGTCATCATAAAACACTCAAAAACATACCCACACAAATTTCTAAATTAATTTGACAGTATTGTCATGTATTTTAATTATTGACTCACTAGCACAGTGATGGCGAACCTTTTAGAGACCGAGTGCCCAAACTGCAACCCAAAGCCCACTTATTTATCTCAAAGTGCCAACAAAGCAACAGGGTAGGAAGGAAACGCTCCCGTTGGGCAGAGAGGCGGAGCAAACTCTGTCTTGGGGGAAGGGAAGAAGCGTTCCCATTGGGCTGGTGGGCAGAGGGGTGGGGTAAACTCTGAGCTGGGGGAGGGAGGAAGTGCTCCCATTGGGCTGCTGGACAGAGGGGCAGGGCAAACTCTTTTGGGGTGACTGCACAGGTGCCCACAAAGAAGGCTCTGAGTGCCACCTCTGGCACGCGTGCCATAGGTTCGCCACAATGCACTAGCAGCTGCTGCATTTTCAACCCCTGACTTATACTCAGGTCAATCCATTTTCCTAGGTTTAGAGGTCCATATTAGGTACCTCGACTTATATTCGGGACAACTTAGAGTCGAGTATATACAATACTTAAAATCCATCACAAAGATTTTTGAATGGGAGATGATATTTTAAATTAGAATGATATATTCGTACACAGTGGGATCTGCAGCAAAATGCTGCAACATGGAGTGAAATCTGGATTCCTGCCACTTCATTTACAGTCCTCATCCTTGGCAGAAAATCAGCTAGCATTCTGTAGCCACCAAGCACTAGAAGGCCTGTTCAGGATTTCTGAAGGGATGAAAAGTCCCTTCGTTGAGAGAGAGGGAGGTGGTAGTTGTGACCTAAGTGTTCTCTCACTTTGTGACTGACACTCTTTAAAAATCAGAGTTTCCAGTCTCATGGATACCCTCCACATGTAACAAAGTCTTCTTCGTGTGAACACAGACAAGTTTTAGAACGAAACCTCTTTTCTTCCTTGTGTTTTTGAATTAACCCTTTACTGAAGGCCTGAATAAGGCTTTGCTCTTCACTGGGACATTGGGTGGTGGGGGTGGCCAGGTGGATAATTGGGACAATGACCAGTGTGCCCCCTTGGATCTAAAAAAAAAGTGGCAGGTAGAGTCTAAGGACATTATTGTCAGGGATTTAGTGCATGAATTCGATGTGTTGAATTATGCTCATTAGTTCATTTATTTCTATTATTTCATTCATTAGTTAAGGGTGATGTTTCAAATGGAGGAAAATAAAGACATTGTGTTCATAAAATTAAGGTTTTCATAAAATGTTCATAAAATCTAAGGTTTCAGTGCTCATCTCTATTTATAGCCAAAGAGCCAGTGTTGTCCGTGTCTGCAGACATTTTCATGGACATGTGGCAGGCATGGAACACTGTTTACCTTCCCACCAAAGTGTTCCCTATTTATCTTCTTGCAATTTCTTGTTTTTAACTGCTACGTTGTTTTAATCCAAAACTAGAAATCCCAAATTCATTTGTGTTTATTATTTTTTATATTTTATTTTTCAATAAAGATGCTTTTAACCTTTATTCTCCATTCTCCCTGACTCTACCCACTATGCACAAGTGTCCATGAGCCCACTGTACAAACAACAATTCACCACAGTTGAGTAACTGCAAAGGATTTATTTTTAATAAATATTTCAATAGTCAAACTGCAAAGAAAAAGAGTTTTCCCTTCACTATTCTTTGAAAGCAGTTCTTCAATAAGAGGGAAAGCCAAAAAGGAAACTGGTTATGACTTCAAAGGAGAAACTTCCTACAGTGTATTCATTCTCACACCAATGTAACTATTCTGGAGTGGAGAGATTCTTTTTTTTTTTTTTTTGAAGGAAAGAAGGTTAGAAAGTTGTTGTTTTTTAAACTTCATAGAAAATGTTTCTGAAGTCCCATCCAAATTGTATAAGTATCAAAAGAAAGGTTATTCTGTCCTCTTTCAAGTGCACTTTAGATCACTTTGATCAGTTGGGTTTTTTTGTTGGATCACCGCCAAACATCCCCCGCCCCCAGAAATGTCATTTCACTGTGTCACATTTTTCCCTCAATATCTTTTTGTGGATTCCTGCTTTGGCATCGTTTTTCTCCACATGTTGTATGTGAACTGTATCCACCTCGGGAAGTTGTCATATTCACTTTTTAAATTGGTTTTCCCTCCTTTTGTGGGGGTTTGTGTGACTTCTTTTTAGTGTTTTTGTAAAATGCTTCATAGATTATATTTCCAAAGCCCAGTTCCAAATCTGAAAGTGTCCCTACAGATGTCAATCTTTCCTCTTTCAAACGCACTTTGGATCATCTAAATTGGTTGGGTAGTTTTTCCACTGGACTCCCAACAATTGACCCCCCCACCCCACCCCAGCAAAACTCACTTTTCCAATGCTACTTCCGAAAGCGATGATGTCATTGCTTTGCATTTTGGCTTTTGGTTTCTACCAATTCTTAAAGTTGCCAAGACAATCTTTCAAATGACATAACCCTTATTTTCGTGAGTGCCTTAATTTTGGTGTTGCAGCTTGTCAAAAGTACATGATTTTTGTTACATTGCGAGAACTGTCAGATCAGCCAACTGAAACATAAGACGTTCATAGAATTCATGTCAAAAAAAGCTGCCCCTTGGGATGGTGCTCCATCTGGGCAGAGAAAGATCCCGAGGAAAGTTTTTGCCTGCCCCAACCGCTGGTTGATCTTCCCCCAGCCAAAGCCATGAATGGTGTAATCTGGCCAGTGCCAAGGCAGGAGGGAGGATACCCTCACACACACTCCCTTTTGGAGGTAATTTCTGAATTGGCAACCCATGACAAGAGGGGAAGATTAAGGAGAAAAAGGCCCTGATGTGGGTAAGTTGGAGGGTTGGGGTGGGTCGGGGGTAGGGTGGCAGTGAGGCAACTGTCAAATCAAGCCCCCCATTCTGGGGACTTAGGGAATCCTTTGGGGAGGGGGCAAGAGATGGGGAGAACTTGTCCTTCCTGAAATGGGGTGTGGGCATGCCGGAAGTAATAAGAATGTATGGGATTTTCCCCTCTGACCCCCCCATAGCTGCCCTCATCACTTCCTGTCCAGAGCCCTCCCAAGATGCCCATCACGGGCCTGGGGACATGCAAGGATTCCCTTTAAATTTTCTTCACTTAAAAAAAAAACCAAACACTTTTACAAACCTCAAGATTTTTTCCGAGTTGGCTGATGCCTCCTTCCCATGTGTGGATGGTGGCCTTTAGGTGATATAACAGCAGCATTTAATGCCTGGACATTTGGAGCTATTAACACTAAACCATATTGCATAATACATTATATTTAGAGATGTTCTTAAAATTAAGCCATGACAAATCTAACACAAGGTGAGATTAAAATTTCCAAAATTTCTTGTTCTTGACCATTTTTTGAATCGCAATATCTTGCTGTGCCCAGACTCCTCATTGAGGTTTCTCCCTCAGATTTTCCACCATCTCACAGAATATGAGACACAGATCTCATTTTCCCTTTCTTCTGGTTTTGACCTGTTTCTCACCTATTCTCAGCAGCAACCTGACAAGTTCTATAGAGCTGAATGCCCTCGACAGCATGAAAGGTGCCCCTGCTCTCATGCACAGAAATCATGCTGTGAGGAGAAAATAGTTTTCTTCTCGGTTTCTCTATAAAAGTGAGAGGCTGTGAGATTCCTATCCATACACCAGCATTCATCCCTTGTGATATGACTTCAGTACAGTATTGTTTGTAATAAAATCTAAGAGGTATTAGCCTAACTGTCATTGAAGGTGGCAGAAAGTAGAATTTAAACACAACGTCCAGCAAGTATGGTAACCATTGATTGATTTGTGGATTACAGCTTTTATTCCTAAAGAGAAACAATATTAAATACTAGTAAAGGTAAAGGTTTCCCTTGCTCGAAACCCAGTCGTATCTGACTCTAGGGGTCAGTGATCATCTCTGTTTCAAAGCTGAAGAGCCAGCACTATCTGCTTCTGCAGACGTTTCTGTGGTCATGTGGCAGACATGACTAGACACCAGAGCGCACGGAATGCTGTTACCTTCCCACCGAAGTGGTCCCTATTTATCTACTTGCAATTTCTTGCTTTCGAGCTGCCAAGTTGGCAGGAGCTGGGGCAAAAACAGGAGCTCACTCCGTCTTGCAGCACTCGGAATCGAACTGCTGACCTTCCACCTCCAGTCAGCGTCTTAGCCACTTGCACCAGAAACAAGAAATTATTACAATATTTAAGAAAAGAATTAAACAAATGTATTAAAATAGTAAATAAGACAGTACTAAAACATATTTAAAAGCAGCACATTTAAAAGTAGCAAGGTACAAACAATCCATTTTTTAAAACAAAGGTCTGAGGCCACCACCATCCCCCAGTCACTGAAGAAATGACTGCCTGAGATAAATTAATTTTTTTTAATGAAAGGAATTTTAAAGAGGACTAAAAAGAGTTCAGACAGTATAATGCATTTACAGCAATTAATAGGCATAAAGCAAAGCAATCACACTTATATTCCGCCCCATAGCCCTTAGTGCACTATCTGGATGGTTCACAAGTTAATTAGCATTTTGCCCCAACATGCTGGGTACTCATTTTACTGGCTTCAAAAGTATGGAAGGCTGAGTCAGTCTTGGTCAGGATTGAACTCACAACCTTTTGGTTGCAGTACAGGCATAAGGGTAGCCAAAGCTGCATGTTTATTATTTTACAGTCTATGCTAGGAGCCCTCAACCTTTTAAAGCGAGGTGCCAGGTTACTCTCCCTCAGACTGTTGAAGGGCCAGAGACAGGTGGTCTCCCCACTGCTGCCATGGCATTATCATTGTCCTGGGCTTAAATTTTATTATGGCACATTTAATAGTAGCTGACTTGATGAGAGATACTGAGTCCTATGGCCCAATGACTACAACCAAGTAGAGTGGATGAATAGTGAGTTAATATTCATTAATTCATTCTACAGTCAAACCTCGCATAAAGAGCGCCTCGCTTAAAGAGTAACTCGCTTAAAGAGCAGAATTTTCTCTGAATGGTCGCTTCGCTTAACAAATAAAACCAACCAAAAACTTGCTTAACAAATAAATCAGGGTTCTCAATACCCCCCCCCCCCACAATTGGTCATTTACAATGGTGTTTCGCTTAAAGAGCAAACTCGCTTTAAGAGCAATCCCGTGGAACGCATTATGCTCTTTAAGCGAGGTACCACTGTATTTAAATCCCACTTTTATCCCAACACAAGGCAGCTAACAAAATATTTAAAAACAAATGCACTGAGAAAATTCAATAGATCACAATATTAAACAGCAATTAAACATGGAGCAAAACTAATCAAAGCGCCTTCTCTAGTTTGTCTGTCTTAACAAAAGGGTATATGCTTCTTAGAGGCCATGGTGACTTAGTAATTAAGATGCTGAACTTGACGACTGAAGGGTCAGCAGGTCACCAGTTTGTGACCAGAGTGCTCTGGGACGGAGTGAGCTCCCATAGTCTGTCCCAGCTCCTGCCAACCTAGCAGTTCAAAAGCAAGAAATTGCAAGTACAGTACTCTGTAGATAAATAGGTACCGCTTCGACAGGAAAAGTAACAGCGTTCCGTGCACTTCAAAAGCGTCATACCTGCCACATGATCATGGAAACATCTGTAGATGCAAACAACACTGCCTCTTTGGCTGTAAACAGAGATGAGCACTGCCCACTAGTGTCAGACACAACTGGCTCTCGAGTAAGGGAGACTGTTATCATTGTATATGCTTTTTGGCATGAGAGAAATAGGGAAGGAGGAAGCCTAGCTTCCGTTGTGAAGGAGTTCCATAGCCTGGAAACAACAGTAGAAGGACTCGTGTGTCTTCATGAGGTGCTGGACTAATAGAAAGCCTTTCCCCATTAATCTTTGAACCTGGAGAGAATCCTGTGGACAAATGTGGTCTACCACAACACTTACATAAATCTCATTTACTCAGTACATCTGCTCCAGATGAGACTAATAATGGGAGTCAGGCTATGCACCCAAGGTAGTTTGTCAAAACTCCACTCTTTTCATGGAATTATTCCTGTTCAGACAGTGCAGTGCTTAAACATAAATATTTCTCATTCCTGATATTCACACAAGCCATTTCTCCTTAGGCTGTTTAGTATTAGCTCAGGGACAGCCTCGTTGGATTCATTAACGTAAGTGCTTTACCATCTGCAAAGAGGCTTCTTGTATGAAGTAGATTATGATTCCCTTCGTTATATGGTAGGTGTAGATAGCATTAGCCAGAGGTAAAAATAGCTAGCCTATCTGTAATTATGTTAGGTAGACCCTGTAAAATGGTGTGGGAGATAATTGATTTGTTAACTGATCTAGAGAGGTCTGAAATTTCCAACTTTTAAAAAAAACATATCCACACAGCAATGAGGTTACCATAACCACTAAGGCTTTTATTATGTAATTACTGGGTCGTCACATTGTATTATGGTTCCATTATGTTATGTTGTCTTTATATTATGATCCTCAAAGAAGGCTAATTTGATTTTTATTGACTGTTAACAATTCAGATTCCCATGTTTCCAACCCCCTGTGGGGCAGATGATGTAATGTGATAAGGTGCTTCTAACTCAAATCTTCTTTGCATGGGGCAAATGCCACTCTGAGGCAACATTTGCACCTCTCCAAACACCCACATATGCGATTAGCTTCTTCTTCCATATCCAGGCCAGATGTGAAACTGCCAATACGAAGTCACCTTTTGTTGAGTTTATTCTGTAGTTGGTTTCGCCTGACCCAGTGTGAGAAAGATATAGCCACCACAAGGCTGCCATTACTCAGGGAACACCCGATTGTGATTCAGAAATACCACAATCTTCGAGGAGGCTCTTTCTGTGTACCCATGTGTTTCACTTGGAAGTGGTGTTGCGCAGGTCCTTATATTAGTGGTGGGCAGCAACAGGTTCGCGCACAACCCAGGAGGGGTGTGTGTGTGTAGCAAAATTGGGTGGCAACTGGGCAGTGGAAGGTAGTGAAATTGGGTGGCCATGCCCACCTCCCTGCCATGCCTAATCAGGTTTCATCCCTGCAAGTGGTTCAAGGTCTCCCTTGCTCAAAAGCCAGTCATATCCGAATCTAGGGTGCAGTGCTCACCTCCATTTACAGCCAAAGAGCTAGTGCTGCCTGTGTTCGCAGATGTATACATGGCCATATGGCAGGCATGACTAGATCGCCCATGACATAGGCTCCACCCACGGTGTGGTAGCGAAATTTTTTGCTGCCCACCACTGCCTTATATGGTTTGCATCCTGTCAACAGACTATTGTGTGATAGGACTGTAGCCTAGAGGAGATTCTCATTTCCTAGCTGTAGAGTTCTCCATGCCTCTCTTTAAAGAATCCTACATTACTTATCAGTCAAGAAACAAACAAAAAAGACAAAAATGTTGTAGTACATTATGACTAAATGCCATACTTTATTTTAATTTTAGCTTTTGTGGCTCAAATCCACTTCTTCAGCTAAGATTAAAATATAGCAATTAGTCTTTAATGTGAAGCATATCTTTTTTTTTTGTTCTGCTTTGTTTCTTGTCTGATATGTTTGCAGAGACTACCACGACTACCACTTTGAAAACTATATTAAATCTTGAAAGCACCTGTTGTCATAGCTGCAGGTGCACAGTCAATATGACAGACCACCTGTAATTAAAATGAAGATCCAGATGCACCTTCTCTCATGATTCCCAGCTGATTTAAATACTACATTGTAGAATTCTCAGCTGTTGAATGCAATATCTATAATGATATTTTAGAACCATTTGTGAAGAAGCTTTGTCTGTTAATCTTAAGTATAACTGGTTCTGTGTTCATGAATATAAGTGTCTTTTTTGGTGTAAAACCTTTTCAGTGTTATGGAACATTGTTAATTTTCACTCTGTCCTAATATTACCCACTGCATTTTTTTAAAAAAAGATCCAAATGCTACCATATCAGTTACCATATACAGTCGAGTATAAACTGACCCGAATATAAGCCAAGGTACCTAATTTTAACCTGAAAACCTAGGAAAATAGATTGACCCAAGTATAAACCAAGGATGGGAAATGCAGCAACTGCTAGTGAGTTTCAATAATCAAAATACATGAAAATATGGTAAAATTAATTAAATTTTTGGTGCATCTCAATCCGGCATGATCTTGGGACCCTCGTGGTTATTGACCCAAGTATAAGCTGTTTCCCCTTTTTAGGGCTAAAAAACTCAGTTTATACTCAAGTATATACGGTAAGATGTATTATAAGGCTAACATTTCCTCCCTTTTCACATTTCCTTCATATGTTCCTTATATTAAATGTGGTTATATTTATTTATTTCAGAATGTTAGGATGCATGAGAATGTCAGGATACAGAAGATATCAGAAAGCAAAAACAAACAAAGCAAAAACATTGCAGCACTTTAAAGATTAACTGCTATAGTTTTAATGTGAGCTTTCATGGATTAAGTCCACTTCATCAGACATAGGAGTGAAAATGCAAGGCATGAGCTTATATACACCAGATACAGAGGCATAGAGTGATTAAATCAGAATGACAGATAAGAATGCAAATCAGTACATCTTCCTACAGTTAGCAGTGGCAGATGATCA
This sequence comes from Furcifer pardalis, assembly GCA_030440675.1. NCBI lineage: Eukaryota > Metazoa > Chordata > Lepidosauria > Squamata > Chamaeleonidae > Furcifer > Furcifer pardalis. The sequence continues at coordinate 201,481,060 of CP126892.1, forward strand.
TCACTGGCTGTTATTCGGATTAGAGCTAAATGTCCCCGTTTCAATTTTAAATAGTGGGGAAATACAAAACAAATACCTGGTATTGAACATATGCTAATGAGTTTAATCTCTGTGTTTTTGTGTGAGCACATCTCCTGTTCTGTGAGACATGCTGTAAAAGAGAACATTACAGGAAAGTTGTAAAGTTGGTATAATATGATATATAATATACAAATTATATACAAAATATAATATACAAAATATATAGCAGCATATAACAATCTGTGTATCAAATTTGATAATGCCCCATAAACCCCTGGCTCATATTCAAAACCTTTGTAGTGGGCGTCCAACAGATGGATGTATTTGATTTCTGCTCACTCTTTCTGGATCCTAGACTTGTAATTTATCTGTTCCAGAATTGCAACTTTCAGGTCTTGCATAGAGTGCCCAAGTAGACTGAAATGGTTTGAAACAGGTTTCTCTGTATTGCCATTCCGGATGTCTGATTTATGTCCATTAACTCTTTTGTGCAAAGATTGTCCTGTTTGTCCTATGTAGAGTACAGAAGAGTACATTTTGGCAAGAGATGGCATAAATCACATTAGCAGAAGAACAGGTAAAACTGCATTTAATGTTGTGTGTGGTGCCATTGGGTCCTGTAATATACTGTTTCCAGAGTGAATGTGGGGGCAAGGTTGACATCTGGGTTTACAGCAGGGTGTTGCCATCTCTGTTTCACTTTTGTGTAGTCTACTGTGTGTCAGAAAGTAAGGAAGACCTAAAGAAGCTTTGGCTTAAGTTGAAAGAAGAGACTGCAAAAGATGGATTGAGACTCAACATCAAGAAAACCAAGGTAATGGCAACAAGCCCTATCAGTCCCTGGAAAATAGATGGAGAAGAAGTAGAAGCAGTGACAGATTTTACTTTCCTAGGATCCAAGATCACTGCAGATGGTGATTGCAGCCATGGAAATAAAAAAGCAACTGATTCTTGGGAGACAAGCTATGAGAAACCTGGGGAACATAGTGAAAAGTAGAGACATCACCTTGCAAACCAAAATTCGTACAGTCAAAGCAATGGTATTCCCCGTAGTAATGTATGGTTGCGAGAGCTGGACCATAAGGAAAGGTGAGCGCAGAAGAATAGATGCCTTTGAAATTTGGTGTTGGAGGAGAGCTTTGAGAGTCCCCTGGACAGCAAGGAGAACAAATAAGTCAATTCTAGAAGAAATCAACCCTGACTGCTCCTTAGAAGGTCAAATAGAAAAGATGAAGCTAAAGTACTTTGGATATCAAATGAGAAGAGAAGATTCACTTGAGAAAGCCTTGATGCTGGGAAAGGTGGAGGGCAAAAGAAGAAGGTGGCGGCCAAAAATGAGATGGCTAGATGGTATTGTAGATGCAATGGGCACAAAGCTGGGCAGGCTGAGGAGGATGGTGGAAGACAGAGGTACCTGGCGGGCAATAGTCCATAGGGTCGCAAAGGTCCATAGGGTCGAATGTACAACTGAACAACAACAAACGATAAGCAAGTAAAGGTCTGTCACCAAGGGCTTTGGAAAGTGAAGTACTGTATTCTTAAAATAAAATAAACAAAACAAAATAAAAAACACTATAGCACTTTAAAGACTAACTGCTATATTTTTATTGTTAACTTTCGTGGATCAAATCCACTTCTTCAGACAAGGAGTGAAACTTACACGCATTGTTTTTATGCACCAAATTCAGGAGTCAAATAAGAAAGGTGTGTTAAGCAAAATGACAGACAAGCAAGCACAACAATACAGCTTCCCACAGCCATCAACAACAATAGATAATTCAGATTAGCTCTAAATGTCTCCCTTTCAATCTCAAATGGTCTGAGAAAGCCCATTCTGGTCTCTGATCAACCTTTGACCTGCAAACAAAAACACTCTACCTGGTTACTTCTTGTTTTGCTAAATAGAGATTGGCAGGAAGGTTGTAATATGATATACTGTATAACATATCTAGCAGCATATAGCAATCTGTGTATCAAGTTTGATAATGTCCCAGAAACCCTTCGCTAATATTTAATCCCCTGCAATGGGTGTCTAACAGATGGGTGTACAGTATTTCATTTCTGCTGTCTCCCTTTCAATCCTAGTTCTGTAATTTCTCTGTGAGAGATTATGAGAGATTATGCAACACTCTTTCCAAGAAACTATTAAAACTACCTCATCAGCATCCTATACAGCAAGCAAATAAGATCCAGAAGGGCACTGCAGATCTGGAACCTCTTATACAAAACCAGCCCTCAGCACTGGACTCCATACAAGCATTTCCCAGCACAAGAAAGAAAATCCATGATGCTCAACTTTCTTCCCTGAAGAAACAGAAAGAAAACAAGCTGTCCTGCCTACTACAGAAAGACTCCCCCTGCAACAAGGCCAACGTGGACCTACTGAAGAACATCATACATCTTTCAAGCTGCCCGCTGAGCCAAGCAGAGGAGTCAGTCCTATCAGCTCCCCCCCCCTAAACCCACACAAATTATAGAATTAAGTGGAGACCTGGAGGCATCAGTCAAAATCAGTACAATTTAATGTAAAGACAAATATCAGTTTAAAATAAATAATCCTCTCAAGAGCCTGTCAGATAGCATGCATTAGGAGCATAACATTCAAGATTATGTGTGTCCTGTAAATAAGAAATTTTGAATAAATTTCACCAGTGTTCTCAACAAGGCAAATGTGTTACTTTTAAGCTGTGTAACCACACCCTCAGGTAGAGCAGTATCCAAGAAAGGGCTAGTTGGTTGTGCAATTTGTCAAAGAGATTGCAAGAATGAATGAAACATTTATTGCAGCCAGGATTAGATGATCTTCAGTATACAGTACTGTACCTAGTTCTGTGTTTATGGATACAGTATATGACTGAATACAGTATATGACGTTTGGGGTATAAAATCTTTTCAATGTTATGAAACATTGTTAATTTTCTCTCTGTCCAAATACAGTATTACCCACTACAGTTTTTTTTAAAATCCTGATGTTTAGCAGATCAGTTAACAGCTAACCTTTTCCTTATCCAGTTCCTTTTATACATTTCCTTCATATGTGCTCTACATTAAGTGTGTTTATATTAATTTATTTTAAGATGTTTGCAACAGGGCTGTGCAGAAGGAAGGTCATGGTACAGGGCAGATATTCCTTTGGTGGCACATTTCCTAAGCCTTTTGATTCCAAATTGTTTCAGAAATGTAGTAGCAAAATGGCTTTTTGTCCTAAATTCAGCTGATGAAATTTAATAATTGATATTAATGTACAGTACTGTATAGTAAAAATGAAGATGTTAGGAATAGACAGCAATAGACATTTGTGTTGGAAGAGCTGTGAACTCTCTGTAGCTCTGAAAAATTCCTAGACTCAAAAAAAGGGGTATGATAGAGCAGTGGTTCTCAACCTTTGACATTCCAGATTGGGTTCTACCCCCAGGACTCTAGATGGTAGGACCAATGGTTAATGTTTTGACGAGTTGAATTTAAAACTGTCTGGAGGACAAGAAAGAGAGAAAACCACTTTACTAGGGTTATCTAAAAAAAAATTTTTTTACATATTCCATCAAATTCCAAATTTCCACCAAATGAAGCCACAGCAGTTCAAGTGTTGTCAAACACCTTTAACTATTTAGTATACCCCCAGTGATGACTACTGGCCACTAACTTTCACTTTTAGCCACCATAGCTTATAGTTTTCAATAGCCCTATCCTTTTGTTTTACTTTATCAGATGCCAGTGATTGTCATGATATTTATTTTAGGCAATTAGTAAATATGTAACTCAGTATTTGGCTGTAGAGCCAGGAGATTGATTCCTCAGTGTGACTCCTGGGAGAACAATCTGATTGTGTAGCCTTGACAGCAAATTATAATCATCATTTATTTAAGTATATTAAAGATAATAAGTAAGTAAGTATGTGAGGGTGTTGCATAAAGCAATAATATTTTTGTCCTCAACTCATTGTGATTTGATTCCTTCACCTCCTTCACTAATCTACTATCAATGGAGGTTTGAAAAGTTATATTTCCTGCATACTGCTCTTACTTAGATCCTCCCATGCTACACAGCAAATCGGGCAGCAAGGAATCCCCAATGGTTTTGGTCTTCGGCGAGTATTTGGCCTCCTCCCAAGTCATTTCCAGGATCTTCAAGTCTCCCATGAAAGTTCTTCTCCATGTATTTCAAGATTATCCTTGCTGTCGCTTGGCATCAGAATGGGTCCAACTTATTGCCATCTTAGGGATCCCGTTTTTCTCCATACAAAAAAAATATAGCCTGCCATTTGGAGTCTTCTTCATCAAACAATGTTATGTAATTTGCACAAGCCACTCCTTTGAAGCACCTCCTCACTGGTGATATGGCCAAAATATTGAATATTTAAAATTCGGTGGAGGCACCTCTGCTGGAAGACGTCAAGTCGCTTGTTGATACAAGCTGATGCCTTCCAAGTTACAGGCATATATGGCTGTCAGGATCACTATGGAGCCGAACCAACTGAGTTTAATTTTCAGTAATATAACTGTGCCATTGCCGGCCAGTCCCAAGTCCAGATGAGAAAGGAGGGTTGGGCATCAGGCTAGCAAACTGTTAGATATTTGAATGTCCAGGCGGCGGGAAAATCGCCGCCTCCTATTGGTCAGTGGGCTGGCTCAAGCAGGGTATTTAAACCCCTGCTGGCCAGCCGTTGTTGTGTTGTTGTTGCTGTGACTTGAAATAAACAGGCGTGTTGTTTGGGTTCAACTACCGGTGTCCGTGTCCTCACTCCGCCCACGGATCCCCGGATCTAACACTGGCGACGAAGGTGGGATACTGAGGAACGGCACAGAACCAACACGCGCCAGAGCCAACATCCGCAAGGCACATCGCTATGGCTACCTACGTCCCACCGACACCCTTCCAGCCCAAAGATGAGAGGTGGAAGAGCTACATGGACCGGTTCGAGTTCTCCCTCGTGGCGGCAGAACTGGCGGACATCGCACCCGAGCGGAAGAAGGCGTTCTTCCTGACGCACTGCGGTCCCAAGGTCTACGAGGTCGCCCAGTCCTTGATGGATCCGATGCCCATCACGGAGGTCTCCTGGGAGGCCCTGCAGCGGGCTCTCAAAGACCATTATGCGCCGGAGCCATCCAAATTCGTTTTCCGGGTCCAATTTCGGGACCGGTACCAGATGCCCGGGAAGCCCATAGGCGAGTACCTGGCCGCCCTGAGAGCCGCAGCCATCCCGGCCGTTTTCGGAGCTTTCCTTGAGGATTCCCTAACCGAGCAACTCATCAGGGGGGTCCGGGATAATAAGCTCCGGAAGAGACTGCTCGCCCGGAGAGACCTGACCCTGGCCGGAGCCATCGAAGAGGCTAGAGCCTTCGAGCTCTCCACGTCGGCCGCGGCCGCATTCCACAGGTCCCCGTCGGCACCCCACCAAGCCACCGCTCACCACCAGGACGTCGCCCCAGACGAGGACGAGGACGGGGACGAAGAGGCTGAGGTGTGCGCGACGGACGGGGGAAGCTCGGGAAGAGGAAATCAGCGCTGTGCCAGCTGTGGGGGGCCACACCAGAGGGCACACTGCCGTTTCCGGGAAGCCATCTGCCGCTACTGCGAGAAGCGGGGCCACATCGGGAAGGTCTGCCGGGCAAGGCAAGCAGAAGGCCAAGTTGACCGGCAGATTCAAAAGTTCCCGCCGGGCAAGATGGCCGCCAGCCACAGGTCCAATCAGAGGCGCCAAGGACGGAACGGCGGCAAGTTTGAAGATGCCGGCACACACACGCTGACCATTGGGCACACCGCAACGGAGAAGGGAGAGAAATTCTATACAACCGTCACGATCGACGGGGCCGAGTGCTCCATGGAAGTCGACTCCGGGGCCGCCATCACCATCATACCCTGGAGGTGGATGAAGAAGGCATTTCCGGCCCTAAAAGAATCGGATCTCCAGACCCAGAGGGTCCGGGTAAAGGACTGCCAGGGCAAGTACCTCCCCGTCGCCGGGCAGAAGTGGGTCCAAGTCAAATACGGACAGAGGGAGGAGAGCCTACCTCTGACCGTAGTCCATGGCAATATTCCCACGCTGCTGGGCACCAACTGGTTCCCCGCCCTGGGGCTGTCCATCGCGGGCATCCACAGCGCCGCCACCGACCAGCCCGGAGACGCCTCACTGAGGGACGACCTGATGGCCGAGTTCCAGGACGTTTTCGGGGAAGGCTTGGGCAGGTATGTGGGGTCGCCCATTTCCTTTGCGCTCAACCCGAGCATTGCCCCGATTCGGCTTAAAGCCAGGCGGGTCCCACTGGCCCTCAAACCCAGGGTCGAGAGGGAGCTCGACAAGTTAGTTGCCCAGGGGATCCTCGTTCCCGTAGACCATGCCCGGTGGGAAACCCCCATAGTGACCCCCATTAAACCGGACGGGTCCGTGCGCATTTGTGCCGACTACAAGTGCACAATAAATAAAGCCTTGGAACCAAGCGCCTACCCGGTCCCTGTCATAGACCACCTGCTACACTCACTGGGCCCCGGCAAAATCTTTGCCAAGCTGGACCTGGCCCAAGCGTATCAACAGCTACCGGTAGACGACGCCACGGCCGAAGCCCAAACCATTGTAACGCACCGGGGGGCATTCAAGTGCACGAGGCTGCAATTCGGAGTCAGCATAGCCCCGGGGCTTTTCCAAAGCACGATGGAAAGGCTTCTCCAGGGACTCCCGGGGGTAGTGCCCTATTTCGATGATGTTTTGATCATCGCGGGGGACCCGGGGCAACTCAAGGATAGGGTCTCCGCTGTCCTGGCGAAATTTAGGGCCGCCGGGCTGAGAGTAAAGCGGGACAAATGCTTACTGGGGGTTCCCTCTGTGGAATTCCTCGGGTTCCGCATTGATGCCAAGGGCATCCACCCAACAAAAGGGAAAGTGGAAGCCATCCAGAACGCCCCGGCCCCCAGGAACAAGCAGGAGCTGCAGGCATTCCTAGGGCTCCTAAATTTCTATGCAGCCTTCCTGAGGGGAAAGGCCACCGCGGCTGAGCCCCTACATAGACTGTTAGCGGCCAGGGAAGAATGGGTGTGGGGACCGGAGCAAAAGGCGGCCTTCCAGGCAGTAAAAAATCTACTCTCACAGGACAGTTTTCTGATCCAATATAATGCGACCCTGCCACTGGTCCTCGCCTGCGACGCGTCTCCCTACGGCGTCGGCGCAGTCCTGGCCCACCGACTGCCTAACGGCCTCGAGGCGCCCATCGCCTATTACTCCAGGACGATGTCGCCGACGGAGAGGAACTACGGCCAGATCGACAAGGAGGCACTGGCGGCGGTGGCAGGGGTAAGGAAGTTCCATGACTACCTGTATGGCCGGGACTTTGAACTTATAACGGACCATAAGCCCCTGTTGGGACTATTGGCCGGCAACCGCCCCACACCCTCAGCCTTATCCCCCCGGATGCAACGGTGGGCCATTTTCCTCTCGGGGTACTCCTACACCTTGGTCTACCGGCCCGGGAAACACATGGGCAACGCAGACGCCTTGAGCAGGTGCCCCCTCCCGACCCAGGATGGCGCGGACAGGGGGGAGGCATCGGTGCTCGTCCTGGACGTCCTGGACTCTGCCCCCACCACCTCGGCCGAGGTTGCCAGGGTTTCGGCGAGGGACACCGAACTCCGCACCGTCTCCAGCTGGGTCCAGCGGGGTTGGCCGGACAAGGGGGAAGGGGAATTCAAGGTATTTCACGATAAACGGGACGAACTGTGTTGTGTAGGGGGTTGTTTGTTGTGGGGGGACCGGGTAGTAGTCCCCAAGAAACTCCGCCCCAAGGTCCTGGAAACGTTACACACTAGCCACCCGGGGATAGTGAAAATGAAGGGGTTGGCCCGAAGCTACGTCTGGTGGCCAGGCATTGACAAGGACATTGAGTCGTGGGTGGCCAAATGCACACCTTGCCAGTCATCACGGCCCAATCCACCATCCGCCCCAGTCAGGGAATGGGAACAGCCCACGGGCCCCTGGCAGAGGATCCACATCGACCTTGCCGGCCCCTTCCACGGACACACATTCCTCATAGCAGTGGATGCATACTCGAAATGGTTGGAGGTCCGACTCCTGAGTAGCACCACGGCCCGAGCCATAATTAAGGAGCTCCGGCAACTATGGGCCACGCACGGCATTCCGGACACCCTGGTCTCCGATAACGGCCCCCAGTTCACGGCCACGGAGTTTGAGCAGTACCTGGCATCCCTTGGAACCAGGCACGCGCTCACCTCCCCCTTCAGAGCACAAGGGAATGGGCAAGCCGAGAGGTTCGTCCGCAGCGCAAAAGAGGCCCTAGAAAGGCTGGGGCCCGGGGACTGGCAGGAGCGCATAGACACCTTCTTACTCGCCCAGCACAATCTTCCCTGCGCTGCCACTGGAAGGGCACCCGCAGAATTGCTCATGGGTCGGAGACTCCGCTGTCAGCTTGACAGGCTACACCCTAGGTACTCCCCAGATAAGTTCCGAGGAGACCCGCCACACAGCCGGACACTGGCCGTCAACACACCGGTTTTTGCCAGGAACTACGCGTCTGGCCCACCATGGGAAGAGGGTACCATCAGCGACACACTGGGCCCCTACACCTACAGGGTTCACCTCACTGATGGTCGGACATGGAAACGCCATGTCGACCAACTCAGGAGGCGAACGAGCCCCGACACGGAAGGCAACCACCCCCTGGGAGCGCAGACCGGCCCGGAGCCAGACATGCACCCGATGGACGAACCGGTCACCGACCCGGTTCGACCAAGAGACATCCCCATGCAGCCCGCTCCATCACCAGCCAACTTACCGTGCGGAGCAGGCTCACCCCCGGTCACCGTGGAACCTGACGCTCCTATTCCGGGTCCGCCGCAGGCCCAGCCGGGGCGGAGCGAGAGCGACAGGTCCGCTCTGCCCGACACCCCAGCGCCGACTGAATTGCGCAGGTCTGACAGGGTCAGGACACGCCCCCGTCATCTGGACGATTTTGTATGCAAATAACAGGTTAAGTGCATGCTGGGGGAAAGGGGTGTTAGATATTTGAATGTCCAGGCGGCGGGAAAATCGCCGCCTCCTATTGGTCAGTGGGCTGGCTCAAGCAGGGTATTTAAACCCCTGCTGGCCAGCCGTTGTTGTGTTGTTGTTGCTGTGACTTGAAATAAACAGGCGTGTTGTTTGGGTTCAACTACCGGTGTCCGTGTCCTCACTCCGCCCACGGATCCCCGGATCTAACACAAACCATCCCTGTAAAACTATAATGACTACAGAAACATCAAAGCATATCCCTCACTTTTAACTATATTAGCTGGGACAGTCAGGAAGTTGCAGTCAACAAATTATTGTCCTATTAATGCAAGCTGTTAGGACCACACACAGCCAGGGTGGGGAAGGGCCTACTACGTGTAACTATTCTTAAACAATACATATGTCACCAGTTATTACCAAGTACCACCAAAAAAGACTTTTAATTCACTAAAATGCACATTTTTATTTTTGTTTTCCAATCTGATTTTCAGCATCTGGAAGAGCAAGCTTTTGGATTTTGCCCTCTATCTTGATTGCAGCCTGTAATGTCAGTCCTGGACTTCACTGCAACATGCTGGTAAAGCATAAGCATGGTGTTTTAGAGCAGGGGTGCCGAAACTACGGCGCGGGGGCTGGATGCGGCCCCCAATGCCAATTCATCTGGCCCACAAAGTCCTTGTTGCTCCTGGAAGCAGAAGTAAAACGTGCCTGTACGGCTCCCTGAACACGCCCGTACGGCCTGTAGTGATTGGCTCCCTGAACCACATGGTCAGCCCATGGCCTGAAAAGTTTGGGCATCCCTGTTTTAGAGGGTGATGGACTCTTCTTCATTACAGGCTTTTAAACAGAGGTTAGATGGCCACTTGTCAGGAATGCTTTCCCTTTGGGTGTCTTGCTTTGGCAGGGAGTGAGACCCAATGATCCTTGGAGTCCCCCCCTCCCGCTCCAGAATTGTGTGATTCCATTTTGTGGCCCCATTGAGACAGCATTGTGTTAAGCAGCTGCACATCACAAACTTGGGCAGAATGATGCTCCTAATTTTTATGCAGCACTATAAGGATTTTTATTCCCCTTGCAGTCAGCAACCTTACCACAAATTTCAGAGAAGTCTTTTAGAAATGCAACCAATAGGCAGTCTAATAAGACAGACTTGGCATCAAAGAATATGCTATACAGTATTAGACACCTGGAAGGCACCAGATCACCTATCACTGCCATATATTCTAATAGCTATGATGTTTATAAGAGACAAATGTGTATAATGTTAATGCTGCCTCTTTAACTTACCTATTTCTTTCATCAGTCTGGTTCGGTGGTTCCCAAAGTGGGCCCCACGCCCCACTGGTGGGCTTCAATTCCCAAAAACCCAAGTCAGTACATTGGCTGATCAGTGTTTTCAGGAATTGACTTAGGCTTCTGAGAATTGAAGTCCCAAAACCAAATGTTGGGAAACACTGGTCCAGTTATATCCCACAAGCTATCGTCATATAACCCAAGATGGAAAATAATGCAATTCAGTAACACCAATTGATAGAAAGTTACTGATGCCTAGATTCTGTTATAGAGTAGGAGCCCAGCACATGCCAGATGTTTTTAGACCACAGCACCCATGCAACATAATCAAGCTACCATGATCAACTAGTGTGTCTAGGATTATGGGAACTGTAGCTCAAATTATCTGGAAGGAACTAAATTACTTACCCCATAAATTCAAACTGAAGAGGCCAATTATTCATTACTGAATGGAGTATCTGACTGTGGAAGCAGAAGGTGAAAGTTCAATTTCTCCAGTGTGTGTACCTGAAGAATGAGCCTGTGTAGACTTGGGCAAGCTGCACAGTCCCAGAACATATCTAAGAGAAAGGAATGGTAAACCATTTCTGTGTATTCTCTATCTAAGAAAGAAGAGCTGAGACCGAGTTGATCTCGCTATATTTTCTATATTTTTTCTACTGCATATTCTGCTAAATATAAAAAGCAACCAAAACTCCCCAGTATCATAAACATTAATTGATCTTCAGACTGTTAACATTGTTACAATTATTAAAGAATGACTTTTAAAAGTTTTGTAATATGTAGTATGATTTAAATATGATTTATATATTTTGTTTTAATACATTTGTAAAATAAATAAATAATAAAGTATTGTTGTTGTTGTTGTTGTTGTTGTTCAGTCGTACAGTCGATTCTGACCCTTTGCGACCCCGTGAACCACCGTCCGCCAGGCACCTCTGTCCTCCACCATCCCCCTCAACTCGCTCAGTTGTGTGTCCATTGTCTCTACAATACCATCTAGCCATCTCATTTTTGGCTGGCCCCTTCTTCTTTTGCCCTCCACCCTTCCCAGCATCAAGGCTTTCTCAAGCGAATCCTTTCTTCTCATTTGGTGTCCAAAGTACTTTAGCTTCATCTTTACTATTTGACCTTCTAAGGAGCAGTCAGGGTCGATTTCTTTTAGGATCGACTTATTTGTTCTACTCGTTGGCCAGGGGACTCTCAAAACTCTCCTCCAACACCACATCTCAAAGGCATCTATTCTTCTGCGCTCAGCTTTCCTTATGGTCCAGCTCTTATAACCATACACTGCCACAGGAAATACCATTGCTTATAGTAATTTTTTTACAAATTAAGCTTAACTAATTACTTCCAGTACTACCTATGGGGTACACAGAAAGAGCCTCTTTGAAGATTGTGGTATTTTTGACCCACAATCAGGCATAATCTGGGCAGCATCATCCTTCTGCCAGCTAATCTTTCTCACACTAGGCCAGGCGAAGGGAACTATGGAATGAATTCACCAAAAAGGTAGCTTTATTTTGGCAGTTTAAAGTCTGACCTAGACACAAAAGATATACTACCTATAGCTTGGTTTTATATATGTTCACTCAGAAACAAGTTCTACTAAACTAAGAGGTTTGCTTCATAACCAGCTAATATGACTCTCGTTTGGTCAAACCTATGCATGTTTTCCCTGAAAGAATATCCCAATGATTTCAGTAGTTTGCTCAAAGGCAGTGGAGGTGAGGTGATCGCCGTGCATAATGCATTCCATGGGATTGCTCTTTGAGTTTGCTCTTTAAGCAAAACACCATTGTGACCAATTGTGACTTCTGGTGGTGGGGATTGCGAACCCCAATTTAGTTATTGAGTTTTTGTTTGGTTTTAGTTGTTAAGCGAGGCGGTCATTCAGAGAAAATTCCGCTCTTTCAGTGAGTTAGTCTCTAAGCGAGGCACTCTTTGTGCGAGGTTTTACTGTACAGTTGTACCTCACTTAAAGAGCATAATGCGTTCCACAGGATTGCTCTTTAAGCGAGTTTGCTCTTTAAGCGAAACACCATTGTAAATGACCAATTGTGGGGGGGATTGCGAACCCCGATTTATTTGTTAAGCGAGTTTTTGGTTGGTTTTGTTAAGCGAAGCAAACATTCAGAGAAAATGCTGCTCTTTACGCGAGTTGCTCTTTAAGCGAAGCGCTCTTTATGCGAGGTTTGACTGTACTACCTATAGCTTGGGTTTATATATGTTCACTCAGAAACAAGGTTTACTGAACTACGAGGTTTGCTTCGTAACCAACTAATACAACACTCATTTGGCCAAACCTATGCATGTTTTCCCTGGAAGAATATCCCAATGATTTTAGTATGCTGATACTGTATTTATTGCTCTGTTATATTTTATCCTAGTGTATTTTTGTTGTATTGTAACTTTGATATTGGTAGATTCTGTAAGCCGCCCTGAGTTGGTTTTGGCAAGTAGGGTGGCATAGAAATCTAATAATAATAATAGTAGTAGTAGTAGTAGTAGTAGTAGTAGTAGTAGTAGTAGTAGTAGTAGTAGTAGTAGTTTGCTCAAAGGCAGTGGAGATGAGGTGACCGCCTTAGAAATATACAGTACTGTACAGTATAATGGTGTTTTTTTTTTGGGGGGGGGGCAGGTTAAATTATCTCAGCTTGTGGGGCAACAAAGAGTCATCATCCAAACTTGCAATTAGGTCTCCTCAGAAAGTGCAACGACAGCCACATTTTGTGGTAGTCAGGTTCTCTATACCTGGAAAGCTGTAGCTGGAAAGTGCCTCCATGGAAAAGGATGTAACCTGCATGTAAGTTAAGAGGGTGTGTAAATAGCAAGCCAAGGAGATTGGCGTTTCCTGGTTTGGGGGCTTCTACCAGACTTCGGTGAGCTCCATGATGGAGATCATCTGATGTGGTTCTCTCTCTCTCCCTCATGGGGGCGAGGCTTAGTGGTGTGACGCCGTTCAAACCAACCAACAACAAAAAGCCAGGGGTCTGGGAAGGCGGGGGGAAGGCGACCTCCCCGCCAGGGGCTTTAAAAAGAGCTCCATTTTGTGCCGGCTTGCCTTGAAGGCACTTGAGGAAAGGGGGGGTAGGTGTTGGGTGAGAGTTGCGCGCAGGGGTGACACACGACAGAAGTTGAGGCGCGCAAAGGAGGGGGAGGGAAGCGAAAAAGAAAGTGCCTCTGCCTTGCCTACGTAGCCAAGGCGGGGAGGAAGGGGGAGCGAAGGCAACCGCGGCAGGCTAGAGACGAAAGCGACGGCTGGTGTTTCGCAACTGGCTCGGCCGCAGTAGCCGCTGGGCGGCGCTGGAGAGAAGCGGCGGCGCCAGGAGGAGGAGGAGGATGAAGTCGAGAGCAGCCGTCGCTGAGAGCAGCCGCGGAGCAACGACGGCGGCAACGACGGCGACCACCCCCAGCGCTGACTCCGCGGCCAGCCCGGCTCCGGCCGCGGCCCCCCCGGGGCTGGACCCGCCAGGCTCTCCAGTGGCGGCGGTGCCGAAGGAGGAGGAGAAAGTGGTCCACTCGCGGTCGCAGGTCCTTTTCTGGGGCGGCACCAAGATCCTGGGCGACGCCTTCAAGCTGCTGGTGCCCAAGTCGACGGAGTTCATGAGCTCGGACGCCGAGCTGTGGAACTTCCTCTGCAGCCTCAAGCACGAGTTCTCGCCGGTCATCCTGCGGAGCAAAGACGTCTACGGCTACGCCTCCTGCCGGGCCGTCGTGCCGGACTTGCCCCCGGGGCTGGCGGCCAGCCGCCGAGAGAGGCCGTGGAGGAGAGCCGCCGCCAGAGGAGGGAGGCGCCTGCGAGCCGCCGCCGCCGCCAGGAGCCGGAGGGGCGGCGCGAGGAGGGCGGCCAAGAAGCGCCGCCACCCAGGGGGGGCCCCGACGACGGTGACTAGGACGCCGCCTGAGGCGGCTCCGCTTCGGGGTGAGGGGCGGCGGGAGGTGCCGCCAGGCTCGGGCCCGGCCTCTCCGGTCTCGGGGGCGTTGCCCCTGCGGCCTCCCCGGACTCCCCTCGAGCAGGTCTGGAAGGAAGCCCAGCCCACCCTCGGCCCTTTCCCGACCATCAAGGTGCGCGGGAACGTGTGGAACCGGCGCTGCTTGGAAGCCGCGCGTCGGAGGGCGCAGCGCATCTTGCGAGTCAACCTGGCGCCCTTCGTGAGGATCTGTCGCTTTCCAGGGATCGGGTGCTAGCTAAAGTCTATCCCCCAGGCACACCTGCCCGCCACAGACTGTGCCTCCCATGGATGTCAGAGGGAGCTGAGAGGATGTGGGATTTATCCCTGACCCCACTGTGATGAACAAGCCCAAGGTGGCAGTTCTGAGTCACCTGTTTCCAGTTACTTTGGGATGGGTCGTGAGGTCCTCGCTTTTTATTCAATTGCTAACTGCACTTTAGGGCGAAGACTGAGGGGTGTCGCCCCTTCCCTGCCCCTCCACTTTTCTCCCCCTCCCCAATATCTGGATTGAAACCCTGCCTTCAGCCGACCACTTACCTGCTTAAGACACACACACCGTGACTTAATAATGTTACTCATCTTCATACCTATAAGGTTGAGGAGGTTACTTGGCATAAAGAACAGATGCAGATCTTACTTCAAGACTGCTTTCTCTTCCCATTAGGCTACCTCATTAGTCTGGGAGACAGATCCGTTGCTTTCCCCTCTCCAAAGGAATTTTCTTTCCTGCTAGCACAAGAAAATACCAATTTTGTTTTTGTTGTATTTAAGCTGTAGCCAAGGGATTCTTCTGTATGAATTTTGTGCTATTGCACTGTATGCTCAGGGTAACTTATATATGCCAAGTGTTTTCCAGTGTTGGATGACTGAAAAGCTTTGACCAAGGATGCTCAAGGAGTGAAGACTTTACAGCTCGTGACTGATTTGATGGTGCAGATTTATTTTTGTCGTTTGGTTCTCTGTTTCCTCTTGTAAATGAATTGGACTGGGTAATCTATGGAAACTTTGAAACTAATGGTCAAATATTTTGTATGTAATAAAGTTTTATAGCTAAAACAAAGTAGTATTTCTATTAAGCTTCTAAAGATGAGGGTTGTATAATTAGAGGCATCCATTTTATATAATCTTTACTTTAGAGAAACCTATCTATCAAGTAAACATTAATAAAGTTCTCAAAAGCAACTAATTAATTTTTGTGCATTAATTTATTGGGAACGAATTTCGGTTGGGACATGATACAAAGTGTTTGGGGCATGGGGGCGATTATCACATGGTCAGACTACTTTATCTCTTTAAAATTATTTTATTCCTGTAAGTATCTGATTGTGTTACACAGTCGTGTGATAAAACCTACTTTAGGATTTCACTTTATAACAAAAAAAGTATGATGCAGGGAGACATGAAATTCTTTCAAACTGGGCCTGCTATTACTGCTAGCTCCTCTCTTAGAATTTATCAGCCACTGAAACTTCTGCTTGACCAGGGATTTGAGAGTGGAATTATCTGGAATTGGGTTGGCAGCTGAAATTTGCCATGGAAGAGAATAATCTCGTCTTCAGCCAGCCCCTGTCAGTGTTTCCCAACCTTTGGTTTTTGGGGACTTTAATTCTCACAAGCCTAAGTCAGTTTCCCAAAACACTGATCAGCCAATGTGCTACTTAGGCTTCTGGAGTCCCCTTGCGGGGCATGTGCCACTGGGAACCACTGCCCAAGACAAATTGGGAGTGTATTTTCTTTCAATTATTGTTGGACTGCTGCTGCCTTGCTGTTGGCCATATTAGCCAAGGCTGAAGGGAACTGCAGCTCAACAATTTCGGGAGGACTACAGGTTGTTCAACTTCCATTTGGGAGGACTGGATTTCTTTTCTGGAGAAAAATCATCTGTAAACCTCTCCAAGCAGAGGACATTTTCTGCTGTTCAAAGCCACTGCAGTACGAGGGCCGAGAGAGGAACACTGGTTCTTTTGGTTTTCTTAAAATCTTGTAGAAGGATGGTTTGCAACCATAGTAGGGGAAAAATGCCAGCTTCTTGCAGAACAAAACCTCATTGGCTTTGTGAGGAGTCTAAGGTGAGGTGGGTAAAATACGCTTCTGCAGATACTGTTGCACTAAAGCAGGGGTGCCCAAACTATGGCCTGGGGGCTGGATGCGGCTCCCGACACTTTCATCCGGCCTGCGAAACCCTCATCGCTCCAGAAGCAGAAGTAAAACGTGCCTGTTCTTCCAATTCCAGGAGTGACGAGGGCTTCATAGCCAGATGAATTGCCATCGAGGGCTGGATCTGGCCTGGGGTCATTGTGACCAGCCGCCTGAACCACATGACTGGCCGACAACCCAAAAAGTTTGAGCACCCCTGCACTAAAGCTCCTGCCTTCCTCTCCAATGGCTGAGTTGTTAGAACTGATTGGAAGTGCAGTCCAACAACAGCTGAAAAGGCCGCACGTTGACCACCTCTCTTTTAAGCTCTATTTTCCCATCACCCACTGCAAAAATCCTTTCAACCCAGAGTAATCTCTGGCACGAAATTATTACCCACTGCATGCTGGAGTTGTATTACAATACACAACACTCACAAGGGATAACTCCATAGAAGTATTGGTTTCTTGTGATACGGTTCTGAGTGCTAGAACCATAGCTGCTATGTACAGGGTGTGGCAGCATAACTTCCTTTTTTAAAATGTGCGCAATTCAGTTGGTTGATGTCGTAGCGGAGCGCTAGTGGTCTTGTTCGAGAGGCAGGACTATAAAGTTTTGTCCTGACACAGTTCAGTCACCATCATGCGTTGGAATAGTGTGGTGCATGCGTTTGCCATTGAGGCCTACTTTTCGAGCGGTTGTTCAGTGATCACAACCCAGCATACAGCCTGCTATGCTGGAAAGAGTCATGACAAACACCAGAAATCGGTTTACTCAGTGTATGGAGAATAGGAGATGTCACCTACCTGATTTGATCTTCAAAACTGTGTAAAACAAAACTTTAGGTATGCGCCTACATTATAAAAAACAAATAAAATTTTTCTGATTCATACAATGGGTTTTATTAAGTTTTGAAAACAGGAAGTTATGCTGCCGCACCCTGTAGGTTAGGAACTAGGAATAAGACCATGAAGTGAGAGAACTCATTTGAGCCACTCTCCGCAGAATCTATCAGAGCCCTACCTGCCACCTTGAGCTTGCTGGCAGAAAGGTGGTATATGAATGTAACAAAAGTTTAGGGTGACACCCAAGGGCGAGATTATCCCAAAGCATCTTTCAGCACTGATTCTCAGAGAGAAGGAGATATACAAAATTACCTTTTCTCCCACATCTGCAGGCAGATTCTTTGTGTCAATGGAGTGGTCACAACCAAATACAACTTGCAGTTTTTATAAGGTCTCATTTACCTCTTTTTACATAGGTTTTAAATCTTCATCCTAAATCTTATTAGGCCTAATTACAGTTGGCCCATCAAATTGATGTTTATAGTAGTGTTGACTTTGGTCCTGGTACTGAAATTATTTAAACCTTTGTCCTATGGAACTCCTTCAAATATCAAAGAAGACCTTGTTATTAAGTAAATTTTCTATAAAATAGATACAAAAACCTATGATACCCAATTGTTCTGCTTTTTCTTTGAAAGGATAAAACTAAGTTTATGGATTTAAATAAACTGATATATTGTCCAAATGCAGCCAATATAGCTATTAGTCCTTTCATCTCTTTGAAATGTTCCTCCTCTCCTAAAAGAAAGGAATATTGGAATGGAATCAAAGAAAGGAGTTCTTCCTTAAGTTACAAGACATAGCAGTCCAATGCCTCACAGTTCTTTGTACTTCTGTCCTTTAATCTGCAGGGCAAGATAAAAGGTTGTAGAGACTTCATGAGTTTTACTGTGATTCCAGTAACTTTGTATGGAAAACAGTCATTGTTGGAGAAAGTTTATTGTGCAGATAATTTGTAATTGCTGTCCAAGAAAATTGAGCATGAATCTTGTGGCTTTCTAAACCATTGACTATATCTTATTGACTGGATGGAGTCCACATCTGGAAGGACACAGGCTTGTAGAGCTTGGTCTAGAACCCATTTGTATTTCTCAAAAACAATTCTCTAAAGAGGAAGATTCAGGAGAAAAAGACATTTATTCACACAGTACAAAAACTGGGCTATCTTAAGATACCGTGGTTGTGTATCAGTTTGGATGGATTTAACAAGATTGAACAAATCAGTGAAGGATAAGCTATCAATAATCGTTAGTAATGATGGCCATGTGTAGTATCAAGAATGCTGGTGGTTTTGGGAGTTCAAGTATTGTTGGTGGTCTTCCCATTGCCAAATGTTTGAATGCTGGACTTAGAGATATTGTTTGAGTTCACCAGGGCTTTTCTTATATTCTTAAATGTTATGGAAAACTGCAGCCATCATCCTCTTTATGTTAACTGTTACTAGTTTATTGTCCATAAAGTTTGTGTGGCTGGCAGGCAAGTTGCAGTCTGTTGTTTAATAAATAACTGCATGTCACCAGTTATGACTTATGGTGATTCTTTCCAGGGCTTTCTAGGTAAAGAACACTGTACTCAGAAGTACCTCACCATTTCCTTCCTATGGGAGCATCTTGGGATTGTCGTTTGCACAGGCTGGCTCTTTTCCCAGGTGGCAGAGTAGGGGATTGACTTCCTATCCTCTTAATTATAATCAAGTAAAATAGGGCTAATTGAGGACAAGGTGATTTTTCTATCAATGTGGAGAAATTCAGTCAATGCATGATTTATCTGCATGCAACGTATGCCCAAACATGTACAATGGAAGTTCTAGTAAATGAGCAATTTTTGAAGTAGCTAAAAAAAATTCTGGTCAAAAAGAATATAATTATTTTAACATTTTAATTTGTTTTGAATTTTATCTGTATTTCATATATACCCATGATTTTAAATTCCCTGAGAGCTGCATGATAGGGGACATGAAAAGAGCCTCATTTGGGTGTCTCCTGCAAAAACCCTTTCAACCCAGAGTAATCTCTGACCCCAAAACACACACATTGGCTCTGTTCATCAATGAAATAGGACATCCTTGCCTTAGTAAACTTATTGACACATAGAAACAAAACATTTTTTTTAAAAAAATAATGATATAGAAAATATTTAATGGATAAGATTTATAAGTCCTAAGGGTGGTGGGAGCATGCAGAGATTTACACTGTAATACATGTATGTTTGTTTGTGTTTTTGTTGTTTTAATTTTTCTTTCTTTCTGTAAGGCCACAAACTACAAGAGTTATTCTACACAGAGAAGGCAATTGCTTGTCCTGTAATGAAAGGCAAATGATGGCATATATTATTTATTTGTTACATTTCCCAACTTAAATGAAACCTTCCTCTGTCTCAGATCATCAACATTTAATATATTTTGCTTACTAACCCTTTTGTTGTTATTTCATTTTGTTCCATTTGTACTATAAGTTCCTCAAGTTTTGTTAATTGGCTACAATTACCATGTTGTTTTACCAAGTACTGTATTTAGTCCATTTGTCCAATTGAAATATATCCTACCAAGATACTTTAACTCTCTCAAATATTCCTCTTATATATTCTCAATAAGGTACAGTACTTTGACTAACCAAGCCTTCAATCTTATTACCCCATCTCTTTCCAAATCTTTTGTTAATTTTATTTTAAGATTATCTGGGAAATTTTCTAGGTCTGTTATTTGTGTCAATGGTGATATTTCTCAAGTAAATACTTTTTTTAATTTTTATACCAAATTTGAATAATGTTACTACATAAGGGGGTTTTATGGGATTCACAGAAATAGCCTCCTCAAAGACTGTGGTATTTTTGAACCCTGGTAATGGCAAGCGTGTATTGCTGGCTAATTTTTCTCATACTAGGTCAGGTGAAAGGAACTGCAGAATGAACTCACCAAATGGTGCCTTCATTTTGGCAGTTTCATGTCTGGCCTAGACGTAGTAGTAGTAGTAGTAGTAGTAGTAGTAGTAGTAGTAGTAGTAGTAGAAGAAGAAGAAGAAGAAGAAGAAGAAGAAGAAGAAGAAGAAGAAGAAGAAGGCATCCTGGAATGGTCTAGCAGTCTTTTTCCTCTTTAATCAAATCTCCATTGTCTGTCCATTGTCCTGGAATTAGCCAGGTGGGAAGATAATGATCAAGGTTAATTAGGACACATGACAAACAACCAGACCACTTTTTTTTTAAAAAAAGAGCAAAAAATAAAAAGTGGATAAAAACATGGATTAAAGCAGTTCTCAATCTTTTTAAGCCGGAGGCTGGGTCACGCTCCTTCAGACAGCTTCGGGGGCCGGACGGCCATTTTGCCCTTCCTCCACCACATGGCATCTCTGGATGTGGTGGAGGTGGTGGTGGTGGGCACTGAAATGATGCTGCGGGCCATAGGTTGAGAATCGCTGTCTTAAATGGTTGCAAAACTTCTACAAAAAGAGAGGCAGAGAAAATACACAACAAGCACTCATCAAAACAACAAAAATCTATCTGTTACAATCTATGTTTACACTCACGTAATCCACTTAGAATCATAGATAGAAATATGTTCCTGTCCTATTTTTCCATAGGACAGCATTTTTGCACATCTGGCACGCTTTCTGCAGTGAATTGGATAAAAGACAACTTTTCTTTACTGTGAATTTCACTTTTTCATTCCTCTCAGTACCTCTGGTTATTCACTTTCAACAGTTTTTAATCTCTCTTAATGACTCTCTAATGTTCCTCTTTGCACAATCTGTCCATTTTATTTTTATTTTACAAATACATTTCTGGTCTTTCTCATTTTCAGGGGCTGGACGTTTATCTCTACCAGGTGGCACTTGGGTGAGACATTTTATATCTGTTTTTCACATTTCCTCTGAACATTTACAGAGTGCATTTTGTCTGACCAACGTGTTAACCATTAATTCCTTGACACTTTGTTGCCTCTAATTTATCTTCTGGGACTATTTTCCACACACATTGATGGTGTGTGCGCGCGCTGGGGGGGGGGGGGTTCGGGAAAGGTCTGTCTTCTCTTTCTTCTTCTTATCTATGTAGCATTTCTACAAATAGTCTGCTCAGAGATTCAGGGCAACCTGATTTCAAGAACCCTCTCAGCCATGCAGATTGTTTTTTGAATATACAGTAAAACCTCAGATAACACTAAAACCTGGTTCCACAAGTCTTGGTGTTATACGATTTTTAGTGTTATCCGATGCATGTTAAAATCCTATGGGATCCATAGAGATACATTGTAACCACACAGGCTTTAGCGGTTGTTATCCGATGCATCCCATAGGATCTTAATGTTATCCAATGCAATTCTTCCCCCCAGATTGCTTAATGTTATGTGATTTTAGTGTTATTCGATACTAATGTTATATGAGGTATTACTGTATTTCCTTCTATTAGTTCTATATTTTATGATACAGAAGTAAATCTTTGCTATATTTTAATTATTTTGTATTCAATAAAACTACCCTTGTGAACAGTTCTGTGTGAATTGGTATACTCAACCCAATCTATGTAAAGATACGCTATTACCATCATTTAAAGATCCTTTACAAATGTATTTCTGTATATGTGTTAGACCATACATGTACTGTAAGAGCATGCTTGATAGCAAGTAACTGACCCAAGAATATCTGGTGAGTTTAATGTAGGGGTTTGCAACCTATGGCCCGTGAGCCAGATCCAGTTCACAGTGCCAATTAATCCAGACCACGGTGAGGACGCCATTGCCACTGCCGGAAGGACCGAAAACAGCTGACAACATGCTGAAAACAGTTGTCAGCGCCCTGAAAACGTATGACAACATGCTGAAAACAGTTGACAACACACTGCCCTTGCTCCCACCATCCTGGGAAGTGGCAGAAGCAGTGAAAACAGCCAAAGACGTCTGAAGGAGCATGACCTAGCCCCTGGCACAAAAACGTTGAGAACTCCAGTTTTAATGACTTAATGGGGGGTAGAATCTAGATTCTTAGTGTTTTTGAAGTGGTGGCCATGTTAGTTTGTGCAAGCATTCAGACAACAAACAAAAAAATGAAAACAAAAGACAGAAACATGGCACCTAAAAGACTAATTGCTATACAGTATTTTAATGTGAGCTTTGATGGATCATGTCCATTTCCTCAGACATAAAAGTTGGGCAACATGGCAGTCATTTTATACATGGCTATAAGAAAAAAGAGACAGTGATTTGGAGGATATTGGTTGCAAATGATGTGAGTCAATGAGAAATTCCCTACCTTGTGATGATATAAGACTAGCTCAGCCATTTCCCAATGAAGATTAGTTCAGTAACAATGGTAGGTGAGTGCAGGAACCTTAGCGTATAGATAACAACACAGATGCACATTGTGTGAGTCAATGTGTTATTTACCACCTAGTGATATCTCAAGCCTAAACATTAGTCACGGGTACTTAAGTCAGTACCAACTGGAAAATGCTACACACTGTTGTTACCTGCTGCTATTTTTCTTAACCTAGATTCCTTCCCAATGAACCACTGCCTCTTTCACTAAGAAAGCTTTCAAAAATAAATCCTCATTAGTAAAGAACTGGATATCAGATCAGATCTTGACATATCTCAGTAGGGAGGGCTCAAGCTGAGGTAGTCACACACTAGCAATACAAAATACAGGAGTTAGTCCTTAGGGGCCACAACATTTTTTTTGTCTTTTTGTTTACTCTCTGAGACATTTGCAGTAGTTCTGCCAGCCAAGTTACATAGGAGTAGGGCAAAGTAAAAGACTATATGGTTTTTGCTATATGGCAGTCACAATCTGGAATGCTTTTTTTCATATCTAGTTTAGTTTACTAAATGGCTGGCTGTAAAGATTGATCATGCGTGCAATTGTAGACAAACACCTGCAATCAACCTGTATAGACTTTGTTTGACTGGGTCAAAATTAGAGCACTAGGATCTGTCTCTCTTAGTCCCGTATCTACCTTTTTCTTCTTCTTTATGGTGATTCAAATTGCACTGTATGTTGACCTTTGCACAACTGTGGAAGTATGCTTGTGGGCAGAAGTGAAATCCTCAAAGCTGCAATATCCCTGAAACTGATGGTACTCTATAAACCCACCTCTAGTTCATTTGTGGGAATGGGTTTTTTCACAGAGATCCAGAAACACAAATCCATCATGAGTCTGGAGAAGAATCAGGGCAGAGGGTGACTATGAGGACATAAAGTGGGGTGGGCATGTTTCTATCCACTCTTCTTCAGGCATAAGGCTAGGTTGGGGGGGGGGCTCCCTGCCCTGTGCTGCCCTGCCCCCTGGTGCCAATGGCAACATCACTTCTGCACTCACCCCTCTGCCAACGGGGAGGTGAGAGGGGAGGCTGAAATCCTGCCCGGGAGGTGGCAGATGCATATACATGTGCGTGCATGTGTGTGTGCTCACACACGGACACTGCTTGAAGTGCACCAGTGACATCACATGGGTGCATGTGCATATAAGAGGGTGCATGTGCATCCACAAGACATCGCCAGCAGGCCTTAAGTGGCAAAGGCACACATGCTTTCACCCACATGATGTCATTGGCATCTCTTGAGCGGAGCATGCATGTGTACAAGCATGGTGCCTACCCATGTGCCACCTGCCTTTCCTTGGGCACTCAGTCTCTAAAAGGTTTGCCATCACTGTTCTAGGTCATTAACTAAATAGGGTTAGAATCTTCTATTTGTTTTTCTATTTTTATTTACTTGAACAAGGAATTACACCTAAACAAACTACAGTACACACTGCAATGTACACACATCTCAGTTCTAAGCAAAAAGAAGTTTCAGAGGTTCATTGACTAACAAAAATTCAACTGCCATAGAAGCAAGTCACATAAGGCATTTCTATTACATAAGGGCCAAACATCTCAGAAAACAAAACAAAACAAAATAAACCAAATAAAATAAAATAAAATAAAAAACAGTAGCACTTTAAAGACTAACTGCTATATTTTCACTGTTAGGTTTCGTGGATCAAGTCCACTTCATCAGACAAGGAATGAAACTTACAGGCATATTCTTATATACCAAACTCAGGAGGTCGATGGGAGAAGGGTTGGTGTCAAGCAAGATGAGAGGCAAGCAAGCACAAGAATGCAGTATCACCCAGCCATTAGCAACAATAGATTATTCAGATAATCTATTGTTGCTAATGGCTGGGTGATACTGCATTCTTGTGCTTGCTTGCCTCTCATCTTGCTTGACACCAACCCTTCTCCTGTCGACCTCCTGAGTTTGGTATATAAGAACATGCCTGTAAGTTTCATTCCTTGTCTGATGAAGTGGACTTGATCCACGAAACCTAACAGTGAAAATATAGCAGTTAGTCTTTAAAGTGCTACTGTTTTTTATTTTATTTGGTTTATTTTGTTTTGTTCTGTTTTCTGAGATGCTTGAACCACAGACTAACATGGCTACTATTCCAAAAAATTCAAGTATAAGGGCCAAAATACCTTTATCTAGTTAATAATGATGTAGCACAAACAGTATAGCTTTGGGAGGTGAATGACCTTACATTAAGAAACCGCCATAGGCATTACCAGTTGCATACTGATTTGTGCGATTAAGTATGCAACTAATAATATCTACAATGATTTCCTAACAAGACAATTCATCTCCAGCATCTACTCTATTTGCATAGCTATGCAAGAGAATTTTGGCCAATGTTCATTTATATGTGAGGAAGCATTAAAAAGTCTTTGCACCTATTTTCTCTCTCTCTTTTATTATCTGTTGGAGTTATACACAAAGATTTTTCCATACAGAATTTATACATATACAGGCTGAGCATAAAATGAAGACGTCCAAGAGCATTGAGAATTCAAGAGAATCTTGCTTGTCATCAGAGTTTTACTCAGACTCAGAATCCCATATGATATCAACAGAAAGTAAAGTTGGCTTTCTGCCACTTTTAACTGTCAATCACACTGCACACAGTCATGGCTCACTTTTCATTTTCTCACAGACCTCTCAGGTAGCACATTCCTGAGGGAGTTAAGGGGCTAGAAGAGGTAAGCCATTTTCCTGAAGAGTTTTTTGTGAATACAAAGTTTGTTTGCTGAATTTCATAAAATGACCACAAAATAAAACCCTGAATTAAGAAGCAAACACTAGTCAATATAACGTCTCTAAAACACAGACTTAGCAATTGTTTCCTTCTGTTTTAAAAAATAAAGTTATTACTCTTCATTACTCTAAAATATTAACTAGGAACAAGATTATTCCCCTCTCTTATCAGAATGTTTACCAGTCATCCTTGATCTATTGTCTGCTGTTTGAGCGCTGGTGCCTCAGGCTATTTAGTCTGACTCTACACCATTTAATCAGATTTTAGAAGCAAAAATTACAAAGCTGGAAGCAGTCCAGATTATTTTGGAAGCAACATCTAAACAGGCCACCATATTTGGAAGAGGAGGAGGAGGAGGAATATCAGTGTCAATGGGAGATCAATTCATTGACTGATGATTGACTGATTAAAAAATGACCATACATAGGCACCTTCCTCATTCTCTCAACAAGCCTGTGAGAAAGATTAGGCTGAAGGACAATCATTGGTTTGGACCCAAGTTAAGGCACATGCAAGTGGGCTAAGGAAAGGCGACTTCCCCATATATTGCGTTACCATTTCTCCATGGCACACCCTCCAGGGCCCACACCCTCCAGTTAGAGAATCCTGTGGAATGGCAGAAAGGACTTTCCAGCCAGAAAGAGGTTACTAGAGGACATATCTGGAGCATTAGATGTGAGGGAGTCTGACCTCACCAACCTAATTCCAGAAATCAAATCCTATTTTTTTAAATTTAGGGCTGAGTTAATTGACAAGCTGAAGATTAAAGGCTGACTTTTTTGAATGGCTGAGGTTAACATCAAAGAATTGCAGCAAAGAATCAATGAAATACACAAGTTAAAGTAAACTGGGTCATGGAAGTTCTGGTTTCTAGTTTCCACTGGGCTGGGAGTTCTCATGATTGAGTCAGTTACTGACTCTCAAACTCACAGGGCGGTTATGAGGGAAAAGGAGCACAGAAAAATCTTGCCTATTGAGGAGCTGCTTCATAAATAGTAAGATATAAACATAATAAACAAATTCATAAATAGCAGGCTACATACAAATTTTGTGTCCTTTCATTTCGGACACTCTCTGCATGCTATTTATATTGGCTTCTTCTGACAAGGCTATTGGCCACAGATGTGAGAACTGCATGTTTGCCCTTGATATGTCTGTGTAAATCAATTCACACAAAACATTCATCAAGCAGCTCAAGTTAACTGATTGCAAACTTTTTCTGCAGGATTTGGAAACTTATCAGGTTGTCCTCCATGAGATCAGTAAAGGAAAATAAATATAAATAAATAACCCTATAGATTTTCTGTTCTTTCATGAATACCCCAAATCTGTTGTCTAAATTGGTTGTATCATCCTACCTAACAGGATACTGTATATACTCGAGTACAAGCCAAACCAAATATAAGCCAAGGTACCTAATTTTGACCGGAAAACCCAGGAAAATAGATTGACCCGAGTATAAGCTGAGGTGGGATATGCAGCAGCTGCTAGTGAGTTTCAATAATCAAAATACAGTCATACCTCGCATAACAAATTTAATGTGTTCTGCGAGGCTGCTCGCTATGCAAAAAAATTCGCTATGCGAGTCAGACTCACATAACGAATTTTTCGCTATGTGAGTCGGACTTTTCCCTATGGAAAAACTCGCATAACGGACGTTTCTATAGGGAAAACTCGCATAGCAATTTTTTTTCACTATGCGAGTTTTCCCCATAGAAATGCCCATTATGCGAGCTTTTCCATAGGGAAAAGTCCGACTCACATAGCGAAAAATTCGTTATGCAAGTCGGACCGCTTAGCAAAAAACTTGCTCGTTATGCGAATTTTTCGCTAAGCGAATCGCTCATTATGCGAGGTTTGACTGTACAGTCAAAACTTGCATAAAGAGCACCTCGCTTAAAGAGTAACTTGCTTAAAGAGCATAATTTTCTCTGAAAGTTCGCTTCGCTTAACAAATAAAACCAACCAAAAACTCACTTAACAAATAAATCAGGGTTCACAATCACCCCCACCAGAAGTCACATTTGGTCACTTACAATGGTGTTTCGCTTAAAAAGCAAACTCGCTTAAAGAGCAATCCTGTGGAACACACTATGCTCTTTAAGCAAGGTACAACTGTACACGAAAAACTATGATAAAATTAATTAAATTGTTAGCACATCTCAATCTGACATGCTCTTGGGACCCTCAATCTGACATGGTCATTGACCCAAGTATAAGCCAAATCCCCTTTTAGGGGTTATTTTTTGGGCTAAAAAACTTGGCTTATACCCCAGTATGTTACTAAGACGCTGACTGGGAGGTGGAAGGTCAGCAGTTCGATTCCTGAGTACTGCAGGATGGAATGAGCTCCCATCTCTGTCCCAACCTAGCAGTTCGAAAGCAAGAAGTTGCAAGTAGATAAAGAGGGACCACTTCGGTGGGAAGGTAACAGCGTTCCGTGCGTTCTGGTGTCTAGTCATGCCTGCCACATGACCATGGAAATGTCTGCAGAAGCAGACAGCGCTAGCTCTTTGGCTTAGAAACAGAGATGAGCACTGACCCCTAGAGTCGGATAGGACTGGCTTTCGAGCAAGGTAAATCTTTACCTTTAATTATGGTATAACAGTTAGAGTGATCACCTAGGAAACACAGTTCTTACTCCCCTGATATGTGATAAGGTGATAGACTCTGATTGACTCATTTTGTTCTCCAGAATGGAATTACCTGATCAAAAGCTTTGATTAGATCAACTGATGAGTCACCTACACCAGTGATAGGATGACAAAAATTCTACTACCACGCCATGACGTCACGGACGTCATGGGCGTGGCCAATGGCATGACGTCATGACGTCACGGCCGACGTCATGACGTCATGACGTTGTGGGCGGGGCCAAAATAAAAATAAATAAAAAATAAAAATAAACATACACACACACCCCTCCCTCTCAGCCCACCCACCCAGACACAAATAAATAAATAAAATAAAAACAACCACCCACCCAAAACACAAATAAATTACCCACCCACCCCAAATAAAAACCCCTCGCTTACCTTTCTTGGGACCCGGCACCCCGATTGCTGTCCACAGCCGCCGCCGCCGCCGGAGCTGCCTGCACCCCTGTGGCGTCCTCCTTGGGCCGGTACCTTTTTAGCCCGGCTCCGGCCATGGCGAGGGGCGACGGGCAGCCGCGGCTGCCGCGCCTCCCTGGGCCGTCCCCATGCCGCACCGCCGCCGCCTACAGCTTCCTCCTCCGCAGCGCGCGGCAGCCGAGCTCAAAAGGGACCGACCCAAGAAGGAGTCCACAGGGATTCAGGCAGCGGCAGCTCCGGCGGCGGCGGGCGGCGGCTGTGGACGGCGGGTGCAGGCACCCGGCCCACAGGCGCCCGGCGGAGGCGGCGGCAGCGGTGTACCCCGCCGGGCGTCCCCAGGGCATGGGGCTTGTCAGCAGCGGACGGCCGAGGCAGCCCTCAACGTGCCGCGGGGAGGCGCCCCCCTCAGAGGGCTGCTGCCGCCGCCGCTGCCCTGAAAGTTCTAAATGTTTTGAAAATCGGAGCGAAAATGGCTCTAATTGACTGCGCATGCGCAGAAACTCAATCTGACGCATGTGCAATGCGTCAGATTGAGTTTCTGCGCATGCGCAGTCAATTAGAGCCATTTTCGCTCCGATTTTAATTTTTTTTTTCTTTCGGTCAGGCGTCCGGAACCGGACGCCCCAAAAGTGGACTTCCCCTCACGGAGAACCCTCCGGGATTGGTCTTACCGGTTCCAGAGATCCGTCTGGAACCGGTGACATCCCATCACTGACCTACACACACACACACACACACACACACACACACACACACACACACACACACACACACACACACACATGTAGAATGAGTCAAGTGTTTGAGATTGGGTCACCTATAGTCTGAATGTACTATTGAGCTATAGGATCACTAACAAAAATTAGATCTGAATTGTACCCTCTCTTCCATCTGCCACAGTTAAATGAACTGGATAGTTAAGGATACAAACAAACAAACAATGGTATATTAGGTGGTGTATAAGTCAACTTGCAGCCAGTTTGACCATCATGATTTTTATGGTGTCCTCTTCGGTATAATCTATTGAGAGGACTTGGTCTTGAGGTTACCTGGTCTTATAAAAATAGTGCTTCTGTATTGTTTGTGGTGCCTCTCAGCAGCTAGGCGCAATCATGAAATCTTTGGTTGGTGCTGATCAGTTTCTTTATGAGATTTTTGGACATAAAGGATGTAAAGTTTTCATTCATGTTAATGTGCAGCCAAGAGTTCCTCTCTGGATGAAGAGATTTATTTATTTATTTATTTATTTAATCAGATGTCCTCTATATTAATAGAAATTACTGTGATTAGTGGTCATAGAAAGGACAATTAGGTCATTTTTCTCATTAGCAAGTTTACAATAAAATGCTTTTTGAGTCGCAAGGATTAGCCGGCCACATACCATTGCCCAAGGGATGCCTAGCCTGAGCATACTTCCAATACTTTCCATTCTTCAGGGAGGCTCCTTCTTTATAGTCTGTTGATAACATTTGATACAATGGAGAGGAGAATGTGGAAAAATTGAGGCTTAGGGTGTTTGGCCTGATAACAATGCTGTGAGGCAGGACGTGAGGAGGGTGACTGGCCCAAGATCACCTAGTACCATGGTGCCCAAACTATGGACTGTGGGCCAGATCCATCCCCCGACACCAATTCATCCGGTCCATGACACCCTAGTCACTCCTGGAAGTAGAAGTAAAACACACCAATATGGGCGTGTTTTACTTCCACTTCCAGGAGTGATGAGGGTGTTGTAGGCCAGATGAATTGGTATCAGGGGCTGGATATGGCCCATGGGCCATAGTTTGGGCACCCCCGGTTTAAGCAGAGAAAATGGCAGTTTAAAAAAATTATCTCATCAAACATCCTTTTTGAGGGAGGAACCATGTGACCGGCCCGCTAAACCATGTGACTGGCCCACTAAACCACGTGACTGGCCCACGGCCCAAAAAGTTTGGGCACCCCTGACCTAGTAGGTTGTATGATCCAATGGACTATGAATCACATGCCTCCCACTGCCATACCACAATGTGGTAGAGTACGTACACAAGTACGTAAATACTGTTACGTTGACTGAGGCAACCAACTCGGACAGCATATTTGGGATATTAAGAAAGGACAGCAAACTTGCAAGGTTGTTTCTTTGTCTGTGGTTATTTAATTTTTATTGCCAAAGATAGAATCTCATGGGACTTTCTATCTCATATACCAGAGTGACTTGGTTGGCTTTGGTACCAAGGTCTAGGAAGTTCTGATAATTTATCTGCCTCCAGATGCCTAAAACAACAACATCAACACCAAAAAATCCACCAACAACTTTGCTAGCTCTGAGCCAGAGTGACAGTGTTAGCTGCTGCTGGTAAACTGATGGATTCTTTTTGCTCTGGCAAATGAAAACATTGATAAAGAAGTTTTATCATTGTGATTGATTAGCAAACAAGAATCCAGAGACTGAGGAAAGGAATCTAGGAGAGGATGTACTTCTCTGCTTTTTAATTTAATTTTTTCCCCTCACACCCACAGGAAGAGCGCATATGAAATGGTGATACGTACTAGGGAAATACTTTGGATAAGTAACTTTTTGAGGCTACAACTTCCAGATTCCCTCCACCAGAATTGTGATGGATTCTGGGAAATGTAGTCCAAATAAATAATTTTCCCCAGTGCTGGAGGCTTAGTGATCATATCAGGTCTGGATCATGCTCCATGTAAATCTTGTTCTCTCTCTTGGGAACTACTGCTCTGATCTACCAAAAGCTCAGATTTTCATCACCTGAAATGAAACTGTCTGCTATTAAGAGATTATAAATTGCAAGTTTCGCCCTACATACCTCTTTTTCTTCCTTTTCATTACTGTTTCATTTCCCCTTCTTTTTCAAGGGCTCTTTAGCTTGAATGGGTTTTTTAGAGAACACATCTTGGTGCAGTAAAATATTTATACTCTTCAGATTTCTTTCACTTTTAATATTTCTTTTCTATTCTTTTTGCCACCACTGCTGCCATGACTACCGCCACCATCTCCACAGCACATTTTCTGTACTGTATTTTATTCTCTCTTGCCAGTTCCCCATAAATGTTCTTCTCCTTCTCCCTAATTTATGATTTCCAGTAGGAAGTTTCACTTTCTATGAAATTTGGCTTACAAATCTGACTTTTAAAAATGTTTATTGCAACAAAGCAGATGTACAAATGGCACTTAGGCTGTGCATGTCTTGATTAACTGAATATGAAAGCTGACAAAAGCATTGGCCTAATAAACTGTATTGAAATAAAAACTAATGAATGGAAAGTCACAGTTAGCTTCTCTTGCACACCTAAGGGAGCCAAAACTAACAGTCTCTTTAAATACTTGTTTCTAAAGCAAAGAAGAAGAAGAAGTAAAAAATAAAATTAAAAATTTAAGTACTGTATTTGAATAACACCTTTTCCCTAATAGCAAGTATATATTATACTCAAATTAGCAATCATTCTACTGAGTTGGCTTAGAGATTTTTCCTTGATTATATTTAGTGTTGATTATTATCCCCATCCCATTAATACAAATTGACAGGTTTTAAATAACATGCCTTTGAGATGTGGTGCTGGAGGAGAGTTTTGGGAGTCCCCTGGACAGCGAGGAGAACAAACAGGTCAATTCTAGAAGAAATCAACCTTGCCTGCCCTATCAGTCCCTGGAAAATAGATGGGAGAAGCAGTAGAAGCAGTGACAGACTTTACTTTCTTAAGATCAAAGATAACTGCAGATGGTGATTGCAGTCATGAAATAAAAAGACGACTGATTCTTGGGAGAGAAGCTATGAGAAACCTGGGGGACATAGTTAAAAGTAGAGACATCACCTTGCAAACAAAAATTTGTATAGTCAAAGCAATGATATTCCCGGTGATAATGTATGGTTGTGAGAGCTGGACCATAAGGAAAGCTGAGTGCAGAAGAATAGATGCCTTTGAAATGTGGTGTTGGAGGAGAGTTTTGAGAGTCCTCTGGAGAGCGAGGAGAACAAATAGGTCGATCCTAGAAGAAATCAACCCTGACTGCTCCTTAGAAGGTCAAATAGTAAAGCTGACGCTGAAGTACTTTGGACATCAAATGAGAAGAGAGGACTCACTTGAGAAAGCCTTGATGCTGGGAAAGGCGGAGGGCAAAATAGGAAGGGGGAGGCCCAGAATGAGAATGCTAGATGGTATTGTAGGTGCAGTAGGAACAAAGCTGGGCAGGTTGAGGAGGATGGTGGAGGACAGAGGTGCCTAGAAGACAATGGTCCATAGGGTCACAAAGGGTCAGAATGGACTGTGCGACTGAACAACAACAAAACAACAAGCAAAGTACACAGCACACATTTATGAATGCATCATATTCTTCTACAATGTTTCTAAATCCAGTCTATCCTAGTTGAGGCATGTCTATCTTTTTGAAATAAATTTTTATTATTAAAACACAACAACATTCAAGCGAACACACAACAACAAGTCATATAATTTTACATCAACAAGACAACCTTCTCTGTGCTCCCCACCACCTATGGGATTTCTACTTTCAATTTATATTTGTTTTATTTCTTTTAACAATATTCTGTACATTCATACCTATTTCCTAAGAAGTTGTGTATTCCTGTCCTGGTTTTATTCCTTTTGCTTTAATTGAGACATATTCTATAAATTCTCCCCAAATCACTTTAAAGTAATTTCTCTTTTATTAATCCTTTCTTAAACTTTAGTTGACAAGTCAATCTGTCATTCAGCACAATGTTCAATATCTCTTTATAACAATCGTCCAGCTCTGTTTCACAATATATTTTCTACCTTTTAACAATAAGTAATCTCATAGCTGTTGCTATTGTTACGATCATTTCCTTATTTTTTGCTACATTGATATTTACTAGGTGCATTAGTGAGGCTATTTTGGGACATATTTCTAGTTGTATGGACAATATTAAATTAATTTCAGATTTTCTTAAGAGATTTGCATTCCCACCATAAATGTAGGTATGTCTCATGTTCTCTTTTACATCTCCAACAGTCCTTCTTATATGTAGAGTTATAATGACTTAATTACCTCCAGATCGTTCTATAGGAATTTTTTAAAATATTTTCTGTGTTTCTAAATTTCATCCCATTCCCTATTCCTCCTTTTAACCCTGTTAAGTCTGTTTCCCAGGGTATTCTTAATGCTTTCTGTGCCTCCTCGTTCCCTGTTTTGTTGTTGTTGTTCAGTCGCACAGTCAATTCCAACCCTATGCAACCCCATGCCTTGCATGCCAGGTGCCCCTATCTTCAACCATCCTTCTCAACCCGCCCAACTCTGTGGCCATTGCATCAACAATAACATCTAGCCTTCTTCTTTTGCCCTCAACCTTTCCCAGCATCAAGGCTTTCTCAAGTGAATCCTCTTTTCTCATTTGATGTCCAAAGTAATTTAGCTTCATCTTAACTATTTGACCTTCCAAGGAGCAGTCAGGGTTGATTTTTTCTAACATTGACCTGTTTGTTCTCTTTGCTTCCCAGGGTACTCTCAAAACTCTCCTCCAACACTACATTTCAAAGGCATCTATTCTTCTGTGCTCAGCTTTCCTTATGGTCCAACTCTCACAACTATACCAGAAATACCATTGGTTTGACTATGCGGACTTTTGTGTTCAAGGTGATGCCTCTACTTTTAACTGTGTTCCCCAGATTTCTCATTGCTTGCCTCCCAAGAATTAGTCGCCTTTTTATTTCATGGCTTCAATCTCCATCTGCAGTGATCTTGGATCCTAAGAAGGTAAAGTCTGTCATTCTCTGTTAATAATTTATAAATCTTACTAATTAGTCTCTTTGCTGTTACTGCTTTCTGATCTAACTGCACTATCAGTTCCTTGAACTTAGTTAGCTTTCTACAGTTGCTATGATGCTTTAGCCAATATTTAATCCACTTCTCCAATTGTAATCTATTAAACCATGACAAATTAGTTTCTTCAAATATCTTTCCCTGTCCTCTTTATTGGACATTTTGTCCAGCCAATCTCTTAGTCTTACAGCACCTACTTCTGTGGTGGGGAACCTATGGTATGTGTGCCAGAGGTAGCACTCGGAGCCCTCTCTATGGACACCTATGTCACCCCAGTATATAGTTTGCCCCACCCCTCTGCCCAGCAACCCAATGGAGTGTTTCTTCCCTCTCCCAGCACAGAGTTCACCCCACCCCTCTGCCCAGAAACCCAATGGAGTGTTTCCTTCCCTCCCCCAGCACAGGGTTCACCCCGCCCTTCTACCCAATAGCCCGATGGGAGTGTTTCCTCCCTCCCCTGTTGCTGTGTTGGCACTTTGTGATAAATAAGTGGGTTTTGTGTTGCAGTTTGGGCACTCGGTCTCTAAAAGGTTTGCCATCACTGACCTACATCTAGTTCTGTGAGGCGTGCCTATCTAAAAAAATTTTTATAAGACAACAGAGTGCTAAGTCTATAAATTTTCAAACTGTATACCATAAGAGAAATGTTACATGTAATCCGGGTAATTAAAAGCTTATTTGTGCCCCAACATCTCCACAAAAGCAGCTACTGAAGCATAAGATAAATCATTGCCCTCATTTCTTCATCTTTGTGCTTGGGTGTGCAATTAGATCAATACCATTGTTGCCAGCCCGTGGTTCAAAGATGGAGAAAGTTACTTTTTTGGATGACAATCCACAGAATATATAAATCATTCCAAGTCCCATGCTGTGACGTTTCTTTTCTCTGACCAAGATACTGTAGAACCACCAGCTCTCAGACATGGCTTTCCTTTTCATCTTTGCCTGAGCAGCTACTGTTGACTGACCTCTTGCTAATTCAGAGTCAAGCCCAGAACTGGAGCACAGGCTGAATTACAGGGAACACTATTTGCTTTTGCATAGTCAACACTTTTTTTACTGCAGTGAACTTCAGAAGTAAAGCTCTTTGGATGTAAATACAAAGTGCGCTTTCCATTTTTTTTTCTTGTAGGGAAGGAGTGTAAGGCAATTTTATACCATCTTTGCCTGATGAATTGTTTGGACAACTCAAAAGCTCATTTTATTTGTAACCTTTTATTGAGACAAAGAAGGTATTGCCCAACCACAAACCCTGCCTCTGTGGATAGATCACACTGCTTCTTCTTCTATTTTCTAGTTTTATTTTAATTACACTGAACACAACAATATATGCTACAATTCCAAATAATATTAAATGAGAATTTTAAAAAAAAATACTTGCGTTGGAGAAGACATGTTGGTTCGTTTGATTATAAACTTTCTTGTTTCTCCAGTTTTTAACCAATTTTATTAACTTGCTTCATTAAAGGTGTGGTAAGACCTGTATTTTCTCTTAACTGTAGAGCAGTAGCTCCAGTGATGGGATGTAACAGGTTCTCACCAGTTCGCCAAAACTGGTAGTAACTTTTCCCAATGTGACAGAGAACCGGTAGCAGCTTTTGAGGGAAACCACCTTCGGAGGCTTACCTTTTCACTGGTTCCCCCACTGCGCATGCATGACAAGCACTTGGTGTGCATGCACGCCTACAGTGCTTGGCGTGTATGCACAGCTTCCTTGCTGTCCTCCCAAGCGGGGAGGAAGAAGAGAAGCTGCTAGCCTGAAGCTCCCTATAGCCTGCTCCCAAGGGTAAGTGACTCACCTTTGGATGTGGTGTGTCTGTGTGTATTTTAATGTGTATTTAATACCTTTACCTATATTGACGTACTGCCACAGTTCCTAAAAAGTCCTGGCGGCCGGCAGGCCTGGCGGCCTGGCTTGGGGTTTTTAAGCAAAGTCTTGGAGTTACCTCATCAATAAGCTACACCTGTGCTGTTCCAATTGCTGTTCCAATTGGAGAACCCTTAAGGAGGTACAGCTGTTTTACATTTACATTAAGGCATATTATCCTAGAGAACCGGTATGATGACCATATCTATTTTGCAACATGGTGCTGCCCAGGCACTTATACCTACAGGTAAGTGACGGGTTTGTGTTTGGGGTGGGTGGGTAGGTTGATTTATGTGTGGGGTGGGTGGGTGTATTTTAATGTAATTTTTATTTTTATTTAATTTATTTATGGGTTTGTGTTGTGGGTTGTGGCGTGCGTGTGCTTATCTTTATTTTATTTCATTATTATTTTTTCTTTGGCCCCGTCCACATCATGATGTCATGATGATAGCTCCACCCACAATGATGACATCATGGTGGGATATCAAAAATTTTCACATCCCACCACTGAGTAGCTCTCCTTTGCTTTATCAAATAGGCCTGGTACAAACATGGAGGAGTTCAAGAAGTGATCCGTCACTTGGTATTGAGTAGACATGACTGAAAACAGGATGGGAAAGCTATTGACTAGTGTTTCTCCATTGTGCCCAAAAGGCACATTGTTTCAAGGTCTTGGCATAACTAAGAAAACAACACTAGATCCCTTGCTTTCATTGCTTGATTAGCTGGTAAATTATTTGCTTTTACAGCAAGAACTTTGTTCCTCTTGCAGTTCTACTTGGTGCTGGTTAAACTAGCATTATAGAATGTAAGAGCCCTTTACACCTGCCTTCTATCATGTAATTCCCAATGAGCAGCCTTTGCTACCCTT
Source organism: Furcifer pardalis (assembly GCA_030440675.1). Lineage (NCBI taxonomy): Eukaryota > Metazoa > Chordata > Lepidosauria > Squamata > Chamaeleonidae > Furcifer > Furcifer pardalis. The sequence continues at coordinate 201,517,985 of CP126892.1, forward strand.
ATCTACATCGACAGTCCCAAGCCAATGCAATAGTGATGTCTTCTGAACCCATCTAAGATTACTAGGTTTTGCTTCTTTTTGGAGTTTATCTATGATGGGAAATGGTTTTGCTTTTCAAGAATAACTTCCCTTTGTTACTAAGGACAAGCTTTGATTCTTCAGAGAAAGAGAAGAGTAAGGAGTTCCGTTGAAGAAACTATATCTGTCTGGACTTGCCATGCAACTTGTAGAGGTTGCCATTTATCAGAGGTAGTTGAATCGGCGACAAGAGCCACTCTTAAGATTTCTTTCTTATGTTCTCGTCATTCTTGATTTTGCTTATACAGAGGTCTCTTGACGTAGCCTATTGCCTCAGCTTTGGTAGAGAAAGTTGTTGCAGTTCCAACAACTGAAGGTCTAGAGCAGTGGTGGTGAACCTATGGCACGCATGCTAGAGGTGGCACTCGGAGCCCTCTCTGTGGGCACCCATGCAGTCACCCCAGCACAGAGTTTGCCCCGCCCCTCTGCCGAGCAACCCAATGGGAGTGCTTCCTCCCTCCTCCAGCACAGAGTTCACCCCATCCCTCTGCCCAGCAGCCCAATGGGAGCACTTCCTCCCTCTGCCCAATGGGAGCATTTCCTTCCTCCTCTGTTGCTGTGTTGGCACTTTACAATAAATAAGTGGGTTTGGGGTTGCAGTTTGGGCACTCGGTCTCTAAAAGGTTTGCCATCTATGGTCTAGATAAATTTCTGTATGCTATGTCCTGTGCCTCAGGCAGCCAAATACCTCGGGGCCCGTTCTTGTGGCTGAGGTGTCTCTTTTGTCTGTCTTAGATCTTCCAGTTTTTTGTTCAGCAAAACAGACCATCTTTCTTCTGTAAGGAGGTCTTGTCTTCTCATCCTGAGGGGAACCTTTTTCCTTCTATGATACGAAGGGAGTATCATAGGTCAAGTGGCTCAAGAACAATGCTTCCTTCACTTTTGGCAGAACTGGGCTGCAGACAGCCATCTGAAGTGAAAAGCAGGAACTGTTATCTTCTAGGCAAGCCAATGACGGAACAGCTTTTACTGTAGCAAATCTGAGCACAGTTGAAAACAAAACTTCCCTGAAACCGCTAGATGCCAAGAAGCTGAGTCATCTAAAACCCTCCCTTCAGAATCTGACACCCTGTCCTCCTCTATGGAGAGAGCCTTTTAGCAGTCTGTTCCCTCCCCTCCTCCACTCACATCCCATCACCAATCCTTACTACCTCAGAACGGACTTGCTCATGAGCCATTATCTCAATTACTTTGCTAGAAATTCTTGCTATGATTCATGTGGGTGTAGCCGTTGAATGTGTTTCATATAAAAAGTATGCCATGTGCAGCTGACTCTTTCAGAACACACTTGGGAATATACACCATTGTGACTATTTTAAATTTTGTTACTCTGTCTGGTTTCCATTGGCCCAACAGCAAATGTTTTAGTGATTATTCTGTCTCAATAGCTTGCTCATGCTGATAACTGCTAAAAGGTAGAGTAGGCATGAATTATTATTACCATTAAAGCCCTACATGGTAGTGGGCCAGGATACTTAAAGACCACCTCACCCCAAGAACATCTGCCCATCCCACCAGAGTGGACCGGAGAGGCTCTCTAGGTGTTCCATCTGCCAGAGAGGTGCATCTCTCTGGCACTAGGTGGAGGGCCTTCTCTGTGTCCGCTCCAGCCCTATGGAACCTCCTACCAACTGAGCTACATCTCCAGACAGAGCTGCTGCCCTTTAGGAAGAATCTAAAAACATGGTTGGTGGGGCAGGTATGGGTGCGGGAGGTACAAAGACCCTCTCGCCCTCAAGATGTAGTAATTTGGCATTCTGTTATAAAAATTTAGATTTAAAATTCTGTTTTTAAAAGTTTTAAATTTGAGGGGTTTTTTGGGAGTGTTTTTAAGAACGTTTAATTGTGATTTTTATGATCTGTAAGCCGCCCTGGGTCACCTCGGTGAGAAGGGCGGTTGATAAATATGAATAATAAATAAATAAGTAAATAAATATTGGGACAACGACAGTTTTAGCAAATGTGAAAATTGTAGCACAGTCTTGGATATCTCTATCCGAAATATTTCACCAGATTTAATTATGCTGGCTTTGATTTGAAGACAAGAGCAGAGGATTACAGCCCGACAGGGCAATCATACAGCGGCCCATAACTTGGCAGTTTACATCTTGTGAGTAGCAAGAAATCCTATGTGGAAAAACTCAATTATAACAGTAGGTGAGAAACCCCTAAGAACTAAGATAACAACTACTATAATAATACTTCCACAGTCCCTAGTAATCCTATCTCATCAATATCCAACAAGCATAATTGCATCTCGCTGTCATCCAATAAGCATAATTGCACTCTGCTTTATGCCCTGCCTGTGTATGGAAGGAATCACTATACACAGAGCAATTGTGAGGGTAACTAGACTGAAAAGTGACACCTCTGGTAACCCTTTTATGGTTCACATTGAAGCAACTTTATCATTTAAAGCGTCAAATATTTTCAATAGAAAAATAACATGGAAAGGTATTTCACAGTCTAAGAGTATGGAACATCAAAAGGTTAAACAGTAATTTTGCACAATACATCATAATTCTCACATCAGAATTATTCCAATAAGAGGGATCACCACCTTCTTCTTCCCATCTGTTACACTTTTCCCTTAAGTAACATAGTAATTTCTTCATGTGTTTCTTGAAGGTAAGGGAAGGAGTAACAGATTGATGGGAAGTGGTGATCCTTTATGGAATCATGCTCATGCATCAAATACCATAGAATTTGAACACAAGCTCTATATGCAGGCATTTAGCAGCTCATATGAAGTCTAAACTACAGTCTTGACCTGCATGTAAATCTTGCTGGAGACATCTCACCCTTTCTCCCACATAGCACATCTTTAGTCCTTAGCATATTTGGCATTAAAGTCCAAAGGAGCTTTCTAAGTGCATTTGCCTGCATGTACTGTAATTGCATGCCAACCAGTGGTGGACAGTAACATGTTCGCACCCCACCCCGAGTAGGGGGGGAGAAAAATTGGGTGGCCACACCCACCTCCCTGCCCTACCCAGACTAACACAGCTACCATTTAAAAAGTTTTATTTTGTGCAAGCATATCAAAGAGTAAACAAAAACAAAAAGTCAAAAACATTGTAGCAATTTAAAGACTAACTGCTGTATTTTAATGTGAGCTTTTGTGGCTCAAGTCCACTGGCTCTTTGGCTATAAACAGAGATGAGCACTGAACCCTAGAGTTGGTAATGACTGGCTTTTGAGCAAGGCAACCTTTAACCTAATAACAGAAGATCCCTGATTGGTAATTCAAATTTGACATCAGGTTTTGTCCCTGCAAGTGGTTCAAGGTCTCCTTTGCTCAAAAGCCAGTCATATCCAACTATAGGGTGTCAGACTACGGCCGTCACACGCAAGGGCCCCTCCCTTCCAGTTCCAGAGACCCAGTCTCTTTACGGGAACTGTAGCCCTGTGAGAGAGCCGTTCTGCAAAAAGAGAACTCTTACTATGCTCAGGCAATGGAGCAAACAAGGGAGGTCTGGGTAGCGAGGCTTTGTGTGTGTGCGTTTATTCGATGATGAAAGAGACAATTTTCAGAGAAAAACAGTTGATTTATTGATCAGGTTCTTAAAGCATAGTCCATAGAAAAACATAAAGAAAAGGTCAGTAGCATATAGATCAGTCCAGTAACAATCAACAGGTTCATTAGGTAATCATGATGAAAACAAAGGAATAATCCCCAGGCATAGATGTTAACCCATAGACATCCAAAAACGAACTCCTTCCTCTGCTCTCTCCAAAATGGAGATTCTAAACCATGTGTCATGTTTAGGCCAATCAGAGTCAGTTAGAAACTTTCCCACAACATAGGATTGTTGACACACGTGTACAGTCAGTGCTCTAACCTGTAGTCACAACATCAAGGAACTCAGCAAGCTTAGAGATAAGGAATGGGAACACAGACTTGAAAACAAGCTGTCTCATGACACGGAGTCTTATGAGACAGAGAGAAGAAAGGATTTTTGAGGCCTAGTTTAAACTACAACCTCAAGCTCTGAGAAACATTAGAAAAGATGTTGTTTCATGACATAGGGTACAGTGCTCATCTCCATTTACTCCATAGGGTACAGTGCTGCCTCTGTTTGCAGATGCGTACATGGCCATATGGCAGGCATGACTAGATTGCCCACAACGTAGGCTCTGCCATGATGTGGTAGCAATTTTTTTTTTTGCTGCTCAACACTGAAGCCAAACTGTGGTAAGGGATGTTTAAGATAAAGTCATGCATCTGAGGACTAGAAGATAGGCAACGCAAGACCAATTTTTTAAAAAAGGACTGGAGGGATTACTAAACTGCAGGAATTACAGGTCAGTCTGTTTAACATCAGTTCTGGGGGAAATAGTGGCAAGCATTTTGATAGATGACCTTCTCAAGAAGAACAAGTCTGGCTGAAGAAGAATCAGCATGGCTTCTGTAAAATTAAACTATGCCTCACTAACATTTTGAAGGTTGATACTTTGAGAGTGTTAACAAGCATGGGGAGACAATAATCCAGCAAACATTGTTTACTTGTTCTTTCCAGAAGCAAGGTCCTTGACCAAAGATGGAACAAAGGACATCTCAGCAATCATAGGATAAGAGGAGAGGTTCTCTTATGGACTGGTAACTAACCAGAAAACAACAAATAGGAATAAATCAACATTACCATCACAGTAGAGGCTATTCACCCAAAGTTTATTATTGGTACTCTTGTACTTTTTAACTACTTAATAAATTCTGTAGAGTTGGAATAGAAAAAGACATGGTCAGGTATGTAAAAGCAGATTTGTAAAAATAAAGAGAGTCTATGAAGAAAGAACTCCACCTGACACTAAAATGTCAAGAAAGGTACCGTAAGTACAGTACTGTATGTGCAATGCATATTGGGGCAACAAAAAAAAAACCATCAACTGGTGATGACTAACTAGGTCCTTGGGAGCATGATGGATAGGTCAACAGAAACACTATTCCAGTTGATAGCAGCTGTGACAAAGATTACTTCTATGTCTGATGTCATTAGAAAGGAGAGTGGAAATAAAAGTGCCAGTAATGTAACAGCAATACAAACCTAAAGTGTAACCACACTTAGAAGACTGTGTACAGTTCTGATCACCACACTTCAACAAGAGCTGGAAAATAGTACATAAAAGAACAATTAGAACAATCGAATAGCTGGAATAAATATTGTTTGAAAATAACAATAGAAACAACAATTACACTTATACACCACCAGTGCTTAGTGTACTCTCTGGGTGGTCCCAAGTTGATTAGCATTTTGCCCCCAACATGCTGGGTACTAATTTTACCAATCTCGGAAGGCTGGAAGACTGAGTCAACCTTGATCCCCATCAGGATCGAACTTGCAGTGTCAGCAGAGTTCTGGCTGCAGTACAGCAGTTTAACTACTGCGCCACAAGGGAGCAGAATACAGTATACCTGTATATATTTGTTGTTGTTCAGTCGCACAGTCGATTCCGACCCTCTGCGACCCCATGGACCGCTGTCCGCCAGGCACTCCTGCCCCCCACCATCCCCCTCAACTCGCCCAGCTCCGCGCCCATTGCCTCTACAACACCATCCAGCCATCTCATCTTGGGCCGTCCCCTTCTTCTTCTGCCCTCGACCCTTCCAAGCATCAAGGCTTTCTCAAGTGAATCCTCTCTTCTCATTTGATGTCCAAAGTACCTTAGCTTCATCTTTACTATTTGACCCTCCAATGAGCAGTCAGGTTTGATTTCCTCTAAGATTGACCTATTTGTTCTCCTTGCTGTCCAGGGGACTCTCAAAACTCTCCTCCAACACCACATCTCAAAGGCGTCTATTCTTCTGCGGTCAGCTTTCCTAATGGTCCAGCTCTCACAACCATACATTGCCACAGGGAATACCATTGCTTTGACCATGCGAATTTTTGTTTTCAATGTGATGTCTCTACTTTTCACTATGTTCCGCTAAAACTAGTTTTCAGTTATAACTAGTTTTCCCTAGTTAAAACTAGTTCTGACTAACTGCATTTGTGAGAACTAGAATTAACTGACGATGAAAGATCCACCAGCCTCGCACTTTCACTTATTACTGTTAGGAAATTCTAGTTGTAACTAAGACATTTAGTTAGAACTAGTTTCCACTATTTAAAACCAGCTTTCACTAGAAATGGATCTTTCATCGCCAGATAATTCTAGTTCTCACAAACGCAGTTAGTCAGAACTAGTTTTAACTAGGGAAAACTAGTTTTGACTGAAAACTAATTTTAACTGTAACATATGTATTCTTTATGACCAATAGACATTGAGGGTTTACAAATACAGTCAAACCTCGTATAAAGAGCGCCACGCTTAAAGAGTAACTCGTTTAAAGAGCAGAATTTTCTCTGAATGTTCGCTTCGCTTAACAAATAAAACCAACCAAAAACTTGCTTAACAAATAAATTGGGGTTTGCAATCCCCCACACACACAATTGGTCACTTACAATGGTGTTTCGCTTAAAGAGCAATCCTGTGGAACGCATTATGCTCTTTAAGCGAAGTACAACTGTACAGTGAAACCAGTAATGGGCAGCAGCCAGTTTGCACCAGTTAGCCAGAACTGGTAGCAGCTTTCCCCAGTGTCCTGGAGAACTGGCAGTGGGTTTTGGGGGGCTTACCTTTTTGCCAGTTCCCCCACTGCGCATGTGCACCAAGCGCATGGCACACATGCGCGCCAACAGTGCTTGGCGTCCCTACAGCGCTTGGCACACATTCATGCCTACAGCGCTCTGCATGCCAAGCCAAGCAGCCATTTGCTGCTTGGAATGTGGCAGCGCAGAGCATTGGGTGGCCACACACAGCCACGGAGGAACCAGTGGCTGCTGGTGAGGCCCTCAGCAGCCTCCTTGCTGTCCTCCCAAGCGGTGAGGAGGAAGAACAGCTGCAAGCCTGAAGCTCCCTACAGCCTTCTCCCCAGGGTAAGTGACTCGCCTTTGAGTGTGGGGTGGGTGGGTATATTTTAATGTGTATTTAATGAATATTTATTTTTAATGTGTATTTTTATGTTTTGTGTGTATTTAATTTGTATTTTTATGTTTTGTGTGTATTTAATTTGTATTTTTATGTGCTTTTATGTCTATATAATATGTATTTATTTTTAATGTGTATTTTTATGTGTACTTATTTTTATGGGCTTTTTTTACTTTGGCTCCACCCATCACATTGCCTCCACCCACAATGTCATGATGTTGGCTCCGCCCATGACATTGGCTCCACCCACAGTGAGTGAAACCCCTACTTACATAAAAAGTCTGTTCCATAGGCTTTTATGTAAATAGGTTTTTTACTTAACTTGAACCAAACCCATAGGAAAAATGAATTTTTCACATAACTCAAAGCAAACTCATAGGAAAATGATATTTATGTAAATCAAAGCAACCCCCATAGGAAAAATGAATTTTTTACCCAACTCGAAACAAAGCCATAGGAAAAATGAATTTTTTATGTAGCAAACCCATAGGAAATTATGTTATGTAAATCAGGACATTTATGTAAATTGGGACATGGTTTTAGTGCCAAAAGCATTATGTGCAGTTGTAAATCGCTTAAGAGCATAATGTGTTCCACAGGTTTGCTCTTTTAGCGAGTTTGCTCTTTAAGCGAAACACCATTGTAAGTGACCAGTTGTGACTTCTGATGGGGGGGGGGGGATTGCAAACCCCAATGTAGTTGTTAAGCGAGTTTTTGGTTGGTTTTATTTGTTAAGCGAAACGAACATTCAGAGAAAATTCTGCTCTTTAAGCGAGTTACTCTTTAGGTGAGGTGCTCTTTATGTGAGGTTTGACTTTAAGTCAAATTTTATGTAACTTGAGGCATATGTAAGTCGGGGTTTTACTGTAAATCAATTGAATGATGCAAAGAACACAAGTAATAACTAAGAATAATAGCATTGTCCTGTGTTTGTATATACTTTCTGAATGCAATAATTGAATTGTGCAGCATTTGCAGAGGGCCTCACAAGCATTGACTCTTTTATCCTGACAACAGCTCTGTAAAAGTAGTTTATTATCATTCCTTCCCCACCACAGACCTAGGTTTTCAGCTGAGAGAGAGACAGTTCACTTAATGTGAGTTCACCATATTAAGTTCACTGACCCTTGAAAAGGCTCCAGATCAGCACTTGGAAAACTTACTTTTTTTGGAGAACAAGTCTCAGAATCCCTTAGCCAATATGAGGTACACTAGTTGGTGGATCCTGTAGTCCAAAATATAACTTCTGTAGTGCAGTCAACTGAAGTGTCTGCCTTCAGCTTCTTGCAGGAAGACTATGTGCTCAGGATAAAGCTGCCTCAAATTTAGTGAGACCTATTCCCATATAAGGGACTGTGGTGGCTTAGTGATTAAGATGTTGAACTTGACAATTGGAAATTCAATAGGTCAGCAGTTTGGGACCCGAGTGCTGTATGACAGAGTGAGCTCCCATCTCTGTCCCGGCTCCTGCCAACCTAGCAGTTCAAAAGCAATAAATTGTAAGTAACGCGCAATGTAGGGATGGAGGAATCACAATTTGGGATCAAAATTGCTGGGAGAAACATCAACAACTTGAGATATGCAGATGATACCACCCAAATGGCAGAAAGTGAGGAGGACTTAAAGAAGCTCCTGATTAGGTTGAAAGAAGAAAGTGCAAAAGGCTGGTTTAAGACTCAATATAAAGAAAACCAAGATCATGGCCACAGGCCCTATCAGTCCCTGGAAAATAGATGGGGAAGAAGTAGAAGCAGTGACAGACTTTACTTTCTTAGGATCAAAGATCACTGCAGATGGTGATTGCAGCCATGAAATAAAAAGGTGACTGATTCTTGGGAGGCAAGCGATGAGAAACCTGGGGAACATAGTGAAAAGTAGAGACATCACATTGCAAACAAAAATTTGTATAGTCAAAGCAATGGTATTTCTGGTGGCAATGTATGGTTGTGAGAGCTGGACCATTAGGAAAGCTGAGCGCAGAAGAATAGATGCCTTTGAGATGTGGTGTTGGAGGAGAGTTTTGAGAGTCTCCTGAACAGCGAGGAGAACAAATAGGTCGATCCTAGAAGAAATCAACCCTGACTGCTCCTTAGAAGGTCAAATAGTAAAGCTGACGCTGAAGTACTTTGGACATCAAATGAGAAGAGAGGACTCACTTGAGAAAGCCTTGATGCTGGGAAAGGCAGAGGGCAAAAGAAGAAGGGGGTGGCCCAAAATGAGATGGCTAGATGGTATTGTACACACAATGGGTACAGAGCTGAGCAAGTTGAGGAGGATGGTGGAGGACAGAAGTGCCTGGCGGACAGTGGTCCATAGGGTCGCAAAGGGTCGGAATCGACTGTGTGACTGAACAACAACAACAGATACATAGGTACCACTTTGGTGGGAAGGTAAACAGTGTTCTATGCACTCCATGGTTAGTCATGCCTGCCACATGACCATGGAAACATCTGCAGTTGCAGACAGCGCTGGCTGTTTGGCTATAAACAGAGATGAGCACTGAACCCTAGAGTCAGATACGACTGGCTTTCGAACAAGTGTGACCTTTACTTATTCCCACATAAATGGATGGATGTTTGCATCCTGAGCCATTGTATCACACTAACTTTCAAACACAGGCCTTGTGTTTGTAAGAATCACACAGCTTCCCAATGTTTTCTTTGCTGATTTTGAGCTAATGTACAGGATGTTAAGGGCACAAAATGGTCAACTGCACATCTATGTGTGAACTCAACATGCCACAATTATTTAGAAAAACCTTAAAAATATAAGTGAACAACTGAATGTTGCAAATAATAATAATAATAATAATAATAATAATAATAATAATAATAATAATAATAATAATAATAATAATAATAATAATAATAATAATAATAATAATGGAGCTGTGAAACATTTTACTGCTGTTACTTAACTTAGTTTCTTCCACAAAAATCCTTTCAACCCAGAATAATTTCTGACATGAAATTATTATTATTACTCACTGAGAAGCATAAATAATAAAATATCTAGGAAAGGCTAAATGACAGGCACAACTGCAACTGGAGGAAATTGTTAGGCACCAGTGTGCCAGAAGAGGGCAATAGGAGAGTGATTATGTTGACATTCGCTCAATGAAAAGGAGCTGCAAGAATCCCTCAGTGAAGATGGAATTGTCAAAGAGCTCACCAGGCAGGTCCAATAAAGAAAACCACATTTTGTCATATCATTAGTAACTGTCCTTGACAAGCCAGTAAAAAAAAAAAGTCAACATTATGTAAGGCTTTGCCAACAGCCCACCACTAATTTTCCCTAGGCTGCCTGATCCTGAACCCAAATTAGATTAAAGCAGTGGTGGGCAGCCAAAATTTTACTACCACACTGTGGGCAGAGTCAACATTGTGGGTGGAGCCAACATCATGACATCTTGGGCGGAGCCAACATCATGATGTCATGGGTGGAGCCAATGATGTGGGTGGAGCCAACATAAAAAACACATAAAAATAAGTACAAATAACATACAAATTAAATAGACATAAAAACACATAAAAATACACATAAAAACACATTAAATACACATTAAAATAAGTTCACATTAAATAGACATAAAACACATTAAAAATACAAATTAAATACACATTAAACACATAAAAATACACATTACAAATAAATACACATTAAATACTCCAGACGCTGCTCTCGCCCAGTCCAGCCTGGGGTGAGGCAGCTACAGTTGCGTCGGGCTGGCAGCTACAAAGACCTCACCGCCACCCGACACCGAATTCCGGATGCTGCTCTCGACCAGTCCGGCCTGGGGAGAGGCAGCTACAGCTGTGTTGGGCTGGTGGCTACAAAGACCTCGCCGCCGCCCGACACCGAACTCCGGGCGCTGCTTATTCTGGCTAATTTTCTCACACTAGGTAAGATGGAAGGAACTGCGGAATGAGCTCACCATAAGATGGCTTCATTTTGGCACTTTTCAACTTTTCAACAGTTAAAGAAGTTAGGGACTAAGTCTTTGCCTAACCAGTTCTCTAGGATAATATGCCTTAATGTAAATGTAAAACAGCTGTACCTCCTTAAGGATTTTCCAATTGGAACAGCAATTGGAACAGTGCAGGTGTAGCTTATTGATGAGGTAACTCCAAGACTTTGCTTAAAAACCCCAAGCCAGAGCACCAGGCCTTTTTAGGAACTGTGGTAGTATGTCAAATACGCACAGACACACCACATCCAAAAGTGAGTTACTTACCCTGGGGAGCAGGCTATAGGGAGCTTCAGGCTAGCAGCTTCTCTTCTTCCTCCCCACTTGGGAGGACAGCAAGGAGGCCGTGCATACGCTCCAAGCACTGTAGGCATGCATGCACACCAAGTCCTTGACGCACATGTGCAGTGGGGGAACCAGTGAAAAGGTACGCCCTAAAGGTGGTTCCCCCCAAAAGCTGCTACCAGTTTTCCGGGACAGTGGGAAAAGTTACTACCGGTTCTGGCAAACTGGTGCGAACCCGTTACATCCCATCACTGGGTGAACTGGTAACATCCCATCACTGGCTGGCTATGCATGTGATGAATAATAGTGCCAATAATATGCATCCCTGCCTCACTCACTTCGAATGTTGCTCCAAAGAGTTCTGGTATCCCTTGACTTGTGCTAACTATACTTCTGCAGTCACTATATAAGCTTTTACATAATCTGATAAAACGTTCACTTATGCCATATTGGGCCAATGCTTGCCATAGCAGTTTCCTGTCAACTCTATCAAATGCCTTCTCTTGGTCTACAAATGCAACATAGAGATTCTTGTTGTATTCTATATTTTTCTCTATTAGTTGCTTAAGTGTAAAAAATGCATCTGTACAGCTTCTTTTTTCTTGAAGCCCATCTATTTTTCTGCTAGTTGTGATTCTATAGCTGGTCTCAGTCTTATTTCTTTTATTTTGACATACATTTTCCCTGTATGGTTTAAGAGTGAGACGCCTCTGTATTGTGTTGGAAAAAAGCGTTGGTAATAAACAGCTGGTTGCATAATTCTAGTATCCTTTGTCCATTCTCACTCCTTTCACCGTTTTTAGCAGCATGTGGCCCAATGAACTGTTCATGCTCTCTTCTGTTAGTAGCCACCCTGCTACGGTATTAAAATCTTCCATTACAGGCATTCTCAGCCTACGGCCTGTGGGCCAAACCCGACCCCTGAAGCCATTTCATCAGGCCCATGATGCCCTCACCAAACCCAGAAGAGTAAAAAACTGCATGGCCACGCATGCGCAGAATGCTGCTAAATGCATTCTGCACATGAATGGTGTGCATTTTACTTCCATTTCCAGGTGGGCAGAACCACATAACCGACCCGATCAGCTGCCCAGGAGGCATGGCCAGGCCTGCGATCCAAAAGGGTTGAGAAAGCCTGACGCAGAGTATGCTACAGTACAGGTATTTGTTTCCAATTCCTCTATTACCTCAGATAATTCATCAAAAAACTGATCCTTTTGTTCTTCCGTGTAGTTGTCATTACATGGAACATATATTTGTACATATGTTTCCATTTGCTCTCTTCTCTTGATTGTAAGTATTATTATGTCCAAATTTTTGTCATTGTCTAGTATGCATTTTTCTATGTCTGGATGTACCAAGAAACCTTCTCTGTTCTTTGCTGTGACCCCTCCTGAGTGAGTGAGTGAGCGAGTCAGAAGTAAGTAAGTCTCTTTTATGGATTTTATTACTCCCATGTCCTTTGCGTCATGTATCAGCTAGACTCATTATCTTAATCTCTCTTCTTTCTATTATGTCTAGAGTTTCTTCTGTTTTATTTCCTAGGTCAGTTATATTTAGAGTGCCTATACACTAAAACCTCATATAACACTAAAACCTGGTTCCACAAGTCTTGGTGTTATATGATTTTTAGTGTTATCTGATGCATGTTAAAATCCTATGGGATCCATAGAGATACATTGTAACCACACAGGCTTTAGCGGTTGTTATCTGAAGCATCCCATAGGATCTTAATGTTATCTGATGCAATTATTCCCCTCAGATTCCTTAATGTTATGCGATTTTAGTGTTATTCGATACTAATGTTATATGAGGTATTACTGTATTGTATTTCGTTGATCTAGCTCTTGGTTGGGGTTCAATACCTGAGTGCTACATGATGGATCTTGGGTGTCCCTTGAGTGGAGTTTCTCCAGCAAAAATCCTTTCAAGCCAGAGTCATTTCTGACACACAATTTTTTTTTTTATCTCTTGGTCCTTTAACACTGCTGCAGTCGTTTCCAGGTTATTCAGTCTGTTTACATCTTTTTTGTAGTTTTTTAGCATTGGGTTATTTATTGTCGGCTAGATGGGCCAGGTACAACATCACCAGACCCCTTTTGGCCAGGTCTTTTCAGGGTAATCCAGAATGGCCTGCATGCAGTGGTGGGCAGTAAACATTTTCACTACCACACTGTGGGCGGAGCCTGTCATTTATTTATTTATTTAGATTTGTTTATCACCCTCATCCCCGAAGGGACCCAGGGTGATTCCCAACACAATCAGCAAGACAACAATTTAAAACCATTTTAGAAATTAAAAGTTTTAAAAGTTTTAAAAGAAGCTTAAAAACTTAGCATTAAAAACCAGGCATTATAGCTAGGAGGCATTGGGTGTCAAACCATCCAGCCAGCTGGGGAAATTGATCCATCCATTCCCCAGACCTGACCTGCCAGCCAGGTTTTCAATCCTTTCCTGAAGGACAGCAGCTCTGTTTGCAGGCGTAGTTCTATTGGGAGGAGGGTCCACACAGAGAAGGCCCTCCTTCTAGTGCCAGAGAGGTGCGCCTCTCTGGCTGATGGCACAACCAGAGTGCCTCTCTGGTCCGCTCTGGTGGGACGGACAGATGTCCTGGGTAGATGTCATGGGCAGAGCCTACATCGTGGACAGAGCCTACATCGTGGGCGATCTAGTCATGCCTGCCATATGAACATGTATACATCTGCAAACACAGACAGCACTGGCTCTTTGGTTGTAAATGGAGATGAGCACTGCACCCTAGAGTCGGATATGACTGGCTTTTGAGCAAGGGAGACCTTGAACCACTTGCAAAACCTGATGGGGCAGGGAAAGGAGGTGGGCGTGGCTACCCAATTTTGCCCCCCCCCCCACACACACACCCTGCCCTGAGGCCACCCAATTTTGCTACCCACCTCCCGGGGGGTGCGAACCTGTTGCTGCCCACCACTGCCTTCATGGGTACCATAGCGGTTCTGTGGTGCAAGGCCACACCGTACTTCATCCAGTCCTAGGAATCCCTTAATTGGACCTGTTACCACCTCTCATGACGTGGAGAGGCAATCATAGTTACAGCAATATCAACATTTGAGGGCAATTTTCCTTTTCTATGTCACTTTCTTTCCCTTTTGAGCAATCTTGTTACGCAAAACAGTATGTAGAAAACAGTTGCATTGAACTTTCGTGCTACACGGCTTTTTTGCCTCATCCTGTAATGACCGTGCACATATTCTTCTTTTACTTTTTTTTAGTGTACATTTTGTTGTATGTGGCTAGTGCCCTGTGCATTTTCACTTGAGAAAGATATTCCCACCACATCTGAATTTCAAAGAATTTTGAGCTGTTGTTTATGACTGTATTTAAGAAGCGAAGATTCTAGCCTGCTAGTCAACTTATATTTTTGTAAAAAGCGAGGCAGGGATAAGTTTTGAAATGCTGTACCTTCAAGGAGACTCTACATTATTAGGCAGAAGTCTTGAAACCCTATCAAGAAACCAAGTCAGACAAGAAACAAAACAGAAAAAATAATAAAGACAAAAACTTTGTGGCACTTTAAAGATGGAACATCCCTGATATTCAGATTTGCCAAGTGGCAAAGAGTTGGTAGATAGATGCAACATAACACCATAGTGATTAAAGAACTAAGTTTCACAGGAATAAATCTGAATAGCTATTCAGGATCTTTGGGCGTTAACAAACATGAAAAGCCACACTGACTTACATGATTTGCAATTACTATATATCTATTGTATTAACCTACCATTGTCCTTCTGTGTCCTCACTTAAGTCTGAAGAAGTGGACTTGACTCGCAAAAGCTAACATTAAAATAGAACTGTCTTTAAGGTACCACAACATTTTTGTTTCTATTTTAATTGTTTTGTTTCTTGTCTTCTATGGACTGCAATGGCTCAAGTCACTAAGACACTGACTGGGAGGTGGAAGGTCAGCAGTTCGATTCCTGAGTACTGCAGGACGGAATGAGCTCCTGTCTCTGTCCCAGCTCCTGCCAACCTAGCAGTTCGAAAGCAAGAAATTGCAAGTAGTAGATAAATAGGGACCACTTCGGTGGGAAGGTAACAGCGTTCCATGTGCTCCGGTGTCTAGTCATGCCTGCCACATGACCATGGAAACGTCTGCAGAAGCAGACAGCGCTGGCTCTTCGGCTTAGAAACAGAGATGAGCGCTGACCCCTAGAGTCGGATACGACTGGCTTTCGAGCAAGGGAAACCTTTACCTTTACCTATGTTTGCACAGAGTAATACCTTATCACTTAAAAAATATATCAAGAGATCAGTTTTAGCAGATTTCAACTTGCCTAGGAGCAAATCTTTTGTAAAGCTGATTGATTTATTATCTATTTCAGGCAGAGACATTTAAAATAGTTTACATACCAATAAGGTCTCCCTTGCTAGAAAGCCAGTCATTTCTGGCTCTAAGGGGTGGTGCTGATCTCCATTTACAGTCAAGGAGCCAGCACTGTCTGCATCCACATATGTTTCTGTAGTCATGTGGCAGGCATGACTAGATGCCAGAGATCTTGGAATAGCGTTATTTTTCCTGTTCAAGTGGTAATCTATTGCCAACACTGCTTGCATCTGCAGACATTTCTGTGGACATATGGCAGGTATGACTAGACACCAGTGTGCATGGAACACTGTTTACCTTCCCACTGAAGTGGTACCAATTTATCTACTTTGCGATTCCTATTTTTGAATTGCTAGATTGGCACGAGCTGGGACAGATGACGAGAGCTTGCTTTGGTGTGCAGCACTTGGATCTCAAACTGCTCTCCTCTCAACCTTTTGGTTGTCAAGCTCTGTCTTAAGCACTAAGCCACCAAGTCCCCTTTCCAATAGGGGTAGCTTGCAACATTACACAGCTATACAAAAAAAATCCCCCCCCCCCCGGCATGAGCTTTTGCAGTTGTCTGTTTAGCTCGACAAATATGATGATAAATTTGCTGTTCGTAGGCATATTGCAATATTTGAGATCTCAAAAACCTGATGTGCTAGGAAAAAATGGATGCCAGATTTGGAATCAGCACCTCAAAATTACCTTAGAATCGTTCATGCCAGAAAAACTGTGTTGACCAGTCACTAATTTTATCACTATAATTCTATAACTGACTCGCACCAACATGCAGTCAGGGTTGGCTAATAGCATAAAAATGTAATGTGATAGAGCAAATCTTAGATCATATTTGTAATCAGCAGCCTGAAATTAGTATAAAACAACTGCAAAAGTTCGTGTCAGAAATTTTTTTTTGTATAGCTGTGTATGATAAATTTGGTGTTCATAGGTATATTGCAATATTTGCTATCACAAAAACCTGATGTGCTAGGAAAAAAATGGATGCCAGATTTGGAATCAGCACCTCAAAATTACCTTAGAATCATTAGAGTACCTCATGCCAGAAAAATTGTGTTGACCAGTGATTATAGGAGAGGCGCACGTTCCCGGTTGTAGCTGCGCAGGGAGCTCCGACAAAGATGGGAACAGAGGGGATAAGGTTCCCACACTCTCCCGCTGCACGTAGAAGGGCGGACAGTGTGGAAATAGAAGCAAAACACCACCAACAATGATGACGCCTCTGTAGTAGTAAGTAATGAATTGTGAGTTCTGGTGGTGGTGGGCGGGCACCATTTTAAACTCTAAAATGGCATTGGCCACCATTTTAGAGTTTAAAATGGTGCAACTCCCAGTCATAAACCGGGAAAAAAGTAAACTGGGTGTCATAATATTGGTCACAAGTCACTCAACATGGAGTCTCTTTGGTTTTAAACTGTCTTAAAATGTAGCTTTGCTTCTTTGCAAAAGGCCTCATATTTTCTATGTTTCGCTTATCATGGAGATGTGCTAGAACAAGCTGTTCCAAGCTTCTGGCTTTCATGTTTTGTCTTTGCCTCCAGGTCTGGAATGTAAACAACCAGAGCCTGAGAACACCATACTCTTGTTATGGGAACCAGTGGTTGCTTATACAAACCCTGGGCCCTAATTGGCTGTATGCTAATTAGGTAGGCCAAGCTCATGTTAGACACATGGGTTTGAGAGTTAGTTTGAGTCGGGGGGTTCTCTGAAACGGACACCTTAGAAGGGAGAGGGGGCTAGTCCCAGACCTAATCATGATTACTTAGATTAGTCAGGTTTTACTTTTTATTTCTGGGGGAGAAGCCTGGGTGCAAATTTCCCTAACCATACTTTTTCATTAGCATTTTTGTATGCTGAGATCCTGTAACCTGAATCAACAAAAGAACCTTTATTTCTGCAATATGCTTTGAGAACAGTAAAACAACTTTACTTCAACATAACACCTGTTCATTGTGGGAGAAGGGGTAAAACAAGAGTTAAACCATAATCCACACACTACCACACTTAATACAATACTCTCCACAAACCTTACTGGGCTCTGTTAATTACAGATAAGCCCCAGGTCTCTGCAGCTTCGGCTGGATGGCATGACAGGTTTCCTGAACACTAGTCTTCGGAAAGTTCCATAGCATAGAGCAGGCTGGTAAAGGTAGCTTGGAAAGGAACGGAGGAGAGGCCTTGGCTAGGGTCAGGTCAAGCCTGTCGGTCATACCGGGGCAACAGTTTTATAGAATTTGCCACCATAAACCGCGCCAAACGGTTCGAAAGCAAGAAATTGCAAGTAGATAAATAGGGACCACTTCGGTGGGAAGGTAACAGTGTTCCGTGCGCCCCGGTGGTCTAGTCATGCCTGCCACATGACCACAGAAATGTCTGCAGAAGCAGACAGCACTGGCTCTTTGGCTTTGAAACAGAGATGAGCACTGAACCCTAGAGTCGGTTACACGGCTGGCTTTCGAGCAAGGGAAACTTAAAATGTGGCAAACATTAACTGAGGTGTTTGTAAACTGGGATTTTACTATATTTGGAAGCAGGAGATGGAAATGTATTTTCTTTGCCAAAACAAGACCAGGAGGGGACTGTGGTATTGTTCATCAACTGTTACTATCCAAGACTTTAGTAAGGCTGAAAAAGAACACTAAAGGAGTCCTAGTGCCAAAAAATAATTTAAACTACATTCCCGATTAATGTGAACTGTATATAAGGAAAAGATTTGAACAGCTAAATTTTATTGACCACAAACCAGAAAAACTGTGGACTGAAACCAGAAATATTATTAGGTAAGAATGCAAATCCTGTAGTCAAAAGAAATGAAACACCTAGAGGAGTGCAGTAACTATAAGACCCATGATTCATTAACTAGTGGCAATTTGTCGTGATTTATGCCATCACACTTACACCAGTATAAATAGCCAATGGGATTCTGACCATTATTTCCAAACAAACATGCATTTCTTTCTGCACGAGAGGCCAGGAATGTCCCACAAACAGTAAGATCAAAGCCAAGAAAGGACTTTCTCTTATCCAGAGGATTGCAGAAATATGACCATAATAAAGATGGAAATGTACCATCTCCCAAGAAAAAATGTTCCTTTGAGATATCCGAGTTGTTGCTTGTGACAAATGTACCTCAGCACTTCCTTTTTATATTATGAGGCAGCTGTGTGGAAAAGTACTAGAACAGAAAGCAAGCAAGCAGAATATGAAAGCATTGTTACAGAGGAATAACACAATATTTTAATGCCAAAAAGAACATTAGGTGAGACCACTGACCTGGTAATATAGTAAAATCATTTTCACTTCCCATTAACAGTGAAATCCTCAATAAAATAAACTCTGTCGGCTTTTGAACAAGTAATACAAACAAATATGCATCAACGGAATAATTTTTTTTTGTATTTGCTAGAATCGAGTAGCATGGAAACTGAACAAATCATGCTTGCCCTGAATTTACTTGTAATCTCTCAGAAGGGAAATAATTTGAAGCTTCTTATGATGATATCCCTGCATGGATTTTCAGCAAAAACAATTGTGAACAGTTTGTACGGCCACACATATACAAAAACCCTCCACGCACCAGGCAAGCCTACAATAGCACTACAAGAAAGCAGTTTTATGACAGAACACTCAATTTCCACTCCCCCCCCCCCACGGATTATGTGATTTCTGTTTTAGGGAATCCGCTGAAATCATGATGTCATCCATATATGCTTGTCAAGTGAGCAGGGCTGAGGAACATCAGCTGTACCAAAATGCTGATTAGGATTGCTAGCCAAGGAATGCATGTGTATATCTTCACAAATGATGAAGCTAGCCTCACACCAGAGTATGCATTTACTTTTATATTGATATCTCATCTTTCCTCCCAGGGAGCTCATGGTAACGTTGTTGCTGCTGTTATTTACCATCAAATCACCTCTAACCTATGTTTGTTGTTGTTCAGTCACACAGTCGATTCCAACCCTTTGCGACCCAATGGACAATTGCCCTCTAGGCACCCTAGTCCTCCACCATCCTCCTCAACCTGCCCAGCTCTGTGCCCATTGCGTCTACAATACCATCTAACCATCTCATTTTTGGCCGCCCCCTTCTTCTTTTGCCCTCCACCTTTCCCAGCATCAAGGCTTTCTCAAGTGAATCCTTACTTCTCATTTGATGTCCAAAGTACTTTAGCTTCATCTTTACTATTTGACCTTCCAAGGAGCAGTCAGGGTTGATTTCCTCTAGGATCAACCTATTTGTTCTCCTCGCTGTCCAGGATACTCTCAAAACTCACCTCCAATACCAAATTTCAAAGGCGTCTATTCTTCTGCGCTCAGTTTTCCTTATAGTCCAGCTCTCACAACCATACATTACCACTGGGAATACCATTGCTTTGACTATGCAAATTTTTGTTTGCAATGTGGTGTCTCTACTTTTGACTATGTTCCCCAGGTTTCTCATAGCTTTTCTCCCAAGAAACAATTGCCTTTTTATTTCATGGCTGCAATCACCATCTGTAGTGATCTTTGATCCTAAGAAATTAAAGTCTGTCACTGCTTCTACTTCTTCCCCATCTATTTTCCAGGGACTGATAGGGCCTGTTGCCATGATCTTGGTTTTCTTGATGTTGAGTCTCAAGCCAGCTTTTGCACTCTTTTCTTTCAACATATTCAGGAGGTTCTTTAGGTCTTCTTCACTTTCTGCCATTAAGGTAGTGTCATCTGCGTATCTCAAATTGTTGATGTTTCTCTCAGCAATTTTGATCCCAAATTGTGATTTGCCCAACCCTGCATTGCGCATTATGTGCTCTGTGTGTAAGTTGAATAAGCAGGGTGATAAAATGCAGCCTTGTCTTACTCCTTTTCCTATTCCAAACCAATCCCTCATTCCGTATTCTGTCCTAACCGTTGTTTCTTGACTCCTGTACAGATTTCTCATGAGGCATATAAGGTGTTCTGGTATTCTCATCTCTATAATTACTTGCCACATTTTGTTGTGGTCCATACAGTCAAATGTAGACCCTATGAAAGAGTGACCCCCAAAATGTCCTGCCCTCAACTGCTCTGCTCAGCTTCTGAAAATTCAAGTCTGTGGTTTCTTTTCATTGAGTCAATTCATTTCATACAGTATTTGGTCTTTGACTTTTCCTGCTGCCTTCAGCTCTGAGCTCAAGGCATTTCCTCTTTTATCTTCACAACAACACTATAAAGTAAGTGAGGCTGGGGGCTGGTGAATGGGCTGCCCAAGTAACCTAGTGAGAGTTAGGATGGGCAAGGGATTTGAACCTACCAAGTTGAAATATCGATCTTGTGTTTGAATCTTCGTAGATTTGTTCTCTGGGCAACAGCTACCCTAATTTATCAAGTATTTATGCATTGTATTTTTTTTTCTGTGCCAGAAGAAGTAGCAAAGGGGAGAGGCTTTAGAAAAAACAGGCATGAAAGGGCTTGGCTGTGATATTTGATATGGGTTGGGCACAAGGAGCACAATATAAGCTCCCATACAAAACTTTGAATGTGTGAGAAGAAAACCAGCACCAGATAGTCCTGCTGCCATAGAGCCTTTCCTTTCCACAGAACAATTGTCTGCCATTGTATACTTTGGAGTTCAGCTCCTCCCAATGAGTCAAGGAAAGCAAAGTGAACAGGCCACAGAGAGTCATGGCTCTGTGCCTGACTCCCTGACCAAGCAGAAAGCATGGCTTTCAGCGTTCACAAGTCACAGCAAGCCGTTGAGGCCAACAAAGAACACTTCCAATGCATGTCAAAGAAGGGCCCTACTCTTCCTTCCATCTCCCTTCAGCATGTCAAATAAAATCTATTGTGATGATGGGGAGGGCAAGAGTTCATATAAATTTAAAAGTCATAAAAGTTTTACATGATATCATCTTCATCTGGCAAGATCAGTTAGTTAAGTTCTTATTTTGCTTTTAGCAAGAAGATTGCTACCTAATGCTAAGTGGTCTTAAGAGTAGCCATTTGTCTATATTTTATGAGTACAATACCTGTATAGTGAAGACTATCATTCATGTTATTCAAGTTATAATCTTTAGCAGTTCAGAACTACATGCACACAACAGTTAGAAAGAACTTAGATACAGTAAAACCTTGGATAACGCTAAAACATGGTTCCACAAGTCTTAGTATTATCTGATTTTTAGTGTTATCCGATGCATGTTAAAATCCTATGGGATGCATTGGATAACATTAAAGCTATATAGAGATACATTGTAACCGCACAGGCTTTAGCGGTTGTTATCCGATGCATTCTATAGGACCTTAACGTTATTCAATGCAATTCTCCCCCCCAGATTACTTAACGTTATGCGATTTGAGCATTATCCGAGGTAAACGTTATCCAAGGTTTTACTGTATTCACTTTCTGCTATTGCTACTCTACATTCTATTTATTATTAGTTCCAAAGTATAGGTGAATGGAACCAGAATATATTCTAACTAGTTCTTTACAGTGGTGGGCAGTGACAGGTTCATACCCCCCGAGAGGGGGGATAGCGAAATTGGGTGGCCACGCCCACCTCCCTGCCCTGCCCCATCAGGTTTTGTCCCTGCAAGTGGTTCAAGGTCTCCCTTGCTCAAAAGCCAGTCATATCCTACATACTGTTTTGCGTAACAAGATTGCTCAAAAGGGAAAGAAAGTGACATAGAAAAGGAAAATTGCCCTCAAATGTTGATATTGTCCCTGCAAGTGGTTCAAGGTCTCCCTTGCTCAAAAGCCAGTCATATCCGACTCTAGTGTGCAGTGCTCATCTCCATTTACAGCCAAAGAGCCAGTGCTGCCTGTTTGCAGATGTATACATGTCCATATGGCAGGCATGACTAGATCATCCACGACGTAGGCTCCGCCCATGACATACCATGATGTAGGCTCCACCCATGATGTAGGCTCCACCCACAACATAGGCCCAACCCACTGTGGTAGCAAATTCTTTTTGGCTGCCCACCACTGGTTCTTTATATTACTCATTGATAGCCGATTGCATAATTAGATGTTGTACATTAAGCTACATCTTAGTAAAGCATCTGGAACAGTTATAAGTTAATTATCTCATGGATCATATAAGCAAGTTCATTAGGTTAAGAATATGGTCATGAACTTGGGGGAAAGGTCAGTTTTGATAATTGTGGAAGTGCTTATACCATGAAAGTATTTTATTGAGTTATTTGTGGTTTAGGAGTTGTAGAATAATGCTATGCCTGGCTTCTGTAATTACAGTTATTATCCAAATGAGTTAGCTTGATGTCATTGCTATCCAATGGGTTTTGCTTGATGTCATTGCTATCCAAAGGGTTTGTTTGATGGTTAAGGCACCCAGCTGTGTTCCTAGAAAAAGGATATAAAAAGCCAAAGCAGAATGTGGTCTTTGCTCAGTTCTTTTTGGAAACCATTTCCAGACTGAGTCCTGCTGTCTATGCATGCAAGCAGTAAATAAAACTCTTTGCTGTTTTTCACCTATCTTTTGGTCTCTTTCATTCTTTGGCCTGATATAGCCACTACAATGACATGGATCGGGCAAGGCCTGCTTCTAAAATCCCACCAATAGTATCTTGTCTTCCATTTCCTGATTTTATGCTATCAGAAGGAGATCTGTACCTCTCTTTCAAGTATAAAAGTGATTAACATTGGAAAGTACAGATTATTATTATTCATACTTCTATGCCCGTTGCGTCAACAATGCTATCTAGCCATCTCATCCTCTTCCTTCCCCTTTCTCCTTTTGCCCTCGATCTTTCCCAGCGTTAAGGCCTTCTTGAGTGAGTCTTCTCTTCTCATTTGGTGTTTAAAGTAAATAGCCCGTTCCCTGCAAAAATTACTTTTGTGGAGCACATCTCCCAGAATCTCCCACTGCCAATGCTGACTGGGGAAGCTGGATGTTTTAGTTTAAAAAACCAAAGGCTCATTTGGATCTGGCTGCTGTAAGCTTAAGGTTAAGGAGAGGTAAGATATGCGCTTTGATGGATCCTTCCATCCAAACGGCAC
This sequence comes from Furcifer pardalis, assembly GCA_030440675.1. Lineage (NCBI taxonomy): Eukaryota > Metazoa > Chordata > Lepidosauria > Squamata > Chamaeleonidae > Furcifer > Furcifer pardalis. The sequence continues at coordinate 201,541,630 of CP126892.1, forward strand.
ACACACCTTAAGCTATCCTATCAGGTCCAGCTCTTTCCTCTTTCAGTCTCTTATCATGAAGTGGCTGGTGGTGGATTCGACTGCAGATAGCTTCTTGATCTGACCATTATGAAAAATCACAAAGAAAAAGAAGAAGAAGAAAAGGGAGGGAAGGGTGTGTGTATCTTCTGTCCTGTCTCCTGCTTCTGGGAGATAGTTTTCAATTTTTTAAAATAAGCACCAATGCTTTAGTAATACAGAGTTTAAAAAAAGTCTTTTACTTCCTCCACCCTTCCATGGAGCAGAAGAAGTGTTTAATTTCCTAATAGTGTATTATGAAGCAGCTGTCTTCTTAAGGCACTTCACAATACAGTAATACCTCAGATAACGTTATGACTTGGTTCCAGAAGAGTTGCCCGATCGTGTGCCACAAGGGACAAACTGCGCAGTTTGTCCCTTGTGGTGTGCGAGCGGGCGCCTTGTCTCGCCACCCGACATGACCCTTAGCAAGTGCTAAGGGTCGTGTCGGGTGGTGAGACAAGGCGCCCTCTTGCGCGCTTTGTAGCGCATGAGCGGGTGCATGTTCCCCCCACCCTACTGGCCTCTTAGCGAGTGCTAAGGGTCCAGTAGTGTAGGGGGAAGAGGTGCCTGCTCTGTGTCCGAAGCCTAGCGACTTTAGACACAGCCCGCAAGGGCATCGGAAGAAGGCTAGCCCAGCCCAGCCAAGCTGGGCTAGCCTTCTCCTGCAGCCCTTGCGGGCTATGTCCAAAGCCCTGGGTCTCAAACACAGCGCGGAAGGGAAACATTTGTATTGTACAAATACTACTTTTAAAAATCAGCCCTGTGAATGATGTTTACAACAATTTGAACATACTACTCAAGCAGATTAATCTTTAACAACTTGTTCTGGAATAACTCCTTTGAAGTTGGGGAGGGGATTTTTTTGGGGAATACATGCCCAAAATCAGCAGCAAACAACAGATAAATGAACTCTTGCTGTATAGCATTTTAATGTCATCACTAGTTCCACCAAAATATATTCCCCAAATATGAAAAAACAAAGGCACACCAAAAACAACAACAACAACAACAACAACAACCCAACACACACACACAACCCTCCAAACCCAAATGTTCATGAATGAAAACTGGCATTGTGTTAGATTCCTAAAATAAACAAACTGCTATTCCCTTAAAAGTTGTGTTAGAGGACTTTTGGTTTTATTTTTACAAAGAACCCAGAAAATGTACTATTAATTAAGACTATCACTTTTACACGCCGTGCAAGTGTTCTGATGTTGTAGATACTTAGTGTGGTGTAGTGGATAGAGTGATACTAGGACTCAGGAGTCTGGGATTAAAATCCCCACTCAGTCATGGACATTGGGCAAGAACCATTCCTTAATTGTTTCACTTAGCTTGAAAGCCCCATTAAAGGTAAAGGTTTCCCTTGCTTGAAAGCCAGTCGTATCCAACTCTAGGGTTCAGTGCTCATCTCTGTTTCAAAGCTGAAGAGCCAGCGCTGTCTGCTTCTGCAGACGTTTCCGTGGTCATGTGGCAGGCATGACTAGACACCGGAGCACATGGAATGCTGTTACCTTCCCACCAAAGTGGTCCCTATTTATCTACTTGCAATTTCTTGCTTTCGAACTGCTAGGTTAGCAGGAGCTGGGACAAAGACGGGAGCTCATTCCGTCCTGCGGTACTCGGGAATCGAACTGCTGACCATCTATAACAGTAACTTCCCCAAACCCTGTCCTTCTATTAATATAAATGTGGACTAATAACATGCAGCTGCCTCATCTGCATTTCTAGGTTATTTTATTAATTATTAATTTAAGATATTTATGTCCTGCCTTTCTTCCCAGGAGGCAGCAAGGCAGCTTACAATATTAGAAACAAACAATATAAAAATTGGATGGGAAGGTGGGGGCGGGGGATTAGAACTTGCAAAGAGAATTCTATCATGTCAGAATAACAGGACCTTTGCCCCAGTGGGCAAATGCTGATAAAGTACAAAGCAATAGTGAAATGAACTTTATAACCTTGCCTCAAAGTCTTCTTTCCAAAGATAAGAATGGTAACATGACAGTGGGGATGCGGGGTGGGGAGCAACCTGGACCAAAGTGCATAGGAAAGTGAAATCCATGTTGTCTTTTTTGTAAAACATTTTCTCTGACTCCCTGGGGGAAATAAAGCAGTTTAAATTTTCAGCTCAGTGGTATTGCATCAGGCTTTCAGTATGTCGGTGTTGAAACCATCTGACCTGAATTTCTCTGACCAAAACTCCTCCCCCTCCCCCCCTTTTGGTGAATTCATTCTGCAGTCCCCTTTGCCGGACCTAGTGTGAGAAAGATTAGCCGTCACAAGGTGGCCATTGATCGGGCTATGCCCGACTGTGGTTCAAAAATCTCACACTCGTCGAGGAGGCTCTTTCTGTGTACCCCAAAACTCTGACTGATTGACAGAATCCTGGTCCACTATATGGAACTAGCCAAGAGTCTTGTTTTATATAATCAGTTCACTTATATATCCTGTTATTATTATTATTATTATTATTATTATTATTATTATTATTATTATTATTATTATTATTATTATTATTATTATTATTATTATTATTATATTTGGGTTTCTATACCGCCCTACTTGGCAGAGCCAACTCAGGGCGGTTTACACACATGTATAGTTACAGTCACAACATATCAATAAATCAATAGCCAAGGAATGAGCAGTGCTATAACTAATATTTTGATGAAGATTTCATGGCCTGGCAGGTGGCTGAGAACATCGCCCCCTCCTCTGGGACCACAACAACAGCCTGAGGGGAGTTAGTCTGTGTTCTGCTTTGGTTGTTTTGTGAGATTGTGTTTTATGATTTTTACTGTACTGCTGCTGTTTTGACTATAAGCCACCCCGAGTCACCTCAGTGAGTGGGTTCTCACCTCTCCTATTTGGGCTCTCGGTGCTCTTACCTCTCCTATTTAACATCTACATGAAACCGCTGGATGAAATCATCCGTTCCCGCGGGGTGAGGTATCATCAATGCACAGATGATACTCAACTGTATATCTCAGCCCGTGGGGACCCAAGTGATGCAGTGGAAGTCCTTTCCAGGTGCCTGGAGGCTGTGAGGGTCTGGATGGGGGACAACGGGCTACAACTGAATCCCGAAAAGACTAAGTGGTTGTGGGTCAGGGGCCCTGCGCTATCTCGGGAGCTACCATCTTTGGTTCTGGATGGGGCAGTGTGGCTCCAAACAGACCCAGTGCGTAATCTAGGGATCCTCTTGGACTCACGACTACTACTCAAAGAACAGGTGGCAGTCATGGCCAGGAAGGCTTTTGCACATATTTGTGTAATAAGCCAGTTACGCCCATTCCTAGACCGGGACTCCTTCCTCATGATCACACACGCTTTGGTCACCTCTAGACTGCATTAATGTTTTCTACATGGGGCTGCCCTTGGTGACCATTCAGAGGCTGCAGCTGGTCCAGAATGCGGCTGCCTGGGTCGTGATGGAGTGTGGGTGTTATGCTCACGCCTCACCATTGCTGCGGGAGCTGCACTGGTTGCCAGTATGCCTCCGGATACAATTCAAGGTGCTGGTTATTACCTTTAAAGCCCTATAATGGTAGTGGACCAGGATACCTAAGAGACCACATCGCCTTAAGGACATCTGTCCATCCCACCAGAGCAGACCGGAGAGGCGCTCTGGTTGTACCATCAGCTAGAGAGGCATACCTCCCTAGATCAAGGAGGAGGGCCTTCTCTGTGTCTGCTCCGACCCTATGGAACCTCTTGCCAAATGAGTTGCGTGTCCAGACAGAGCTGCTGCCCTTTAGGAAGGGGGTCAAGACCTGGATGGCAGAGCATGTGTGGGGTATGGGCCAGTCAGTTGCCCCAGTCTGTTGGCTCATTTGATCCCCCTTTCTCTGTGTGTCTTGTTTTAGCTGTTTTAAAATGTTTAATCTTTTAATCTTGATGTTATATTATGTTTTTATTGTGTTTTAGGTGTTGAGAACTGTGTTAGCCACCCTGGGTCTTTTTAAGGAGGGTGGCATAAAAATTTGCTTAAATAAATAAATAATTAATAAATGAAATATAAATCTGAACAAATAAATAAATAAAATATTTTGTTTCTCAGTTAGTGTCTCCTTTCTGGTAGTGCTTAGGGCTAAAATGTCTTAACCCCCCTCTTTTTTTTTTAGTTCCTCTGTTTTGAAACACAACTCCCATCAGCCCATGACAGCAGTTAAAACTTAAGGTGATGGAAGTTGTAGCTGGTGCTGGATAAACAGGCAGGATTAAATAGTAGCTGACAAGACTTTATCTCCTCAGGAAGACTTAGGTTAACCCCAAGGCACAAGCCTTCTTGTTTTCCTCACTGTCTTCCCTGGAACTTGTTCCCTGTCTAAATTCTGATTTAAAAAACATTTTTGACTCTGGTTTTTCAAAATCAGTGTGATCCCCCCAAATCCTTGTCCACAATCCTGGCCTAACTATATGCCTGCTTGTGGCCCAGAGGCAGCTACTACTCACTTGAAATTGGTGGGAAATGATATAGGAATCAGGGATTCTAGAGTCAACCTCCCAGGACTCTCTAAGTGACAAGGGCTATTACATCACTGGCACACTTACACACACAGATGCACATTCATGCATGTAAATACACCTTTGGTTTCCCCGTTACCTTTGAGTTTAACAATCAGTCACTCATAGTTTAGCTGCAGTAGAAATGGATATCCCCAGGAAAGGTATAGTGCTGCAAACTATTCCTTTTCTAATGCAGAATATTTTAGTAGGGTCTTGAATAGTCAGATAAGAGCCATTAACTTGGCAATCATCTGTTCTTTATGTGGACTTTGAATTGATCTGGAATGTGGTTTCCTTTATTTTTCTGCACCACAGTCTGGAAATGACAGATTCAAAATAAACTGAAAGGCTCTAGTAGAGGCAAGATGTAGCACAGGTTGTTAAAGGCTACAATGCACACTTCAATCAACTGAACAGAAGACTATACACATGGACATCCCTGCATGGCCAATATAAAAATCAAGTAGACTGTAACTGAAGCAGGAGATGGCAAATCAGTATTTTCCCTGCCAAAACAAATCCAGAAGCAAATTGTGGTACTTATCATGAACTGTTGATACCCAACATTTGAGTAAACCTGAACCAGTTCCTGACAATACATAACTGTTCATCTATGCAGATGACACAACAATGGCTGTTCAAGGGTCAAGTTTTGATGAGGTAGCTGAAAAACTTACTGGAGCACTTGAAGAATTAGGACAGTATTACAACATAAACCGTTTGAAGCCTATTCCAAGCAAGACTCAAGTATGTGCTTTCTACCTTCAAAACTGAGGGGCAAGGGTTAAGTTGAATGTTAAGTTACAGCACTGTTCAACACCAAAATACCTCGGTGTGAAGCTTTACACTCTCTTTTAAGCAGCAATGCCTGAATACCAATGCCAAAGTTAGTACAAGGAACAGCATCATCGGGAAACTCACAAACTATAAATGGGGAACTCAACGATCCACACTGTGCACATCAGCTTTGGCCCTGAGTGTCTCTACAGCAGAGTATGCTGCTCCAGTATGGAACGCATACACCACACAAAAGAAATTGACATTGCTATTAATGAAGCCATGTGGATAGTGAAAGAATGCCTTTAAGTTAAACCTACACCAGTTGAGAAGATATGCCCCCTTGTTGGTATTGCTCCACCTAAGATCATGAGAGAAGTAGCAGCAGATGCTGAGAGAACTAAGCAAGAGAATGACCCTCAACACCCTCTGAATAGATATGAGCCTCATGTCCTCTGGAAGAACTTTATGGCAAGAACAAACATTCTTGAGGGTACACAAGAGCAAAACTAAATTAGAAGATGGAAGAAGGAGCTCACTGGGAAAGGAACATCATTAAAGGTGGATATAGCTGAAGATCTCAATCTCACCTATGTCATCTGGAGGACCCTGAATAGGCTGAGGGTTGGAGTCCCCTAAATGCAAGACCAACATGCTCAAATGGGGACTGTTGGTGGACAACAACACACGGTATGAATGTGGAGAGACACAGAGTCCGGCCCATATGCTGGTCTGCCGACTGCTGCCAGAGACATGTACCGATGAGGACTTACATTTGGACAATAACAAAACAAAGAAAGTAGCTTCATTTTGGCAGTCGAGGGTCTGATCAGGACACGAAAGAAAGAAAAAATAAACCTGGAAAAGAACACTAATGGAATCATAGTGCCAAAATAGAGTTTAAATACCATTCCTGATTAATTTAAAGTTCACAAAAGGAACAGATTTTCATTACTAACCTCAACTGACCAGGAGTCAGAAGAACTGTTAATTGAAACCAGACAGCAGTACTGAATCAGCTGACTTTTTCTATTATTATTTCTGGGCATACAAATAACAAACAGCTTTTCCCTCCTCATTTCATGTGGCTCCCAGATTTTTTTCACATTACAGACCAAGTGACTTACAAAATTTTGTCTAGGCATTCCAGTAAACATTTGCTTGTATATACCATGCTGCCACTTTGTTCTTCTTGTTGTTCTGATGCTTGCAGTCCTAATCAATCACACAGATATAAGCCTGGTGATTAGGTAGTAAATTGTACAGCAGCAGTCAGAGAACTGATAACTTTTTAAAGCTGTGAGAGAGAACTTTTCTCTTGCTACTCTTTTAAAAAGTTGTCCGTTTGGTCCTGGAAAATGAAGTCAGATGTGTCAATTGATGCAATGGAAAACGACTTTCAAATTTGTGTAGACATTGACAAAGCGCCGCCAAGTGTGCACGAGAAAAACACAAGGCACATTGTTTTCTAGATTGTATGCCTCATTTTACATGTGGGAGGATTGTGTCTTTATTCCTGGATCTAAAACATTGTTTCCCAGTATGCAGATGGAAAAACAGTTAATCAAGGAGCAGAGTATGGGTTTAGATATCTATCTAACAGGCAAAATTTCCTCATTTCTTCTGTTAACTTTCTGTCTGTGATAAAACTGTTGAAGTTATGGGAAGGGATGGGGTCATAGCAACCTCTGTCCAGAAACAGGGCCAAACTGGTGAGGTCACTCCTATTTTCTGTACAGTACTGCAGATTGATTCAGATTATCCTCTCCTTCTTAAAGAACTGGCTCTATATGCACAATGGCAATTCTTCATCACGTACTGTAATATGTAAATATTTTGATAGGATGCATTCAGTATGCACAACAAGAAAACAGTAGGAGTGTTGACTGGAAGATAGAATTCCCATGAGTTTCTTGTGTTTTGCTCCTTGGATATGTATTCTGTTTGTTTGGATTTTGTGACACAATTAGCACTGAGATTTGACTGAAATGATAGAGTCATTTTTGCACGTCCTTTGATTCAAGTATTTGAATAGTCACTGCTTTGAACTCAAAATGAAATATGCACTTTTTACCTGTCAAGCTGTGTTTAGCTTGCTGCTTTCAAGAAACGGAGCCTTTTCAAATATTCTTCTAACAGGAAATGTGTTTTCCTTTAGTTATCTATATTGAAATACTGAATAAATATTGAGCTATGTGGTTTTAATCTTTAAAAAGGTGCATTTGACAGCAGTTCCATGTTCATGCATTCAGGGTTACATTTTAATACATTTACATTATCTTTTTGAACCCATATGCTCATTATGTCTAAAAAAAAGTACATATTGTATGAATTGCATCCATTGCTCTAGTTCTTTCCTTTATTCTTGCTAACTTGTACTGCTCTTTTATTACTCACTATGCTTCACCTATTTTATGTGATTATACCCCCCCTTTAAAATTACAGTTCCATGTAGCTCTGTCATCTTGTGACCCACATTTGGTGAGATTTCTACCTTTGTTCTGTACAGATGAGGAAGAAAGTATAAATCACCTCCATTGCTCTGCAACTTTTCTTTTTCATGATAATAGGTAAGGTAACTCACAAATATAAAAGAATATTTGCTGCATTGAATTGTGTCTTCCTTGTATATAGGATTAGATAACAAGCCAGATATTCACTGTATGAAGTACTGTATATACTCGAGTATAAGCCTAGTTTTTCAGTCCTAAAAATGAGGTCAAAAAAGTTGACTCGGCTAATAGCTTTCACCACCTACTTATCCTATCCTGTCATCGGCTCATCTCAATCAGCATGGAGAAAACTCCTTTCTCCTGCATCTTATTTTCATGTACCATATTTTGATCATTGAAACTCACTAGCAGCTGCTGCATTTGCCATCCTCGGCTTATATTCAGGTCAATCTATTTTCCTGGTTTCTTAGGTCACAATTAGTTACCTCGGCTTATATTCGGGTCAGCTTATCCTCAAATATATACGGGTAATTACTCATAAATCCTTCTTTTTGTCCATGATGCTCATAGAGGGAACTAACCCAATGCCTGAATTTTTTGGAATAGTAGCCATGTTAGTCTGTGGTTCAGGCGTATCAGAAAACAAAACAAAACAAAATAAAAATAAAATAAAAAACACTGTAGCACTTTAAAGACTAAGTGCTATATTTTTATTGTTAGCTTTCATGGATCAAGTCCACTTCTTCAGACAAAGAGTGAAACTTACAAGCATGGTTTTTATACACCAAATTTGGTGTATAAAATTTGGTATATAAAAACCATGCCTGTAAGTTTCACTCTTTGTCTGAAGAAGTGGACTTGATCCACGTAAGCTAACAATAAAAATATAACAGTTAGTCTTTAAAGTGCTACAGTGGTTTTTTTATTTTATTTTGTTTATTTTATTTTCTGATAATCCAATGCCATGTGACTTTTTATTTTTTTTCTTACATTCTTTTTTGGATATTTCTTGCCTATTTTCTTTTAGCTTCCCTTGTTCTACCATAATGTATCCATTTGGTTGCAGTTTCAGTTATATATACCAATCCTTGCATTCTGCTATACAAAGCAGTTTTTTAGAGTTCACATTGTTTTAGGGATGTGCATTCAGATTGGAAGGATTTGTGTTCTGCTGTAACAGAATCAGGTCCTGTTCTTCTCTGCATAGAGTCTTCAGGCGCTATGAAAAAAAAGTGTGGTAGAAAAAGGAAGCATTTGGGGAGGGTTTCAAGACCGCTGCCTTCACCTGCAGCAGCTTCAACTGAGAGGAGTGGAAGAAAGAGAAAACAACTGCTATTATGAACCCTCCAAAGAAAAATCTGCCACCCAGCTGCCTTGTTCAACACTGAAATTATGAAAGAGCAGCAAGCATCAGTACAGGGTGAGTGTGTCTCTGTGGAGGAGGAGGTGGCGGCAGCAGAGAAGTCTCTGGTACAAGGTGGGACAGATACAAGTGAACAGACAAAGCAAAGAAGGTCCAACTACCACTGAGAGGCCACATAGAGCAGGAAGAAACTCGCAATGTTCATAGCTCCCCAAATAGCAATTCCAGTAGTTGTATTCTAGAGCCCAAGTCCTTCACCCTTGTAACAACAGGGCAAGCTTTCTGTGGGCACTGACTTCACCAGCATGACAAGGGCAGTGATGGGATGTAACAGTTTTGCACCAGCTCGCCAGAACCAGTAGTAACTTTCCCCAGTGTCCCAGAGAACCGGTAGCAGCTTTTGGGCAAAACCACCTTTGGGGCTTACCTTTTCACTGGTTCCCCCACTGTGCATGCACGCCAAGCACTTGGTGTGTATGCACGCCTACAGTGCTGGGCGCACATGCACGGCTTCCTTGCTGTCCTCCCAAGCGGGGAGGGGGAAGAGAAGCTGCTAGCCTGAAGCTCCCTAGAGCCTGCTCCCCAGGGTAAGTGACTCACCTTTGGATGCGGTGTGTCTGTGTGTATTTTAATGTGTATTTAATACCTTTACCTATATCGACATACTACCACCGTTCCTAAAAAGGCCTGGCGGCCTGGCTTGGGGTTTTTAAACAAAGCCTTGGAGTTACCTCATCAATAAGCTACACCTGTGCTGTTCCAATTGCTGTTCCAATTGGAGAACCCTTAAGGAGGTACAGCTGTTTTTCATTTACATTAAGACATATTATCCTAGAGAACTGGTACGATGACCATATCCATCTTGCAACATGGTGCTGCCCAGGCACTTATACTAACAGGTAAGTGATGGGTTTGTGTTTGGGGTGGATGGGTCGATGGGTTGATTTATGTTTGGGGTGGGTGGGTGGGTGTATTTTAATGTAATTTTTTTATTTATTTATTTTATTTATTTACCGGTATTTACGGGGTTTGTGTTGTGGGTGAGGGGTGGGTTGAGGGGTGTGTGTGTGTGCCCGCATGCTTATTTTTATTTTATTTTTATTTTATTTGGCCCTGCCCACACTGTGATGTCATGATGTTAGCTCCGCCCACACTGTGATGATGTCACAGTGGGGTAGTAAAAATTTTGACATCCCACCACTGGAAAAGGGCCTGTCCTTCAGAGACACCACCCCAGAGGAAGGACATGGCAAAGGAAGAGGTGTGTATGCAGGAGCCTTCCAAGCCAAAAGAGACTGGTCCCTTATCTTATTGGGCTGAGAATTACTCTGTCTGAGGAGGTCTGGTCAAGGTGCCAGTGGGATCGCTCTCTTGCCCCTAACTGGTGAGCTCAGTGAGGGACTGTTTTTTTCCAGTAGACAACTTGTTATTCCAACCTGTTCATACCTAGAACCGTGGAAAAATATTTTCCAGATAGAAATTTTTATCCCTCTTAAGGTTAACCTACCTCTGCTGGGCTTCTTTGAAGTCCCCTTTAAGTGAGAAGGACTGACACACTCTGCTCACAGTCAGAGTTATACCAGGCTTCAGTCCACTTTCTGCCTCTTCCTCCCAAGGGCTGCTGCTCCATGATTGCTTCCTCACTCAACTGTGCTGTGCCCATGCTGATGGCACAATTCCCACCCGCCACCGGTTATCTGCTGCTCCAGTCTACCTACCAGTGCTGTCCGTGTTGTTTGCCCACTCCCCAGTGTAACCTATCCTCTGCTTCTTCAAAGCTGTTGGCATTTCCTGCTGACTTCCCCACTGTTCATGACATTCTTCACTTTTCATGACTTCCCCTGTTAGCTACCAAGTCCATTGTCCGGAACTCTTTGGAAGAAAAGTGGACGCCCTATTAAATAATAATAGGTTCACGCCACTCCCTCTAATTGTGAACACAGGTGGTGAATTGGCTCCAACAGGAGCCAAGCCAAAAAAGGGTTCCCTGAGAAACAAAAGAGAGATACTGAGTATGCTCAGAGAAAACAAGATATAGACTAAATAGCACAATCTTGTATTTAAAAATAAATCCTAAGAGGACAACTCCCAAAAAAACAAAACAAAAACTAGCCAAATGAGGATTCTCAGTAACTGTGGAGTTATAAGTAGCAGGGCCAATGCACAACTCCCTGACCCATTTCATTGCCACATAAACATGGAGGACTCTATCTGGACCAGACCCTGAGAATGACTGTGGTGAGAGTTTTAATCCTCCACTCACTACATTCCTTTCTGGATGGGGTCCACTGCAGCCATGACTCCAACTCACAGAAATGGATCTCTCTCTCTCTCCCTCTTTTAAAACATATATAATGGGATGGGTAGACTGTGACTGAAGAAAATTAAATACCTCCTTCTTCAGCGCAAAGACTTTGTGGGGCCTATGACTTCTTATTTTTACCATGAGAGGGAGGGAGAGAACCAGAAAAAAAAGATGTAACTGTTAGCTATGCCTTGAGAATAATCCCTCCTCTTGCTCCTTGTTGGAGAAGAACAGTCGAAAAGTAGGGATAAAAGCAGAACTGAAGCGAGCCATTTTAGCACCCAGGTCAAGTACCATTATATTCTACTCAATCCACCTTTGCAGCATGGGTGTGAACCCACTTGAAAAAGAAAGCAGAGGTTGTGGCATATCCCACTCCCAAAAAGAAAGACAATGTTTGTGCTTTTGGGAGTGGGGGCAGTGGTGAGCTGCTGCTGTGCTGGTTCGGATCGGTTCGGCCGAACCGGTAGCAGAAATCTGGAGGGGATCACGCGGGGGGGGGGGGGGGTAGTAAACCCGCGGGCGACCGGTTTGGTCGCCTCTCCGGGCACCCTCCAGATGTCTTTTCTGGACAGCCCAAAATGGCTGCTCGGACGTGCGCATGCGTAAAAACTCAATTTGACACATGCACACTGAAAAATAGAAGTGTGCATGTGTCAAAGGGTATTTTGACTCATGCGCACTTCCGAGCTTGGGCTGCAAGGAAGGGTGCAGCGGCCTCTTTCAAAGAGCGGCGGCAGCGGCGGCCTTTCCTTGGTGCACCACCAGACCGGGCTAGGCTGTGCTGCTGGGCAGAGCCATGCTAGGCTGGGCTAGGCCATGCCGCACCACCAGTCTGCCGATCTGCCGTGCCACTTTGCTGCCGTGCCGCTTTGCCACCGCACCGCTTTGCCGACATGCCGCCGCTGCTGCTGCCTGCCTGCTGCTCCCCAACCCCAGGGCAAGTGACGGGTTTGTGTTTGGGGTGTTTTATGTAGTGTGTTTTTATGTGTATTTAATGTCTATTTTAATTTGTATTTTTATGTTTAAATTTTTATTTAATGTCTATTTTAATTTGTATTTTTATGTTTTTTATTTCTATTTAATGTCTATTTTAATTTGTATTTTTATGTGTTTTTTATTTCTATTATTATGTGTACTGTATTTTTATTTTATTTTAGATTTGGAAAAAAAATTACTTTGGCTCTGCCCATGTCATGACATCATGACATCATGACATCGGCTCCGCCCATGGCATCATGGCATTGGCTCTGCCCACTGCATCATGACATTGGCTCTGCCCACGACGTCAACTCTGCCCACAGTGTGGTAGTAAAATTTTTGGCAGCCCACCACTGGGTGGGGGTGGTGGAAATAAAGGAAACTAACACTCCTCAGTAGTTTGACCTCTGAATTTCAGTGCCATTTGAATTGCGCTGCTGCAAGACAAAACCCTAGTTGCTCTGCTCTAATTATAGGCCAAAATAAAAGCCTAGGCCCATGATGGCAAGCCTTGGCACTCCAGATGTTCTTGGACTTCAATTCCCAGAAACCCAGGCACCCTGTGAATCCACTCAAGGGGGTTTACTTTGATTCATCCGGCCCGTGCTGCCTGCGTTGCTCCTGGAAGCAGAAGTCAAATGCACCTGTATGGAGGAAGGGTTAACCTGGAAGAGCCTTAACCATATGGGCGTGTTTTACTTCCACTTCCGGGAGCGACGAGGGCAGCGTGGGCTGGATGAATAGCAGTAAACCCATTCCTGTGAATTCACAGGGGGCTTGAGATTCTGGGAATTGAAGTCCAAGAACATCTGGGGTGCCAAGGTCCACCATCACGGGCCTATGAAATTTTGTCCCTGGCTTTCACTTGTCCAAAAGAAGTGAAGGAAGTGCAGCTGTCTGGCAAAGTATTTGTTTCATCTGCAGAATATCCCAAGATCAATCTCTGGTATTCCTTGCTGGGTAGAGATGGAAAATGTCTCATGCCTGAAAACTGGAAAATGGCTGCCCATCCATGCTGAGCTAGACAGTGTTCTGTGGACTACAGTTCCTAAACTGCCATAGCACAACAGTGGTCAAATTAGCTGGTACCATGATTCACTCAACCACACTTTCCCACACATGTATGGTCTGCTAGTGACTTTGTGTCTGAGTGATTCATGGCAGTGGATATAAATCAACATAATGCACCGGAAAGGCTGAGGGATGCTTTTGCAGATCAGAAACCCATCAGCACAGATTTCCTCTGTTGAATCCACTAAAGCACAGGCTTAAAGTGGCATACCTGGAATTTGAACACTACTTCAGAGCCAGGCCACCCTTTAGCCTTTCCAAACATAAACTGAGACTTTTCAAAAAATTGGAGGCCTTTGGGGCATCTTTCCATTCCAGCAATGGTAGAGACATCAGCAAGACATCAGCAAACTGGAAGGAAAGTCTGAAAGTACCCCGCCCCCCCTTTCGAGGCTTCCTTTTCAACAAGCCTCTTAGTACCAAAGGGTGCAAGAGGTCTTGGAAGTTTTTGCATTGTCACATTCTGTCCACTAGCTATTGTAATATTCTTCAGTCAAAATCTCCCAACACCAAGCATCATTTAATTTAATTTAATTTTCAAATTTATACCCTGCCCCGCTCAGGCGAACCTGACTCTAGGCGGCTTACAAATTATATAAAAAATAGCAACATAACAATCATAAATTCCACAACAACAATTATCACAGTATCAGTATCAGAGAGAGATAAATATATCAATAACACAGTAACAGTAAAAAAAATGTCAATATCACAATACAAAAAGTTTTACAAAAAAGTAAAACAAAAACAGCATCACATTTACCAAATCCTGCAATGATTATTAGCAGAATCCTACCAAAAGTAACCGGGAAAAGTTCAAAAAAGTCCACAAAAAAAGGAATCCAGTCCCGGTGAGACCCTTATGCTGCAGCAGTGTCTTTTTGAACTGGCCCAGGGGCCCGGGCGGGACAGCGTACCAGCAATGGCACGGCCTCGGTGCTTACAGCCCCGGAGCTCACAGCTGTGGTGACCTCTCCGCCCAGTTGAAAGTCTGGAGGCGAGGGGGAAGAGGTCCTGCTGTCCATCTCAGCGTCTTTTTAAGCTGGCCTGGGTGGGGGGGAGCGCCGGCGATGGAATGGCCCTGGCGCTCACAGCTGTGGTGGTCTCTCCGCCCAGTCAAAAGTCCGGAGGCAAGGGCGGAGAGGTCCTCGGTGGTGTTGGAGGAGGCGGGAGTGAGGTTTTTATGCCTCCTGGCCGCCCTGCACAGCTGTGTCCTGTTGCGTTCGCCCGAGCACCGGCAAGGAGGTCCGGTGGTGTTCGGTGGCGGTTAACTAACCTGACAACCCTGAGGAAGTCCACAGGGAAGGGTGATGGTCCCCAAGTAGATTAAATTCCACTTGAATCCATCTTGATGGAGGGCAGCAGCTTCATCGATACTGGCCTGGGGCTGAGAAGGACTTTGCGTGTCAAAAGGACTCAGGACCAGAAAGTGACTTGCGGAACTGGATCAGTGGTACAGGGGTCGTGCTGCGATGCAGAAGCCGGAAGGCCACAGCATTATATTCACAGTATAGCCTTCATGGCAGATTGCCATGAGGATTGCCAATATTCGGAATTGGATACGCACAAGAAGAAGAAAATCTCTGTATGTGCTTTTGTGAGTTTGAGTGAGAGAGCATATAAGGCAGTGGTTCCCAATGGAGGGCCCAAGCCCCACAAGGGGATTTAATTCCCAGAAGGCTAAGTCAGTATATTGGCTGGGGAATTGACTTTGGCTTATGGGAATTGAAGTCCGAACACCAAAGCTTGGGAAACACTGATATAAAGGAATCTTGGTTGAGGGCTCTCCAGTGGGTTGAAGAATTTGGCCATTCCTGCCCTGTAGCAACATGTTGGCTATATCTTAAAACCTATCTGTGAAAATTGTTTTTCAAATTGCAAGTTATTCATCCAAAAACTAAACAGATGTTTTAAAAATGTAGGGCAGCCCTCCAGACTCAGAGATACCAGACCACAGCTATCATTAGGCCTAGTTAGTTCAGGCATCAGCCATGCTGCTGGGAATCACATGAGATGCAAAACACGGATGGTGAAGCACATAAGTCCCTGGGAACATATCTCTCCCCAAAACCAGGCCAGTGGGCTAGATGACATCATAGGAAAAGGGTCTACCCCAAGCTCCATCCTTTCCACAACATCAGCTTGCCATTCCCCTGATATACAGTATAGTGGTTTTCCTTTTCCATGCTATAAAAATCACAGATTTCCCTCCACTTTGCTACTGTTCCCTATTATGCATATACCCATATATACTCGAGTATAAGCCGAGGTACCTAATTTTGACCTGAAAACCCAGGGAAATAGTATAGTATAAGCCAAGGATAGGAAATGCAATAGCAGCTAGTAAGTTTCAATAATCAAAATACATGAAAATATGGTAAAATCAATTCAATTTTTGGCGCATCTCAATCCGACCTGGTCTTGGGATCCTCAGGATCCTCGTGGTCCTTGACCCAAGTATAAGCCATATCCCCTTTTGGGGGCTAATTTTGGGACAAAAAAACACTGGGCTTATACTCGAGTATAAACAATATGTGACCAAGGAATACTGCTTCCATGGGGGATTCCCACACTTGCAGTTTGATCTCTTAACTTGGAGAAGAGATGTGTGTAAGGTTGTATTCCTACCTCTAGAAAGTGAATCTTGGAGAGGGAGCAAAGCTGAGACTTGATGAAACTTGTTGTCTATTATTGTCCCACTGTGGATCTCTTGAACTGACAAGACAGCCCTGAATTCCCTGGAAATCCCTTGAAAGTCACTGCTCTACGCTTGGCATGCAACTATGAAACTAGGAACTTGGCATCTCAGGTATAGAGTGGGTGTAAACAAGCTCTGTGGAGTTATAAATACAAGACACACACCTGTTCCTTTTAAAAAAAAGTAGTGTTGCCTGGCTCTGAAGCCAGGTACAAATGAGCCATGACTGCTCAGCACACATTACTATGTTTGTTTGAGGAGCCACTGTTCTTTTCTGGGTTTGTGTAAGTGTAATACTACCCATGTTAAGTAAGCAAGCAATGGCAATTCTTTGCTGAAATCAAATCATATGCATCAGTGAATGCTTTGTAACTTGATGTGACTATGCACTTCTGAGTTAAGATCTCAAGCAGCTGGTGACTGGTAATCCATGGAGTTTGACAATGTTTAGCAGGGGTAGCCACAGCTTTTCTTCTGTTTGCTGGTGTTTGGTAGCTTGTCGTTTCACTAACTAACAATAATGGGAACAAAGCCAAGGTATTACTGGGAAATCAGAGAAAGAATGCTATAACTTTGGAAGTCTTTGGACAGATTTAGATAACACTCTGAGCTAGAAACTTCTTTGCAACCCTGTTGTATAACAGCCACAGCGAGCCAATTCTGCGCAATATCCACCCTGAAGTTATGCAAGCTAGAGGTATGCTCCGCTGCTGTCAATGTTCACAGATTTTTCATTGGGTAAATGTCAGACACAAGACAACCATACCTGAATTGGACCTTCTTATCTGCACAGCTAAAGAGAACCAGATAGTAGCCCTGGTATTTAACCAGTTGCGTAACTGCATATATGATTGGGGGGGGGGGAGAATGTGGACAAATTTTTTTTTGAAAAAGCTGAAGTGATTGCACCAACTCTTGTGTGCAACAATTAAAGACATAATTAACAACGGACCAGATGAAGTTTAAACATAGTCCAAGCATAGACTTGGTATGTTTTGCCTTAATCAGAGTTTCCCAGGTTGAGAAAACATGGCAAACAAGGCTAACTATGAGTGGCAGCTTCTAATAGTTGCACATCTGGAGGAGGATGTGAGGCTGGCACTCACTGTTCCCCAGATCCAAAGCTGCTTCCTCCTTTCTATTCTCCTCTGAAGATCCTCCTTTTGCCACTTCCTCTTCCTCTACCAGGGTTACATTTCTTGACGAATGCTCCCTTTAGAACCAGTGAGCACTTGAAAGCCCTACAGGATCATTGTCTGGGCTAACTTTATATTTCCTTGTACTGTACATTATTTCTTTTCTTGATTCTAAGTCTGAGCAGAGGTTAGCTTTATCAAACTTGACACCATTCAATGAATAATCTTGTAATTCATGGACTGTCATCAGGATAAAAGAGTACTGCAAAAGCTTCTGATAGATTCTAATGAAGAAAATAAACCTTCTGATTGGTAAAGTAGAGTGTGCCCTTTGTTTCCCAAAAACAGTTTCTAGTTTTACACAACTTCTGGACCCATGGTCTCTTTTCTGCATAAACTTTATTATCATTCAGCTTTAATGTTAGTTCCTTTGGGGTCTGTGCCTCATGTGTAAGTTCCATGGGCAATTTGTCTTCTTTGTTTGTGTCCTAGTCAAACCTTGGACTGCCAAAATGAAGCCACTTTCTTGGCTTTGTTGTTGGCCAAACTTAAGTCCTCATCGGTAGATGTTTCTGGCAGTAATCGGCAGACAGTAAATAAGCCAGATTCTGTGCCTCTCCACATTCACACAGCATGTTGTTGTCTTCCAGCAGAACCCACATGAGTATGTTGATCTTACATTGAGGCACTCCATCCCTCATCCTATTCAGAGTCCCCCAAGTGACATAGAGAAGGTTAAGTTCCTTCCTTTAATGTTGTTCCTGGACCTTGTCCAATGAGCTCCTTCCTTCATCTTCTAATTTGGTTTTGCTCTCAAGAATGTTTGTTTTTTGCCATAAAACTCTTCCTGGATCTGAGCTGGTGGACTTGAGCCTCATATCTGTTCAGAGGATGCCGAGGGTTCTTCTGTTGTTTAGTTCTCTAGGTTTCCACTGCTACATCTTTCCTTATCTTGGGTGGAGCAATACCAACAAAAGGGTATATTTTCTCAACTGGTGTAGGTTTGACGTATCCTGTCACTATATGCATGGCTTCATTAACAGTGATGTCAACTTGTTTTGTGTGTGTGGATGTGCTCTATACTGGAACAGAATACTCTGCTGTGGAGATGCTCAGTGCCAAAGTAGATGTACACAGTGTAGATGGCTTCATTCCTCTCATAGTCTGTGAGTTTCCCGCTGATGTTGTTCCTTGTACTAATTATGGCTTTGTTATTCAGGCAGTGTTGCTTAAAAACAACAACAGTGTCCTGTATTTGGGTGCTGAGCAATGCTGTAATCAGTTCCCTTGCCACAAAATGTCCAACTCAACCCTTGCCTCTCGGTTTTGAAGGTAGAAAGTACACACGAGTTTTGCTTGGGTTAGGCTTGAAATAGTTGATGTTGTAATACTGTCCTAATTCTTCAAGTTCTTCAGCAAGTTTTCCAGTTACCTCATCAAAGCTTGATCCTTGTAAGGCCACTGTTGTGTTACTTGGATAGATGAACAATTTTGTATTTCCAGGAACTGCTTGATCATTTGTATATATATTATACAGTGTTGGAAACAATACACTTCCTTGGGGCAGTCTATTCTTCTGCAACCTCCATCTGCTGTTCTTTCCATTCATTGCCACAAAGAATCTCTGGTTCTGAAAGAAGCTGCCAATGACCCTAGTAAGCTTGTTATTTCTGGTAAGATTCTTTATTTTACAGAGCAGAAACCTATGATTGATAGCATATGCTGCAGTTAGGTCAATGAAAGCCACTCCCATAATTAGCTTTCTTTCAAAGCCATCCTCAACGTATTGCATACGGTAAAGAATTTGTCCACAACATGACCTGCTCGGCCTGAAGCCTGTTTGCTCCTTCATGATCTTTCCGTCAATAGATTCAAAAATATGGTTTTAAATCTCCCATTCCAGTGCCTTATAAAGGTGGCAAAGGAGTGACACTGGTCAGTAGCTTTTCGGATCATCTGGGTCTTTGCCAGGTTTCAATAAAGCAACAACTCTAGCCTGTCTCCACAATTTAGGAACCCTAAGTTCATCTCTGCAGTTGTTCATTAATTGCAGGGACCATTCCAAAGTGCAAGGACCAGACTGCTTTATCTGCTCTGTCCATGGGAAATGAAAGGAATAAAGACTTGTGCCCTATCTCTGTCCCTTCTCCTGTTGCCATTCCTGGTCCCCCTTACACATGAAAAGAGTCTTTCTGCAAAGGAAAGGTTTGGCTGTCTTTTGAGGATCTTCTGAAGACTTGAGAATCCTTTTTCCAGGATTCTCTAATCCCAAGGAACATCTGCACAGACAGAGAACACCTCTTGTTTGAAGACAGTTGCTGAGGACAATGAGATCAGCAAAGGGGTGGAGTGGAGCTTGTATACTCCTCCTCATTCCCCTCACATGTAGAGGTAGACAGGGCTATTTTGTTCAATGGCCAAGTACTGTTTACTGACTCAACAGCACCAGTCCTTATAAATGGGATAGTCCACAGTACTCCTCCCTCAACTCTTCTACCCATAAGTCTTTTTCTCTGAAGGCAGCTCAGAAGCAGACATTTAAGAATATGTTCTACCTATGAACATATTCTGGAGTGCCAGGAAGTTACGGTACCTTTTTGGACTACTGCTCCAAGAATCCAATGTCCTACAGAGCATGTAGGTCATTAAAAAAGAAAAGACTTTCCCTTTCAGGGTAAAGCAGCCCTATCAAGGATTGAGTGCACACCCACTTCCCAAAGTGATTCCCTCCATATGTGAGGTGCAGGACAAATGTCACAGTACCATGTCTACAAACGTCTCGGCAACAACTTGGTATCTTAGCTACCTTAACAAAGAAACAAGCACTTGAATTAATACAACACAACAACATTGGCACGCAGTCTTCCAGGAAGGTCTCCTTTCAAGATAACCACAGATTTGAAAAGAGGCTGCGTGCCAACAGAAAGTAGGAGTAAAAAGCCCCCCCCCTTGTTATTTCAAAGAGCTTGTACAAAATAATATTCTAGAGAATTTTCTAATTTTCTAATAAAAAAAAAAGCTCAAATTCAGCAGCATTACAGACTTAAACTTTTTACATTTAGCCTTAATTGGAACATTTCCCTTGAGAGGTTTGGTAGTTTTGCTTCTTATCAGTTCATATCGAACCACTGTATCAATTTACCTCATACCCCATATCTTTAATGTTCATTTATTCTCCAAATTGTTTTTTTAATTGTACAGTATAACATTTTATAAGCTATATACAATAAGTCATTCTAATACATGGTTAGATACATCTATCTAGTGTCCTGCAATTTAATATAGAAAACAGAGATTCCCCCCCCCCCCCAAAAAAAAAAAAAAGGGCAGATGGAATATTATGTTTTCAACCAGGACCAACTCTATCATTAGGCAAATTGATGCACCCATGTAGGTGATCTTCTGATTCTTGGATCCTTAGCAGGTGTGTGGAAGAAGGAATTTCAGCAGATGTGACTTGCATGTTAAGCTGCGTCTCCAGAAGGCGTTGCTGTCTTTTAGGAAGAATTTAAAAACATGGCTGGCAGGGCAGGTATGGGGTACGGGTTGTACAACGATCCTAGCCCGTTGGTTGGTGTAATCTCCTTCTCTCGTTTAACCTCTCTCTTAACCTCTCTTTTAACTTCTTTTAACTTCAAGAGTGAGTTTTAACTTTTTAATTCCGTTATTAATATGTATTTGTAAACTTAAACTTAACATTTGTTGATCTATACTTTTATTGATGATTTTATACGATATGTTAAACTGCTCTGAGATGCCTTGGTAAGGAGGGAGGTATACAAATTTGAGTAAATGAATGAATGAATGATGATGACGATGATGATACTGATACTGATACTACTACTACTACTACTACTACTACTACTACTACTACTACTACTACTAATAATAATAATAATAATAATAATAATAATAATAATAATAATAATAATAATAATAATAATAATAATAATAATAATAATAATAATAATAATAATAAAGCTGCAGCTGGTAGAATTTCTGCTTATGCCCAGGTATTGAAGTTAGAGGAGCCCTACTGTCTTTGCATTGGCCAATTTATAATCATCACAAGCAACAGATGTTGAGGGGAAAATTTTGCCCACCTCTCAAGCTCTAAATATTAAACCAGAAGAGGCTAGAACAAACTTGTGGAGAGCAAAAATTACACACCTCTCCGAATGGATGAATGCTAAGAGTGTCTCACCAGGACAAGATTCTAGGTGGACCATCTGGAAGTCCATTGATAGACTACAAAGCAAAATAGGAAGATCAAAGAATAATCAAGTACGTGTAAACAGGACAAATCTGTGAATGCAGCGAAAACCAATTAATGCAGCATTTCACTGCATGTAATTTATGGCTCACCATGGTTATGAAACAAGATCTAGTAAGCAGCCAAGATAGCACTACTGAAGTACTCTGCTCTGGGTGAATTTTATTTATATTTTATATACAGTATGTCCACAATTTTAAACTGTGCAAAGCTCTGACATGAATAAAGAAAGAAGAACAGATATTGGATCGTGGGAGTCATAATCCCCTGGCCATTGTCCTACCAAATAACAAAACTATCTGTGCCCAGCTTCTGTAACCTCCTAAGTGAGTTTATAGTTCTCGGGTCTGATTCTTCTTCCTTTCCCTCTGAGGAAACGGAAATCAAGAGCAAAATCCCACTGTAACTTTTTTCAAAAAACATGTTTTGTGGGGAGGAGGGTGCCTTTAATATGCAACAAAGCAGCTCATAAGAGCAGAAGAGATTAAAATGTAAGCATGTAATAAGCAGTCATCTGTTCGAAAACTAAGCATTGCCAAGAGTTCTTAAATCCAAAGACCTTGAAAATGCCATTTGCCCATTGGATGAATGGGTTCCTTGTTGGGCATATTCAGCTGAGTGCAACACACTGAGTGTAAAACAGGAAGTAACCAGGTACAGTGTTTTTGTGTGCAGGTCAAAAGTTGATCAGAGACCAGAATGGGCTTTCTCAGACCCTTTGAGATTGAAAGGGAGACATTTAGAGCTAATCTGAATTATCTATTGTTGCTGATGGCTGTGGGAAGCTGTATTGTTGTGCTTGCTTGTCTGTCATTTTGCTTGAACACAGCAGCACCTCTTTAACAACTGGCAATTTGTTCCTGTCATTTATGCAACATGCATGCTGGTGTATATCTCCAATAGGATTCTACCCATAGTGTCTAATCAGTAACAGATGTATGATTTCTTTTTTACTACAAAAGGAAAGACTGAGATGAGGAACTGTTGTCAGAAGCCTTCCCTCCAACTAGCGCTACATTCCCACAGTGTGAGCAAATTCCAGTTTGGGTTCGTTTAAGAACAAAAGCAAAAAAAAAGAAGAAGGAGGGAGTGCTGTGTCCACAGTTCTGAAATAGATCTTTTTGTATTTCAGAAACAGCAGTATCAAAAAGTGCACCTTATTCCAGAGGAATGACTCAGGAACATTTTAATCCTTTTGTACTCAAGTGGTTGTAAACAAGCTACTTACATAATGCAATGAATTCCTTCCTTCTAAGTAAAGTGAACATACTGGTGGTTTTCTGAGTCTAGGTTGCAAAACAGTCTACTCTAGTGATTCCTGCCACTTTTTCTTTGCATGTTTGATGGAAAGTTGTCCTAGTTGGTTTGTTCTCCCCCCCCCCAAAAAAAAACTAGTTCCATGATGGCGAACCTTGGCACTCCAGATGTTCACGGACTTCAATTCCCAGAAGCCCAAGCACACTACGAATCTACATGAATGGGTTTATTGTGATTCATCCAGCCCGCGCTGCCATTGTCACGCCTGGAAGAGGAAGTAAAATGTGCCCGTACGGAGGAAGGGTTAACCCAGAAGAGCTTTAACCATACGGGTGCATGTTACTTCCGCTTCCGGGAGCGACGAGGGCTGTGCGGGCCGGATGAATCGCAGTAAACCCATTTGTGTGGATTCACAGGGTGCTTAGGCTTCTGGGAATTGAAGTCCAAGAGCATCTGGAGTGCGAGTTCACCATCACAGAACTAGGTTATGAAGCCTCAGAGATTGACATTTCAGGCATAATTCAAGGAATGTTTAGAAGCAACTCCTGTGATTACTTGGTTTAAGTGGCATAGGGCTTTGAGGAAGGGGTCATCCCTGCTGGCACTCCTAACTTCTCCCCAAATACTCAGGGCAGTGATGGGCAGCAACATGTTTGCACCAGTTCGCCAGAACTGGTAGTAACTTTTCCCAGTGTCCTGGAAAACTGGTAGTGGCTTTTTTTTGGGGGGGGGGGAATCACCTCGGGGGCCTACCTTTTCACTAGTTCCCCCACTGCACATGTGCACCAAGTGCTTGGTGTGCTTGCGTGCCTACAGCGCTTGGTGCACATGCGCGGCCTCCTTGCTGTCCTCCCAAGCGGGGAGGAGGAAGAGAAGCTGCTAGCCTGAAGGTCCCTATAGCCTGCTCCCCAGGGTAAGTGACTCACCTTTGGGTGTGTGGTGTGTGTGTATTTTAATGTGTATTTAATGTATATTTATTTTCAATGTGTATTTTTATGTGTTTTATGTGTATCCAATTTGTATTTTATGTCTATTTATGTGTATTTATTTTAATGTGCATTTTATGTGTTTTTATGTGTATTTTTATGTCTATTTAATTTGTACTTATTTTATGAGTTTTTTTGCATTGGCTCCACCCACATCATTGGCTCTGCCCATGAAATCATGAAGTTGGCTCTGCCCACAATGTTGGCTCCACCCACAGTGTGGTAGTAAATTTTTTGGCTGCCCACCACTGGCTCAGGGTGCATTATATTGTTGTATTCGTTACAAAAATCAGCATTTGATGTAAATCCTTGATACTTTCCTTCTCATGTGGAAGAGATCTTTCCACCACCCCCTTCTCCCTAGCTGCAAAGAGCAATCCAGTTTGTCAGTATTGACAAGACTCTTCGCATTTGTGAGAACAATGTTTGTCCAACTAACACAACACAAATTGCTCCGAATTAGAACTGTTGACACTTTGCTTCACATACTTTGAAGAATTGGAAGTGTCTAATGGATTGTTTGCATATTTGAACAGTCACCAGTCTTTCTGTGCTTAGGATGTGTCCACACTCCTTTCCAAAGGGAAAAGATGGTAGATTTGTGGAGAGACAGGTTGTACAGGTGATGGAGTCCCTGACGGCGCTCCTTGTCTCACTCTTGTTTGTATGTAAGGAAACTTGTGCAGCTCAACAGTTCCTCATCAAGGTGTTTCATTGTGCCAGTACGATCTCAATCAGCAATGAGGAGGAATTTAGCACACATGCTTCACATCCCTAAATTTTGCCATGTTGTACATATGGATCAGGGTGGCAGAACTTGATCTCTCAGCCACAATTCTCTGTAGCCAATGTTCTGCCTTATTAAGGCAAAACTATATCATAATGCAGGGGCTGCAGGGGCCTAGTGGTTAAGATGCTGAACTTGATGACCAGAAGGTTGGTAGTTCAGCAATTTGAGGCCTGAACGCTGCATGATGCCCCAGCTCCTGCCAACCTAGCAATTCAAAAAGCAAGAAATTGCAAGTAGATAAATAGGTACTGCTTCAGTGGGAAAGGTAACAGCGTTCTGAATGCCCCAGCCTGCCACATGATCGTGGAAATGTTTGCAGATACAGACAGTGTTGGCTCTTTTGCTGTAAACGGAAAAGGACCCACCCCCCTGGAGTCAGACTTTCCAGCAAGAGAGACCTTGATTTTTATGTACAGTTATACCCTGGATAACGTTATGACTTGGTTCCACAAGTCATGACGTTATCCGATTTTTAGCGTTGTCCGATGCATGCATTGAACAACGCTAAAAAAAAGCCCTGACTTCAGGGACAAACCGCTTTAAAGGCAGGCAGGGAAAGAAAGGGACGTCCCTGTCTTTAAAGCCACCCCCCACGCGGAGCGGTCTCTGCAACTGCAGTAGGGTTGGGGAAAGCGTCTTTCCCCCGACCCTACTGCAGTCGCAGAGACTCCTTGTCTCTTTCCCTCCCTGTATTTAAACTACAGGGAAAGGGGAAAGAGAGAGACGTGATTGGTTCTGTAGAGAACCAATCACGTCTCTCTCTTTCCCCCTTCCCTGTAGTTTAAATACAAGGAGGGAAAGAGACAAGGAGTCTCTGCGACTGCAGTAGGGTCGGGGGAAAGGCGCGTGCTTTTCCCCAACCCGACTGAGTCGCAGAGACCGCTGCGCATGGGGGGTGGATTGGGTAGTTCTACCCAAACCACCCTACACCCACAGACCATTGCATCGGATAATGCTAAGAATCATTATCCAGAATCGTTATCCGATGCAAGTTTTTTCCAAAAAACTTGCACTGTTATCCGATTCTAGCGTTATCCGATGCAATCGTTATCCGTGGTATTACTGTATATCATAATGCAGAACTACACAGAACAACCATACTCCTGTTCTGAGAAATCAGCTTGTACTCATATAGCCCCTAATTGTAGTCTGATCTCTACTGGCTTGATCTGAGTTCATCATCAAGCTGTGAAGTAGGCTTATATTTTGCACTGATTAGCATCTTGTCAGTTCTGGACATCACACTTT
Organism: Furcifer pardalis; assembly: GCA_030440675.1. NCBI lineage: Eukaryota > Metazoa > Chordata > Lepidosauria > Squamata > Chamaeleonidae > Furcifer > Furcifer pardalis. The sequence goes on from CP126892.1 coordinate 201,567,543, forward strand.
AAGAATGATTCAGACAAACTGGAACAGGTTCAGAACCAGTCAACAAGGATGATAAGGGGACTGGAAACCACGACCCACAAGGAAAGACTAAAAGAACTGGGCATGTTTAACCTTCTTTGGGAGAAGAAAACTGAGGGGAGATATAGCACTCTTCAAATAGTACTTGAAAGAATGTCATACAGGATCTATTCTTAATCATCCAGAGTGCAGGGCACATAAAAAGGTCTTAAGTACAGGCAGCCAGATTTTGGTAGAATATCAAGGGGGGGGGGAGGGGAATCCTAATTGTTTGAACAGTACAATAATGGAATCCATTACCTTGGAAGATGGCTCCATCACAAGAGCCTTTCAAGGAAAATTAGACAACAATCTGTCAGGTTGATTTAAATTCTTACATTGAGCAGAAAAACAGACTCAATGGTTTTATAGGCTGCCTCTAAGTCCATTATTCTATGATTCTGTGTGCCTAATGGATCTGATAAATATGGAATAAAAGGCAACATGACATCAGGAAAGACTTTTGTTAAGTATGAGTTGAAGCTCAATGGACACAGATGGACTCTAGAGCAAATACCAGAAATTGGGAGAAGACCAGATGTGAAAATGGGCTTAGGACACAAGCAAGGGGAAACAGAAGGCCTTGGAACAACATTAGGACATTCACAAGATAACTGAAATTTTCATTTATGGTGGGATTGTGTGATAACACAGATAATATAGAAAATGAATATGTACCCTATTAGTACAATAAAACCTCATATAACACTAAAACCTGGTTCCACAAGTCTTGGTGTTATATGATTTTTAGTGTTATCTGATGCATGTTAAAATCCTATGGGATCCATAGAGATACATTGTAACCACACAGGCTTTAGCGGTTGTTATCTGAAGCATCCCATAGGATCTTAATGTTATCTGATGCAATTCTTCCCCCCAGATTCCTTAATGTTATGCGATTTTAGTGTTATTCGATACTAATGTTATATGAAGTATTACTGTACCTGGAAAATAGATAGGGAAGAAGTAGAAGCAGTGACAGATTTTACTTTCCTAGGATCAAAGCTCACTGCAGATGGTGATTGCAGCCATGAAATAAAAAGGCGACTGATTCTTGGGAGGCAAGCGATGAGAAACCTGGGGAACATAGTGAAAAGCAGAGACATCAAATTGCAAACAAAAATTCGTGTAGTCAAAGCAATGGTATTCCCGGTGGCAATGTATGGTTGTGAGAGCTGGACCATTAGGAAAGCTGAGAGCAGAAGAATAGAGGCCTTTGAGATGTGGTGTTGGAGGAGAGTTTTGAAAGTCCCCTGGACAGCAAGGAGATTACGTCAATCTTAGAAGAAATCAACCCTGACTGCTCCTTAGAAGGGCAAATAGTAAAGATGAAGCTAAAGTACTTTGGACATCAAATGAGAAGAGAGGATTCGCTTGAGAAAGCCTTGATGCTAGGAAGGGTGGAGGGCAAAAGAAGAAGGGGGTGGCCCAAAATGAGATGGCTAGATGGTATTGTGGAGACAATGGGCACAGAGCTGAGCGAGTTGAGGAGGATGGTGGAGGACAGGAGTGCCTGGTGGACAGTCGTCCATGGGGTCGCAAAGGGTCGGAATCGACTGTGCGACTGAACAACAAACCTAAGAATTGCATTATTAGCTAGTATTGGAGATGTGCAGCTGAACTGGGGGGAAATTGATAGTGATGCTGGTCATGATGGCAAGACTAATTATAACTAAAAATTGGAAGGTTATTTTTGATATTTAACTTGATGAATGGTACAAGGATATCTGGAATATTGCTATTAATGATAAACTGACAAGCAAAATTAGATTGAAAAAAATGGTAAAAGAAAAGAGGTTTAAAGATATTTGGGGAGAAATCTGGATTATGTTTTATTGAAAGGGAAAGGCATAATGTCAGTACAGGGAACAGTGTTTTTCGGAGATGAATCGGTGTGAGTAAAATATGATCCCAAAATATCCCAAACAAATAATAAAATAATTTCTTTTTTTTAAGGCCCCATGCATGGGGGAGGGAGCACACAAAGAGTTATTTGTTATATACAATGGAACCACATACAACAATCGCCCCATATAGCAACGAAATTGCATAACAATTAAGTTTTGGGGGGGAAATGGCATCCCGCATAACAATTTTCCCTATAGAACAAAATCATACAACAGCTTTTCAATGGGAAAAACTACATCCCATAGGGAAAATCACTATACTGTACATCCTATAGCAATTTTTTCATACAACAACGAGCCCTGTGGAAATTGTTGTATGAGGTACCACTGTATCTTGCTTTTTTATATTTTTAAACTCTATTTTTTTTAAAAAAAATTAAAATTAAAGAAAACTGAAACAAATCTTAAAGCTTTGAAACAAACCATATAACATCCCTTCAATTATTTTCACTTCAATATGACCTGCACAGAAGAGATAGAGCTATGATGCAATATAACTTCACAGACTTTAAAAACTGAGCTTTGTGAGGTAGAACAGTAACCTACAGAAGGAATTACCTTGACTGAGGGCTCATCTACACTGGAGTGTAAAAAGGCATTCTAAAAGCCACTTGAGGTGGTGGTGGGGTGGGGAGCAAAATGCTGTTTAGCACAATCCCCGTGTCCCCACAGCATTTTGATCCTCCCGAAAGCAACATGGGGCTGCTACAGTGAAGGAGCTTGGTTTTAGTTGCCGCTTCACAGCTGATGGGGAGGAATCCTCCCTCCATCAGCTGGGAATCACATCTATTTGCACTGTTGGTGATTGGGCCTTGCTCTATTTTTTCCCATCCCCATCATGCACATATGCTGAGGACGAGATAAAGTACAGTGAATTAATTTACCGTAGTTGAATCCCTGGCTGGGTCTCAAAATGAGGCAGTTGGGGCAGATTGGCCTGATGGATGTATGCATGCAATTGGACCCACCTGCATCCAGTTTGCTCCAGAGAGCAGAGTTATATGCCCATGTAGGCAGCCTCTAAGTTCAGAAACACCTTACCTTGGAAGAGGCAATTTAAAAGCCAGGAGACCTTTCTCATTCTTTTCAAGCCAAATTTTTCCACTCTCACAAATCAACAAGTCAGGTGTATTGAAGAGGTGTGTAAGATGAGTCACTCCGGTTTATTTGAGGAGAACTAAACTTACTTCACTGGCTCTGCCTGCTAAAGATGAGGTTAAGATAAACCAAAGAACCGCACCCTGTTGGCTTAATTCTTAACATGGCTGCCAAGCATGAAAAGATACTCATCATCGTGAGCCTAACATAATGCATTCTACAAACAAAACTTGAAAAAGTCACTTTTGGTGACTAGGCGGGGTCTCTAGAATCCCTCCTTCTCTGAAGCCAGCATGTCCAAAAGGGTAACTTATTATTTATTTATTTATTAGTTCAATTTTATATTGCCGCCCACTCCCCGTGGAGACTCAGGGACTCAACTTCTTGTGCAGTGGTGGGCAGCAACAGGTTCACACCCCCTGGGAGGGGGGGAGCAAAATTGGGTGGCCTCTGGACATGGGGGTGGTGAAATTGGGTGGTCTTTGGGCGCGCGGGGGGGGGGTGTTAGTGAAATTGGGTGGCTACGCCCACCTTCCTGCCCTGCTCTGTCAGGTTTTGTCCCTGCAAGTAGCTCAAGGTCTCCCTTGCTCAAAAGCCAGTCATATCTGACTCTAGTGTGCAGTGCTCATCTCCATTTACAGCTAAAGAGCCAGTACTGCCTGGAGTTTGCAGATGTGTACATGGGCATATGGCAGGCATGACTAGATCGCCCACGATATAGGCTCCGCCCATGACATAGGCTCCACCAATGGCATAGGCTCTGCCCACAACATAGGCTCCATCCACAGTGTGGTAGCAAACATTTTTGCTGCCCACCACTGTTCTTGTGTGTGTGTATGTGTGTGTGTGTTAAATTGAGTGTCACACAGTGCAGGGCCCCCCAAACCAGCAGCCATTTAAGTAAAAGGAGGGATAGGGGACACCAATATTCTGGGGTTTGCTTTGCTTCTCACCAGGAAATTCACATCTTATCCCACTGGGCAGTGATGGGATGACAAAAATTCTACTACCACGCCATGACATCACGGACGTCATGGGCATGGCCAATGTCATGACGTCATGGGCGGAGCCGACATCATGACATCATGATGTTGTGGGCGGGGCCAAAAATAAAAATAAATAAAATAAAAATAAACACACACACACACACACACACACACACCTCAGCCCACCCAGCCAGCCAGACAGCTACAACATAAACCCATAAATAAATAAATTAAATAAATAAATAAATAAATAAAATTAAAAAAAATAGAACCACCCACCCAGAACACAAATAAATCACCCACTCACCCCAAATAAAAAACCCTCACTTACTTAACTTCCTTGGGGCCGACGAACCTCCTCCTCCTCCTCCGAAGGCCGCGGCCACAGGAGCCACCGCCTGCAACTGCCATCCAAAGCCGCCGCCACCAGAGCTGCCGGTGCCTGCAGCCCTGTGGCCTCCTCCTCCTCCTTGGCCCGGTGCCTTTTTGGCCCGGCTCCAGCTGCGGCCACGGCCAGGGGCGGAGCCGGGCCAAAAAGGCACTGGCCCAAGGAGGAGGAGGAGGCCACAGGCGCCTGGCGCAGGAGGAGGCTATAGGCAGCGGCGGTGCACCCCGCCGGCCGTCCCCAGGGGATGGGGTCTTGTCGGCAGCAGACGGCCCAGGGAGGCTCGGCGGCTGTGGCTGGAGCCACCGCCAGAGCCACTGCTGCTCGCAGCCCCTGGCCGTAGCCGTAGCCAGGCCAAAAAGGCACCGGCCCGAGGAGGAGGCCACAGGCGCCCAGCGGAGGAGGAGGCTGCAGGGGGCGGCGGCGCCCCCCACCGGGCATCCCCAGGACATGGGGGCTTATTGGCAGCGGACGGCCCAGGGAGGCTCGGCGGCAGCGGACGGCCCAGGCAGGCTTCAACGTGCCCCGGGGGAGGTGCCCTCCTCTGAGGGCTGGTGCTTAGAGAACACTTTTATGAATTCTGCAATGTTTCACTGATAATTTGGTTAAATCTGTTAGAAATCATTTTAATCAAGCAAAACCTAGACTGCTGCCAAGAGTGAAACACCTACAAGAGCACACCTCTGGACATTTTAAAAAACATATTACGAATACTGTACAGTATTCCATATAAGCTTTAAAGAGTAAATTCACTACTGCATGCTGTTTGTTAAATCACCACCAGGTGATTCCAGCCAGTCATGCACTCAATCTAGGAAGAACAGAGAAGCCGGGAGAAAGAGAGCAGCGTGAACGAGCTGTATTGACACAGGGCTTCCTGTGTGCTGAGACTTTTTGCCGCCCCCTGGTAAGTGGTGGCCGGGGCAACCCGCCCCCCCCCCAGCCTACGCCACTGTGTAAAATTACAAGTCCATACACAATAAATTAATACACAATGACTAAAAGTGCCTCATGACTATCAATACACAACATAACTATCCAGGGGACATTGGATGAAAGTCTGGTAAAGGTGATGGCGTGGATTTTATCAGCCTCCCAACTCTTACAGCTGAAGTCCATTCCTCCCCCCAGCCAGAGGACGTTAGTCTTATCCTTCTCTGGGCAGGCAGAACCCAGAGTTAGGAAGTGGAAGCATGGCCAGATCTTCCAGGCTACAAAGGGGAAAATGGCTGAAGAGAGAGAGATCAGACTGAGAGATCTGCCAGCAGTGGTCAGTTTAACATGACAACAAAGAGACAGACCTGATCACTTGCTGGCAGATCCATGCAAAAAAGGTAAGGCAGTTTCAGAGAAAAAAACTCCAGTAATATAACACATAATATAATGTACAGTTGAAGCAAAGCAACCAGCCCTTTAAAAGTTATTTTTTTTAAAAAAAAAATACTTCATTCCCACTATTCTTTGCTATGTTTGGGAAGTAATATGTCATTCTTATTTGTCCATGTATGTGAAAAGTATTTGTTGCATGACTTATTTCACTGTTCATTATTCAGCTACTCCGAGACGATGGGATAAGACTTGAACATCTTGTCATGGGAAGACCCTTTTCACTAATGTGTGCAAGATGAAGTAGGCCTGGTATGTTGCAACTCTAAGGGATATTGGTTGTGAGGAGAACAGTGAGGGTGTCTGATTGGTTGTATGCAAATTGGTATAAAAAGGAACATCGCTGGAGGGTTTTAGCAGTTCTATGGGAAGAATGAGGGAACACAGTTCAGAGACGGTTCTGTGGTAAAAGGAGGACTGAGGAAAAGAGGTCAGAGAGTTCTGTGATAAAAAGAGAAGTCTAAGAGAGTTCAGAGTTTTTCTGAGGAAAAAAGAGTTCTATGGGAAGAATGAGGGAACACAGTTCAGATATGGTTCTGTGGTAAAAGGAGGACTGAGGAAAAGAGGTCTGAGAGATTTCTGTGATAAAAAGAGAAGTCTAAGAGAGTTCAGAGTTTTTCTGAGGAAAAAAAAGTTCTGAGGTTTCTGAGATAAAGAGAGCTCTGAGGAAAAGATAGTTTTGAGGGAACAGTTCTGAGGTAAAAGATTACAGAATCTTTAAGAAGAAGAAGGGAATCTTGACAGAACTAAAGGACTACTTAAATATGTTTTCTCTGTTGGAATTACTCTATTTTTTTCTATGTTATGATACAATAAATCAACGTGTGTTTTTTTAAGTCTCTTTATTGGGTAAGAGTTAAAGTGCATACAAGCCTCTGAATATGCTACCTATTAAACATCCTGACAGAAGAAAAGCAGCTAAGGGCTGTATAGCTGCATTGCCGGCCAGGTCGCCCTCTGGGAGCTTTGGTTGAAGGAGGGGCAGAGCATAGGGGGCCGGCTGGTTTTGTGACACATCTCCTGTGAAAATTTCTCAAAAATGCATATTTAAAGTAATTTGTTAAAGTAACTGGAAAATATTACAATTCAAATAAAAAACCAAACCTATTTGCTATATACTAGTTTTGAAATGTAACCACCATTTTTTTTAAAAAAAGTCACTATTTAGGGTATCTTCAAAGCACTGGGAAATGCTGCTACTGCCTTGAAACCTCTGCCATTAGTTTAGTACGGGGTACCGAAGTGATGATGGATGTGGCTGCAGATTTATGGCAAACATCTGCCATTCCATAGCTAACAAAAACAAAAATAGTAACAAATACAGTTATCTAGTCAATTTCAATGTGTGCTGACTGTTGTCATGGTTTTCTAGGCAGTGCAAACTAAGAAGTGATTCACTGTTTCTCCATTCTGAAGGTGTCCTTTGACACCCAAAGGGTTAAAAGTCTGCCTTTACATTTCCGGTTGCTAGAATGAAGCCAAATGGATGACCAAACACAGTAGCATAGGGGTGGTGGTGGTGGCACTTTTTGGGTGTATGGGTGTTATTGGACTACAATTCCCAGAAGCCCTAGTGGGAGTGGGCACTGGCATCCTAGGCCCCGCCCAGGAGGTGGCAAATTTGGCTTATGCCCTGAGTGGCTGAAACCCACATTATGCTACTGACCAAACAGATGGCTGATATTGGTAAGAACCAAGAGCCCAGCTGTATGTCTGCCATATTGAGACGTAGGCAGCATGCATGCAGCCCATGATAACACAATAGGGCTGGAATCTGGTTAAAGAAATATTGCTCATTAACTAAGATGTTTAACTTCTTTCTTTATTCATGTCAGAAGTAGATGTTTAACTGAAAATTCAATGAACACATTTACAGATAAAAGTATAGGTTTTGGCTAAAAGAGATGACTTCACATTCATCCAAATATTTCTAACCCACCCAACATGAGAACGGTGGTGGTGGTGGTGGTGGTGGTGGTGGTGGTGGTGGTGGTGGTGGTGGTGGTGGTGGTGGTGATGATGATACAATCAGTGGTTTTTAGATAATCCCAACTGTGACAGAAGCATGCATCTTCTTACATGAGTTATTTTCTCCTGTGCAGCTAGTACATTCTGGTACACACAAATCCTTATTAAAATAATTAATTTCATTCACAAAATACATAAATTAGGCTACTCTTTTATACAAATTTAAAATCAATTAATTTAACAGAGTAATGACTGTGGCCCTATTTTGTAAATCTTTCCAGATGGAGGCCAACATTGTAGTTTATGCTGCCCTGCAAACTACTGTTGCCTCCCCACTTTAAGCACTTTCCAACCCCCCCCCCCATACCTTGTGATAGTGTCTGAATAGTTTCAAATATACAAGAAAAAATTCCAAGACTATTCATTATGGAAAACAAAGGTCTTATCGAACTTTCAATGTGCATAATATACAGTTCAATAAGATACGGAACATCCCCATTTCCCAGCAATATTAAATATTTGTCAAGCATAATTCTTCCTAAGCATTCATTAATTTGTATAATTCCTTTAAGCAATTCATTCAGTCATTTTTTCTTGATTCTTGAAGACTGTTCAATATAGCAGAAATGTGTTTTGAGCATGAACTGAAAGTCGTCAACCAAGACTGAAAAACTCTTGTATTATATGAGTAACTATCCTCATATATTATATGAGTAACTATCCAACACAAATTCACAGATGTCAATTCACACATCTTCTTGACATGCTGCAACCAATCCCCCTTCCCTTGTAAATCATGAAGAAGCTTCCAGTTCCTGCTCTGATTGGTCAAGCAGCTGCTCATACCCTTTGGGAGCTATTTGGCTATTCTTTAAATACATCTGTTGTCTGCTGGATGTGATACATGGTCAATCTATTTTCACTTTTGATTGTAGCAGGCTTGTCACTGGGCTAACATCTAGTCGGCTTCTCTGCATTCTAATTTTAGCATTCTGGATGTGGTTGAAGAGCCTTATTGCACACATCTTCCTTTCCACAGCTCTGTGAGTAACATAAAGCTTATGAGTTATTGCTCTAAGATACAGAGGAAGTAGGATCAAAGGAGTTAAGGGACTTTCAAATACAGTGGTACCTCGCTTAAAGAGCACAATGCGTTCCACAGGATTGCTCTTTAAGCGACACACCATTGTAAGTAACCAATTGTGACTTCTGGCGGGGGGGGGGGGATTGCAAACCCCGATTTATTTGTTAGGTGAGTTTTTGGTTCGTTTTATTTGTTAAGCAAAGTGACCATTCAGAGAAAATGCTGCTCTTTAAGCGAGTTACTCTCTAAGCGAGGTGCTCTTTATGCGAGGTTCTACTGTACCATGTGACCATTTTAGGGGGGAGGGGGCGACCAAAAGTCATGGAAAGTCATGGGGGGGGGGGTTGGCGTGAAGTCATGTGACTCTAAAATAAAATAAAAAACCAGCCAGGTGGAAGTCCGGGGGTAGGGTGGCAGGCGTCCTCAGGCTCTGGGCAGGACCATTCTCTGCTGCTTGAGACGGCGTGGCTTTTAAACCCCCTTCCAGATAGGAGTCCGTGAGTGGGGCGGCAGGCTTCCTCAGGCTCCGGGTCAGCCATGCTTCTGCCGTTTCTCTTCAAATCAGGGAAAACGGAGAAACCACGTGGTTTAGGGGGGTCGGTCAAAGGTCATGGAAAGTCACAGGGGGAGGGGGGTCAAAAAGTGGCCAATGTCAGATTAGTTGGATGGACACAACAGGAAGCCAAGATACAGTTACCTTTTAACTTCTTCAAGATATTCTCCAGCAGTAATAGAGACTGTGCCCTCGTCATGGTATTTATTACACATCCATTTTGCTTCTATAATATTCACCTACAATCTGATGGCCCATGATGGGTAAAGTACCAGAGTTAATTTTACCAGTATAATCATTTTGTGTCATAAATTATTCTGGGTTGAAAGGATTTTTGTGGAAGAAGCTCCACACAGGGAATACCCAAATGAGGCTCATTTCATGTCCCAAAGAGCTGGGACAGAGACAGGTTCTGACTTGCCAGCCTTCCAGCTGACAAGGCGAGTTTCTTAATTACTTAGCCACCGCAGCTCCTAATTTTACCAGTGACTTTGACAGATTACTAGGAAAACTAGTGTGATCATTGTGAAGGGACAAATAGCCTGTTCTGCACTAGTGCATAACTTCTTTCTTGCTAGTTCAAGAAACTGCCAAATATTTGTCAACACTTGGGATGGGACTTGCCCAATGCACACACCTCAATTTATACTAATGCACCATGACTCTGCAGAAAGCATTCATTTCTTCCAGCAGACTCATAGAGGTGGAATTTACATTGTAGTAATAGTGTTGATTACTGAGTTGAACTCAGAAAAGTTGAATGTCTTCCTTTAATCTATGAATACAAAGCCCATCCACTTTGAATCAGTGGTTTTATTGCATGAATGTGGCTACTCACCAAGAAATTGTTCCCATTCTTGTTTGTTCTCCATTGGTCAAGAAATCAAGGCTTCTGTATATGTAGTTTAAGATCACAGAATTCAGAGCTTTGTAGACATTGATAGAAGTGCAACAGGTATAATTGTGGATTCCTTTATTATCGCCCTTGCAGATGTCAACATCCTCCCCATGAAAAAGAATTGTTGGAGACTATCTCCAAACAGGACATTTGCTGACCTGAATAAATAAAATTCATGCATTGTGAGAGCTTTCCATAGTTTCTCTCTATTGGGCTCTAGATATTCTGCACATGCTCTATTTTTTTTAACTAGGATTCGTTATCTCTTATTCATACTTACCAAATTTCTCATTCTCTACCAGAAACAGAGGTAGAAACTTGATGTTTGATCGTGATGCTCCTACTCAAGTGATCGTATGAGGAATATAATTGCAGTTTTTCCAGTTTGGCATTTTCAACACAGAATTAAGTAAAGTGCCTTTTCTTGTACCATTATCAAATAAACTGAAGTCTACACATATGTTCTTTCTGACCACTATGTTGAAACTTCCTAGTACAGTTATATCAACAGCCAGTACCTTTCAGGAATTTCCTGACTTTTTCATCTACAATTTATTGAACTTCCAGATGATGACAGTTCTCCACTTGGGTTTTGGTGTGAACTACAAATTGAAGATTGTAATGTGAGGGAAGGAATTAGGTCACAACTAGCAGCACATGCTACTTGCTGGGATGTCCTGTAGTATCCTTCGTCACTTCATCGCAGTAAGGAAGCTGTTAAGATTATGCACAAACGACATGAAATGCTCCATGCTATGTTAATGCAGTCCTCTCCTTAACTTTAAAAGACTCTTCTGATCATTGCTCCAGAGGTTACATGTGGATGACTAAACAAGATGCTATTTACAAAATTATGATGCAAGTGTTAAAAAAAGAACATCTCTAGAGAATTCTTCACATGGATTTCCCGTAAAATGAAACACACTTACAGACGGTCTCTTTAGTGTTGCATTCTTTCTGAGCATTTTGGTCTTTTAAACTTTGATTTTTCTGTAGCCATATCAAACAGCTGAATAGAAAAGGTTTCTCTCACTGGTCCAAATTGATACTTTTGTGCCCAAAGCCACATATATCTGAAAAATCTTTCTTTAATTTCCCTTGGTAGAAAGGAAGAGCTTTTAGAAAATGGTTGAGCTCTTCAAAAAGTTAAGATGCAGTTTCTTGCGAAACACTGAAAAGCACTGTCATTTTTTTGTTTGTTTAAAGTGTAGAGTCCGTCTTCTTGTCATTGTACAAAAACTATATACTGCAGTTTCTTTCCTTCATAATCTGCACGTGAATGTATCCTGACTGGAAACTGGCATCTCAGAAAACAAAACAAAATAAAGTAAAATAAAAATAAAAAACACAGTAGCACTTTAAAGACTAACTGCTATATTTTCACTGTTAGCTTTCGTGGATCAAGTCCACTTCATCAGACAAGGAACGAAACTTCCAGGCATGTTCTTATACAGTATACCAAATTCAGGAGGTTGACGGGAGAAGGGTTGGTGTCAAGCAGATGAAATTATCTTCCTTATGATATAATATACAGTACCACATTCTACCATAACAACTGAATGTTTGATCGTGAATATATCCTATATATCATATCGAATATATCATATCGTGATATGATGCTGAATATATCCAGAAATTTCTGAAATAGTGTAGGTTTTGGAACAAAAAAATTAGAATAAAAATAAAATGGGACCTCCCACAGTGGTAAGGTTATTAAGGAATTATTAAGGTGGTAAGGAATTTTAAGGGTTTCTATAGTTTAAACGTTGGGGATTTTATGTACGCCCCAGAGTTGGGGCAGCTATACAAATTGAATCAATCAATCAGAATTGTCAACTTGCTGTTGACCTTTAAAAAAAAAAGCCTGGATAATTTGTTATTTTTTTAATTTATTAAATAAAGTCTCTAGCACTAAAGTTTTCTATCAAAAGGTATTCTGTAAATTCACCAATTAAAAATAGATGAAAGCAAATACTTGAGTAGCTATTTTTTGCTTTGCTCATTACTATTAATTGAGATTAATTTAAGTAGCAATATTCTTGACCAGGGTTCCCAAACTTTTTGGGCCGTGGGCTGGTCACATGGTTCAGCGGGCTGGTCTTGTGGTTCCTCCCACTGGAAGTCAAATGCGCCTTGCAATCTGTTTTGCAATAGGACGAGATAGATTTTAGGCTGCCATTTTCTCTGCTTAAAACAAGGGTGCCCAAATTACAGCCCACATGCCGGATCCAGTCCATGGGCCATAGTTTGGGAACCCCTGTTCTTGACAAACTTTTTGTAAAGTCAGCAGGTTTTCTCCACAAAAAACAGCATAAGGATTTCAATGTTTGTGGCAGAGACACTCCCTTATGTTCTAAAAAGAAGGGATTACTCCTGTATATTTGCCAAGATGTCATATAAACTTGTAGAAACTAGATTCCTCCAACACCCAGAATAGAGTACAGCACAGCTTTAAAGCAAAAACGTTAGCCAGATTTATGATTCATCTGATGAAACAAATGTCAGTCATACAGCCTGGGAAGCTTTTTGGAAGAGAAGCAAGGTCAAAGACATGTAACTACAGGTGTTGATTGTAATTCACCATCAGGCACATTGGATGTTTTATGAAATCTTATCTAAAAGTGGGTCCGTCCATAATAAAAACATATTAAACACATGTATTTGTTTGATTGTTTTTATTTATTTATACATGGTCTATCTCCTGAGAACATCCATGTCTTTATTACATAATACTTACATGCAAGCGTACATGTTGAGTTCAAGTAATCCTCATTCTGCATTTAAAATTGTGCATATCAAACCTTTTAGGTGTGCCACTTTTCTTAGAAAGCCTGCCTACCATTTCTCGTCTCCATCCAGACGATCTATATCTCATACTGGTGCTCCATATAAGATGTGATTCTGCATCTTAGCTTGGCACACCTGAATAGTATCTAGAATGTGATTTTCACCTTGTGTGTCACAGAATTGTGTCATGGTATTCAGATGGACAATCTTTAAACTAAGCCACTTTCAACAACAAAATACACATGCTATAATTTGCCAAACATCAACTTATACCAAGATTGCCTTCCCCAGTGGAGATTGTAACAGTCCCTCTTTTGTGCTGTCTTTCTTGGTATGTTGATTTCTCACCAAAAGCTGCTTCCTAGGAGGGCATCGGGCAGTTGGTATCGGGGCCATGAGCCTACAAAACCCTACCCCTGCTGCATAAAGTGTATGTGGTAAAAGCACAGTCACAAGATTGAAAAGTGTTGTTTGTGGTTTGTTATCACAACAGAGAAAATGCCAGCAGTACAGAGCTTCTTATGGGAACCATCTTGGGAATACATACAATGAAGGATGTCAGGGAAATTTACAGCAGTAACCTAATGCTTGCTATTAGTGGACCTTATTCTTTAAAAACTTAAAGGACTGGTAAACTTTTAAAAATTATTTCTGTGGTCATGTGACAGGCAAGGCTAGACACTGAAGTGCACATAATGCTGTTACCTTTCCAGCTGAAACAGTACCTATTTATCTACTTGCAATTTCTTGCTTTTGAACTGTCAGGTTGGCAAGAGCTGGGACAGATAATGAGAGCTCACTCCATCATGAAGCGCTTGGGTCTCAAACTGCTGACCTTCCAGTGATCAAGCTCAATGTCTTAACAACTAAGCCACCAAGCCACTGCAGTCCTGAAATACTCATTACACTCAGCCTATTTATATAGAGAGCATTGGTTCTCAAATGGAACAATGCCTTCTTCTAGGAGAGTATGCTGCTTCATTATATTTAAATGCATTGTAAGAGTAAACAGATTTAGGTGGCAGGTGATGGGAAAGCATGGACTGCTGATAAGAACAATTCTGATTAGATAGATCTGGGAATGAAAATTGAATAGACAATGTGGAAAAAATTATGGACTCAAAGGATAATGAAGGACTTATCAGCAAGAACTGAGGAGCATTCCTGTAAGCTTTTATGGAGGTGGCATATGACACCAGTGCAATTAAATCGGATTAACCATAATTGTAAAAATGAATGTTGGAGGTGTAAAGAACAAACTGGGACTTATTCGCATTTATGGTAGGAGAGTAAAGTGGTAAATATTTTGTGGAGAAAGGTGTTTAGAGAAATCAATATAAATGAGCCCAAAAATTGCATTAATAATGAATTTAAGTTAAATAAGTATAAAAAAGAGATGGTTATAATTATGGTGAGATTAATAATTACAAAAAATTGGAAGATAAGTATATTGGGTGACTTATAGGAATTGTACAAGTTTTGAATATCGCGTTAAATGATAAGTTAACATGTGAATTAAAATTTAAGAAAGGAGAAAAAAAGAATAATGAGCTTGAAGTCTGATAATAGAGTTTGTTGACTACCGTATATACTTGAGTATAAGCTGACCTGAATATAAGCTGAGGTACCTAATTTTGACTGAAAATCCAGGAAAATTGATTGACCAGAGTATAAGCCGAGGTTGGGAAATGCAGCAGCTGCTAGTGAGTTTCAATAATCTAAATATATGAAAATATGATAAAATTAATTATTTTTTGACACATCTCAATCCAGCATGGTCTTCAGACCCTCATTGTCTGACCTGAGTATAAGCTGAGTTTCATTTTTGGGCTCAAAAACTCAGCTTATACTCGAGTATACACAGTATGTGTTTCAGAAAACAAAGGTAGCTAAACCAAGTCAAGAAGTAATAAAATTTTGGAAGTACAGTAATGGATGGAAAATATGAAGAGTAAAAGAAATAATAGCCAAGGTCCCAGGTGGTGGGTAGTGTATATGGTGTAATATTGTTAATTATGTTGTATTTGATGTTTATGTGATTGTTTTAACATGTTTTGAAAATAAAAATCTTTTTTTAAAAAAAAGAATGACTGATTGCCTGGCAGAAACTAGAGAAGTGAAGTTTATGTGAGATCTTGTGAGCAGTCTGTTGTGGAGAGATTGGGAAGAGGGTAGTTTTGGCCTCTAGGCCCTGACAAAGAAGGCTGATAATAGTGAATGGCTGAGCTAAATGAATTTAAAGCAGGGGTGCCCAAACTACGTCCCGTGGGCTGGATCCAGCTCATGGCACCAAATCATCCGGCCCACACCACCCTTGCCACTCCCGGAAGTAGAAATAAAACATGCATGCACGTGCTCAGAACACACCTATGCATGTGCATAACACTGCCGTAAATGACCCACAGCTGATTTAAAGCCTAGAAATAAACAACGTTCCTTTAACGCTCTTATTAATTAAACATTATTAGTTCTATTCAAGCTTATTGGTACTGAGTTCAACAGTTGAGTTATTTAAATGAATGGTGTTGTAAGGATTGGAGTGAAAGTACATGCATGAGAGAAAGCCTTGTCTGCAAAACCTGTGCCTTTTAAGAACTTATGATAAAAACCAGCCCTTCAAATGAAGCCCAGTAAGAAACAGTTAAGGCAGGGGTGGGCAACCTATGGCCCACAGGCTGTACTCCACTCACAACAACAAATCATCTGGCCTGCACCGCTGCTGTAATTGGATGCATTTTATGGCAGCATTTACAGCAAGGGGAACCACCAGTCTGACCTGTTCAGCTGTCTGTAGGAGCTTGACTCGGTCACCAACTTTAAAAGGTTTGCAACCTCTGAGTTAAGGCATAGGTGGGATGTTTCTGGCCTCTTTGTTGGCCAGCAGCTCCCAAAAGTCCTAGCAAGAGATGATAAAAGCAACATACCAACTACATCTTGAAAAACACTTTTTTTCTGCAATCCTAATGGTTGAAGGTAAACCAATGTAGATCCAAATAATACCAGCTGTATGCTATAGGACAGTGATGGTGAACCTTTTAGAGACTGAGTGCCCAAACTGCAACCCAAAGCCCACTTATTTACTTCAAAATGCTAACATGGCAACAGGAGAGGGAGGATGCACTCCCATTTGGTTGCTGAGTAGATGGATGGGATGAAATCTGTGCTGGGGGGAGGGAGAAAGCAATCCCACTGGGCTGCTGGACAGAGGGGCAGGGCGAACTCTGTACTGGGCAACCACATGGGTACCCACAGAGAGGGCTTCAAGTGCCACATCTGACACGTGTGCCATAGGTTCGCCACCACTGCTGTAGGAATCCCAATGAAAATTTCCTCTTTTTCCATTTGTTTTCCTTCCTCCCCAAACCTTTGACATTCTGTGCAAATTGGGCACGTTCCTCTCAACAGGCTGTCTGTACTAGAGGGATTGCTTGATACTTATTCCCATTTCTGGTCACATTGGGATTCCCCCAATACAGCTCTATGTCTTTCCTTTCCCAACAGGCCAGATCTGGCTTCTTCTTATTCAAGTGTCATATCCATCCCTAATTCCTATATTGGCCATCACCTTCCTGTTCTTAACACCTCAGAACAGTTCTTCCAAGAACATGCCACACCAGTCTCTCAGGTTCTTCAGCCACAAAGTCCGTTTACGTCCAGGGCCTCTCTTCCCAAGGATCTTCCCTTGCAGAACAAGTTGGGAGTATTCTATATTTCATGTAATTCTTCATGGTATTGAAGCTTTCTTTAATTGTCTTAAACAGTTCTTGTTCTTTATCCACCTGTCTTAACACTTCTACATTTGTCACATGGTCAACCCATGATATCCTTAGTAGCCACCTGTAGATCTACATTTCAAAAGCTTCAATTCTCTTTTCAGATGCTTTAGTCCAGGGGTGCCCAAACCTTTTGGGCCATGGGCCAGTCACGTGGTTCAGGAGGCTGTTCATGTGGTTCAGGAGGCTGTTCATGTGGTTCAGGAGGCTGTTCACGTGGTTCCTCCCACCAGAAGTAAAACACGCCTTGCAATCTGTTTTGCAACAGGATGAGAGATTTTAAGCTACCATTTTAAGCTTCAACTCCATATTGCAACACTGGGAATATGTAACATTGCACTATTCGTATCTCCATAGTCAGTTAGATCTCTACTGTATAACAAACATTGCATTTTTATGAAGGTAGATTTTGCTTTTTCTATTCACATTTTAATCTCTACCTCAGGATCCTGCTTTTCATTTAAAATACTCCCTAGACAATTTTATACTCATTTTCTTGTGTTCTTGCCATTAGCTTGCTGGGAGTTAGTGCTCGGCTTATAACAAGATATTTGGTCTTCTTGGTGTTGAAATCCAAAACATATCCTGTGTTTAAAGCTTTAACTCAGGGGTTCTCAAGCTAGGGCCCCAGCCCGTGGCACCATTTTATGTGGCCTGTGCCACTGCTGCCACCACCAGCATACCGGCGCGTTTTACTTCCACTTCCAGGAGGGCAACGTAGGCCAGATGCGTAGGCGTGGGGGCCTGGATCTGGCCCACGGGCCGTAGTATGGCCACACCTGATTTAAGTGCTTGTTGATCTGCCTGGAATCCCGAAAGTCAATTCCGTGCCGTGCCTGGTCACATTTTTTGTGTGTATTTCGGGAAAACATGCCGTTCCTTTCGTCTGGCGAGTGCTGACCGAACCCCTGACCTTCGCTCTCCTGCTTCACTTTCTGTTCCCCTTCAACTCCCTCCCTCACCTCAGAGAATCGAAAGCGGAGCCCGGCCTCCTGCTACGCATGCGCCCTGCTCCCCCGCCCCCCCACCGTCATCTGCGCCATCCCGGCCGAGCGTCGCCTCACGCCCTTCCTCCTCCAAGCCCCGCCTCCCCGCCGCCCTGCTCACCAGCCAGGCTGTCCGTCCAATGAGAGAGGCGTTAACTCCTGTGACGTCAATTTCGTCGACTCCGTTTGTTTGTGGTGTTTTTTTTTTTTGTTCCTGGAGAGAACTGCGAACCAGCGAGCCAGAAGGCGGCCCCCTCCTCAGTGTGACGTTGCTGCTCCACATTTCCCTCTCTCCGATAGGCCCCCCTCCCTAAAAAAAAACACCAATGGGCCCAACGGTCGAGCGCTCTTCCCCCCTCGTGACGTCACAGCACCTCTCGGTCCCTCCCTCCCTCCCTCCTAGAGGCCGCCGTCCAATCCCAAGGCAGAGGGAGCGGAGTAAGGCGTGACGTCGTGGCTCCGCCCACCCCCACCCCCTTCGCGGCCGCCCCCTGGGGCGCTTGGCGGTGGGCAACGCGAGGGGCGGTGGCGAAGAAGCCCATATTAGCGTCTCTCCCTCCCTCTACTCGCTCGCTCTCTCGCGCTCAGCGACAGTTGCAGGGAGGGGGGGGCGCGCGCGCTGCTCAACGTCTCCCGTCAGACATGGAAAGTGCCGCGAAGGGAGCCGAGTACAACATCCTCCTCATGACCGACTCCTACAAGGTTAGCGGGGTGGAGAGGGAGGCAGGTGGGAGGGGGGGAAGGGAATGGTTGAAGAACGGAAAGCGAGGCGGGCGGGCGGAAAAAAAAAGACACCGAGAGAAGAAGGGGGAAAAAGAGGCTCGCCTTCGCGCACACGCACCTTGCTTCTCATCCCCCGGCCGCTCGCAAGGCGGGCACTGAGGGAAGAGGAGATAAAAAGGGGGGGGGGAGGGAGAGAGAGAATGCCTCTCTCTCTCTCTCTCTCTCTCTCTGCCTCACTGCGAATTTCTCTTCCTTACCCCGCTTCCCTTTCTCTTTCTGCCTCACGCTTCTCTCATTCACCCCCCCCCCGCCTCCTTCCCTCCAGCTCCGCTTCAGGCCCTGGGCCAGGACGCGGCTGGGCTTTGGAGGGAACACGCGTGGCCCGGAGCTACGTGTGTAATGGCTCGCAGGCCATGCCGTCTCCCTCAGAGACCTGCTTTTTAAAAAAGGGGGATGCTTGGGCAGGGGAGGTCAAGCCTGAGGGTCCTCTTGGCTCCCGGTGAGAGGGTTAGGTAGGGGTAGCGTTACCTCAGTATAAATTTGAACTAATAAATAAATAATTAGAGTTTCCAGTTAATTAAATAATAATGAGGCCAACTCTTAATTGAGGTAACGAGGGGAAGCCCTTGGGCCGCCTTGCGTGGCGAAAGAGTCAGCAGCGTTTCGTTATTGGGCTGCCCCCCAGGCTGAGCCTTGTACAACATCCTTTGTTGCTCTTCCTCAGGAGTAAGTTACGAAAATAATCCCAGATGGACGGGATATACAAGTAATACCTCATATAACATTAGTATCGAATAACACTAAGATCGCATAACATTAAGCAATCTGGGGGGAAGAATTGCATCGGATAACATTAAGATCCTATGGGATGCTTCAGATAACAACCACTAAAGCCTGTGTGGTTACAGTGTATCTCTATGGATCCCATAGGATTTTAACATGCATCAGATAACACTAAAAATCGTATAACATCAAGACTTGTGGAACCAGGTTTTAGTGTTATATGAGGTTTGACTGTAAATGTAATAAGTAAAATAATAAATAAAAATACATTTGGAAAGGAGAGGGGGGGAGAAAGAGGGGACTTTGGCTCAACGTGCAAGGCAAGGGTGGCACGTTGAACATGGCGGTTCTTTCAAAAGAGGTTGGCTCCTCTGAAGATTTGGGTTTTGTGCGTTGCCCACCCACCCCAGTTAAGTGGGCTGATGTGGGGTCCACAGAAAGAGCCTCCTCAAAGATCGTGGTATTTGTGAACCACACTCTGGTGTCCCCTGGGCATCTTGGTTGTGCCTTCTCACGCTAGGTCTGGCGAAAGGAACCGAATGAATTCACCATAAGGTGGGCTCATTTTGGCAACTTAAAGTCCGACCTAGACAAGAAAGAAATGAGTGAATTGAAGCTTGGGGTGGTGGTTTGGATCTGAGATGGACAAAAAAGACTGGGAAGGCAGGGTCGGAGGAGTCAACGGTGAAGGGTTTCTCTTGTTCTGGAATGTGACCTTTGCGTGTATCAAAATTAGCTTTGCCTTTCTGCAAAGAAGGAATGGGAGCTTATCATGTGCCTGTGCTGATCTCTGTGGGGAGCGTGTGGGAGAACATGGGGGCATTGGTGACCTCCCCTTCGTGCTCAGAAGTTTCCAGTAACAAAGATGAAGGAATCGCAAAGCAGAAAGTGAAACAACCTGTCACAAAATGGAACTCGCATTGCAACGTTTGCATTCCTTCATCTAGTAGTACATTCAAGTTTTTGCTTTCGATCCTGGTATGAGGGTATTGCATAAAATGATGGTTTTAAAAAATCACCTGTCTCATTCAGTTACTAGAAGAGTGTAAAGAGCTAATTTTAGTTGACTGGTTATAGGAAAGGAAGTGTCAGTGTTTCTGAGAAAGAGAATCCTTCCGTGAACTAAAATTTAGCAGATAGCGAAAGTACCTGGTGTCTAAAGGGCAAAATAGTCTTGTCAAAGTAAGCATGTGTTTTGCTCTTTAGCAGGAGTCACAATTGACTGCTTTTTAGATATTTATAAGTTTTAAAATCCTTGCCTGTGCTACTGGTTGACAAATTATTTAACTCTAGGCAACAAAAGTAAAAAGTTTGGTTTTTATTTTTAAAAACCCTCATTGTTTGCAACACTAGTGGAATAGAACAGAATAGTGAAACCTAATCTGCCAAGAGAAGAACATTAAGTTGCAAATATGCAGTTCAGTCAGTTGATTGAAATTGGACTTTTGCTGGCTTTGAAATGTGTAGTTGTTTCCCATCAAATTCTGGGGTTCATTGTTTAAATTGCTGGATTATAATTAAAGCAATTGTTACTAATAGTCTAAAGTCTGATTCGCTTTACACAATTGGTGTTGAAGTACTTGGATAAGATAATAGAAACATTTTCTAATACCCATGGAAATTATCAAACAATTTTAATACAGTCCTCTATCTGTTGGTTAATGAAAACAGGTAAATATATAGTCCCATCGACCTCAAACTGAATGATAGGAAAATTTGTATTGAAGAGCAATTACAGTCAAACTCCATTTAAATGGCCAGGTGGCAATAAACAAGTGAGAGGTTAAATCAGAAACCAGAAAGGGCTTTACTTCATACCTTTGAGATTGAAAGGGAGACATTTAAGACTAATCTGAATAATTATTTGGAATAGTATCCGTGTCATAGCAAACACTCTCTTCCAGCAACACAAGAGGAGACTTTACACATGGACATCACCAGATGGCCAACATCGAAACCAGATTGATTACATACTCTGCAGTCAAAGATGGAGAACCTCCAGACAATCAGCAAAAACAAGACCAGGAGCAGATTGTGGCTCAGATCACAACATACTGATTGCAAAAGTCAGGCTTAGACTAAAGAAAATAGGAAAAACCATTAGGCCAGACAGATATGACCTAGACAACATTCCTTGGGAATACACAGTGGAGGTGTGGAACAGATTTAATGGCTTGGACCAGATAGACAGAGTGCCAGAAGAATTATGGACAGAGATGCGGGACATCATGCAGGAGGCAGCAAGGAAAACCATACCAAAAGAAAAGAAGCGTAAGAAAGCTAAGTGGTTGTCCGATGAGGCTCTTAAAATAGCAGAGGACAGAAGAAATGCAAAATGCCAAGGAGAAAGGAAAAAATACAGTCACTTGAATACAGAATTTCAAAGAAAAGCAAGGAGAGATAAGGAAACCTACCTGAATGAACAGTGCAAAGAAATAGAGGAAAACAATATCAGGGGATAGGACTAGAGATCTTTTCAAAAAAATTGGGGAACTCAAGGGAACTCTTCTCAGGTTTTTTTTAGCATTGATCGGACAACGCGAAAAACCAGACAACGTAATGACTTGTGGTACTAGTGTATTTAGAAAACTATTTACTCACCCTTGAATTTAAACACTGTTCTATGTTAAACTAGGTGAATCTTGTACTGTAACTATATTAGAAGACTAGCAGCTATTAGTTTATGAAACACTTCAGGCCCAGTCCATTGAAAACTTAACACTTAAGTCCCACTTATCTCATCCGTGGGGAACTGAACTTCTCATATATCTACTATTGAAAGCTGCAGGGCATACAGCGGCAGCATTAAGTGTTTAACACTGGGCTAGATTGTGAGTTGTGTCTTAAACTTGGTATATTTGAAACAGTGGCTAGCTTTTGTAATAACAGTTGCAGGAAGCCTTTTTGAAAGCCCAAACTAAGCAAAAATATGTTTTAGAGCTATACCAAATCTGATCAATGGCCAGCCAGCTTGTAGGTAAGCTACAGATGTTTTGACCCACCGCATGGATAATCCCTAAATGCAGGCCATGCCAGCTAGGGCTTAAAAGAGCTGCAGCTCGGATCGCTTGGAGGGTACCACAGTGCTTCCTCCCACAGAGGTCTGCAGCAATTTCCCCAGCCAGCATTTTGGGAACTATAAAAAAGAGCCTCATTTTCATCTTGTAAATACAGGGGAAATAGGTAGGCAAAGTAATCATTGAGGGAATTGTAAGGGCTTATAGTCTTTGCCAATTGAGGCTCTAAGAGTGGTTGCCCTCCTAAAAAAAATTGAAGAGAACCAGAGCTATAATCTTTTGCAGTTTACAGAGTTTAGCACTACCTGTCTATTTTCCCTGTCTTAATTTCAGGACAACCACTCTTATTTGAGCAACTTTATTTTTGATACTAAAAATCTTGAGCTGTAGCAAATTTTAGTTGGCTAGCTAGATCAGTGAATTTGGGTTCCTGGGATCATAGTTCATTCTTTTTGTGCCTCTTGAGGGAAGAGCCAGTTTGTGTAGTTGAAGGCAAGCTGTACAGTCTTCGAGTGTCACCAAAAGAAGGGAATGGTAAATCATTTTTTTATTATTTTACATCTGGGATACCCTAGCAACGGCAGCTGTTAGAGTTGCTTTGATAGCACATTATTAGTGTTAAAGTTGGTTCATTAAAAATTCAAATTTGTGTCTTGAGACCATTATGTGCTATTTCCCAATACAGTTGTACCTCACTTAAAGAGCATAATGTGTTCCACAGGATTGCTCTTTAAACGAGTTTGCTCTTTAAGCAAAACACCATTAGAAGTGACCAATTGTGACTTCTGGTGGGGGGATTGCGACCTCCGATTTATTTGTTAAGCGAGTTTTTGGTTGGTTTTATTTGTAAGCGAGGCGACCATTCAGAGAAAATTCTGCTTTTTAAGTGAGTTACTCTTTAAGCGAGGCACTCTTTATGCGAGATTTGACTGTACTTATTTACATATTCAGTTAACACTGTAGGTGCTCATGGTGCTTAGAAGTATATATTCTCTAGCACTTTACAGATTTAAAAAAAGGACAGAATAGTTTATGTACTTATGGACCTCTGCTTTTACACTAGGAATGACTATCTGAGCTATCCCCTCTACATGCAGTGTATAAAGAAGTCTACAGCTCTAGTCTTTGAAAAAAGTTGCCATCCTGAAGAGGGGCTATCAGACTACTTTTAGGTGGGCACAGAAGGTAGGCTTATTCCTAGCATCCATCAAAACTGTAGAGAAAGTGATGCTCAGAAAGAGTGGTTCAAAGCAAATTCCTTGGAAACACATCTGCAGTTTGATTACCAGCCACCAAAGCAGAGACTGAAATCAAGGCATAGCTTCCTTACAACTTCTGCCTCTCCAAACAACCAGCTCCCACAGATTGCCTTAGACGCAGTGGTTCCCAACAAGGGGTACACAGCCCACTAGTGGACTTCAATTCCCAGAAGCCTAAGTCAGTACATTGGCTGATCAGTGCTTTGGGGAATGACTTAGGCTTCTGGGAATTGAAGTCCAAAAACCAGCATTTGGGAAACACTGCCTTAGAGCTATGGAAGGTGAACAAGGAGCTACCAGATAAGTGGGTAGAACCACATGACTCTCTACTGCCTGGCCAAAAGCAGCCATGGCCTGTGTGGAAAGCTTTAAACCTGGGGTTCCCAAACTTTTCGTGCCATGGGCGGTCATGTAGTTGAGTGGGCCAGTCACATTCCTCACACCAGAAGCAGAAGTTAAATGCACATGTGCAAAACACTGCTATAAATGCACCTGCAGCTATCATAAATGTGTTTACAACAGCTGTGGGTGCATTTACAACAGCATTTTGTACATGCATGGGCGCGTTTAGCTTCCAGGAGTAGCATGGGCCGGATTATTTGGTGCCACAGGCTGGATCTGGCCTACAGGCTGTAGTTTGGGAACCCCTGCTTTAAATAGACAGCATGCCTGGGTAGGAAGATCAAGGGCTAATCTGAGAAAGTGGTGTTTCCCTGTAGATGACAGCCTGTGTGAATGTGGAGAAGTATAAACTATCTCCCATATGATACAATGCACACGATGCCCCTCAATGTGCACTGAGGAGCACCTTATGTTGGCAAGAGAAAATGCTGTTGATGTGGCCTGATATTGGCCAGGTGTCATCTAGCCCTTTTAAATTCTATTTTGTTTTTAGATGTGTTAATTTTAGCTTTGGATTTTATTATGTGCTGGTGGTACATCTGATACGTATAAAGACAAGCACCAGCATGGCAGTGTGGGCTACTTGCCTCTTAGCAGCTTTCTAAGGAAAGAATCTTTGGTTTTCTATGTGATAGTTGAGTGGAAAGTATAGAATTTCTGGTTGCTTATGGCTACTGGTTAAATTATAGATTGCTGTTTACTGTATGGTAGGGGTGCCCAAACTACGGCCCAAGGGCCCAATTAATAAAGGTAAAGGTTTCCCTTGCTCGAAAGCCAGTCATATCCGACTCTAGGGGTCAGTGCTCATCTCTTTCTAAGCTGACGAGCCAGGACTGTCTGCTTCTGCAGACGTTTCCATGGTCATGTGCCAGGCATGACTAGACACTGGAGCACATGGAACACTGTTACCTTCCCACCGAAGTGGTCCCTATTTATCTACTTGCAATTTCTTGCTTTCAAACTGCTAGGTTGGCAGGAGCTGGGACAGAGATGGGAGGTCATTCCATCCTGCAGTACTTGGGAATCGAACTGCTGACCTTCCGCCTCCCAGTCAGCGTCTTAGTGACTTGAGCCACTGCAGCCCAATTAGGCCCCTGCATATCAGTAATGCGGCCTGCGGTGAACACCCGTGCTCACCGTGGACCGCCCCCACTGCCTGATGTCAGCAGCGGTGCCCAAACATAGGCCAGTCCCACCCCGATACAGGCCAGAGGCAGGCTGCTCCCGCTGCTGACAGTTTTGATGCCAGCAACTGCAGCGATCGCGCTTTGTCCTGGCTGCTCTGAGCAGCCTCTTGCTCAGCCCCATCATCTCTGCAGCCTTTGCCAAAGCCGATCACTGCTTTGGGGAACTCTTTGGAGCCTCTGTTTCAAAATCCACGGTGCTAGGAGAGCCCTCTGGTGCGCCCGGGATGATGTCACCGTAGCATGCCAGGTTTACCATTCCAGCGCCACAGATTTTGAAACAGAGGAGGCTGTTAAAATTCCACCAGTGTGGGGATTGACTTTGGCAAAGGCTGCAGAGGGGATGGGACTGACCCAGAGGCTGCTCGGAGCAGCCCGGACAAAGCACGATCGCCACAGTTGCTGATGTCAAAACTGTCAGCAGCAGGAGCAGCCTGCCTCTGGCCTGTGTGTCAGGGGCCGGACCAGCCCGCGAAAAAAAAATGTTTGGGCACCATTGCTGTATGATGTTGAAGGCCCTTTTGTCTGCTTGGAGTTGCCTTAATTTACTTAAAATATTTTTCCTATCTGATTTCTGAAGTCATTCTGCTACTAAACTAAGTGCAAAATAATAAACTTTGTGTTTGATTTCATAATAAATCTAATTTTATTTATATTTTAGAATTTCTGTACTTTATGCACAAAATAAGTGTCCTGCTCCTTAGAGAGGTAGTTATGAATGGAGAGGGAAACTGTGCTCTAGCATATTTTCTTCCGTGTGTGTATTTAGAGACTATAGAGGTATTTGATTTTGAATTTTCATACAAATGGATGCAGTCATCCTAATATGAAAGATGAAACTGATTCACTAGTTTTTGTGTTACCTGAATTCTGCAGCATGGTTCTCTTGGCCAAGCCCTTCCACAATATAAGAAAATGTTTATTTTCTGAGACAATTGGTTTTGAAACATATGAGGGAAATAGTTTACATAGATAATTAAGATAAATAATTGGAGATATAAACTCAGCCTGTAAACTCAGTTGAAGAACTGTTGAAATAGTTGCTGATACTGCTACCTTGTACTGCTTTGAAGGAATTGGCAGCAAGAAAAAATGATGGTAATGCAGAGAAAATATAAGGAGCTAAATAAATTATCTGAATACTAGGGTTACTGTATCTTTTGTGTCCAAGTACAGTATGTGTAAGGTCTCCCCTCCTTTCACTTTGATTAATACAGCTCATTGGCATGGCATATTCATCACACTTATGACTAATCCAAATTATCATTACTAAACTACATACTAATTATAATCTGACATTTTGTGTCAGGTGGAATGTAGGTTTTTAAATTAACTTTCTTCATATTAAGATGATTTTGATAGAAATCCTATCCTTAATGTTATGCTTCTGTCCTATTTATTCGTTAAAATATTCTAGATAAAAAAATGTAAGCTGTCTAGTTCAGGAATTTATGTGCAGATGTAGATCAAGTTTCCTGAAGAAGTACTTGGAATTTTTTTTCAAATGTTTTCTTAAAATTTTCACCTGTATCCAGTCCTTAGGTGTTGCATGTTATCATAGTTCACTTTTCAGAGTGACTACTCTAAACCTGACAATAGTAGTAGTAGCTAGATTAGTAAATCACACCAAAAATTCCTGGAGTCTTAAAACTGTAGTAGTATTCCAAGTACCCACTTTACCATTTGAGTAAAGGTGGACATGATTGATTTTTTATTTTTCCTAAGTTAAATGATCAGAAGCTTACAAGATTTGATTATGTAGAATTTATGAAACAGAATCCTGTTGCTTACACTTGCTGGCATAACTCTAAAGATGTAACACTTAGTGGCAAAATGGTCCTGCTTAATAAGAGACACTTGTTTTTATTGTCACACATTTTTGGTGCAAGACAAGAAAAACAAATGGCACCTTTGTAACTGATAGCAGTTCACTGATGAAAGTTATGGTGTAACTTAGCCATTGAGTTGAAACATTCCAACAAACCATGCCTTGAAATAAGGCATCGCTTCAGGATTAGACAGTGAAATTGTCTAGGGTTTTGTTTGGGCCCAGCAGAACACAACGCTCTGCTAACACAGTTATAGAGGATTTTGCACTTGTGCTTTTATGTAAGCAAGAGATCACCAACACATTTCACTTAGTTACAATTGCAGGAGATAGTAGAAACATTTAAGGCAAACTGTTTAAAGTCCAGCTGTAAACAGGATAATGACTTCTGTATTTTGGATAAGGACATATTGGTGCCATGTGTATTGGTATCTGGTTTGTCATTCAACAACCAATGATTGTTACAAATGTTATCAATGAAGATGACTAAATGGAATTAGAATTATCATTGGCAAAGCCTGGTTCCATAGCTTTGTGTTGGTGTTAGCCAGTTTGGGCGCCAGAAACACTTAAAATATTTAAAAGGTTCCTATCCTTTCTTTTTCGGTTCTGACACTCTAGTGCAGGAGTTCTCAACCTTTTTAAGCTGGGGGCCAGGTCATGCCTCCTCAGACAGCTTTGGGGGCTGGATGCACGTTTTGCCCTTCCTCCAACACATGCCACTTCCTGGTGTGGTGGAGGCAGTGGGGTGCCACATGAAATGGTGCTGCAGGTTGAGAATCCCTGTGTCTAGTGCAGTGGTTCCTAATGTGGGAAAAATGGCCCTCAAGAGGACTTCAGTTCCCAGAAGCCTAAGTTAGTACATTGACTGATCAGTGCTTTGGGGAATTGACTTAGGCTTCTGGGAACTGAAGTCCAAAAGCTAAAGGTTGGAAACACTGCTCTAATGCTTCTTTTTGCTTTGGCAAATCTTGGAAATACAGTAGAGGTAAATGTAAAGGTAAAGGTTTCCCTTGCTCGAAAGCCAGTCGTATCCAACTCTAGGGTTCAGTGCTCATCTCTGTTTCTAAGCCGAAGAGCCAGCGCTGTCTGCTTCTGCAGACATTTCCATGGCCATCTGGCAGGCATGAGTAGACACCGGAGCGCACGGAACACTGTTACCTTCCCACCGAAGTGGTCCCTATTTATCTACTTGCAATTTCTTGCTTTCGAACTGCTAGGTTGGCAGGAGCTGGGACAGAGACGGGAACTCATTCCATCCTGCAGTACTGCTGACCTTCCACCTCCCAGTCAGTGTCTTAATGACTTGAGCCACTGCAGTCCCTTGGAAATAGAGGAAAGGGGCTAAATAGCACAAAATAAAATGCCACCAGATTGCCGCCGGTGATCCAACAGTGATTTTGGTATATTAAAGGCTCCACAGTTAGCAGGAGAGACCCAAAGGATTTCCCAGGGCAAAGGGTCCTAAAAAACAACTAAGAGGAAATAGGACATTTTTAAATAAAATACTTCTACCCATTGACCCAGTTAAAGGCCCGGCAAAGTACACCAGCACAATGTTGCTTAATATCTCAATCTTATTTGTATTACTATTCATACACTTGTACTATGCATTTAGGTGTGAGCCAGACCCTCAATGAAAGACCCTCAAGATATTTTAAGGATAAAATGCAAAATATGCCAGTTTTGTCAATTTTAGAATGCCTAATTTCTTTGACATTTTATTTATTGTTTGTACTTACATGCCATCTCTTTGGCCAACCTATTTTAAAAATATTTGCACATTACCATGCATTCTGAACACAAATTTAGGATTTCTAGACTTAAAAATCTGATATTTTCACATTTGCTTTTTTTTTAGCCTTATCAAAAATTATCTTGCAGTTTTGGAAGCCTTAACACTACAGCATTGTGCTGGTGCATCAGAAACAGGGGGTGAAACTAACCAGTCTAATTCATTGCCCAAGCTGAGAGAACTGTAAAATTTAAAATGCATAAGTGGTGGAAAAGAAAATTTAACTTTTAAAAAATATTGTAATCTATTGCTTTAATTTGCAGGTAAGGGGAGCATCGGATATTTTTGTATTAAATATCAGAAGTATGTGCTGGGAGTTCTCTTC
This sequence comes from Furcifer pardalis, assembly GCA_030440675.1. Classification (NCBI taxonomy): domain Eukaryota; kingdom Metazoa; phylum Chordata; class Lepidosauria; order Squamata; family Chamaeleonidae; genus Furcifer; species Furcifer pardalis. Next base: position 201,596,727 of record CP126892.1, read on the forward strand.
TCAAAATAAGTGTCATCAAACTAATGAATGGTCTGTGTATAATATCCAATTTTTGATGACTTTATATTATATTTGTTTCAGGAGAATGTCCTGTGACAGATGTCTAAGACTTCACTGAAATTTCTCTTGATTAACATATCAAACCAGTATTTTGTTTTTTTATAATTTTTTGGGTAATGCTTACTTGCTTTTAAAGTACTGTAACAGTACTACAGTTAATGCAGGAAAGCCCATGTCCTTATTACTTGTGTAGCTGTTGTGGAAAAGAAAATCTGGTTTACAATTATTTCATGCTTGTATATAGCTCATATGTGCACCTTGCCATTTAATATTGCTTGGAAGCACATGATGGACAGGTAAGGTCTAAAATGAACTTGTTTATAAACAAGACAGAGTTTCCTGCTTCTAGTGCAAACACACAAAAACATGGCTAGACTTGTTGACCACTGTGGTCATAGAGAAGTCCTGCCAGAATAATAACTTAAAAAACTATGTTACCTGGTTTGAATTTGAATAAAACTTTGTAATAAACCTGACAAATACCCTACAGGTTTTTGAAACAATAGCTTCATTTTAATGACACACAGTACTGTACAGTACTGTACTTCTATTCTGATAGTGGAGCTATTGAGTGCAAATTGACCATACTCTGGCATTCCACATTTGTTCAGAACCCTGGTCAGTTTCATTTCTTGATTGTGGGAAGGTTGTACAGTAAAACACCGGATAACGCTAAAACTTGGTTCCACAAGTCTTGGTGTTAACCGATTTTTAGTGTTATCCGATCCATGTTAAAATCCTATGGGATGGATTGCATAACGTTAAAGCTCCATAGAGACACATTGTAACCACACAGGCGTTAGCGGTTGTTATCTGATCCATCCCATAGGACTTTAACGTTATTCGATCCAATTCTCCTCCCCAGATTACTTAATGTTATGCGATTTTAGCATTATCTGATCCCATCGTTATCCGGTGTTTTATTGTATTGTGGAAAAGGAGTCCACTGAAGAAAATAATTCAATAGGCAGGAATGTGTTGCTTGGACAGCTGGAAACTGGAAGAAGGGAAGGCTAAATATTACCTGTTCCATATGCTGTGTCAGCAAGGAAAGTAGAGTCATGCAGTGTGCCTTGTTTTTCAAATTGGGGAAAATTTGAGTGACTTCAGGTTTGCCAGGCTGAGTTGGAAAGGTGAAGAATTTTGTTGATCCTTCCTAGAATTTGTATGGCATAACCATAGTTTATTTTGCATATTTTCTTTTTTGCATGTAATTAAATGTTTTCTTACTGGTGCTTTCTGTGTTATAGGTGACACATTATAAACAGTATCCGCCCAATACAAGCAAAGTGTATTCCTATTTTGAATGTCGTGAAAAGAAGACAGAGAACTCCAAATTTAGGAAGGTGAAATATGAAGAGACTGTTTTTTATGGGTTGCAGTACATTCTTAGCAAATACTTAAAAGGTATTTCTTCCTAAAAATTTAAAATATATTTACACATAAATGCTCAAATGCTACGTCTAATTTTTTTGGACTATGAATAACTCCTAAAATGTCTGAATTCAGTGAAAACAGAAAGTCATGTTTTCTGAAACTATTCTGACTTCTGAATTAATTGTTCCCATATGTGCACAGTCTGTCCAAATATGTCTTCCATACAAAGATAGAGGTAAATTTTCTGTTTTTCTGAATGGTAACTACTTAGTCTGGCAGTTGATATCCTTAGAGCCTATTCCAAATTTCCTTCAAAAGGTTCTTACTAGATGCATTAAATGTTGTATAACACATGTTTTATATATTGAAAGTGTGTAATGTTTTGTCTTGATGCAAACTGTAAATGTTCAGAAACAGAAATGTCTAAGAAAGGATTAACCAAGGACAAAAGAGTGCTGTGTATATTTTCCATAGGATTCTCTTAAAGTGAGTTAGGCATCTTGCTGTGGAGCTGGAGGCTAAGAGTTCAGTTCCCCACTGCATATCCCAGAAGAACTAGGCTACGGGGTCACAGGGAAAATACACAATCCCAAGGTACCCTGAGAAGAAGGAAATATTAGACCACTTCTCCAAACTCTTTGTCTAGAGAACTCTGAAAAAGGTCCTCTTAAGTCAGAATTGACTTGATGGTACAGTAATTTATGATAGAAGTGAACGGCTTCATCCCAAAGTAATAATTTATAATCACTACAGATAGTGTGTTTTAAAGAAACAATAGAAATAGCAATAACACATATACCACCCCATAGTGCTTAGTGCACTCTCTGGGTGGTTCAAAGGTAATTAACATTCCCACCCACCCACCCCCCATGTGCCTGGTACTCATATTACCAACCTCGGAAAGATAGAAGGCTGAGTAAACCTTGAGCCACATTAGGACTAAACTCACAATGTCAGCAGCAGTTTGTGCTTGCAGTAGAGCAGTTTAACCGTTGCATCACTTTTATGTCACTGTTTATTTGTATGTATATATGTATCACAACCAGCATACAGTATTTGTTTTTCATTTTAGGCAAGGTGGTAACCAAAGAGAAAATTCAGGAAGCCAAAGAGGTATACAGGGAACATTTTCAAGGAGATGTTTTCAATGAAACTGGATGGAACTATATTCTAGAGGTAAAAAATTTAAATGAACACTTTAATTTAGGGGAATGCTAACTCACCTCCACTTCTAAATAGGTGTTTAAATGATCAAAACTTACTGTGTGTTAGTTACTAGGTTGTAGCCGAAAGATGCTTATCTTATTGAGTTGAATTTGATACACCACTTATTGAGAGTAATATTTTTTAAAGTCAATAAAGTAAAGCAGGGTTCATATTTTCAAATTCCAAGTACCCATTTTCAGGAAGGGATTTATTGCTAATGCATGGAAATTGAGTTAATTGGGGGGAAATCCATATAGAAAATATAGCAAATGATATATGAAAATGATTCCATACAGCAAATGGTAGATTAAAAAAGAACTTGCAGCATTTGTTTAGTAAATATCCCTTGGTAATTACATATAGTATAGGAAAACTAGTTATATGCTTAATGTTATGGGACTTAATGTCAGAAGAGATCAAAATATTCTGATAGATTGCAATCTGCTCATGCTTTTGTAAGGAATAATGTCTAGTTACTTGAGCTCACTGGCTTAAATTTCCTGATGAAACTAACACTTTACTTTCTAAAAGGCTTAGCCAGCATTCTTTTGTGTAGATATGCTGGAGTAGCAGGATTCATGTCATTGGGAATGGCAGATTGCCACTAATTAAAGAGTTACTTTTTTATTTCAGATTGTGCAGGACTTCCTCTCATTTCACACAGTTTGAAATTAAAAACAAATTATTTAACTAATGAAACACTGCAGCTGCAAGTTCCACAAGAGAATACTGGCTGTTGCGCATCTTACTCTCTAAATGTGAAGTGAACCATGTTAATCTATGTTAAAATAACTGTTGGATTATAGAAAAAAAAGAAAGAAAACAGAAAATGAAAGGGGAAGGGAATAAGAACTCAGTTGTACACTGGATGTTGTCTTTTAGTGTTGTTTGAATTGGGTATGGCAGTTTAGAAGTGAAGATTTTGCGTAAATCTGATTTGAGGAAGAAAATTATGGACTAAAAACAAATACTAAAACCTGTTATCTAGCTAGTGAAATGGCAATATTTGGCTGTTTTTCCAAATAGTTGTTGTTGGTTTCTTTTTGTTTGACAGAAACATGAAGGGCATCTTCCTATAGAAATAAAAGCTGTTCCTGAGGGCTGTGTCATTCCGAGAGGAAATGTACTCTTCACTGTTGAAAATACTGATCCAAATTGCTATTGGCTCACAAACTGGATTGAGGTAAGTAATAATGTTTCTGTGATTGAGATCTCTAGTTAATTGGCTTCCATTTTCACTGACTTGATGATCACCTTTAAATTGTGGAGTTCAGTCCTTGATATGAACAAATGAGGAAATGCATAAATAAATACATGTGCTGTTATGATATCTTCTTCATATAACAATTCCACTTGTATACTACCCATTCCACTTAGTACACTCGGGGCAGTTTACAGATAATTAGCATTCTGTCTTTAGACTGTATTTATTTTTACAATGACAAACTATTTTGCATAAATCCTTAATGAAATGAGTATGTTAATACTCTCTCCTACCCCTAAGATAAAATGAACATTGCTTCTATATTCAGTTGATTGGCTCATTCAGTATCTTGAGGTTAAAGGTTCCTGTAATGCCAAGGTAGGTTTCCACATACAGTTCAATAGAGAGCATGAAATAAGGACCTTTTTATGCTGTGCAAGTGATACACTCATTTTTTTAAATCAAAAGGCAGCAGTTCTTTAGGGTAATCTGAAATGCTAGCCTTGCATTTACCCGAATGGCAGAGAGTGAGGAAGACCTAAAGAAGCTCCTTATTAGGTTGAAAGAAGCGAGTGTAAAAGCTGGTTTGAGACTCAACATCAAGAAAACTAAGATAGTGACAACAGGCCCTATTAGTCCCTGGAAAATAGATGGGGAAGAAGTAGAAGCAGTGACAGATTTTACTTTCTTAGGATCCAAGATCACTGCAGATGGTGATTGCAGCCATGAACTATAAAAAGGCAACTGATTCTTGGGAGACGAGCTATGAGAAACCGTGGGAACATAGTGAAAAGTAGAGACATCACATTGCAAACAAATTCGCATGGTCAAAGCAGTGGTATTCCTGGTGGTAATGTATGGTTGTGAGAGCTGGACTATTAGGAAAGCTGAGCACAGAAAAATAGATCGCACTGGCTTGGGCGACAGAGGAGGGGCTGTTCAGATCCTCTCCCCTTCTTAGTTAAGGAATAATTTGGGAAGATTTCTGCAGGAACTTCATAATATCTGCAAAATAATCAGAAATCATTTAGTTTTGTAAAAGAATTATCATGGTAAAAGGTGCTATCAATTAACCACATATACTTTTGAGTAATAGAATCTGCTGGTGTTTATTGAGAAATATTAACTTTAAAAACATGTTTATAATTGATCTGGAAAACATGTTGGACCATTAGGGCAGGGGTGCCCAAACTTTTCAGGCTGTGGGCTGGTCACATAGTTCAGCAGACCGATCACATAGTTCCTCCACATTGGAAGCGGAAATAAAACTAATGGGCTGTGGGCCAGATTCAGCCCCTGACCAAATCATCTGGCCCTCAGTTTCCAGGGGTGGCGGGGCTGGATGAATTGGTGTCAGGGGGCAGATCTGCCCCACGGGCCGTAGTTTGGACTGCTCTAGGGGTCAATGGCACCAAATTGGGTGGCAAGAACTCCTGGCTTCAAGAATGAGGATTAAAATGACACTGCATAATCCCTTCAAGGCTTGCAGCACTTTACCATTAAATAGCTACGAAAGTGAGGGACATGATCAATGTACCTAAATTTATGGTTGGTGTGGAAGACGTGGTTGGGGAGAAACATTTCTGCTCTCTTGTAACATTAGAATCCAAGCTCATGCAGTCATTGATTTAGTAGAATTGTAGCACAAAAAGCACTTTTTCATGGCTCACTTATTTAAACTATGGAATTTACTGCCACAAAATGTAGTGATGGCCACCACTTTAGTTGGCTTTAGAAGATTATACAAATTCATGGTATCCAGTGTCTGCTAGTCCTGACCTCCATTGAAGACATAACCAGCTTCATGTTGTTGCACATAACATCTTGTGTCAACGTTTCCCATAGGTACTGTATTTGGTTCTCCACTGTGGGAGCAGGTTGCTGAACCAGATAGGACTTTGGTTTTATCCAGCATGTCTCCTGTATTTTGAATAGGGTTGCACCTATGCACCTACATGTATACCCCTACTGTACCTAATTTCATTGCTGTGTTACTGTCCTCATTTAAATGAATCATTTTGATTTTTATTATTATATGTGCATGAGAATCAGCAATGGGTGCATTTCCTCTTACTTGTTGCACATTTTATTCCTCACCTAGACTATTCTTGTGCAGACGTGGTATCCACTAACAGTAGCAACAAATTCCAGAGAACAAAAGAAAATCTTGGCAAAATACCTGCTAGAAACTTCAGGAAGCTTGGAAGGACTGGAGTACAAACTACACGACTTTGGTTACAGAGGAGTCTCTTCACAAGAGGTAATATAACTTTTTTCACTAACCCAGAGTATTGTTGAATGGAATACACAAGGAATTTTGGATCATAGTTAAAACAACTCTTGGCCCCTGTGCTTGGCGATTCTGTGTAAAGGAATCTTCAAACAGGAGTTTGTAAAACTGTTATGTCTACTACCTCTTATGCTCCCGTGGCTTTCAACTACAGCTTCCATAGCTGTTTCATACAGTAGAGCAACTTGTTGTATTTTATTGCAATCCTAAAGTGTGTGGAAGACATTATACAGTAAAACACCGGATAACACTAAAACTTGGTTCCACAAGTCTTGGTGTTATCCGATTTTTAGTGTTATCCGATCCATGTTAAAATCCTATGGGATGGATTGCATAATGTTAAAGCTCCATAGAGATACATTGTAACCCCACAGGCTTTAGCAGTTGTTATCCGATCCATCTCATAGGACCTTAACGTTATTCGATCCAATTCTCCTCCCCAGATTACTTAACGTTATGTGATTTTAGCGTTATCCAATCCAATCATTATCCGGTGTTTTACTGTACTTGATTTTTTTTTGGTAGCCATGTTAGTCTGTGGATCAGGCATATAGAAAACAAAATAAAAACCACTGTAGCACTTTAAAGACTAACTGCTATACTTTTATTGTTAGCTTTCGTGGATCAAGTCTGAAGAAGTGGACTTGATCCACAAAAGCTAACAATAAAAGTATAGCAGTTAGTTTTTAAAGTGCTACAGTGGTTTTTATTTTGTTTTCTGATATGCCTGGAGGACATTTGTTTGCCTACCTCTGTCGTTACTTTCTTACTATCTTCCGTGTAGCCTTAAATTGCAGTAGAAAATACAGTCAAACCTCGCATAAAGAGCGCCTCTCTTAAAGAGTAACTCGCTTAAAGAGCAGAATTTTCTCTGAATGTTTGCTTCGCTTAACAAATGAAACCAACCAAAAACTCGCTTAACAAATAAATCAGGGTTTACAATCCCCCCCACAATTTGTCACTTACATTCCCGCCAGCCAGGTTTTCACCCCTTTCCTGAAACCCAATAGCTCCGTCTGGAGGCGCAACTCCAAAGGCAGGCGGTTCCACAAAGCCGGAGCGAACAAGGAAAAGGCCCTCTTTCTGGTGCCAGAGAGTCAAGCCTCTCTGGCAGATGGCACAACTAAGGCACCTCTCCGGTCCACTCTGGTGGGACGTACAGATACCCTTAGGGAGATGCGGTCTCTCAGGTATCCTGGCCCACTACCATGTAGGGCTTTAAAGGTAATGACCAGCACCTTGAATTGCACCCCTTCTTCCTCTGAATTTGTTGTTGCCTACATTTTGAATCTGTACAGCATTGCTGGTAACACTATCATGTTGAATAAATTTGTCCTGATATTCATCGACAGACTGTCGTCTGTTAGCATGGTTCGGTTTATATTAATGGCAATCAAATAATTAAATAATTTTAAATTACTGTGCTTTAAAACCGAATGTTTAAGTTATTAATGCTGTTGTAGTTCACTGACATACCTTGTTTTCAGACTGCAGGAATAGGAGCCTCTGCACATTTGGTGAACTTTAAAGGAACAGATACAGTAGCAGGGATTGGTTTAATCAAGAAATATTATGGAACAAAAGACCCTGTACCAGGCTATTCTGTTCCAGCTGCTGAGCACAGGTATCTTTATGCTTCCTTGATTCTTCATATGTTGCACCACTATTGCCATGTTTACTAACAAATTTAGATTAGCTGTGAACACACTAACCATGTATATATCACAGATACAAATGTAATTTTTTAAACTCAATTGTTTGAGTAAGTTTTCTTTACTGTATACAGTACATTATATGTCTGAAAGTTTTCTTTACTGTATACAGTACATTATATGTCTCTGTGTTGGCAATTATCAACTTGTTTTTGATAAAAAGTGCTTTCTGTATTAGTTTTTTCCTGGAAGAATATGATTTTGCTAGAGAGATGACCAGTTTGGAGGCAAATTTTGTATAATACAGTATGCCTTTACTCTGAAGTCAAGTTGGAATCTATGCTTACATGGCCTGAAGACAAATCTGAACCAATTACTCAATGGAGGGTCAGCTCTTAGTAAATTTCATTGATTTAAATGGGTCATTCAGCAAATGTTGCATAAATACATCAGCAGTTTGCAAAATGTTACTAACTGAAACTTGTACACTGTGTATAGATAAGGAGTGAATTTGATTTGGAAGAAATTCCAGTCATTTAACTAATTTGCTTTATTTGCTAGAAGGAAAATGCAGCTTTACACACATACAAATATACTGAGTTAATAAATGTCTCTTAAAATGTCTCCTTTTCCTCTAGTACTATAACAGCATGGGGGAAGGAACATGAAAAAGATGCTTTTGCACACATTGTGACACAGTTTTCTACGGTACCTGTATCGGTGGTCAGTGACAGTTACGACATTTATAATGCTTGTGAAAAAATATGGGGTGACGATTTAAGGCATTTAATTGAATCAAGAAGTGCAGACGCTCCACTGATCATTAGGCCAGACTCAGGAAATCCTCTTGACACTGTGCTAAAGGTAATGGTTTAAGAATTCTCTTAAAGTTGAAAATTGTTTCATGAATTTATTTGTTTAAAAAACATGGGTTTTTTAAACCTGGATCTAGCTTTGACACATGTAACTGGACTTCTGGAAGCAGACTTTCTCATCTCCTCTTCCCCCACAGCAGCATCTTGATTACCTTCACTCAGAATATATTTTGCAGAAGGTAGCATAATGGGGTAGGTTATTGTGGAGCTATCCTCAAAGTTGAGTGAAGAGTCCTTCCTTGTGATTCCTAGGATCATACATCCTTGTGTGCAGTAATATTTACTTTCTACCCTAGTAATCTGCTTCAACCTTATATTTAGCTACATAAGCTATTCTTCCATCCCTAATGTCATGGCAGATACAATGAGAAGATGGATATGAGCTAAGTTTGACAACGAGGATCTTTTCTTGTTCCTTTGCGTAATCAAGATGATAAAAATGGTAGTGCATGGGAACTGCACAATATCAGTTTATTTCCAAAATTAGAATAGCATATTCTCTGAAATTTTGGAATGTCACATTTAACTTTCAGAAGTTCAGATCGCACAGCAGAACTAGCACTGACATGCATGCTTTGCCAATAAAAGTTACTGATTTTAGCTTACTTGTACAACAAAATGTTTGAAAAACAGTCACAAAGGTTTTGGGTAAAGCTATGTCCTAGAACAGATAAAAATTTATGTAATTCGTTTAAATTGGTACTTAGTTCCGTGAGACAGATACATTAGTACCTCGGATAACATTAAGATTTGGTTCCACAAGTCTTAACGTTATCCGGGATTTAACGTTGTGTGATGCATTGATCGCACAAGATTTAAACAAACACCCTGTTTCCTTTCTGTAGAGGAAAGGGAATGGGGTCGATCCAGTTTGCTTAGGGAGAGAAAGCGTCCTCCCTCCCCAAGCAAACTGGCAGTCCCAGCATGGGACCTCCGCTTTGCTTGTGGAGGGTATGCGCTTTCCCTCCACAAGCAAAGGGCAATCGCTTGCTAGCTGCAGTGGTGGCGTGTTTGGGACTCTCCGTTCGGCTTCCCAAACACGTTTGGGTTGGGGTGTGAACCGGAGTCCATACTCCCCCCCTCAAAAAAAAAAAAAAAAAAGGCAAAGGCAGAGAGATTTGTCCTGCCTCCCCCACCCCTGCTGAAACAACAGGGTGGCAGGACAAATCCCTCACTGTTAGGTCTGCAAGCCTTTTTCCGGGATTCATCCTGCCCACCCTATTTTTTCAGCAGGGGAGGCAGGGCAAATCTCTCGCTTTTGCCTTTCGGTTGTGGGCTGAACCGGAGCCCATACTCCCCCCCCCCCCAAAAGGCAGAGAGATTCGCCCTGCATTTCTCCCCCCCCCCCAAAAAAAAAATAACAGAATGGGTAGGACAAATCCCTCACTGTTAGGTTTTCAAGCCTTTCTGCCAAAGGCAAACCTAACAGTGAGGGATTCGTCCTGCCCACCCTGTTGTTTTAGCAGGGGGCCAGGGCAAATCTCTATGCCTTTTGTCTTTGGATTGGGGGTTGAACTGCACCCATTCTTACCCCCCAACCCAAGTGGCAGCGGAGATCTCTGCCCCAAAGCCCGCAGGGTCCAGCCCTGCAGGCTTTGGGGCAGAGACCAACATTGGGAAATTTGAGGCAAACATTTGCATCGCACAACGTTATCTTAACATTGTGCGATGCAAATATTTGCCTCAAATTCCCCAATGTTATCCAATTTTAGCCTTATCCAAGATAAACGTTATCCGAGGTACCACTGTATTGCCCAATACAACACCTTTCTGAAAGCACATTTACAGCTAGTTACATGCTCTCACTTTCTGTAGTTAACACAGCTCATATCAGTTTAACAGATTATTTTTTAAAAATACAGTTAGACTAAAAAGAACATCATAGCCTAGTGAAGGACTGTCATCAGAACCAGAGAACATTGCCCCACCCCAGCAGAATACTGTGTCTCTAATAGCAATTTTGGACTGTGAGGAAGTGGGAATACAGTACTGTACTCCTGAATCTCTTTAGTAAGGATGTTTTTTAAAATGTTACCATCAATAGTATCAGTGCCTAGATAAATATAAAATACTGAGTTTAAAAAGGATGCATATGTTGACAACCTAGCATTGAAATCTTGGTTGATTTTTATTAGTATCTCGGTGTAGTTTCTATTTCTAAATAGAGGGAGCTGCTGTATATTATAATTACTAGTTTATCTAGCTTAATATTATGTTGGAGAAATCCAATACAAGCTTGGGGGGGGAGAATGTTTAGATGCAAATTTTTTTATTGAGTGAATAAAAGTAAGAATTGCTTCCATAATTCCACTCACTTCTTGCCTTATTGGTTGCTGGAATACAAACACTAACAGTTTTGGTTGAGGTAATTCGGAATTCCGTGATCTAACACTGACTCAACAGGTCTCCAGGCAAGTGTCTTTCCCAGCCTTACCTGGAGGTATCATGAGCTGAACCTAGCCATTTCTGCACACAAAATTCTAGCCTTTCACAAATAGTACTTTGAGAGTATTTGTTCAATACACTGAGCCATTCCAGTAGTGCTAATGAGGTTACATGTGCTGACCCCTAATCCCAGCCTGTGTATAGGGGGGAGAACCCAGTGAGGTTTCCAATTCTGCAGCAGGCAATGTATCTAAAGTTGTAAGCATGTCTTGCTACTTGTGCAGCTGGAAAAATATAACTGCTGGCACACTCTTCTCTTCTGCTAATAGTGTACAGTTGTACCTGGCTTAAAGAGCATAATGTATTCTACAGAATTGCTCTTTAGGGGAGTTTGCGAAACACCATTGTAAGTAACCAATTGCGAACCCCGATTTATTTGTTAAGCTAGTTTTTGGTTGGTTTCATTTGTTAAGTGAAACGAACATTCAGAGAAAATTCTGCTCTTTAAGCGAGTTACTCTTTAAGCGAGGCGCTCTTTATGCGAGGTTTGACTATTAGATTTGGGCCCGAATTACCTCTTCTTTATGTTCTTTAAACATAAAACTTTGTTTCTAAAAGCTCACAAAATTTATGCGCTATAACTTTTATTCAATGGAGTAATGGACAAAATTGCTAAACTTTTAACTTTGCTTTTTTGCAGGTTTTAGATATTCTAGGGAAGAAGTTCCCAGTTACAGAAAATAAAAAAGGTTATAAACTGTTGCCTCCTTATCTCAGAATAATTCAAGGAGATGGTGTAGATATTAATACATTACAAGAGGTATGCCTTTTTTGTTTGTTTATATTAATGGCTATTTCAGTAGACGCTCTCAAGTACTACTAAAGTAAATCATGTAAATAAAATACAGTAATACCTCATATAACATTAGTATCGAATAACACTAAAATCGCATAACATTAAGGAATCTGGGGGGAAGAATTGCATCAGATAACATTAAGATCCTATGGGATGCTTCAGATAACAACCGCTAAAGCCTGCGTGGTTACAATGTATCTCTATGGATCCCATAGGATTTTAACATGCATCAGATAACACTAAAAATCATATAACACCAAGACTTGTGGAACCAGGTTTTAGTGTTATATGAGGTTTTACTGTATTGGAAAAACAGCTAATATCTTAGTACCCACGTTATTGTTTCTAGATTTTGTTACACTAACCACACTTTCTTTAGAAGATTGGGAGAAGTTTCTCAGTGAGTCACAAAAATGGGTTTTAACAGTACAGTGCATGTTTCAAAGTAAGGCTTGCTGAATTCACTGGAGCTTATTTCCAAATAAATGTGTATAAGACTCTGAACTACAACCTTAGTAAGCCTTTGTTTAACTATGTACCAAATGCCATATCTTAAGTATATATTTAAAGTTTAATGCAAGTATGAATACAGTACTTTGAAATGAAACATTAGAACACTGTACATCTATTTTCAATTATACAGATTTTCAAAGAACAGCTAAATGTACTTGGTAGATATTAGACTATAATCACCAAACCCAAAACAAATCAAATTACTGTAGGTTCTAAATATATTCAAAATGTACCATACATATTTTAGTAGACCCGTTTGTGAGGATCAATGTTCCCTGTCATATTGTCCCAACCAGTCCCAGAACCTCAGAAGCTAAGTAATCTATTGTGGTGGTGGTTGTTTAATTCATAATTTGAATTGATTTTCTCCTTACTTCCTACCGGAAACTCAACTCATAATAGTGCGACTTCTCACCAAACTGGAAATGACTTGGGACTTCTTTGATAACATTCATAGTGTCTTTGTTCAGAAAAAGTAATTTTGTATGCATGAGCTTGGATCAGCACTGCATTGTGGAAGGATTATAAACTTCTTTCTCTTGCACTGTTCTCTCATGATAAATCCCTGTCTCCTATATGATTTGTGCTAAGTGGAATAGTGTCAGGTACAAAGATGTTTCCGATCAGGACAAATAGTGTTATTGAAGGGGGAAATTTTCATCAGGAAAACAGTATTACAGAGAGGGTTAATGCCAGCAAAATAAACCAGATTGAGTCTCCCATAACTGACTTTTGTAGCGCAAAAACATTGTGTTTAGTATGAAACCAAGTTTCTTCCTGTGAAATCTCTCATCATGAACAGATAAAGTAGGCAAAAGTTAGCTAAGATGGTAACTTTCCCTACTCCTTACAGTTGTCTGTGACAGTTCCTAACATGCATTCCTTCTTGTAATATCTATAAATCTCCTTTAAAAATGCAAAAGGAAACAAAAAACATCCTCCCCCCCCAAAAAAACAACAACAACAAAAAAACTATCTGGCTGCTTGTGTTAAGCATACTAGTATCTGCTTTGTTGAGAAGCTTTAATCAAAATATAGTAACTTTTCATTGTTAAATTTAAAAACTATATATAAAGTGAGGCCATACTATTAAGTTATAATAACAATCCAACAAAGGAATGGTAGTACTGTAGAAGAATAAAGATTCTATAAAGGGATGAAATGCTTTTAAATTTTGTTTGGTAGTCTACCTCTCTAAGAACATTCTTAAATTATTATACAGGCACTCTTTGCAGTAAGATTAAAAATGATATGATTGGGAGGGGGAAATATATGGTCATCCTATCATTTGCATGTGTAGAAAAATATTCTCTTCTGCAGATGGACAGTTTACAATTCCTGTCTTTATCCTCCTGCACCTCCTAAAAAGCTGTTGCGGAAGAGTCAGTTTTTGAGTATTGCATTAGTATTCATTCCATGAGAAGAAAGATATTTTGTTTAAGCCAACAATGAGCAATAGGTCCCCAATACAGAATGAGAACCCTTAGTGGCTGTTTTTCGTCTTTTGTAAAAAAAAAAAAAAAAAAAAGATATTTTGCTATTGTTTAACTGCATAGTGGCAGTTAACCTATATGATAGATTCCTATGCATTGGGTAGAACCTTTCTATGTTTTTACACTGGCATAATACAATCAGTGTAAGACTTGATGACTAACTGAAAGTTAAGAACTCAGCAAAGGTATCTGATGTTGTGTGCCAAGTCATATTATCTGGATTCTGCCTGTAAATTGGTAATGTTCTATTTTGCAAAATTAAGGAAGGTACATTGTAATTACATTTAACTCCCAATATTGCTACCTCGGCAACAAGGGCCAGCTGGACCTGTTCCCATCGTGTGCATAGGGAAAAATAAACCAGCAAGGTACATATCTTTAGCATTTATTCCTCCAGTCTTGACAAAGGGTCTCCCCCCAGAATCATTAGGTTAATGACTTGTACATTGAGATTCTCCTTGTGAACAAGAATCCAGAGCAGGGGTCCTCAACCTTTTTAAGCCGGGGGCTGGGTCACACTCCCTCAGACTGTTGAGGGGCTAGACTGATCTCCCCCCCCCCCCAAGCACACACCCCAAAGCCCCACCGCTTCCCTCACACCACTCCCCTGCTTACCAGCCTGGAGGAGTTGTGTTGCATGGGTGAAAGAAACATCCCCGCAGCTGCCAGAAATGCCTTGAATCTGCCTGAATGCAGCCACTGCCGTCAACTCAGTCATTGTCTCCTCCGCTTGGCTTGGTGTGTCCCTAATGGCACTCTGTAGCAGGGCAGATGTTTTAAGCCTTGCAACATCCACCTTGCTACAGAGCACTCTTAGGGACATGCCAAGCCAAGTGGAGGAGACAAGGATTGAGGTGGTGGCAGTGGCTGGAGCAAGGCCATGGGCCAGATGATTTGGTGCCATGGGTTGGATTCTGCACATGGGCTGTAAGTTGAGGATATCTGATCTAGAGAATGAACAAAGTGTGAACCAAGCCTGTGTCTAATAAGGAATACACTTGTCTGTTTACTTATATTTATTATACATACATCTAGGAATATGCCACAGAGAGAATTCAGAGTACATAGGATTACACTATGAGTCTCACTGAAATCTGAGACTTGGATCAAGATAAGCATAATTAGACTGAATGGCAGGAATAAGATGTGTTAACATTTAGCTTTAAATGATAACCTGTTAAATGGAATGCAAGTTAAATTTCTCTGAAGAAATGTTCATTTGTTACTCAGACATAGTAAACAGTTCTGTAGACTGCACTGAAATTCATCATAATTAGTAGCTAACATTTGATAGCACTTTAAAATACGTTGGAAATAAGTTGCTGGTAACTAGTTATCTAATGTTGAACCTCAATGGCATATGAATAAACCTTAGACTAAGAAAAGGAAAACACGAAGATCTCTTTTGATATAAAAAAGGAAATGCTTATTTATCTCCTGTTCCATAAAATGGGCAACATTTATTTATTTGCAATATTTATATCCCACCAGTCTCGTGCATGTCACTATTCCAGGCGGTTTACAAAAGAACAAATATAACTAAATGCAACAAATAAAAAAATACATTACTAATAAAACAGATTCAACAAATATCAAATCAACACTCTCTAAATCCCCCTTTGTTTTTGGTGACAGAGTTCTCTAGGAATTATATACCTCAAAGTAAAGTGAATGGAAATTAAAAGGGTGTGTGTGTGCAAATTCCCCCTCATCAAAACATATTTGGCAAAGGCCTCCTTAAACAAATAAGTTCTGTTAGCAAATGGTTCCACATTGAGGGAGTGTGGACTGGCCCCCAAGCTCCTTTTTGTGATTCCCAGTGCCCCTCAGCATCCACAAGAATATCCAGAAAACATTGCAGAAAAAGTAAATAAAGCAGTTAGTACGGATTTATTGGCAATGGCAGTTTAAGCAGGAAATTTTCTCAGGTATTTCTCCAACATTTCCTTAAATGTGGATTTATTTATTTATTTGTTTGTTTAGATTTATATTGCCGCCCACTCGCCGAGGCGACTCAGGGCGGCTTACAGTCAGAACAACAACAATGCAATAAAAATTATAAAATGCAACCATATAAAACAACCAAACCAGAACACAAACTAACTCCCGTTTTATTATATAAAATTTATTATATAAAATGGTTTTATTATATAAAATTTGCTATTTAACATCTTAATTGTGATTTAAGAGTCTTAAAGGACTATTAAGCAACCATCAGAGAATTATAGTTGCAAGCCTCAAGTGCTGCTCTCCACTCTATTAATAGATATGTCCACATATTCAATTATTTTTACTTATTACATGTTAGATATTATAGTAGTCTTTAAATATTGAGGTTCCCTAAAAATGCTGAATTTATTGAATAGAATAAAATAATTAGCCATTTTGGCCAATGCTCTTTCTGGAATGCAAGTCCTTAAGCAGCCAGTCAACCTGAAAAATAGTTGTCTACTTCTGATTGTTCAAAATAAGCTTCTTTGTTTAGCTATTTCTCCAGAAGATAATTACAGTAATACCCCGTATAACGCGAGTATCACATAGCGCTAAAACCGTATAACGTTACAAGATTTTCGAGGGGAAAAAAAAATCTTGTTTCAAATAACACGATTTTAACGTTATACGGAACAAGCGTGTGCGGGGGGGAGTTGGATTGGGTAGAACATCTACCCAAACCAACCAACCCCCCCAGCGCCCGCCCCCACGATGTTTGGAAAGGGTACGGGGATCCTTACCTTTTCGAAACTTCGAATTGCGGTGTTGTTCGGGGTTAGGGCAGGAGACGGGAAAGACCCCCGTCTCCTGCCCTAACCCCGAACGACATGCGCGTGCACGCTCGAAGTTGCAAAAATGTAAGGATCTTTACCCTTTTGCAACCTTGGGCGGCTTGAAGGCTTGCGCAGCACGGCGGCGGTGACGGGAGAATGCGGGAAGGTCCCTTGCATCCTCCTGTCACCCCCGCCGTGCCGCGGAAGCCTCCAAGCTGCCTGAGGTTGCAAAAGGGTAAAGATCCTTACACTTTTGCAACTTCGGGCGTGAGCGCCCGGAGCGGCGGCGGTGACAGGAGGATGCAAGAGACCTTACCGCATCCTCCTGTCACCCCCGCCATGCTGCGGAAGCCTCCAAGCTGCTCGAGGTTGCAAAAGGGTAAAGATCCTTACACTTTTGCAACTTCGGGCATGAGCGCACGTTGCGGCAGCGGTGACAAGAGGATGCGAGAGACCTTACCGCATCCTCCTGTCACCCCCGCCATGCCGCGGAAGCCTCCAAGCCGCCCGAGGTTGCAAAAGGGTAAAGATCCTTACACTTTTGCAACTTCGGGCATGCACGCGCGTGTCGTTCGGGGTTAGGGCAGGAGATGGGGGTCTTTCCCGTACCTTGCCCTAACCCCGAACGACACGCGATCGCGTGGCTACTTGGGGGGGGGGGATGCCGAGCCTTGCCTCGGCGTGGTTTGTCCCAGACGTCAGGGGTTTTTTTAAAGCGTTGTTCTATCAATGTATCGAACAACATTAAAAATCGTATAACATGATGACTCGTGGAACCAAGTCATCACGTTATACAGGGTACTAGTGTAATTGGAATTAGCTTACCAGCTTGCCCTATGTTGACTCTTTGAAATTGAAGAGCAGTATTCTTTGAAAGTAGATTTTTGTATTGAGAACTCTTTAAATATTCTTACTTCCTGTTCCCAGAAGATGCATGTCTCTGTAAAAGAACACCACAGTAAATTAATAACATGGAAAATTGCCTTACCTGTCCAGCTCTTAAAAGTGTTTCTGTCATTTTCAGATGGTGGAGGGGATGAAACAACAAAAATGGAGTATTGAAAATATTGCCTTTGGATCAGGTGGAGCGTTACTGCAGAAATTGACTAGGGATCTTTTGAATTGCTGCTTCAAGTGCAGTTACGTGGTCACCAACGGTCTTGGGGTATGTCCTTTGAATGTAACTTTCAAATTGGGGGTAAAGCAACCCCACCGATTTCAGTTATTCATGAGGATAACTATACACATCTGAGAGTAAACAAAACAGAACAGCCAAAAAATAAAAAAGACAAAAAATGTTGTGGCACCTTAAAGATTAACTCTTGTATTTAATGTGAGCTTTCGTGGACCAAGTCCACTTCATCAGACATAAGAGAGAGAACTAATGGCATCAATTTATACTTTGCACTTTATTTTATTCTAAATTCCAGGTAAATGTTTTTAAAGACCCTGTGGCTGACCCTAACAAAAGATCAAAGAAAGGCCGGTTGTCTCTACACAGGACACCAAATGGAGACTTTGTCACACTAGAAGAAGGCAAGGGGGATCTTGAAGAATACGGACAGGTATGTACATTTTCAGCCCAGAGCATACACTTACACAGGTAGGTATGTGAGTACCTATACCCACCCACATCTGTGTAGTGTGGAAGGGTAGGCAGAGAATCTTGGACCTTGGCAAACCACGCGCAGAACAGCTTAGGATGCAGCTGCCCATATTTGCTGCAAAGTATAGTACAGTATATCCATTTATCTTGCCCTATATTTCTGAAGGTTGATTAAAGTACCATGCCAGTAGGAATGCAGGCTCAATACCTGATGAACATAAAGCGGAGCAAACACAGATTTCATTTCTTTTTGCCTGCTCTTGTCTGCAACAAGACCAAGCTTATGGCAAAGCCATATGTATGCCACAATGTAAACAATATTCTTTAGAAATGCATTGTTATTTTAATGCAGAGTTGAACTTAAAGAAGCATTAGCATATAGTTAGAAGAATTGTAAGTGATTAACACTTTAACTCTGCCAAATTTGAGTAGCCTACTTACGCTGGGATCTCTTTCGTGTATGTCTAAGAGCCTAACTACATGTAATATTTTTAATATTAAAATTAGAATGTTTTTGATTATAATCATTTTCTTTTAGTGGTTAATTTTCCTTGCTCTTCCTTTTCCTGTCCACTGGGTCACATATTCACTAAAGGACAGGCATTGAGTGTGGTGCAGTGGTTAGTGTTTGATGATAACTTGAGAGATCCAGGTTCTGAATTCCACTGTGCCTGAAAACTCACTGAATCTTCTTGATTGAGTTATTCCTACTCAGCCTGACTTCCTTCAAAATGCTGTTGTGAGGCTAAAGTGGGGATGAAGAAAGTTTACACTACCTTCAATTCACTGGAGGAAAGCTATGAATGTGAAATCGGAATAAATAAGTAAAAATAAATGGTTGTCTTGGGTATTATTGATATGTATATCTAGGCTCTTAAAATATAGTGGTCTTTCTCAGTGTTCTATATTCATGGCTGTAGTGTCCTTGACATATTGACTCAACCCACTGTTTTAATTAACTTGAAATAAAATTATGTTTATTTCCAGGATCTCCTTCATACGGTGTTTAAGAACGGAGTAGTAACAAAGACTTACTCATTTGATGAAGTAAGAAGAAATGCCAAGCTGAAGACTAGTGAACTTACAACAGCATCTCACTAAAGTTTCATTCTGTGTTTGTATGTGTGTAACTATTATGTACACCGAATGGTTTCTCATAGAGATCTGTGTATTTGTGTTTGCTACGTCATCGCCAAATTATTTGTTGGTTTATGGGCATCACCACCCTATCTTTTTTTAAATGGAATTGGGAAATAACTGCCGTTTAACACATGTCCAGTGTGCTTCTAGAAGCCCTTGGCCAGTAGTGATTCAACCTGGTAATGATCTCATCAAGAGACAGAGCCAAGACTTTTATATATATATATATATAAATATATATAGTAGCATATCACAAAAAAGATTTGCATAATAGTATCATTGCTTTATGTTTATATTTAACTTGTATTTTTGTACAAACAAGATTGTGTAAAATATATTTAAAATTTCAATAATTACGTCTTTCCAACTTTTCATGATTTTTATGAGCACAGACTTTCAAGGAAATATCTGGGAATGGGGGAATTCATTGCCTTTTGTTCATTGGTCGGTAGATAAAACGGCCTTATGTTTTATTGTGACAACTGCACTATTTTGACGTTTTAATCAGGATTGTTCTCTCAGATCTCACAAAAGAACAGACCTCAAGGTTCATCATAGTTATCTGTCATTTGATATATAAGTGTCTGTTCTTTCTTGGAATGCTGAGATACTATAAATAAGAATTAATTACTTAGATTTTGCCAGAGAGCAAGAGATTTAAGTGGAATGCCAAAGTGGAAGGACTTCTGACTGCAACAAGTGTTGCCAAGTACACCTCAATATTCTGAGAGCAAGGCTGCTATCCTTTGTCCAGCTGGGCATAAGTCCTATCAGGCTTAATGGGAGTCATTTTGAGGCAGACATGCAAGAGATCTGGCTCTAGAACTAGGGCATTTCCTTCTGCTAAAAAGCATGTATATGTAAAATATCAGCAGGCATGGAAATGGTATATTAGAAGAACTACACTACTGGATTTATTTTTCCATATACTGTATCCAATTTCAGAGCAAAAGACTAGACGGAGTAGTGCACTTTTTTTACCTTTTTTTGTATTTTGGTCATTGATTTTTGCCTTTTTTGTCAGATTCAAAGTTGAATTGTAAAGACGTCTTAACTATTTTTTTTGTTAAAACAAATTTAATAAAACATTATACTAGCCAAACTCCTTTTACATCAGTAACCTCCCCCTATAGGGGACACTATGCAGAAGTTAACTATTTTAATACCTAAGGGTAATGAAAGGTACTCTCTTTTCATAACTGCACTTGATTCACTTTCTACACATGTTTTGACTTCCTCATTGAAGAACAAATTGGTTACTGAAAGACTTGATAAGCTGTATCCAGTTCTCAGGTGTACAGCCATACTTCAGATAGCTGCTAGAAGACAAGGACTGCCCACCTTTCTAGAAGCAGCAATATGATTTTGGTTCATTAGCTCATATGTGGGGTAGGTGGCACCCAGTGGGTTTAAGCAATTATCTGGAATATGGTTCAACAGATCTCTTAACAAAATGGAGCAAACCCAGATAATATGATTTTCTAAATGTTTGAAAAGCCATATTTTAACATTCTTTTATGAAGTATACTTAATTTTCTAGGTTATTGATCATTGTGCTGAACAAGGTTTCTGGTGGAATGTGATTATACATAGAGCACGATGGAAGACTGTGTCTTGGTTAGTTCCCTAAACAATGACGTTCATGTATAAGAATAGCTATCTTTTCTTGAAAAGCCTCAGTAAGACTGCCTTGGTCAATTAAAAAAATGATGAACAAATTTAATTGCTCTTTACAATGGACTAGGCCCATGATGGTGAACCTTGATACTCCAGCTTGGCACTGGATGTAGTAAACCCATTTGTGTGGATTCACAGGGACTTGGGCTTCTGGGAATTGAAGTCCAAGAACAGCTGGAGTGCCAAGGTTTGCCATCACTGTACTAGGCCCTAGGGAATGAAATGATGTAAGAAACCTGGTAAGTCTTCCTCCTAACATAATTTTTGGATTTCAAGGTTATATAGAAAGGTCCTCTTATGAGTAAATGCTTGGGTTCTAGATATTTCTGGCAGGTGAGAGAAAGAATTAAAACCCTCTTTGAATTTCTTCAGCTTTTCTTGTTAAAGAATACTGGGCTCCAAACAACAAAGTTTTACGTGTTTATTTGAAACGCCAAACAGTATGGTGTATGATGCAACGTAACCTACAGAGTTCGAACCTTAAGTATCCAGTACTTCCATTTGCAGGCAAACAGCATAATGGGGTTTGCTTCAGAAAAAGAACGGCTTGTAGGAATTGGTCATCTTTAGCTCCCATTTCATAATAGTACAGTACTTATATTTAGAAGTGACAGTTCAGAGGCTGTTTGTGTTTACTCTAAAACTTAATTTATTTGTAACCTGTATTTAAGATAAGAATTTTTTATGAGTATTTTCTCAGAGGAAATGGCTGTGACAGATATGAACTCTTTTTATAGCAAAGAATCAGTCTTGGAAGATTTGAGATGTATTTATTGTTTGCCAAAAAAATCAAACCATAAGAAGAATCTTCTCTAGTTTTACATTCCTTCTTAATCTATTTACCCGAGTAAGTATTCTTCACCCAAATCCTGTGTTTTAAGTAGTTACAATGTACTTGGCTTCAAAGAGAAATGTAATCAACATGGAAATAAAGTTTTAGTTCCAGTAGTGAAACTTAACATTTATTTCACTTTGTTTTAGACTTGCGCTATTCAAGAGTTCTCTGTATTTGTTGTAAAGTCACTTAGGAAAGGGGGAGGTGTGAGACTATAAGCCACAGGTCTGTGACCACGGTATATTTGGTGGTCATTCTCCAAATACTAGTTCAGAGACTGGAAGATGATTAGTTTCCAGTTCAAACCCCTGTTTGCCCAAACTCCATAAACAAAATGGCATCACTGAATAGTAATACTTCCACAGATTTGGAGTGCATGTGCTCATTTGGTATATGACTCTATAAAGATATGCTCAAGAAGCAGACTGGCAGCAGCCAGAGAGTACAAATGAAATGCTAGAAAATGTCGTGATCAGTAGTCAATTTTCCCCCTTAGTGTTACTTTGTTAAAATTTTGTAGGTTCAATTAGGCCCAAGTGAATTTCTCTGTGGCCAGGTGCAGAGCTTAAACAGTTACTTTTTAAAAATAATTTGTTCTCATTCATTATGATATTAAAAGTAACTTATTGGTATTATGTTTTAAGCTTCTAAAAACTGGTTGCATCATTGCTTTTGCTTTAAAAAAAGTATTTTAATATTGATGACAGATGGCATAGGATATAAAAAAAGTTAAAATGTGCTTTATAAAAGGAACTTGAAATCAGTGTGACACCAAATGCAATATCCCCACTTTATACATTACCTATGAGATATTCCATAATCAGGGTGAAAATAATTATAAATTACATTGCTTTTAATTCCCTATAGTCATGCTTTAGTCAGATAAATTTGCAAAAATAAAACCCCGTTACTTGAAGCTATTATGTTACATTTTCTTCAAATGATGTCTTGCACATACCTCTACTAAGAACACTGCTTGGAACCAAAAGGCAGAGTATGCTCAGTTAAGAATTTTTTTTTTTTTGTATTCATCTTCGTGTTCTGCACTTCTCAATATGGTGTTAAAAAATCAAGGACTTAAAATGTGAATGGTAGAAAATGAAGAAGACCCAAAGAAACTCTTGCTTCGGTTGAAAAGAGAGTGCAAAAGCTGGCCTGAGACTCAACATCAAAATAACCAAGATAATGTCAACCGGCCCTATCACTTCCTGGCAAATAGTAGGGGAAGAAGTGGAAGCAGTGACAGACTTTACATTATTAGGATCCAAGATCACCACAGAAAACCACAGATCACCACATCCATGAAATAAAAGGTGACCAATTCTTGGGAGGCAAGTGATGAGAAACCTAGGGAACATAATAAAAAAGTAGAAACATCACCCAGCCAACAAAAGTCCGCATGCTCAAAGCAATGCGTAATGTATGGTTGTCAGCTGGACCATAAAGAAAGCTGAGTACAGAAGAATAGACACCTTTGAAATGTGCAGGAGAAGAATTTTGAGAGTCCCTTGGACAGGAAAGAACAATTAAGTTGATCCTGAAGGAAATCAACCCTGACTGATCCTTGGAAGGACAAATATTGAAGATGAAGCTAAAGTACTTTGGACACCAAATGAGAAGAGAGGACTCACTGGAGAATGCTTGATGCTGGGAAAGATCAAAGGCAAAAGGAGAAGGGGTGGCAGAGGATGAGATGGCTAGATGTCATTGTTGATGCAATGGGCATAGAGGTGGGTGGGCTGAAGAGGATGATGGAAGACGGGTGTCTGGTGTGCAGTGGTCCATGGGGTCGCAAAGGGTCAGACTCAACTGTGCGACTGAACAACAACAGAAAGTCTGCTTGAGTCATTTCTGCCTCCCTCACAAGCAAGTTTTAGGCAGAGGATTGTACTAATGTCAGAGTTAGAAAAGATTCCTGAGTAGCAGAGCAGTTGCTTCCACAGAAAACCACAGAGCTAGGTCAGCTAAAAGCAACTTAGTTTATACTTGTGGAAACCTGCTTTGTTCTTGTTTCTTCCGTGAAATGAATTTCCTTTGTAATTCTATAGGTGTCTCAATTACTGCTAAAATACTGTTGCATAGCTATGAGAGTGTAACTCAACATTACAGCCATGGTAGCTCTAGTAATGCCAAGGTGGAAGTAATACCACAAAGCACCTGTCAGTACATTGGGCAGAGGGATGGTGGTCTGAGGGTATTTATTTATTTATTTTACAGTAGATTTATATACCACCCCAATCAATAAACTCTGGATGGTGTACACAGTCCAGCGAACACCTCACTGGCCGCTCAGCAACAATTAAAATACAATATAAAAACATTTAAAAGCCTTCCAACATAATGCTGCCCTACGCTGTGCTTTATTGATCTCTTAACAGGTATAAAAACAACATGACATTAAAAATGATATAATCATTAAAACTCATTAAAAACCAATTACAAGAGGGCAGACCCTTAGACGAGCCAAAAAAGGAGTTTGTTGACAATTCTGGCCTCCTGCTGTTGGACTTAGATTCCTCATCTGTGTCATTGGTGGATCACTACCTGTTAGCATTTGGGCTGGCAATTAAGATTCTCCTTTGCAGGGAGAAGGGCCCTTTTGGGGTCTGACCACAAATGCTCATGGACCCAATGGCATTCCAGAAGGCCATTTTGGGAATGTCTGACCAACCTGGTTGGTGCTCCTGTTGAAGCTGACACAATCACACCTAAGCACTCTCTACAGTGTAGTGTTCATGCCTTGCCATGGTTCATGAATGGGCTACAAATGACAGCAAAATAGAAGACTTGAGTGCAGCACAGGATGGAGACAACATTTGTCACCTTGCTAAATGACATACACAGAGCCTGATGGGTAATATGTTCTTCCTCTTGAATCTCTCGGTGGCTTTGATACCATTGATCACAGTATCCTATAGGTTGAGTTAGTGGGGTTGGAAATGGGTGGTGGTAGTGTCAGCTTTACACTGGTTCCGATACTTTCTTGTTCTGTATCCAGAAAGTGAGGTGACTTTTTACCTTGACTACAATAGGGTATGCTGCAGGGGCCCATCATCTCACTCTGTTAAAGGGTAAGGCCACCCTTGCTTGAAAGCCAGTCGTATCTGTCTGGTGCTCATCTCTGTTTATAACCAAAGAGCCAGCGCTGTCTGCATCTGCAGACATTTTCGTGGACATGTGATAGGCATGACTAGAGTGCATGAAACACTGTCTACCTTCCCACCTAAGTGGCACCTATTTATCTACTTGCAATTTCTTGCTTTCGAACTGTTAGGTTGGCAGGAAATGGGAACTCACTCCGTCGTGCAGTACTCAGGTCTCAAACTGCTGACTTGTTAACCTTCCAGTCAAATCCACTGTCTTACATTAAGCCACTGCAGTTGCTTTATGCTGTTTAGGTAGCAACCCAGTTTGTTGTCAATATGCTCATATGCAACACTATTCTTTTCATTGTTGGCAGGGGATGCGGTGGAGGCCCTGGGTTGCTACCTAATTATAATAATGGATTAGACAAGTGATAACAGTTTGAGGTTGAGTCCAGACAAGATGGAAAGCCTGTTGTGGGGAGATAGATTGGGTGGAATGGATGAGAGCACTCCGTTGAAGGATCAAGTACAAGATGTGGTTGTTATCCTGGTCCCAGCCCTCCCTATGGAGAAGCACATATCTTCTGTGGTCATGGCAGCCTTGTTTCATCTTAAGTAGACAGCCAAACATCAAATTTATACAAACTTGCCAAGGTGACTGACACAGGAGTATCTGTTGTGGACTTACACACAGAAGTCCAGAACTCTTGAGAGCTGGGTTACAACTGTATTGTATATAG
The DNA here is from genome assembly GCA_030440675.1 of Furcifer pardalis. Lineage (NCBI taxonomy): Eukaryota > Metazoa > Chordata > Lepidosauria > Squamata > Chamaeleonidae > Furcifer > Furcifer pardalis. The sequence continues at coordinate 201,622,487 of CP126892.1, forward strand.
CTATTACTCTGAAAGGAAATTATAGGGACTTCGGCAAGGAGGGACGCTTATTTCAGCTTCAAAGCAGTCTTAACTGTTTGCAAGACATAACTGTCCTTAAACTAGTCTGGAAAGTGGCACCTGTTCTAAATGTTTCAGTTGTGGTTTTTCTGCCCCTCTTAGAAGGCAAGGAGGCGTAGAAAAGGAAAGAACTTTTGCAAGGCTTTCCCCCCACCTATTTGATTTGCAGATTTTTAGTTCACACATTCACATCTAACAAGTTATCCTTTCAAGGAAAATGTTCAGACTACCAGGTAGTGCATATGTCAGGAAATGACATCTTTTTCCTAATGTTTCCCAAGTCTTGAGGTTGTAGTTTTAGCTAGGCCTCAAAAATCCTTTGTTCTCTCTGTCTCACAGACTACATGTCACGAGACAGTTTGTTTTCAGCCAGTGTTCCTGTGCTATCTCCCTAGCTAGCATGTTTTGACTTCACTAACTGTACATGTGTATAAACAATCATTGTTATGAGAAAGTTGTTCTCTGTTCCCTGATTGGCCAAGGGTAACCCACCTGACTGCAGAATCTCCATTTTGGAGAGAAGTTAGTTAGTTTGTGTTAGGATCTCTATGGCTTAAGACCCTGGCTATGGTGTGGGACTATTCTTTTATTTTCATCATGATCACTTAACCTGGACTGTGAACTGGACTGATTCTATGTTACTGACCTTTTATAGCTACGTTTTTCCATGGACCATGCTATATTAACCTGAAGAATAAAGCAGCTGTTTTTTTCTGAAGATTGTTGCTCTTTTTATTGGCACACACACACACGGCTTCACTACCTGTGTTGCTCTATTGCCTGAGCATAGTAAGAGTTCTTTTTTACCCAGCCCGGCTCTCCCAAGAGTGTGAAGGGTTAAGTTCCAGTAATAAGCGAAGTCTCAGGAACGTGAAGGGAGGGGCCCTTACAGGGACATGCCGGTGTCTGACAACATACAAACTGTTGGGGGTTACTGAGTCCAATCATGTCTTTCCCTGTACCTCATTGGCTTGCTTTATATTCTATCTAAGCTAGAGCGCTTGTTGGCGACATGCTTACCAATATTTTTAGCAGTTGCTCTATGAGGTCACACTGCTATTTTGAATTGTAACAGAGAGTGTTCCCTGAAGAAAAGGACAGATACTAATCCAAGCATGTACTGTTCTCCTTAATTATGTCTAATGCCTTGTCATTGATAAACCATAGGGATAATCATAATTATATAAGTTAAAACCCTTCCCAGGAGCTGAGAGTGTGAGAAGAACCTGCCTTGCAAGAATGCTAGCGTGAACTGGCATAGCAGTAGCATGAGCAGTGCTCCCTCCTAGACATGCGGGTCATCCATCTTACTGGCTCAGTACAGGGAAGTAGTTGCTGTGCTGTCAGTGGCAATCTTGGAAGGAGGTTGTCATGTGCTAATATTCATTGTTGCCACTATGATCAAAGGGTATGTTGGGAATCTGGCTTGAAATCACAGTGGAAATCTGTGATATTGTTTTCCTTTCAGACTTTTCCCAGAGTTAGTAGACAACTGTCATTGTCAACTCTATAACAATAGCAGCTGGCGAAAAGAGAAAGATGCTCTCCTGTGTAGGAAATGGTGGTACTGATAATATATGAAGAATTTAGAAGGTCTTGGTCAGGATTGACTAGTCCTTCAGGTGAGCGGCATAAATCTATGCTGGGAATCATGAAGCTTAGAGCCAGGAGTGTGGTTTCTAGACATTTTTCAGAGCCACGATAATTTCATTATACAGTTAGATTTTTATTAAGAATTATGCTTCAAAATTTATATTTTGCTCATTTTGTTCAATCATGCTTTTTCTAAGTTCCAAACCAATGAGGAAAACAGTCTCTGGAAAATAAATGGGGAAGAAGTAGAAGCAGGGACAGACTTTACTTTCCTAGGATCAAAGCTCGCTGCAGATGGTGATTGCAGCCATGAAATAAGGCAACTGATTCTTGGGAGGCAAACGATGAGAAACCTGGGGAACATAGTGAAAAGTAGAGACATCACATTGCAAACAAATATTCGTCTAGTCAAAGCAATGGTATTCCCTGTGGCAATGTATGGTTGTGAGACTGGACCATTAGGAAAGCCGAGCGCAGAAGAATAGATGCCTTTGAGATGTGGTGCTGGAGGAGAGTTATGAGAGTCCCCTGGACAGCGAGGAGAACAAATAGGTCAATCTTAGAAGAAATCAACCCTGACTGCTCCTTAGAAGGTCAAATAGTAAAGATGAAGCTGAAGTACTTTGGACATCAAATGAGAAGAGAGGATTCGCTTGAGAAAGCCTTGATGCTGGGAAAGGTGGAGGGCAAAAGTAAAAGGGGGCTGCCAAAGATGAGATGGCTAGATGGTATTGTAGACACAATGGGCACAAATCTGAGCGAGTTGAGGAAGATGGTGGAGGACAGAAGTGCCTGGCAGACAGTGGTCCATGGGGTCGCAAAGGATCGGAATCGAATGTGCGACTGAACAACAAAAATCCCCTGGCATAGCTCTGTCCGTATAATGAGGGTAACATCATGGCAGCAGCAAATTAGAACTGAGTTCCTTCTTCATAAACTCTGAATCCACGCACATTAGCACAGAACCTAAAGTACCTATACTATGGGATAGTGTTTTGTTGTTTCTTATAATATAAACAGAATAGAATTGTGCATGCTCCATTCTTCTGCATTGTTTAAACTTTTAGTATTTTAAAAATAAAATACATTCACTGCTAACTTCCTCCCAAGTGATTTCTTTTTCTCAAAATCCCAACATCTTTTTAAAAGGCTAAAACTAAACTTTCACTACATTACAAGTACAGTCAAACCTCGCACACCGAATAACTCGCATAACGAATAACTCGCGTAACAAGGATGATTTTTCACAAAATGTCTGCTTCGTTGACTCTCTCGGCTGCAAGTGGCCGAGCGAGACAGCCTGGCAATCAGCGGACCTCTCTGCTGATGGCGAGGCTGCCTTGCCAGTGGCTCACATGGCGGGGAGGCAGGATCCGCCCCACAGGCAGGAGAAGCACATAGCTAACAAGCTACCGAGAGGGAGAGAGCTTTGGACACACGGGGGGGGGGGGAGAGGCAAGAGCAGCTGCTAGCAGGCAGAGGGGAATGAAATATATGTAGTGTGTTTTGGCGGGAGACTGCCCGAGCATCGCCTTTCCCCTTCTCTTCCATGTGGAGTAATGACAACAACTTGCTCCATGCCTATAAGCAATGTCTCTGACTCCAACCCTCGTTGACACACCTTGACAGTCGGACTTCCTCCTCCTCCCCCCCATGGCCCTTACTGGAGTGAAGGGAGAAAATGAGAGAAGGCTCCTTATCACAACAAGGGTTGACTGGGTTGCAGAGGTTCCTGACGGTTCACCCTTTTTAGTGGCCTCGCTGACACCTCTGCTCCCCCCCCCCAATAATAATAATAATAATATATATTTTTAAAAAACTCCGTAGCTGCTTCCTGAAAAAAAAAGGGATGGAAGGTAGAGCAGGCAGGCAGATGCAGGACTCAGGAGAGGGGCACACGACCACCACCCCCTTTGCACTCCTGGCCCAAAAGGCGGCCGTATGAGGGAAAAGAGGCATGAGGCTGAGGGCAGAGAGTGGGAGAGGGAAGTGCATGCACACGCACGCAAAGAGAGCGCCCGCAGCTCCGTAGCACCGTGGCTCTGTAGCTTGCTCCCCACGCTACACTAGTAGCACGCGCGCACACTCACATGTGCCTGTGTCCGCCGCCTCCTCTGCCGTCGCACGGTCGATTCCAATCCTTTGCGACCCTATGGACCTGTCCGCCAGGCACTCCTGTCCTCCACCATCCCTCTCAACTCGCTCAGCTCTGTGCCCATTGTGTACACAATACCATCTAGCCATCTCATCTTTGGCCGGCCCCTTCTTCTTTTGCCCTCGACCTTTCCCAGCATCAAGGCTTTCTCAAGTGAGTCTTCTCTTCTCATTTGATGTCCAAAGTACTTTAACTTCATCTTTACTATTTGCCCCTCCAAGCAGTAGTCAGGGTTGATTTCTTCTAAGATTGACCTATTTGTTCTCCTCGCTGTCCAGGGGACTCTCAAAACTCTCCTTCAACACCACATCTCAAAGGCATCTATTCTTCTGCGCTCCGCTTTCCTAATGGTCCTGCTCTCACAACCATACATTGCCACCAGGAATACCATTGTTTTAACTAAGTCTCTACATTTAACTCTGTTCCCCAGGTTTCTCATCGTTTGCCTCCCAAGAATCAGTTGCCTTTTTATTTCATGACTGCAATCACCATCTGCAGTGAGTTTTGATCCTAAGGAAGTAAAATCTGTCACTGTTTGTTTTATGTTCAGTTGCCTTTAAAGAGCACTTTATTAATGAGCTTTGAACGGGTACCCTGTAAAAGAATCTTTTTTTAAAAAAACTTTAATCTTGATGTGTGATGTTTTAAAAGTTGAAGTTTGATGTTTGGAATGTTATTTTTTGATTTAACATGTTCCTGCACACTATTTATGTTGTTTAACTGCACTTTATAAATAATTTTGAACAAAAAAAAAAGGTTTTTTTGGGCTTTTTTTCTGAGGTCCAGAACAAAATTTGGGGTTTCAATGCATTCCTGTGGGAAAATTTGTTTCACTTAAAGAGCAACTAGCTTAAAGAGCAATCTCGTGGAACGCATTTTGCTCTTTAAACAAGGTATTACTGTAATCTCCTATATTTAAACGTTGAAAGAAATTTCCCTTATGTAAGTATTATACTTTACTTGATATAATAATTCCTCACACAAAATTTGAAGTGAGACTATCCCTTGCTTATGAGAGCAATATAAATATGTAACCTTTTTGCATGCAATGACTGACTGAGCTTTTAAATCCCCCATCTACCACTATAGCTTTGCTGGTTGATTTAGACAGGTTGAAACATTTGTCAAAATAATAAAGTGAGAATGAACATACAATAAGAACAATAAAAACAGGAAAATAATTTGCTCCTTTAGACCAGGTATTTGTGATATATGAACTCCATCTCTTGAACACTGGAAGAAACATCAAGATATATTTCAGATACATAAATCTGAAATCAAACAAAGAATTATAAAGAATGTTTTGGTTCAAATTAAAGAGAACTGTTATAAAACAATGTGGAAATGGTATATGACTCTAGTAAGTTTTAAGCCATTATGAATGTTGGAATGTATCTTCATTTATGGTGGGAATTTAAGACTGAAGAAAGTAATGAAAAAAGGATTTTGCAAGGATTAATGAAATCTATTGATTTGGAAACGTGTCCTAGAATAGCATTATTATCTAACTTTGGAAATATGTAATTGGAATGGCAAATTAAAGAAATTATTATATTCGTTACAGTGGTAAGGGACAAAGCCAAAACAGATTATCTTTTTGGAGGCAAAGAGACAAACTATAGCAATGTAAGGGTACAGAAAATAATAATTTCATAATGTTTATAAGTCTCATGGTTGAAGAGAACACGTAGATATTTAATGTTACATATACAGTACTGTATATATGTTGTTTAGGAATGTGGTGGTTTAGTGGTTAAGATATACTGAACTTGATGACTGGAAGGTCTTCAGGACAGCATTTCGAGACCCGAGTACTGCGTGACGGAGTGTGCTCCCATCTCTGTCCCAGCTCCTGCTAACCTAGCAGTTTGAAAGCAAGAAATTGCAAGTAAGTAGATAAATAGGTAGCACTTCAGTGGGAAGGTAAACAGTGTTCTGTGCACTCTGGTGTTTAGTCATGCCTGCTACATGTCCATGGAAACATCTGCACAGACAGCACTGGCTCTTTGACTATAAACAGAGATGAGTACTGAACCCTAGAGTTGGATTAGACTGGCTTTCAAGCAAGGGAGACCTTTACCTTTACTACGTGTTGTTAATGTTTTTCTTTTTGTTTATAATTTTGTTATAATAAAATAAAATCCAAACAAATATTAAATCAACATACAGAGAGCCATCGCAGTTTGGCTGGGAGGGTACATAATGCTAAAGCACAGATTAGTTTCACACACTTGCTCATAAGATTAAACAGTCATTAGAGTATCTGCTTATTATCTGCTGGTTAGGTCATTTAGCTTTTTTGGGGTCATCGCCCTCTGGTTTTGTAACTCTCTATTTATTGATGCACCAGGACTCTTTGACTCCAGGGTCCTGGAAGAACTATTGTAGCTATAGGTCACAATGATGCCCATCAGCAGGAATGCTGACTTGGGCTTCTGGGAATTGAAGTCCAAGAAAATCTGGAGTGCCAAGGTTCACCATCATGGCTATAGGATACGCAAACTCTATTTTCATTTTTCCCCCACGTAGAAATATAAACACATTCAGTTTCAATTTTCAAATTCTCTCCTTTGTTTACTTCCAAGCCCGCCTGTCAGGAATGTTATTGTACGGTTACCTTGCTTTAGAGATAGCTGGTTAATAACATGCTGTTTTGACCTCATTTTAAAGAACATGCATTTTTAGGAGTGTTTTTCCTGCACCTCTCAGTTAATTTAACATACTATACATACTGTATATAATATCACATATTGATAATATGTGTTCTTCTCTATGAAACCTACTCTGGATCAGACACACTCCATTAAAACTAGACCTCGCAAGTGAGGAAACCACAAATTTCATCCCAAATTTCCACTCTGCAAAGTGCAATTAGATCAAAGGCACAAGTAGGTACTGTAGGAAAGTGGATGGTCTGTCAAACTAGGACTAGGGTTCTAACATTCACTCTGCCACATAAATTCAGCAGGGTGTAGTAATGGTAACAAACTCTTTGAACTCTCAAAGGAGAGGAATAGACATACGGTATGTACATTTTAAAAGGTTGGTTCTCATCTTCCCAGTTACTTGTATTACCAAGCCTTAATCACATGTTGTTCCTATCTTTATAGTTTGGATTTTGCAGTCACTACAGACAATGATTTAGATAACAATATACAGTAAGTAAACCAGGAAAATGCATTCAGGGAAATATGCATTCTTGGACACAAGTTGCAGCCAAAGATATATAAAGCAATCACATTTTCAGCCAAATGTTTTGAGAATACAATATGATCAAAACCAAGTCAGAATAAATGAAAAGTGTGGCCGTTCATCATGTATAACACGGATTCTCAACATGCGGCCCGTGGCCCCATTTCATGTGCCCCCCCTAACTCCACCACACCAGGAAGTGCCATGTGGTGGAGGAAGGGTAAAGTGGCAATCCAGCCCCTGAACCTGTCTGAGGGAGCGTGACCCAGCCCCCGGTTTAAAAAGGTTGAGAACTCCTGATGTATAAATTAAATATTTTAAATAAAAATAAAAGGAAAAGTTTCACATTCATTACATTACCTACTGATTACAAAATACCTGAGTGATTAGAACGGGAGAATTTATTTCCTCAGAGATTAGGAAAGTTCCTTTTTGACTATATGCCCCTAGGAGATTCTGCTGTACAGTTTTATACACACACCCCACACACAAAAATGTGTCTTTTTTTGAATTTGTCGATCCTTTTTTGTTATTTACCCACTAGAGGGCACACAGACTCTTCTCCAGGAGTTTTTGCTAATACAGTACAGTACTCTTCAAATTTGAAAACTTGCCATTTTATCTGGAGTTATATTATGGCATTTTTCCTTCACAGTCTTACATTCCCACCATAAATGAAGATACAGTACATTCTAACTTATTTTACATCTTCAACAAATCTGGTAGTTAGAAATATGCTGCATCTGGTGAGAAGAGATTTAAAGAGTTAGAAATGCTAGTAAAGGCAAATGTCGACCTTGCTCGAAAGCCAGTCGTATCTAACTCTAGGGTTCAGTGCTCATCTCCATTTAAAGCCAAAGAGCCAGCATTGTCTGTGTCTGCAGACGTTTCCGTGCACATATGGCAGGCATGACTAGCCATGGAATACTATTTACCTTCCCATTGAAGCGGCACTTGCAATTTCTTTCTTTACAACTGCTAGGTTGGCAGGAGCTGGGACAGAGACAGAAGCGCACTCTGTCATGAAGCACTCGGCTCTCAAACTGCTGACCTGCCAACTTTCCAGTCATCAAGTTCAGCGTCTTAACCACTAAGCCATTGCAGTCCCCTTCTAGGAAACGCTAGAAGGCTCTATAAGGCTTTGCTTCCATTTATAGCAGTTGCTCCAAATGCCTCATCTAATAGATCTGTCTCTGAAAACTGACTGGTGGGAATGACACTGGAAGACCCCTGGAATTGGTTTAAAATTAAGGATAACCAACATCTTGTAATTAGTGGGTCTTTACTTTGTACTGGAAATGGCAGGAGGTACAGTCCTTTGTTATACCTGCTGCTACAAGTGTTTGGAAAGATTTATCTGCTGAAATGCCTGCTTCAGTAGATGTCTTAAATGAAAGATACCCAGTCTTGAAAGATTGGTAATTTTGACTTTCCAGGGGCATCTTTTATTCTTTGTGAGTATCAGGACCTTCTGACTCCAGCCAAATAAACCATTATGTTTTAGATAAGTGGAGATTTAAAGCCACTTTCAACACAACATAACTGGGTCTTCTATTCTCTCTCTATTTCTACTTTATAGATAAGAAAACAATCATTTAAAGATAAGAAAGCAATTATTTTTGCATGTATGGGTCCTACATTTACCTAATCCATTGGTTTCCAAACTAGGAGCAACTTCTCTTAAAGCAGCATGAAGAAATTCCAAGGACATGATGTGTATTTGACATTGTTAGTATGTAAAAAATTATTTTTCATGGCTGATATATTTTTTCAAGTTTTAAACCATGGAAATTAATTTAAAACAGTTCTACTGGTTTTTTTTTATATTTATTTATTTATTTAAAATTTGAACTGATTTTTTAATGAAAGTTGATGAGGCGAGGAGTCAGAACATTTTCTCAAAAATCAAGTAAGAGGTATGATGCTGAAATATTTGACTACCACTGATTCAGCAGCATTACCTGGCCCTATGAAGGAAGCATTTCTGTTTCCCTTCAGTCTAATTATTCCATGACTTCTCTACATGCTTTTTTGCTTCCTATAACTAATTCTAACACTGCACGGAGGTAAACCACAGTTCCTTTACAAAGAAATAATGAAGCAGAGAGTGAATTTTTCGCATCACAATTTGCTCAAAAACAGATGGTGGCTGTTGTTCATTTGCACATGTATATTCATTCAATATAAATGTTTAAAAGTGCCTATCAGTTTCTTGCAAAACTTAGCAAAGATTGCTACTTCTCCCACCAAAATGTAAGACGGGTTGGATCCAGAGTTTATATTTACAGCAGATGCATTGTGCGATATCAAGATACCTGTACTTACATAACTATATATAAAATGTAAACACAGATACTGTATGTTTATAATTACCAATATTAGTTGAAATTTAAGAGGAAGCAAAAAGAAAAAGAAGGTAGCCATGTTAGTCTGTGCAAGCATATCAGAGTAAACAAAATAAAACAACAAAAAACATTGTGGGATCTTAAAGACACCCGATGAAGTGGACTTGATCCACGAAAGCTAACATTAAAATACACCAGTTCATCTTTAAGGTACCACAACTTTTTTTGTCTTTTTATTTTGTTTTATTTACTCTGTCAAATACTACTAGTTTGCTTTATAAACAAACCATGCCTCAGAGTGAAAACCAGTGATCAGTCTCTATCTGCCTTAATGCAACAAGGTCTTCCTTCACAATAGAGGAGAAGAAAGGAAGCTACTGTTAGCATTCGGTACCCATGAAAGCTTAGGAATTGGGGGGGGGGGAAATACTTTTCGGACTACAGCTCTCAGTTGCCCCTAAGACGACCAAGGGATGTTAGTTGGGGATTCTGGGACTTATAGTCCAAACTGCTACTTTTCCAATTGGTCTTCACACATTGTGGGACTGCACCCACTGCACAATCAGCTCTGGACTGTGCAAACAACACTGAGGGATAATGGGGGTTGTAGTCCACTCAGGACTGCAGTGGCTCAAGTGGCTAAGATGCTGACAAGAAGGCCGGCAGGTCAGCAGTTCAATACCCAAATAATGCAGGACGGAATGGGCTCCCATCTCTATCCCATCTCCTGCCAAACTAGCAGTTCGAAAGAAGAAATTGCAAGTACTGTAGATAAATAGGGAAGGTAAACAGTGTTCCCTGCACTCGGGTGTTTTGTCATGCCTGCCACATGACCATGGAAACGTCTGCAAAAGCAGACAGCGGCTTTGAAACGGAGATGAGCACTGAACCCTTGAGTCGGATACGACTAGCTTTCGAGCAAGGATGACCTTTACCTTTATCTAGTCCACTCAGGCTGGGCAGGCCAGAAGTTGCCTATGTACGCCTGGGAAAAAGGACATTGGCAGCGAGTTGTGCTTTAAAAAAAGTTTACCCCTAGCTTGGGAACAAATGGGTTTTTTAAAGCATATCAGAGAATAAACAAAAACGCTGTAGCACTTTGAAGGCTGTTTTGTTTATTCGCTGATACGCTGGAAACACAGACTAAACGTGGTTACTATTCCAAAAAATTAAATGTTTTTTTCCCCAAAGGTAAATGTGGAAGGGTGGGCACAGGCGTGACCGCCCACATCAGCCTTATAACGGCCTCTCAGTACCTCAGCCATCGGGGAGGGGGCGGGGCCCAGATGCGCGCGAGGGAGAGAAAGAGAGGCAGGTGCCTCGTGCCGAGTTGGCCGTTGGGGAAGGAGAGCCAAGGTGCTCTTCGGCCTTCATCACCTGAAGGACGTGGGCGGGGCTTAACGAGGCGGGCTCTATAGGGGGAGAAGGGACTCACCTTTACCCAAACGAGCCTGGGGGGAAGAAGGGAGGTCGATTGCTCCCATCCCTCCTGTAGTCGCTGCTCTGCGGCTCCTGTTGACCACATTGTCCTTTTTCTCCTGCCTTAGATATATATATTTGTTTTCTGTGTGGGTTCGTCTTTCACTTTTCTCTCACAGAAAATGGGTGAGTTTCACCTTGACCTTAGCCCCCTCAAGGAGTCTTTGGGGTTCATCAAGGTCCTTGAATGGGTAAGTGGCAAAGAGCCTGTCATGAAGGGGCTGCTCCTTCAAAAGGTTTGGGTGAAGAAAGCCCAGGGAAGAGGGTTAGACCTGTTTTTTTGTCCCTTGTTGTACTGGGCATTGCTGCAGTTTCTAGTTCCTAGTATAAACACATTTTCTAGGCTCTTTATAACCTAGGTTGGGGTGCCCAAACTATAGACCAGGGGCTGGATCCAGCCCACAATGCCATTTCATCTGCCCCATGAAGCCCTCATCGTGCCCAGAAGTGGAAGTAAAATGCGCCCATACGGACGTGTTTTACTTCCGCAACCAGGAGCAATGAGGTCTTTGTGGGCAGGATGAATTGGCACCAGGGCCGGAGTGACCAGCCCCCTGAACCACGTGACCAGCCCACGGCCTGAAAAGTTTGGCTACCCCTGACCTAGGTCATCTACTGGTTGGTTTTATCTTTTTTAAATAATATGCCTCCATTCAAAATAATGATGTCAAACAGGGTGTCTCCCTTCAAAATAAGTAATGATTCAGAATACATTTCTGTGTTCTAGTGCATAAATGCTAATTTGTAACTTCAGAATTGTTTGTTTATTCAGAAATACAGTCAATGAAGAACATTTCTGTAACTGAAGTAATGGTGTGATACATGGCTATTTACTAGTGGTAATATATTTCTAGTGGATATGCAGGCTCTTTGTTTATTTACTGGAGGAATGCTGTGTGATTTCATCGCATCTGAGTTAGGTTTAAGGGTCCAAATGGTGAACATTCAATTGAAAAGACTGGTATTCAAACACAGATAGAAGAAATTGCAAGGCAGAAATTCCCAACTGGTTTAAATATGGTGTCCTTCCATCTATACACTCAGATACTGTACAGTACTCAGATGGTTTGGGGATCTCATGGTCCTGCTTTGTTAACACTGAGATTGCAAAATGCCTGCTTTTTATTTTTCATTCAGAGCCACCCTTAGCCAGAACAAGTAAAATACTGTACTTGAGAATTGTGCTTTACATATTTGTTTTGTATTTTTGTTTTAATTAATTTTGTTTTTTAAAAACTCCATGGTCAAATGTTCAGTTTTCATTAATTGCATGGTATGCAGAAGCTTGGTAAGTACAAATAGAGACAGCATTCATTCACTAAACCTCTAGTGTAGTTCAACTGGTAATGGTTTGATCCTTTAAAAACTCTTCTTGTGCTCTTGTATAGGAATAGTCAATTGCTATTATCATTATTTACTGTTGACTGAAGCTTTTTATAGTTAAGTGTCTTTTGATAAATGAATCCTACTTTTTCTAACTGGAAGAAAACCAATTGACAGTACTGTACTTATCTACACTGTCAATAAAATATGATAAATAGTAAAACTAAACTTCCAGCATATATTTACATATATCTGCTTACTGAAACTTAAGTGAGTGTTTTAGAAATCTAAAGGCGAATGTCAGTCATTAGAAAATGAGTCCGTTATTGCTGGTGCAGTGATCCTCACATGCTATTAACATTTCCAACAGACAGATTTGCATTTACTAATTAGTATCTTTTATATAGTTCTTTTCTATGTTTGTATTTGCCACATGTGGAGGCTATAAAGGTTCAACTACACTTCTCATTTCCTGTAAAGAAGTTGTGAACAAAACAATAACAGCTGATTTTGCCTATCCTTTCAGGTGAGCTTGTAGTACATTCTATATGCAGTTTTTACTAGTAATGCTCCATCTTTGTTAATGAATATCTGATTAGCACTTTTTGTCCAGCTATGTGGCAATTAAAAAGAGGCTCAATATTTTTCTGACAATTAACTAGATGTTTCATTTTAGGTGAATATATTGGAAATAATAGAACTTAAAATATACAGATACAGCACACAGAAAAACAATAGTTTTGTACTGTATTAAACAAAATAAACAGTTATGTTTCTCAAAGGCAGAAAAAGGGCCCTTTTTTTGCAGGTTTTTCTAAATTCTAACTTGAGAGGACACTCCACTATCTGTGCCCAGAGTACTGTAGTTTCTCTTCAATAGAACAAATGAACAAAGGTGGAAAAGCCTAGTTTCCTCAGATGTATAGTTTTGACAGAGATAACCACTGACTGCTACACAGCTTGCTAAGCCAGCTCTATTGCTTGCTTTTGATTATTTAATCTGTGGGTAGAGAAATAATACATTATGCTTTATCTTGTGAATTAGACCTTCATTCGTCTAAGCATTTGCCAGACACTTTATTTTCAAGATGGACTGAGGGTTTTCATTCCTAACAAATATTATATTTAAGTATTTCTATATAGCTGGTATACACTAGTTTACTTAGTGGTATTTATGTATAATACTGTACTGACAAATTATAATTCATAGCTTCATTATATAAGATAAAAATAAAGAAGGATTCGATCTGCTAGTGGTCAGTACAAAAAGCCTATTCTGACCAGGCTGTTGAAGTTAGATTTTTTAAAAGTTATTTATTTTCTTATTTATTTAATGTCCTTTTTGTCCAAGTATCACTCAGGGCAGCTTACAAATGTATAAAAGATCACAATAATAATGAATAAAACACAATGACTGATATGGAAGTAAATTATCAAAAACCCTAAATACATTATGTTTATATTTGTAGTTATATAAAATGCTAGTTCTGATCATTCTTTACTTTTTCTTTTTTTAGGCTAAATGAAGTAATATTTAGTTCACCTGAGCCTATCCGATGCAATGGCAGTTGGACTGATATTCACCTTGTGGGCAACTTCTCCTCCTCTGCGCAATTCTTTGTAACTTTTGCAGTCTTGATATTCCTGTACTGCATGGCTGCCCTTGTGCTGTACCTTGGTTATATGCACATATATCGGAGTGGTGGCATTCTGCCAATCATAGTAAGTTAGAGATTAATATTAGGTCTAGAAAGAAAAGTGTCCTTTTGCCTAGTCTTAAAGTTAAATCAGTTGATACTTACGGGTTTACTACTTCATAAATGAAGTTTTTCTTGTTTTGTGTGTAGACCTAAGGTTTTCATTCCAAATGTATTTATTAACTTTACATAACAATATCTGCTTGAACCTTTTAAAGCTACACATCTTCAACAGACCATTTTTTTATTCTGTAAGAAATGATTAAGGAAAAGTTAATCTAGAAGGAAAATAAATTTTATGCTCATGAGGCTTGTGGTATGACTCATGGGCAGTGTTAAGTACTAGAGGCTTGTGAAGTGTGATGTACATGCATTACTAGGGAGTCAGTGGGTTATAGTAATTAATGGTAGGAATTATATCGGGGAGGTGAGAATTGAAATCCTCACTCTTTCATTAATTGTATTTTTCTGACTGAACTTGAAAACTAAACTCTTCTGAGTGAACTTGCCCCCTCCTTTCTCAAACCAACCCATTTCAGAATTGTTGTGAAAATGAAATGAGTAGTATCTAGCCAGTCTCTCTAGAGCAGTGGTGCCCAAACTAAGGGCCGGGTGCGGCCCCCGACGCCAATTCATCCAGCCCGCGAAACCCTCGTCGCTCCTGGAAGGGGAAGTAAAACGCGTACGGGCGCGTTTTACTTCCGCTTCCAGGAGCGACGAGGGCTTCGCGGGCCGGATGAATTGGCGTCGGGGGCCGCACCCAGCCCCCGGGCCTTAGTGACTGGCTCCCTGAACCACATGATCGGCCCACGGTCCCAAAAGTTTGGGCACCCCTGCTCTAGAGCTTGACAGTTAGTAGATGTGACTTATTTTGAGGCTGTTTTTTGTAGTGAATGTAGAGACTGCCTGAAAAGATTTCTAAAAATAACTGTTCTGTAAGTCATTTTAGCTAATAAGATAAAAAGCTAGAGCTGTGAATGGTGCAAGCAGTTTATATTTTAGCAAAAGATTCAGTCTGCTCTTTTGATGGTATCCGGGGTCGGTACAGCTTGCCCAAGGTTGATTAGGTTGCTGCTTCTTCCAAGAGATCCTGCGAGGAATTATCTCATAATTGCTGTTGGTCTAACCCACTGAACTACCCAGTCAGCTAAGAAGTAGACCATAGTTCATGAAGCTTGACTCAAATAAAATGTGTTAGTTTTTAAGCAGACTGGCTCCATGTTTCTTCCACAGCTAGTTTCTTTACCCTAGCTTCCAGATATATATTTTAAAGCATTGAAGAACCTGCAGTACAATACATTGCTGGAAAATCACATTATAGCGTCAAGCGCTTTTTCTGGCCTTTTTACAGTGATTTTGTAATCCAGCTTTTTATGCATTTAATTAGCACTTACCTTTTAATGTTACTTTAAAATGATTGCTAAAATTAATAGGTAAGCCCTAAATAGGTGTATACACGTAAATTTTCAACTTAAATTGTACTACATGACTCAAGTCTTCAATCAAATTAAGCACTTCTGGGTTTTTATTGCAAATTAACAGAAATAGTCCAGCTAAAGACTTCCTGAATCAATCAGAACAGTTAAGGTTAATATTACAGAGAAACTGCTCCTGAAAATAATAATGGATCAATAAATAGGTATAAACTAAATGGATTAAGTACAGTAAAGCTATAGACAATCCAGCAAAATTGAGCAGGAGCTATGCCATTTTTTGGCTGCAGATTGCACTATGGTTTCTTCAGCAGGTTTTGAGGATGTGATTCATTGGCTCTCAGCTAAAATGGAATTTGTTCTGTGGCCTCACCAAGGTCACTTACCCTAGTTTTAACAATGCATCAGGATTCCCTTGTTGTTGGTCCAACAGACCAAATGGGCTTCTGAAGATAAGTATTTTGCAAGTATTGTTCTCAGAAAGATTATGAAACCTATTTACATTAATTTCAGCGGTAAGTCAGTCAGATTTTTAAGCAGCTTTCATTTTAGCACCTGTGTGTGTGTGTCTTAAGATGGCAAATAGCATTTAGTTTACCTTTGAAAGCCTTATATTCTCAGCAGTTGGCAACCTGATTCCCTTTGCAGGATTATATCATCTCTCTTAGTGCTGTTTTCTTGTGGCTGGTCAGTAGTGCTGCCTGGGCAAAGGCCCTTGTTGACATCAAAATATCAACGGGTCCACGAATTGTGGGAGAAATACCTGCTTGCAAGTTACCAGGATCCTCGTGTGTTTTTGATTCTGTGACCAGCATGGGAAGTCTAAATGTGTCTGTGGTATGTATGTCAACATTTGAGTGCTCAAGTGTTGTCTTTTAGTCATTTAGTGTTATGGATTGACTTAGTGACCACAACAAATCTAGTTTGGATAGCCAACTTTAAAAGTTGCAGTTGAAGCCATTATAGACATGATGTAGAAATATTGTGAACAGAATCTTTTCAGTCTGATTTTAAAACGATTATTACATATTTTGCTCCATTGGATCAAAACAATATGAAAGGTGGAGGAGATATTCTGGGATTAGGAGTACAGTAATACCTCGGATAACGCTAAGACTTGGTTCCACAAGTCTTGGTGTTATCCGATTTTTAGTGTTATCCGATGCATGTTAAAATCCTATGGGATGGATCGGATAATGTTAAAGCTCCATAGAGATACATTGTAACCGCACAGACTTTAGCGGTTGTTATCCAATCCATCCCATAGGACCTTAATGTTATTCGATCCAATTCTCCTCCCCAGATTACTTAACGTTTTGCTACTTTAGCGTTATCCGAGGTAAACATCCGAGGTATTACTGTACCTGGCTTCAGCTCAAACCTCAGAAATTCCACACCTTATTGGTGAAATACTGTGAAGTAGCAATTTGACTTTTTGGAGGTCGCTCATTCATAGGTTTGCCATAGGTCAGGAGCTACATAGAAGCACATAATAACAGACCAGATTGGGTTTTTCCAATTGAGAGATTTGGATTTGTAGAAAAAATGTTAGATTTTTCACCCTTAAGAAATCTTAGCCAGTTCTTGGTTGAATCTCCCCATCTTTCACTGAGTGCATCTAAAACTGAAAACAGAGTCTTTGCATTTCTAAGCCAAGAGTCAGCAGCAAAAGGTGCCAGATAAAAGATCCCTTCTTCTTCAAGTGTCTGATTTTGAATATTGGCGATCATCATGGTGATTGGTCATGAAAATTGTCTTGGGAACAATATAATGCAGTAGTCTTCTATTTGCTTTCCACATCACAGTGTGACACCCGTACCACTGATCCAGTTCTACGAGTCACTTTCTAGTGCTTAGCCCTTTCAGTGCACAAAGTCCTCATCAGCCCCAGGCCAGTATTGATGGAACTGCTGCCCTCCATCATGATGGATTCAAGTGGGATTTAATCCACTTGGGGACCGTTCCCCTTCCCTGTGGACTTTGCCCCCCAAGGTTGTTAGTCTTCAGGGTTGTCAGGTTAGTTAACTGCTGGCTGACAATTGGCGTTGGGTCGCTGGCAGTAGGGTTTACTCTATTACTATAGCAGGATAACCTGGCCAGACTGGTATAAAACCCAGTTAATAATTATTGAAAAGGCTTGATATTTGGGGGTTAAACTTGATCCCAGTGTCTGTGACCTATGTTGGCTCTAAAAGTCTTCTGTCATTACCAGGAAAAATTGTACACAGAGTTCATGTGAGCCACCTATCTTCTCTAACATGGAGAACCTCAATTCTTGACCATTCTGGATAGCATCCTTACTTTTAAAGGTTCCATTCCTATGTAATACAACTGTTACCTACTGTATTTGTTTGGAAGCAAGTCCTGTTTTTTGTTTGGTAGATCTTGAAAGCAACTGTGTTATAAGGAAATGCTTCAAACTTTAGTTATGAGTGGGTCTATGAAAGATTTCACTGTGCAAAATTGACTGATCTATAAAGTACCACATTTTTTTATTCTAAATGTTCATGTAGCTGATATGTGTCCTAAGACACACATAGTTCCTAGAATGGTTTTGTTTGGTTATCAATAAAAAAACTAATTACTACTTCTGTTCTTGCAGGTTTTTGGCTTAATAAATATGATTCTGTGGGGAGGAAATGCTTGGTTTGTATACAAGGAGACAAGTCTGTATAAATCATGCAGTAATTCCTCCAAATCTGGGCTCTATCCCCCAGCATCAGGAATCTGAACAGTTGCAGTTTCATACCAAACAGTTGCAGCCATGTTACATCCTGATGGCAAGATTGAAAGACAACTGCTCAAAGTACTTCAGTAATAACTTTTATGGATACATTACTTCAGAGTTCATGCTCAGAATGGGAAATCTGTTCTACATTTTGCATGTTCTAATACAGTCAACCCTACAACTGGCTTGTTAAAATCTTGAATCACTTCAGGAAGAAACATTTTATATTGATAACAAATATCTACCTTTGAGTTGTACTAAGTTTTGTCATGGGAACTGCTGCTCTTCTAAACTCAGGTTGTACTTTTCTTTAACATGTAATCTGAGTTGTTGTTACAAATGCCATTGTTGCACATTTCTGATGCAAAGAGTGGCAACTGTTTGCTCAATTGGATTTGAATTGTCCAATTTAAAAACTTTCCACAAAGATTAACATGTTTGCATTTCTGATTTCAGTGTAAATGTTTAATTGTTTCTGTAGAGGAGCACGGTTTGGAACTGAGATGACAGTAGGCCTAAAGTAGAGGTCTTCTGTGTGGTAGAAGTCCTTAGTTTATGTTTTAAGCTGAAGGAGTATGAATGGGAACATGCTTAAAACTCAAAAAGCTGTATACATTTATTAAAATATGAGAAATCTTTTTCTGAGTGTGCCAGTTAGACAAATAGGTACAGGACAAAATACTAGAAGATTCCCACTATGAATGTTAAATCTAGAAGTTAAAAAAATGTGTACAGTTTTGAGGAATTGTCTGTACTTAATAAATTGACATTTCTAGGCATCTTGCTTGCTGTGTTGAATATAACAGGAAATGTTTAAGTGTTCCAGGCAACTCTGCTTCAGGAGAGTTGTTCCTCTGCAGTGGCTCACCATGTGTCAAACTTCATTCAAATAATTTTTTAAAAGTCTCTGGTGACTTTACACCATTGTCATTGCACAAAATGATTCCTTACTATCTATGCAGACGGCTGCCAAAAAGGAACAATTTAAAATCACTTCATACAGCAACTAGAAGTACTGTACTTTTAAATATCATTTTATGTAATTTTTGTACAATTTTTATTTATTTTTATTTATAAATTTTCAACAGAAAGAAAACATAACAACAATAAAGAAAGAAAAAATACATCCCCCTTGAGATTCAACACATAGTACATATTACATTAAAAGGTACAAAAAAATAGATACTAATAAACTTTCACCACAGTGCTATATACATTGTCCAGGAGGTTATAGCAATTCAAATCTTCCAAAAATTAGCTTGTTCTGGTACAGGCTTGATACCCTTATTTCTAACTATCACATATTCAACATTTTTTTCCCAAATTCTCCAAAATCTATTTACATGAACTATGCCTTTTCTAACATGTAACTCCCATGTTAATTTATCATTGAGTGCTAGTTGCCACATTTCTTTGTACCAATCTTCCATTTTTAGCATTGTACCATTTTTCCAATTTTTTGCAATACATTGCCTAGCTGTCGACATCATGAGACTCATTGATTCTTTGTCGTCATTATACATATTAAATTTACACCCATCTGTTAACAACGCTGCCTCTGGCCCCAGTTCCAGCCGCATCTCAAATATATTCCTGATATCACCTATTTTTCCCCAAAATTCTTTTAACACATTGCAGCCCCACCACATATGTATGTACGTCCCCGTTGCTTGTTTACATCTCCAGCAGACATTACTTATCTTGTTATCTATTTGCTGCAACTTGACTGGGGTCAGATACCATCGCCATATCACCTTGTAATTGTGTTCTTTAACTCGCACAGACATAGTTCTCATAATTCTTCTCTTCCATTTCTCCTGCCATATTTCTTCTGGTACTGTTACATTCAACTCTAATTCCCAGGTGTTTTTGAGTATCTCCTGTATCTTACCTTTTTTATTCAAAATTTTATATAATTTACTTATGATCCCTTTAATGCCCATCTCACCTTTTCTCAGCTTGTTTAAGATGCCTTCAAATACCGTTAATTTCCTTTCTAAACATCCTTCTTGTATAAATTTTTTATTCCATTCATTTAACTGACAAGTCTGAAACCAATTTAAATCCAATTGTGAAAAAAGCTCTCTTCTTTTATTGGGTTCTTTACAGATTTTTATTCAATCCTTGAACATTAAGGCCCCCTTCTCTATTAAAATGTTCCTAATCCTTTCGTCTGTTTTTATTGGAAAGGTATTAAAATCCCCCAATTCTAAAATCGGTGAGGTTCCTGGCGCTAGATCCTGCTTCAGATTGGACCATTCCTCCAAAGTTGTTTTTAACATTCTATTTTGAATGCTTTTCTTTCTCATTTTCTTATCCTTTTTATCTAAAAATATTGCCTTACCCAATTGCGCTATCTCTTTCATCTCAATCTTCTCCCAAATCGTGTCTTCTTTCATTAGGATCTTTACAACATTTCGTCCAAATTAGATACCCTGCTATGCTCCTTTTTTGTTGTTGTTCAGTCGCACAGGCGATTCCGACCCTCTTGTGACCCCATGGACCACTGTCCGCCAGGCACTTCTGTCCTCCACCATTCTCCTCAACTCGCTCAGCTCTGTGCCCATTGTGTCTTCAATACCATCTAGCCATCTCATTTTTGGTTGCCCCTATTTCTTTTGCCCTCCACCTGTCCCAGCATCAAGGCTTTTCCAAGTGAATCTTCTCTTCTCATTTGATGTCCAAAGCAACTCTAAAAAATGACATTTTCTTTACAAAAATCCTGGCACCTAAGGTTCAACGTATGTCGAATGTTATTCAAGTGGGCAGAAAAGTCTCTTTAAAAAAAGGCCTTAAATGAAAAATGAAAAGAAAATGGGAAAGTAAAAATGGGTGCTGTAATTGTAACTCAAGAATATGCCCTCTGTCACTGGTTGGGATTGGACAGAAACCTGATTATTCTAATCCTGTAATACTGCTTAATCTCAGGGATCTTCCAATAGAGCAGTCTGCTAGCATGGCTATAATGTGCTGGCAGAAGAGTGGAAAAGGGAGTGGAGGATGGATGGGGCAAAGAAAGAGTGAAGGTGTGTTAAATCCATATCTATGCTGAGAAAAGCAGTAGCTGCACTGTGACCTTTGGGATTCTGCCTATTTGCAGCTCTATATTTGCAAAGTATTGATGTTTCTTTTCATTTATGTAGGATGGATCTTGTAATGAGAATTAGCTGTCAGGCTGACATACATGACAATGGCTCTCATGGTAGATATTGTCATAGTGAGATAAACTTGAATTCTTCTATAGAGAGAAAGGTAGGGTAGAAATAAATAAAATAAAACCGTTTTGAGTTTCAGCTGATGTTATGAAATGTAGCATGATATGATAATGATAAATTCCTAGGAAAAAAGAATTCTGTAGGTCCGTGATGGTGAACTTTGGCACTCCAGATGTTCTTGGATTTCAATTCCCAGAAGCCCAAACCCCCTGTGAATCCACACGAATGGGTTTACTGCGATTCATCCTGCCCCGTACAGGCGTGTTTTACTTCCGCTTCTGGGAGCGATGAGGGCAGTGTGGGCTGGATGAATCGCAGTAAACCCATTCATGTGGATTCACGGGGCTTGGGTTCTGGGAATTGAAGTCCAAAAACATCTGGAGTGCCAAGATTCACCATCACGGTTGTAGGTTGACAGCTGGAGCTCCACTTTAGCAAAAGCAAACTACTCAGCAGTTATTTAGAGGTTGATAAGATATGGTTTATGATGGCAGTAACCCCAGCTTCATCTACTTGGTGTTCTCTTTCCTGACAAGTGCCAGATACCTATTGTTCCTCATCAGTTTTTATTTATTGTTTTGGTGATGGGTGTGATAGCGGATTGGTTAGGTTAACTGAAGCTCAATTAAAATTACCACAACTTCATCCTACTGTGATTATCAAATTCATATCATCTTGCCTTTTGTTGTCTGCACTGACACTACAGTATCATAAATTTTATCTAGTTATGTAGCACCATTCAGCAGGATATAGTGAACATAAAGATGCATGGATTCCTTTAAAAATAAAGGGCAGAAGAAAGCTGTGTTGGCTGTATAGCAAGTTCCATGTTGTGATAGGATCATTAGACCAACAAGAAATTGACCTAATAAAACTACTGCTAGAAGTAAATTTTGGGAGAGAGACTTAGTGGTACCACTAGGAGGCACTGTTGCTGCATTTTAACAGGAATAGAGTGTCAGACTTTTCATTCCGTCCTTGGTATTTTTAGTATAGACCTCAAGAAATACTGATTCCTTAACAAACTTTATAATATGATCTACATTTTGATTCCCAGTTCTGCTCAGAATACTTTGAAGGAACAGATTCCTCTAAACAGATTGGAATGCAACCTGGCTAATATGCTGTGGTGGACAGTTCTGGTTGATAAATCAGGTTTCAAACTACCATGGCCATGTAGGAGGCTCATACATGGAAAGTAACTTATCTCTCTCTAAACTAAATTGCAGATGTGTATAAGGATAAAATGGGAATGAGACAGCTGTGTAAGATATTGTCTGGCTAGGAGAAAGGGTGGAATAAAATTGTAGGTAGAGAGAGCAGTGTCAGGTATGCTGGACCTCTCTAACAAGACGTGAAAACATCCATTAAAGTATATGCTGAGAATGCTTTTGTATTCTGTCTGGGGATCTTGTGTGTGTTCAAGATTCTAGATTAAGTGGAACGGGTCTTCAGTGTTTCTTCACACAGTTAATACATGGAGAGTAAGCACATGGAGATTCATACAATGGCCAGAAAGATCTATCAGATTTCAATCATGTTGCATTTAGTTTTTTGAATTAAATGTATGTATTTTGATAAATAGTGGTCCAGACAATCACCAGTGTTATGGAAAGCTTGGAGTACACATTATTTAGGAAGCCAGATAAGTGCTATAACAGGCAAAACAAACGGAATTGCCTTACTTCATATGATGATAGCTATGTTCAGTACCACCTAGTGGTTAAACTATATCACATTGCTATCCGCACAATAAGAATTTTAAATGCTCTCCAGGACCACATCAGTTCTATTTTTGTAGTTCTACTTGTCCTAACATTTGCAAAAGATCCAGCTTTAAAGAACTATGGCACTATACCTTTTCCAGGTTCCTGAACCTAGACTGAAGTATTCAAGCTACATACCAAATTAGTGTCTGGTTATTAAGATTTCTGTAGGCCAACATGTATGATCACTGTTCGGAAGATTTGAGATTGAACAGAAGATGTGCATAGTCAATGTTGCAAGGATGCAACATCTGTAAGAGCTCATGAGAAAAACTTCTTTGGTTACAGAAAGATGGGTTAGTGGGTTTTTTGATATACTTGTCACGAGAGTTGATGGGTGTCACACAAAGAGATCTGTTAGTCTTTCACCTGAAATCTACAGTTGCCCGAGGGAGCCTACTAGTAACATGAGAATTATCTCAAACAGTAAGCTACCTTACCACAATTTTGTTGGCAAAAATAATGACATTTAAATTATATATGGGTAGTCTGATGCCCTGATGGATCCAGTGTCACCAGACAATTGTGATTTCACGCAATTGTGATTTCATAATATATTTTATTATTTTGTTCAGTCACACAGTCGAGTCTGACCCTTTGCAACCCCAATGGAACATCCTATGCCTCTGTCCTCTACCTTCCTCCTCAGGCCACTCAGATCTACGCCCATTGCATCGACAATGTCATCCAGCTACCTCATCCTCTGGCACCCCCTTCTCCTTTTGACTTCTATAATTCCCAGTATCAAAGCCTTCTCTAGTGAATCCTCTCTTCTCATTTGGTGGCCAAAATACTTGAGCTTCATCTTCAGTATTAGTCACTCCAGTTAACAGTCAGGATTGATTTCCTTCAGGATCAACTGACTTGTTATCTTTACAGTCCAGGGGACTCTCAAGAGTCTCCTCCAGCATCACAATTCAAAGGTGTCTATTCTTCGGCGCTCAGCCTTCCTTATGGTCCAGCTTTCACATCTATATATTACTACTGGGAATACCATTGCTTTGACTATGCAGGCTTTTATAGGCAGAGTGATGTCTACTCTTTATTATGCTGCCTAGGTTTCTCATTGCTTGCCTTCCAAGAAGTAGGCATCACTTTGTTTCATGGCTGCAATCACCATCTGCAGTGATCTTGGATCCCAGGAAAGTAAAGTCTGTTACTACTTCTATTTCTTCCCCTTCTATTTGCCAGTGAGTGATGGGGACAGATGCTGTGATCTTGGGGGTTTTTTTTATGTTGAGTTTAGCAGATTATTATTGGAGATGGTGCTACCAGTGGTTCATATAAGTACAGTAATACACCGGATAACGTTATGACTTGGTTCCACAAGACATGACGTTATCCGATTTTTAGCGTTGTCTGATGCATGCATCGAACAATGCTAAAAAAAAAGCCCTGACATCGGGGACATACAGCTTTAAAGGCAGGCAGGGAAAGAAAGAGACCTCCCTGCCTTTAAAGCCCCCACCTCACCCAAAGCTGTCTCTGCGACTGCAGTAGGGTTGGGGAAAAGCACCCGCCTTTTCCCCGACCCTACTGCAGTCGCAGAGACTCCTTGTCTCTTTCTTTCCCTCCCTGTATTTAAACTACAGGGAAGGGGGAAAGAGAGGGACGTGATTGGTTCTCTAGAGTAGTAGTTTACATTGGTTCTCTGTATGTAGTTTACATACAGGGAGGGGGGAAGAAAGACACAAGCTGTTCTCTCGCTCCCTGAAGTTTAAATACAGGGAGGAAAAAAGACACGATCGCGAACAGGGTATTACTGTATAGGAAAAAAATGAAGTGGCTTTTGAATAGAGGGTCTTTAAATCTTGACACAGCAAGATATAATTAATTATATAAACAGGTTTGGGATAACAGCAATACAGCCACAATTTCCTGTGAGCTGACTTTTTGAGTCATTAAGGTGCTGCCTTTCTATCTACCAAGACTCCATCTCCTTGGCAAAATGTATCATTTCGGTCTAAGATTCTTAGGTTAAAAAGATTCAAAAACAAAGCAGAGAAGTTTGAGTTGGTTGGATATTTTATTTATAACAGACTTGAAAGTCATTTATAACCTATGTAAAGTGTTACACAGAGACTGCAGTGGCTCAAGCGTCTAAGACGCTGACTGGGAGGCGGAAGGTCAGTAGTTTGATTCCCGAGTACTGCAGGATGGAATGAGCTCCCGTCTTCGTCCCAGCTCCTACCATCCTAGCAGTTCGAAAGCAAGAAATTGCAAGTAGATAAATAGGGACTACTGTACTTCAGTGGTTAGGTAACAGCGTTCTGTGCACTCCGGTGTCTAGTCATGCCTGCCACATGACCACAGAAACGTCTGCAGAAGCAGACAGTGCTGGCTTGTTGGCTTTGAAACAGAGATGAGCACTCACCCCTAGAGTCAGATATGACTGGCTTTCGAGCAAGGGAAACCTTTACTTTTAAAGTGTTAATGATACCCAGCTCTAAGCTGCTTTCTTATGAATGAGAAAATAAGGTAGCCTTTCTGGTTTATATTTACTATTTCTACACTGCCAATTATATCCTCAAGTAGATAAGCTTATTGTGCCATGTAATCAACCCTGCCATCATTTCAAACTGATACATGGTTAAGAGCACCATCTTCCATTAATACACTTCCACTCATCAAGAAGCTGGAGTTCACTGATGGAGTATCTGAGTACTGTATTTTTCGTCTTTGTCTTACAATTTTCACACAGTTTTGGGAAACA
The DNA here is from genome assembly GCA_030440675.1 of Furcifer pardalis. Classification (NCBI taxonomy): domain Eukaryota; kingdom Metazoa; phylum Chordata; class Lepidosauria; order Squamata; family Chamaeleonidae; genus Furcifer; species Furcifer pardalis. Next base: position 201,648,186 of record CP126892.1, read on the forward strand.
TTTACAAGGATCATCTTTGGTATGATGATGATATGCAGCTACTTTCCTTTCTATGATTCAACCATTGTTATTAGGGCAACTCCTCTTCCCTAGTTACACTGGTGTAGCGAGAATGGCATAATCTTTGGAGGCAAATTGCCTTAAATTAAGAAATCACCATAGACTATTGGTTGCATACAGTGATTTCTTACCCTGGAGCAATTTGCCTCCGAATGTTACACTATTTACATAATTATGCAAGAATATTTTAGCCATTTAAACCAAATTTATATTACAACTTGTGTGCCTTTACTATTTGATTCTTTTATTGATTTTTATCATTTGTACTTTATTGGCTGCGATCTCACTTGTTTTTACATACAAGACACAATGTTTTCCTACAAGAATTGCCACATTGACGCCAGTTTTAAAACAAAAGCAAAGCAATCACTTATATACTGCCCCATAGCACTTAATGCACTCTCTGGGCAGTTCTCAAGTTAATTAGCATTTTGCCTTCAACTTGCTGGGTACTCATTTTACTGACCTCAGAAGGATGGAAGGCTGGGTCAACCTTGTGTCCTGCTCAAGACTGAATTCACGACTTTTTGGTTGCAAGACAGCAGTTTAACTACTGCACCACCAGGGCAATTTATTAAATTTTCAAGTGTCATTTTGTGCAGGTGACTAATACATATTGTTCCTTTCCATTGATCTGGTGTTGCTTTGGGCGTTTCAAAGTTGTCATGAGTAACAATATGTGTTTTAGTGGCAGCAGCACCTTTTGTTTCATCAGAAAACCACCCAAGCAGAAATGGGATGTGTATTGTCTGCTCTGAACCAATGGAAACAATGACTCTGAATGACAAGGTTGCACCTGAAACTTCTCCCACTGTACCAAGTTGCAGTAAACTCGGCATGCCTGGGCTGTCTGCCAATTACTCTGATCTCCGTTACTATGTGATTATCTGATAACACGGGGAACAAATTGCTGTAATCAAATCGTTTCTGTTGGTGTCGGTGAAGTAAATAAGCCATGCCGGAAACCTCGCCTTGATCATTAATGTGCAGTAGAAGTATTGGTGAAAAGATGAGGCAGATCACAATCAAAGGCTCAGAACGGGCTCTGACAAGTCAGGAAGGCTTAAAAGACAGAAATGTGCTCCTCGAGAACCCTATTAGAGATGCAGTGCAAATGTGCCTTTTCACTGGCCAAAGCTTGGTTTAGTACTGCATTTAACCTTAAAATTAAATCTGGCTCCACCAAGCCACATAAATTTAACACCCTTTTCCTAAGAAAGGGCTGGGAAGAGCGCTATCCATGGGCTTTGCCATTCTGCTGGTGGCCTCTCTGTTATCTGTGGCTGCCTCAGGAAAACATTCATGAGGCCAGAGGGCATTAGGCTCCTACAGAGTCATCTTCTCCTTGAGAGGAACCATTTCTAAGGGTGAAGAAGAGTAACAGTCAGCTCACTTGGAATTCTTTGTTTATTGTAGATCCACCTCTCCCAAATCTCATCAAATGTTGAAGATAGGCTTCTTGCCTGTTGTTGAGAATGATGTGTGTTTTTAGAAGGAGACAGAATGAAATGGAACAGCTAATGTAACTCCTGAGGAGTATCCTAGTGATGGTTACATCACTGGATGGATTTCAAATATTGAGGTAAAATACTTCAGAATCAGGATTGAAGAATATCTCAACCACTTCCTTGCTCTACCCCAGTGGTTCCCAATGTGAGGCCCACGCCCCACAAGGAGACTTCAGTTCCCAGAAGGCTACGTTAGTACATTGGCTGATCAGTGCTTTGGGGAATTGACTTAGGCATCTGGGAACTGAAGTCTAAAAACTAAAGGTTGGGGAAAACTGCTCTATCCTAATCCAAGAGGATGAGATGATTTGTCCTTGAATCACTGGGAGGACAAATACTGAAGCTGAAGCTCAAGTACTTTGTGTCAGGGTATGATTTGTACCCTCAGCTCAGCCTCTTTCCAAGATGGAGATTTCCAAGCTTGGAGCGACCTGTGGCACATTCCTTAGAAGGGCTGGTATTCGAAAACATGCTAGCCTCATGGGTTGGAAGAAATGAAACCTAATTTGTGATATACATGTGATACTGTATGATTATTGGCTGGATTCCTTTAGGGGAATGGCAAGAGGGTGGACCATGTGAGAGGAGATAAAACCCAGAGGAAGTGGCCAAGGCGCTCTCTTGATCCGATGCTTCATGTTAAGGGTGAGCTGTTAGAAACATGTAGAAGGATGCCCATGGGCTTCCCCAATTAGAGAAGCTCTCTTTGTTTTGATGTGCTTTCTAAACTTGAAAAACTTCATTCTGCAACTTACTTTTAAAATACCAGAAAATGACTGGAGTGTTTACTTGGCTATGAGCTACCTTATTTACATTAAGCTAATATCCTGGGTTGCTAAGCTAGAGGGGCAATAGCTCAGAAGCAGGAACCAACCACTTGGGGGACTGAGCCCTACTCATGAATAATAGTGTTCCTGACACTTTGGCCACCAAATGAGAAGAGAGGACTCACTTGAGAAGGCCTTGATGCTAGGAAAGATCGAAGGCAAAAGGAGAAGGGGTGGTACAGGATGAGGTGGCTGGATGGCATTGTTGAAGCGGTGAGCGTAGATCTGGTCAGGCTATGGAGGATGGCAGATGACAGGGGAGCCTGGCATGCAGTGTTCCATGGGTTCACAAAGGGTCAGACTTGACTGTGCGAATGAACAACAACAACAAACACATGGGAATGCATTCAAGCAAATGTAGGTGTGTACTTTTTCCCTTTTGTCTTTGCTCAGTCAAATATACAGCTACATCAGGTTAAAAGTTCTATTTAGTTTCCTGGGACTTAATATCACAGGTGCAGCTACATAGGATTTTGGATAAAAACATTTCATCACAACACATGCAAAATACGTTTTAAACTAAAAGAACAACTGTTTGGATGGTTTTTGGTTTGGAGATCAGAAATGTCCATACAAAGATTGCTAATGTGCTTGAGGTACAATGTGTTATTGTAACATGTACACTGTTGTAGCTTATCTTTTCATTGAGCTGCTGAAAATGGATTTTGCAATTCACACAAAAAACATATTTGATAAAATTAAATGCTGATAAAGCTGCAAAAACCTGTAAAATAAACTTTATATGCCTCGTTATCACCATATAATGCTTTGTCTGTGTATCTTTGAACTAACAATTCACAGGTTTAAAGAAAATTCAGATAAAAATATTTTCATAACATTCCTTTATTCTTAATGTATCAGATACCATCTTTTTAAAGCATTTCAACAATTTAATTATATGCCTGTTTACAATTACAGATTGCTTTGGCCATAGTTTGGTATTTCATTATGCCTAAAATTGTCCTATGCATTAAAGATACAGTAAAACCTCGGATAACGTTAAAACCTGGTTCCACAAGTCTTGGTGTTATCCGATTTTTAGTGTTATCCGATGCATGTTAAACTCCTATGGGATCCATAGAGATACATTGTAACCACACGGGCTTTAGCGGTTGTTATCTGAAGCATCCCATAGGATCTTAATGTTATCTGATGCAATTCTTCCCCCCAGATTGCTTAATGTTATGCGATTTTAGTGTTATCCGATACTAATGTTATCCGAGGTATTACTGTACAGGGTAATCATGTCTTGACTTAGAAGAATATTGCTTGTTTTCCCACAACAAAATTATGACCAATATTTCTGCTGCCAATTAGGATCTAATCCTCAAGGTTATGAATGTTTAAAAACTTGCTCATGAACTTGTTGTATTTTTGAAGCCTTTGGGGTGGCTTGTGCTTTAAATATGTTGTTCTGTTTAGAATTATTACATACTACAGGTCGGTGTTTCAACAGCATCTTATATATAATCTAACAATTTTGAGTGGGTGTCCCCCAACTCATTGATACATTAAGTCAGTGGCGTAGTGGCAGGGGGGCGCATGCCCCGGGTGGCACTTTTTTCGGGTTGCAAAATTTCACAATTAATAGGACTTCGCCACCACCCCCAGACTTCCTAGCGGCCGAGGCAAAGAAGCTGCTGCCGGGACAGGTGCCGGGACCCTCCACCACCACCGGTGTCCTGGGCCCTGCCCTGGGCCAGGGCACAAAAGGCCAGTACGGCAGCAGGACTTTGCCACTGCCCCTGGACTTCCTAACCAGTTGCCTTGCAGTAATTACTCATGTTTTATTTTGTCCTTGGGTCGGTCACGATGAATTTCTGTAAATTTTGGAGCCTTTTGGATTTAAATACCTAAATAAGAGGGTGGCGAATTTGGCCTATGCCCTAGATGGCTGAAACCTATGCTACACCACTGCCTTAAGTTTCTTTTAAGTTTGATGTTGGTATTTAGGATATATTTTGGGAGAAGCTCCCTTGACCTGAGGATCTTCTTTTGGTTTCTGTAAATGCTGATTGCTATTTTGATCTGATGGCTCAGTTTTCTTTTCTAAGGACTTTGGTGTCTTCTGTTCGGGTTCTCCCAAGTTTCTGCCACTGCTCTTGCCTTCTGTTTTGCTTCGATCTCCTTGATTGCTGACTGTTGGCGTTGGTAACTGTGCAACTGGATCCTTCGCTTCTGCCTTGGAAGGCGTATTTGTGTCTTTCCACCTCCGAGCCCCAGACTTGGAATTATATTCATACCATTTGCCAGTGACTATGGAAGAAATTAACAGTTTAGCTCCTTTTGACCCTGGAAGGGATGATATTATCTTTAGTTTGTTTAGCTTGTAGCCTGGGAATCATAGCAAGAGTTTTTCAACTACAGTATCTACAAAAAATGTGTTAAGATCTTTTGATTATACCTGTTTCCCAACCTGTCCGAGGTACAAATAACTTCCCGCCTCAGAATACAGTATTACTACAGAACAGCTCAGCTGCTTGCATGATTCTTATCTCTTCTCTGGTTTGTCAAGAACAAGAATGCATAAGTGAAAGTATGTGCCAACCTGTGCGTCATTCCCAAATCTAGACATGGGCAATGTGCTCTAAAAATGAATTCCATGAAGAAACCTTATCCAAGCTTTCTGTGCAGAAAGACTGTTCCCTTCAGCACCAAGGAGGTACACTTCCATCAACATCAAGAAGGAAGGAGGAAAGCGCATCTCTGTCTGCTTTGTGTGGTCATATTAGGACGATCAGTCCTACTATTAGGCGGAGTGAGGTGGTGACCTTAAGCAGCAGGTCCTGAGGGGGCACTGAATGGACAGAACTGGACATGCCATGCATTCCACTCTGCTCCAGTAAACTACTTTGCTGGATCACAGGAGGCATCTTGCAGGTTAAAATGTAGCTGAGCCATAAAGATGCCTGTTGTCCACCTATTGCAGTGATGCCGAACCTTTTAGAGACCGGGTGCCCAAACTGCAACCCAAAACCCACTTATTTATCACAAAGTGCCAAAACCCACTTATTTATCACGCGTACCAGAGGTTCACCACCACTGACCTATTGAGAGCATCCAAAAAACAAAAAACATTTTATGGCCAAGAGCAAAAGAGAAGATGGCACTCCTCCTCCTCCCCATTAATTTCTGCTTGATTCTAGGCAGGAAGTGCCAGACCTGTCAGTTTTTGATCAAGGAATCAGATTGGGATGCCTGGGTGAGATGAATGACTCCTTGTCTTTTGTCTCAGGTTCTTCTTCTGCCGTATCTTAATCCAAATATCGGCGATCATCATGGCAATCAGGCATGAAGACTGTCCTGAGAATAGTAAAATGTTTTGAGCCAGCTCTGGATGCAAATTATGCATCCCAGTGGCTCTCCTACACTCCAACCTGTGCATGTTCTCTTCACATGTTTTGGCTGGCAAGCTCTGGTATGCTGTCTACAGTTTATATGCAGGACAACCAGTTATTCTGTCCATGCAAGGTCTCTAATCAGGGAATAAGCCATTTCCTGTCTCGAAGCAAATATGCTGTACTACCTTAGTGAGATGGTTAAATGATCATTTGGCTTTCCAATAAGCTGAAACATTTGTAATTGATATTCACTTTGGAAAGGTAAATGTCTCCCAGCATTCACCAATGGGAGACTGTAATGTAGATGTCTCACTATAATTATGGGTTAATAAATCTGTCAGTTACAACTCCCATTTGATTTCTTTCTCTCTCTCTTTGTTGGTATTTTTAAGTTTTTTTCTGACAAATTTATGAAAAGATGCAAGACCTCTTGTGATTTCTTATGAAAAATAAACTGAACAAAATTTTTTACCATGTGCACCACCCAAATTAAGTATGTACAGGATTTCCCAGTATACACAAGGGTCTTGTGGTTTTTGTCTGTTAGATTTGTGTCGCATCTTTTCTCCAATGAGCTCCTGTCAGCATACATTTATTTATTTATTTATTTATTTATTTATTTATTTATACATACATACATACATACATACATACATACATACATACATACATACATACATACATACATACATACATGGCTGTCCGTCTCACCAGTTCATTCTCACAATAACAATCATGTGAGGTAGAACAGATTAGGAGAGAATGATAGGCCCAAAGAGCCAAAATATTCGTGGGGGCCTTGAATCTAGATCTTCCAGGCTCCAGTCCAACATCCCAATCAATATATTTCATTTTGATTTTGAAACAAAGAATTGGTGAGCAAAAAAGGAACCCTATTTATTTATTTATTTATTTATTCTTTAAATTTCTATTGCCGCTCAACTCGGCAATGACTCTGGGTGGCTGACAAGAATTAAAAGCAACATCAAACTAACTAAAAACCCTTAAACCCCTCATTAAAAATTCAAAATAATTTACCCACTCACCCCATCCATTAAAAGAGAGAGAAATATCTTAATTATATAAGCCAGCAGGCGAGGCTCACCCCTCCATCAGAGCTCCACACCAGCCCTGCCAGCCAGGTGTTCAGTTCTTTCCTAAAGGGCAGCAATTCTGTCTGCAACCGTAACTCTGTTGGCAGGAGGTTTCCAAGGGCCGGTGCAGACACAGAGAAGGCCCTCCTTCTTGTGCTAGAGAGATGAGCCCCTCTAGCAGATGGTACAATTAGGGAGCCCCTCTGGTCTGCTCTGGTTGGGTGGACAGATGTTCGGCCCATAATTCAAAGCCAGCCTTTCAAGGACTAAGCACTCAAATCTCTCTGCCAGAATTGGTGAATCTTCTGGGTTCACCTTCTCTCCCATGTTACATTAAATTTAAAATTGCAGTTCAAATCCCAAGAATTTATGAAGAAATGGGCACATTTTGGGAGATTTGTGGTCCCTTCCCAAAAGGGGCAAGCAAAGTCACGATGCATCCCTAATGACAATCAAATCTGAGCTCTTTAATTTAAAACCATTTTCTTTCTCATTTCCCCTCCTATATAGTAGTAGTACAAGTACTGTACCTGGATCTCTTGCTTCCCCATCAAAAACAGTGTTTATGTTGGTCATCTCCTAAGGGGAGAAAGAAAAAAAAATAGCTAATGCCTAGTTAAAGGAGTAGAAAGGAGCTGAAGACCTGACCTTCATGGAATGGAATAAATGTCTACAACCTATATACAGTGGTACCTCGCTTAAAGAGCATAATGGGTTCCACAGGATTGCTCTTTAAGCAAGTTTGCTCTTTAAGTGAAACACCATTGTAAGTGACCAGTTGTGATTTCTGGTGGGCGGGATTGCGAACCCTGATTTATTTGTTAAGCAAGTTTTTGGTTAGTTTTATTTGTTAAGCAAAGTGGACATTCAGAGAAAATTCTGCTCTTTAAGCGAGTTACTCTTTAAGCGAGGCACTCTTTATGCGAGGTTTGACTGTATAACATTTTGGTAAAGCAAGTTTATTTAGAATTGGCAAATCATTACTACTTCAAGTGCTGCAACAATGGTGGGTTTTAAAATGACTGTTATAGAGACCAAAGCCATCGTTAGAAGAGGGAACGTTTTAACTGCTGAAAGCATCTGAGTGGACAATAGGAGCTATTCTAATTTTTGTATTATTCAATTTAGATAGTTTTGTGTTTCATCCAGTGGTGGGATTCAGTTTTTTAAAAACTACCTACTCTGTAGGCGTGGTATGGTGGGCGTGGCCAGGGAAAAAATCTTGCATTATTTCAAAACTTGGATGGACAGGGTCAGCCAAAATTTCTGCTAGCGGTTCTTGTGAACTGGGGCAATCCTTTTGAATCCCACCATTGGGTTCATCTGAAGTCTCATTTATAAAACACAAAAGTCTTCCTGAATCATCTTTCCAACTTAACTTGTTTCCCCACCTAATTATGGATTATCTGTAACGGTGTTTCTGCCCTCAATTGCGTCAAACTTATAAACATCAGGTGATCTTTAGGAACCAATGAAATATTGGGGAGTATTTTGCAAAATATACCAGTTTTGTATAGTTCAATTGCTACATCTTTTTACATCTAAGATTTTTATGTCTGAAACCAACCATATATTAATATGGAAATGTAAATAATCAGAACCGATTTGATTCCACATTTGAACTTCTTCTCATGTTTTGGTGCAAGGGGATAGATTGGGGCTGAGAAGATGACTGGTTGTTTGGAAAGCAATATTCAACTGTGACAAGCATTTATTCTGAAAGGACCTTGAGGAGTTACAGGCCCAGGTCTGAGCATCTGGAGCACCTGGAAAAGCACTGGTACCCATTTGAGGCAAAGGAGTGATGTGCCATTCATTGGGCTCTTCCAATTTAATTTAATTTAATTTAATTTAATTTAATTTAATTTAATTTAATTTAATTTAATTTAATTTAATTTAATTTAATTTAATTTAATTTAATTTAATTCTTGCACTTGTATGCCGCCCAGTCAGGAAACCCAACTCAGGGTGGCTCACACAATAATTATACAGTAAACACAATAATACAATATAGACAATAATTGTACCATATTCAACCTACAAAAGCACATATCATAATATACAATGATACAATGATACAATACTACAACAGTCTCTCTACTCCGGCCGCAGGCAAAGTCTGGGGGCGATGCGGTGAAGTCCATCAAACATTACAAGGGGAAACACTTATTTAAAGTCCCCAACATTCAACCAGCATGTCCACGCAAAGACAGAGTGGCCGCAGTGTCTGGAGTAACAGCCTCTCATCCACCTAGCGTTGGTGTGGCCGGGCGGGGGCAAGGAGTCCTAAACAGTTTGAATAATAGGACACTTCCCATTTTTGTCTGTGGACGATCAGGTGAAATGATAGTTTTTACAATTTAGATACCATCACTAGAGCAATGCCTCAGTTCATTTATGTAAATAAAATTCTTTGTGTGTGTACTGCCATTGATACCACAAAAATGTTTTTCTTTGCATGTGCATGTATTGCTGATTGAAATCAGCTTTGATTTTCAATATATAAACACCAAAGAAATTAAAAAAAATTAAATGAACTAATGTATTATTTTAGCTATGGTCTCTGAAACATAAAAAAAATCACTTCCACTGATCATGCACAGATGATCAAGTGAAGTGTTTAATTTTCAATATGCTGCTCATTAGCAGATTTGCTATACTAGAAGTTTACACAGGCAGCAACTTTGACAGTTGAAGGGGCTACTTTTAGCCCATTTTCAGTGACCACAGGGTTCAAACATGAACATCCAGAGGGGAGGTTGGGGTAATTCAGACAACCATGGTCTGACAACCATAGCTGGGAGCAACCACTGAGAGCTGCAAAGCCTGGGCTAAAAGCCCTCTCTGGACATGCTGTCAGTTTGCATGGCAGAGAAGAATAACTACCAACTAACCAACTAACTCTCTAGTCACTACTGAATGAGGCAGCCAGATTCCTCCTGATCTCCACTTGGTCAAAGTGTGCAGCATGCTGGGGGACACTTTTTCAAAGTGTCTTGTTTCATGCATCACTTATGAATGGCAACATCATCACATCTGAGGAATGACTGGGCCCTTTCTTTGGGTAGTTCAGTAGGAAAAGCAGTGCTCTGATCACCTCTGTGTGCTGCTGTTAATTAATCTGGAGTAGGTCTGTATTTTGCAGCTTGATACTAAGTATATCATGAAACAGCAGTTTTATGATTAGGAAGGAAAGGTAGTGCAGCGTTAAGTAGAATAAATGTTTGGCACAAAAATACTCTGTGCTGGAAATAAGTTCTTTTTAATGTGTAGCTTCTTGTTCCATAGAGTACTTACCCATACAACTTCTTTCTTGGCTTTCTTTTTTTCTGTTGGGGAATAGAGACAACATTATCTTAATGTTCCTCACTCCTACCTAACTGCTTTGATTTAAACTGTCTGTCTGTCTAATAGGCCACCTTTCTCCCCATGGGATACTCAAGATGACTCACAATATCAGACAGAACATATTAAAACACAGTATTTGTACAATTTAAAAAAAGAAGTAAACGAGTAATATTTAAAATACATTAAATGATTAAAATAGAATGAAAACATTAAAAATATTATAAGCTTTAAAGATGAGCAAAAATATTAAAACCAGACAATAATTTAGGCAAAAATCAGCATCTAGTAACTCGTTATAATTATCGGAAGCCCGCCTGACAAGATGACTCTTCAGCTCTTGGCAGTAAGAGGAGGCCAAATTTACCTCCCAAGGAAGTACATCCTATAATCTGGGACTTGTCACAGAAAAGGCCCTTTCTCATGTCCCCATCGAATGTACCTCTGTTTCCAAAAGGACTGAGAGGAGGATCTCTCCTGAAGATCTTAAGAGCCATGTAGGGTCATATGGGAAGAGGTGGTCCTTCAGATAGCCTGGACTTGAGCCAAATAGGGCTTTATAGGCCATAACCAGCACTTTGAATTCAGCCTTGAAACTGATTGGTGGCCAGTGCAATTGTTGTAGCAAGGGTATTATATGCTCCTTATAACTGGCCACAGTTGGCAGACTGGCTGCTGCATTTGAACCAGTTGAAGTTTTTGGACCATCTTCAAAGGCAGCCCCATGTAGAGCATGTTACAGTAATCCAAGTGGGATATAATTAAAGCAGATGTCCCTGTAGCCAGTTCAGGCATCTCAAGGAATGGGTGCAGTTGACGCACCAGTTTTAACTACTCCTGCTGAAACCTGGGCATCCAGGCTCAGGGTTGAGTCCAGGAGAACACCCAAGCTGCAGATCTGAGTTTTCAGGAGGAATGTAATCCCATCCAACACAGGTTGTATCCCAATTCCCTCATCTGCCTTCCATTTGACCATCAGCACTAACTGATGGTCAAACTTAATTAAGTTTCAGTTAGCTTGCCTTCATCCAGCCCATAATAACATCAAGCACTAGTTCAGAACTGAGGGAGCTCCACTGGGAAGGAGCGATAGAATTGGGTGACATCAACATACAGGTGACACCAAAACTCCAGATAACCTCTCCCAATAGTTTAAAAAGTATGGCAGGCAAAACAGAACCCTAATGGATGTCACAGGGAACTGAACAGGAGACCTCCAGCACCACCTTCTGCAGCTTCCCTTACACGAAGACCCAGAAGGACTCTGTGGTTAATGATAGTGAAAGCTGCTGAGAGGGCCAGCAGAACCAACACTCCACCCCACACCCCACACCCGTCTAGTTCCCAGGGTAGGTCATCCATCAAGGCAACCAAAGCTGTCCTGGGCCCATAGCCAGTTTTGAAGCAAGATTGACGTGGGTCTAGACTAGTGTTTTTCAACTTTGGTTTTTGGACTTCAATTCCCAGAAGCCTAAGTCAATTCCCCAAAGCACTGATCAGCCAATGTACTGATTTAGGCTTCTGGGAATTGAAGTCCCCCTGTGGGGCGTGGGCCCCACATTGGGAACTACTGGTTTAGATAAACTAATCATGCAACCGAAGCTAAACTCTTCTAAGGAATTTGAAGTGCTGTACTTGACATCAAAGGAGTTCAGAATTGCTTGAATTTAGCCAGAATGAATCCGATATATTATTATTATTATTATTATTATTATTATTATTATTATTATTATTATTATTATTATTATATTTCAATTTCTATACCGCCCTACTCGGTAGGACCGACTCAGGGCGGTTCACAACATATGTAAAAATTACAAATTCATGTCAATAAATCATAAATACATACATCAAAATATCAATAGCACTACAATAACAAGAAATTAAATAAACATCAATATCAAATAACAGTCCAAAATTTCTACATCTCAGTCATCACTCAGATTTTTACAAAAAACAACTAAACCTGATTCTTTATCAAGGAATAAGTTACTGCTGGTGACAACTCGTTTTCCATTCATTTCTCTGCCACACTCTTCTTCTCCAGGTTCAACCAAAACTTTTCATGATTGGATCTTCCCATCTTTTAGGGGGCCTGCCAAAGGGTCTTTTTACTCCTCTGGGATACCACTCGGTGACTGCTGCTGTCCAATACCTGTCTGTCATTCAAAAGACATGTCCAGCCCAGCACAATTTTCATTTGTGATGTTCAGCAACAGCTTCATTGATTCTGCTTTGTTCTCTTAGATGGGCATTGGGGATGTGGTTGTGAATATAACTAGCAACATTAATATATAGATCAGGTATTCTTAACCTGTGGCCCATGAGCCAGATGCAGCCCTCAGCACCATTTCATGTAGGCCCCCACCACCTCCACCACACCAGGAAGTGCCATGTGGTGTAGGAAGGGCAAAATGGCCATCCGGCCCCTGAAGTTGAGGGAGCATGATCCAGCCCCTGGCTTAAAAAGGTTGAGAACTCATTATATAGATGGTATATTAACTTGTAAAAGAATGAAATCAGTGATTAAATCTCCCAACGTCTCCCCCCCCCCTCAAATCCAGCCATTCTAGGCGATCCATTCAGAGTTCTTCCATCTGATGTATAGGATGACCCTCAGAACTATATTTCAGAAGCTAGGATCTGGTGGTGTACTTTCGTATCCAGTGCCAATGAAACCAGGACTTCTTTCATTTCTCTTCTGAAGTCCTCAGTGCTCCCAAGAAAACTGCTCCAAAGAGCTTTTTAGCTATCTGGAAACTATCTTGGTAAACCGCATCTAAAACAATACTCACAACTTTAAATGTTTTCTCTAACATCAGTAAGGAGGAAGTTTTCAAAGAATAATGAAAAGCAAAGGAAATACATACCTGTTTTTTTTATCCTGTGATAAACAAATAAAAACATTCATGTTACTGATACATTTGAGCAGTTGTTTGGCAATATATCATCTGAGCTAAAATCCTATAATGAAGAGGATTGCCAGCAATCTTTATTAATTGAAATTCTGTTGTTTAGCAGAATGTTAAATTCTTATCTTTCAATCCCTTCCTAGCCAGAAAAGAACAACTCCCCACCCTGATTCTGTGTGTGTGCGTACATGCATGTGTGCGTGCGTGCATGCATGTGCATGTGCACAAATGCATGCATGTATACACAGATTTATTAATTATTTATTTATTAGTTCAAATTTATATTGCCGCCCACTCGCCATGGTGACTCAGATGCTGTCTTAGTCCGAGCATACTCTCCCCCTTCCCCCAAAAGCAGAGCAGGGGCTTAAAAGACCAAAAATTAAACATTTTCTTAGACTAAACAACAGAGTCTTAGCCATTATTTATTTGTGATAGTTATACCCTGCGTTCCCTCTAGTAAGCTGAGAGTGGAATGCATGTCCCCTTCTCCCCACTTTATCATCACAACAACTTTGTGCGGTAGAACATCCTAGAGAAAGTAGGGCTAAGTCCAAGACCATCCAGTGAGTTTGCATGTCTGAGTGGGGATTTAAACAAAGGTTTCCTGAATGCTATATAATCATGACACCATACTGGCTCAATAGTGGCACCTCAGAGATGACAACATAATCATGTCATTTAGCTTATACAGAAAAAGGACAGAAGTGTTCCTCTCATGCCCATATGGATATCAATCACTATCTCTCATTTTCTGGGGTGAAAATGCTATATTCTCTCAGTCCTCCTTCTATTAGAGATTACTTCTTATTATCATCTCATGTCCATCAATCTTCTGTCTAGTTCTGGACTGGAAACATGTTTCCATGCAATACGTTTGTAATGAATAATAAACAAATAGTTCTGCATTTGTGGCATGGGATTCAAATGACTTCCTCTAAGGAAGCTACTTATGTTGTGGAGAGAGCGGAGTACTGATACCATGGCATGTAGGCGCTGACGGAAAAATCCAAGCAAGACTATTGTGGTTTGGGATCTTCTCTGAAACTCAGTGAAGTGTAGTGGGCATCTACTGGATAACTGTATCCTTCTCCTCTTTCCTCCTGTTGAGTAACATAACGTCCCTCCTTTTCTTTCTTGAAAAACAGGTCTATGGGGAAAGAGCTCTCTGTGTACCTTTAGATTGCTTCTTGTAAGTTGTTCCTACAGGTCTTGGAAAGCTTTGGCTGAGAACTTGTTATCTAAGGCAGAGCTAGAGTAGGCCCGTTTGAATCAATGGAACCTACGGATGAGTTGACTCACCAAATTCCTACTGATTTAATGGGTCTACACTAGTGTGACTTACTATGCTAAACAATAGGACTTTTGCCTTTGTGTTCACTGACAAGATTTTGAGCATTATGACCAACATGGACTTAGAATATGAGAGTGATGCAGTTTGTCTTAGAACAGAGTTTGTAAGATGGCCGAAGATGGAAAGATGTGTAATTCGTTGTCTTCATCTTGCAGAATGTTGAGATAAAGCTTAGTTTTCCAACAGTGTGGCTACTGATACCTGATCTTGACATTCAATGTAGGGTTCTGGGTAAATTACACATTCAGTGTCATCAGTTTGCCATCAAGAAAATGAGTATTTGTGACTAGATATAACAACCGTGTTTTATAAAAGTGCTCAAAATACCCTGTCAAAAATCCTGATGTGTTCTTAAAATGATGAAATCCCAACCTGCAGATTTGAGAGGAATGTTATCTTGTCTTAAATTATTTTTTCTTACTTTCTTATTAAAGAGAACAAAAAAGAAAAAAGAATTTTTATTTATCCTAAAAAAGACTATCTGCTATAGAAAAACCTATCAACACTAATATAACTTCTAGAGGAATACGATCTTGTCTCAAATTAAATAGGTAAACATGGAGCACATTTTACAGAATAACATGCCAATTGATTTCTATGGAAGATTTTTCTGCCCACAGAAATAAACTACTAATAGTGTCTAGTCATGCCTGCTACATGACAGCAGACAGTGCTGGCTCTTTGCCTTTGAAACAGAGATGAGCACTGAACCCTAGAGTTGGATATGACTGGCTTTTGAGCAAGGGAGACCTTTAGTGTTGCCTCTGTATTATGGAAGAGTGTGTTGGTTACGTTTGTAATATAGGTGTTTGGTTCTGTAATTCATTTCTTCTGCAGAAAATAATAAAATACGTTCATCTGAATGTGAAATCTAGTATGGTTTTTGCCACAGCTTCCTTGAACAATGGTTAAAATTATGTTATATCCAGTACTAGAACTGTTGTTATTTTTCCAATTTGGATATTTTAAAAAACAGTGTGTTGGAAAACATAACAGGTCTAGATTCCATGGCTGAAATCTAGTAGTACCGTATATACTCGCCTATAAGTCGTCCCAAATATAAGTCGAGGTACCTAATTTGGACCTCTAAAACTAGGAAAATAGATTGACCCGAGTATAAGTTGGCGGTGGGAAATGCGGCAGCTGCTAATGAGTTTCAATAATTAAAATATATGAAAATACAGTAAAATTAGTCAATTTAGACATTTGTGAGGGTATGTTTTTGAGTTTTTACAATAGTGTTAGTGGGTTTTTAAAAAATTGTATGTTTGAATTTGTACCACCTCGGTTATCGGATCCTTGGGGTTGATGACCTGAGTATGTCGAGTCCCTTTTTTGGACCTCATTTTGGAGGCTAAAAAACTAGACTTATACTCGAGTATATACAGTAAGTTGCAAGTAGAACAGATCCATTGAATCAGTGGTGATTTGGGGAGCCAACTCCTCTGTAAATTTGACTGATTCAGTGGACCTACACCAGTTGTGGTTTACTATCAAATGTCAGTCCCTGAAACTTGTGGAATTCCAGGAGGAGTGGACTGCTCATTCTAATATCAGCCATTGGGTATCTCTGAGATGTATGTTAATTAAGGCACAGTACAGATGATTCTGTAGCATTCTCCTTGATTTCTATACATTTCTTAGCAAAGCCTTCCGAAACATGCAGGGCACATGATTACCTTAAGCTAAGATATATTAGAGTGTGAGAAAACCAAGTGTGTCGATCCTTTCCAGTTACTTACAGAGGCTTTTTGTCAGCTTTGGGCTTTGATGGGCAGTGGGTGCGGATGTAATTGGCCAGCAAAAAGATGAGATACCCAAGAAGTCCAAGGAGCAGCAGGGCACTAAGGGAAATGATGAATGGCACATACCAAGCTGATGCAGAATACACATTCTCTCTGCTGGTCACAATGGTAACGCTGGTCTAAGGGAGGGAGGGAGGGAGGGAGGAACAAAGGAAGGAAGGCTTTTTAAAATTATCAAACCTGCAGAATAGTGTTCATTATTATTTGTAGGCTGTAATTATTTAAAGAACTTATGATATGGCAAAGGGTTGATTGTATATGAACAACTCTATTTCAGATATAATTCTGGTTTCCAATAAGGGAACCCACAAGGTGAATGGGTAAGGTTTTTTTTAAAAAAATTATTATTCCCATGCTCCCATTCGCCATATGAATTGATTTTAAATGCCGTGCCTTAAAAGCTCCAGGCTTGGCTGGTCATCTGGTGCAGTGATTTTCTTTCCAGTGCAAAAGTGAAGTAGCACGACTTCACAACCATTAGGAGGCACTGCTAGACCACAGGATTTGGACCCTTTCAGTCCATGGTGGTGGTGGTGATGCCGGTAGAGGAGGGTGAATCTGGTTCCATGGAGCAGTGGTGGGCATCAGCAGGGTCGCACCGGGTCGCCAGAACCGGTAGCAGAAATTCTGGCTGGTCCTACCCATCCAAGTTTTGAAATAAAGTACAGTAGTCCTAATTCGGGTGCAACGCAGGGCTTTCCCCCTGGCCACACCCACCATACCACGCCCACAATGTGGTAGTAAAATTTTTGGGAGCCCACCACTGCCATGGAGGATGTGTACACTTGAGTTTTTTGGTGAACACCCATCCACATTACAGGAACTTCACAGGTTATTTAGGGTGCAGAGCCCTAGCCTCAACATAAGTTGAATACCATACGTAGAGTCTTGAAAGCTTGAACTAAAACCCAACATGGATTTACTGCTGCACAACATCAGGGTCAACAGCCTTCCCATGGTACTGCCATTAATTAAGACCACTATCCTCTGCCTCATGGTAGGCACTGTGGAACATGATTGGATTTACTCCAAACAGTATAATAGCTCTCTATCTAGAACCGCATTCTAAATAGGTGCCAACAGATGCCCCAGAAAAGAAAACAAGCAAAATGAGATGCCATGCAACATCACCCCTACCATTTAAGCAATAGCAGAAAATGAGAGGCAGAAATCAGTGACAAGGTATTGGAGGATGTTGATGGATGGGGCATACCAACTGCCCTAAGATCCCTAAATGAGACAAAGGCCTCATAGGTATAGCAGAGAACACCATCCCTAGTGCGGAAATAAGATTCTGCTGCCAATCCAACTGATTTTTGCACATGGAGTGGAGAAAGGAACTAGCGTCCTACTAGGGTAGCAAAATGTTTTGATCTGCCTCTAGCTGGACACACACATGTACATACGATGTACATATATACATATAAGACAGTGATCACATCCGATGCTTGTTTGGGCGCAGACAACTCTGGCAAGTGTAGGAGCCAATTTTCTGCCCCTAGCAGTGGCGTAACGTGGGAGGCAGAGGGGCGGCTGCCCCGGGTGGTACTTTCCAGGGGGCAGCAAAATGTTCCAGCAGGAGGCTATTTGGCCAAGCCAGGCAGGCGTGAAGCCCACATTTCCCCCCTCCACCCTCCCGCAGATGGGGCGGGCATGGATGGCTGCTGGTGAAACTCCTCAACCCACGAGGGAGAGGAAGGCCAAGCAGCGCCGCAGGAAAATGCCATTGGAATATATTAGATCGGGGTGGCGAGCCTAGATGGGGCAGCAACAAGCCTAGATGGGGGTGGTGGCGAGTTTGGCCTGTGCCCTGGGTGGCTGAAACTCGCGCTACACCACTGGCCCCCAGAATCCCCCAGTGGCTGCACAGATCACCTAAAATGCCCCCCCAATGCAAAATCATAACACTAGAAGTGATTATAAATCTACTTCCAGTTTCAGAAATATTGGTTATTTTGTGGTGTTAAATAACGCAGTGTGTGTCTGACCAGCTTGTTGCCATTCCTATAAGCTGTCAGAAGCAGCATTTCACCTTTTTTTTGCCATGGGGGGAGGGGAGAAGCTGGGGGGCCACAAAAAACTATTTGAAAGGGGGGGTCATGGAGTCTGAAAGGTGCATTTAAACCACCATTGGCTCATCTGCAGATTTTGTCCTATCTCCTACATGGAAGTACATAGGAGAAACATAATGGCCTGAATCCTGTAAAGTGTGTATGACTTGCAATAGCTAATTGTAGCTAACTGACAAAGTGCTGGGGCGGACATGTCATGGACATCCACTGGTCACACACACAACTGCACAAATGAGATGCACCCCAGCATCCTTACAGCTTTCTGTAATTAACTGCAGAAATCAGCTTATACAAATGCCAGTCGGATTCTGGCCAAAGTTGAAAGCAGCCTTATTTTATGTAGTAGCTGGAAAGCACGTATCATCAACTTAAATGCCACACAAGCCTCAAGCTGCACCAAAGGTTCGTCACGGTGGCAAACTTACTGTTGTGGGGACCACAGTGGTTGGGTTTGGAATTATTTTGATGGTAAGGGTCACGGTGCCAGTTTGAACATTGGTAGTTGGCAAGTTATCGTCTGTTATAAATATTAACAGCCTGTACTCCCAAATCCGATCCAGGCCTTCCTCGTAATCAAAGGGGGAGGCTAGTATCAGCCGTGAGACATTCGAGCCAGCGCTTGGTGAAAAAGTGAAATGATTGTTCACATTACCTAAAAAAGAAACAAAAAAGAAACACGTGTAAAAATACACATGATATAATTGGGAGAGCTCTTCAGACTTAATTAACTAATATGAAGACATTTATGGCATGAACATTTATTCTGGTACTCGTCCTTTCGATCCACTTTTGAACAATGTTGGGATGGGCAATTTTCAGAGATTTGAGGTGCTTGGGGCTACATTTTGCTCTCCTGGTTTATGAACTACTTATTGTAGCAATAGATGTGTAAAAAAATATTTTAGTACTCATAATATAACCACTGTTTATAAAATGCGATCAAAATGTTGGTTAAAAATGATATTAAACAAGCCTTCACGAGTTCTTGCTTGTTAAGGAAACTAACTGCCATTTCTGGGAAGACGTTTGTTTCGGCCTTGGAGGTGGAATTTTGTTTTCTGGGTTTACTGAAGCTTTTTTAAGGCAGAAATTTACTAGCATATCTGTGAAGTGCAATCATATCTGTTTCTAATATAGTGCCCCTATATAACAATTTTGCTTACACTTACAGTACTTTGTTCTACCATATTGTTTTTTAAATGTGCATTACCTGAATCAAGCCAGAAGATAGATTTAGCACATAGTTATCAGAGATGTGAGCTCCCTCTCTCTTTTAACTTCTCTTTTTAACTTTTTAATCCCCAAGAGTGAGTTTTAACTTTTTAATTTTGCCACTAATACTGTATGTCTAGTTTAAATTTTTAATTGATTTAAATTTCTTGTTGATGTTTTTATGATATATGATATGTTAAACTGCCCTGAGTTGCCCTGGTAAGGAGGGCGGTATACAAATTTAAATAAATAAATAAGTAATCATAAATAAATGTTCCTTCAGGCAGTGAAAAACATCTGTTTGTCACATCATTGGATTTTCATGAACTTCAGATCTTGTTAAATGCAGGAAATACAAAGTTATCTAGTTTGACCATGAATCTCATTTAATTCTGAGGCCCTGTGCTCAAGCTTTCTCAGAAGGAAGTTACTAGAATAAGCCACATATATACATTTTGTTTGTATTAGGTTATAAGTTCAAAATTAATTTAATTTATTAATGGTTTCCTTTTTTTTTTTTTTACAGATACACTATTTGCTTAGCTAAGTGTTTAATCTGGTAATGTATGACTGTGAACGCTGTGATTGCTGGACCATAAGGAAGGCTGAGCGCAGAAGAATAGACACCTTTGAACTGTGGTGCTGGAGGAGACTCTTGAGAGTCCCCTGGACTGCAAGGAGATCAAATCAGTCAAAGGAAATCAACCCTGACTGCTCCTTGGAAAGGCAAATACTGAAGCTGAAGCTCAAGTACTTTGGCCACCAAAAGAGAAGAGAGGACTCACTGGAGAAGGTCCTGATGCTGGGAAAGGATGCTGGGCAGAGGATGAGATGGCTAGATGGTATCTTTGATGCAGTGGGCATAGATCTGGGCAGACTATGGAGGATGGTAGAGGGCAGAGGAGCCTGGCGTGCAGTGCTCCATTGGGTAGCAAAGGGTCAGACTCAACTCTGCAACTGAACAACATCAAGTGTTTTATCTCTCTTCTTCTTCCATGGCTAGGCCAGACATGAAACTGCCAACACGAAGGCACCTTTTGGTGAGTTCATTCTCCAGTTCCTTTTGCCCGATCAAGTTATTGCCTATGTATTATAATAATCATAATAGCAATAATTGTGTTCAACCAGTTATTGACTAATAGACAACTCTTTCCAGGATTTTCTAGGTAGAGTATATACAAATTTAGTTCACCACTCACTTCTTCTTCTAGGTGCACAGACAGCTTGCTCCCCCAGGAGGCATAATAGGGAACCTAACTCCACCCCACCCCAGTTTTGGCTCTGCAGCCAGATAGTCTATGTATGACTAAACAAATCTGAATCTGGGTCATTTCAGATAACAATTATTGCAGAGAAATCTTGATGTAAAAGCTTTTAGTCTCTTAAAATGTATTGCTTGCGAATGATAAAACAGTGCTGTTCCTTTTAGTTGTTAATGTGTCAGTCACACCTGACAATCAAGATCCCATGCAAATGTTGCTATGGCAATAAAATAAATGTTGTCACAGTTGTGTTGTTACTGCTGTTGCTGATGTTGTCATGCACCATCAAGTCAGAACTGACCTATGGCACTCCTAATAGTGTTTTGAAAGTAAGTGAAATATATACTGTATACTGTATATATAAAATGCAGCAAATGCAGGAGGAAGGCAATACCTTTATTGGATCACTCAAAAAATAAAAAAAAATAAAAAGTTTTGTGAGCTTTCGAGGTCCAAAACCTCTTCGAGGTCCAAAACCTCTTCATCAGGCAGGCATAATGAAAGTTTGTGGCATGATGTTGTTCTGCCAGGCTCTCCTCTTAGAAATGCATGTTGAACAAACAGCAAAAGCTTCATCCTTCATGGTATTATCACTCCACCCCCCAGGAAAGCTGGGTGTTCAATCCTACTCCACATAGTCCTCACTGAAGAGAGCCTGGGAGAACATCATCATGCCATGAACTTTCCTTATGCCTACCTGATGAAGAGGTTTTGGACCTTGAAAGCTTGTGTACTTTTTATTTTTATAATGAGTGACCCAATAAAGGTATTGCCTTCCTCCTGCATTTGCTGCATTTTTATAACTTGAATATGGATCACACAGCTAATTTCCTAGTTTGCCAATAAAATATATAAGGGGTAGTTTTATCAAATCACTTCCCCAGTGATATTGCACTGCTGATGGGGGTTTGCCAGACCTCCTGCGTCCTAGTGCAGTACTCGATCTACTGTGCCATATTGGGTATATTGTTGCTGCAATACCCAAAGTAATTCAATTCTTTCTCTATAGTTCTTCAGTGGTTTGTGTTGTTCAGTGATTTGCACTCTAACCTTCAGACACTCCAGCAAGCCTGTCCAATCGTGGGAGATTATGAGGTTAACCATAGGAAACATTTGGAGGGACAAAGTCTTCCAGTCTTCCAGCCCCTGCTTATAAGGGACAATTATAATAGACCAGTGATGGCGAACCTTTTAGAGACCGAGTGCCCAAACTGCAACCCAAAACCCACTTATTTATCGCAAAGTGCCAACACAGCAACAGGGGAAGAAGGAAATGCTCCCATTGGGCTGCTGGGCAGAGGGAGGAAGTGCTTAAATTGGGGTGCTGGGCAGAGGGGTGGGGTGAACTCTGTGCTGGGGGAGGGAAGAAGCACTGCCATTGGGCTTCTGGACAGAGGGGCAGGGCAAACTCTGTGCTGAGACAACTGCACAGGTGCCCACAGAGAGGACTCCGAATGCCACCTCTGGCACACGTGCCATAGGTTCGCCACCACTGCTATAGACAAACTGTACTTTAGGAAAGCTTGGTTGTAATGAGTGATCACTTTTTGAGAGAACACAATATCTCTGGTGTTTGTAAATTGTTGCCTCAACATAATGTAACTGAACTGTAGGATTGGCTATTATGGAAATGAGAAGGCAACAGCTATGTTATTCCACTGAAGACTAGGGCTCTTTCAAATACCACGTGACCTAAAATAGGCCACTTTTTGACACCACTCCCCCCTCTGTGACTTTCCGTGACCTTTGACCAACAACCCCCCCTCACGTGGTTTGAAGATAGATCTATGGCCAGCTGGATGCGAAAAGCAAATGATAATTTTGGAGTCACATGACTTTGTGCTGAACCACCCTTTCCCCGTGACTTTCAGTGACTTTTGGTTGACCCTCTCCCTCCCTAAAATGGTCACGTGGTATTTGAACGACACCCTAAATAAATTGCTGTAGATATCTATCTGGGCCATTTAAAGTAAACCACCAGAGTATAAAACAAGTCCTGTACATTGGGGGGGGGGGGGGATTTCTTCCCCCTTTACATCCAAAACATGAAAGGCCATTGGCAACCAACCAACAGAGTCAACCTGAAGCATACAGAAGGCAAGTACCTGAGTTAATAGTATAACGGAATGATCTGGGACTGGAATCCAAATCCGTACACTCAATAGCGAAGCCTGCAATGTTGGTGCCAGATGCTTGGTCCACCGGAATCTCCAGCAAGTATGAATTAGGTGAGCAACTGGGTGGTTCATCGTTTTCTGCAAGAACATTCACAGTCACCTGAAAGGAAAATTCTATTTTCAACTTTCTCTTAAATCAAATCAGATGGTTAAACTTTTTGTGCTAAATGGTAGAAACTGTTCCACTCTCACTTTTCTATTTTAGGAACATGAGGTGAGTGTCATTAAGGGCTTCTTCTACCAATCTTCTTTGTGTGCTAGAAAAAAGTATTTTTGCTCTTGTACATTATTAATAATAATTTTGTTTAAAACAGGCCTGATTGCTGAACCACACATCTATAAGAAGTTTCCAATGTTTAGAAGAAAAATGTTCAGGTAGAAAAGAATTAGCTGTTATGTTGTTGGGTATATGTTGCATTTTGTCTAATTTTACCTTGAAATAGCAAGGGAACCCTCCAGGAGATAGTGTAATCAACAGGCAAAACTTGGTGCTGAAAAATCGTTGCAGTAACTCGCTAGTGGACACCTGTCGTCCTCATATGTTCTTGCGCTGTAATTTCCACCCACCAGAGCTAATGGTGAATGATTATGACGGTTGAGGTCCAATAATCTTTAAGGTCTATTAAGGGTTTTTAAGGGTTTTTAATGTTTTATGAGTGTAATGTTTTCACTGTTGTTACGCTGCCCAGAGTCACTCATTCGATTTGGGTGGCAATATATAAATTTGAACAATTAATAAATAATTAATATCTACAGAATTACAATTGTCTATCCCTGTAGAAAAAGATCACTGTCTCAAATGTCAGTGTCTTGCACTCAAGCTTCATGGGCTATTGATGGAGACTTTGATCCTGGAATCACTAGCTATCAGGTCTCATCCTTAGGAGCTGAGCTCAATAAAGGAAACATTTGTTCTGTAAACAAGCACTTTACTTATGTCTAGCTTTAAGAATATCAAAAGTTCTGTGTTAGGCTGCTCTTCTAGCATCTTGCTCAACTTTGTTGATGCCAAATGGCAACTTCTCTTCAGGTTTTCAAGCTGGATTGCCCCCCAGTAGCAGCGGGGATTTCAACAAATAAAACTGGACCATGGCCATTATTCTTGGATTCAAGAACAGCATCCAGTTGTTTAACTGCCCTCCCCCCCAAACACATTTGGCAAAGATATACCCAAGATAACTGGGGTTAAGAACAGTTAATTCTTTACAGAAGCTGTCCGAATGTCAAACTATATTATACACTTATACTTTTAGGGAAAGTGTTTGGTTACATAGCAAAAGAAGCATATTTGTCATAGCATATAGTTTTTCTCCACTGTGTATCTTCTACCCAGTGTGCTCTGCTTGGTCACTGGAAATTGGAAATTGGTGTTGATTTCAAGATTAATCACTGAGGAAATCCCATCGTTGGGAATACACATTCTGTTAAACATCTAGCTTTACCCAAAGAGTCTCTAGAATGCAGATCCAACTTGTTTTAATCCTACTACATCAGAGGTTCACAACCTTTTCCTGCCAGGAGCCCTCAGTGGCACCGGCAGCGGCATGTGCATTTGTGCCATGTTTCTGGGCATTTTCCCCACCTCTGC
This sequence comes from Furcifer pardalis, assembly GCA_030440675.1. Lineage (NCBI taxonomy): Eukaryota > Metazoa > Chordata > Lepidosauria > Squamata > Chamaeleonidae > Furcifer > Furcifer pardalis. Next base: position 201,672,743 of record CP126892.1, read on the forward strand.
CACTTCCCTTGGAGGAGGGAGGAACATTTTCACACCATTTTTGAATTCTTTCGCCAAGTTTTCACCGCATTTTGGTATGAAAATGCAGCAATTTGGCACTTCCAGTGACATCGGGGCACTTCCAGTGTCAGCATCAATTTGGTCCAAGGCCAGATTTGGCCTGCAGGCTGTAGTTTGGGAAGCCTTGTACTACCAACTTGAATAGAGGATGTGCTTCCTTTTCTTGTGTAAAAATCTTACATCATTCAAGATCACAGAGTTGGATAATCATGACAAGGAATGATACTGAATATTGAAAATGGAAGGAGGGATTTGAGAGGCAAACTCCCCTAGTTCAAAAAGCTCCTGTGCATTCATGCTGCATGCTTGTAATGTCTCACATGCCCTACCATTTTAAGGAGAAAAACATTATTATTATTTTTTACAAGAGGACATATTTAAATAAATGATGCCATTTTACTCACTGATGCTACAGCAGTTCTGCCTGCATTGTCATAAGCCTGTACTGTGAAATACATCGGCATTTCTGTTTCATCATAATCTAATTTAGCTACAATTTTCACATTGCCCTCAACAGGATTGATCCAAAATATTTTTGTTAGGTCCTTGGTCCATCCTCCAGCCAGAATTGAATAGGTTAGTCCTGTGAATGGCATATCTTTGTCTGTAGCAATCACTTCTCCAATGCTGGATCCACCTGAAATGAAGCAATTTTTGAACAATATACAGTACCCATTGAGTGAGAAAATGTTTCAAGTACTGTATATATAAAAAGGTAAGATGTATTAGATTTTAACAGTGCTTGCAATAGTTCTTCACAGTCCTAAACTCTGTTTTTTACACACTGGCTTAAACTGGGTCTTGATGAATTATGTTGTGTAAGGCTGATGAAATTATCAGCCATATAATTTTTTTAAAAAATAAACACCTTCAGATTTCCACCTTCCACCACTGCAAACAAAAATTCGCATAGTCAAAGCAATGGTATTCCCTGAGGCAATGTATGGTTGTGAGAGCTGGACCATTAGGAAAGCTGAGTGCAGAAGAATAGACGCCTTTGAGATGTGGTGTTGGAGGAGAGTTTTGAGAGTCCCCTGGACAGCGAGGAGAACAAATAGGTCAATCTTAGAAGAAATCACCCCTGACTGCTCCTTAGAAGGTCAAATAATAAAGATGAAGCTAAAGTACTTTGGACATCAAATGAGAAGAGAGGATTTGCTTGAGAAAGCCTTGATGCTTGGAAGGGTCGAGGGCAAAAGAAGAAGGGGACGGCCCAAGATGAGATGGCTGGATGGTATTGTAGAGACAATGGGCACAGAGCTGAGCGAGTTGAGGGGGATGGTGGAGGACAGGAGTGCCTGGCAGACAGTGGTCCATGGGGTCGCAGAGGGTCGGAATCGACTGTGCGACTGAACAACAACAACAAAACCACTGCAAAGGTTCTGAGACTCCCATGAAATTTCCTTCATTGTGAGGAAGCTGGTGGAGACTATGGGAGTGAGGGAAGCTTTTAATTGCCAAAAATCACTGCCAACAGGATAGTCATCCCATCAGTGACCATTTTTGGAAATTAATGGCTTCCGTTCTTTCATGGTCATTAACAGCTTTCCTGTGATATAGAGGATTCCATGGCAGTCTCTGGACTTTTGAGGAGGAATCATTTTTTTTTTATTTCCAAACAATTGCCAAAGTTAATGCCACTACACCAACTTGCATCCTGTGGGCTGGATATGCCCCATGGCACCATTTCATGTGTCCCACCACCACCTCCACCACAAGTGTCATCTGGTGGAGGAAGACCAAAATGGCCGTCCAGCCCCCGAAGCTGTCTGAGGGAGCATGACCCGGCCCCTGGCTTAAAAAGGTTGAGAACTCCTAGACTACACAAACAACATTTCAGCTAATGTTTCTAATGTTACTTTTCTGCATTTCAGTTTTCAGAATCCCAAGCCGGCCTGGCAACTAGTGGCTTAGTGGTTAAGGCACTAGGCTTGGAGAATGGAAAGACAGGTTGAGTACCTGAGAGCTGCACGATGGGGGATATGAAAGGAGCCTCATTTGGGCACCCTCTGCAAAAATCCTTTCAACCCAGAGTAATCTCTGACACAAAAACAAACGAACTAGTCTGTTTGATTAATTTAGTCATTGGTGCATTTATCTTCCATCCATAATATTTTCTGTCTTACATGCCATAATTGCTGTCTTAACTGACAAACGTCTTGGTTCTGGATTTCTTCCTGCATGGTATTCATTTATAAATGGAATGCTAGAGCTTATTTTCTGACCTAGTCCTCACGCCATTTCCAAAAAGAAAATTTTAGTGGTTCAAACTCGGATAAACAAATTCCAAAAGGAGAGACTCAGGAGAAGCAGATCTCAACCAAAGGATGGAGAGGCATGAAGGGTGATCAGAAAAAAAAGTTAGTGGTTCTATCTCATTATTTTTCATTCCACCAGTTGTAAGCTCCCTTGAGCTTTCTTTAGACAGAGAGGATTAATAATTTGGTGGTGATTATAACTATAATAACAGTAATAATAGGTGGAGCATGTGATACTCTGTTGGAGCATGTGATACTCTGAAAGTGTTTGTTGCCTCTCCATTCTACCCCTACCCTCCTCAGAACAGTCTTAAAACTCCTAGATGTGGGATTAATGTAGCAACCCATTTGCTTCACTGATATATATGGAGCCTTCAAGGCAAATGAGTGATATATTGAAGGTTTTAACCGTTCCACTCCTGCAAGGATTTGAACCCAAGCTTCATGAGTCTTTGTCCATCACTCTGTCCACAATGGCACTGTACAATTCAGTGATCATCTTGTAACATATTTTTTCTCATCTAGCATGTTTTAAAAATAGAAGTCGTTACTTACTAGCTGTTGTTTCCGTCACATTGAATACATACGAAGGGCTACTGAAGACTGGATCAAACTCGTTGACTGGTTGTATTTTGATATAGATGTAGATATTCTCTGAAAATGCAGCAATTGGAGGAAATGGGATGATGAAACAAATCCAACATTTCCTCTTTCAGATAGATTTATTTGTCTAGAACAGGGGTGCCCATTGTGGGCCGGATATGGCCCTGGTGCCAATTCATCGGGCCTGTGAAGCCCTCATCGCTCCCGTATAGGCACGTTTTATTTCCATTTCTGGGAGCAACGAGGGCTTCATGGGCTGGATGAATTGGTGTCAGGGGTTGGATCCAGTCCATGGACCATAGTGATCAGTCCCCTGAACCATGTGACCGGCCAACAGCCCAAAAAGTTTAGGCACCCCGGTTTAGAATATTAATGTATGGAGATGAGGACTTTCCCCTTTGGTGGACCCCTTCTTCCAAATAGTTCCCTGACTTTCTAATAGGCTGCCACCTCTCATGTTGAACTCCCTGGCACACATAATTGGACCAGCTGAAGAGTTCTGTGCCCTCCTGACAAGGACCAACATTCTTCAGTCCAAGTCAATGGTTCCCAACCTTTTTTTTTGGCCACACCACACCTAAACATCTCTAAAATCCTGATCCTTCCCCCCACCCTGCCGTGACATATTCTGGTAATTCCCATTCACTGTTCATAACTCATTCTTCTAGAAATGCCCCCTTTAAAAATCAAATTGCCCCCTGTGGGGCATGTAGTACCCCACGTTGGGAACCACGGATCCAGCACTAGGATAAAGAGAAGTCCAGAAAACACAAGACATAACAAAATCTTGTGGAACGCCTGCAGACGGAGTTGCTGTCTGGCAGGTCTGGTCTGTGGAGTGGATGGTTCAGTTTCCCCAGCCAGTTGGATGGTTTGACCCCCAGTATGTCCAAGTTATAATACCTAGTTTTTAATTAAGTTTTTAAGCTTTTTAAAGCTTTTAATTTTTTAAGTGTTTTTAAAATTGTTGGAAATCGCCCTGGGTCCCTTCGGGGAGGAGGGCGATAAACAAATATAAATAAATAAATAAAAATGCAAGTGGTAGATAAGTTTGTAACTGTGCAGTCTTTCGCTTGGGGAGGGCTTAGTGAGAACTTCTCTGTCACAATTCAAATGTCCAACTATAGAAAAGAAGTGTGTGAATGGATAAGCAAAGGCAAAGACATGCAGACTATTCAAGATAATGCCATAAAACAAATGCAATAATTCTATCCTAATTAGTTTTCTATTACTTAGCTGAGTAGAACTTTGAATTTCAGAGCATACATAAAGTTGACTATATGTATTGGGAATTTTGATAATATTTGACTAGGACGGGGATGAGTGAAAAGAATTCTCATCTTTTAAAAGAACCAGAATTCAGTAAAAGCTGGCTCATTAGTGAAGGTGGATGGTTGTTCTGACAAGCAGAGCAATTCTTTCTGTTTCTGTGTTCATTGGCCTAGCCCAGGGTTCCTCAAGCTTGGCTCTCCAGATGTTCTTGGACTTCAATTCCCAGAATCCTTGATCAGGATGAGTGCTGACTTGGGCTTCTGGGAACTTAAATCCAAGAGCACCTGGAGAGCCAAGTTTAAGGAACCCTGGCCTAGCCAAATAAATCAGAATATTACTAATTGGTTGAAACTAACTTTTTAATGGCCATAAATGTACACCTGAAATGAGCCCAACCATTTCAAATGAGGTGATGTATTATGAAGATGTGATTAAGCTTTAAACCAGGGGTGTCCAAACTTTTCAGGCCGTGGGCCGGTCACATGGTTCAGGGAGCTGGTCACTATGGCCTGGAGGCCAGATGCGGCCCCTGATGCCAATTCATCCAGCCCACGAAGCCCTCGTTGCTCCTGGAAGTGGAAGTAAAAAGCGCCCGCATGGGCGCATTTTTCTTCCGCTTCCAGGAGCAACGAGGGCTTCACAAACCGGATGCATTGACATCAGGGGCCGCATCTGGCTCCTGGGCCATAGTTTGGGCACCCCTGCTTTAAATGCAAAGTAAAGAACAAAGTCTGTCTGGTTGGGATGGCCAGTGGGGTACTATTTTCCCAGTTCTGCAGAAGTGACAATGATGAATTACAGTAGAATATAGAGATTTACTACAGAGAAGAAAAATAAGTACTGTATAAAGAAACTAACTTTTAAAAAATGGATAATAAATAAAATACTTGCTAGCATAGTAAGGCCGGGCAATATCCTGCACCACAATATTCAGAGTATATTCTTCCATAGTTCCATTTTCAAGATCCACAGTTCCTACCATCTGAATTGAAAAGGCATTATTTTAATTCAGTTCTCATTTTATTTGCCTGTTTTTGATCTCACTCCTGACTGTAAACCAAAGGAAGGACCTACCTGTGTCCTTAAAGGTGAAATAGCAGAAACAAATCTTTGTTTAGAGAATCTTTTGGGTTGTAGTAACAGAGCAATCCTAATGGCATTAGGAGAAGTTTTACCTGACAGGGCACAAACCAGGATATACCTGGAGGGGGAAAAGAAGTATAAAAATGCCAGGACTGGAGGGCTTTCCTTCCTTTATGTGGGTGAGGCTTTTTGGAGGAGCACAAGCTTCCTGTCAGTGGCTCTATCATCCCTGCTTTTTGCTGAGGAGCACACATGGCAGAGCAGTGAAAGGCAGTGCCTGTTTCCTCTCCGCTAATGGGGTGATGGTGGTGGGCTTCTGAGGACACATTTCCTTCTCTGCCATCCAGTGGTGTAGCAGGGCCCCCCCCCGCCCCGGGTGACACTTTTTTGGGGTGGCAAAATTTCACAATAAATAGGATTTTACTGCCGCCCTCAGACTTCCTAGCAGTAAGAGCGAAGAGGCTGCTGTGGAGACGGGCGCTGGGACCCTCTGCCACCGCCAGTGTCCTGGGCCCCACCCCAGGCCAGGGCACAAAAGGCTGCTATGGCAGCAGGACTTTGCTGCCCCCCCCCCCGACTTCCTAGCGGCCGGGGCAAAGAGGCAACTGCAGGGACGGGCACCAGGACCCTCCACCACCGCCAGCATCCTGGGCCCCACCCAAGGTGTAGCGAATTTGGTCTACGCCCCGGGCGGCTGAAACCCATGCTACCCCACTGTGGCCATAAGAGAGCTTTGTGGGCAGCCAACGTATCTTGTGTTTTGTGGGACATCTTTTCAGGAAACACAGGATTGCACTCTACTGTCATTTAAAAAAAATGTTTTCATTATTTTAACAAATTTTTCTAGTTATTTCTATAGATGTATTTACATTGATTTATCTCCTCTCTTTTGACAGTACACCCAAGAAAAGCCCATAATCAAAAACTACAGATCATAAAGTATAAAACCAACAACAAGAAAGGGGGGATGGGGAAGGAGGAACAACCAGCACTTAAATGAACTAAAAGTACAAAGCCTAAATACAGTTGCAAGCATTCCTTTAGAGTAGACCAACTGATTCCATGAAATTTATGTAGGTGTGAACTTTCCATTCAGTGATCAGCATGATGTAGCAGTTTGAGGTGCTCTCTATGCGAGGTTTTACTGTATAGAGTTTTGTGGCAGTTTGAAGCTTAACTATTTTTTATTTGACACGAGCCTTTAAAATATACTTCAAGAACAATGAACACTGGTGCCAAATAAGAAGTTTTTGAGTTTGCTGAAGCAATTGCAGATTAACATGCCTGCTAATCCAGAATCCGTGGAAACTGGCTGGTACAGATAATATATGTCAGCAAAGGTGGATTATATAACAGGCTGCACATTATATTTAGAGCACTCCCATACTCTTTTCAATAGAACACATTTTGAAATAGTAGCTTAAAATACAGCGCACACAAAAAATGTCACCTTCTGGTAACAGACCAGTCATGTTGTCACCTGCTGCTCTCACTCTTGCTACAACTAGCACAACACTCTAAGCTGGATGCTAAGAAAGGTGGGAGCTGCACAGTTTCCACCAAACATTTACAGAAGTAAAATAATAATCTGCTGACCTTGATTTTTCCAGAGTCAGGTGTGTCCTGTGAAAATTTACTGCTTCCAACTCCAGATAGTCCGGTGAAATTAAACAAGTTGTTTGGTGACTCAGCATCAATATCCTTACAGAAATCATTCAAATCCAGAATGACTGATCCAGGGGATTCTGTTTCAGAAATCTCCAACCTGTCTTGGTGAGAGAGGGAAAGACCACGAAATGTGTCCAGTTTCCCCATATACTCTATCATTATTGATAACACCAGACCTAAACGTTTAACTGAACCCTGTAGAGATGAGCTGAATGACAGCTCCTGTTGTCATCCACTGGATGGGCTGAGTAGGGATGATGGAGGGTGGGAAGCACAATTTCTATGGAAGCTGCTATAAGGCATACAAAAACATAATGCTCAATTAAGCATCACTAGAGAAGGGTGGTTTAAGACACAGATTCCACATCTCCAGCACAATGCCCCATTTTGGATATTGCTTTGGTGTGCAGAAGGGAGAGGGGAACTTTGCTGGCTAGTGTGAAGTAATGAACTATGCCAAGTGAAAGCGCCAACTTAAAACAACCATCACCAGTAGCTCTGTCTGTCTCTTTGTGTATGCTGAGTTTGTACAATCCAGACTCTGCAGTTTACTTTCCATGTACCATTTCACAACCAAACATCCCAAAAATAAATTATTACCTTGGGGAAAATCTGGTGAGATATCTAGCTCATTGGTGTAGCGTGGGTTTCAGCCGCCCAGGGCGTAGGCCAAATTCGCCACCCCCTGGGGGCGGTGGTGGAGAGTCCAGGCGCCTGTCCCCGCAGCGGTCTCTTTGTCCCGGCCGCTAGGAAGTCTAGGGGCAGCGGCGAAGTCCTATTTATTGTGAAATTTTGCAGCCCCCCAAAAGTGCCACCCGGGGCGGGGGGCATGCTATGCCACTGATCAAGCTCAAAACTCCTCTATTACTTCCTCATAAAAAGGGAATTGTATCTGAATTGGACCATAGCACGTGGATTAGGGTCCCTTCATTTTTTATAATATTTCTAACATATATTATATTCTAGTATGTCCAGTGTATGTCCAAGATGGGGTTTTGATGTACTAATTGAAGTCTTCTATCTATGGAATTATTCTTCTTGTTAGGCAAGGATTTGGTTCTGCTCAAGAGCACCTAGTGTTCTCTTTAGGTCAGCAGCCTGTTTGCTCCATGAACCGTCTCATATAGGAGGCAGCTGAGTTTTAACATAAGAGTATAAAAATTAGTGCATGCATACAGATGTTTCGACCCTGAACGGGAAATAAAACATTATAAATCTCTGATGCAGTCAAGGTATCTGGACCAAGAATGGACATTGTTACGTGCTGTCAAATTGGAACCAAGTTATAGTGACCCTAATAAGGCTTTCAAGATAAGTGAGATATTTAAGCAGTTCTATACCCACAGTGAATTTCCATGGCCAGAGCATGGACTTGAACTCAGGCTTCAAGAGTCCTAATCCATCACTACATCACAGTGGGTACCTCTACCTTATCCCATATTGCCAGAAAGCAGATTTAGGGAGCTTGGATTATTTCTAAAAATAATGGAAGGTTTTGTAGGAGCCTTTTTTGGGGTGGTGGTGGTGGTGGGGGGGGGTCAATAATTATTGGTAAAACATTGATTCCTGGATCTACCATTGCATGCCACAGTATTGATTTGCTTTGGTTTTTATATAAAGATTGGGAGATCTCCAAGTGAATGATAGCCAATAACTCAAGACGATCCCAAGTTCCCATATGGATACCTCATAGCCATGATGGTGGGGTGTAGAGTCTTGTGTCAATGACTAGAATTCAGGTTATCTATCTATTAACTGTGCTGCTTTCTGCCTTTCTGATACAACCCATTTAGAGTATCAATAGAATTAATATAACAATGGGCAGAGGGTCTGATTCCTCTGGCCGTGAAAGAGAAAGCAATGTTCAACAGACAAGAAGCAAGTGGAAATACGTCAGCTCTTGGTCCAATATTTTGGCCTACTTAATAGTTAATTTAGCTCTGTGAAGAAATATGAAGGCTGTTATTTGTTTGTTTGTTTATATTTATTTATTTATTTGATTTCTGTCGCCACCCCACATTGAAGCAACTCTGAAGCAACCACCATAAAAACACTCAAATAAAAAAACATCCTCACGGCAATTAAAATCATACAAACATTTAACATTTAAAAGACGTTAAAATTCCCTCCCAGCAATCACAATAAGTTAAAACTAAAACCTGAATGGCCTTTCATATAAGCCAGCGGGGGATTAGGCTGCCTTGCTGGCAGCACCCCACACCTGCTGTGCCAGCCAAGTCACCTGCCCTGCCATCTCCCTTTGTCTTCTGTTGTCCTTTTACTCTTAGTCTTTCTTCTTTTGTATGGTTTAGTTTGTTTCTTTCTGCATGTTTGCCTGGGTGACTGAATTATATCTTGCAGTGTCATTTCCAGCTGTTGCACTGATATTGGTTCCTTCTGAGGGTGAAGAGAGACCAATGAACGGCAAGTGTGGGTTTATATGGGATAATGATTTATGTTGTTTCACTGTATCAAAACCAATAAAAATATCAAGAAGAAAACTGACAAGCACATTCCTGTAATGAGTTACAAGCTCTGAGCAACTCCTAATTTCAGAAGAAACTGGTATGGTACAGTGGGCCTGATCTATTAAAGGCGTGAAACAGCCAGTGGTGGGCATCAGCCGGTATGAACCAGTTCGCCAGAACCAGTAGCAGAAATTCTGGCTGGCCCTGCCCATCCAAGTTTTGAAATAAAGTAGTCCTAATTTGGGTGCACCGCAGGGCTTTCCCCCTGGCCATGCCCACCATACCATGCCCACAGTGTGGTAGTAACTTTTTTTGGAGCCCACCACTGGAAACAGCATAAATATAAGGAATGTTGTTCTTGGCTTGTAGCCAATGTAATCTCCGACTTATTAAGAGGATAACAATTTGGCAACTAGTGATTTGTTGCTTGTTGTCTGTGAACCTACTTGACTTTTGACTAAACTCCTCTGAAGTCATAGAATGTTTCCAGAGATTGTCTGTGGAGACAGCTTTAAAGTAAAATGTTGGTGAATATTCCACAAAGGAAGCTGAAAGATAGTCTCTTGATGAGGAATATAAAAAAATGGGAGCCTGGCAGTGCAGTTCTAGTTAAAAGATGAAACCTCTTCCTCCAGTAGAAATGCCTTTATGTGAACCCATCCTTCTGATGTCTGATCTCAGAGATAAGCTACAGAGGGATCTGCCAACAGAACTGCTCAGCTGAGTAAAATCTGCAGACAGAAGAGCCAAGAGAGAGAGGGAGGGAGAAGGAAGACAGCAACATAGGAGCCCTCATGGCACAGTGGTTGAAGTGCTGCACTGCAACCAAAACTGCTGGCGTTGTGAGTTCGATCCTGACAGGATGAAGGTTGACTCAGCCTTCCATCCTTCCAAGTGTCATAGTTTAGGGAAATTGTGTATTTTCCTAAAAGTACTTTTTGATTAGTCTTTTTGACTGCTGAGATCTGTATCCTGAATCTACAAGAAACTGCTTTTCCTGAACTATGCTTCAAGAATAATAAAACAACATTACTTTGAACAACCGTCTGTTTATTGGGAGAGGGGGAAGACCTGAGTTAAGCCAGACGCCACACGCTACCACAATCATTCATACTCTCCATAGATCTCTCTGGGCTCTGTAATACACAAATAAGCCCCAGAGTTTTGCAGCCTTTGGTTGGGCGATTGGTAAGGTTTCCTGGACCCGTGAGTTTTGGGTAAGTTTCATAGAGAGACCTCTAAAGGTCTCTTGGAAAGGAACATTGGAGAGGCCCAGAGTGGAAGATCAGGTCAAGCCTTACCGTTATACCAAGGTTGATAAAATGAGTACCCAGCATGTTTGGGACAAAATGATAATTACACAGCTATACCAAAAAAAAAAAAATTCCCCTGGCATGAGCTTTTGCAGTTGTTTTATATTAATTTCAGGCTGCTGATTACAAATATGATCTCAAATTTGCTCTATCACATCACATTTTTATGCTATTAGCCAACCCAATTGTCATTCCTGACTGCATGTTGGTGCCAGTCAGTTATAGAATTATAGTGATAAAATTAGTGACTGGTCAACACAATTTTTCTAGCATGAATGATTCTAAGGTAATTTTGAGGTGCTGATTCCGAATCTGGCATCCGTTTTTTTCTAGCACATCAGGTTTTTGAGATCTCAAATATTGCAATATACCTACGAACAGCAAATTTATCATCATATTCGTCGAGCTAAACAGACATATGGACCTAATAAAATAACATCCAATATGCAATACTTTATTGAACAAACATATTGAACAAGCACTTGGATGTAGAATGAGCATCAAGATACACTATTTACATAGTCACTTGGCCAACTTTCCAGAGAACTTGGGTGACGTGAGCGAAGAGCACGGTGAATGTTTTCATCAAGACATTAAAGTAATGGAAGAACGCTACCATGCCCGATGGAACACCAACATGATGGCAGATTACTGTTGGTCCTTGATGAGAGACATTACACACATTGAACATCACAGAGCATCCAAGAAAAGGTCGTTCATGGTGATGTAAGGTCGATATTGTCAATTTACCTTTTTGTACATATTTTCATATCTTAACGTTTTAATTCTTACATGTTAATATGCTTTCACTCTCAACTTTGTGCTTCAGTTCATAATTACATATGTTTGTTCAATAAAGTATTGCATATTGGATGTCTGTTTAGCTCGACGAATATGATGATAAATTTGCTGTTCATAGGTATATTGCAATATTTGAGATCTCAAAAACCTGACGTGCTAGGAAAAAATGGATGCCAGATTCAGAATCAGCACCTCAAAATTAACCTAGAATCGTTAGAGTACCTCATGCCAGAAAAATTGTGTTGACCAGTGTTACCTTGTGAACCACCCAGAGAGTGCACTAAGCACTATGGGGAGCAGTATATAAGTGTAATTGCTCTTGCTATAGTCATTAAAATGACACCAGGGTGAGAGCAATCTTAAGTAATTTCCAACATACAATGGCCAGGAGGGTCTTGGATTTAGCAGTTTTGGCTGGCCTAGTGACTGTTCTGCTTGTCCTTGGACATATTTGCTAGTTCCTCTGAGATAAGAGAGGAGCTGTTGGCATTAAGGAGAGACAGACATAAAAGAATGGGAGACAGATGAGGAGTGCCGTCAGAGAGTCAGGAAAAGTAAGAGACAGGGCCCTTGGGGAGCAAGAAACTAGAACTGGGTGTATTCTATTGAAAAATTGGAATATTATGAAATGAATTATCATAAGATACTACTTTTAAAATGTATTTCCCTAATAATAATTTTGTGTCAGAAATTATTCTGGGTTGAAAGGATTTTTGCTGGAGAAATTCCACAAAGCTTCTCTAATCTTTTTCTTTTCTAATTATCAGGTTAAACTTTAAGAGGAATGTGCAATTCCTATGATTATCCTATTCAACCTTCTCAGATATTTGAACTTTAGTAATCAGACTTGTAAGGGGTCTTTCAAATACCATGTGACCATTTTAGGTGGGGGGTAGACCGAAAGTCACGGGGGAGGAGGGTTTGGTGTGAAGTCACATGTCTGCAAAATTTTAACCCCTCTGGGGGTAGGGCGGAAGGCGTCCTCAGGCTCCAAGTCGGCCGTGCTTCTGCCATTTCTCTTCAAATCAGGAGAAACGGAGAAACCACATTATTGGGGGCGGGGGGGGGGCGGGGCGGTCAATGGTCACAAAAAAATCACAGGGGGGAGGGGGGTCAAAAGTGGCCTACTTTAGGTCACGTGGTATTTGAAAGCCCCCTAAAGTAAAACTTATCTTTACCTTCCAGTGACCAATCACAAACCAAAGCATACTAAATAAAAGATGCACAGTTGATAAAAATCACATCCTATTCTCCACTTGAAGGCTCTTTTCTCCTAAACACACAATAAGCATGTCATCATTTTTCTATAAGATTTTGATTTTGCCACTTACTTTTAAAACTGGCACTAATACTTAAATGTGACCTTCCCTGAATGCTTTTTAATTTTATTAGCTGATACCAACTACCACTAATGTAACAATGAGCCATTGATTCCTGTTCTTGGCCATTAAAAAAAAAATCTAATACTATTGAATCATTATAGCTACACAACCTTACACACCAAACTCTATTCTAATAAAGATCAAGGGGCCATTTATGATTAGTTCTAATGTCGCTTCCCAAAGTCTGAAGATTCTGATACAGTACAAAATATTAATACAGTATTGTACCTGTAATTATATAACTTGCATTCTGGAGGGTTGTCATTCACATCTTCAATAGTTATGATAATTTCTGTTGTATCACTTTGGGTGCCATTAGGGCTATCCACAACACGAATGATCAAAGAAATGTTGGGATTTTCTCTGAAGGGAGAAGCATCACGATCTATCTGTTTAGCCACTAGAACTGTGCCATATACTAAGACAGAAATAAATTGAAATATTTCTATTTATTATTATTATTATTAAATTAGACTTATATGCCGCTCTACTCGCCTCGCTGAGGCAACTCAGAGCGGCTCACATAACATAAGCAACATAAACAGTATCACAATCTCAAATATAAATACAGCATAATATAAAAATATAACAACAGATGCAGCACAGATAAATTTTACATAAAAAGGAAAAAACCCAATAAAACAATACAATAAAATACAGTGTAAAAATACAGTTATCTTAATTCCTGGTACATTTTAAATCTGGAATGCTGCATTCCATTTACAAAAACAAAGTATTTCTGTGCTCATAATTTTTCTTTTAAAGTTAAGACGATTTGTATCCTACATATTTTGAGTCTTGCAGCACCGATGCTCACTGTAGCAGTAAATTAGCATAGTGTCTGGTATTTCCTTGGCCTCTGAGAAATTCCAGAGAAAGGCAATTTGGGTTCAGCAGTCTTTGGTGGTAGAAATTACCAGAGATATAAAGTTTTCATAGTATTTTAAAATATTTGGACCAAAAGCCTTTTGCATTAATTACACTAGTATAAAGGAGATTACTTCAGTTGCAGGGGCAGACTGACACTAAATAAATGGTTCCTGCTTTGATCCTGGGGCTTACATGACAATGAGACTGTATGGAAGTCATGGAGGTATTGAAGCAGAAATCTAATCAGTGACAATCTTTCCCTGCCAGTGATGTCATCTCTCTTATGCTGGTATACCATATGCAACAGGGTTTTGGCTTTGGTTTATTTACAAATATACAAGCAGGGCCTAGATGATAAACAGCATGAAATTCCCTGTAGGACAGTAGATCTAGCACCCTCCCAGTAGATCTCCAGTGATAAGAATCTGACTCCCAAACTGCCTTGAGAACTACAGATCTCTCTTAGTGTGTTGGATCTAGACTTAGCCCTGGTCCAGTAGTTCCATTGATAATATGAGATGGGCGCCTTCTCTGAATGTTCACTCCAAAACTATCCTTCTGTAAAGTAAACCATTACATCTAATTTTATCCCAAGGCAACAGAAAGTAAGACATCACACTCCTCTAAGTTACTAACCTTTAGATATACAAAAACCACTATGTCCTCTTTTTGTCCATGCAGTGGTGATCTAGCGCTAAACTCAACAGTTTTTAAAAAAAAAAACAAAAATACTTTCAGAGGGCATAGGGAGAAATTTTGGGGAGGGGTAAATGTTCATACTGTTCAAAACATCATGTCCAATTTTGTATACCACCAGAATACTACCCGGTCATGCCCTCCTCAGGTATCTGCAAAATGAAACACCCGATCACATGGGGGAAAATCTGTTTGAATCATTCCAGCTTAAACAAAAATAGAAGCCCCCAGCAGGAGAGAAGAAAACATCAGGAGCAAAATGGGCCAGGTTGATTTGAATTGACCTTTGTGCTATGTCATCTGTTTTTTAAAAAGTGATATTTTATACCAGGAGCAAATCCCACAGTATTTATTCATGTACTGTAGTTGCAGCATTAGTCCTCCCTAGGTTATATATAGAATATTTCTGCAACTTTTCTCATAGAATTTGGTTTTTCATCTCCTACAATGTGCTTTTCCACTAAGCACTTCTTCAGGAATTAATTCAATAGGACGTATTCCTTACCTGGATCAATGGCAAAATTTGGAAAGGCTTCAGGGTTATTGATACTGAAGCGAAGGCTATGAATAAAGTCTTCACCATCCGGATCCTCAGCTGTCATATTGGCCACGACAATAGATCCCGGTGCACTTTCTTCTGGAATGCTGAAAGCTCTTTGACCTCTAAGAAGGAACATAGAGTCTGAAATGCATATGTTTTACCAGCTCTCTCACACATTATTCTAAAGAAGACTTTCATCTCAGGTTAGTATCAGACTTTTCATAATTACATTTGAAATGGAACTTGTTGTGCAAATTTGTTACTTCTCAGCAGCCATTGGGGCTCATTCAAATACCATGTGACCTTTTTTTGGGGGGGAGGGAGTTGTCCAAAAGTCACGGAAAGTCACGGGGGTTCGGCGTGAAGTCATGTGACTCCAAAATTATCATTTGCTTTTCACATCCAGCTGGCCATAGATCTATCTTCAAGCCATGCGATTGGGGTGGTGGTGGTTATGAGTCAAAGGTCACAGAAAGTCACAGAGGGGAGAGGGGGTCAAAAAGTGACCTATTTTAGGTCATGTGGTATTTGAAAGAGCCCTTGCCACTGTTATTGTTCCAATTACAGAAAGCTGTTTGTCATGTTGTTTAAACACATTACATCATTGAAGTAACATGAAAAATGTGAAAGTCTAGATCAGGGGTGTCCAAACTTTTCGGGCTGTGGGCAGGTCACATGCTTCAGCAGGCCAGTCACAAGGTTTAGTGGGCAGCTCACATGGTTCCTCCCACCGGAAGAAGAAGTAATCTGCTTCCGCGCCTTGCAATCTGTTTTGCAACAGATATGTTTTGCAACAGGATGAGATAGAATTTTTTTAGGCTGTCATTTTCTCTGCTTAAACCAAGGGTGCCTGAACTATAGCCCATGGGCCAGATCTGGCCCTCAATGCCAATTCATCCATCAGGGTGGCACAGGCCGGATGAATTGACATTGGGGTCTGGATCCAGCCCATGGGCAGTAGTTTGGGTACCCTTGGTCTAGATTAGTGATTTCAGCTTTTCTAGGACTGGAGCTTCCATTTACACCTGCTCTTAGTTATTTTTTTCTACAGTAAATCCCCGGGTTACGATTGCCCTGGCTTATGTAGAGGACAGGGGAAGTGATATTTTTTTTAACTGTATATAGACTATCACTGATGTTCTGCACCACTTATAAGAAAATAAAATATATTTTCTATGCCTTGTCTTAAACAACCAGTTGAGAAAATGCCCACAGTCAAATCCATATATCTTCAGCTGCAGACAGTTTCTTGATCATTCCTTTAAGAGAAGGCAAATATTTTTTTAAAATTATTATTATAATAGGTGCAGTGCTTCAGCAATAGTCTATATACAGTCACAAAATGTTTACTTCCCCTGCCCTTTACAAAGCAGAGGAAGTGAATAACTTATGTATATCCTTTTGGCAGGAGCCATTTCTGTGTGAGTTGTAAGGCTTGATTAGAACATTATAATCAAGCACAATCATTCCAAAATATCACACTCTAGCTCACTCCTTGCTACTAGTGTAGCTGCTCCCTAAGTCTTTAAAATAGTGCTCACTGTAGTAGCTTTAAAGTAATTTCATTCACTCATTCACTTTCTTGCTCTCTCTCTCTCACTCTCATCAACACAGATCTCTTGATCTATTTATTTTGTTTATTTTGTTGCATTTATGTCTTGTCTGTCCTCTGATGAGCTCTATTTGGTAGAATACTTTGCTCTCCCATCACTTGGCAAAATTTTTAAAGAAGACCTCTTGAATCAATTAGTTCTTGGGCTAGAGCCTTCCATAATTCTCGGATCCCTTCAATGCTCAGTTAGAAAGTCCAAATATAAATGTTTTGATGTACCTGAAAGTCTGCACTTACTTGATAAAGTAAGGTTGTTCATCATTGGTGTTAATGATACTGATCATCACAATCCTACTGTTAGTCAGACCAACAGAGTTTCTTGCTGTAATGTTTAATATATAGCTGTGAAACCAAAATACAAGGATTTTGTGATTTAGATATAATGTACAGTAATACCTCATATAACATTAGTATCGAATAACACTAAAATCGCATAACATCAAGGAATCTGGGGGGAAGAATTGCATCAGATAACATTAAGATCCTATGGGATGCTTCAGATAACAACCGCGAAAGCCTGTGTGGTTACAATGTATCTCTATGGATCCCATAGAGGATCAGATAACACTAAAAATCATATAACACGAAGACTTGTGGAACCAGGTTTTAGTGTTATATGAGGTTTTACTGTATCTTGATTAAAATAAACATTTTAAAACAAGTATACATTTTCTGGTATGTGGGAGTGAGCCACAAATATGAATTTACTCCTTACCTGTTTGGATCTTTCTCATAATCAAATTCCTTCAAAGAATAAATGGTTCCAGTTGTAGAAATATTGAATGGCAGTGATTCAGGAGTCAGTGAATACTGGAATACATGACATGGCAGGATAAAACAATATTGTTTAGTGCACAGTATGCATAAGTACAACAGCTAGTGCTATGTTTCATCCAGGGCTCGGAACTTCAGTCTTTTACTACAGTTCCAGAATCTTTCATCCAGCGTGGCCAGTAAAGAAAAGTTTTTGAAAGTAACTTTTTCAAGCTCTGGTTTCAACTCCAGTCATAATCCCCATTGGTAGTTTACACTAAATTAACACCCAGATTAAGCGATACAATAAACACATCATTGGAAACAGATCTCTTTCAAGTCATAAGAGACATCTGATTGCCCTAAGAGAAGTTGGCTTCTCCCTTTTGCAAATTAGCTTGCTTTTGTTTTGATGGTGGGCATCAAGAGGCAAATGTGCAGTCCATTTGAAAGAACTGCAAGACAGACAGACAGACAGATCTTAACACGTGATTTGATCCTCAGTAACCCATTGAACAGGTATTAATCAAGCTAAATGCAAAACATTTTGTTATCTTACAAGGATGGTATACACTACTACCTCAGATAGTATACACTAGTAACTCGGATAACGCTAAGACTTGGTTCCACAAGTCTTGGCACTATCTGGTTATTAACGTTGTGCTTGTCTTGCAAAAGCAAAGGTACATTACTGGCAGGCTAAACAGGGACTCCCCAGCCAGCTTCCCAGTCACGCCACTGCTGTGAGCTTCATAGCGCCGGTTTGGTTGGGAGGAGAACGAGTGCTCCCGATCTCCCCCCAACCAAACCGGGGGTCTGAACCTCAGTAGATCTCTGCCCCAAAGCCCACAGGGCTGGTCTCTAGCCTTGCGGGCTTTGGGGCAGAGATCAATGTCAGGGAATTTGAGGCAAACATTTGCATCGAACAGTGTTATTTTAACGTTGTGCGATGCAAATGTTTGTTTGTTTGTTCCAATTTGTATTGCTGCCCAACTCTGAAGACTCTGGGCGGTTCACAGAAAACAAAGACTAGTTACCAAACTGTTATGGCCCAGACACTGGCAAAGCCAGGCAGGTGTAATGATTCAAATTCAGCAGGGCAGCATACTTCATTGGAAACAGGCTATTTTAGAGATGGCAAGGAAGGCCCTGTGGCACTTGCTCTAACATTCTCCATCAGAGGTCTGTTACGGTTGCTCCACCCACACCATCTATTAAGGTGGTTACCTTGCTTAAGTTAGCTGATGGTAGTACTGGTCCATAAGTTACTATCCTTCCAGCCATCCGCCTGTATAGCCTTCTCAGGACATATCCATGCTAATATCCTGCTGTACAAAAACTTCTTGTCTCATGTTATTGAGCAGGAGAACTAAAAGCATCCCCACATTCAGAGGCAACGTATCTCTGAACATCAAATGTAGGAAGAAACAATAAAGAAGCTATGTGGCCATCATGTTGTGTTTGTGGATTTCCTTCTGTCATTTATCTCAGGGATGGCTGTAATATGATTGCTAGATTGGATTAGAATTGGGGAAATTTACTTTTTAAAATGACAACTCCCAGAATCACTCAGCTGGAATCCTCTTACAGGACATGCTGACTGGGAGTTGAAGTAAATTAAAGTAACATCGCTATGCAAGTACTGTACTGTATATACAGTTGTACCTCACTTAAAGAGCATAATGTGTTCCACAGGATTGTTCTTTAAGCGAGTTCGCTCTTTAAGCAAAACACCATTGTAAGTGACCAGTTGTGACTTCTGGCAGGGTGTGTGTGTGCAAACCCCAATTTATTTGTTAAGCGAGTTTTTGGTTGGTTTTATTTGTTAAGCGAAGCGAACATTCAGAGAAAATTCTGCTCTTAAAGTGAGTTACTCTTTAAGCGAGACGCTCTTTAAGCGAGGTTTGACTATACTTGAGTATAAGTCTAGTTTTTTAACCCCCAAAATGAGATCCAAAAAGAGGACTCGACTTATACTTCGGTCAACAATCCTGAGGGTCCCAGTTTAAAAAAAAACACTAACACTACCGTAAAAACTCAAAAACATACCGACACAAATGTCTAAATCATATATTTTAATTATTGAAACTCACTAGCAGCTGCTGCATTTTCCACCCATGACTTATACTTGGGTTAATCTATTTCCCTAGGTACCAAATTAGGTACCTCGACTTATATATGGGATGACTTATATTATAGTATACAGTATACAGTAATATATCCAAGTTTTGAATCATATGAAACTTTAATCAGATCAAACACCCTCTGTGGACATGGATGCACACACCATTACCTTAATAGAAATGTTATTTTATTTTAATCTACTCCAACTTGTATGACTTCCAAGTCAGCATGATATGTTGTGTTGGGAGATTCCAGTTGAGTGTTTTCAAAAGCTGCAGTTTTAGAAAATAAGTTTCCTGAAGAGAAGGTTGATTTTTCCACCTCAGAATTGGGGAACTACAGTCCTCCAACTGTTTTACTACAATACTCATTTTTCATCATGGGCTAGAGCTGAAGGAAGTTAAAATCCAACATTAGTGGACCATCAGATGTTCCCTATCCCTATGGTTATCTGTAGATGCATTTACTGTATCCTATAATAAGCTTCTTGTTATTTGTACAGAGTTTGTGGAATACTATTTACCATGATTTCTGCAGATGTTGGTTTTTCAGGATGTGTTGCATTAACTTTGTAAATAGGTCCACTTGGTGTGCCTTCCAAAATGTAGATCACAACAACTGCACAGATAAAAATTGTCACCAACATGATTAGCAAACACATTATGAGAACAAAGGTGCATTGGAACACTTGATGTTAATGTAAGTTATCCTGCTTGTCAGTCTGATGAGATATAATAACAAGATTTAGATTAATGAAGGCTTAATTTAAGAAAAAAAAACCAGATACTGCCTAAAGGTGGAATTAATATATATAGCAGAGGATGTGGCCATCTGGAAACAGTAGGGACCCTTTGGGTTGTCAAGTCCAGCCCTTGTCAAAGGAGCACATCAGGAAATCAAACTCCCAACCTCTTTAGACATTAGCAAAGTGATTTATCTCAGCCCCTGAGATATTGTGGAATAATTATGTAGCATTGTTTTAACACACATTTTAAAAGTAATGCTATCTTTTATACAACTCAGAACTTTAGATTTTCATAAGACAGCTTTATACAAGTAAATATATTATGGTATTATGTAGAGGCAGTGACAGATTTTACTTTCCTAGGATCAAAGCTCATTGCAGATGGTGATAGCAGCCATGAAATAAAAAGGCGACTGATTCTTGGGAGGCAAGCGATGAGAAACCTGGGGAACATAGTGAAAAGTAGAGACATTAAATTGCAAACAAAGATTCGCATAGTCAGGGCAATGGTATTCCCTGTGGCAATGTATGGTTGTGAGAGCTGGACCATTAGGAAAGCAGAGCGCAGAAAAATAGACACCTTTGAGATGTGGTGTTGGAGAAGGGTTTTGAGAGTACCCTGGACAGCAAGGAGAACAATTAGGTCAATCTTAGAAGAAATCAACCCTGACTGCTCCTTAGAAGGTCAAATAATAAAGATGAAGCTAAAGTACTTTGGACATCAAATGAGAAGAGAGGATTCACTTGAGAAAGCCTTGATGCTTGGAAGGGTAGAGGGCAAAAGAAGAAGGGGACGGCCCAAGATGAGATGGCTAGATGGTATTGTAGAGATAATGGGCACAGAGTTGAATGAGTTGAGGGGGATGGTGGAGGACAGAAGTGCCTGGAGGACAGTGGTCCATGGGGTCGCAGAGGGTCGGAATCGACTGTGCGACTGAACAACGACAAATTATGTACCCAAATCCTCTTGGTGTTTGCATAAAGTTTGTATTAATTTGCCACAGCTAATTTCAGCTAATTAACAAGGTGCTGATGTGCTCCTGGTCACATAGCCATCCAGATAGTGAACCTTGGCTCCTCATTAATTAGTCACAGACACTGCAGAAATTATACAATCCTTACATAAATGCCAGTATGGTTCTGATCACTATCTCCATCATGGTTGTATTGGATGGAAGAATACAAAGAGACATTTAGGCTGGGCACATGTGATGTTTGCTTGTTTTAGAGATTCCAGAACCTCAAAATGCCTGAAATAAGACCTTCTGGTCTCATGTCATGTCTGTTGACAGATAGGATCCAATCACATGTTGCCATTCAAAAACCTGGCCAAGCCTTTCACAGATATCAGCATTACAAATTCCTTTTGCAATTTCTTTCCATTTGTGCTATGGGAGTTGCTTTCTGAGAAACACACAATCCCTTGAGAATAGGGGACTAGTAGCTGCACATATTTTTGAATCCTGGGCATTAAAAATGTTGAAAGAAGCTGATGACGCAGCCTAAGAAACAGCAAGTATGCTCTTGACGTTATCTTGTTTTGTGAACTTAGTAACTGTGGTTTGACAGCTCATGCACAAGAGAGAATTGATTTACTGAAACTCAGTGGAGAGATAAAATGGATGCATTTCCATATCAAAGAATTCTGCTGCATTTGGCATCTCTGCAGGTCCTTTCCTACGCCCCATGAAACAGCATCTGGAGCTTAAGTAAGTAAGCCATCGGTACATTTCCAGTTGTAGCCCACAAATATCATATACTTTGACAAATATTTATATGTTAACTCAGGGTAAGGTAAAGGTAAAGGCTTCCCTTGCTCAAAAGCCAGTCGTATCCAACTCTAGGGGTCAGTGCTCATCTCTGTTTCTAAGCTGAAGAGCCAGCGCTGTCTGCTTTTGCAGACGTTTTCCATGATCATGTGGCAGGCATGACTAGACACCGGAGCGCACGGAACGCTGTTACCTTCCCACCAAAGTGGACCCTATTTATCTACTTGCAATTTCTTGCTTTCGAACTGCTAGGTTGGCAGGAGCTGGGACAGAGACGGGAGCTCATTCCGTCCTGCAGTACTCGGGAATCGAACTGCTGACCTTCCACCTCCCAGTCAGCATCTTAGTGACTTGAGCCACTAGAGGGTAAATAAAACAAAACAAAAGAAGACAAAAACGTTTGTGGCACCTTAAAGACTAACTGCTGTATTTTAATGTTAACTTTCATGGATCAAGTCCACTTTATCAGACATAAGAGTGAGACTTTATGGCCACTTTAAAAAACAGTACTTAGTCTTTAAGGTGCCACAACATTTTTTTGGTCTTTTTTCCCTTTATTTTATTTACTTTCTGATATGCTTGCACAGACTAACATGGCTATCACTTCAACAATTAGAATGCTGGATGATTTTATTTATTCTGATACTGTTTAATGTATCCTCGTCACACTTCTCCTATCTTTTTCCTTTTTATTCCAGAAATGTTGTATATGCTTCTTGTCATTTCTGCCTTTTACAGATTTCTCTTATGGTTTTAGAGTACACATTATGGGCAATTGTAGAAAAAAGTGCAGTTTGCCACTGATAGGTGTACAATTGGAAAAATAATGAACAATATGATACATCTTATGTACCTGATTGTATCTAAAAAATTAACTACTCATTAATGTCAATGGTGTTGTAATATAAAAATTTTATAAGGGTAGAATGCACTCAGTTTTTAAACTTGCTGAAAACTGTCAAACCATAAAACAACATCTTGTTTTTGAGTAGAACCTGTTTGTGTTCTTCAAGTGCACCAGTTCTTAGGGCTTAAACCAGTGGGGAGCATCAGCAGGTTAGCACCAGTTCGCCAGAACCAGTAGCAGAAATTCTGGCTGGCCCTGCCCATCCAAGTTTTGAAATAAAGTACAGTAATACCTCATATAACATTAGTATCGAATAACACTAAAATCACATAACATTAAGGAATCTGGGGGGAAGAATTGCATCAGATAACATTAAGATCCTATGGGATGCTTCAGATAACAACCGCTAAAGCCTGTGTGGTTACAATGTATCTCTATGGATCCCATAGAGGATCAGATAACACTAAAAATCATATAACACCAAGACTTGTGGAACCAGGTTTTAGTGTTATATGAGGTTTTACTGTACTCCTAATTCAGGTGCAACGCAGGGCTTTCCTCTTGGACACACCTACCATACCACGCCCACAGTGTGGTAGTAAAATTTTTGGGAACCCACCACTGGCTTAAACCCAGTTTATAACCTATACTTCTTCTCATGTAACCTGTGTAAAACATCTTGTGGAGGAGTCACACAGCTGGAAAATCTTAGTTTTAAAAAATGCCTTGTTGTTTAGTCGCACAGTTGATTCTGACCCTCTGCGACCCCATGGACCATTGTCTGCCAGGCACTTCTGTCCTCCACCATCCTCCTCAACTCGCTCAGCTCTGTGCCCATTGTCTCTACAATACCATCTAGCCATCTCATTTTGGGCCGCCCCCTTCTTCTTTTGCCCTCCACCCTTCCCAGCATCAAGGCTTTCTCAAGCGAATCCTCTCTTCTCATTTGATGTCCAAAGTACTTTAGCTTCATCTTCACTATTTGACCTTCTAAGGAGCAGTCAGGGTTGATTCTTCTAAGAGTGACCTATTTGTTCTCCTCGCTGTCCAGGGTACTCTCAAAACTCTCCTCCAACACCACATTTCAAAGGCATCTATTCTTCTATGCTCAGCTTTCCTAATGGTCCAGCTCTCACAACCATACATTGTCAGTGGGAATACCATTGCTTTGACTATGTGAATTTTTGTTTGCAATGTGAAGTCTCTACTTTTCACTATGTTCCCCAGGTTTCTCATCGCTTGGCTCCCAAGAATCAATCAGCCTTTTTATTTCATGGCTGCAATCTCCATCTGCAGTGAGCTTTGATCCTAAGAAAGTAAAATCTGTCATTGCTTCTACTTCTTCCCATCTATTTTCCAGGGAGTGACAGGGCCTGTTGCCATTATCTTGGTTTTCTTTATATTGAGTCTGAGGCCAGCTTTTGCACTTTCTTCTTTCAACCTAATCAGGAGCTTTTAAAAGTTCTCCTCACTTTCTGCCATTGGGGTGGTATAATCTGCATATCTCAAATTATTGATGTTTCTCCCAGCAATTTTGATCCCAAATTGTGATTCCTCCATCCCTGCAATCCACATTATGTGCTCTGTGTATACGTTGAATAAGCAGGGGGACAAAATGCAGCCTTGTCTTACTTATTTCAAAATGCTATGCACAGCTAACAGAACTGAAGGTAATTTTGCAGTTAATTATAAATTTGCAGCTAACAGGTAATTTTTTTTTTATTCTTCAAATGCTTGTATTTTAAATATATGTGAAGTGTTTCTTCATATTTAATCCACTGACTTGCTTGATGGAAAGGTTTTGTGAATCACATTTAAGCTCACCACAGCTGCCATGGTTCAGTATAATAAAATAGATGAGTGCATTCTTTGAAAACTGTTGCAGGAAACATTTCAAAGTCAACATTAACACAAGTTTTGAAGATCAAAGGCAATGTGGTCTTATGCCAAAGGTGCCACAAGGACAAAGACAACCCACTTTCCTTTGGGGAATCAATTCCTCAATATTGTTACAGAGAAAACACTGTCTTACAACCTCACCAACCTTGTCCTGCAAAGTCATATGACACACAACATAGTCTTTGCTCAAACGAGTCTCAGTTATCAGCAATTTGAGAAACACTCAATTTTATTCCAAGCGAGCATCTTACTTTGAGTCGCTATATTGCCTTGAAATACTGGGTGCTCATTCACATCAAGCATTTGGATAGCTAAGATTTGTAGGTCCTTTGCTCCAGCTGTGTCATAAACAAGGATCTGCAATTCAAACCGGCGGGGCATAGTTTCATAATCTAGGTTGGGCTCTCCTGTCGTCACAACCTAAATTGGAAAAATTAAATATCAGCAAACACTGGGTTAGAGTCCAAATTTGCTAGTTATGGTCTGTTTTCAGAGAAGTCAAAGGGACTTAACATAACGATTATCATTTAGAGGTACCTTATATCCTAGATTTCCTCCAAGAAACTCAAGATAGGGAACCTGGTCTTTCCCTTCAGCCATTTTATGCTTGCATGAAACTTGTGGCATAGGATAAACAGAAGGAGTGGTTCAGGATCACTGAGCAAGGGGCAGAAAGAAGAGTTTAGACTGGGTCTGCTGGAGAGCAACCAGGCTCCAAATGGGTGGGCGACTTTTCGCAATGATGTCAGTAAGAGCCAAGCTTACTTATTAACTCTATTTATTTTTAAAAGGTTGTGAGCAAAATTTGAACCACTCTGAAAAACCTGAACATGCAGTCACTGGTTTGTTCAAAATGGACTTAAACCACAAGGATATTTTTTAAAAATGCTTTGTGGGGAAGACATGATTTAAATACACATATTAGAGGTGTATTGGGAATGAAACCATAACCATCGGTTTAAAGTACAATCATACTACTGGATTGACTGGGGGAAGGGGGGGAGGAGAGTACCTCACCCCAGAATCTGGAAGTATTCCTCACTCTGGTCACAAACTTTCTGGGTCTTTCTTCCACTGGCATTTTAATAATAATAATAATAATAATAATAATAATAATAATAATAATAATAATAATAATAATAATAATAATAATAATAACAACAACAACAACAACAACAACAACAACAACAACAACAACAACAACAACAACAACAACAACAACAACAACAACAACAACAACAACAACAACAACAACAACAACAACAACGCCACCAATGCCGACTACGACTACGACTACTACTACCATCATCATCATCATCATCTTCATCATCTCAAATATCTATCCCGCCCTACTCAGGAGAACCCGACTCCAGGCAGCTTACAAATCATAAAAATCATACACAATAGATACAATACAAACAGCACATCAATGATATACAATAACCAAAATACACAACGAATAAAAAGTAACAGCGCAACAGTCACAAATTCCATATTATGATAATCACAATCATCACAGTATCAGAAAAAATAATAATATGAATAACATAGTAACAATCAAAAATTATTAATATTGCAGTAAAATGTTACAAAATGTTACGCAATGATTATATGCAAAATCCTACAGAAGGCAGCCGGGAAAAGTCCAAGAAAAGTCTGAAGAAAGAAAGAGTCCAGTCCTGGTGAGAGCGATGGTGGGGCAATGGCAGGGTTTTATGGTCGGCCGCCTGCGTGGCTCAGCTGTTCTCCATCCCTCCCAGGGAGGAGTCCGGTCCCCGGGGAGAGTTTGAATGAGAAACCTCAAAAAATATCAGAAACTGCAAATACTACTGCTGTACTGCTAAAAAAAAGAAACATTTAAAACATGAATTTGCTATAAAGTATTAAGAATTTGTTGGATCAAAAGGATGATCAATAGGGAGGTACCAAAACAAAAGAATAAAGGAATAAAAGCCAAGGAATCATAAAATGCATAAACTGCAGAAAATCACAATACTGTACTGTACTTTAATAATATAATTTTTAAAAATGAAAAGTACAGATTGTTTCTGCCAATCATTCAAGATAGTAATTGGGCAAAGAAGCAAGTGAACAAGAGGAATCTATTGGCTGATCAACCTTTAAGTATTCTGAGTGCAAAACACAACATAATTGTTTATTACCAGTTATAATATCCAAAGACAAAAGATGATGATGAAATCCAGTCTCTGGTCTAGACCAGATGTGAAACTGCCAAAATGAGGCCACCTTTTGGTCAATCCATTCTCCAGTTCCTTTTGTTTGACCTAGTGTGAGAAAGATTAGCCGACACAAGGGTGCCATTGCCCAGGGTATGGCCGATTGTGGTTCAAGAATACCACAATCTTCAAGGAGGCTCTTTCTCTGCTAGGAGTGGAACAAGAACAGCACAAAGATGTTTCTGTTATTGGCCAGACTCCTATTATGTAAATCAGGGAGATGACCAGAGAATTAAAGAAACTCCTTATGCGATTCTTCTTAAGATTGTGGAATTTTGCCATATGATTTTGGTTGCGGCCTTTATGAAAAGTTGGGATTTCAGTTTGGTTTTATTGTACATTGTGAGCTGCAAGCTAAAAGGTGATCAATACATTTTAAAAATAAATAAATACATTAAAGTTAGCAACTAGCTCATTTTTCACTAAACAGTTAAACTGGATAATGCCTGCTTCTTTTGTCCCATATCTGAAGAAGGACAGAGTACCCTCTAGATTGGTAGACTGGTTGCTACAGACCCCTTAAACCTTTGGTTAGTCTGGCTGTGAGCCAACCCATCTGGATTACTTTTTCTACTACGTACCGTATTTCAGTCCCTGGATAGGACAACAAACAATTGAGAAATGCTTTTTGTCTCTTTTTTTTTTGGCAACAAGGAAACTTCTATATGTTGTAAGAAAACAGTGTAAAAAGTAACAGACTACAGTGATGTGAAAATTTATTTCCAGTATATGACTTAACAGTCCTGATAACAATAAGGTAGACCCAACTTTTATTTTTGTTACCTACCGGTATTTAAATAATGTCTTCTTTGTCAAAGCTGAATTTAAAAAGGTGATTCACACACTACAGTATATCGTTATCTTTAGGAGATATTTTGCTCTAGATCTAGGCTCTGCCTTTTATGACAGATTTGATTTTCTTCAAGAAGTGAACTAAACTTTGGGAATGCTACTCACTTCCATATTTTGTAATCAGAGGAAACACATTATTAATCCTGTACAGTAACTATATATTCTGCTGCTAGTTACTTGAGTAAGCTATAGTTTATGTAGGCAAGCAAAGACATACCTGATACAAAAGTGAAGGGTCTGGGTTAATTGCAAAACCTTTTGTGAGTGGGTTTGAGTTTATGATCATAGGATATCCTGTTTGTACTGAAACAGTTGGTGTTAAATTGATCCTGAAAGTATATACTACAGAACCAGGTAGGGCATTTTCCGTAACATTTGCAGTACCAGGTAAATCCAAAAAACTCAGTGTTCTTCCCCCTGTAGAGAATAAAAACATATTCTTACATTCAAGTACGATGAAGGACAACATATACTTTGTGTTACTGTTGTCATTCAATAGAAACAAGTTTGCTTTCTCTATCTTCTATTGCTGTGACTTTCATGTTCTTAAATATTGCCTCAGACAACCAATCAAAATAACCTTTAGGGAGAATGTATATTTCCTTCAGTTAGGGTTGCCATACGTCCCGGAAAACTGGGATTGTCCCGGATTAAAGGTCAAAAAAATTGTCCCAGCCAGTTCAATAAAAATTATGTTAAAGTTCCAGATTTTTAAAATTTACTGACTGTGTATTATAACACACCATTAAAATAAATTTGAACTATCACCATTAAATGAGCAATTTCCTGCCACATTGGAGTTGGAGTATACCTGGAGACAAATCTTAACATCCTCACCTCACACCACTGCCCAATAACCATGACCAGTGTGTTTCCTGGAACTGAGGACGCTAAGAGTTGACCACAATGCAACTTTTCAGAAGTACAATAAATCATCTTACAGTAAGAATTAACTGTTGTAAATAAATTCATTTATGTCTTGATATATTTAATGTGAAAGTGTTTCATAGCTATCATTATATTATGTTTGTTTCTAAAAAGGCTATTTTGTAGCTATTTTGTCATTTATACTATTTTATCAAGTATACTTCTGTCCCAGTTTTGTGGAAGAGAATTATGGCAACTCTACCTTCAGTTAACCTGTGTTTCTTCGTACAGCAAGATTTACTGAAGATATGTGTGTTGGTAATGAGACTAGCAAACTGAGACCATGTTTACTTTTCAGTGACCAATCACAAAAGAAAGCAAAATATACAGCCCGAGTCAAATGATGTGCTATGACATACAGATGAGTAGTACCATTTGAGGTACCATCTGTTCTAAAATGCACTAGCTGCCCTTTTTATTGAGGTTGCTGTGTTTTTATGTTATAGAACATAGGTCGTTGGATTCTTAATAGATATATCCCATAAGCAGTGATGGGCAGCAACAGGTTCGCACCAGTTCACCAGAACTGGTAGTAACTTTCCCCAGTGTCCCAGAGAACCAGTAGTGGCTTTTGGGGGGAACCACCTTGGGGGCTTACCTTTTCACCGGTTCTCCCACTGCGCATGCACTCCAAGCGTTTGGTGTGCATGCACGCCTACAGCAATTGGCACACATGCGCGGCCTCCTTGCTGTCCTCCCAAGCGGGGAGGAGGAAGAGAAGCTGCTAACCTGAAGCTCCCTATAGCCTGCTCCCCAGGGTAAGTGACTCACCTTTGGGTGTGGGGTCTGGGTGTGTATTTTACTGTGTATTTGATGTGTATTTGTTTTTAATGTGTATTTTTATACCCAATAATTTTCAAAACAGAAATACAATTGCTCTCTTTCTAACAAACACGGATGAGGAACGTAGATGGAGCCTCCTCAAAGAGTGGAAAGCATTGCACATCAATGCAGGCAGGTGTCCCCTGGGCAATGGCGTGCAGTTGGCTACTCCTTCCTGTCCAGAATGATTGCACCATAAACTTGCTGATAAGCAAAATGACCCAATGATCCTTTTTAGGAGTACAAATTACAATACTTTCTATTAATATAAAGGGCATCTCTTCATCCAAATGGGAACTCTCGGTTTCACTTTCCTGTGAGCACATATGTGACATCCTATGTGTCCCAAGAAACTCTCAGAGTTTCTTGGACACAAGATTTTTTTTATTATTATCTAATATACCATTTTGCTTTAAGATGCTATTTAATTTGGAAAACTCAAAGCACTCACTTTCTAGCTGGATATTTCAACAGCCATAGGAGTATTTGGGGCTGTGAAAATTATGACAAAAATGGTGAAAATGTTATAAAATGGGCAGAATCCCATTCAATGTGCCTTATAGGTTTTCCTTGCTCGAAAGCCAGTTGTATCCGACTCAAGGGGTCAGTGCTCATCTCTGTTTCTAAGCCAAAGAGCCAGTGCTGTCTGCTTCTGCAGACATTTCCATGGTCATGTGGCAGGCATGACTAGACACCGGAGCGCACGGAACGCTGTTACCTTCCCACCGAAGTGGACCCTATTTATCTACTTGCAATTTCTTGCTTTTGAACTGCTAGGTTGGCAGGAGCTGGGACAGAGACGGGAGCTCATTCCGTCCTGCAGTACTCGGGAATTGAACTGCTGACCTTCCCCCTCCCAATCAGCGTCTTGGTGACTTGAGCCACTGCAGTCCCTAATGTGCCTTATACAAGATCCTAAACTACCCAGTTCATTTAACAGTGGCAGGTGGCAGAGAAGCTACAATACAGAACAAATTTTTATTAGTGAACCTATAACTCAATAGTGCCTTAAGATTGTAAGCAAACCAATACCATACAGTCAGCATGAATCCATTCTACTTCAAATCTACTCAGCCATGTGGCCTCAGTCCATAAGAAGTATACATTAATACTTTGGATAACGTTTACCTCGGATAACGCTAAAATCGCATAAAGTTAATTAATCTGGGGGGGGGGATAATTGGATCGAATAACGTTAAGGTCCTATGGGATGGATCGGATAACAACTGCTAAAGCCTGTGCGGTTACAATGTATCTCTATGGAGCTTTAACGTTATCCGATCCATTCCATAGGATTTTAACATGGATCGGATAACACTAAAAATTGGATAACACCAAGACTTGTGGAACCAAGTCTTAGCGTTATCCGAGGTATTACTGTACTGTAATTTCAAAAAAGTCAATTGGGAAGAGTTTACAACAATGCTAGACACAGCTGTGTTTCAGATTGCCCCTCAACCAGAAAAGCATGATGTATCTCCTGTTTTGGAATGTTCTCATTCCAAGGGAGCACTGGACCAATTACAACCTAGCTCTCACTCCGGAAACATACACTTAGGTCAGGAGTTATCAACCTTTTCAATCCAAAGGCCGGGTCATGCTCCCTCAGACAGCTTCAGGGGCCGGATGACCATTTTGCCCTGCACTTCTGACACTTCTGGGTGTGGCGGAGGCAGGAGGCCACAGGAAATGGTGTCGTAGGCTTTATCTGGCCCATGGGCCATAGGTTAAAAAACCCTGACTTAGATTATAATTCACACTTTGAAGAAAATCCTTTTAGTGAAGATATGATCAAAGCAGAGAAAAATTTGATCTAGGCTCCTGCAGAAACAAAAAGAACTTGCTGGATAGATACAGAGCTTGATATGACAAAAACAGAGATGGCAAGAAACAGAAAGCTTGGCGACTGCTGAAAAAAACAATCTAAACAAAAGGACACTGTATGTAAATACAACCCCAAACTATATAACACACCAACTGTTTTTGGCAGGAAAAGTCGATCGATGCATAATAAAAATAACATATCAAAGGGATATTCAGAGTTAATCTAATGAACTTTATACTGTCTTCATATTGGCATAACTTGAGGAAGCTATAAGAAGATGTAGAAATAGCAAAGTAGCAGGACTCCATGGTGTTTCAATTGAGCAAATTAAAATTTGGGAGGCAAAACATAAAGCAAACCCTAAAATATGCCAGAAGACAAAAGGTATTGTTTGACTGAAACCAGGCCAAAAAAAAAATCCAATCTCAAAACCTACAGGCCAATTATGCAGTTTTTACAAAGTGTTTGAACAAAATTATATTAAACCAGCTAACCCCTAAAACTGAATCTCTTCTGGTCGTAGAACAGGCAGGCTTTAGACCTGGCAAGAGCTGTACAGCTCAAATCTTAAATCTAACCGACACATAGTAGACGGTTTTGAAAAACATTTGTGGACCTTTCAGTGGCACCATCAAGAATGCCAGATCAGATGAATCTGGGTGTGATCCAGCACGATACTGTCTTATCCAAGAGCAGTTAACACAGACTACTTACAGCATAGGTGTTCAGATATCTTAAGCATGCCTCTTGTCCTAAGAATTAAAAGATGCATTACCCAAGACTGAATTCAGCCTACGGATTGCTGGAAAATTAGAGCTGCTCTGAGAACAATAAGTAATAACTGAATTCTTGTTTTAAGCATGGATAACCCTGTGTTCTTACCCAATAGCTCTCCTAGGAAAACGATGAAGCAAAGGCACAGCATGTTCCGTGTCTTCCTTAGGCCACATATGATCAAGCAGTCCCTCAAATCTTTTGCTCAGCATGCTCCACCACCCTAGATCAATTTCCTCCTTATCAGGCAACAAAATGACACACCAAACAAAGGTTCTCCTGTAGCTAGGGCAGTTTCTAAAACATCAGCCTGTTTACCCCACCCACGTATGGTTCACTAAAGACAATTCTTTGCAAAGTTAGGACACTCATGTAGTTGGGAGAAGAAGTAGGCATTTAACTTTAGGTGATTATGTTAGCTGCCACCATCTTACTTTTAAATAATATACAGTAAAACCTCAGATAACACTAAAACCTGGTTCCACAAGTCTTGGTGTTATACGATTTTTAGTGTTATCTGATGCATGTTAAAATCCTATGGGATCCATAGAGATACATTGTAACCACACAGGCTTTAGCGGTTGTTATCTGAAGCATCCCATAGGATCTTAATGTTATCCGATGCAATTCTTCCCCCCAGATTCCTTAATGTTATGCGATTTTAGTGTTATTCGATACTAATGTTATATGAGGTATTACTTGTATAGCAAAATAGACATTATGATGCAGAAACTGGTTACAGCTAGCTAGAATCTGTTATGGGAATGCATTACAGTACCGTATATGGCAAATATTATTAAGAAAGCCATTAACACCATGTCAGACCATTAGTCCATATAGCTCCATCTTGTCTTAATTAACTGGAAGACAGTGTTGTCATGTCAGAGGGTGTGGCAGGGTGTGTGTGTCAGGGAATTGCTACACTTCTCCGGGTCTTCAGGCAGGAAAAGAAAACTCAAAGCAAGCAAAGCTGGAAGAGTAGAATGTTTGTTTTGTTTTGTAAGTGACTTTAAAGCCTAGACACACATTTCTACCCATTCCCAGGTGGCATCAAGGGCTTACTGGCTCAGTGTGGAATTGTCCGCATGTCTATTGCACTTGTGCAATGTTAACATGGGGACTGCAATGGTTTAGTGATTAGTAAAGGTAAAGGTTTCCCTTGCTCGAAAGCCAGTCGTATCCGACTCTAGGGGCCAGTGCTCATCTCTGTTCCTAAGCCGAAGAGCCAGCTCTGTCTGCTTCTGCAGATGTTTCCGTGGTCATATGGCAGGCATGACTAGACACCGGAGCGCACGGAACGCTGTTACCTTCCCACCAAAGTGGTCCCTATTTATCTACTTGCAATTTCTTGCTTTCAAACTGCTAGGTTGGCAGGAGCTGGGACAGAGACAGGAGCTCATTCCGTCCTGCAGTACTCAGGAATCGAACTGCTGACCTTCCGCCTCCCAGTCAATATCATCCATTCAAGACCCAAGTACTGCACGACGGAGTGAGCTCCCGCCTCTCTCCTAGCTCCTGCCAACCTAGCAGTTCAAAAGCTTGAAAGTGCAAGTAGATAAACAGAGACCACTTCGGTGGGAAGGTTAACAGCGTTCCATGCACTCCGTTGTCTAGTCATGCCTGCCACATGTCTGTGGAATCATCTGCAAATGCAGAGCACGCTGGCTCTTTGGCTACAAACAGAGATGAGCAATGAGCCCTAGAGTCAGATATGACTGGCTTTCGAGCAAGGGCAACCTAATGTTAATGTGGTCAGGAACAAGGGGGGTGGATGGGAGGGTCGGGGAATTGGGGGTGCATGCTAATATTTTATTAGGAGCAAGGGAGGGAGCTGAGCAGCTTGGGGAAGAATCAGCTAGCCATCAGGTGGGCATCAGGTAACTAAGGCTTGAAGAGTTCCTGCTTTTCTATTGGCCAAGAAGTATTTTTGGCCCTACTCCCAAGTATATCCTTCTCAGCTTCTGTGACATCATGGGATGACTGGTATGCGTATCAAAGGCCTATTCCCATGATGGCAAACCTTGGCACTCTAGATGTTCTTGGACTTCAATTCCCAGAAGCCCCCGTGAATCCACACAAATAGGTTTACTGTGATTCATTCATTGGGCCCACACTGCCCGTACGCTTCCAGGGGCCGGATGAATTGCAGCAAACCCATTCGTGTGGATTCACGGGGGCTTCTGGAAATTGAAGTCCAAGAACATCTGGAGTGCCAAGGTTCACCATCATGGGCCTATTCAGTCACGCCTTAAAACATGTGGAGCCCTCACACATTGAAGGGAGAGAACTAGCCTCATTTCTCCTTTGCTTCTCTACCCACTGTAAGATGACTATGAGAGAAAAAAGGGAGGCTGGTTTACATGTGTAGTCTGTTCATGAGAACTACACACACGACCACCACTAGAGTTCTGGCTCATGGGGGATGGCTCTCTGGATACATCAGAGGCCTTCTCTTCAGACATGATTAAAGAGACCAAAAGAAGTAAAGGGGAAGCACACAACTTTCAACCCTTTCAAGCTCCACATATGCTGAAGCACAAATCAATAGGGCTTAAATCTGAGAGGATAGATGAAGACTGAAATGTGATTAGAAAGCAAGAGAAGCATGTATCTGGCTGCACTGGAAATAGTTGTTGTACCAGGAGCAATCTTGCTTAAAGCTACTCTTCCATCTGTTAGGGAATCACTCCAGTGCAGCCCCAGAAATTAGTAGCCCCCACTTATGGACCATAAGCAGCTCCAACGTAGGCATGGATCAAATTTAAGCTGGATTGCATATAATGGCTGAAAAACAGCTCACACTGGTCGTCCAAGACACAAGCAGTGGAGAGATTCAATGGATGTGGTATGGTCGGTGTGGCCAGGGGGAAAGCCCTGCATTGCACCCAAATTAGGACTGCTTTATTTCAAAATTTGCACGAACTGGTGCAAACCTGCTGAATCCCACCACTGGATACAAGCTATAGGTCTGAGTAAGCACACCTGTAGCTTAACTTGAGAGCATAATGTTTTCATAACTGAGAAGAATTCCAACATCAGTTTAGAGATTTAAAATCTGCACACCATTCTTTAATGAATTGTCACTGTAAGCCAGGAGTTATCAACCTTTCTAAACCGGGGGCCGGGTCACGCTTTCTCAGACAGCTTCAGGGTCCGGACAGCCATTTTGCCCTTCCTAAACCACATGGCACATCCTGGTGTGTTGGAGGAGGTGGTGGTCCACATGAAATGGTGCCATGGGATACATATGGCCCATGGCCCACAGGTTGAGAATCCCTGCTGCATAGATGGTAGGACTTGCATATGTGAACCCATCCAGATATCCATTTAAGAGGCCCTGGACACATCTATGTCTCTTTTTTAGAAAAGCCAAGTGTTTTTTGGAATTTGCCACACACAAACTCCAGGAATATGAATTTTGGATCCCTTTCTTCTGTGTTCTGATGGGGTACACAGAAAGAGCCTCCTAGAAGATTGTAGTATTTTCTAACCACAATCAGGCATACCTCAGGCAACGGCCACCTTGTGCCAGCTAAACATTCTCCCACTAGGTCAGGCGAAAGGAACTGTGGCATGAATCCACCAAATGGCGGCTCCATTTTGTAATTTCACGTCTGGCCGAGACACGGAGGAAGGCAGTGATGGGATGTAACAGGTTCGTACCAGTTCTCCAGAACTGGCAGTAACTTTTCCCAGTGTCCCAGAGAACCGGTAGCAGCTTTTGGGGGGAACCACCTTCGGGGCTTACCTTTTCACTGGTTCCCCCATTCCGCATGCATGCAAAGCACGTGGTGTGCATGCACGCCAACAGTGCTTGGGGCATATGCACAGCCTCCTTGCTGTCCTCCCAAGCGGGGAGGAGGAAGAGAAGCTGCTAGCCTGAAGCTCCCTCTACCCTGCTCCC
The DNA here is from genome assembly GCA_030440675.1 of Furcifer pardalis. Taxonomy (NCBI): domain Eukaryota; kingdom Metazoa; phylum Chordata; class Lepidosauria; order Squamata; family Chamaeleonidae; genus Furcifer; species Furcifer pardalis. The sequence continues at coordinate 201,708,848 of CP126892.1, forward strand.
CATGGTAAGTGACTGACCTTTGGATGTGGTGTGTCTGTGTGTATTTTAATGTGTATTTAATACCTTTACCTATATTGACGTACTACCACAGTTCCTAAAAAGGCCTGGTGGCTGGCAGGCCTGGCTTGGGGTTTTTAAGCAAAGTTTTGGAGTTACCTCATCCATAAGCTACACCTGTGCTGTTCCAATTGCTGTTCCAATTGGAAAACCCTTAAGGAGGTACAGCTGTTTTACATTTACATTAAGGCATATTATCCTAGAGAACTGGTTAGGCAAAGACTTAGTACCTAACTTCTTTAACTGTTGAAAAGTTGAAAAGTGCCAAAATGAAGCCATCTTGTGGCGAGTTCATTCTGTAGTTCCTTCCATCTGACCTAGTGTGAGAAAGATTAGCCAGAATAAGCTTTAAGCTCTGGTTAAAAAGCTCTGGTTGATTTGTGCTTGGGGTGGGTGGGTGTATTTTAATGTATTATTTATTTAATTAATTTAATTTATTTACGGGTTTGTGTGGTGGGTGGGTAGGTGGGTGGTTTGAGGTGTGTGTGTGTGTGTGCTTATTTTTTTATTTTTAATTTTTTAATTTTTTTAATTTTTTCCTTTGGCTCCATCCATGATGTCATGACATCATGACATTAGCTCCGCCCACACCGTGATGACATCAGGATGGGGTAGTAAAACTTTTGACTTCCCACCACTGGAAGAAGGTATTAACTGATGAAATCATACTACCTTTAAAGTGCCACTCAGGTAAGGGCTGCTTTACGGACGAGTGAACGCAATGCAGAGGCGTCTCACTTTTCACAGAGCCGAGGTGTGATTTGTATGTCATTCGTGATGAAACATGGCAGTCTGAATTATCCCTCTGGGTATCAGGTAACCAAGGCTTGAAGAGTTCCATTCCTGCCGTTCTTTTGAATGGATGTTCACAACAGATTGTGGAAAGGAGTAAAGCTAGGCATCAGATTTCTTTGTGCAGAATTCTTCCTGGTGGCAGGACTTGATATGTGCATTGAGTAAAGATTTATACTGCGAGCAATTAGATTTGAAATTATCTTGACATATAAAAGGAAATAAATATATGAAGCCAACTGAACACTTAAGGGTTTATTTACTTACTGGTTTATATACTGATGCATAATTGCTCAGCCTCCTG